>CM075851.1:68767713-70187713 GCA_037975125.1 Latrodectus hesperus | reverse complement strand
AAATCTTTCTACTTTCTAATGTTGCTTTAGAAAACAATTTCTAAAAAAATTTCATTGTGAGAACATGTTGGTTAATTATTTTCCTCCTTAAAATTAAAAAGTATAAATCAGATAATTTTAAATTCCGACAATAGCTTAATTTTAAAATACATAATGATTTTTTTTATGAAAATACCACATTTATATTAATCAAATGTTGTAATCCGAAACAGGTTTATTTTATTCGAATTATAATTGGTAAGTATTCGGGTGTGCAAGAAAATCCGGTTAGTTTTCTCAAAAAGCAAAACAGCGCAACAAATCTCATCAAAAAAACTTTTAATTAGTTACACCACCTCCAGCTCCGTTTCTGCATCTTATAATTATCGGTTTCCTTAAAGACAACCAGTTGTGATAAGTATCTCAAATCTTTCAAGTATCCCTCCCACGATCGTCTGCCAATTGACCCACTGACCACTTCGACGCACACACCCCTTTTTTTTCTTTCGATTAGCGGTCAGCTTTCAAGCCGGTCGATGTGGGTCAAGGAACAAACTCTCACGCATTCTGGTAATTGAGCAGCGGTCACTTTTATTTCGACCCGACGAACTTGATAACTTACCCCTTTGACAGATGCCCCCACTCGAACAATCGTTCCAGGAAGATAACGTAGGCGGGTAATTTTTTTTTTTCTAAATGATTCAAATGATAAAGGGTTAACGTTGGAAAGGAGGTGATTTATTAACGATACGAAGAAGAACTTCATAACAAGTAAACATCTCCATGTATAAATTTGCATGATAAAACTAATTACAAAAAAAATGCTTTCGCTTATCAATTTTAAAAAATTAATTAGTATTTTAATGTGCTCATTATTACTCCCAAAATGTTATTATTTGTTAGTATTCCCACGGTGTTCATTTTTATTGTTCAGCTGCAATTCGAAGTTACTTGAATAAGCATGTAAAAGGTTAGTTTTCTGGCTTTGAGTTTTGCAGTTTGTCGGTTCAATTCCCTCTAAAGCGTTGATTTTGTATTGTTTTATTCTATGTTTTAAACTGTAGGTCACTGACAAACTATTTTCATGTCCAAAAAGTGACAAAAAAATCGAATCACGATGTTTGACATTAATACTCATGCGGCTAATAATTTCAGTGATTTCTTAGGGAAAATTAAACTGCAAACACTGAAGTTTTTTGGTAATTTGAAAACGGAACAATTCAAATTATTAAAATTTCAAATTATGTCAACACATCTCTTAATATCAATACAAAATAACTAAGAAAATTAAGATGAGAATTACCTTAGTAGATGAGAATTACCTTAGAAATATATTGAAAAGCATTATTTATTGAAATTACTAATGACTAACACGGACAACATACAAACGAGCTTTTCTTACTTTAAGCTTGGTGATTTCAGCAGTTTTAATTTGAGACAAAATTTCCCCTAAGAAATGAAGGAATAGCTATTTTACTCCTGTACGCATACATCGTCATTTTTAAATGATACTGTGAATTTTTTACTTCTATTTATTAGATAATATTGGATTATTCTAATTTCACTGACAGAAAGTAAAAGTAGAATAATTATGTCTATTGGTTTCATGTTTATATATATATATATATATATATATATATATATATATATATATATATATATATATATATATATATATATATATATATATATATATATATATATGTATATATATATATATATATATATATATATATATATATATATATATATATATATATATATATATATATATATATATATATATATATATATATATATATATATATATATATATATATATATATATATATATATATATATATATATATATATATATATATATATTGCTTTAATTGATGTTGTTTTTGATTTTTCATTATTACAATCTTGTATACATTTGGATTTGAAACTTGAAATGATCATTTTATTTTGATCTGGCATCCCTTTATTGAGGTGGTCTTATCTACCTTTGTAAAGCTTAAATGCATTCACTGCTTAGTAGGTGCTGAATTCATATTAGTTCATTAGCCTCATACTATTTGATTAGTGTATATGGTATGATTAATGTATTAATTTGATTTTGAGTTTTTCATAGCACTGAAGTATTTATTTTTTGTTACGTACTTGCTATTTATTTTAATAAATATGTTAATATTTAAATAAGTTCTTTTAATTTTTTTTAAATTATCAAAGAATTTCACTTGTTTTAATCAATTATTGAAAATATCCCCATGTGTATTATTAGAATTGCGTTTCCGGTAGTTATCAAAAACTCATTAAGCAGCTCTAGTGCGGTGTAATTGCATAAATAAATTATAATACGTTATACTCATCTATTGTCATTTAGACTTATGATAAAATGGAATGAAAAATGTTTAAGATAATGCTACTTTTTTGGCGTTAACTGCTCTTTAGTTATTAGTGCATTCCTATACTGCATGACATACAAGTGAAAAATCAAATGTTGAAGAAAGTCATGCATGTAACTTTGTTTTCTTTTCATTTTTAATTTTTTACAATTCTATAAGTGTTTATGTGTTGTTTTAAGACTCCTAAAAATGCCCTCATACTCCTTATTAATGGCGAAGGTCTCTTACATCTGATTATTTGAGTCTTGGAATAAGTCAATTTTAAATCAAATAGTATATAGAAATAAAAAGTAACGGTGTTTTTCAGTACTTTTAGAGTATATATATATATATATATATATATATATATATATATATATATATATATATATATATATATATATATATATATATATATATATATATATATATATATATATATATATATATATGTATATGTATATGTATATATATATATATATATATATATATATATATATATATATATATATATATGTATATATATATATATATATATATATATATATATATATATATATATATATATATATATATATGTATATGTATATATATATATATATATATATATATATATGTATATATATATATATATATATATATATGTATATGTATATGTATATATATATATATATATATATATATATATATATATATATATATATATATATATATATATATATATATATATATATATATATATATATATATATATATATATATATATATATATATATATATATATATATATATATATATATATATATATATATATATATATGGGATAAAGGAACAGATATTTTCAAAATATTTTTTTCCTTTGGCCTCAAGTAAAAATAATCACTTTACTGATGACATTTATCGATCTTTAAATACCTCGATGTATGTAATCGAAAATAAATTTTCTGTCAACATTCTGTGATTCTTTTAAATAAATATAAAAACGAGCAAACAAGGGACATTTTTTCCTCCAAAAATCAAATTATTCAATCGTGATGCGAAAGAATTCGCAACAAATGCGCCAAAACGGTATTCAAATAATCATTTGTTGAAAAAAGTAATGACATTTCTGCGTTGTTGGGAGCAATCACGTGTAATTTTCACATTCAAATCATCGTCACAGCTAATGTGATTGTCAGCGAAATTATTCTTTTTTTTCTACATGTATATTACGCTTTATTTTTAGCCTTGTTTATAATTTAAAATCGAGAATCAATATTTTGTGCAGATTTTATAAATACAAAAGTTTAACTATGGTAGATAAGTTTTCACACATTTCAATTTGAAATATACTGCGTGTAACTCAATATTAATATAATTGTATCACTATGTAACTTTTACATATAAACACTATATTTCCCTTACACATTATATACAAGCTTAAGCCAAATATTTCACATGAAGGAAGCAAACTATATGCATTATGCTTAGTCTGTATATTGAAAACTATTTGGGGAACTGAGATTTCGATCAAGAATTTTTTTTAAATATATTAATTTAAAAAAATTTTACCTTTTATATTAAAAACTTTCAGTATAATTCATCTGGCTCATCATTATTTACTTTTTAAGATTAAAATATATATATAATTAACTTCATATTAGCGTCATATGACCATATCACAAGAAATGAGTCATAATGAAAAAAGTATTCAGACTAATTTATTATTCTCGCATAACACTTTAACAATAAACAATAGTTGAAATGTTGCTTTCCGTTTTGCTTTGATTCATCATATCTACTTTCCAGAATTTTTCATTGACAATTTTGATACAAATTGAAAAACAAGGAAACCTTTCACACATCATCATTAATGGATATATATTTAACTTACATTGATCTGTAGAGGTTTAGAATAGATATTAAGCTAGATGCATAAGAACATTACGATGATGCTTATATTTTGCTGTATTCGCGAATATTTTAAAATACATGCATCTAATTATTAATTATATAATAAGAATCGTTTTCTATCTTAGGTCCCAAAAAACACAATACCTAACCACATTCAAAGTGCAATTATGAAGATATATTTCGTTCACTTTCCTTCAAACGATTGAAAACTCTTAAAAAATTTATTCTCTTTTGAATTTTTTTTTCCACGCACCAATTGAAATTCTTTATTTCGAAAATCAGATCTTCAACTTTGTCTTCTTACACTTTTCCAGTATTACTTTCACCGCACATGTGCATTAATTCTTAGTTTATGTAGCACTTCTCTTTTATGTTTTTGCTTTGTATTTCTAAAATAAGGTATGATACGTAGAAGTTATAAATAAACAAATTAGATTTCAATGATGAAAAATAATTTTAAAAAAGTATGTATCAGCTGTAAACTGAAATTAATGTATAGATACTTTAAATTAATTTTTATCGCATGCCTTATACTTTACGGGTGAATATTATTTTAATGCAAATTGTCTACCAACTATATATATATATATATATATATATATATATATATATATATATATATATATATATATATATATATATATATATATATATATATATATATATATGCGTGCCGTTTGTAAAAAATTTTACTTATTTTTTGGAGAATTCTTTCTGTTATAAAATCTTTTTTAATAACAGAAAAAAAAGGATATGATATACGTAATTGGTAATTTCATGAATAATTCATACACATAATACCAATTGTAGTTAATAATGTTTTAAGAAACTTCATGTGAAGTTTTGTTTTTAAATTAGATTATTTCAGTTTAATAAAATAAATTGTTATTAATTTGAAATTATTCATTTATTTTTTCTTAAACTTTGCTGAAGCTATATTATTCTCTCTATATATTACTAAGCAAGCCCTCTGAAATATATTGCTTTAATCTACTTTTTTGTTTCTTGGGAATTCGCAAGTAAAAAGTAGTTTATGAAAATTTTTTATTGATGTAACAAATATAATTGTATAACAATAAGTCCATTGAAAATTTATAATGATTCGTTAATATTCTATACATAAGATCACACTTTACTTCATTTTGAAAAAAAAAATTATGTGAAAAAAATAAGGAAAGAAAAAGCGTGTTTGTAGGACAAATTTTACTTCATTCTTATATAATTAATTATTTATATTATTATATATTTAATATTTCAATTATTTATATTATTATAAAATAATTGAAATAGTCTAATAGAAATCTTTATTTTTTTGGCTTGGATTTGAAAAAATTTAAAGTGTCCAACTTCTCTCAGACTAAAGAATTTGACGTGTCATACCAATGTTGTCTTCCTATATATAATTTAACAATGCGCTATAATTAATTTTCCTTACTTTTAACGATGTTAAATGGTTGATTACAGAGCTGGCGTGCTTTCCCTCGTTACTCCTCATCCCCTCACCCGTAGATATTTGCGACAGCTCAATTAATCGCAAAACTTTTCACTGGTGGATTTTTTTTAGTTCGACTTTTCTGCATCTGTTCAGCATGCTAAGTGCCGCGAAACACGTGTGTTCTCTGGTTCATGGACCTCCCTTAATTAAAATAGGAAGGTAAAACAAGAGATTTACAACGCAGGCGTAATTGCAGCAAGTCTCGCTTTCATTATTCTTTAGAAAGAGCTTTTCTGCGATCCGAATTTGACGTCAAACAACATTCACTAAAAGCTCGTAAAAGTACCCGACTTTTGACATTCGGCGCTAATTTGCAATCGCTTATGTAATTACAATACTTCACACTCCTGTGCAAGAATTTCGCCAGGTTTATTTAATTTAATATGCAATGAGTTAAGTTAAGTAGAATGTTTTTAAAGTACATTAGAAATAAATTGCTCAATTTTTCATTTAAAATTAGTTGCATAGGATAAAAGTGCTCCTCTGCGTGAGTAATAAGCAATTAGAAAGAACTGGTGATAATTTAGCAGTCTAACATATTCCACATAAATTAGGTAATAATATTAGCTTACATTGCTATTCTATTATAAGCAATAACTGTAGAATTTAACTCGGTTATAACACACACACACTATATATATATATATATATATATATATATATATATATATATATATATATATATATATATATATATATATATATATATATATATATATATATATATATATGTATGTATATAAATATGTATGTATATAAATATATGTATATATATATATAATAAACACTGCAAAGCTTTAACATAAATGCCCCAGTAATATTATAAATGTCGTAAATATTTCACACATTATATTTCCCATTATTTTCACATCAGTTATATCACTCATATAATTAAGCACCATTGAACAATCAGATATGGAATTTTTGATGAGCAGCATAAAATATACGAATCTCAAATCAGATGTTGATTGAGCAAAATCATACATGTATTAAAATGATTTTTTACTACATTCATTCCTCTGCCAGATAATAACCGGATGCAATTGAAGGTCATTTCCTTTTAAAGTATCCATTCATTCTTAACTTCAAGTAATTAATATCAAGTGATCAATTTTGCTTTAAATTCTTTCCAATAAAAGCAATTTTGAAATTCACTCTTGGATTTATCTTCAAATGGCATTATTATTAAAGCATTTTAAACACACACTTTTAAAAGTAATGGCAATCAAACAACATGTGTTAATTGTAAAAAAATAGTTGGCTGGTTAAAATTAATCAAAAGTAAAGATTAAAATTCTGAATGAGGATCAAGAGAAGAGATATGCATCTGAGTTGGCACACTCCTCACCAAATCACCAAAATTTTGGGAGGGATTAATTGATCAATCAATTGAATTTCCCTCAGAGTCAATTACTGTTATTCATCGAGGCATGTATTTTAGTTTTCTTATTGAAAGTAGTACCTACTTATTACGTAATAAATTGCACTGTGCGTAAGTGACTTCAGAGCTTACATTGGAACTAATATCTAGTTGCAATGCAAACCATGGCTCACTGTAATGTACATTATTTGTTTTCATTTAAATTGCTTCAAATTTCGTTTTTTTTTTTTTTTCACCTTGCAGAAACAAATTTTAAAGCTACATATTTTAAGCAGAAAATCTAAAAATAATAGCATATTTCAGCTTACGGGTAAATGCATGCTCCTCTTTAACATGATCCTTTATGTGGAGCATGAATTACATTCTATACTTAATCAAAAACAAAAATATGGGTATGATTTACACTTATTGTGAAGAAATTTTTCAATTTCTTTTGCTTATAAGTTTGTAATTTTATTACCATTTTGTGGTTTTTCACTTAAAATATTTTCTTACAATTCAGCTTTGACAATCAATAATATCATAAATAAAATATCATCTAGAATTATGATTATAAAAAATAAGAATGGAGTTCAAATAATAGTCATGTGTGTCAGAAAAGGCAGGTAATTGTTAACTGTAAGCGCACTTCAGCATTTCAGTTTGCAAATACACTTAACAGTAATTCATCACCTGCTCAAAGTTAAATTGCTGTGCTTAAAGCATAGTAATAATTTTTTATGAGCTAATAAGGAAAGCAAACAAATTTGCAAATTGATGAGAATCCCAAAAGATTGATACACTTTTTTCAAATGATTAACATTATGGAAACATAAAAAAATTAATTATTTAACCTTTTTTAAGTATTCTGTGTTCACAAGCATATTTAATATTTATTGTTATTTCTCCCTCCCATAATCTAATAAAGGACTTATGACTTCAGATTTTGGCACTAAAACAGAATACTTCAACATTCCTACTTAAAATATTTTTCCTTTGGGAAGTTTGCAAATACTTAACGTGTCAGAATATGTTAGAGAGTTTGGGCGTTTCTTAGGTTTTGGTTAATGCTATGTATAAATTATGTTACTTTTTTATTGCAAAGAACACTTTTGGAGTTCTATGTTAGAATCATGTTATTCATCTTTAACAAATGAAAGTATATACTTACTAATATGTTGTCAAGTTGTACAATAACAGAAACAAAATATTCCCTATTAATAAACTATTCATAAATAAATGATCGTACAATTCAAAGAATTTACTTTATTTCTAAAAAAAAAGTACATACATTATTTATGAGAGTTAGTCTGATAAATAAAACAGAAAATACAATTCAAATAGAACAATTTTGTGAGTAATTTGATTTTTAAAATATTTATATAAGAAATTAAAAGATTGATTTTTAAAATATTTATGTAAGTAAAGTGTGTTATTGTTTATATTGATTTCTGATTTGTTTGTTGATTATTCTATAAAAATGAATAATTAAAAGAAAGAGAGACTATATTTAGCCACAAAACGGATACTTTTGTGCTCAACATATGTCAATGAAATAAAGTTTTTGCAATAGTATGAATCTTTGAGTTCTTATTTATTATAAAGAAAATAAATAAGCAATATTTAAAATTTTTGAAGAAAAATATGGGTAAATTAATTATCATTGAAATATATTTCATTAAATAATGTGTTTCGTTTTTTATGTAGGCTTATAAATACGTTGTAAATTATAGCAAGGGTAGTATTATAATAATTTTAAACATAAAAGTAACAAAAATTATGTACTTATATAAAAGTTTTATTAGTCCTTGGCACATTTATTAATCCAAATACAATAAAATACTTTTTATAAAAAGGAATTTTAAATCAATAATATTTCCTAAATGGTAAATATGTTTATTAAAATACTTTAGATAACAAGTGAAACATTTTTCATTTTATAAATCATTATACTATTTTTATCATAAATAATGAATTGATTTTTATGACTATAATTGCTTCATAAGAAAATTCTAAAGAGAAATCTAAGTAAAATGTAATAGTAGTAAAATAAATATGCAAAATAAAATTATTTTCTAAAGACTTTTATTAGATTTATTAAAAAGAAGTGTTTTTATGTCATACTAAAATTTTTATCATTATCAATCAACTTTAAGAGATTCTGTTAAACATGCATGTTTTAATCAAAACACACAAATACTAGCATACACAGTTTGCTTATAAAATCGTAAATTTAAATTCATATAAATTTATTTGGTCGTAAAAATTTAAACTAAGATTTTTAATTTATCTTGAAAGATTCATAAAATTACCATACCATTATTTTCAATTTTTTTCATACTCTTATAAGTACCAGTTGACTTAAATAGTTCTCCTTGTGTATCATGCTAAAAGTTTAAAATAAGGATAGAATGATCGAAATAAAATATAAAAATGCATTTTCAAATATATCAAAAAAATTAATCGAATATTGCTGATTAGCCTCGACATATTTATAATAATAATCCTGAACTCTAATTTGACAGCTAAAAAGTTCAAGCTTTAAAAGAAGAGAATTTATTTTAGTAAGTATTTTGCAAATAAAATAAATCTGCTGAATAAGAAGTTGATGGTCATTAATACCTGTTTTTTAGCCTACAACTGATAACGCACGAGATCACGGTTGTATGAACAACTTTAACTGTTTATTTTTTTAATATCTGATTTAAAATTATAAGTAATATGAAAACAAATGAACGCGTGTAAGATGCTTAAAGATGATTCGTTGATCTTCGGCTAAGTGTTTCACAAAATATTACAAACAAAATGTAAATGGTACCTTATAGAAAAAAGATATTTTTTCAAGTTTCTTATTCATCGTTACAAATATTTTATGTAATCTCTACGTATTACATTACAAACATTTATACTATAGTCAAATTCAACCCTTATAAGTAAAAATATGCTTTATTACTTGAGTACAATCAATGCTATCCCCAACATAGTACAATAACAACATAAACAAGATGGTACATAAATTTTTTTCGTGTCCCCAATGAAAGCAATCATCAAGTCACACTGTAAAGTCAGAAAATTTTAAGGTATATCTCTGAAAAATTGAAAATTCAAAATCTCCGCTCTACTGAATAGTCATAATTTTCTAGACTGCTGTCATTTGGTGCTTGTTGAATCAATGAAACTAGCAAAGGCGTAAGGAAACTTTAAAATATACTGTATTCACTGGTTATTAATATTAAAGGTTGGGCACTATTTATTTGAATCTACAAATCTTCGAACTCGACTAATCTCTCTTCATATATTGGGTTGTTCGGAAAGTAATTTCAATGAAAAACGTGCAGCAAATAAATATTGTATTGCATTGCACATTGTCCATTCTAGTATAATATCTTTTACCATCTTTCTGGTAGTAGCATGATACCACAGTTATAAAGTGGTTGGTTTTTATTAGCAAAAAAACTAATCCATGTAGGAAAAACGAAATTACTTTCCGAACAACCCAATAAATTTCCTTGATGATTAACTTTATTTTAAGCCCAACAAATTAAGATGTTACTATAAAAAATACTTATGTCTTTTATAAATAAGACTTATGTCTTTTTGTTAGTTTTGAAAACTCTATATCCCGGCTGGAAAAATCCCCAACCGGATCTTACTTAAATGAAATTCTGATGAAGATTTAAATTGTAGTCAACTCTACTTAAACAACTCATAATATTTTCATATTAACTAGGGTTTTGATCAACCCTTTAATCTATATCACAAGCGATTAAATTTAACAAATTAAATTTAACAGTGTTTTTGTGACATGGAGGTAGTAATTTCAGTCATGACTCAGCTGAAGACTGTGATATTGATTGAACCTATAGGCTTAATTATTCACTGCCTAATATTCTTCAATGGATACGATAAGAATGAGTGGTAGTGTAAATTGCAATTTCATATGACTTCCTTAAAAATTTTAAATATTGTTTCCGATCACATGATGGAATGCATACACAACCGACTTCAATTTTCATCTCGTTTAAATATAATCAGTCATTATACCAATATTACGTCTGATGATTACTTTAAAATGTGCTATAAATGTTCAACTCTAAATTTTGACGAATTATAAATTTGTTAAACATAATTGAATCAACATATGTGATATGATTTTGTTAGAATTTCAAATACATCATACAAATATGATTAATTATTTCCGAATTTTAGGCATATCAAATAAATAATTTTTACTAACATTTTATAGTTTATTTTAAATAAATCAAAGCACATAATGCCTAACTAAGCTGCCTTAACTATTTTCTTCATCTGTAGAAATTTTTATGAACAATTCTTTTACTTAATCCAGTAGAGCATTTTATTATTTGTATGGTTCACATGATTCTTTCTTCCTGCCCAACCAATCTGTGAAACCAGTTTCGATCCAATGTGAAAAGGAACTACGGTTGTGATTAAAAAGGTTTGTCTGGATTATAATGCATGAATAGAATGTTTAAATATGGTATAGGAATCACACTCGCGATTTCCACGGCATGTTGTCTTTTTTCCACGGAATTCCAAATCGCGCTTAAGATTTTAATGGAACATTTTATTTCTCTGGAATTTATACATGATGTTTGCATACAACAGACACTAGAAGTGGGTTAAAAATAAGAGTACTCCCGATTTTTGTAAATCATGTAGAAAGCAATACACAAATAGAGTTTCCCGTGCACCAATTTTTGAAATATTGAGCTGACAGAATTAAAAATTAGGTATTAATTTTTTGATTATTAAAAATTTTCTCTAGTGACCAGAAAAGAGAAACATATAAGACATTTTTATTATTTAATGATTAATATTTTGTGATTGGCCACAGCAAATTGGCAGGAAACAATTTTAAAATATTATTTTTTACTTTTTAGTAGAATTATATCTATCTATCTATCTATCTATCTATCTATCTATCTATATATATATATATATATATATATATATATATATATATATATATATATATATATATATATATATATATATATATATATATATATATATATATATATATATATATTTATATTTATATATATATATTTATATTTATATATATATATTTATATTTATATACATATATATATATATATATATATATATATATATATATATATATATATATATATATATATATATATATATATATATATATATATATATATATATATATATATATATATATATATATATTTATATATATATATATATTTATATATATATATATATATATATATATATATATATATATATATATATATATATATATATATATATATATTTATATATATTTATATATATATATATATATATATATATATATATATATATATATATATATATATATATATTATATATATATATATATATATTATATATATATATATATATATATATATATATATATATATATATATATATATATATATATATATATATATATATATATATATATATATATATATATTAAATATCAGAATTCTTGTTTTTTCTATTCGAATATACAATGATTCCTTGAATATCTTCCTAGGTGTACTTTATTATAGGAGTGAATCTTGATAAATTGAATTAATAAAAAGCAAAAATAATACAAAATTACAGATTTCCTTATATTTGTTCGTGTGTGTTACATATATGTTCATTCTATTTAAATTAGAAAAGAAAATAGATATAAAATAATAAAAAGTCAACTCGAGTTCATTATTTATTTGTGACTAAAATAAGAAATAAATATTATTCATTATTAAATTCATTATGTTGTATACATATAATTTATATTTTGTATATTCATTTAAATGTGGAATATTTCTTTGATAAAGAAATTATAATTTCTTGTTTTAAAGTGATCCATTTAGCAGTAATAACTAATTTTTTGTATATAAATATTTAAATAAATTTCTACATGCAAATATGTTATTACTGAATTTTAAAAAAATTTGCTTAAAAGGAATTACATATAAATTTAACCATGTGCATATAGTTATTAGTAGTATTTTATCTAGCTATTTACGAATACAGTATACAGATTAGTTTGCACTCTTTGTAGATATTATCCACATTTTAATTAACTTTTCTATGTACTTTACGAAAAATTTATTTATGACTCACTCACATCTCACTTTTTAAAGATTTTCTGCTATAAAAAAGCGACTTTATAAAAATAAAACTAATCCTGAATATTTTTTTAAAAGATAATATCTCTTTTTTGACCTACAAAAGCATACCCTTACTTAATCGACTATTTTTTTAAATGATATTATTTTACATCAGCATAACTAATTTAGGAAATCCATTATTCAAGCTTAATTTTTTTCGCAGGCTAAAGCTGTGTTCTTTGTAAATGTCCGCCATTGATATCCCAGCGGAGTTTATTAATAGACAGAGTGCAGTTATATTTGTCATGCCGTGTGATTAAATCCGCTATAGAAACAGGAGTATTTTTTGTTTCGCTCTTTGATACAAAAACATTCAGATGCTTCTGTTAGAAACATACCATGTATCACATTCGCATAGTTGCTAATTAATATCTTGTTTATCAAAACTTTCTTAGCCAATACTTTTTTATTGGAGAAAATATTCAAACTTTACATAAATAAATTTATTTAACGTAATATATTATGCATTGGTTGAAACACGCATGTATTAACAACATTATACTTTTTGACTGACATAACCTTAACAGTATGTAATAAATAGTTTAAGGTACATTTTACGTAATATTTTTTTTTATTTTTGCTTATTCATAGAGTAAGATTTTTTGTTCACAGTGTTATTTGTAACATCAAAAAAAAGTATTGTAAGCATAGATAGTTAAATATTTTAGAAACGCTTCCTACCAATTATTTTTGCAAACCGAAGTCGCTAAATACAATATCTGTCTCCGAATTTAAAATTATTTAAGTAATAATATCGACTTATATAAAATTCTGAGAATGCATCCTATTAATTTAAAAACAAGCGAAAAAAGTAAATTATTTATATATTTTTCACATATTACAGTTTAATATTATTTCAACTTTAAATATTAAAAAAAGGTTTCTTTCACTATAAGCACAAATCCACAGTGAAATCACTATTATATTCTCAGCATCTTGATTAAAAGTTCATATAAATTTTATTCTTGTTTCAATTGAATTTCTGTGTATAATCAATGTGTATATTAAGTATAAATTTGTTTTTCTTTAACTACCAACAATGTCCAAGTATCTGCCTGAATTAATTTTTAGCTTTTAATGTAAGTTGTGAAATTGTTATTACGAAAATAACACCAAATATTTAAAAGTGAAGGTTATATTTTTGAATATTATTTTCAGGCTTAATTTTTTGCTTATTTATTTCATAAACAAAAATTACATGAATAAAAAATAATATATAATATAGTAAGAAGGTCGTGTTTTAACAGCATCTGTCATGCTTAATTTTTTTTTTGTATTTTTAATAAATAAAAATTGTGTGCATTGTATAAAAAATATTACATTCCCCCTGTAAGTAAAGAATTATCATAATAATAAAAATAACTTTATATAAATCAAACATAATCGTAATTTATAAGTAAATTTATATATAGATAGCCTTGTCAATCATCATAATTTTATTAATAACTATTAATTATTATTACATAAAAGCAAAATTAACACGATTATTTACATTAGATATTATAATGGTAGTTGAATGATATTGTAAAACAAGAAACAGTACATATCTGCTTACGCATGAATTTAAAATTTAATTAAAAAAATAACAATTACATAAAATTTAATTGAGATGGAACTAATGCATAAAAAGCAATTTATTACGTCTGTCAAATATATGGATTTAAATCGACAATATTTAAGAGTTGATTGGTTTAATTTCATGTTTGCAGTTATATAGGTTTGTAACAGAATGAATAATAAACTGTATAAATTAAAGCATATTTTAACTAAATATTTGAAAATATTTTTAAAGCAGCAATTTTTCAAGCAGAAATATCGTATAGTAACGATATTTATAGTTAATTTTAAAATTTGTTTTTTGACTAAAAGTAATACGCGATTTCAAATAATGGCTTGTAACTGTGATGCACTATCGTGTCTGTGGTGTTATTAATCAATTATTTCAAGGTTTTAAAGTTTGTTTAATGCAATATTTTGCACAAAATTTTATATATGCACTGATTTAAAAAAAAATCAAATGGTATACTTCTAAACACTGTTCACATCACAATGTTCACCATTTGGGGAAACATTTGTTTCAATATAAGTGTACATATTTTAATATATACAATTAAAAAATTATATTTTCCCTTAGACATTTTATGCCTCCTCATTTTTGTGAATCATATATTTTCTTACAAGTAATTATTTTTATATAACTTTAAGACAATACGGCTTACGCCAAATTCGATAACTATATTTCTTATTATCATCAAACAATTAAAAGTATTTCACATTTGGAATTTGGTGTATTTATTTTATTGTTTTTATTATAAATATATATAGGCATTTATATAAAAATGAGCAAGATTCTAAAGTTTATCTGGTTTATTTTATAGATCAAAACGGTGACGTCATTTTACCTCAGTCTTATGTCGTCAAATACCTAGGATGTCGGGATGCCAGAGGCCTTTGGGGCATCAAACACACACGCCATCCTGTGGACGAGCTCGTAGCTGCAGCCAGATCCTTACAGTGTGGGACTACGCTGCCTTATTTGCGCCTAGAAGTATCAGGAAAAGGGGTTTATCTCTCTGCAATGCCCCAGAACCAAAATCCAAACTTCCAGCCTGGACTTTACCCCATTGAGTCCATATCGTATGGCGTCCAAGACCTGGTCTACACTAGGGTCTTCGCCATGATCGTTGTCAGAGACGGTGGAAACATGATGGACAAACACCCCTTCTTGTGCCACGCCTTCGTTTGCGACAGTCGACAGAACGCCAGGTCACTGACACTGACCTTAGCCAAAGCCTTCCAGGACTACAGTAGGTCAGTTAAAGGATTACCCTCCCCCGGAAGTTTGCTATCGACCTCAGAAGCCAAGAAGAGATTCAAGCGGATCTGGACATTCCTCAAGAATCGCATGCATAGCGAACCGTGAAATAGAGGTTCTTTTTGTTTCCTCTTTTTTTATATATCTTCCTCTTTGCTGTAATATAATAAGCGAGTGAGTGCAATTCAATTGTCACGACAGAAGACTGCAAAAAAAAATATAGACAATAATATATTTGCACGTCTGAGTATAGTAGTAATCACGATCTAATCTTTGTCTTTTGAAGTATCTGACCCATCTCTTGCTGAAGCTAGAGAATATAAAAAAAGAATCGTCCAATCTTTTGGAAGGTCATGTCAGAGCGTTGATTTCCAGCAAGACCACTGGGGTTGATGAGATTAAATAAATAAACAACAAAGAATCATAATTGTTTTTTATTTTGTTATTCACTTAACTAATCAATCCTATCCAGTTATTGTCGTGTGAAATTAAAAATGTATTTTGAAACTGTTTCAATGAATGGTTTGTAAAGCCAAAAGTTTGATATAAATCAATCATTTAATTTTATTGTGAAAGTAAATAAATTAGATTTTAAATATGTATCCACATTTTTATAATTCTAATATATTAAAAGCAAAGAAAAATCTGGCCGTAAATTTAATATCAACCGATAGTACCTGTTTTACTTTTAAAAAAATTTTGCATTTTGATATTTCTAAGAGATTGATTAAAACTGTCGTTTATGAATATATATATTGCATCATGTGATTATGATATATATTGCATTATGTGTTAATAACACAACACTTCAATATACATTAATACAATTATTAAATTAAAAGAATTTTTTTACTTAATCAATTATGCAATATCGAACGATATATTAATTTTAAATTAAAAAAGAATTTTAATGATAGTCCTTTGGTTTTAAATTTTTTAAAGAATATTCTATAAAAACAAATTCTAAAAAATTTTATGTAGTACTACGTAGTAATACTTCCTATCAATAAATCAATTTCTTACATCAAACAATATAGAATAAAGGTTATCGCAATTTGTGTTTATGCATTTCAAACTTAATTTTATTATCATAATCTTTATTTTCACCAATATTATGTGTTGAGAAAATATTGTTCAACCATTTGCGAAAATTTTCTAAAATAGAAGAATGCATTTCAGTTAGTTTACTTAATGATTGTTTATTAATGAATGCATATATTATTTAATGAATGCATATCATGTACATGTAACACAAAAATGTTTTTATGTTTTCTATATTCTAATAAATAATCATCTTTGTATGGAGTTATTATTTAAATGTATTTTCTTAATTATGGTAAACTATAACATAAATATATTATAAATACTACATTTATACTTTAATATTATTTAATAAAACTAAATGTTTCTATCGTTATTGAGAAAATTTTCATTTAGTTAAAAAGTTATCGTCGAAAATCACTTTAATGTATTATTATAAAAATGTTTGATGATTTGATTCCATGAAAGTAATACTTTCATACTATTTATTTAGTTTTTGCTTTTAATCACTTAAAATTATCTATGAAAAAGTAATTAAATGTACAGTTTTATCTCTACTTTGTGACAAATGAATGGGTAAATTTGAAATTTTATTCTTAGGAATGTGTAAATTACAAGAATACAGTGTTGATTTTTTTTGTAAATTAAACTCTTTTTCAATGAGAATTTAAGATAAATTCTGAAACAGAAAAGTATGACTTACATTTATTTCTGTGAAATTGCATATTTTTGCTTGTGTATGCATAAGAGAACTGATATATATATATATATATAGTACTACATAAAATGGTGTAGGTAAAACCAAACACCTTGATTTATTTTATTGTATAGCAAAAAGAATTTATGTACTTCAATTGTATATAAAAATTATTTTAAAAATAAAGATTTTATTCGCACGAGAATTATTATTTTATATTTTTATTACAAATTTATCTTCATTTTTCACATTCAGAAATAACCGCTATTATTCTGAATTTATTTTAAATAATAACAAAAAAATTAGGATTCTCTAAGTATTAGAGACTCGAGACACATTTCCCATTGATTTAACAAGAATAACTATTAGTTTTGTTTGTTTTTAGGGGGTAGGAAGTTGTCCAAGTGTGATGATAGCTAGTTTGCCTTAGTAAAAGACCGACTTTTTAAGCATCTTAATTTAGGTAATTTGTACCTCTTAGGGAGGATATTAATATTTGCTTTATTGAGAAGTATTAAAATCCCATACATCAGTTCATCGTGGCCTTTGGTAAGACTGCTATTCAAAGAAAAATATCTTGGAAGCAGTTGAACAATTCATAGAAGCTGTTGAACAGCGGGAGATCGGTGTTTTGCTACTGCTTTCTGAATGCATTTCTGATCAGTCTAGTTGCTTCAGGTTTTTTCAGCTTTCCTCCCTTGCAACATGTGACGGTGATCTACTATTTATGGACCATGGTGATCTAGTTAGTTAAGGTGTCGCTCTTATTGTCGTAAGGTAATGTGTCTGAATCCCAACTTAACTGAAGATTCCTCTCTTTAGTAAAAACAACTGATGTTAAATATGTCTTGGTCGCAATCTAAAAGAAATGATGCCACTGGATGTGGTAGGTCAAGTATTCGGTTGCTTCTGTTTGGTCCCTGCTTTTAAATTACGAAGACTTTTATATAGCTGTTTTAATCTGTCTTTTAGAACCAAACTTAAGGTACAGAGAGGAATGCTGGTGCTAACTCACTCTATAAAACAAACTTCATTCTATGTAAAGCCTTCCAGGGAAGCAATAACTTGTCATAAATCCTCACAATGCATTTTAAGGGTTGGTCTGCGATCTACAAGGTGTCGAAATCTGCACAGAACTTATTTCCAGTAAAATTCCTCATAAAATTCTATTGCAACATAATGATAGGCATCATGGTCACTTTGATTGTCCTCTATGATTTGAAATAATGATTAACAGATAGCAGAAATTTGACAGAATTGCCTAAATGTTTTAAGTAATATATCAAAAACCTAAACAAATATTAACATTATCTCAAACATTTTAAAGTTAGATTCAAGCAAAAATATTTTTATAAATATCAATTGCGATAATTAGTATGTTCATTGGTTTCGAATTACCAATACCACGTAAAAATATTTGCAAAGAAACATTTTTTAGGTGCTTTGAAAATCCTTGGGAATGAAATATTCTTTACTTTTAATACATCATTTATTTCGCTATGAGACCACTCAAAAGAATATTTCATTTACTATTTGCTTATATTTCATCAAAAACAATTTTTTATAAATATTAATAAATTCAAGAAAATCTAGGAATATAGATTAATAAATGCAAAAAATTAAATGTTAAGCATATGAGGCAGAATGAATGAGTAATACTTTATAATGTGTAATTTATTTGTTTATCAATATATTATTATTTTATGCAATTTATTATTTTTTCCATATTTATTAATGAACGTGTGTATAGTTAAAAGGCATCAATTTTTATTTATCGCAATATCATATGTTTTTATTCCTATTTAATTCTTATTTGATTCTCAAAAAAGTATTCCAGTTACACATTAAGCTATCTTGAGCATTTTGTCTATTAATTAAATTTTGTAATGACTTTAATTAAAACAATACTATCGATGCTCAAAAAATATGTTTTACAATACTTCTTTTGTTTGTTTTGCATGATTAATTTAAATATATCATCAGAGTAGTAAAATAAAAATATCAATAGAGAGATAAGAAAAAATCAAAAAACTCGTTATGAAAATTTTTACTGTATATATTTTAGAATCATTCAGCTAATAGACTCTGAAAGCCATTCATTATTCGGGTATGCTAAGCGTCTCGGAGACCAACTGCTGATATCCAAGCCTTTCTAAAAAGAAACGTTTCAGATAAAGACAAGGTAAATTGGCCTTTGTGTTTCCATCTCGTCAGCAGTCAAAATTGTCAGGGCATTCCATTCGCGTGTCCTACATTTCCACACCGACCCTATCACGGCAGCGGGGCAAATTTTTCGGGCACAATAACGGTTTTTATTACACTTAGCTTCAAAAGAGTGTGCTTTTGTCCCTTTCTCTAGGCCTCAGTGATTATTTACGATGCTTTGAATTCAAACTAAGCTTTGTTTGTAGTGAAATTTGCTTCAAGCTGATTGGGATCAAAAAGGTTCTTCGTAACCTTGATGTCATTTTCAGTTATGGTGGGATCTGGTTTTATAATTGAGGAAGTCATCTTTTCATAATATCTTTTCCTAGAAAATAGTGAAATTGGAAGAAAAATTTTTTTTTTACAATTTCAAGGATAAAAATTCTGAGATTATTCAGTTAATTTGTCTGGACGGATTTCATATTTATATAAAGAAGAACTATATGAAATTATGAATGGAACCTGTATTTCAAGATGAGGCATCAATTACTTACATGATTCAGTATAAATAATTACTTTGATTTATATTTGTTATTCTTTCCCTGATCGATTTTGAAGGTAATTAGCATTATGTGAATATTATTGCAATTTTAACTAGACTATCGTAATTTTTCATAAAAAGTAAGTTGGAAAGGAAAAATATGTGGTTGAGTCGGTATTTCCTGTTCGGTGTTTGTAACTTATTTTTTCTGTCACTGTGTGGTGGATATAATTCATCGTTATTTTTATAATATCATTAAATATCAAACGTTCTATATCAAATTCTAACTAAAGTAACATAGTTGGTTTTACTTTAATAGCTATTGCCATACAAAAAATTATTGCCACATTTATGAGAACAAGGTGAAAAAAATTGCCATTTCTTTACCATTAGTGATATGATACTTCTAATAACAATGATAAAAAAATTTACGAAACTTTTGAGCTAGTATAGCGTTTTTATATTTTATTGTGAGCTATCAACTAAAAAGCTATTCTCTTTTTTTTTTTTAAATCTTAACATTTTCTTGTTTTTATAATCTTACGCTTGATCGTACTGAGAAAAAACTGGCTATTAATTAGCAATAAATTGCTATTGTAATAACGGTATTTTTTTTATCAGACTTAACTTTGATGAGAAGGATACATTTTTATATCATCAACAAGTTTTTTAACGCTCGGAATGTAGATGAGCCCTTTGAATACACTTGTTCATCAGAAAGCCTGTTTCTATTCTTATTTTTTATAATTTTCATATTTGTGAAAGAAATACCACCAAAACATATACATTGATTTCAAACAAACCTGCACTGAAATTTACCTTTAACCTGGATTAAATCTTCTTTAGTTACAAAAAGCCAAATATTTTCCGAACTTGAAAGAAAACAATTTTACCTATAATTCGTTCTGAAAAATCTGCCTGTTCCAAAATTCCACTGCAGCATTATTTTCTAGAAAATCAAAATACACCTTAACACACGTAAAGAAATTTGTAGCACCCTATAAAAGGTTATTTGACAAACTGTATCAATTGAAATTTTTGATATTTTGAAGGAGGTTTTTTATAATATACTTCTCAGATCTAAAATAATTTCAAAATATTTTATGATGTTGCAATGTATTATTGATATAATTGTAACTAATTGAGGAATTAAGCGCAGACAACTGCAACATTAACGCCATCTACTGAAATTAGTAGATGACATTAACGCTGCGCCATCTATTGAAAAAGTACCAAATAAGTGTATAATGCCACTGTAAGAGCAAAAATAAAGTGCATATTACTAAATAAAAGATAGTATTAAGAATATTAAAAATATAATTCAGAATATTAAGAATATAATAAATAATATTAAGAATATTAAGTAATAATATTAAGAAACCTTAAATCATATATATAAATTAGTTTTGAGTAACTTTAAATAAGAAAAACTGGTGTTTTTACTGACTAAAAAATTTATAAAAATACTATCATAACTTTAAAAAATAATTCAATGTAAAAATAAACAAAGATTTTAAAACTTAAAAAAATGAATGTATTTATATATACTATAAATTAATCACATGCATTTTACTTACTAGTGATTTTGTGATTGTGGATTACAAAACTAGCTAATTGCATCACGCATTTTCTAAATTTTTTCTGATTTATAACTAGTGGGTGTGTGCTACGCTTTTTTAATTTTTTCCTCATACATTTTATTTTTAAACAATAACCCTGACTACAGAATTTAAAATGATATAATTTTTTAAATGTATCATTCTTCATCAAATGTCCTCGTTCGTTATTCATCTTTCTCAAACATTCTTGACATATGCATTTTAAGACATCAATTATTTTATGTATAAAATTGATTGGTTTACTTATCTTTATTCATTTCATTTTTATTATTCTTAAAAACTGAACTCAAAGAGAGTGTACATTAAATTGATAAAAATCTAAGATATGGAAATGTTTTTACTGTACAAAATTGTTAATTACTCATTGTCAATACATAATTTTTGCAATACTTGTAATGCATTTTAAACATTTTTTTTAACAAATTGAAGCATAAATTCAAGTTGCAAGATACTATTCAATGTATTTGGTGTTTCCCAGATTATTTTTTCTGGATACAACTCTGCAAAATATATTTTGCATATTTCAAAGAAAGCTATATTGTTATTGAGAGAGAAAAAATTATCTAAAAATCAATAGAAATAAACATATTTGAAAAAGTACATGTTATTTTGAAATGTTTCTTCTTCTTCTATTGATTTTCATAATTTCTTTACAATATTAAAATACATTTTTATAGACATTAATAGAAATATATAGACATTAATAAACATAATTAATTTTTATAGACATTAATAGACATAATTAATCTATATGTAAGCATTTGCCTTTAAATCAGGCTCAGATTATGTTAAGCTAAAGATTTTAATTGCATTACCTGTTACTATGAAATTCAAAAAGTTTAAGCCAATATACAGCGTATAACTTGTTTTTGTTTCCTTATGAGTGTTTCTCGTATTCAAGGACACAAAAATAAAGTATAATTATCATACATTGCGTTTTATAATACTATCTCGCCTTCTTACATTTCTTTATTTTGCTGATGGTAGCAATCTTTTTTAAGCAAATAAACGTGTTTATTTTCACAAATTAGCCAACATATTGCATGCTATTAAAATATACTACAAAATTCTCTACATTATTAAAAGTGTTATTGTATATTTTCTATTATATAAAAGGCTCTTTAATCAAAATATCGTGTTAAAAATTTTTAAAATTAACTGACTTTTCTAATACTTTTCCTATTTTTTACCATTAACTTAAGTCATTGATTTAAATTATGTCTTTGCGAATATAATAAAAAAGATTATTTCTTATTTTAAAATGTATTTCTTGTTTAGAAGAAAGATTATTTTTTCTTTTTTAAAAATGCATGTCATTTTGTAATTTTCTAAAACTAAAGATGATAAGTACAGAAAGAGTGAACCACATTTTTGCTTAAGCTAAATAAATTTAAAGGTAAGTTATTCAATTTTCCTTTTATCCGTAAAAACTAATATTTTCATTATTTTTACTTGAATGTTATTAAATTAGGAAAAAATGAGATTCTAGAGCATTGTCAATTTATTTTATTTAAAACAACTTCCTTAAAGTACATAAAAAAAACAGGCAAATTTTTATTGTTTAAATAATCTAATCCGCTTCAGCATATTTTAATAAAGATATCCATGTGAAACCTTTTTCCTCATTTCCACTCGGTGTGTTGCGAGAAAATTAAATTATAAAAAAAAAATTTACATTTGAATTTTTACAAATTCGATGTTTTCTCTGTTTTTGAAACAATGGAGCATCTGTCTGGCAAACGTTTTAACGAAAATCTAGGTCAATATGGAAAATGAAAGTGATGGCTCAACTGACAACCCGAATGAAAACTTGTATTTTGTTTTAATCGGCACTTGTTTTTCGCTCATCAAGTTAGGAAATAGAAATTTGGAGTTTGCTTGTTTGCTTTCTGAAAGAGAAATGGCCTGAATCCATCCGTGATCGAATAATCGGGGTGGTGGAGGCTTGTTTGATAGCTATTCAACTGATTTCCGTTTCGTTACATTCCTTCGTGAGTTGTTCAATTCATGGAAAATATAGTTTTCAACCGATTCTTAGACAGATTTTTTATTAAGCTAATTTAGGGAATTATTTATTTGGTTCATCAGATTATAATCAAATTCACTTTATTTATGTTTAATTCCACACACACACAAATTCAGGTATATAATCTAATTCTTCAAAAAACTTAGAACAACAGTTAAATTTGGACAAAAAAGTAATTATAAATAAAAAAAAATAAAGTAAAATTACTGATAATGCATTGCTAACGATTTAGGTTATTTGTATTCTTATACCTTTTTTTATTTGACAAAATTTATTTCATGAGTTCATAAAAAAAGCTGTATAATGTAAGTATTTTCCTACTTTAAATGTTCATATAAAAAATGAAAAATTCTTTTTCCAACTAGAACAAATTTGAAGGAATCTAAGACTATTCCACTTTTGATATCTTATGAATATCTTATCTAAATTTGCCTTGAGTCAGAATGCCTTATTTAAATATTAAAATCAAAATTAGTCAAAAAAAAAAACTAAAGTCATTGTTTAAATCATTCGTCATTGATGTTTTATAAATCTTACATATAAATTTTACAGCAATTTTTATAGTAAAATTCCCGTAAATTATAAGCAAAACTGACATTTTATCAAACTTATCATGGTTTAATTTTGCGTGAAATCGCTTTTTTTTTCTCTTTAATAAACATGATCTCTAAATAATGACTTACCGTTGGCACTTTTTTTTATCTCCTCTTTTTACTATTAATGGAAGCATTATTCCAATGACAATGCCAGCAATGAAAAGTCGCTCAAGAATGTAACTTAAAAATGTTATGCCCCCAGGTAAAATAATTAGTTATGGCCAGGTGAACGTCCATCAGTTGCTATGGCAACGGAGTGAGAAACATCAATGACTAATATAAGGCTTGCGTGATCAACGGAAAAGGCATTACGGAATAAGTCAATCATCATTTATTGGAAATCGCAGTATAAATGTGAACAAAAAAAGCGTTAAAAAGATAAAAAGATATTTTACAAAAGGTTTTCTAAATTCAAGGAAAATACAACATTATGACATTTTTATTTCAGTTGCTTTTCAAGTACTTTTTGATTTTTGATGTGATGTGTATTGTATTAAAAATTTAAATGGAGATAAATCTTTATGAATTTTTTTTCTCCCTAATATTTTTAAAGTAATGTTGTTAACTCTCAAGATATCTTTACTCAGAAACTATATTCTATTCAATGAGAAGCTTTTGGGGAAATTTTTGGCATTAGATTGTTGTTTGATGTTAAAAAGCAAAATTCACAAAGTATGATCTAGTTTATTGTCATTGTGCAAGTACAGGATCATTGAAAATACTCAAAGCTCTTTTAAAATTTCCTCGCATTTATTCGTAAGGTAGTATTATTTCCTAAGAAATATGTATTTTGCTCTATTTAATAAATATTACTTATTTTAAAAAATCTAGAAATTTTACTTTTCGTTATTTGTTTCTTCTGTAAAAAATAGCCAAAATCATAAAACAGTTAAGCTATATTTCATATATATATTAATATGAGGGAAAACAATGAATTATCTTTAGTTGCTGTAGTCTCGTGTTTTTGTATTTTCCAAATATTTTTTTCATAAAAAGTGGTTACATTCCCATGTTGAAAGATGCCTAAAAAATTTTCAGTGAATATGTCTCTGACTTTGGTAACATAAGAACCATAATTGACTGTCCAATGCCAGTTACCTGGTTTTTTACTATAAATATATATTTCTTTATAAACTCTTAAAATGATATGCAAATTTAAATATTATATAAATACGAACAATAGATTTAATTTTATTACCTCCTTATTAAAATATGTAAATTTGATGTAACAGATGATAAAAGACTTCGTCATGAAATTTTATAGTGAAAACAAACTGCAAAGATTTGCATCATGACTGTTTGAACAGGAAATATAGGTGCAAAATCTGAAGAAAAAAATGACACAAGTATGAAGCTATATCGATTGTGGAACACACTCGAAAATATCTTATTTTTTATACATGATGTGAGATTTTGTTTTTAATATTTGTGAATGTATCATAGAGTATAATACTGAATGGTGAAAATCATATATAGCTTAAATTGAAGGTTGTTGATTTCTTATCTTTATAGTTTAAAAAAAAGATTTAATAAATTATTTGAATGTTTAAAAGAAAATTTTCTCCTGTCATTATCATCGATGCTTAAATGAGCATGAATATCCAATAGAAATAAATTCATCTTTGTTTTGTATTTAGATCAAATGATTTCAATTTGAGTTAAAATGTATGATTGTCAATGCAGTAGAATAATCCATATTGAAATTATTATGCAGGTGATGAAATGCAATTTTTAAAACCGCAATATGATAGAAATTTTTTAAGGTTTGAATGATATTGAATAAGCTTATAGTTATTAATGGAAATCAATACTTATCAACGAAATACATTTATATTTGTTTTATGCTATTGAGCAGTTGCATCTCTCAAACATTCATAAGACTTAAAAAGAAAATTTCTCTCAAACTTTTTGAAAAGATCATGCAAAGTGAGTATTTATTTTATATAGGTTTTGATTTAGAAAATTACTAAACTCAGGCGACAAAAATTTGCTTATATAATTAATAATAAGCCAATAAAATAATACTTAACATGTTGTATAGAAACGAGTAAATTCAAATTCAGCGTAAGAACAAATGAGGAGCAACTGAAGAGAAAAAATGCAATAAATAAGATGTAGAAAATGTGTTAGAAAAATATGTAAATACTTTGATACAAAAACATTATATTTAAAACCATAATATCATCTATGGCTGCAACTTTGATTAAATAAAACTGACTACTTCTAAAAATAAGACATTCTGGAATATACTTCAGTATAACATGATTTCTCCTAAAGCTTACTACTGAAATAATCAGGAATTAAACAAAATATATACTAATTATGAATTTTATTTGAATCTCATTTTTGAGCCATCAAATATATTATAAATTTACAGCCCAGCTATTATAATTATATTTAAGAATAAATACAGAATGAGATTGAAGTAACTATTATAGTCTCCAAAAACTAAAATTAAAAACATAAATTTTGCAAAAAATCAAAATTATTTACTTCGATTATATTAAAAATTTTTAAATAGTATATTTTAAGAAGAAAGAAGTTATGTGACTAGTAAATATCAAGAAAATTATTAAAATGGCTATTATTTTAATGACAAATGGCAATCTATCTTTTTTAACCATCAAAATTAATATTTCCAAATTTTAAAAAGAATAACAGCTGCAGAATCATATGCTTTACAATATAGTTGTACTGATAATGTAAAGGCAATTTATCAATTGATTACAAGATAATCCTCGATCACTAGGAACTTTAATTTTAATGATAAGTTAGAATAACAAGACCTTCATATTTATAACTGTTAGGATATTAAAGTATCACTCACTGTCTCTGCTTTAACCCTCTCTTCATAATAGATCCTCCTGACTAAATGTGCACCCTCTAGTGATGAAACGGTGCATACTTTGGTCAGACGTCATTCTGCCTTGCTTGAGAGTAGATGTGTTGACTCTCTTGTGTAGCATTAGAAATGTTCTTTAATGTTATTATTTTATTGAAATTACAATATGTTGTAATTGTCTGTTTTCATTAAACATGCCTGTTTGTGTACCACTGCCTTCTCTCTATTTCATTTAATACCTAAAAATAACAGAATTTTGCCGAATTCAAATCTATGTATTGATCTGCATACATTTAGTTCCATTACATTATGTTTTATCAAAGATTCCTCCGTCATCTATAAGTTGCACACACACACATATATGAATAATATCTCACAAATATATTTAAAATTACTGCCCTATGCTGCGTCAGAATTCAAAACTATCGTATTTCACGCTTGAAATATAAAGTACATTTTTAGGATCATGTAATTGGTGGTAAAAAAATCATTGAACCACACATTCACAAGCAACGAAATGTTAACTAACTATTCACCTAAGTTAAGCCAAGGCGGTGCGAGAGAATTTCTGAAAATTTTACGTCATTTTTCCAGGAACTCAGTAAATAATTTCATTTTTTACCGGTTCTACTAAAGCTGGCACAAAAACTCTTATTTTGGGAAATTCCAATAAAATTGAACTGTATTGGAATTAAGCTCTTGTTTTGGGAAACTCAAAATCTTTCCTCTTTCTATTAATACCGTTGAGAATAATAATAACTTCAAAGAAGTCTCTAAAAAATTTTTTATTTGTTTTACAATTGAATTTGTATATGCATATTTATAAAGTCTTAAAATAATTTAAGTGGCGTATGGTTTGATGAACAACTTAAAATGAATTCGAGAAGTTAGAATTTCCTCGATTTTTTTTAAACTATGATCAAGTAACAAGAGGGATATGCCAGAGTAAGTGCTTATTGCTGTTTTTTACACATAAATATGACCCTCTGTGTGAGGGAAATATTTCCGAAAGATATTCTACAAATTTTACAAAACTATATAAAGAGCTTTCCACAGTTAGATAATATATCACTTAGATATATTTCTCATTGTTAAAGTTCTTACTAAAAATAAATTTCAAATAACAGGTTTTTTCGAAAGCAGTCTATTTTATAGACATTTTTATGCAAGTTTGCAATCAGTGTTTATTAGAAAATGTGTGTTTTAACACTCTCTCCCTCTCTCTCTCTCTCTCTCTCTTATCTCATTTTTGCTCTCAGTTTCACTCGTAACTTACAAGCCACGCCTTTAATCTGTTCTGAAAGTTCATTTTACTACATAAAACAGGGAAGCAATTTGTATTGTCTCGTCTTTCGTGGAAACATGAAGTATGAAATTTATAACCTTCTTAATTAGTTTATTCATTCTTTTCCATTTTCACAAAACTGTATATCATTTTGAATGCAACACAATCTGACAACCGTTCTGTAGTTTTAATCATAAGATTACTGAGATTTTTCCCCCTTGCAGCTGTGTCCTAATTCAGCAAATGTTATGCAACCTTAATAAACTCCATTACACAATTTTTTTTCAATAATAATTTTCGTTTTGTTCGACTATTATTCTTTTAAAACACATGTTGATTTCTTTTTAAAATTTTTTTTACTTATGGAATAAAAAAATGCTTGTTTACTCTTAACTATATTTTAAAAATAAACTGCAAAATAAATGTTTATTGTAATTAAATAGATAATTTTATTTAATTTATTCATTTAACACTGAAGCACCATTATAAGCGATTTTCAATTTGCAACTGGAAATCTTGTAGTTAGTTTGTTTGTCGCTCAACGGTCATTTTTTGCAAACGAGGGCTAATTAGACCGGGACCTACGACTTAAAGTAGATTCCGAACCACTACAAACATCCCTGCCCAAGGTGGGATTCGAACCCACGAACTGTTGAACCGAAGGCAAGAGCGCTTGAAATCTTGAGAAAACACACAAAGATCATTTTGCTATTATTAAAAGAAATGATATAATGTTGTACATTTCTTATATATTTAAGCCCTCACAAATACGGTTATAAGGAACGGCATAGTAAATGCTGTACCTAGAACAACTGTATAATGAAATCTGCATTGCAATTTTGACTAATAATTTATGATGGTTACAAAACACGTGTATCCAAAGTTTACTAAAATACCGAAATTTTTGAGATGAAAGTATATTTTAATTACGGACATAGCATCACCTAAATTTGTAAAAGGAAGACTTATTATCATAACTTAAATAAATATTTTTTTGTTTGATTATGGCTATATATACATGAGGAAAATCAACAGATTTTGATCATGGAATATAAGCTGAAAATCAACTAATGATACATTCCATTGTGAAAATTACTTAGTAAATTCATATTTTTTATCCATAGCATCAAAAGTAATAGAGAATATGTAATTTCCGCCATTATTTCACCATAGATAAAAAAAAGTGGTTGACTTTATTTTCTTAATAACTGAAGTCATAAACATATAATAATCAACAGACAAGAACAATACATTGGTATAATAGTGAAAATCTATGTTGAATATATGAATGATGTTAAAAGCAGTGAAAGTAAAATTTTCTGTTGAAATTTTACAACACAAAATTGGTTCGAATATATTTATAATAAATATATTGTACCTTAGCTATGTTAATATTTTAGTTAAATCGAAATGTCTAAAATAATTATTTTGTGAGCTGAAAACGACTTTTAAAAGAAAGCTTACGACGATTTAAAAGAAAGCTTATTGTGGGCTTCATATGTGACTCAGATTTTACAAGGACATGGATCGAAATTGCGAACAAAATATTTAATTTTTTATGAATATATAATGGTTTGGATCACTTTAAAATAGCATAGAGTGAATATTATAATCAAACTGAACTATTCATTTATTTAAAATATATACTAAACTAAAAATAATAAATTTATTAAGTGACCATTTATGTACACAGTTGTGAATATTAGGGAATTTGATGTTTTGAAATCACTGAAATTTTCCAGGAAAACAATCATTAAGCAAAATAACTTAGACGACAGAGCTCCAGTGGCTCAGTAGCTTCACGCCGCTTCTCGTAAGCTCAGCAAAGTGAAGCATCATTTGCCGCGGGCAGTGGTTGGGAGGGTGGTGACCTGGGTTGCTGGAACACCGTGAGTCGGGGACGTGTACACGTTAATATGTGACGTCCAAAGTCCTTCCGCTGGTGTGGCTTGGATGTGGAGAGGAGGTTGCCAGCTCAGGTGTGGCCTCGTCACCTGACCGTGGTTCAAAATTACGAGGCACCTTAAAAAGAACAAAGTCGTATTTTCACCTTCATGGTGCTCTGATCCAAACGAAAGACGCTCTCTTTGACTTAATTCGCACTGCCAAAGGCACAGCGAGCTTGGCTTGTCCAAGTGCCATAAGCAATAACAACAACTTACGCTACTGATTTCCAATTCATGACTCTGTAATATAACAACGAATGATTTGTCTACCTATGACACCGGATATGCATCTCTTAAACATGCAATAGCAATTTCAGTTTGTTTAAAAATTCTGCTTCAGACACATTTTAGCACTTAAGTATGCAGCACAGTTAAATATTTCTCCGGTGAATTTTTGATGATTTTATCCAATATATTACAAGTAACTACTTTCTCTATCCTCTTTCAAGTAATAAGCGATCCTCCTGATTATAAGTTGTTTTTGATTGTATTTAATATTTTAGTGTATTTTAAATTTTTATAGTTTAATCGGTTTTGTGTAATAAGTTTATCTAAAATAATTAAGAGCATTTCATGTTGTATAAATGTATAAGAATTGCACAGCATGAAATGCTTGTATTTTGTATATCACTGAGAATTAAGGAGTATTTTGTTGTTTTCTAGATAGAAAAAGCATCTCACCAAAAAATAATTTCAAACTCAATTTTTTGTTGTACATACATTGAAAATTTATATTGTACATACATCGAAGAAAACAATAAATATACACAAAAATTTATACTGTACATACTGCGAAGAAAATTCACTATTAAGCAGAATTTTTGTCTTTTGCACTATAATCTGATTTAAGGTAACTTTCAACACTGTAATGTATCCTTTAATAAAGATATTATTCTAACCAGATATATCTTTACCACACACATGCAGTGAATCCTATCCTATGTTACTTATGTTTGTAGTAATTCAACTTCTAAATAGTGAAATGGTAGATTTTATAGTGAAGTACTAAAATATTTCATAAATGTTTTTCTTATAATCAATTTGGTTCTTTAATAAACAATAAAACTATAGAAATAAGCAACGTCAATTAGGTCTTCATTGTTCAAGGTAGTGCTCTATTATACATTAAACAAAAAATAATTGTTTCCAAAAACAATCATATATGAAGTCATTTTTTAAAACATTATCAAAAATGAGCTTGTGTAGTATAATATGAAAACCTTATCATTACTCCAAATGAGTAAGTAGCCTGGCATCATATAGCAAAAGTAGGATACAGATGTTATTCAGAAGTATTTCCGATACAAATAATAACAATCCGCACAACCGAAATGTGATCAAATTCACAGCCGAACATTGATTTTCTTTAAAAATCGATTATAGTTATTTGCTGTTAGAAAATCAAGTGAAAGTATAAATGTTTACGTTAAATTCACGTATAGACACTGTGAAACAAAACATTTTACATTCAAGGATTTGAATGAGCTTTATCCTCAACTAGGACCCATAAAATTAACATTTTCAATCACAATATTGATATTACAAACATTTATAATAGTTTTTTGGACGCCAAAGAATTAGCCATTCTTTACAGTAATCTAAGTAGAAAATATTAAGCCTGATCATTATTGTATTCATCATTAATAACACTTTAATTATAACTCATTGGTTAGAAAAATTATGCTAGTTTTATATTTTGAACTTTGTCAACATGTCACATTAGATTCGCACTCAAAAAAAATTATTAACTAAACAAGAAGTTTTTCATTGTTATAAGCATGAACAAGTTCAACAAACTAAGATATCAGATTCTTTTAATTAACTTATCCAAAATATTATTTTTCAAAATAATTGTAACTAAGATAAAAGATACTAATAATAAGACTATATATATATATATATATATATATATATATATATATATATATATATATATATATATATATATATATATATATATATATATATATATATATATATATATATATATATATATATATATATATATATATATAGTTTATGCTTATTGTTATCATTATAATTATAACTAATATAAATTAACGTGATTTTTTATATTTATCACTATTTAATTTTTTTCTAATGTGAAGCTGTTAAGCTACAGCAGTTACATCGTTATTCAAATTATCAATTAAAAAAATTAATTCAATATTTAAATACTGTTGTCTTCAAGTTCTAGTCAGCTTCATAAAATCAGTCGTTTAGATACGCTGTTTTCCAAGTAAATAGTGATTATAATTAGCAGTTGATTACATCAGTATTTAATATGTGTGGTTATATTAAATTACTTACATAAACAATTGTGTTCTGATATATATATATGTATATATATATATATTATTTCAAACATTTTAGGAATGCTTCCAAAGTATTGCTTATCCATATAAAATCCAATCTACTTCATAAACTGAATTCATTATAAACTTTTTTGCTTATCTATTAAATGTTCTTTAATGTACCTACAAAAATTATAAACCCCATATTGCAAATTATGACATCTATTTCCCTCTTTGATCAGTTTTATTTATTATATTTTTATTTCAATAAGATTATTTTTTCTATTAAATGTATCCACATTTTTACCATAACGTGAAAATAATACAAATTAAAAGAATACAAAGAAATTTTCTTGAATTTATTTACGAAAATTCTCCTAAATACTTTAGTTAAAAATGCAATTAAAATTAATTTATGTGAAAAGTTCTTGATATAAAAGTATTATAAAAATTTACGTTAAAATTATAAAATACATATTCGGATTTAAAATAGCTTTATCCAAATTCATATGACTCTTTCTTTTGATTTTATGACCTTTCTTTTTAATTGTTATTATTGACAATTGATTTTAGAAGTTAGAATACAGCTTATACATTAGTAAAAAACATATTTAGTAGCATTTTTCATGATTTACCTGTTATATTATATAGTAAAAGTTTTATTTTGTTTTGGATATATTTGTCATAGATGAAACCGTGTGTTTCAGCAGTGTTAACAAATTAACCATTTCATATATTTCAAAAACTTGTATCTATTTCTTAAAAATTCTTATTTAAAATTCCTTCTTCACATAAATTGAATTCATTATCAGTCACTCTTTTAAATAATAAACTCTATTTAAGCATTTCCGTATACCATAAATAAACTATAAAAGTAGAGTGTTTAATTACCCAAAATTTTAATTGGTTTATTTGATTTTTTATGTTATAGGTAAAATTTTCAGAAGCAAATTACACCACAATTGATTCTGATTTGTTTCTTTTTTTGTTCAGATAGTATATATATTTTTTATTCTAATAAGTCTTATAAATAATTTAATGCTTTTTTGTAGCCATTTGCGATAGGAAAAAATCAGCTGATTGCAGTTTAATTACAAAACAAATTATGAGCCCTATGTTAATATAAATATAAATTTCATAGTAACAAAAATCATCTGTAGATTACATTTCGCTACATAGTTTTGTTGGCAGGATATGTTAATACCGTTTTATTACCTGATAGTAAGAGCTATTACGCAAACTTTCAGGAGACAAACGATTAATTATATATACTTTACCTTTATACGATATCAAAAAAACAAATTCTAATCGCTTCATGGAAAATAAGCGTTGTAGATAAGGAAAAATATAAAACTTTATTGGCGGTACTTATCTTCTTACATTCTTTATCTATAATTAAGCTGCTATTATGGATTAAACATTTCGCGCAATTATTGAATCATCATTTTAAAATAATTATGCATATAATAATGTATTTAAAAACAAATGTTAAAATAATATATTTTAAAACGATATACGCAACAAATAATATAAAAAAAATTTTAAGTCCATTTTTACTTAGATCAACAAAAAAAAAAATTTTTCAACATATTTGTAGTCAATTCCTACTTGGGCCAAAAAAAAATTACTTTTTCTCCAATATAAAACTAAAATTCATTAATTTGCTTCAATTAAAGAATTATTATTTGAAAAAACTGTATTAACGTCAAAAGTCATTCACTATAAATTTAAGGAAATGTATTTAAATTTGAGTGGAGGAATAAAAATCATTTTATCAACAATTGAAAATTTGAACAGGATATACAGTGTCTCACAAAAGTGATGGGACACTTGTGCTTTACAAAAAGAAACTGTAATAAAATAAGTTAAAAATACATCGACAAATTTTTTGTGGGCGTGTTTCATATTGAAAGTTAATAGCAATTATTACATAATATACATTTTATTAAAATATTAAAATATTTATTAAATAAAAATACATTTGCTTAGAACGGAGCAAAAAAAGCTCCCATAAGTGATGGGACACTTACTTTTCCATCAAATATTTAGCCAAAAATTTTACTTTTTAAGAGGTTTTAATATTTTGTTGGATTTCTTTTTACTTTTTAAACATGATTTAATCTTCTTGGGGTGGATTTGACTAATTGTTTTGTGATTCCTGAAAGGATTTTACACCATTCTTCTTGAAGCACAAATTTTAATTGTTGTTTTGAAGAAATGATGTGTTTGTGAATCCTTGATTCCAATTCTTGCCAAATATTCTCAATGGGATTTAAGTCTAAAGATTGTAGTGGTGTTTTTATTATTTCAGGACAGTTACCCAGCAGCCAGAGTCTAACGTTCAAAGCAGTGTGCTTGGGGTTATTGTCCTAGTAGAATTTAAAATCGTTATGATGGTTCAATTTTCGTGTTGAAGATTTCAAATTTTGTTTTAGAATGTCAATATACTTGTACTGATCCATTTTACTGTCAATAAAAACAAGATTACCAACTCCAGAGGACGACATACACCCCCATACCATAACTCCTCCTCCACCATGTTTTACTGTTGGCATCAAGTTCTGTTTACGAAATTCTTCCCTCGGTTTTCTTCACACCAAGATTCTACTGTAAAAACAAAATATATTAAATTTACTCTCATCAGCAAATACGACTTGATTCCAGTAATCAGAATTTTATTTATGTTGGATTTTGCGAAAGCCAATCTGAATTTTCTATTCTTTTCACTTACGAAAAATTTTTTCCTGTCTACTCTACCGTGATATCGAGCAGATCGAATTACTCTTCTAATAGTCTCAGGATTAACAATTACTCCATATAATGCTTGTACATCAGCAGCAACTTTAGGAGCACTCATTCTTGGATTTTTTTTTAATTTTTCGAACAACAATTCGCTTTATTCCATTGGATAGCTTTGATGGTCGGCCATGTCTTCTTTTATTCTGAATCATATGATTCTTTTTATATCGTTTAATGATATTGAAAACTGTTGAATGACTCAAGTTAACTGTTTCAGCAGTTTTTCTCTAATAGATTTTCCACTTTCAATATGCCAATTAATAATTAATTTTCAAATTTTAGGCGAAGTTTCTTTTCGTTTAGCATTCATGACTGAACACAGCTAAAAAACAAAAAATTCCAAAACAATCTGGAGAGAAATACTGCAGATGATTTTATATATTATTACCAATTGCTGTTGAGTAAAAATAAAACACCTAAAAATATTTTTATTGCTTATTTCTGTCGATTTTTGTTGCATTTCTAATGGTGTCCCATCACTTATGTGAGCTATTCTTTGCTCCGTTCTAAGAAATTATATTTTTATTAAATCAATATTTTAATATTTTGACAAAATGTATGCTTTGTAATAATTGTTACTAAATTTAAGTATGAAACACACCCACAAAAATTTGTACGTGTATTTTTAATTTATTTTATTACAGTTTCCTTTTGTAAAGCACAAGTGTCCCATTACTTTTGTGAGACACTGAATAGAGGGAGAGTGTGAATTAATAGTAGGAATTTAAAAAAAATAAATACAAAGAAATCAGTAAAAATGTTACAGCTTAAAATATGCAATATATTTTTAGTCAAATTAAAATTCTTCTACTTATATACTATTCCTACACTTTTATTGCACAATTTTATCCATATTCTAAAATTTTGTGCTAATCATTAAAAAACTTATTAAATTCAGAACATATCTTGTTAAATTTGTCAAAACAATAATTTATTAAAATTCATCTTTCAAACAAGTATAAAGACAGAATAAACAATATTTAATTGCAAATCTATGGAATAAATAGCGTAATTTAAAATATATTTATTTTTCTTTAAAAAATAATGTTACCACATATGAATTTTATTGAAAATCTAAGCATAATTATCTCTCTTACAACACCAATCATTAATTTATTCAGCAGCTAAAACTTTAATAAAACTATTTTATACCTGTACATCTAGATGCTCACACACGCAAATTTTATTTTCAGTTGTAGCTTTCATAAAAGAATAGGCAAAAAGATAAGGCTTTGAAGGCTGTAAGCATTGGGCATTTTTTTATTGTTATTCTTAGACTGAAGTCACGAACTATTCTCCTTTATTGTAACATAATTCGAACTCTTTATCGTCATTTTTTTCATATTGAAACAATCGGATGACCACACATTCAGAAAAGGAACAAGGGAAACATGAAAAACGATAAACATCGCAAGCAATTTTTATAACCTCGAGATTCTATTAAAATGGCAAACGATAGAACTGTATTATTCTATGCGCTAGGCCTCATTTCATTTTTTTTAATTACAGATATTCAAGTTCAGGCAGTAACTCATTAGCATTATATTCAGGTATGACTACCCATTAATTTTAAAAGAGGTTGCTCTAATTTACTGTTAAGAAAACGCTACAAGAGAATAAAAATCAATACAAAAAATATAACCACCGTTGTTATTGTATATGTGATTAGGGTTGTTGTTTTCTACCGGTTCTTTGACCTCTTGTGGAGTTATTAGTGTCACATCCAATCCTCATATTGCTGCCTGTAGCATAAAAAAAATCATTCTGTCATGTTTCTGTTGATTTTGATTGTTTTTATTTGTATTCTGATGGGTCTTTTATGGTTTCTCTAGAAGCAATAATACGAAATCAGCGTTTTAATTCTTCTATAGAGGTGCATAAGAAGATGGTTGTTTAAATAACGCTACAAATTTTTTACCCCAAAATTTATCTTATTATTTTAAATTAGTTGTGTTTCGGATTATTTTTTATAACTTTAATTATAATCTGTTTAAGTTCAACGAACTTTTCAATGCTATCTATGTCATAAAATTATTTGAATAGTTCTGTAGAATTTGTATTTTTCATTAAATCGTAAATAATATAATCACTTAAAATACACTGCTCAAAACAATTAAAGGATATTGTAAGTTTTACGTAAAATAAAGATGTAAAAAAAATTTCTTTTGCTGAAAATGGAAGAAGAGAATCACAAATGAAAATTTTTCTGATTTTCAAACTGTGGAGCATGCTAATTTTGAGCTCGACGTCAAAAACGTCACTTCAACGGCAGTGAATGAAATTTGACTTTCAACTGAATAAAAGACAATGAATACAAGGATGATCGGTATTCAGTGACTGCTTTGTTTCGATGAGTTCGATGTCTCTGTGAAGTCATTTAACCAATTCAGAAGCTTGGAGAGTTGTTGGTAGGTTAGAAGGAGGCCAAACTCAAGCCGGAGTAGCACAAGCCATTGGAGTGTCACAAAGTGTGATTTCCAGGATCTGGAACCGTTTTTTGGAGACTGGAAAAGCAGGCCAAAGACCAGGACAAGGTCGTAGACGGGCAACAACGCCCAATGAAGATCATTATTTAGTGTTAACGGCTCGGAGACACCGAAATATGAACGCTACTCTTCTCCAACAACACCTTCGCTCGGCTACTGACACCACGGTTTCAACTCAGACTGTCCGAAACCGACTTCATGGTATAGGTCTGTATGCTCGCTGACCAATGGTATGTGTTAAATTAACATCAAGGCTTCGTCGCGACCACAGGGAGTGGGCAACAGAGCATGTGAACTGGCGGAGAAATGAATGGAGCAATGTTCTTTTTTCTGACGAGTCCCGTTTTCTGTTCATCCTGATAATAGGTGTATTTTCATCTGGAGGGACCGTGGCAGTAGGAAAAATCCAGCGTTCGTGCACGAAAGTGTCAGATTTGGCGGTGGGGGAGTGTTGGTGTTTGGTGGCATCTCCATTGACAGGCGCACAGACCTCTATATCATTCGAGATGGACCTCTGACTGGTCGCCGATATAGGGATGAGATCCTCAGACCTATTGTAGTCCCTTACGCTGTAGCAATCGGAGATGACTTCATTTTAATGGACGATAACGCAGGCCACATCGTGCTAACCTGGTGGAGGATTTCCTTTTCAAGGAAGGAACTGTACGAATGGAATGGCCAGCGTTTTCCCCAGGCTTGAATCCAATAGAGCACGTTTGGGACGCTCTAAGAAGACGAGTTGCTGGCCACCAACCACCCCTACAAACTCTCCAAGAATTGGAAAGAGCCCTTCTGGAAGAGTGGGACAGAATACCCCAACTCGTGATTAATAGCCTCATTGACTCCATGCCTCAAAAGTGTTCAACGTTGCTGGCCGTCCGTGGAAACCATACCCCTACTAAAAATGACTTCCTTTGAAGACAACAACTTTTCTTATTCTTTTTTCTCATATGCACAAATTGTGTTTTTTTCCTTTTGTACGCAAATGTTCAATAAAATGCATTTTTTTCTGTCAAACATGTGTAATTTATTCTCATATAACCTACTACGTCTATCGACCAATCGTCTATCGATCAATCAGCTAAAAATTTTCCCAGCCACAAGATCCACCTAAAACAGCAATATCCTTTAATTGTTTTGAGCAGTGTATATACTTCTAGTTTCATGGTTATTCATATGCGGAAGAGATCTTTTTTACTTTTGACTAGAGAAGTGGTATTTTCAGTTCTATTTACAAAAAAAGAAACAACCTGCAATCTATCGTGATTCAAAATTCTTTCCACATTAGTTATGTGTTTTATAAGTCAAGCATTTTTCCCTGATATCGTAGTAGTTGTTTGTTGCATAAAATTGAAGTTAGTATCACAGAATTACACTAAACATATATTACTACAACGGTATGTTCTCAAAAATATATTCTTTATTTTCAACGACTTTTTGAATATATCTGTCACTTTAGTATGTATGTATGCATCACTTTAGTAAAAATGTATATTTTCATCTTTTTTATTAATTTTTAATTTTTATTTTCATCTATTTAAATTTGGTAAATTAACTTTCTCTTATATTCTAAAGTATTTAAATTTAAGACATTGAAATTCTGAATTAAATGTTACTTGCATAAATTAGAGCGTAAATAAAGCAATGAATAAATATAGAAAATAAATTATTTAAGAAAATAAACGTTTTTAATATTTCCTATCTATAAGTTTTTCCCATATTAAAATCCTACATTAAAATGTGCGATATATAATATAAAATAAAAATGATTTACTCAAAACACTCGTTAAGAAATAGTTGAAAGTATCTTCATATATAATGCTTTCTTAATTCATTGCTTCTTATTTATTTTAGTGTAAGTTTTTAAATACTTATGTATTTGAAGTTTCCCTTTTCCCGTAATGTATCACACAATGTATACTTTCATTTATTGATTTATCATTTCTAGAATTGGAAAGATATACATATATCACGATTATATTAGCATATGATTAAATGAAACACATAGAATTTACTCAAGTGCTAAAAATGGTTTTGTTCCATAATTCTATTAAATTTATTTTAAAATATCAAAATAAGCATGAAATATTACAAACTAAATAATAGACTTCGTAAGTACATTGGTTCATAAGTATATACTTCATATTATTTATTAATTAATCTGCTTTGTATTCTATAATTGTATTACAATTTCAAAAATCTAGTAAACAATCATTAAAAGAATTAAATCGATCACAGGGCTTAAAACATTAATGTTACACAAAGCTCGGAAAATTAACCATCAAAACTTTGGATTAGAACATACACTCTGTTAATTGGTGAATATTAGTTTCATCTAGATTCACGCGTTTTTCCTTATCAACGGAGATTAAACTTCAATCTAAAAGATATAAAAAAATTATCAATTAGCTAGTAATTTTAAAAACTATAGATGACATTCTATTTAACTGAAATAACTTACTTAGATTATAGAAAAGTCAGATTTACAGCAATTGATTACAAGAAAATATTTTTCCCTTTCAATTTTCCTAATTAAAAAGAAAAAATGCAATAACGAAATAATTTGTTAGTTCCTTTGAGCTCCAATACATTAGGTGTGAGTGAGAGAGAGAGAGAAAGAAAATTTTATAGAATAAGAAATGAAACACAGGAAATGAAAAACTGATATTAATATTACTACGTGCTAAGAATTATAAATCAAAATTTTTCAGACAAGTGTTTTTTTTATTTCTTAAACAAATGAACTAATGCTAGAAAACAATTAACAAAAGGAAATAGAATTTTAAAAAATAATCAAATTAATATGAAAATAAGCTACAAATATTAAAAAAGGTAGCAAATTCAGAAACGAATTAAATTAATAACGATAAACGATTAACTTTATGAGCTACCTTAAGTTACGCAGTAATAACAATAAACATTATAATTAATAACAATCGATATTATTACAAATGAAGAACTCAAAGCAAGTTAATTATTTAATTCTGGTAATATTTTTTAAAAGTTTGCTTTTAGTTTGGTAGTAGATCGTAAAATTCAATTGAAAATATTAAATATTATATTATTCAAGTAAGTTAAAAGTGTGTATGGAGAGAAATTATGAAATAAAATTTTTTTATTACGATATTAATTCAACAATAAACTTCAGGACTAAAGATTTGACACTAATCTTGAGAGTTTAGATATTTTGCCTCTCCATTGAAGACATATAAAATGGATTGAAATCGCATCAGTGTTAATATTCATCTCATCAACTCCAAAAGCAATGGGCGTTTCAAGCTATTATGGAATCTACTCAATTAATCTTGGATTCAAATGCCATTTGGATTGTTTTCAATCAGCCAAGCGATCGCGAAAACTCTGTGTTTGGCATTAATCTCGGTCATTATGTGATACTTTACTTTTCCTTTTCCTTCCCTCTCCACTGCAAACAAGAGAGTGGCATCGAATCTAAACGGGAGCACGAATATCACTGTTCCTCTCGGGGACTATGGATTCAAAACTAATCTAGGTTAATTTTCGTATTTTACTTCAGATCTTTCACCACTCATGTGTCAAGTAAGTGGAACTTAAACAACAGCAGTATCTTCAAAATTTCAACAACATTAAAAGTTATGGATTCGATATAATCTGCATCTTTTAAAACATTTTAAGTCATCAGCCTTATTTGCATCCTAGTACCAATAAAGGTTGAACTTTTATCTAATGACGACGGATATTTTGTTATTCATCTCAACTAGTACAAAAACTGTAAATTTAATGCATATTAGGTGTTTTCAAATATTTTTGCCTGCGCTACTTCACATTAATTTCTTCTTATGGAGAATTAAGATTGTCTTATGGATTCGAATATTTCATTTTATATTCTGAGTTACATATTTTGCAAGTTTCTTTTAAATTACTTTAAGCTTTTCAGCGCTCATAGAAATAAATGTGTGCATTTCTGCTAAAACTCTTTAGTTCAAATTAAATCTTTTTTACAGTATGCATAGTTTTCACTGAGCAAAATAACAGACAATCATTTTAAATAATGGTGATATGTAATTATTGTCCTACTTTAAGTCATAATTATAAAAAATGTCACTACTCTCTAGCAAATATATGCCTAATTTAACAAAATGAATCCAAATTTAAATAGTTTCTATGGCAAATTTTCTAAATTATATATATATATATATGTGTGTGTGTGTGTATTAAGTTATCAAAATGTTACAATTTACATCAAAATCAAACTGAGCGATATAATTATCATATAATTTTATATAGTGATTTTGATCATTTATTTTAAGTAGGAAGAATCCAAACTTTTTCCGGCTCTAAATTCAAATCTCAAAATGTTTTCGAAATTTTTTTTTTGAATCTCTCACATCTTGTTATAAAAAAAATATGTATAAAAAGTAATGACACAAATATCCACTTGCTGTTAAAATAAACTATTAATTAACAGAATTGGGAAACTATATATATTAAATGGAAAGGTGGTAGTGCAAAACTTTTAAATATACTGCGCAAGTCTGTATATATATATATATATATACACATAGATAGATAGATAGAGATAGATATATTATATATTTAACAGATAGTACAAGAGAAACGTCCAGAGACGCCACTGAGTACCATTATTTAGCTCACTAAGCAAAAGTTTTAGTTTCAAAGTAGAAAACACATTACTAACTTTAAATCAAAAAAAATTTAAGAATTTTTTTTTACTAAATTCGCTTAATTAAACAGTCAGAACAATTAAAAAATTGAATTTCTAAATTTTTGAGAAATTATAGCTAACGATTAATAATAAATTTTAACTGCTTATCACAATAAGCAATTAAAATTTGTTTATTTGACTTGTTAATTTAGATGTAAATTAACATTTTGAAATTCAGCCTGTAAATTTAAATGATCAAACGTACACCACTTATAATAATGCCTTCATCATTCTTATTAGTTATATTTTATTAATTACATAGCTAAATCACACTTATGTAAGTCCAATTATTTAATAAGTATGAAATTCTTTTTGGATATGTATATTTTTTTTAACAGAAAGTAATATATTAGTCATAATTTAGATAAAAATATTTTAAAAAGTTTAAGCAGAGCATTAATTTTTTTATGTTCCTCTCAATATTATTTTTAAATTTCATTTATTGTGCAGATTTCTATGCGCAGAAATAACAAATTAAATGGAGGTAGAAATCTGTATTTTATCCTTTTTGAATCATAAGAAACCAGTGATCTCGAACTAGAAATACAGAATCAATTTTTATAATTTACTAAAACATTTCAGTTGGGTATTCACTGAATAATTACATAACCAATTTATAAATATATATATATATATATATATATATATATATATATATATATATATATATATATATATATATATATATATATATATATATATATATAATTTAAAATATAAAACATTTCTTTTATACTTATTTATGTATAAGAATGGATCATATTTCATACTGAAAATGATGACTAATTACATTGTGATCTTTATTTTTTATTAGTTATTTTTATATTCAATACCAACATTAAATCATTTGTTTTCTTTTTCAGCTGTTTGGGAAAACATCGTTATAGTATTTCTACAAATCTTCACATTTCTTATTAGCAGAGAGAGAAATTTTGCAGTCAAAGTTTTTCAAACTTCATTACTTTTTTAAAAACAGTTATTGCAATGATTTATTTCGAAGTGTTTTGAGAACTCTATTTCTTCCGCATTGAAATACGATATCTGAAAAATGTATTATTTCAACTTCCCTTCTATCTTGTTCTGAATTTTTTATTTAATAACAAATATATCGTTTTCATTGCAAAAACATTTATACTAATTGCTGATACTCCCGATACCAAATCAAATGTATAGCAGGAAATTTAAATTATATAAATATATATATATATATATCTCTCTATATATCATCTCTCTCTCTCTCTCTCTCTCTATATATATATATATATATATATATATATATATATATATATATATATATATAATAAGAAAAAAATTCATAACTTGTTTGCCAGAAACAATTTAACAATTCTTTACTCATGCAATTTCTGTTGCTTGAAAATGTGCCAATTATTTTATTTTTTAGATTCTAATTTTTAAATGAATGAGGAAGATAATTGAGGACAGACCTAACTTAACAAAATATGTTGAATTTTTAAATAACAAAGTTTCAAAGAAATGACAGTACGAAGAGAAGAATAGTGTCTGACCTTGTTTCTGGAACATAATCGCCTTGAACATTCACAAAAGAGTATAGAAGGAAATCGTCATGTAATGTGACAAGGAAAAAAGGATTGTTCCTCACTGTTTAAATAGCATGTTACGATATTAAATGGAACTTGACGCCCAAAAAACATGGGATTTTTTTGAATTTTGAAACGTTACTATTTTTTTATTTTTCTTTGCCATTGCTAAGCAATTATATATAATAAAAAATGACTTATGCCCATGTTTTAAACTCACCTTGAGCTTTTTTACCGGTCAGCTTTTCAGTTACTCAACTTTCTATTATATAACATATTCGCTTATCTGACAAAAATTTAAATTATCATTTAAGTTGTTTCTGAATTTAATTTTGGAGTTACACATTCGAATATAACTTAAATTTTTTATGTAATGAACACTAAATAATAAAATGAATTAAAATATATTTATTCCAAAGAAAATAGTTATTAATTTATTCTCTCTTTAACTATCTGCATATTACAGTAAAAAACAGACAGTTAAACAATAGACGAATAATAATTTTTTCATTAATTTTTCTGATCTGAGTATTAAACATTTAAAAAGGAACTTATAAAGAGTGTTAAACATATAAAAGGTTTTTTTCTTGTTTTAATAGCACATTCTGCATTATATAGTTTTTTCTTGCAATTTTTTATAATAATGGTTGCGTGCTTAGGATTGCCACGGATAAAATATATTCACCTAATTATTAAATAATTTATGTAACCCATTCACATTTATTCTTTAATTCTTAATGTAAAACCTATATATTTTTTAACATTTTATTTCAATTTATTTCAAAATACATAATTTAAATCAAGGAACATTATAACTTGATATTTTTCCTCTTTGCATGTCAGGAAAAAAATTACGTTCTATAAAAAAGTGCTGAAAAGTACTTTTACTTCTATAAATTATAGCTATTTTGTATTTTAATTTCAAATAGTAATTTAAACATTATTCATTATTTTCAAATAATGTATTAAATATTATTTTTAATCAAAAATTTAACTTATTTTTGATTAAAAATAATAATAGAAACTATGTTTTTGCTCGATTGAACTCAACAATGTTAAATTCGAATATATGTATATATATGGGAGATATTTTTTTATGCATTTTAAAAATATATATAATATGTGTTAATGTAATAATAATAAATGTTTTTTTTTGTTAATTATTAATGAATGTTCTGGAAAGAAATGTCTTGATTATATCAGAAAAATATATGATAAAATTACTTTTTGGTTAAGAAAAATATGATGACTGTTTCGTCTTTGATATATTTTTCAGCATCTCGTATAATAAGTTCTTTTTTGTGTGTTAATAAAATCTTAGTTATTTGCAGATGCTTAGTCTGCTCTTACTATTTCCATGCTGGATCAGCAATAACTGAAAAAGTTCAATAGAAAAATGAAGATATAAATTTCACAAAGTAGGAAAATAAGTAGTTTATGTTATTGTCATACTTCTAGCAAACTTGTTTTGCTGGTGAAAGCCGCTAAGCAAACCATCTGACTTATTTTTTAATTATAATTAAATGAAGTCGACCTGAGTTGGCTCCTTCACTCTAAATTTTTGAATTACGGAAAATATTAAATTTGTGGATTATATAATTTCCATAGGTACTCTAACCATGTGATAATCTTCTTCTAGATCCAGAATCAAAGCCACTATTTTTCTATCAGGAGAAAGACTTTTCAACAGCTTGACAACTTTAAATTTTAAGCAAAAAAGCTTGAGTTTGAGAAGAGACTTGACATTTTAATTAACGTGCACGATAATAATTATTATTTTTATTACATTACATTTATTCAGACTTGTATGCTTGATTCTTGAGATCCGCTTGTAAGTCTTCGTCGATAATACGACAGATAGCACAATGACAGATGTACAACCACAGAAGAATAACGAAGAAAACACCCAGGGCCATTGTGGGAATCGAACCCACACTCCTACACTCTCAAGCGATTAGCGGTGATGCTTTAGACCACTCAGCCACGGAGCGCCCATAATTATCTTTATCCAAAAAAAGAAGGAATCGTTATCTGGCTCCCAAAGAAAAATGCAAAATTATCTTCATCTTCACTTAGTGAAAACTTTGTCGAGTTGTGCATATATACCATCGATGCAACTTGATGGCATTCGTTTTTTGAATTTTTGATTCTTTTATTTTGAAACGCTCAATTAACAACTACATTTTGTCATATCCAAAATTAATTAGACATCAGCCGTTTTAAAGACAAATTTTTTTTTTTTTTATTTTTTTTTTAAATCTAAGCATTCCATTTTTGTATAAAATTAATTTTTTAAAGAACTATATATGCATTTTTATTGGAATAATATCTTTCGAACACAAAAAAACAAGTTTTCCAGATTTTATTAAACCGGAAATCGCTTAATAAGGATACCTGTACATGTGTGTGTGTTACAAAAATAAAAGGTGAGTTAATACAATAATGTAATTTCTTTGCATCATTTGCCGTCAGCAGCGATTTAGAGGGTAACCACTTTCGCCCTTAGTGGGTTGCTGAAGCTCCGTAGATTGGTGGCGCGTCCACGTCAATCTGTGACGTCTAAAGCCCTTCCGCTGGTGTGACGTGCATGTGGAAAGGAGGTTGCCATCATAGGTTTGACCACCTGACCGTTGTTCAAAATTATGTGGCAGTTTTTAATCAGTAAGTATTTCAAACCCGTTAACCTTAAATTGCAGTCCAAGGCTCGTCTGCACCGCTATATATGTATGTTAAAGTTGTAGTGTTGTTGACCTTGGGATGAGATAAACTTTAAACTTACTAAATGTGAACAATGAACCAAAGCTGGATTTGAAACTGAATTCTTTCACACCTTATATGTAGGTAGAGAAATTGATGTGACACTAGAAAACATGGAGTTGAGGTTAGATTTAACTGATGAAGCTAATCCAGGCTATCATAATTAAACAAATGAAGAGATTGCTGAGAATATGACTGCAACAGAGAGCTCTGAAGAGGGAGGGGTGAAGTTGATAAAAATTAAATAGATGACAACCCAAAACTAAAATTTAGTGAGATCAAAAACCTCAAGTGAGAAAAAAAATATATAAATTTTGTGATAAAATACATTGAACACAACAGTAATAAAGCCATATCCGGATTTTGCGAACATTTGAGATATCTCTGCCAGTTAACAGTTTAAAAAAATAACCACTAAAGTACGACAACAAAAGATCGGTAGTTTCTTCCAAATAGTTAGCATGTTAAGCATGGCTAGTGAAGATGAGCCTGGTTCACACACACATCATATTTAAAGTGTTGTTTCATCTGATGTTTATTATAAATAAATAACCTATATGTACATACTAAATTTTGTCTTATGCAACTTTATATTTCATCCTCTTGAATTCAAAATAAAATTTTTACTGAATACAATAGTTTGCTTATTTTATAGGTTATTTTGTGTAATCCGATCACCTGGACACCCTGTTATTCCGGATTAAAGAGGTTCCACTGAGCTGCTATTTTAATTTCAGTTAATAAAAAACAAGAAACTTTTTCTTAATGAGAATTTAAAATTCAGATTTAAAATAATTTCTAATTATTTTTTACAAATATAAATATTCTTATGTATATAATTGTAATTATATATATTTTTATACATAATATATTATCTGGATAATATATTGTTAAATTTAAAACTTTACATTATTAATCAACAACGTATTAGAAACGGCCAAGCATATCATTTACAAATATGCGAGGCCCTTGCCCTCCCTAGATTAACTTTTTTAGGCATCATCCATACTAGAGAGTTACACCTAGATTCTATTAAAGGGTTATCGGACTTTATTAATAAAGTGGGTGACCCGAGCAACTGGAACTAGGAAACATTGGGTTTGGAGTTAATAGTTCAAAATGCTGATAAAAGCAGAGGTACCCAATGACATACAAACTCAACTCTAAGAAGAAGAACAACGTATTATATATAAATCATTTATTAGCATTAAAAATCTAATTATTTAAAAAAAAATTTAGGAAAAAAGTTGTTTTAAGATACTTAATAAAAACCAATTTTAATTTACAATTTGATACCTTATATTTAACTGCCTAGCAGTGAAAAGCTGCTTTAAGCCATTTTTGACAACCCTCATTGATATTTGACTCCTAAAAATATTTTTCTGAAATAATTAACTGCATTTATGTTGCAATAGTGGAAACACGAGAAATTTCGACAGAATTATAGGCCTATAACAGAAATTATAGACTCAACCCTCGTCATGTAATATACGTAAGAAATAGAAAAATAAATGGCGTGCACAAGACAAACCACTGACTATTTAACAAAGCTATTGTCAGAATTGTTGAATGGAAGACCAAAGAATGGACTATTCTTGGTCTTTCATTCAACAGTTCGATTCTCATATCGATTTCCAGTGGTTCGGAATCCACTTTAAATTTTTTTGATTCCGGTCAAATTAAAAAGTTAACATTTTGGCTCACAGTCCTTACCATATCATAAAAATTTATGGTTTGCTTAAGAATCTCTAAAATAAAAATTATACACTTCTTTACTTTTGTCTTTTTAGAACTTTTCGTCAGATAGGCAGGTGATATAGTAATGAAATAATGTAGCTAGTTTTTTTTTTTTCTGAAATGAAAATGAATTAACAACTATTTTTTTGATTTACACAAACATTGTGAAAAATCCTTGACAAATTTGACAAGATACGAGAAGGATTGATGAAATTTTCTTCATACCTATCCATTTTTTCCTACATACAATAGGCTTAGTGCCGAATTTAACTTGAAGATCCATGGGCAAAGTGCGATTTCGCGAGAACTTTTCAGCTTAAAAAATAAAACTAAGTGTTTTCTGTTTAAAATGTAAAGTAGGTCACACATTTAAAATACTTTGAATGCTTAACATTAGTGATGGTTTCATTCACGTTTGATTTTTTTCATTTTCTTGGCCTTAAACGAACCATTTCGCCACCAAAAAAATTAGCTAGTGATCTTTTAAATTTTTGATTGTATATTGTGTGTGTGTGGAAGATTTTTTCAATGTGTCATTCAAAATTTACATGTTCCTTCATTGAAAATAATTTATTTTCAATGAAGAATTTGATAAACTGATATAATTAGTTTTAAATAAAAATAAAATATTTAACCAATGACACATAAAGGAAGAATATTTTTTGACAATGCTTATGCATTATTGTCATGTGTTATTCGCACAAAATAAAATGATTCGAACAAAAGTTACATAATACACGACACGCATAAAAATACTTTTAATTAAATTTAATATAATTTAAGAAAATATTTTAAATATAATAACTTAAAATTGTGGCTAAATAAACGATACATTTTAGTTCATATTTAATGAAAAACTATTTTTAAATGATTAATTTATTTATAAGATTTTTCAAAGTCTATATATTTATTTCTTAATCTATTTCATGTAAAATTTTAAAAATTATAAATAATTAAAGAAAATTAGGACACAAAGCTTTTAATTCTTTTTAATTAATGTCCCAGAAATTTCTTTGTTTCTTTTGTTACTTTGCTTCATGTAACATACATGATTTGAAATTTTAATGTAAATTTTTAAAATTGGAGAACGCATAGTTTCAGATAAATTTGAAATAAATTATTTGAGTATTACTTTGAAACAAATTTACAGTGAATACATTTATATAAATTTCAATAGATCCTAGCATATTATTAAAATTATTTCTATTTATAATTTCCATATTTTAGTGATTTAAATTGTATTGTGTTTGTGAACAGAATGATATTATAATTTTCCAGCGATTTATAATGAATTCCATAATATTGAATAATTTCCATATTCCTACATTATGAAAAAGAATATGTAGATTAATATTTATATTATTTTCAGATATATTACTTAATATATTGCTAGTAAGGAAACTTTTCAGGCAAATGTTACGCATTAATTGCATGCATAACCAATAATTTAGAATCTAATGAATTTTAAAAATAATTTCATCTTAATCCTACTTTTTAAAAACTGAATTTTTCGTATAATATTGAATAAAAACAGTGAATTACAACTTTTATTTAGAATTATTAAAAATGATTAAAAAATTATCTAGAAATTTTTATTTAGAAAGGGAAATTATTAAAGACTGAATAAAATTCCAAATTTATTATTTTTTTATTCTTTATTTTTTACAAAATTTAGTACTACGACATAATACCAGAATTTCTATCTAGTGTACTCATTGATCAATTTCAGAACAATATAGTTCCTTCAAAATTAAGCGGCTGAATCAAATTTTTATATAGATTAATAAGGTGCATACCTCTATTTTTCTAATCGTTTTTAAATATCTGCTTTTTGGGATAAATTTCACTGGATGTATAAAATCAAGTTAAAATAGTTTATCAGGACTGATCTTTAGAGTCTCTAATTATTCTACTAACCACTAGTAAATCATTTCTACGGCATATGTTTAAAAAATCATAAGCTGACGAGGTTTATTAAACAATTTTTAAATCATCAAAATATATTTTTTTAAGAACCATCGAAAGAAAGATGTAAAATATCATAGTTAATTACAAAAAAATTTGGAACAAAATATTTGAATAAAATCTTTAGCATTTTAATAAATTAAATTACATGAAGATTTAAACAATATCTTATTTCACAGTAGTGATGCGAAATTTCGAGATTGTCTCTTGCTTATTCTATAAATTACGTTAAAGGTAATCAAACAAATGGGAAAGCTACACGTACACGAAAGTATGTGATGTTACTGACAGAAACATAATATAGTACACAATGCCACAAAGGTAAATTTAAAAATAAGAATGTAAGAAGAAATCTACTGATGAATTTGTTTTCAATTTTAATAGTTATCGATACAATAAGCCAATGTGCAAAATGCGATTTCAATTGTTATAAGAAAAAATATGGTATTCGGTACAAGAGCTCGTTTATTAATGTCGTCATAAGCTGTTATTAGAAATTATGAAGTGTCGTATGCCATAAGCTTAAAATCAAACCATAAATGATCAGAAAAGGCTAAAAATATAATGCCAATAGTGGAAAAAATAGGTAGTCAAACATTCTAATGTATTTCATTATAAATCAACCTCGAGAAAATGAATTAAAAATTCTGACAAGTGTTTGCGAAAACATTGAAACAATTATTATTTTTAGTAATTGTTTTTATTTCATAACGCCTATTTAGTCATCAATATGAAGATTACGTTTATGAGAATATGCTAAAATAGGAAAATATTTAGTTCTACCAAAAAACTGTTACTAAAAGAATTTTCTTGAAAGAAAACCTTAAATTCCAGCCAAAATAATCTCTTAAAATAAGAATTTTTCAGGTGACACTTAAAATTGTTAGCACAAATTGATTTATTTGAAGCTACCACATTTTGGCCGATAATCACATGACAAATGGTAATTAGGATTCAGAAGTGTTAGTGAAATTAAAATCACCAAACACAAGTATTTTCTCAAAAATCAATTTTCTAACTAGTTCCTGGAAAAGGCTAAACATATTTCTTCTAATTTTTATTTTTTAAATTGAAAAATTTTATAACTTATGTCAAAGATAAAACCGTTTTTATATGTTTAGCAAAAGTTGTTTATATGACAAAACAAACTTTAATACTAAGCTGAAATTATGTCAACGAGATAAAAAGGATTTTTTATAATAGGTGTAAAATAAGAGGTTCATTGTTATCTTGAATTTTATTAACATGTTTGAATTTGGAATATCAGGTATTCGAAACAGACGACCAATCCCGTCAACATTAGAAATATAAAAAAATAACGACATCAAAGAATACAGCAGACTTTATATAAAAATAAAAGATTCATGTATTTTTAATATACTTTATATGGAGTATGAAAAATAGATATTTTAATGCAGTCAGGAAACATATATAGAAAAACAATTTTTGTCTGTTATCTAATGTTTTTAATGAATTTATTATATGAAGCGAGTTCAGTTTATCTATTCAATTAAACATTAAATTGTGTATGTGATATATGGGTTATATTTTATTTTTATATATATATATATATATATATATATATATATATATATATATATATATATATATATATATATACACACACACACAACGGCTATAAATGAATTAATAGATTATCAATTTATCATGATTTTTGACTATGTTAGCACTAAACACTAGATTATTTTTAGTTAAATTTAGTATTAAACAAAATATAAAAATTACATACAGCCTGAGTAAAAACTAAGGCCAGTAAAAATTTTTGAGAAAGTGTAAGTGAAATAAAAGGGATTCAGATAATATTTAAGTTTATTGATAAGAAATAAATGCTATAAGCATAATTTGTAAATGCATAATTATTTTGAGAAACATGTGGTTATTTACAAAGTTAGTATTTCTGCCTTGGGTAAAACTTTAAGACTACCAGTTATTTTTTTAAGAATAAAAATAATATAATCGTGTAATCATCATTGCAACTAATAGCCTGTAACAACGCTGCAATTTTCATATTTGTCATACGTTTTCTCGAAGTATTGGTGATCTTATTGAAGATGTCGAAGCGTAGGAAGTTAACTGATCGTATAACAGGATAGATCAAAGTTTTGTCTTAGACAGGAATGAGTAGTCGTGCTATTGCAATAAAGATAGGAAGATCAAAGACTGTAGTCAACAATTTTTTAAAATTGAAAGACAATTATGGAAAAAAAATTTTAAGGGAAGACTTAAAACTTTGTCCTCTCGTGATGAAAGAAGAGTTTGCAAACTTGCATCGACTGGAAAGTACTCAACCAGGAAACTGATTCCAACGACAGGTTTAAAAATGTCAAAAAACGATTTACAACACAATTAGAAGGTCTGGAAGGTACATTTATACAGCAAAATTGACTAAGCCTCAGTTACAACAGAGACACAAAATAAAGCGTTTGAACTTTGGCCAGAAAGTCATGACCTGGGGCAACCAATGGATAGAAACTATTTTTCTGACGAAAAAAAATGGAATTTGGATGGACCATATGGCTGGAATTTCTACTGTCATGATGTAAGAAATGAAAAAGAAATATTCTCCAAGCGCCAATTAGTCTGTCATGACTTAGGGCTGTTTTGCTTACAATGGAGTAGGCTCAATTGCATTCATTTCAGGTAGAATGAATTCACAAGGATACCAAAATGTCCTAACAAATCATCTTTTGCCAAATGCTGAATATCTTGCTGGAGAAAATTGTATATATCAGCAAGACAATGCATGCGAGTAACAGCACAAAAATTGGTTCCAAGTCAACAATGTTGAAACAGTGAAATAGCCAGCTAGATCACCTGACCTCAACCCAATCGAGAACCTTTGGGGTAACATAGCAAGAAGAGTTTATGCAAATGCGAGACATTTTACATCAACAACAGAGCTGAAATCTACTATAGAAGATGAATGATGTAAAACCGACCCAACCCGTTGTCAAAAACTCGTTTCATCCATGAAAACAAGAATATTTGAAGTAATTCGAAGAAATGGCTCCTACACAACTTCTAAGAATTTGCAATTTTTTTCTTATGTTATTTTCAATGTTGGCCTTAAAGATTTTACTCAGGCTTAAATATTCATCTGTGTGTTCTGTAATATTTTCTAATAATAAAATATTTGCAAATTAACTTTTCTACATTTTTTTACTTTTATTTAAGCTTAATAATTATCAATCAAATGGTATTTTAATTCCTCAGTTAAAGTGTTTCCATTTTCTCAAAAATGTCTTCTGGCCTTAAAGTTTTTACTCAGACTGTATCTAGCATTTATTTATAAAAACTAATGGCACAGGTGCCGTATAATCCATGATGCCAAATTCTGAGATTGGCAATTTTCTGAGGTATCTGGCAACCTCGTTTTTATTACATCGTACATATGGAGACCTATAAGAATTATGCAGAAAATTCTATTTTGGTTACCCTAATATTTACGTCATCGCGCACGTCACGATACGTCATCTTGCCAACATTTCTTCGTCGCCAAATAAATTCAGAATTTGGAATCGTGGAATATACGGCACCTGTGCCAAACTAACATTCTCAAAATAGTTATGCGATAATTATTATACAGAAAATGCGAAAAATGCTCAAATGCGTTTTGCTCGAAAATTATAAATAGTTCCATCTTCTTCTTACTTACAGTAGTATGACATCTTCAATTATCACTTTGAACTGATGACATATATTTATTGAAAACGAATTCCGTCCTTTCAGGTTATCAACAATCGATAACTAATAAATATGATTTCACTTCGTGTAACATAACAAAATATTTCCAATATTGAACTTATATCAAATATTAATGTCACTAGATATTGTTTAATATTACATCGCTAATAGGCTCATCATTTCCTATTCAGAAACAATACATATTATTCATACATGTCGCCTCATTTGCTAACTTGAAAATTAAGATTATTTCTCAAGCAACATCAGAATCTAATTTCTCGTTTTCTGATTATCTTAAGCATCTAGGATAATTATTTGAAATGCTTCGTTTGATGTAAAGTTTCTGAAAAGTTTGTTAAAATTTTAAAATAATTCAAAATAAAAAAGTTAAAAAATGATTCGTAATACAGTAGACACAGCAATTATTAATAACGTATGGGTATAACTGAGGTGGGGCAAATTAAGAAGTCACCTTCTTCAGACAACGGCTCAAATATGAATATTCTAATTATTTAAGTCTATTTAATAATTTGAAGAGTTAAAAATAAGAGTGTATTTATCAAGTACTAGGTGACAACAAAAAGTGTTGATAACTGAATTAGTTTTCTAAGAAAGTATTTTTAAAAAAAGATTTTATTCAGAGAATTTATTAACTAAAAAGTATCAAAATTTTATATAACTCATCATATTGGTAAAAAAGAAGGAAAAAAATAAAAACCAAAATACAATGAATATAAATTGAAATTCTGGAAATGGGACTAAAATTGAAGATGTTGCAGTTAATCTTTAATAAACGGAGTGAGTTAACGCCAAGTTACTAACATTTGGCGACAGGAATATTCAAATTACCAAAAGAAAATTGCCTCCGAATCTAAAATGATGAATATAAAAAAATATAGAGATGAAATAAGAAAAATAATACGATTTCTTTACTTGCATTGGAAATTGTTTCTGCTTCAAGAAATGCTGGTCAGTATAAATAATAAGAGTAAAAGTAATTTACATTGAAAAAAAATTTTGAAAACACCACTAAAAATTTCACAAATAGGAATTCTCTATTTTGAACTCATAATCATTAGCGATCAACCTTGTGAAACATCATTTACAGCATCTTAAATGTAACGTAAAAAAATACCACGAGTTTTAAATATTAAATAATTTGTTAATAAGAATATATTTCAAAATTAATATCACATTTCTTTCTCCATAAAAATAATGAAAAGTGGCTAGAGCTTAACATCCCAAAACTTTACATGTCGCATTACAAGAATTATGTTTTTCACAATTTTATCCATTCTCTAAGTTTCAAACTGAATCATGTTTTATATAAAAAAATAATAAAATCGATAATTAACGAAAATTTTCAAATTCGTATTTACCAAATAAAAGGAAAATCATACCAAATAAAAAAGTTTGCTAAATTTGGCGATTACCTCGATTACGGAAGATTAGCCGATGTCACATTTTCATGTGATATATCAAAAAGTGTTTTGTAATTGTTAGTTGCATATTTATTGAATACACAAATCATTAGACGCCATGAAAATATTATATAAGTATGTTCATCTTTGATTTTCGATAGCGTTTGAAGTTATTACCTTGAAATTTTAAATATATTTGAAGCGAAATATTAATCTAGTATTCGCTCCAACGAAGTTTGGCAAAAATATTTTCCAATACAATTGATACAGTGTTCATGAAATATCTAGCAATCTTTTCGAAAAAATTTGTTAGAAAACATGGAAAAACACAGTTTTCTCACTGTATTAAACCAACTTTAGCCTATAAATAATGACTAGAATAATAAAACAACTATTTAACGGAAGTTAAAAAAATAGTACATGAGGAAAAAAATGGATATATTCAAAGCTTCTTTAAAAAATATTGAGATTCATTTACTCATACTAATAATATGGTGACGATGTATGTCACTGATTTTAGTATCTTTGTCTTAGGTTAAAACTGTATATAAAGAACAGTAAGGAAAAAATCTAATTCGAAAGAAATGCAAATTTGATTTCAGTTTTGCTGTTTTTATTTGGTTACATAATTGTTATTTCTGCAGCTACTTTTTTCATTCACCAAATCCACTACAGGAAAATGCAAAAAATAGAAAAAAAATTTTCTTGAAGTGCAGAAATAGTCAAAGTTATCAAGCTAAAGAAAAGAAAAACAGCATATTTGAAAACATATATAATTATACAGCATATTTGAAAAAGGCTTCATGAAGATTTAAATATGTTTCAACTTCTCACAAAAGGAGAGATGAGAGGAAATAGCATATTTTAAAGTTAACAACTACACTCTTTTAGAAAAAAAGGAAAGATATTGAAGATGAAATAGTAAACCAGACAGAAAATAGAAAGGACTTACAAATCCAAAATGAGAACAGAATTCACACAATCAATAAACCTGATTTCCAAAACTTTCTTTCCGATATTGACTTCAAAATCAGAATTTCCCTTTTTAGTGAATTTCAAGATAATTTCTATTATATATTGAAATTCAGAGAGAAGAGAGATTGAAATCAGCTCTTGTAAATGATGTAACATCCTGGAAATAGAGAAAAAAATTAAGGCAAATATTTTTTTTGACAATTTGCATAATGTAGATGAAACTGGTTTACCCACTTATTATAGACAAAACAATGCAATAAGATAAAATGTAAAAGTGGAAAAAAGGTGAATTAGAATTTGGTAGTTCTAGAATAATACAATTCTATGAAAATAATAATTTAGTCTTTAGCCACTGGGAGGTATGGTAAGTCAAGATGTCTTAAAGTAATATATCAAGTAATGAATTGTTAAGGGAGGATATCATTAACAATTCATTACTTGATATTGATAAGGAGAAGAAATTGAAAACTTTGTAACAACCATTCTTTTTTAAAAATCACTTTATATCAAACAGCAAATCACTCTCCCAGATGTCACATTATTAGGTGTGTAAAAGAATATCACCATTAAGAATTAGTTGAAAATGCAGTTTTAAAATTAGATAACAGCTTCTAAGTACTTTTTACAGTCAAAGTGTTTAAAAAAATCATGTCAATGGATTTTGGAAACTGGAATTTCATCGAAAGTTCACAACATTCAAAACTGTTGGAGGAAAACTTTTTCCAATGAACTGCATATGTAAAATATAAATATTAATGCTATCACAATAAGGAACATTTAGTTAGTTTACTGACTTTCTTTATGTAACTAAGAAAACTCTTCATCTGCTTCCCTTTTTAATTTAACATTGAAGTTTTACATTTTAAAAAATGTTCGTTTAAAGAATATTAAATAATGAAGATATTAATTGACAATGACTACTGAAATTATGATATTATAGTTGACTGTCCACAAAAAAGAATTCACTAATTTCTCTACGAAAATTGTACTCAACATCGCTAAATATTTTGCATGTTCCTTTTTAATTCTTTTGATGAACTGACATGTGTATTTGCTTCAAAATGTAAGCAAACTACATTAACAACATTCCCGGCATAATAATTTTATAATAGAATTAAGAAATAAAATCATGCTACTCGTTTTTTAAAATTGTTCACTCAGAAATATGTATAAAAGACTATTAAATGTATAAATGAAATATTATGTACAATTCATTAAACAAAAATAAGATAAGTGCAATGACTTCTCAAATAAAAGAAAAGGAACTCAAAATTTCATAACAATAAATTACATATAACCATATTTTTTCTATCCATACAGTATCACTAGATTGGCTTTCATACTAATATATAAAAATGATAAAAAAAAGTAATAATAAAAGTAGGTTTAGAAGACATTATTCTAAGGGCATTCATTTTATTAGTTTATATTTATTTGAAATCAGAAATTATAGGTATAAAATAATGAGTTTAAATAATTAAGAGTGCTGCATAAATAAAATTTCTATGTTTAAAATGATTCAAAATAATTTATACATAATCAACAGATAGTTTATTACCCTTTCCTCACTAAAATATGTTTCCTCCTCCAAGGAGATTTTTCAAAAGATCCCACATGTTTAAATTTGTTACAAACTGTCAATATAAATTAAAGAAATAATGTTAATGGTGCATAAGTGGTAAACAAAGTAATGTTCTCGATTGTAACTTTATTTGAAGTCAGTCAATACTTTTAAAAACCAGATCTCAATAACAGATTTGGTTATATTTACTTAATGTATAGCAGTGTATTTCTATATTTATAAATCAAGATTTGTTCTTAATGTTTTTTAAAATAAGTTTGAAAAAAAGTACAACTTTCTATAAACATGAATCTATAATTTTTTCACAATTTCTTTTATTTATTTACAAGTGAATGAAGAATGACACTGATAACTGGCATCATTTTGATCATTTTTTAAAATTCTTATTTACACTGTGACAAAATAAAGAAATGAGTTACAAATACATTTTAGGTGCTAAATGACAATTTCAATTTATTTTAGTTCATAGCATTTTCTTTTTCAAGCAATTACAAAGCATTTCTTCAAAGTATGTAAAGAAAAAGTGTGTACAAATTTACAGCTTTTAAAAATTATTTAAAACAAGATAATTTATAAATCAGAATATGAAAAACAAAAGAGTATTTAATTTGATTATTAAATAAATAAAAATTGCAGTTATATTTAAATATAGAAGACATTGACATTTAAGCTCACATAATATTTCCTGAAGTTAATATATTTATAATAAAGACGTAGTCATGTGTTATTTCAAATAGCATCATATTACTTTATATTCAACATACATCAAAATAATAGACATCAATTAAATATTTAAAATATATATTTATTAAAAATGACAAAGAGAAATAATGAAAGGCAATGATACATAATTTCTAATTATGATAGCACAAATGATTTTATCAAAGCTATAAAAGCAGGCTAAAAAGCATATCGAACACAACACCCACAGATGACATAACGAAACAAGTGTAGAACCGAGGAATGAAAATTGTGATTAACACTTTTAGTTTTAAAAAGTTTATAAAATAGTCAGATAATCCAATTTGCATCAGATAAATATTTAAGGTTGATTAGCAGAAGCCATATTCATTGCTTCACTGCTGCTACTGTTGCTGGAATCACTAACATCTGGTGGGCCGCCAGTCACTGAAATTAGTTATAAATATCAAATTTAAGTGTAAAGTACTTTAAGTTCAATAACTCTAAAGAGATTTTTGGCAATAGTCCACAAATAACAAAAAAGAATACATAAAACTTGTAATTATCATGAAAAAATAAATTTTAAATTTAAAATGCCATTTTGAATAAATAATAAAAATTAAAGTATTTAATTTATTATAAATTCATGTTTTAAAAAAACGATCTTAAATTAACAGAGAAAAGATAAATGCCTGTGTAGTGAACTAACATGTGCTTTAAGAAATATAGGAAAAAGTATAAATAGAAGAAAGCATGTTAATATAACTAAGGTAAAACAGCAGAAATAAGTTATATAAAATATCTTATAAGCTTAATTTATGAATATCTAAGGCATATTATTGAATGATTTCTATATAATAATTTGAATCATTGTTACAGTACAAAAAAGAAATTTTTCTTTATAAAATTAAAATATAGTAAACTAATAAATAAGAACCTATACACTAATCAGTAATAATACATATACTTTGATTAATAATTATCATCAACCAAATCAATATTTGTTACTTCAATATTTGTATGATTTTAACTAATTAAATGATTTCTTAAAATCATTAAAATTTTCTTTAAAATATTTTAAACACTCAAATGTAACAAATGTTTCCATACCTCTTTATCTTAATTGGAAGAAAGAATATAAGATGAGTATTTGATTAAATGATTAACTTCATTGTTATTAATATGGTTTTAAAGTATTTAATTTTTGACAATTAAATGCTATAAAATTAATAGTAAATTTTAAAACAAACTCTACTTTCAAAAATCAAAAATTTTTACTAACGTTTAAAAAATTCCAGAATATAAATACAAAGGAAAGGTGATTGTTTTTAACCCTTTGATGCATTCAACGTATCAGAACGTCATGCATTAATTTGACCAAAGTCGCACATGACGTTCTGATACGTCGTTGAAAATGAGACAATATTTAACATGTTCATTTCAAAGTAACAATGATAGTGGTGATGATAGTGAGATAAAACCATGATGCAAAAGACGTACAAGATACTTATTAAAAAGTGATAGTGAATCTTCTCCTGAGAAATTAGATCAATGGATTTGGGAAGAAAAAGACAATGTACCTAATGTAAAACGGTTTCGTGAATTGCCTGGAATAAATCCTTTGTGTTTGCGAAGGCTAGGTGCTAATCCTAAACCTTTGGATGTTTTGAATGAAGTCCTAAATGAAGATTTTTGGAATAGCATAGTGTAAGAGACAAATAGATATGTCAGACAAGTAAATAGAAAAAGGTTTTGGACAAAAAAGAAACAAAAGGGGGGAGCCAATAAATTCTAATAATTGCATAAAATATGCTGTTCTTACAAATTACTCTACCCCAAAAAAATAAATGTGCTCCAAATGCAAAAAAATTATTCGAATAAATGTGCATCCAAAGGGTTAATACAGCTCACTATTTCTTTGAATAGAATCAAAATTATCTAAAAAAAGTTTTACCAAAAATAAGTAACAAAAAAGAGTAGCTTAATTTTGGATTTTGTTATAGGTAGAATCTATAACTAAAGTTTTATCTTAATTTCAAAAAATATTTAAATTATAAGACTTGTCAAAAAAATTAAACAAAATTAAGCATAAGCCTAATTTCTCTGATATATCAATTGCAAATTTGATGTAAACTAAAAACACAGGTAACAATATCTATTTAATATAACATGATATACATATTTAAAGTTACTAGGAAATCAATACCTAGCAGTGTATAATGATCAAAATCAATAACTCAAAAATTTTATTAAAAAAATTTTTTATTAAAACTTTTTAATCCATATTTTTTTCAATTAAATTTTTAATCATGTGGAAAAATATTTTCCCCGCTGTCATTTAAATGTCATTTTAAAAGTAAAATGTCATGCAGTGATTCATTAATTATTTACTAAATTTTCTTAAAGATAAGGAAAATGCAGATTTGGAATTTTTAATATCACTCATTTACATGAATGATCATTCTCATTTTCCAAGTAATTCTCAATTATTTGTTTTTCATAACAATGGTAAAAACTCAATAAAATTTATTAATTCTTAAAATCCGAAGTCATCTTTTACAAGTTAAAATCAATTCAGAATCTTCAATGATGAAATAAAAACACACAAGATAAGCATACTTCTAACCCCATTTAATAAAATTGTTTGATTAAAAGTAATAGTTAGCTGGCTTATTTTTATAGTTGATATCATAACAGATTTATTTATATTGCTCCAAAATTACTTGTTGAGGATAATGTACTGTAGCTTTTAATAAGCTAGACAAAACAATAGATAACTCAGGCAGATGAAAAAATTTAAATTATTTCTAAATTACTGACTGGATCACATATCACATTATTAGATTTTTTTGAATATTGCATAATTGAACACAATAACAAAATTTTTAAATTAGAAAAATTTCTTCTAAAATTCTCAAGACAGAAATGACTTCAGATAGAAAAAGTGGCATTAAATAAACAGTAACCAATTGTTAACACTATTATTAAGCAATATATTTGAATTCAAAAATACCTGTCTTTAAGACAAAATGATAAAACTAACCATTTTGTGGGAATAAAATGAATGAGAAGTTTTTGGTGCATTGAAATTGAAATAAAGGTATAATTTTAAAAAGCCAATGCACTGATATTCTGTGCATATAGATTCTCACTAATAAAAATTATTTTTATTATAACAATGTTCTAAATTGCAATAAGTAAAAGAATAAGAGAAACTAGTTGGTTAAGTAAAGTATATTATATATATATTGAGAGATATACAATTTTATTTTAGGTATAAGAGAATAGTTACATTGGAAGTACTGTATTAGCAAAATTGTCCTTCCACTGTTATACGTGTAATTAAGGCAAAAGGAACTTCTAGTAAAACAATTTTTTTTATAATTATGTTTCTGCAAGAATCAATTGCAAAAATAAGTCAATTGTTGAAAATGCATTTTAATTTGTTATACAAAAGAAAATTTATATCTTGCAGGATGACACACTGAAATTGCTAAATCACCTCAGAACAAGAAGTGGGAAAAAGAATATGAATTCATCTCACTGTTAGCAAATACCACTTGCATAAATCAGTAAATAAACATCCATGCTGCTTCATTGTAGAACACTTAATGTTAACATTTATTTTCAAGTTTAATTACTCATAACTATATTTTGAAAAAAAATTCTTAAGATCACTAAACCATATAGTATTTTTATAAAAAAATATTTTTTTTTAAAACTATTTAACTTTTTTTGCCATTTGTACCTCTATCTTCTGTTAAATGAAACAACCAAGGTTAAACAAGTTCCACAGAATAATCAGGTTTAAAGAATGAGTTTTATTTAAAGCTGGAAAAAATATTGTTATAATTTTAATTGTAGCGAAAAGTAAACTTCATCAGCAAATGAAGTACATACGAAAACACCTTAAAAAAACAAATGTGAATGAAAATCATAGAAATCTTAATTGAATAGATGTCATTAATTTTTCATAACTATGTCAGATAAATACTAGCAGATCTAAATTAATTTAATCATTTTAATCTAAAGATCATTACATAACAAATTTTAAAATTGAAAATCACAAGCGCATGAATTAAATTTTTATTTAATTGTAAAATAGAAATCATATACTCCTTTGAAGTGTTCCACAGGAAGTAGTGTAGCTGATCCATAAAATACAAGAAAATTTATACCACCATTGAAAATAAGAGGGTGAAATTTCTAACGCTACAAGACATTGATGATATAATCTGTCTTGATAGCAGTGATTCTGAGTAAACCAATTCCTGAATTTCGATAAGAAAATTTCAAGAAATATTTGCAGTTATTATTAATGTGCAAAAAATTTATGGTATATGATAATTTTAAATTTTTGCAAAAGACAAAGATTGTACATTTCCTTATTCTTTAAAATACAAAAGCCATATTAAAAATTTAATTCTTCAAAATATAAAAATAAAATATAATTTTACTTTCAAATACAATTATAAGCTTCATATTATTTTTGGTGTGAAAAACATATGAAGCATTATTGTTTGAAAATCAAGAATTTCTCTTCCAAAAAAGACCAAATTATAATCGATATTTGGCCAAGATAATGAAATTTTTTTTAATTTATGCAGTGCAAAATATGAATCCTCCAGTGAAAAGAATATTTATATTGAAGAGATTAATTCACAGTACAAATTGAAACTTAATGATGACAAATTTTCAGAAATGTATTGAATAAGAATAAAATTTTAATTCAACATAAAATCATTAAAGCTTATTAGCAAACATGTATTGAGGCAGCAGAAATAAAATACATTAAATTTAACATTCTTTTTATTACAGTTACAGTTAAACTAAATAATAAAAATTCTCAAGAAATAGTTTTTTTTTTTTTTTTTTTTTTTAAGTGTCTTAAATTAATTTTTCTACATAACTGTGTGAATATTATCAAGAATGGAAACAATTTCTAATCAAGCTAGGAAAAATCTACATTTATTCAACAAATGTATATTTGAATATTCTGAGGTAACTTCAGTGACCTTTCACCAGAAAAATAATTTTATGACAATTTAATGTTTCGTATTCATGAATCACAAAAAAATTTATAATTTAGGATTTCAATGTATAAGAAATATATTCCATTCTCCTCCCCCAAAAAAAAGCTGGTCATAGTTATATTATAATTAACAAGATTAATATATTTAATAGCAATTGAATTTTTGGAATGGAAAAAACTTCAAAAGAAATTAACTACATTTTAAGTTCCGATAGTTTGATTAATTCACAACAAATTGGAAACTAAATGGATAATAATTTGTACTCTTCATTTGATGCTCATTTCAATTTATATATTAATAATTCAAATTTTAACAAGAAGACTAGAAATAATCATTAACTTTTAAAAATGACGGTAAAGTATCAAATAAAATATAGTATCAAATAGAACTGAGATATCAGAATGTTTTAAAATAAAGTTTTCTGTAATTAATTTTAGTGAAGAACACAGAGTTAAAAAGGAATACATAAAAATATGACATATTAATACACTTTGTTATATTCATTACTGAAATTAACACAATAAAAAATCAATAAAATAAAACTACCTCGTCTCATTCTGAATATCTGTCAATTTTTAGTCTACAAATTTATTTAAATTTTTTCCAGAATATATTTTGCTCCCAAAACGCGTAAATAATTTTTCTGGAAAGACAAATGAATTAAATTTTTGCATTCAATACATAATACACAATAGAGAAAGTAATAATAACTTTTACCTTGCTTTCAGCTGTTCTAATAATATATTTAATTATACAGAACTTTCTCAAGGTTTAACCTATAAATATTTTTAGGATATAGAAAGAGGATTCATACTTACTGATGAAACAAATATTTTAGACAATACTTTTTAAGCATGCAAATAGATTATAGATGATAGAGCTCGCACACATGCAAAAAAAAATACAAGTGCAGTGCAGGGAAATTTATTACACAAATGCATTAAAAAGATAGCTAGTCAACAAGAAATGTTTGGTAAAAATGGCATTATATTGAAAGAATATTTCTCATAAAAATTTATTTACTTAATTATTTGAGTTAAAGTATTAAAATTTGGTAATTTTTAATTCAATGCTTTAAATTTACAATCCTTGAAAGTTAAATTTGTTTCCATATTCATCTATTAAAATATAAAAATAAATTTGTAATATTTTTACCAATTTTCTTTTCAAGAATTAATTATTTTTTATGGAAAGGTCAACAAAGCCTAAGAATATTTAAAGTATTAATGAAAATGTCTTTATAACATATACTTTATCTTCCTCTAAATTAAAAATGTATGTTAAAAGATAAAGTAACAATGCAATTAAAATTTTAGTTTATATTAACAAAATTCCAGACATAAGAATATATAAAAAAGATAAAAACTTTATTTTTTAACAATTTAGAAAAGGAAATAAAATATATTTGATTTTAAATTTAAAAAATAAACCTTACAATTTTTTCCTAATTTTTTTAATAAACTATTTTTTTAATAATAGATAAGATAGTTTCATATTTAGATATACAAAGTAAATAAATATTATCTAGTTAAAATGACAGCACATAAGAGAAATTCACTATGTAATAAGGATTCTATATTATAGTAAAATCATGCTTTGTAATTACAAAGAAAAATTATTCAATGAAAATAGTAAGAAATTAGTTTTAGTAGTGCTTTAGTTACAAAAAAGCAAGTGAAAACTTAAAAGTGCAATGTCTCATTTCAGCAGGGATGAGTAAAAAAATCATAAAAATGTAGTGCAATATAAATGATTACTATATATTGCTCCAAAATTTAAACTACTCTTTTATCTATTAATCTTAATAAATAGATGAAATAAAAATTGTTTCTCAAAATTGTTACAACTGAAGTAACTCTAGAAAAAAATATTAACTTATTTTTTTTAAAGCAGGTCATGATTAATTATCAAAGTTTTGATGAGGTATGAAAATTCAAATAACTGAAATCTTCATCCCTGCAGACATTATCATACACAATGGCAGCTGATTTGGAATAAAAGTTGGAGGACACTGAAAATTAATATTCAGTTATAATGGAAATTATATTAGTAAGTTTATATTATTTTAAATGCTAATATTAAATATTCAGTGAGAAACAAAATAAATATTACAAAAAACATGTTTGGTAATAAGTATTTGATTTAAATATCAATCAGTCGAGTTAAGTTTAATTTTTAATAAAAAATGCAAATCATTCTTTATGTTATGCGTATCCATATCAATTTAATTTTAATATGCTTTAACTCATTTAGTTGTGTTTTTAATAAAATGTGGTATTTTCTAATTAATGCTAATTAATTTAAAATAATAAGATGATAATCACTTTCCCAAATCATGTGGAGAGCTGTAATGCAATGGAAACTGTAATTATTTCAATACACAAATCTTTAAAACCAAACTTACTTTGTAATAGCTTTAATGCTAAAGATCAATGAACTCCAGATAAAAAAAAAATAAAATAAAAACGACTGCATAAATGAGCTACATTTCTTCTTAACATGAAATACTACAGGAGTAAATTCAACATATTAATTATTTACTTATTTTTCAATGTGAAAAATTTTAATCTAATAAATATACTATCTTGATTTTGACAACAGGTGTAGCAAAAACTTGATTACAGCTGTGAGGCACAGTTTACTATTGTTGTAAAAAATAGCAATATATGCAAAACAGATTTATAGTATTATTAATGTTAACTCAAACAGAATATAATTTTCTACCACAGTTGCCATTGTGTATAGCATATTTTTTTACTATATATAACATAATGACAAAAATTAGTTTTTAAATATTACCTTGGGGTTGGGAAGGACCAATCATTGGGCTTTGCATTGAAGATTCATTATTCATGTTAGGTGGGTGACCTTGTGGGGGCTGAGATGGCACTGGAGGCATACCTATAATTTTGCTGGTATTAATTTATGATAAGCAAAAATTAAATCATAATAATAAAATTATTGACTAAATTTGAGAAATAAAAACAGAAAACTTGTTGACACTACTGCTTGAATTTAAGTATTTCTAAATCAATAATATATTTTTTACTAAATATAGTTAAAAAAATTATAGTTATATAGAAAAAAAGAATTGATGAATAATTTTGTTAATTGGGGAGAAAAATTGAATTCATCAGCATTTCCAGTGTTAACTCAAAATGCATAAATACAAGATATTCTAATTCATACATTCATTTTTTATTTTGTTTTCTTAATTTTCTATAAAACAATCAAGCAGAAAATATAGATAAATGAAAATACATGCTGCTTCCACAAATTTCATTTAAATTTTTATTTAATTTCTTTATCTGTGTGTTTTGTTTGGTGTTCACAGACTAGTGATCCCCAAACATTATTTTCGAAGTCTAATTATGTATATTTTTACAATATAAATCTTTCTCACAATTAGTTTACAAATCCGTTGTATTGTCTTCAAAATATGTTAGTATATTTCAATAAGCAAAAATGACTTAAAAACAATTAACATTAAAATTATATATTTCTATATATTAATAATATTTTCATATATTTTAATATCAAAACTTTCGAATGTCTATAAAATGTTACTCCAAGAAAATTTTAAAAATTTAAATATTCTATGAAATCAATATTATTTTTTAAATTTTGATGTGAATGTTTATAAGATCATTAAACCAACAAATGATGTTAGAATATATAAATGAGACTTCTTAATATTTCAAATCAAAATACTATATTCAAATTAAATATTACGTAAAACTTTTACTAAGCATTGAAAAATATAATCATTTACCTCAAGGATAACTTTGAATACAATATTAAAAAATTAGGTGTGATAAGAAGCAAATACATAATGAAATAGATATGAAAAATTATATGAATTTACATTACTACCAAAAATATTTTATTAGAATTGAATATTTTTACTTCTGTCAAGTATTAAAATCAACAAGTTCATTCCTCATTTTAAAAGCAAAGTACATAAAGATATTACATTGCTTTAACTTTATTATAAAATGTGATGTGTGTAAATAAATTTACCAATATTCATTAATTGGTTAATGTTAACAGAAGTAAATAATTATCCAAAGCTCAAATAATTTTTTATTTTTTGGAACATTATTTCTTATCATTGTTAAACATTCTAGTCTAATTTAAAACATAAATCTATATCGCATAAACAGATTAATTCAGAAAACAATAGTGGTCAGTAATCAGAAATAAAATATTTCATACATAATTCTAAAGTATCAGTATAAACTTTTAAAAAACAGAGATAATCAATAATAAATTAACGAAAAACTGAAAGTATGTTGGAAATACAAATTGCAGTTTTCTTGACAGGGAACTTTCAAACTTTGGAAGTTTATTTTTCGATATTACACTTTAAACTGTGAAGTACTTTGAAAATTTGTGTTAATAAACATAATTGTATTCAATTAAGGAAGAAAATTTTTTTATAAGTAAAGTTCTCAAAAAAAGCACAAAATACACATAATTAGCTTATATATAATTTACATCAAGAGAGAGTAAGAGACAATCTAAAAACAAATGTTGTCTGATGAATAATAGAAATAATGATTAGCTGATGAATAAGACAAACAGTTTAAAAATAATATTTTTATATCACTAACATATACAGAAGCAAAATAATCTCAATAATCAAGAACTAAACATGAGGGGTAAAAATAGTATGCATCTCAGTACACTACTGAAGACTGAAGGTGAAGACAGGAAAGACACATAACAGAAAACTGCAAACACTCCAAAGAGCTCATGTTTAATATATTAACACATTCCTGATAATAAGAATGGCTAGGCAATATTGGCCTAGACATTAAAAATTTTAAAGACACAAATCAGTTAACTTACAGAAATGTTTCTAATATAATTTCACAAAAATGTTATCATTATGAAAAATAAAAATTTATTGAGAATTCTTTTTTCTGAAATGCAAACACAACAATAAATAGCCTCAAATAAATTAATATAAAGCCTATATGATTAAAAAAACCTGCAAATAAAAGGATAAATGATATCAAAATGGCCAAAAATTTTACAAATACAAAATATTTAATAAGAAATGTACAATGGAAAGTTATATCCGTAGAATAAAGTAGGAATTTTATAAATATTATAAAGAGCTTTTAATGGTAATTTCCTGATTTTCAGTAATCTATCAAATTATTGCTTTATATGTTACTACAAAATAATTTAACTTTCAGAATCAAACAGTTTAATAATCTGAAAACTAAATGAACCTACCATGCTGCTGTCGTGGTACTCCCCCGGGCATAATGCCTGCAGCCATCATTCCAGGACCAGCAGGACGTAGACCAGCATGAGGCATCATTGACCCATTAGGAGGATAACCTCCAGCAGGCGGATAGTGTGGACCTGGCATTTGAGGTGGGCGATTATGATGTGCCATCATTTGTGGAGCCATACCCATGTTAGGTGGTGGTCCAGAAGGTGGATGCCCTTGCATATAAGAATGCTGCATTGGATGTTGTTGCTGTTGTGGAGGTGGTGGCTGTTGCTGTTGTTGTGGTGGTTGTTGCTGCTGTTGTCCAACATAAGGATGCATAGGAATTTGTTGGTTTGAAGGAGGAATTTGAGGAGGACCAGGTGAAGGTATGGGAGGAGCTGGTGAAGGATGAGGAGAAGGATGTGGAGAAGGTTGTGAAGGAGGATGGAGAGTTGGAGCAGCAGGAGAAGGTGAAGGTGGAACTGGACTTGGGCTAGGTTGAGGTGTTGTAGCAGTTACTGGCACTGGAACAGCATGTGGGGATGTAATAGAAGGTGATGCAACAGATTGATGATTCATTGATCCACTACTAGATCCTGGGGACTTGGAGGTAGGATAAGTAGATCTAGCCTGTGGTGGACACTGACCTGACAAAGAAACAGGAGAATCACGTCCCTGTTCTACACTGTTATTACTAGGTGGTGTCATCATCATGGCATGTGCCTGTTGTCTAGCACGGAATTCAGCAGCTCTAAGTTGCTCCATATGAAATTGCTGGCGTTCCTGAATCAACTGTTGCCTTTGGTATTCAAGCTAAAATTTAAAATATTTAAATAATTACTTATAAAATTTGAACATAAAGAATTTTTAAACTATTTATAGTTAACTTATAAAAATAGAAAGTACAGTTTCTCTTTCCCTATCCATAATAGCTTCCAACTCTTCAAAATGACGTAATTTTATCTCCAACTTTTTCATCTGAGTTTCAACTAATAGTGCAACAAGAGATTTGATCTTTCTTTCTTCAACTGCAGCCAAATGCTAAAAATACAATACCATCAATAATGTACAACAGAAAAAATATATATAATCAAAAACAAAAATATAGAAATTAAAAAAGATCAAAAAATAAAAATTTATTAAACTGGAATTGTTTTATTAATTTACATAGTTAACTTAAGATAAAATTTACTAACTTTAGCCTTAACAGCGGCTGCCCCTAATGCTGCGGCTGCTGCTGTGGATAATTGTGCATCTTTTAGAAGTCTGTCTTGTTCAGTTTCAGGTGGTTTAGGTGGAGTTGCTTCAGATGATTCATCTTGGTTGTCAATTTTAGCTTTTTCACCATTAACTTCAGCATTTTCTGAGTTTTCGGGAGCAGCTTCTCCACTTTCAGAGTTAGTAGAGTTAGGTTTTTCAGCAGCATTTTCACTTTTCTCTTGTGATGATTGATCAACATCCATAGATTCAGACTAAAAACCCCATAAAATTTCTTTTTTAATTTTCATATTATTAAGACTAAAATTTATGAGTGTTTCTTTACATTTAAAAAATCTGTCAATAATATTAAAGGTTATATTTAAGTTGAATGGCATTTTTTCCTATATCATAGTCATTACATCAACTTAGTCAATATTTGATTACTTCTTCACTCTCAACTATTGTGCATTGAAAATATTTGCTTCTTATTATAATTCTATCCAATAGGACTGATTTTACAGCACTTAGAAAACATAATTTAAATCAATTGTAATGTTAGTTTACAAAATTAGAATATAATTTATTTTTAAAAAAGAAAAAATTGTTATAGTTAAGAATAAAATAATGAATTCAAATTCTAAAAATTCTCTAATACAAATATATACAATTATTGAAAAATAAAACATATTCCTGCACTTTTATCTTTCATCAAGTTCAATTTCCAATATAATTCAAACATTCTAAAAATCAATTTAAAATATTATAAAAGTATTTTAATTTCCTATCCACTATATGTAAACAGATGCAATAATAGATAACATTCTATAAATTAGTTGATACCTTCTTTTTTAGTGCTTTATTTGGTTTATAATAATGGAAAGTTAAAAACTAAATTTTTCTGTACTATCTAAACAGGGTTCGGACAAATGCAAAAGAATCGATTCCTGCAGTTTTCAACGAGTCAAATAAATTTCCAGGAGGTATCAACGTTCATGTTAAAAAATTTTCTTTACATTTAATGAATTGTCCTTAACCAAATATGCATATAATTATGTATATGCAATATTTCAATTATATTGCAAATAACAGAAAAAAATAATTGCAAGATTTTCTTATTTAAATCGAATTTTAAAAATATATTTTTATTTAAACAATCAATGTATTCTTTACAAGAATGAATTACACATTGTATAAAATTATGGGTAATTTTAGAGGTTTTAAACACTTTTCATTTGATTCTTATCCATTAGTTTATTGAGTATTTCTAGATGTATATAACATCCTCTTTTCAAATAAATATACATATTCAATTGAAAATAAATACAGCTATTAATTAAAGTTTGCACGATAACTTTTTTCTCAATTATTTAATAAAACCAATTTTAAAATTTTCTTCTGTTCACTTTTAAGCTCTTTTAAAACTATACAATTGCACACACATATTCTACTTTTCTATTTCTTTAATCATTTAATAGATTTTCAAGTTTCTTGGTTATTTATATATACAAAATATTGCTATTCAAAAAATGATAACTATCCACCCAAAAAAGCTTTTGCCAATAATTCATTATTAATGCTGAGTAATAATAATGAGACTGAAGCACCACGTCTACACATATTTGATTCAGCAACTAAGGTTAATTTAACAGTTCTTTCGGCTTCCCCAGCATACTCTATTGTAGATTTTTCAAGTTCATTTATATTACCTTCCAAATGTTTTTTGATTTTCAGTTCATCAATTTCTCCAAGAAGTCCTTTTTGTTTTCCTTATGTTATCGGCTGCTTTGTGTGTGTGTGTGTTTATTCATCTAAATATAATTTATATTTTGCTTGGCACCAGCAGCAGAACTAAGAAACCTTTTGCTATTTATTATATTGTTGACACAACCTATGTTTCAGATGTGATAGTTAATGATGCACTTAGCCCTAATTGTTTATTTAAATTTTCTACTATCAAATTTTTATTCAGAAAAAACGCATGTTCAATGTGTGCTGGATCATAACAGGTAAGTAAAAGCAAATTAACTACTTTCCATATAATTTTGTCTATTTGAGAGAAAGTTGAAAATAAAAAGTATTTAATGTATCGCTATAAGGAACAAATTTCTGATAAATACAGCCTGGAAATCTTAGTCAGTTCTAATGATTTAAACTGTTCTAAAAAATTATGAAATTCTTTTTAAAAAGAATCATATTAAGGCATATTTATTTTACACTCATTAGACAAGTACAAAAGAAGTTTCTGAATTTTATTTAAATTACTTGATTCATTGCATATCAGAGTTTGAGGATCTTAACACGAAATGTTTTGTATTACAGAATATTGCAAAGGACATTTTTCTATTTTGCAATGATACTAAAAAAATGATTTGGAATTACAAAAAAATTCCATTGTTTGCTTTTCTGTCAAAGCATTGCTTATATACAATTCTCCAATTTTTTTTAAACAAAACAAATCCAACATCTAATTTACTAGCATTCTTTTTACTGTCTTTAGCTGTTACATCAATATTAATAAGTTCAAATGAAGAAATAGACAATAAGGATTCTTAAGAAAACTTTTACATTAATTATTACAACAATGCATGAAAATCTCCTGCAATAAATGGTAACATTGGTTTGTAGTTTAATAAAGTGCCAGGAAAGTTTCCCCTTCCCGAGCAATAAATATAAAAAATTACATGCAACAGAAAAAAGAGCATCTTTCATAAAATTCGGCGTAATATCAAAAGTTTTGGCATCAGGGTTAGAAAATTTTTTGTTTTGAACAAACGAAATGTATGTTTCAAGATACAGTAACATTTCAAGCAATTCGCTCAAAACACTTACATTTTTTAACCATTAATGTTTGAAAATCTGTAAAGGAAATTTTATGCTTGGCTCAAGGCTACCAAAGTTTTCAATACAAGCAGGTGAATCCTTAAATAGTTTGTAAACAGCAAATACTTGCTGTTACCTCAACATCTGGAAATGAGGAACATCCATGGCTGTAAGCATTGTGCAAAATCTAATTACATTTATAGCTAATAATTAATTTTGATTTCTGACAATTTTATTGAAAAAAATTTAAAATATGAAAAAATGATGAAAAAATTATAATATATTCTAATAAAATATAAATACATCATGGTAAGATAAAAATTCCAGGAGTTTCAAGGGTCCTTAAAGCAATTTTTCGAGTTCCAGGAGTTGCATGAACTGTGCGAATAGTTTACTATTAAAATTCAAAATTTCCATAAAAAATGTAAAGAAAAAAATTAAGTATTAATAGAAATTGATACAAGTATTTTAAATGTAATAATTGCTTCATTGAAAATCAAAAATCATTTATAACATAATTTACTTTTGGAAGGGTAGGACCAATAAAATTCATTGAGTACCAAATGAAGATTGTATGCTTTTCAATTTGATGTTTTCATTGGACATAATTCCTTTGTTTGAGTGCGAGTTTGCTGTGAATGAAGAATATGTATCATCTGCTTTTTTTGTCAAATGTATCGGATTACTTCTGGCAAATAATTGTATACCATTCAGAATGTGATGTCTTGCTTTGCTCTAATGACACTCTAATTACATGATGAGTAATGCGGAAGATGTACAATCACTTACATTGATGTGTTTCTTCCACAAACAGCTTTCCTTGGATTTGGTTTATCTTAGAAGAACCATACTATTATCTGATCCTTGAAGTTTTTTGTAGTACTGTGGAATGGCACTTTACCAACGTAAAAAGAATTATGTGCATTAAAGAACAAGTCTCGATAATTAACATTAAAATTTTTGAAAAATAATCGATACAATGTTCAAATCATTACTATTTTTAGACCAAGATTAATTTCTCAAATGATAATAAACATCAAAATAAAATGACAAAATCTTCAACACAAAAATTATAGTTAAAAAATATCAAATTATCATTTATCAACCTATCATTATTAATATGCATCTGTGTTTGCACTTGAAGTGCATTTAGCTAAAAATCATGAACAAGAAAAACTTTGGTGCCATTAAAATTTTTAAAGTTTGACCTCTGTATTTTTGCGACCAAAGTGCAAATTGTGTATTAGTACAACCTTTCAATACTTGACCCAAAGTGTCTTCATGATGGTAAATTTACATGATAATGGCATACCACAAAAGCAGTTCACACAGTGATGCCTTATCAAGGTTAACAACTAATATGGAAAATTAAATTTTAAAGAATATATTAACGCAACAGTAGGTTTAAAGTATCTCAAATAGTATTAATTTAAGACTTTAGTATTTTTAAGTGCTAATGTTATATACATGCAATTTTATATTTCTTTTTATTCTAGTAAATGTTTATTAAATCATTCTATTTTGGGATATGCATATTTTGAAGTTCTAGCTTATATTCCATTGTTTGAATATAAACTATTGTTGCTGTTTTTGGTTATTGAATTTTTCAGGCTCCCTTTCTTTTTCTGCATACAAAATAGTATATCTCAAAGATGCTAAACATTTTTCTCAAGGAAAAGGACTAATTAAGATTGAAGAATCACTATTACCCAACAGATAATGGGAGCAAAACATACACTCATTTTTCCCTCAAAATAGATTTAAAATTTAAATGCAAACTCTATATAGATTCACTATTGTTTCTACAGTTCCAATAACCATTGATATAGTATAACCAAAAACCAACCATACACTTCATTTCCAAATCATTACTCAAAATTATTGGACATTTTGGAGAACATTATGAATGAGGAAAGACTAGATGCTCTAGATAAAATCTTAGTAATAAAAATGATAACTGCATTATCTGATATTTAAGTATAACATAAGATACATTTGCCATGAAAAAAAGGATAAGTTAAACCTACAAGTTTTTTTTAATTTGTAAAACTGCATATAATATTATGCAGTTTTACAAATGAAATAATTAGTATTCACAAAAATTTTTACTGCAAATTTACCTATTGAGAATTTTATTTTGAATATCAAATGAGTGACTAGTATCACAAGCTTTACAAAATATATATGGAACAGAAGGTAGTTACCTTTCCTTCTTCGACTTCCATTTTTATTTGCATATTCTGCACAGCTGTTTGTGCATTATCTCCCGGTTGAGCAGGAGTTGAGGTAGTTTCTTTCTTAGCTTCTTTGTCGTTCCCTTCTTCTGGAAAAATGACAACTATTTCTTTAAAATAAATTTAACATAAAAGTTAAAGCTATCAAAACTATAATTAAAATTACTAGTCTCATTTGAGATTAATCACTGAAGAGTGATTGCAGATAAACAGAAGAAACACTTATTAGCATGAGTGAAGTTTTTAACTTATTTACAAGTATTACATTAATTCTCAACAATAATTAATAATAGCCATTTCATTTTACCATTAAATTTTAGAATGAAAAATCTCCAAAATCAACTAACCTCCTTCGTCTCGTTCTAATGTACCAGCAATGCCAGTCATATCTAACCCAGATTTAGGATCAGAGTTACCATCAGCAGCAGCAGCTTCAACATTTTTAATATGAGCATCAAGAAGTGCAGAAGGAACTTCATCTTTTATTTTTGCAAATTCCTCTACAAATAAATGCATGCATGAAAATAGTAAATCAAATACCAACACATATATTAATAGTCTAAATATATTACACATTCAACATATACACTAATGTACATATGTATAAACTTAAGTATTTACTTACCCATAGCAGCTTGTGCTGCAGCTGCAGCAATTCGAGGATCAACAACAGATGCCAAAAATGATACTGTAGACATGATAGGATTGCCAGATTTTGAGAATGGAATTGGTTGGAAAGCAAGAGGACCTGTAATTGTAATTTTACTTCAAGTAACATACTAAAAAATTTTACATAATCATCAGTAAATCCCATTTAGTTAAAATTTAATGAAAAATTATTTTCTTAAACAACTTTATTATTTATTCAATTACCTTAAATATAAACTTAAAAACATTAGACACACAATTTATGACATTAATTGACTGCTTGGAAATTTGAATAAATTCAAAACGTCTTCAGATTATTTTCAAACAATTTTGGCTTGCATAAACAATATTATAACAATGTAAAAAGGTTGTCACACACACACAATTTTTAATCTATTCCATTCAATACTGTTTTTATAATTCATAAACTGTAATTAAATTTGAATTAGATTTATATTATATCCAATAACCCAGTTGATTTAATTTTAAGAACAATAACATAAGATTCAAATATTATTTTCTGAAAATCAAATCAACAGAGATAATAACTTAACATATCATAAAAAATTCATTTATATATGCATATATAGGGATATTTTTACAATTTGATAAACTATAACTTCAAATACTAGTGTAGCTTAAAAGCATTTTTTAAGCTTAAAGGGTTAATGTTGAAAAATAAAAAGGTCTTAAATTGCAGGATGTAGCACTTTAAAACATATATTAAAAATTAATAAGATTAGATTAAATTGTATTTCTAAGCAAGCATTTGCAAATCAATTTTTCTATTTTTAAAAATCAGGAATAACTTTACCTAAATACTGAAAAATTTGCAAATTCATTTCTGCTATTTAATATAATTTTATCAAATATACATATAATGTCAACTAAAAACAACAAGTATTACATGTGGGAATTTAATGTAATTAAGTTAATAATCACATTAAATATATTTACCAAGTGCTCCACCACCAGCACCAGGATCATCAAGATAGGGATCTTCAATTGGCAACCTTAAGAAGTGCAAAATACATTCATCTTGCGTTCTACTTCCCACATGTTCACAAACTTTATTCCAATCATCTTTATACATTTCTAAAGCTTCTAAGAGAAGAAGGGTCTCTTGTTCTGTCCATTCCCTTGAAACTGTTGCAGCTGCTTTATTCTTAAAAATAATTAAAACATTTATTTAAAATTATTTATACAGTTACATAACATTTATTTTAAGTAAAAACATTTATATTTTCACATTATTTTAATAAAAAATTTAAGAACACCAAAATAATACAAAAAATAATTATTTACCAATAACATTTTGATATTATAGAGTGTTTAACACTAACATATACAATTTTCAACATAAAATTAAGCTTTGATAAATGAAAAATTTCAAACTCAAAATCTAGCTTACTTTCATATATGCATTTTTCTTTGCATACTGATCTAACCGTAATCCAAAATTTTCATTGATGGAAGGTTTTGCTGTACCATCTTCACTTTTTACTTCAGCAGTATCTTTATTTTTGTCCAAATTAAGCATCTGTTGTGCTGCAGATGGCTAGAACAACAAAATAACTAATAAATATCATATTAAATTTAAAAATTTTATTTTCAAAAATTAAATAATTGCAAAGATTGCTTTAATGAATAAGAGATAAAAATTGCCGAAAATGATATAAGCTAATAATAGTATAATTAAAAAACTTACTTGAGCAGTGCGTGGTGGATTCAATGGCTGGAGACCAGATGGAGTGTCGGCAAGAACATGAAAATGAGAGGTAGAAGGTGGGCCCATAGGAGTTGGCCTACTATCTGCATCAACCTGGTAATTTACAAGACCCCATTGCTCCAGAAAAGCATGCACTCTATATAAAACATAATACTGTATACATATATATGAAGGCTCAACAAATAATTGATACATTGAGATTAAAATCTTTTCATAATAACAAATATATTATACTAAGCATATAATAGAAGAATTATAATTGTTTTTAAAAAATATTTTTTTATTCAATGAACATATTTAGTGTCCCTGCCATTTGTTGATAAACAGCCCAATAAAGTGATACTGAAGCACAAAAAGAATTAAAGTTAGTATCCATTGAGTTGTCTTCAAGAAAATATAAAACAATGGAAACAGTGTCCAAGATGGTCCCCACCTACATCTATCTGGAGGCACAGAAGGCAACAAGCCAAATCCTTCACTCTAATAAGATTTAAATGCTTCACCAAATAGTCATGTACGGCAAACAAACAAATCAAGCAATTTCCATATTTTGAAGCAGAGAACTCAACTACTTATGTTGTTTTTAAATATTTGAATTGATTTATTTTAAATTCTGAAATATAACCCTCATTAGATAAAAAAATATTACAAACTACAAAATTTTTGCATATTCAACCTCATTTCTCAAAATAAATTACATTTTTATGGAGTTCTTTTTTTATTTTGAAAACAAAATAGTTTCAATATTTGAACTTGAAATATAGAAATTTTCAAACAGAATGCAATTATTTTGAATTCATATGAAACCTGTTAATAGTTAACTCATTGTTTAAATCCCTTATTAGATTAAAAAAATCCTTTTAAATGTAAAACTGAAATTTTAACATAATTTACTTGAATTACAATAGATTTTACTGTTGAGATCTTACCGCATAATTGCACAGACATCACCAGCTAAATTCCTTCGACATGCAGTGACAGTTAAATACTCAGTAGGATTCAGTCGATAAGTATCAATCATAAAATTTCTGTATGCAATGTAACTAGAAATATACATGTGTTTTATAATTAGATTCAAGAACAAAAATTTGAAAGCAAATGTACTATTTTAAAATCAAGAATATTTACTTACACTTCTGGCGTTTTAGATTTATTTTTTAAATTAAAAAATTCTGGCAGGCCTCTTCTTTCAATAGCGTGAACACTAAACAACAAAAGTAAATCAACAATATCAATATAGATTTAAAAATTTTGTTACATGTTACATCAATAAATAATGGATACACATTTAAAAGCACAAAAATAATGTTTAGAATCTTTTATTGCAGTCAATAAATTATAAAAGTCAGATGTTTTTTATTTAAAAATATCTAGATATTTTCAATTGTTACACAGTTTATTACATACAGATTTCCAAGAATCAAATTCCAGGAGTTTTTTAGGAGTCAAATCAAAAATTTCCAGGAGGTATCGACATTCACGTTAAATAACTATTTATTTTACTTTAAAAATTGTTCTTAACCAAATATGCATATAATTATGTACATACAATATTTTTCATTAATTTCTGTAAGTAATAAATAACTGCAAACATCAAAGAGACTATTTATTATTTAAGTTAATATCATTAATGATTAATTCAAAAGCCTTCAATGAATTTACAGCTATAACAGAAAATTTTTTATTTAAATAATCCACATTCTATATAATACTGGATTATATATTGTATAAAATTATGAGTTATTTTACAGTTTTTAGACATTTCCAATAGATTCCTGTCTATTAATTTATTGAGTATTTCAAGATGTGTATGTAATTTCTTTTCAAATATAAATACATTTACTCAAAACATATACAACTATTAAATATAATTTCAAGAGTCCATTGGGCATTGAAAAGACACTTTCGAACAGGCATATTAAATAATTTTTATTTCAATCTTTATTTCATTAATAAACAAATTTATCCTGATTCAATTCAATGGATCAGAATTATGGTAAGGTCTCCCTTGGCACGTGTTTTAGTACCATATTTGGCGAACATTTTTACTGGAAACCCCACAAAGTAGTATTTTGGCAACCTTATTTGTCATTAATTTCTAATGAATATTTACCGATTTAAATTCATTAATATAAAATTTAATCAAAAGATTTTATGGATAATTTAACATATCAACTTTATTATTTTGCCATTGATATTTGAAATCTATAAATCTGCGTTTTTTGTTAATTTTGTAAAATTAGTTCAGCATGTTGTTAGATACCAACAAAGTATGAAATATTTATTACTATTTCAGTCATTTTCCTCCCGCCGTTGTTCTCAATCAGGAATTCCCCATGTGTCACCCTTTGCAACTTTATGAAAATTTTGCCAAAGGTGACTGGACGGTAAATTTTTACCAATTGAATTATACGTAATTTTCATGAAGAGAATCATGGAAAATATGTTTTAATTCAAAAATTTTTTATTTATATACTAATATTCAAAGAATTTTATACAAGGAAAACAGCAGCAAATAAAAAAAGAATCAATTAAAATCATCAGTCTTAATTGCGCAACACATTTATTTTTGTTTGGTAATTACTTCACTTTACATAAATCTCAATACTACTAAGCTGAGTTATCATGAAATTATTGTAGCTGAATTAGATCTTAAAACCGTTAATAGAAGTCAACAGTTAAAAATACAAAAATTTAATATCGATTGTGCCGCCATCTAGTGGCAATATTAAAAACTAATACTAAATAAAGTTTTTGACAATTTTATTAAAAATATTAAACAAAAAAATTTATAAAATTATAAGATTTTCAAGAAAAAAAATGCATCGAGGTAAGAAAAAGTTCCAGGAGTAATTCATGATTTTCAAGGAGTCCAAGTCGAAATTTCAGGAGTTCCAAGGACCCATATAAAAATTGTTTGGAATTTAAGGAGTTTCCAGGAGTTGTGCAAACCCTGTCTATGGTTATTTTTTACACACAAGGGCAAAAGTGGAACAAAACCATCATTTTATGTGGATTCCAAACTGCTAGCAACATTTAAGCATAAGATGAGATTTGAATTTATGTATTTCTGAATCAATGGCCAGAGCGCTAATCAATTCGACTTATCAATCAACCAGGTTTTGAGAGAGTGATCATGGTAGATGAGGTTTAGCATTAACATTTGTTATAAGATTTGTAATAATACATTTGCAATAATAATTTTATTAAAAATTTTAAAATATTAAAACAAAAAATTATTTTAAAAAAATAAATGCAACAAGGTATGAAAAAATTTCAGGAGGAATTCACAACTTTCAAGGAGTCAAGTTCAAATTCCAGGAGTTTCAAGGAGTTTCCAGGAGTTGTGCAAACCCTGATATTTACTTACACTTCTAGCGTTTTGGATTTATTTTTTAAATTAAAATATTCTGGCAGGCTTCTTCTTTCAATAGTGTGAACACTAAACAACAAAAGTAAATTAACAATATCAATATAAATTTAAAAATTTTCTATGTTACATCAATAAATAATGGATACGCATTTAAAAGCACAAAAATAACGTTTAGAATCTTTTATTGCAATCAGTAAATTATAAAAGTCAGAAAGAAGTTTTTTTTAAAAATATCTAGATACTTTCAATTGTTACAATGTTCATTACATAAAACTTTCGATTAAAGTTACTGTAAAAATATCAAAAGTATAAAGATTTGTATTTCCTGATAATAAACATAAAAAAACACGTGAATATTATGAAGCATGGCAAACAAATGAATATAATATCTATTTAGCTAATTCAATAGGAGTCATTAAAATAAAATGGCAGATTTATTAATTTTGTCTTGAGAATCTAAAATTTAATAAATAAGAAAACAATAAAAAAGTTATAAGATTAATGACACATGTTTATATATCAAGCACTTTTTCTAAAGAAATTAATAAAACTATTCTAATTTACAGTCATTCATTTGGTATAGCTTAATGATTATTTTTAAGATATTTTTAATCTCTGGTTTTCATAAAAAAAAGTTTCTTCATTATGTACATTTTAATAATTTTGTATTGGCAAATTAGATTGAAATTCTCTATTATAAACTCAGTTATGATAAAATATGTGAGTATTACTGATAAATTTTCAATTTTTTTAATGATATGACACTGAAACATGCATTACTAGACAAAAACATAAATAATTAATACTCTCAACAAGGCAGATTCTGCACGGTAATGCTGCTAAAGTTTTACAAACTTATTTTACTTTTGTTTAAAATGTTTGGAATATAATTATTTACTGTTAATATCCAAGCCTAAGATACTATTTATTGTCATACACTTACCAATTTATTTGTCATAAAAAGTATATCATATATAAATCCATGAAAATTAAATAACAAAGTGGATAAAAATCTATTTGTCACCAGGTTAAAACTTCAAGGATTGCATGTCAGAATGATACATCAAAATAACTATATTATCTTACTCAAATAATGCATTAAATGCATTAATTAAATTTTTTTACTCAATTAATGCAATAATGCACTAAATGCATTAACTGAGTACATTCAAAAAATCATTTTTAAGAGTGATAACATTAAGAGAACAATTCAAAAAATTAAAATAAAAAGGCGAAAAAAGAATTATTTTTATTCAAAAGAACATTAATAAATCTACACAAAATATAGAGAAATCTATTATCAAAATTTTAAGCTATGATACTATGTCAAAATGTTATTGTGTGAAATTTTATAAATGAACATCAATTTAATTTGAAATTATATTAATATTGCATCTCTTTGAAAAAATAAATTATTCTTTCACGATAAACAATGAAGTCAGCAAGTCCTGATGATTACATAATCAAATGTAAAATCTATGAATTTACAATAATATATGCAATGAAATCCTAAATAGACAATTACTAATAAAACAATTCTAGAATGTAAATAAGTTAGCTTATTTTTAAAACAAAATTGTATACCTATTGTAATCAAACCAAGCAGCATAACTGGGTATAACAATATGATTGGCTTGCTCAGTCACATTGTCATCCTGATTATCTTCTGGGGGTTTATCACGACTTTGACTATTTGGTGATCCAGGATGAGATGTCTTAATCTTTTCTTCTTTGTCTCCCTAAAAAATACATAATCAAAAGAAGTTTAATTATATGCATATATAAATAAGTTACAGCATAACTTTTGTTTAAATATTAATAAATTTCCTAAAATCAAACTAAACAAATAATTTAATAGTTAGGCTTAGTTTGAATTTTGAGGATAATAAAGCACACTTTGGTCACGAAATTTAATAGCAGGACAACTTAATAAACATAATCACATAAATTTGAAGGCATGAAAGAGAATTTAAATCTATAAAAATTAAATAATGTTAAGGTTATTTATTAAGAAAAAAGAAGGAAATAAATCCTCTTTAACATCTTGGCAAAATTTACAATTCAGAATTTATAGGCTGAATATTTTGAGTTTGGCAGCAGTACCAAGGGACTCCAAATACAACAAACTTATTTCTCAAAAAGCAATAAAATCAGCAGAAAATAAAAAAAAGTTCTTTATTAAAAGAGATTAAAGTGATTTAAACAGAAAATCCCATTTCAAAATTATTACCAAAGAAAAATAAATTGTATCTTAAACGAATAATTTTACAACAAAAAATTGTTGCATTATAAAGAAAGATTGTTATTTTTCCATTATATCCTCGCTTTTGATTCTAAAGGAATACCATATTTTTTACAGAGAAGTGAAAATATAACATAGATACAATGATTTTATTAAGTTAAAATTTTATTTTAAATTTAATATATACTAAATTGATTTTTTTCCTTTTTCTTTTTTCTTTCTTTTATTTTTTTGCAAAAACTGACTAAAAAGTACAGCTAAAACTAGTAAGTGCAAAAAATTGATTGGTGATAATTTTGTCAAATGTAATATGGTCACAAATCACAAAAAAATAAAAATAGCAAAACTTAATTTTGTCTCATTGAAAATAAGGTACAATTACATTACAGTTACGTAATCAACTGCTGAACAGTTGTGAACACAATGTGATTGATTGCTGAACAGTTTTCGCCAAAAACAAACATTGGCTCTTAAACAAGTTTTATCTATAAGTTATAATTATTTAGTTGATAAAACGTATAAATAACATATTTGTATTGTTTTTCAGTAGTTTTTGAAGACATAAATGTATACATGATGCTAATAGATCACATAAGAAAATGTGAATTAGGATTTTTTCTTTCTTGTTTCGGCACTTCACAAATGCATAGTAATGGAAAAGTACCAAATGATTTAAACATATTTAATCATACAATGAATAATAAAATGTATCATTCCTAATGAAGTTACAGCAAAATTGCTGTACTAAAGAGGAAGAATGACATAATATTGTGAGTTTTTAATTGAGAATCATCATTGGTTAAAATACCTAGAAACTCAGAGTGCAACTCACAAACCCTATCAAGCAATTTAACAATTCAAAACTTACAAAATAAATTTCAAATGAAGTTAAAGTTAAATGAAAATAAAGTAATTTAAGCTGCTTATTTGAGATTAATCATATTTATAATAGCCTGAAAAATTTGCTTTACAAATTTAAAGACACTAAAATTGTTAAAATGTGCCATTCTCAATGAAGTTACAGCAAAAAGTACTGTACTAAAAAAGAAGAATGAAGTAATTTTGTGAGTTTTTAATTGAGAATCATCAATGGTGAAAGTACCTAGAGACTCAGAGTGCAACTTACTATTTCCTCAAAAGGTAATAAAAATGACTGACAATACAAGAGTTTATTAAAAAAAAAGAATAGTTTAAGCTAAATACATTCCAGACACATTACTGGATAACACCTAGGAAAATTATACAAAAAATTGCATATTATATACTTAAAAAAACAAGGAATTGTGTTTCAAAGGATTTTTTAACACAAAAAAAAGTTATATTACAGAAACAGCAAATTTTTTTTAATTAAAAATGATGTTATAGCAAAACAAAAATAAATAAAATAATTAAAATTTTTATATAATTTTTACATCAGCTTGGCAATTATAAAAACTAAACAAAATTTAGATTTAAGCAAATTTAATCATACAATGAATAATAAAATGTATCATTCCTAATGAAGTTACAGCAAAACTTGCAGTACTAAAGAGGAAGAATGATATAATATTGTGAGTCTTTAATTGAGAGTCATCATTGGTTAAAATACCTAGAAACTCAGAGTGCAACTCACAAACCCTATCAAGCAATTTAACAATTCAAAACTTACAAAATAAATTTCAAATGAAGTTAAAGTTAAATGAAAATAAAGTAATTTAAGCTGCTTATTTGAGATTAATCATATTTATAATAGCCTGAAAAATTTGCTTTACAAATTTAAAGACACGAAAATCGTTAAAATGTGCCATTCTCAATGAAGTTACAGCAAAAAGTACTGTGCTATAAAGGAAGAATGAAGTAATTTTGTGAATTTTTAATTGAGACTCATCAATGGTGAAAGTACCTAGAGACTCAGAGTGCAATTCACTATTTCCTCAAAAGCTAATAAAATTGGAGAGTACAAGAGTTAATTAAAAAATAAATAGTTTAAACTAAATTCAATCCACACATATTACTGGATAACACCTAGAAAAATTATACAAAAAATTACATGTTTTATATTTAAAAAAAGGAATTGTGTTCCAAAGGATTTTACCACAAAAAAATTTCTTATAGAGATAGAACGAATTTTTTCTTAAATAAAAATTGTTATTTAAAGTATATATAAAACTTAAAGATTTTATCAAGTTTAGAAAAAAAATTGATGTTATACAAAAATTAAAGGAATTAAAATTTTTATGCAATTTTTACTTCAGCATTGGCAATTATAAAAACAATACAAAATGTAGATTTAAGCAAATTTAATCATACAATAAATAATAAAATGTATCATTCCTAATGAAGTTACAGCAAAATTTGCTGTACTAAAGAGGAAGAATGAAGTAATTTTGTGAGTCTTTAATTGAGAGTCATCATTGGCTAAAATACCTAGAAACTCAGAGTGCAACTCACAAACCCGATCAAGCAATTTAACAATTCAAAACTTACAAAATAAATTTCAAATGAAGTTAAAGTTAAATGAAAATAAAGTAATTTAAACTGCTTATTTGAGAAATCATATTTATTAAAGAAAAATTTGCTTTACACAAATTTAAAGGCATGAAAATTTATAAAATGTGCCATTCTCAATGAAGTTACAGCAAAAAGTACTGTACTAAAGAGGAAGAATGAAGTAATTTTGTGTGTTTTTAATTGAGAATCATCACTGGTGAAAGTACCTAGAGATTCAGAATGCAACTCACTATTTCCTTAAAAGATAATAAAATTGATTGACATACAAGAGTTAATTAAAAAAGAATAAAATAGCTTAAACCAAAACTCATTCCAGACATATTACTGGATAACATTTAGAAAAATTTCATATTTTATATTAAAAAAATAGGAATTGTGTTCCAAAGGATTTTACCACAAAAAAAAGTTATATTATAGAGAGAAATTTTTGTGTTTCGTTAAAAAATTATATTTAAAGCATATAAAACTTAAGATTTCATCAATTTTAAAGAAATTTATGTCATAGCAATATATATATATAATTTTTATTTCAGCATTGGCAATTAGAAAAAACTATACAAAATTTATATTTAAGCAAATTTAATCATACAATTCTAATGTATCATTCTTAATGAAGCTACAGCAAAATTTGATGTACTAAAAGGGAAGAATGATAGAATTTTGTGAGTTTTTAATTGAGAATCATCATTGGCTAAAATACATAGAATCTCAGAGTGCAACTCACATTCTTTTCTCAAACATTTCTGTAAATAATAAAGATAAATAATTGCAAACATTAATGAAATTATTTTTTATCTGAGTTAAAATTATTAATGATTATTTCAAAAGCCTTCAATGAATTTAAATAACCAATATATAAATAACATTGGATTATAAGTTGTATAAAATAATGAGTAATCGCCAAGCTTAAACCCCATTGAGCCTTTATGGGACTTATTGGAATGCAATACAGAGACATGACATAATATCAAAAAATATGACAGAAAGAGTAATTAAGATTGAATGGAATAATATTTCATATGCAGAAACCCCCAAGCTTATATTTAAACGATTGGATAAGGTTCTTAGGCATAAAAGTTTCCCAACCAGACATTAAAGTTTAATATACGATTCATGGAAGTTACTTTTTAAAAACTTTTCTCTTAACTTTTTTTGACTGCTTTTTAAGCAATTTTTAAATATTATTATTGCTTTGAAACAATGTCTGTCATCTTTCTGAAATAGTTACTGATAGTTAAGAAATTCTTAAGGAATAGCATTACATAAAAATTGAATTAATGTTGACACTATAATATACTTTTATTCTCTGTAGAATGTTTACTGTGCATTTGTATGCAGACTTTTTCTGGCAAGTGTATGTATGCAATTTTCTCTTCTACATTAAAACAAATATATTTTTATCATCAAAGTAATGCAATGAAATTAATGGTATTCATAAGGAAAATATTCAATTAAGTTACAAAAATAGTTGTTTGCTTACCTTATCATCTGTTTCATTCCCATCAAGTTCTAATAATGTACCACCTTTTAATGGCTGAGATTCATTATCTTTACTGCTTCTAGGATTATTTGCTATACATTTAATGAAGAAAAAATATAAACAAGAAAATTAAAATTCAAACATTATTCATACAAGTTTGATTCAAATTTTAAAGTAAAATTATAAAATTTGTTCTCACTATTTTTTGGAATATGAACTTCTTGAATATTGGGTTCTGGTGACGGTTCTTCCATGTCTTTAGTCAAATCATCTGATTCATCATCACCTCTTAGAGATTTCTTTTTTGTCAAAAGAGTTGGACCCCTGCTACTTCTAAGCAAAGAATTGATTAAACATAATTGCATACTAAAATAACTGAAATTATAAAAATGCATATTAAAAGATCAACTTTTACAAATTTCAGGATTACACTATTTTTCTTTCATTAATAAAACCATAATAATTATTTTTATATTCTGATAAAGATGCTACAATTTTATCAATTAGTAATATTCCCTACATTAGGATTAAAAAAAATATTTTTTATTATGATTCACCCATATTCCTATAAGCAAATCATTCTTTATTTTACTTTACATTTCTGTTAAATGATTATATGACTATACATTATAATTATACAAAACAATTTTCTTTATAAATTTCATAATATATTGATAAAATTGGATATGTTGAAATCATATAATTAGCTGAATGTTCACAAATAGTTTTAAAATTTTAAAAGGAAATCAAGAATGATTAAATGAAAAAAATATTTTGAAATAAAAATAATTAAAAAAATTTTTGCAGGCAAATTACTAAGAAAAATATTGAAGTAAAATCATTCACTTTACTCAATCAATTGAAGATTTACAATATATTTAACAGATAAATAAAATTGTAATAAGTATTAAACAAATTATGCAATGAAATCAGCATAACAGTAAGTTAACATTTTTGAAAATTTTTAAATAACTTCTATGTATTAATAAAAAATAACTATCATTATTAGTTTTGAACAGGCATCAGCATCCTATGATATAATTACAAAATTCGACACATGATATTATATATATATATAAACACTCAATTCCAAAAGTTAAGCCCAAAGAGGAAAATGCTAATTTCCGGTAGACAATCAGAATTGAAGAGAATGCAAATCGTTGCAGAGGTAAATGGAAGTATGCAAATATATTAGGTAACAGCCAATCATGCTTTCATGTCAAGAAATACGAAAAAAAGTTAGTCTTATAAGATACCAGCTTTATGAAGGGTTACAGAAGATGATTGTAAGTGCTGATAGAAGGTGTTTAAAACTTTCGTACAATTTGTTTTCAAGACATGCATGTTTCTATGACTCCCAGAATATGAATGAAAGATTCTGAGCGCTGGTGTGCTGTGAAACGCATTAAAACAAGACAGTCGATCTCAGATGTTGCTCTTTTCTTCGGCGTTCATCATTCTGTAATTTCACATTTATGGAAACAATTACAAACCACACAGACAGTTGTCCAAAGGCCCATAGCTGGTGGCCCAAGGGTCACAGACCACGCGGGAGTTCCATGTATTGTGATTTTATCAAGTGGAATTGCAGAGCGATATCCACACGTGTGACATCTATGGTTACAGCGTCCGTTGGTAGAGTGATATCTGCAGCTACTGTATGCCAAAGATTACATATGAACCCATTGTGAGATTGTACACTGCAGCAGTTGGCCCTAGTTTAGTTTTAATGAACGATAACGCATGCCCCCACAGAGCTGACATCGTCGATGACTACCCTGAGAGTGAAGGGATTGCCCATGTGACGTGCCCAGCGTAAGCGCCCGAACTTAATCCCATTGAAAATCTTTGGGATGCTCTCGGCCATGCTGCATCTTCACGTTTACCACCACCAACCACTCTTATAGAGCTGGAAACTGCTCTACAAGAAGAATGGATATTGCTTAATTCTGCAGTGGTTAACCACCTAATAGAAAGCATGGTCACAAGGTGTAAATTTTATAAACAGGTGAGGGGGATCACATACCCTATTAATGTCCTTTTTTCATTTTATATTGTTTATTTTCACTTTATACATAACTCTGTTTAAATCTCCAGTATGTCATTATCTGATAACTTTAAAAAATTTAATATTGTTTTCATTTCTGTATATATATAATTATTGATTTTATTTTATGCATAAATATATATGCTACTTTCCTGCGAAATTGTTTGTCAATCAAAGGCAGTATTTGTTGATTTTTGCATTATATATATATATATATATATATATATATATATATATATATACATACCTGCCAACTTTCAGAAAAGTATTTCAGTAAAACTTTTCAGTTTTAATCCGTGTGACTAAAGAAAAAATTATAACTCTACCATTTCTTTTCTCCATCTACAGTTTTTCAAGCTGGAGGATTCCCTCCTCCCCCGATAGAAAAAGGGTTTGACGTGTGCATTTTCGAAGCCTCTGCGACCACACAGTCCGGGAAGTTATTTCTCTCTTCCCACAGAAGGGTTGAATGGGGTGCTAATTTCCGCTCCTCATCATGGCTAACGAGAAAAGATCGCCATTATGCGCTAAGATAAAAAAATTTTTTTTTCTTTTTAAACTTTGCCCAGAAGAACCGAAACGCGTAAAATAATTAATGCTATCAGTAAAAGCGTAAAACATGTGGATCTTGCGTAAAATTTACGCACGATGCGTAAAAGTTGGCAGGTCTGTATATATATATATATATATATATATATATATATATATATATATATATATATATATATATATATATGAAACTCTAAATCTGTATTCTTGAGCTCTAATTTCTAACATGTATTATTGCAAACATTTCTTATCATGTATCAAGTTGAATAACATTTGTAGATTAGTTTGACACTTCACAGCTATGATGTGAGGCCAGGATAGCCTAATTAGCTAGTGTGTCATTCTGATTTTTATAAGATGTAAATCTGAATCCCAATTTAAAATTATTAGTGTTTCCTAAAAGGAATTGGAGTACCTCAAGTAAGTTGTGGTCACACTGTCCTTTAAGTGAAGTGATTTGAGTGTGGCAGATCGAGTATTAGAAGTCTTTTGCTCGGTCTCTGTTTTTAAATTATGTAAAACTCTCCCCTTTCCCCAACAGTTTTCACAAAATTGGCAGAACCCAACTTTGGGTTAGGTACAGAGAAGTATGCTGAAGATCAACCCTACAAAATTGTCTACCCTCCAAGCATATGTGACACAGAGTAATACTGAAGAGTTTTAATTGATATACAATGACTTGAAGAATTAAAAAATAATAGAAATATTTTTCAAATTAATCAAAATTTGTAAACCCATAAAGAATTAATTTCAATCAAGTCAGCTAATTTCTATTGAATTTTATAAATATATGCTAATGAGCAGTTTATTAAGTGAAACCAATTAAACTTTCAGATATTGTTGTATGTTTGGGAATTAATGTTTTTTATGATGATAATTAAAAATTTTGATTAAAACTGATGTTGCACATAGCTTTATTAACATCTTCAAGAAGGACTAATATAAACTGTTTGCTATATGCTAATCAAACTTCTTGACGAAGTACTGCTTTTCTGGAAATGCCTTGAAAGCAGGTCCATCATAAGTCTAAACCAAAGTTGGCAGTTGAAACAATACACAAATCATAATAACAGCTAGTTCTCCACAAAACAAGGTGTTCTATAAGAATTGTAAATATTGTGCAAATTTAATGAGCCATTGTAAAATATTGTCTCCTGATCAGCTTATTATAAACTGTACATCAAATGTTAATAACGATCTGCATCTAATGCTGAATATTGGTAAAATTTACAAGGTTTGCCACTACTCGGAAATAATTGCTTTGATTTTAATCTTTGAATGATTTTCATCTTTTTCATATTATATCTGATAAAATTGTTGACAGACTTCTATTTGATTATACATGACAAAGTTACACTATACATAGTGCCAGGAATCCCTTGAACCACAGTTTGTGCAGCTTTCCAAGAATCAAATTCAAGGAGTTTTCCAGGAGTCAAATCAAAAAATTTCCATTAGAAATTGACATTCATGTTTAAATAAAAAATTATTTTATCAATTGTTCTTAACCAAATATATATAATTATGTATATGTAACATTTTTCAATTATATTTATAAATAATAGAAAAAATAATTATAAAAATTAATGAGAAAAAATTTTTTTTGTTAGAAATATTTAATGAATACTTCAAAAGCCTTATATGAATTTATTGCTATAAGAAAAAAACTTTTATTTAAATAATCAACATCAGTATTTAAAAATACAAAATTTTTACATAACTGAATTATACATTGCATAAAATAACAATTTTAAGAGTTTTTAAATATCTTCATTAGCTTATTATTTATTAATTCACTGAATGTTTTAAGATATGTATGACAATATGTTTTCAACTACAAAAATTTACATAGTTTGAATGTTGTAAACTTCTTAAAAATCAGTCATTTTAGTGAAAACGGGTCACTTCACATTCAGACCATCCATTGACAAATGGAGTATTCTACTAGTTAATAATTATTAGCACTTCTCAATCGCTTTTTCAAACAAAATATCTCCAATTGAGAGACCTAAAAAACCTGAAAAGTAATACTGTGTTTTAACAATATCATTGTCACAAAATATTACCTGGCAGTCCAATGTTTTGTCTGCAGATGATCATTTAAACCTTCATCAAATAAATCCATATAATTCTTAACTTTTTCTTTCAATAAGTTGAAAAAATAAGGTGCAATACCAAAACCATTAAATAAACACACATTTTTTTTACAACTGAATTGCTTTGCAATAACACTGACTGGAAACATTGAATGAAGTTATATTGCAACAAGAATTGTAGCTGAATCAATCCACTGTTTACATCTTTTTAACACCCATAGAATCTCAGCTTTCAAATTTTTTTTGAAGAAATAATTTAATCAAAAATTCTAGAATATGCTTTATATTAACATTTTTTAACAGGAACAGCAGTAATTAAAAAAATTTTTGAAGAAGTAGATTTTTTGGCAAATACAGACTGCTCTAATAAATGCATGTTTTTTCCCCCTTTTCTTTCATATAGTATTTGACAGCTGATTTGTATATATCTGAAATACGGAAGTCTTTCTTGCAAACAGACAATGGGCACGTATTTCTTCTGAATCATGCAAAAGGCAATATTTATATGACTTCTCTGGAATGCACTGGTCATTGAAAAGACACTTTCTACCAGGCATATTAAATACTTTATTTCAGCCTTTATTCCATTGATAAACAATGGAATAATCAATTAATTTCATTTTGATTCACTAAAATTATACACAATTTTTACCAAGGAAGGTATTGAAAGTATATTTTAACACAGAAATGTTATATTCAGATATTAATATTCAGTGGAATTTTATAAGTACAAAGAAAATCAAAACAAAATGAAAAAGAATCAATTAAAATGATCTGATGGATTGCAACATAGGACAATATTATTGGAGATTGCTTCAATTCACACACATAATTCTAAATACTACATCCTGCCAGGATTGAACTGGATAATCAAAAAGAAAAAAACTAAAAAAATCATGAATTTCAATATCAGTCAAGCATTACAATATACTTGAACCCATTCAAAATTATAATTGTTATGATCTTAATCACATTTTATTTAATTTAACAATAAAATTATTTGTACAAAAAATTTTTTATTTGTACAAAAAAAATTAGTACCTTTTGTTTTTTCTTTTTTCTGAAACTGGAGAGGGTGAACGCTTCCGTTTTTTGCTTTTTTTATCCCGTTTATCACCATCAACTCCAGCAAGTAACTAAAAAATATAGATACACTTATTAGATGTGCACATTTTTTCCTGAAACTGTTGAGTTAAACATTATGTGTAAGTATTACGAGTAATACAATTTTAGAATACATAAATAAAATATAAAAAATGTTATTAAGTTTTTAAAGCTAAAAATATATCAACTGTACATAAATAACTAGCATTTTAGAATGCAACCAGTCAGAATAAAGCATTCTTTAATTTAAAAAATAAAGTCTTTAAGGAAAATATACATCATATAGTTGTTTGAAGCATCCTAAATTTATAAAGCTATTTTAAATTTATGATATTATAATATAGTATCATAAAAATTTATTCTAAATCCTTTAATTTTCAATAAAAGTTAAAAAAGATCGTAAATATTCTATATAATACTTTTTTAATTCAAAGAAATCACTTTAAATGTCAATGTTAACAAAAAATAGTAGTTGATTATTCCTTTCAAAATTTAAGTCATATGCATAATTGTGCAAGCATCATACTTAACATTCATACTGCTTCATTAAGATGAACTGTAGAATAAATTGTAAAAGGTTTATTACAATATACTTGACTACACATCTGAATACATAAATTTAATTCAAACATGTTTTCAAGTGTAATGTTTTGATATTTTCTATTAGCATATATAAATAACCTTATTATTCAGAATTACAAGTATTTTACTAACTTATTTTGCTAATTTCCAAGTAAAACATTGTGGGAACTTTATTTACAAAATTTCTAATAAATTAATCACATATTTTTTTCAAATTGAAAACAAATATAAATAATAAGCTATATATGATATAGTATAATTCTTCACTTAATCAAGATATGCAATGTCATTTCTATAAAAACGAAATTTTTGCAAAAGACTTTAAATAAAAAATTTTGTAACAAATTTGTATACTTTTTGGAATATCATTGCAATTATTATAAAACATAAAAATTTTATAGATAAATATTTTTAAGCAAACTAACAAATAACACTTAAATGTAAGATAAAAATTTTGGATTTTTTAAATAACAGAAATACAATTTAATCAGAAAATTTTCAATAAAATAGTACGAACAATAATATAATGTCATAAGCATATTTATAACATATATGTAAATCTGCAAGGTAAACATCTTAAAATAAGCTTAAAGTTGAATAGAAGTTAACCAAAATAAGACAATACTAACTTCTTCAATGGTATATTTTCCACGAGGTGAACGCCTTCTTCCCTAGAAAAATGAAATAAATCAAAATAAATTTACAAATAATTGATTCATGAAAAATAAAAGGAACACATTTATTTCCAGAAAAATTGAATAAACAAACATTTTAAAAATATGAAGAATAAAGAAAATTTATACACGAGTTGTGCGTTTTTAAACATTAGAAGTACCTGATAACAATGAAATGATACAGATTACAACTAATGAACATAGTAATGATTTTTAGACAACAGAATAATTATAAAACATCAATGTTTATTAACAATATCAAGAGAAAAAATACTATTTATTTGCAATGGTAATAGTTGATATTCTATTCTTTATTATTCTCTAGTATTAGTATAATATATATCCAGAGCAATTTAAATGTATGAAAATACAAAATTGTATAGTTTAAATTTATACTTTGTAAAAATTTTAAATCCTCTTTAATAATACCCACATAAGTTTCACAAAAATTTAATATTATATTGTACTGGAAAAGTTTTTTTATAGAAAAAATACATACCAAGGCATCCATTTCTACTTCATAATCATCAACATTCATCCATTCATTATATTCATCTAAATCTAGAAGCCAGCGTGCATTAACCTGTAATAACCAAAAAATCACATATAATTGTCAATTTATAATAACAAAACCAAAAATCACATATAACTTTAATTTATAATATTTCAAATTAATGATTATTTCTAAGAAAATTAATTAACTACCATGTTTACTAGGTGCAGGAAAGTTTATAAAAATATTTGCAAATAATTTACTATATATTATACAAATTAAATTCAATCATTTAAGAATAAACCATGAAAAACTGCTTTATTTGTTATTAAAAAATTAGGAAAAAAGAAAAATTAATTTAATAAACGAAAACTATATTAAAATAATAAAATCCAAAAAAATAAATAAATAAAAATACTGTTTCCTTGCCTATAGGTATGCAGAAAACCCAGCATTCAAAAATGAAATGTTATGAAGGATATTATGAAAATTTGAAAGAAGCTTGTATCATTTTTTCACGTTAATTCAAATTTTTTGAATCCTTCAGTTTCTTATATTAACAGCTATACAATTATGGTCAATACAGCAACTACGGTCATGTTATTAAAAGAAATGCAATTATAAATATTTTTGAAATGCTTTGATATTATTGTTTAATAAAGTAATTTAAATAAAATAATAGACTGTTTAGCATAAAATAAATGTTTTATTCTCTCAATTCTTTAATTATTTTATCCAATATCATAAAATGCAAAACCCAATTCATTGAAAAATTATGTACAATGGAAAGAAAAATCATGCATATATATAACATATATAAATGCATAACAGAGAACACATAAGAATAATAGTTCCAAATAATTTGTATTTGATATTTATATTAAATTACAAGATTTTGTTGTATTAACCATATTTTGTGTTAATCTAATTCTAATGAATAATATTTCTTCGGTTTTAAAACTGATATTTAAACATTTCTGTTTAGTTTTCAAATTAACATCAACATTTGTAAACTCTAAATATAAATGCAGAACATAGAAAAAAATAGTATGTACAGGTATATAGAAGTATTTTAATAGGAACATCCAATTTTTTAAACTCATGATGGCTGGACTTTTAATCATTCAGGTATTTTTTTACAAATTTAAAAATAGATTAAATAGTAGATAATCCTTCTTTCTACATATCTAATTTTATTTTGAAATGTTACAGGTAAAATAGTAATTTGCACAGCACATTGATAACCAATTATCTGTTATGCACTCGAGCTATTTTTTTGATTGCTATACTGTGTAATCAGGTCTTACCATACCTATATCTGGTAACATTAAATTAGGTTTTAAACTCTTACAACAATGCATGAAATATATATATATATATATGAGTGTGTGTGTGTTATTTAACAAAATATTTTAATGCATTCATATGTTTAAAATACAAAATGCTTTCTTTAAAATTTGCATTATATAGAACTGCAAAATCATTCTCTATATTTAAGTATAGAATATGACATCTCATTTTATAAATAAATATTAATTGCAATTTTAATATTCATACTATTTCTGTATTACACATCAAGTGATTGCTTCAGTAAATAAGGATATCAGTTTTATACTAGTGAATAAAATGATCAATTTTATTCCTATAATCAAAATTATTTTATAAAAGTTGGCAAAATACATATGACTTTAATATTTTGAGTGATAACTCTAGTTTAGAATTAAGTAATTGTAAAATCTTGTATTTCTCATTATACAAATTTTATTTTGAAGTGAAATTTCCAAACTACAACCATGCAATAATTCTAATTCCTTTTAAGAACATTTAATCTGAAAAAGTTAAACATTTATTTCACAATATTCATCAAGCAATGTTTTTAAATGAAACTTTAGAAACTGAAACAGTATAGATGCAGATGGATTATATTTCCAACCTCATGGATATTTCTAGATTTTTATATGCTATATTTAAGACTTTAAGAATAATTGTAGTATTTTATTAATTGTTATAAAATTAAAACAACAGCTCAACATTCATTTTACACAGGATTAAAAATATATATACTTTAAAAATAAATAAATAAATTTCATTAAACTCATGATGATAATTTTTTTAAAAAGGAATGTATTAGACTATATAAATTGTTATTCTCTTACTCATGCTTTCATGTATACATATTTATCAATCTACAGGTGGTTATTAAAATAAAATGAAAAATTTAGATTTATACAGAACCCCTTATTAATATGGCATAGAACTGTCTTAGACATGTAATACAGCTTGTACTCACATAGGAATCAATTCACTGAAGTTTAGAGAAATATTGTACTATTCTTCAGTGTAATATATTGTGAAAAACTTTGGGGGAAATACTGGTGGAGAAAACTGATTCCATATTGAATGCAGAATTCCATATTCCATCTTTGTGTTCATCAAATTATGATTGGAACAATCAAACTATGAAATCCTGCAGCATGGATAAGTATTATGATCCACAAAAATTCCCAGTCTTAAAATCAGCAAAATCTGGTTATCTGGTCAACAAAATTTTTTTATATTTCTGCCTGGTGATCTCTTCAGGGTTACAATTGGTCCAGCAGAAAAGTATAACATAGCTGCCCATATCATGACAGATACAACTCTATACTCTAATTAGTAGGAGACCATCCTGATCATATATTTGTGCAGGTATCCTCCAAACATGCACCTAGTTCTGTTGTAGAAAAAAGCATGAGACACTACACACACACAGACCACATAAAAATTTCTTCCACTTTAATACCAGATTCATTCAACCACTTCAATAAACAATTTAATCAACCAGATTCACTGAGCATGAGACAACTGTAGACAAGACTTGACAAAAACATCTATGACAAGTGACTTAGCAATTGCTATTCTGCCATTAATGTTCTGCTTATGTGAGTACCTCCTGATTGTAATCATTGACATTAAAGAATACAGATGCTGATTGAGCTCTGTGATTTTGAAATGGAAGTTTATTTTTTAACAAAGCATTTAATTAAAAATAGATTCAACTGTAAAATAATGAATGCACCAATAGGAGTTAAATTAACCTTATTTAAAAACTACAGGTAACATAATAGTTTTAAAATCTTTATTTATAACTCTTTTGCTAATTTTTTTTCATTCAGCTGAGATGAAACAATATATACTTATACTAACTAAATAATTAAAGAAAATTTTAAATGATTTTCTTAAAAATAAATATATATAAATATTTCTGATATTTTTCAAATTAATGAAATATCTTAAAAAAAATGCCGAACAATAGAAAAATTAAGGTAACAAAATAAGGGAAAAGCAACGAAAATAAGAGAAAAATTCATCAATATAATATTAGTTTTGCCTGCTGCTTTGAAAATTTTTAGAATCCATACAAAAACACATTCCCATAAATTAGTCTTAATATTTGCACTCATAAAAAAATAAAGGTCATAGTTATGACATAACATTTAACCAATATGAAATGCACAAAATTATAAAATTAATTCATTAATTACCTCATATGGTCCTTCAACAGGATCAGGTGTCTCTGGTTCTTGATCAATTTCAGCCCCAGTAACCCAAGTATCATAGCTAAATTTTTGAATAACAGAATCAATTTCATTACTTTGATTTGCATTTTTCATATTTTATGACACAGAAAAATAAAACATTTCATAGTGTCTTTTTGAAAGATTAATTATTTATATATCTTACAAATACTAAACTTTAAAGAAAAAATATTTAAATAAAATATTCTTTAAATTTTTTCATAAGCAGAATTTTATTTCCAATAGCTATTAGGCAGCACATTATAAACATGTTTAACTGACATATGCTAAGTAGCAAATATATAACAAATTATGTTTAAATAATGTATCATACACTTAATTTAATTAATACAGGTAGAGTAACTATACAATTATAAATTATTTTGAGAAGGATTACTCACCCAGCAATAATTTATTTTAATAAGATTACAAAGTTACAAATAAAATTTAAGTTGCTGTAATATTAGTTATAAAATTATATATTCCTCTAATGAAAAGTGAAACTAACTAGTATAAAATAATGAAATAGAATAAAAGAAGAATAGCCTTCGCAAAGTTGAAAATGTAAAACATTAATCTTTCATAAAATAATTACCAAAAAACTATATATCCTTGATTGAAATAATATTTTAAAATCAATTTTAATTGCTTTATCACAAAAATATAATTATTTTCAAATTCTGCACAAAATGTGAGCAATTATAATCAGAAACAGTATAATAGTTACAAACAAGCACAATTGTTTGGAATTCTAGGTTTATAATAGCTACCTGTCAGGATAAAACCACCAATGCAGCATAACATTTTTATCTCTTCTAAAGACAACACGAACCCAATCTTCTGTAAATCAAAGATCATGTATTTATAATTCATATATATTTAATGAAAATAATTTCAAGCAACAATTTATTCAAATTCATAGTTTGACAGATTCAAAAATATGTTATAAGCAAGCAATTTATATTTTATGCTAATATTAATAAATCATAAAAATAATAACTGTTTAATAAATAAAAATTTAATAATCATAGTGAGCATTGATAAATACATATAAATAATAGTATTTAATTACAATAATTGAATTAGCATTCTTTTTTCAACACAGTAAAATAATATATTACTATTTATATGCACATTACTTTATGGTTATTAAAATCAAACTGTAGTAAGCTTTATGGTATTTTTACATATTTCAACTATAGAAATATAAACTTAATTAAATAATATTTACTATGAAAAGGATGCTGTTAACTAATCTCAAATACAAGTACAGTTTAAGATATAATTTTGAATTTTTAGAAATTCTTCATAGTGCATTTTTGCAAAACTTTGAAATCCATCATTGACAAATAAAAAATTCTAATGTTTAACATATATATTTTCTAAAAATATGTAATCTTACTTTGAATACATGTTTATAAACAATGTATTTAATAATTACAATTATATTTTGAATTTAAATTCAAAATTACATTAAGAGATATTATAACTGTACAGTATATTCCATAGTTAAATAATGATTGTGAGAAATGTTTTGGTTGGTTGGTTGGGTTTTATGGCGCAAGGTCCAAAAGTGGACATGCTGTGCCAAGAATAAAGTTTTCGAAGAATGTATTTTATATTATTTTATTTACTTATTTTTTTATAAATATATTTCTTTTGAAAACCCAAGCAACATTAAAATTTTAAAAAATAAAAATTAGTGTATAAATTATTTTAAAATCTATATATAACAGTAGAGTATAAAATAAATCAAATATATATGAATTTTAAAATGTATAAATATAAAATGATTTCAGAGGGGAAGAACAACAACCGACCAACTACACACTATAAGGCAGATCCTGGAAAAAACCAAGGAATATTATATTGATACGTACCATCTTTTTATCGATTTTAAAGCTACCTATGATAGTGTTTATCGCGACAAATTATTAGACCAAAATGCTAGAATTTGACATTCCAATGAAGCTGGTTAGCCTTACCAGGATGACTCTAAAAAGAGTCTCCTGTAGAGTAAAAATCTTGTCAAGTCTCTCGGAGCCTTTCTTTACTGAAAAAAGCCTTAGACAGGGAGATTCCCTGTCCTGTCTATTGTTTAACATTGCTTTGGAGAAGGATATCAGAGACTCTGGTATAAAGACCAGTGGTACTATCCTACATAGAACAATTCAACTTCTTGCCTTTGCCAATGACATTGATATCATAGGAAGATCAAAGAAATCTATCATTGAGGCTTTTGTAGCGCTTGAGAAATGGACTTAAGGCAAAGGAAATGGGACTTATTATTAATGCACACAAAACAAAATTTCTGATTGCAACAAATAAAACTTTTGACCCAACACCTTTGAGGATAGGTGATTATACAGTAAGACCCTGCTTAACACGAGGGATACGTTCCATCAAAGTAGAGCGTAATGCGAAACAGAGCTAAACGAGGCTATCTTTACATGTAAATATTGGGGTTAGGGGAAGATAGCTAGGAAATTGGTTAGGTATTAAATTTAAAAAGTATGTTTTTTTAATAAAAATAAAACCAAACATTTATTTCATAAAGCCCAAATTAATACCACATTATTATTTCTTGGAAAAATAAAAACAAAATATAAATAACAAAACGAATATTCTTATAAAAAACAAAAAAATTCTAAGTCAGTCATATTTAGTTAACCTTCCGCGTTTTCAGTGTTCTGACTTTTTGTGACAAAAGCATCTAATGTTGTTTGCCTTTTTCTTTTGCGTTGTTCTCTTAATTAAAAGTTCTTCATAAACGGATAGAGCATCTCTAACACTATGTCTTACTTTTGAGCTCCTGTCAAAATTCGGATCATTTTCAATGAATTGATCCATTATTTCAGTTATGGTAGACAAACTCCTTTTTACAAACGCCATCGAAAGTTCTTTTTGCTCTTCTTCTGAATCACTGCTGTCAACATTTTTGTTTTTTTCTTGTTCAGTTAATTCCTTGAGCTCATCATTAGAAAGACGAGCCACTGCTTCTTGAATTATTTCTTCGACATCTTCCACATTTACCCCTTCAAAACCGGTTTGTTTCGTTAATTTCACTATCGACAGAGTGTCCAACGTCATCGCTCTTACTTAAATCCGGCCAAATATTCTTCCATACTTCTTTCAAAGATCTTTCTGTTACCTCATTCCACGAAAGGCACGATGTTTTCTACAGTATCCACGATGTTGTAGTTTTTCCAAAATTCTCTTATGGACTGGTTCTCTTTTCCATCTGTTTTTTCAAGCATTTGCTTAAAGGTTCGCCACAAGTAATAAGCCTTAAAATTTGATATAACGCCTTGGTCCATTGGTTGAATTAAGGCAGTTGTGTTAGGCGGCAAGAAAACCACTTCGACTGGAATGCATGTTGTTAAGTCTGATAAATTTGTTGGGTGGCTTGGAGCATTATCAATTAACAGAAGTGCTTTTTGTTCAAGTTTTTTAATTTCGCAATAACGTTTAACAGACGGGCAGAAATGTTCAGTGAACCAATCCTGAAAAATTTTCGCAGTTATCTATGATTTTTTATTAGACTCCCAAATTACAGGTAAAGTTGATTTAGATATGCCTTTCATCGCTCTTGGGTTTTTGGAATGATAAATTAGTAATGGTTTTAATTTAAAATCTCCGCTTGTGTTAACACCTAGTAGAAAGGTTAAGCTATCTTTTGCAGCTTTAAATCCTGGTGCCCGTTTCTCTTCATGGGATAGAAATGCTCGTTACGGCATTCTTTTCCAAAACAAGCCTGTTTCATCAACATTAAAAACCAATTCTGGAGGATAGTTTCTTTCTTCAATTATTTTTTTAAATATCGCTGGAAATTCAGCCACCGCTTTTGTATCACCACTTGCTGCTTCTCCTGTAATCTTTATGTTGTGAAGGTTATTTCGATGTTTAAATCTATTAAACCATCCTCGACTAGCAACGAAAGTTTCACTTGTGTCAATTGTCTCAGCCTGAATGTAATTAAAAATTCTTCTAGCTTTTTCCATTATGATAGATTGGCTTAATGGCATATTGCGGTCAATTTCATCGTCAATCCATATAGACAGTCGTTTTTCCATTTCCTCTATGATATTATTTCTAGAACGGGTAATTCTAGTTGCAGAGCTTGACGTAGTTATAGTTGCCAATGACAGTATTTTTTCTTTATTCTTCATGATGGTCCTTATTGTTGAAGTTGGCAAATTCAATGAAGCACTAATTAAGAGTTTGACGTTCACCAGAATCTAATCTTCTAATCACTTCCATTTAAGTTTTGAGTGAAATGCTTTTTCTGGTTGCTTTCTTTTCTTTTTCATTATCACCCATAGTAAAAACTAAAGATCAAAATATTTGACACTGTAATATAGTATTAAATATGTAAATTAATACCTACTTACAATAATGTCAACAAATATTTCCAATAATAAAAATATATCTGTACAATACCGCACCAAACAAGAAACACAAGTACACTCTTTCGGATATGTATTTGAAACCTATCGCTGCATAATATTTCAGGGAATCCCCGTATGCTGCGAACGATTTCGTGGAATCTCCGGGTTGAAATAAAAGAGCGCTAAACCGAAACAGCGTTAAGCGGGGTCTTACTGTACTTTTGATTCGGTAAAACAGTTTAGTTACTTAGGAACTTTGATCTTATGTAACAATGATTTAAAAATCGAAATTAATAATAGAATCTTTCTTGCTAATAGATGCTTTTATGGCCTCAGAAGCCAATTCAAATCTGGGTTAATTTCTATAAATACAAAATTGAACCTATATAAAATTCTAATCAGGCCAATTGTTCTGTATGGTAGTGAATGCTGGACCCTCATTAAGACAGAGGAGGAAAAGCTATTTATCTTAGAAAGAAATATTTTGAGGAAGATTTTTGGATCCATCCAAGTGAATAATGAGTGGAGGATTTTATTCAATCATGAAATCAATAGAAAATATAGCAAATACGGTGGAACCGATATTGTAAGAACTATAAAGGTATCATGAATAAGGTGGTTGGGCCACCTGTACAGATGCACTGATGCTTTTCCCACCAAAAAAGTGACATTCTCAAAAATTATGGGGATTCGTCGTAGAGGACGTCCACCCACGGGGTGGCTGGACAATGTTGAAAAAGACCTCAAAATAATGGGAGTCAACCGACTGAGGGCTGTTGCGGCTAATAGAGTCAGCTGGAAGAAGATCAGCGAGTCCGCCTTGGCCTGCAATAGGCTGTTGAGCTTATGAAGAAGAAGAAGATAAATATAAAATATATAAAATTTAAAAAACTATTGCTCTCAAATAAGCAAATACGTTTCTGTGGGGTGGTTCCCCCAGCAAATCAAACATAGTTAAAAAGTTTGTTTTGAAAAATTTAAAACGGTAGATGTTAAAAGTGGAACATGAGATTAAAATATGATAAACAGTATAAGGTTCATCACACGTTTCACACCAAGGATTTATTTCACTCAAAAACAAATGTCTGTGGGTGAAACGTGTGTGTCCGATACGAAGGCGAGTCAATCTAACATCTGCACTTCGTAATGGTAAAATTGATAATGAGGTGAGGGATGAGAAAATCCTATGGAGTTTGTTTCTGACCAGCAAGTTCCATGATTCTTCCCAAAGGGAACAAATAAATCTTTTTATATTCTTTCTCACATCTGAGAGCGGAACTGATGGTAAAATTGGATCTTCAGCAGCCTTTGCAGCTGTATCCGCTCTCTCGTTTCCATCAAGACCTACATGACTTGGTATCCAACAAAATACAATTTCTTTTTCCTTGCCAGCAAGGGAATCCAATGCTTTGAAAATTCTCGACACAACAGGATGACAGGTAACGCTATTGTTTTTCAAGGCTTCAATAATACTCATGCTGTCAGCGTAAATACAAAATTCATGACAATCATCTGTATTCACATGCTGAAGCGAGTAGCAGATGGCAGTTGCTTCAGCAGTAAAGACGGAGCAGGATGAATGTAGGCTGTACCTAAAAGCTGTATTATTGATAAAAACTCCACAGCCCACATGTCCTGCTGTTTTAGAACCGTCTGTGAATACAGGTTTGTATGATTGATACTGACAGCGATGAGAAGAATTTAGCTGTTAAAAAATAATAGGTGTTGTGTCAAATTTTCTGTAGTGAGCAAAGGTATTGATAAAAGTATATGTTGGGTTATACCAAGGCGGATGAGCAAATTGATCAACAGCATCAATCCGAATATCACCGAGCAGAGACCAAAGTAATGTGCTGGTCTCTGGGGTCCTTAATTACCAGGAATTACCCTCCTTTCCAGGGACACGGGTCTCCATGCGCGGCAAACACGTGGGTGGTTTAGTCCCCAAGAGGAGCTAATAGCAACAGAGAGGCGAAAGCTACTCAAGGGTAGCCCTCAACCTCTTACGAGGCAACCACAACGAGGGAGAAAAGGAAGAAAAAGCAAAAGAGTAGAGTAGAGAAGAGAGGAAAAGAAAGAAGAGGACAGATCACTAGGGTACCTCGGGATTGTGACACCCGTGTTTACCTAAAGAAGGTAAACCTCCTGAGGGGGTGAGAAATGTTTTAGATAATTCATAAACAAAATATTAAGAAATAAAAATAATTTGCAAACAATAGAAATTACACTTCAAAATTCTTTAAATATAAAATTTTTTTGTTTTTTATAACTGATTCATCATACGAACAATAAATTGAAAATGATGTACATAACCTTTTAAGCAGAATTATAAATATTAAAAATTATATTTTCTTTTCTTTATGTATTTTGGGAATACTTGAAATTTTTATTTGTAGCATTACTATATCAGAAAAAATGTTCCTTTAAATTGAAATCACATTTGCATGAATGAAAATGTTATAACATTTAGCAAAAGCATAGAATTTGCTTATTATAGAAAAAGATTTTCTTCAGAATATAAGATCATAGTATTTTAATTTTTTTAAACAATTTAAAAGATTAAAAACATTTATTACTATAAATTATTGCATTTCAATGTTTTCTTTTTTTTTTCTTCATATTAATGGATTTTTATCTAAAATATAAAAAAGTCATTCAAAACAATTATTTTAGAAAAGTAAAAGAACTCATAAGATTAAAAAATTTTGCAACTGTTAGTTATCAAATTTAATTTTACTTGACTGCAAAAGCAAAACTTTAATTTTTTGGTACAGAAATATTCATTTACACATCCCTTACAGTCATCATTTATATTTCAAAATGAGATATATAGAAGGTATCTAATACCCAAACAATAAAATTTTGTCTTAGTTAATTTTGAAAAATGTTACAACTGCTTTAATTACTGCAGATATCCAAGCTGTTTGTTTAGGATAAACAATGTAGCAATGTTGAAAAATTTTATTCAACATTTTAGCTTAAAAAAGCATCTCATTTTGGCATTATAACTATGTGATTACTCTCAAACACTTTATTATATTTATCATAAATGATAAATATAATAAAATATTTGAGATTTTAATGAATAAGTTATTCAAAAATTAAAAGTATTTCTTCAAACAGAAGCTCATTTTATATTAAGGTATCAATTTCTGTAACTGTAATTTTTTTAAGTAAAACATTTATTAATTAGCTCAGAACTATAACAATGAAATGACCAAAACTTGAATTTAACACAAAACATTTTCATTGAATTTTCACGCTTGATAGTTAAATCAGAAATCAAACATAAATTAAAATTTCTAACACATTAATATCTGCAGAAAAAATATTAGATTTTGAATCAGATTTTTTCAAACAGAGGACATATAACTACATAATTTAGAAAATTTAGTTAGAAGAAAAATAAGGTTTCTCAATCACTACAATAGGTTACATGCATTAACCTTTTAATTTATACTGCTCTTTCTAACACAGCAGAACTAAGACATTGTATTATAAGAAACCTTTATGATTTAACATTTGATCTGCTGTAGCAATTTTATTGTAAATGCCATGTTTGAAATATTTAAATAATGCTGTTTGAAATGTGTCTCGCCTCCTGATATCTATATTTTTATAACTTGCTTTCTTCATCTCAGATGAATTTTCAATTCCATAAACTGGATGCCAGAAGAAAATAGGTAAAATCCTATTACCTGATGTAATTATATAGATTCAAGCACAATATTTAATGTATCCAAGCACAATATAACAACTGACAATCTCATGAGTTTACATAATTTTGGTTTTTTAATATTATGATTCTGGATATTTCTTGTTATTTAACTCAATTATAAGGTTTAATTTGTTTTCATAAGAATTCTAAATGAGGAATTTTCATCAGTATTTAAAATATATATTTAAATAGAATTCTAAACTAAATATACAAATAGAACTTCAAATAATTAAATGAAATTTAAAAACAATAAACATTCTATAAGATTCCAGGTTTACCGTAACTCTATTTATATTCCACCCATACGGAAATTCATCAAAGATCAGCCAATAACTAGTATACATGTTGAAAATCCTCATACAAAAGAATCCTTTCTTAAGAGTAACCTAGAGATTTGGTTTCTTTGGCACCCATATAAAGTAACAGAATTTTGCATTTAAATGGAGTTCTCTTAAATGCTAAGTTGTTATAAAGTTATCAGTTTTGTTAAATTGCTTTAAAATTTCCGTTTAAAATTTTATTACCAGTTACTATAACCCCAATCAAATTCCCCACACATAAAAATTCATAACAGACAATGTGTCAAAACTTATCATGTACAAAAATATTCCAGATTGCTAATCTACAAATTTGATTCATTCCACATCTATACTATTTTATGCATAGATACAGGTAATAAGATTTAGAGAAATTAAGATGTATTTAAGTCCAACATACATGAAACTTATGAGTAATGGAATACAAGAAAAGTCAAAAATCTGCTTTTTAATAAAGCTTTCCTGCTTAATGGAAGTAAAGAAGTGATTTTATAATTCTTTTAGAGAGAATAAATAAACTTTTATAAATCTCAATATTTACAGAAAACTGTATTAAATTTATTGAGATTTTTGCTTTATATTAAAAGAGAAATTTTCCTTCAAATTTAAAAGTAAATAAGCTGCAAAAAAGTAAGGAATGATGACAAAAATTTTAACAAATATTATACCTGGTCCATCAGTAGTTGGCAAAGGAGGATGAACTAAATGTGATGCATCATCTGGATTTTCAGCTATTGTTCCTTGATGGCGTTTTATGATGTCTTTGAGACGTGGCACGAGCTGCTTTTCAACTTCTGGCATAATAAATATATGAGGAAGAGTTAAACATTTATTTTGAACTAATGTTTTCTCAATTGTCATGAACATTTCAACATTACGATCCATTCGTGAAGGGGATTGAAAATCAAATCTTCGCCTGCAAAATGCAAATTAAAATGAACTCATTTAAATTGGAAATCACTTTCATACAATTAAATAAAAATGTTACCTAAAAAGTTACTATTTTACAAAAGCACATGCAACACAATCAATAAAATATTAACAATAAAACACAATATTATCAAAAAAATTATAAAATTGATTTTATCACCTTTATTTATAATTGCTCATAGTTAATTAGCTATCTTTGCCTATATAAAACATATTAATGTATTGAAAAAATTTTCAGGAGCTGGTACAGCAATATCATTACAATACCGAAAATTTTTATAAAACTAAACATAAATGTATGTAATATGTAGATACAAAATAATCCATTTCTTTCATATAATTATTAATGAAACAATATTTTATTTTTAAAATGTCAAACCTTGTTTTAGAAGCTATTAAAAACTGGAAATCAATAAGTTTTACTAGAATTTTTTTTGAACTTATCACTCTTGATTGATCTGGTGTTTTCATCTCAGTTTATTGCACTTTGCGATGAGGAGGATCCCCATAGCATCCTATCAGATATTTTTCATTATAAATATTCTTTTCTGTACTCTTTATTATATTTTTAATCATACTGTGTTTATTTTATACAACACTGCACATTATTATCAGTACATAATTTCAACTATTCACCAAAAAAAATTACTGGACTTGATAAAACAATTTGCTTTCATGACACAGGTCCAAGGTTTGATCCTCGGGCTGGGCAAGGTTGACTCAGCCTTTCATCCCTTCAGTGGGTCGATTAACTGAGTACCAAGCATGCTTGGGAACTAAACACTGGGGGTCATACGTTAGACTGACCACCTAACTAGGACATATGCCTCGCGCCTCAGGGCCATCGGTCATGAAAACAATTATGGGCACTATAGGCCTTGGCCCACATGGGCTGTCATGCCATGGAGTTTAGTTTTAGATAAAACATTACAGTGAAAAAAAGTCCAAAAAGTTGCCATACACAAGGGGATTTCAACTGACCATGAGAGTAAACAGAGCAGTTACAGCTTCTTGTGAAGAGTCTCCTCACTTGCCATCAAGGAATGGAAAGGATAAAGAAAAGATTAGAAGAAAACAGAAAGGAAATATAGATCCTTGAATACCTTGGGATTGGGACTACCATACTCATCTAAAATTGAGCTATTAGTGGAACACAATAGTAAATTAAAAAACAAAAAATTGACATTTTTACCAACATGAAGCATTTTTTTTTCATTCAGTATTTGTAAGCATCTGTTTATTTAAACAAACAGAAACAATAGCAGATTTTCATGATCATGGTTTATATTTTGTAGATAGAATTTTTTTTTTCCATCCAGTAATTATAAAGGAAGAATAAAATTTGAATTTAAAATAATATAGATAAGACTAAAATAGTTATGACAAATGCATTAAAAAATTTAAGTACCATCCTTGTTCACTCTTGAACTTATAAACAGATGCAAGAATATGGCACAAAGCCCCTCCAGGTCTAAAATCAAGGAAACATTTCATCTGTAAAATATAAAATTATTTAGTAAAGAAAATGATTATTTTTGATAAAATAATAATTTAAACAGTTTTAAAGAATTAAAGGTCTTAATTATTTACCGGAAGTCTAGTCAAAGGTGGTTTACTGACATTTCTACCAAATGCATCTTCTTGAAATTGCACAAGTTGATTGACTAAAGCAGCTAAGCCTTTAGCTGTAGGTGGATCAGCTTGTATGTACTAAAAGCAAAATGAGCAACATATATTATAAATTGTATAAATTGAAACATTTTATGAAGAAAAAAATGAATATATAGAAAAGAGCATTTTCATATATTGTTAAATCTTGACATACAGGGTTGAGCCTTATCTGCCAATATCCACTATAAGCACAAATCATTCAAACTTTATACTTGGTTTTATATACCTTGTAAATTGAATTTATGTCCTTTTTCATCATAAATTACTCTATTTTGGACTGTAAATTTAGGTACTCTTAGTCAGTCCATAGAAAAACAGAATCGTTTTTCTTTGAGAGACACACACTATCGGACATGCATATTCGTTCTCTGAGGAACAATGAGTACCAGCTATAAAAGCTTTTCTATGTTTTTTTTTTCACTTTGATGCTTCTGGAATGTAAAATGGCTTTTGTTTCTTTGGCATGCTTCTTTCTTTTAATTTTATGTGGAGCTTTAAAACATGTGTGGTTCTTGGAGTAACAGATCTCAGTTTAGGGTACTTCTGTAAAACTACTGCTAATTCTTTTGTTGTAGCTTGTTCATAAGGCATAAAGTCTCCTTCAATACTATAATTTGTTGGTAAATTCCTAGAGATATTTTCAACTTCACCAAAGTCTGTCTTAGCAGTAAATGTAGCTTTGAATTGTCACATCTTATTAGCATGAACATGTTTTGAACTATCTTCTGGAAGTTTTACTAGATAACTACATTCAGATTTTCTCTTAACAAAATTGCAGGATCAAGCCATGAAAGGTACACATCTGGTATTCACAATCTTGAATTAAAGCTATAACTCTGTCACACCTTCTTGAAACTCTTTATGGCGAGTCTTTCTATTGCAATAATAATCTTAAGATAGTTGCCTTCCAATACATGTGAGACCAGCATGTTCAGCAACATTTTTAGTTTCATCTTTAATGTGTTCAGGTGGCTAGTGGCAGATTTTTACTGTCTTAGTGGAATAAGAGTATCATCAGTCCAAGTAGTTTTCAGAATGAACAATGGACCAGTGCAAAAATCTACCATAAAACATTTGAAAAGAACACAAGTGGTTACATTTGAAATCTTTCTAAAAGCCTATAGAAGAAATGGCATGTGTTTATCTCAATCTTTGGAATATTCTCTCATTGTGTGATGAATCATGCTCTTTAAAACAATATTAAATCGTTCAACTAAACCATTTGAACTTGGGTGCAAAAGGGTGGAAAATATGGAAGAGAAACCATGTCTTTTTAGAAATTCCTGAATCAAAGTTGAAGTTATTTCCTTAATCTGTAGCTACAACTTTCAGTATGGCAGTATGAGTACAAATCTGGAACAGTGTGTCACATGTCAATTTAGCAGTAAAAGACTTTAATGGCAGTTTCAGGCATTGATCTATACAGCATAAAACATACTTGCAACCATGACTATTTGGTTTTACAGGGCCAATTAAGTCAACATTAATAATCTAGAAAAGCTTGTCAGGATGTGAAACTGGTATAATTGGGACTTCGTCAAATGGTTGCTTTTGCATTTGCAATTAATAAGATTTGTACATCCTGCAAAAATTTATCAACTTTTTCTTCATACCTGGTCAAGAAAATTAATATCATAACTGTTCTGATATTTTCTTTCTCCAAAGATGTTCTCCCCACAAACTAAAGTGAGCAAGTTCTATAAATTGTTTTTTAAGAAATTGTAACTAATAACTATTCCAACTTTCTCACCTAAAATAGTTCTCCATGATATATAAATATATTAATAATGCACGCAAAACTTACTAACTCTTTTACAGGCATCTTGCCACCAAAAAACTAAACTGATGACATTTTCCTGTTCATTTCAAAATCTTGCAGAATCTGACACAATTCATTATTATTAATATTACTCTTTCATTTTGACTAACTAAATTTTCAGATGTTATTGCATAACAGTAACACTCTGTTTTTGATATTTTTAATTATATCTTTAGTTTTACTTTAATTTAAAACATTATTTAAATATGTATAACTATTACAAAATATATCATCAGTATTTAAATTATCTTGAAAAATAGCATTATCCAAATTATTATCATAAAGCATAACCAAATGCAAATTATCAAAATCAGAATTTTCTTCTATTGCATTGCTATTTAATTTAAAATTATCATCACGTAATTTATCACTTTCTATTTCATTATCATGCAGTTAATACCATATACAATTTCAATTTCATTACATATTCTATTAATACCATTTATATAAAAAGTATTTCATTCAATGCACAAGATAACAAATCATTTGATAAATTATCAATTGCTGTATATATAACATTAATTTGTTTCTCAAAATTTATAAAATCTTCACAGTTAATTAAAGGCAAATTAATGGCATTAAAATGTTAGCATTACATTACTATGAGGTGTCTTGTATGTGTACTTTTCAGGAATTAAATTACTTCTGCCAACAGTAGTTTGTGTTACCATGTCACCTATTATATTTATAATGTTTGAATTAATTTTTAATATAATTATTAGTAATGAGTCAACATAATTTCACTTATTATTTTCCTACCTTCCATTTAACAATTTGTCTGATGAAATGTAAGCTGTGAAAATATTTTCATTTCTTATTTCCTTGCTTTCATTTTTCTCTTTATGCATGTGCTGCAAATATCCATGATAACGAGATTTAGAAATCAAACTCTTTTGTTTTGATTTGCAGTTCATCGTGTAAATTTTCCGCATAACAAATAAAATGATTATTATTTTTCAAATTAGTATTTGTTCAATTGGCATCAGCGAACCACTATTTTTATTATGATCCATATTAAGATGAAGCAGCAAAAAGAAGTCTCAGAAGCAGGCGACGTTGTAACTTTATCACTTTTGGTTTCAAATCATTCCATTGCAATTTAGCCTTGAATTAGGAATAAGTTAAATCTTTATTTCTGATAGAATGATGATACTTCTCATTTAGTTTGTTTCAGACTGAAAAATTTCGTAGCCCATTTGTTCACTACTTTCAATTTTCTAAAAGTCCTCACCATTAAAATTATCATCATTTTTTTATATGAATATGTAAGTGCTATACTTTTAGGTACACACTTCATTAATAAAGGACATAACAAATTTCCAAATATTTTGGCTTCTATGTTTAAAGAGTTTAATGATCTTATCTGTACATGCAATAATTAAAGATATATCATGATTTCAGTTTCAAATACCTTGTCAATTTAGTAATTTCAGAATATGAGTATTAATTAGTAAGTCTTTCAAATAAAATCTTTCTTTAAGTAATTTATTGCTTCATTACAATTTTCTAGCAATAAAGAAAAACCTTTGCATTACTTTTAATACATTAACTCCTAATAAGGTTAATAAATAGTTAAATTTATTGATTTTTGACAGGTTTGGGTTTTCAGTGATAGATGTATTAAAGGAATTTAAAGATGTTTGCTATTCATGAGAGTTTCCATATTATTTTGAAATAAATATTTTAAGGTTATTATATTTAATGGCATGTAAGGCTAATACATTATATAATATTTTACCTTTACATGCCAACCAATATGAGTGGTTAGCAGTCCTGACTTCTGAGCTGTGAGTACTGGGTTTCAAATTTAAGTTCGTCATGGATGCAACTTTCTCTGTCCTTTTTTCTGTGATGATGTATGAATATGGCCTGTCCTATAAACGGGTTTGAGGTGGTATGACAGGGGTAATGCTACTCACCTCTGTGACTTGGTTCACATGTGCCCATTGGGTAACTAATATTGAGTAACAGTTTCAGACCTTTGGTTACCTATGTGCACACCATTATCGAAAAAAAGTAGCTTTACATTATATTAAGAAGAAATATTTTGCATAATATTATTTGGTCTTTTAAAAACTTAATACCTCTGTTATGCCATTTAATAATTTTATCTTCACATTCTAAACTATTTTCTATTTCATTTTTGCTAATGTCATGAATTTCTTTTCTTATCTAAAATTTTAAGATTATCGCATCTAACTTTCAACAGTTCTAATTGTTTGTCAATATTTTCAATAACATTATTGTTAATACCAAATTCAATAGCAGACATTATTTTAGTGATAGCAGCTTGAACGGTTTTCTGTTCTTTCTAGCTTATTTAAAATAATTTTAAGTTCCTCTTTAGTTTAATAAGGTATTCATTTCATTTCCACTATCATTTGCATGCTCTAAAAATTAAATTAAAAATTTACATAGTGGATGATTACTTATTATCGTATGTTAATTTATCTCTTTTAAAATCCTGTGATGCATAGTTTCCATTAATGAGTTACCATTAGCATACAAAACTGACCACAGTTGCTGACACCAATGCAACAATGGTCTCTGTCATCATTTTTATTGCAAGTTCTTGTTCAGTGTGGTGTGTAAATTTATTATAGATTACCAAAGTTTTACACAAGGCAAACATTTATTGACATTACATGAAAAAAATATAGAATAAATTAGTATATTGTTTACCCTCTTCTTGTACATATGATTAAATAAAGGTTCTAATCAGAGATTTCTCTCTAACCCTAAAAATTAATACTTTTTAATGTTTGGGGAAAATTATTAATGGTAAATAAATGCTCTTTTGCTAGTTGTAACTAGTTTTCAGATTTTTCATAATTTAAATTCATAAATATTTAATATATAATTACTAAAATTTTATGCTAAAGAGTAGAGAACTGGTTAAAGTGTGCCAAGCGTGCGATAAAGTGCGCCAAACTGGCTTAACAGTTCGGAATATGTTTTCATGACGAGATTTTCGTTTTATCACTTAGGGTGATCGTATGACATGCATGAAATTCGTTTTGTGTGCAACCTTTGGGTTTAATTAATCTTATTTGTTTACGATTTAAGAATATGCTACGTTAATGTTCCCACCATTGAACTTCAAATTTTTTTAAATATATACAGTTCAGAAGTTATATTGTTTATAATTTTTAAAATTTTGTTTCAAGATTTTGAAATCTATAATGTTTGAATTTTTTTAAGTTATATTATTTCGAATTTTCATTTGGTCATCTAATAAGGATCTGTACTGTGTGCTAATATTGTGTGTAGTCGGTTTAATTCGTACATCACAGAGTATGTATGGCAGAGTAAGCATAAAGAAAATACAGTAGAAGATTTCTTCGAACCTCTTAAAAACATTCTTTTCTTGGCAGGGCGAGTTTTTTATTTTTCATTAAAATTTCATTCAGAGCAATTATTAGAGACTCTAGTTTGTTTAAAAATGCATGTTTACATGAGTAAATACATATTTAAATAAGCTTTATTGAGTGTTTCACGTTAGTGTTAAATTTTGCCGTACTGAAATATTTTTAAAATGGGCTTCAAAGGCCCAGGTAATTAAAATTCGAGTTTGCACAATAAATGCAATTTGTTAACGATAGAAGTTTAGCTTTATTGCACAGTTGTCACTGTACTAGTATGTTTTTTTTAAGGAGGGCGCCGTTCCTCGGTATATTAAAATCAAGTAATTAAATCAAATTAAATTTTTCAACATTGGAAATTTAGCCTTATTGCCCGGTTGTCATTGTAGTAGGTAGCGCTATACTGAAGTTTTTTTTTTCTTTTGTGAGCACAATTGCACAGTATATTAAAATTAGAGTTTTAAAAATTTCTTTTATAGTTATTAGAATTTTATGTATATAAAACTCTAATAACTAAAAAAGGAATTTATATTCAATATACGTATATATAAAACTTCTATTGTACTTAATTATAATGAAATATTTGAAATTTTGATATTTGGAATTCGAGAAAGGGCATGATATCAAAGTTAAAGTCGCGATCAGCATTGGTATCCTGATATTGTGCGTAGTGACGTAATTTAGATGGTGACATAGCAGTAGAGTGCTTGGTGCGAAAATTTGAAGTCGTTGGAAATGGAGCTGTATAGGTTGAAATGAAACCTGTACAGCTCCATCATCTTTTACTAAATTTTATAATTGTATTTGTATAATGTAAGCAATTTTAAAATTTATAATTGCAAAACAGATTTAGAAAACATATACATATGTTTTTGATGCAACTGATGGCATTAATAAAAAGCACACTTACAATTAATCTTGAAGAAAAAATTAAAATGGTTCATCTTTTTTCCTCTTCTTTAGTAATATAATTAATCTTGATATTTTATCATTTAGATGCACAATAGGAATGTACACATAAGTTATGGCTAAACTTTTAAAACCAATTTAGTTCATTACAAATATTATAATTAAAAAAAAAATTCTTATTCATAATTTTTTTGAAAAAAGTTCAAGATAAATTATACAGTGATCTTCCAAAAATGAGACATTTGTTTTTTACTAACAGTAATTTATTTACACACACGTCCTAAAATAATGGTATACTTTGTTTTTTGCTCTAAATTTATTTTTTTCAAATAAAATCTGATTAGTAAATTCTACATATTACAGTAAATTATAAACCACCACAAATTTCCAAGCAAAGGATTAGAATCAAAAATCAAGGAGCAAGGCACTAACCATTCACAAGAATGGAAAATTGTGTACCCGTATAAGAAATACTACTATTTTCATAAAAGAAATAAACAGAACTTTAATTTGTAACACTAATGTTATAAGTAAACACAAATAGCATGTTTAAGCTGTTCTAAGTTATTCACTTTTATCTTAGAACTATTTTTGTCAGTAATTCTTAAGCAGCTCAATTTTAGTAGCTAATGATGCACAGACAATTCAAAATGAAAATTCATTAAGAAGCATAAATTGTGAATAGTATAAACTTATAAAATATAGAAAAATTTTATACACAACTGTATGGTAAATTTCATAAGGACGCAAAACTTTTCTTCATAGACAGAGCTGCTGTTTCTTTCTTTGTATTTATTTATATAGCATGAAAAATTATTCTCAGTGGTAAAGTCACTAAAAATTTTCCAGTATTCACATAGGTTTCTATAAAAAAATTATACCTAATACAATGTTTTATAATTGAATGTAAAAAAAATTTCTAAAAATAATATACTGTACAGCTGAATGTAAATACATTTTATAACACAATCTAATCAAATAGTTAAAGTAAGAAAAATCAGGTTCTCAACAAAAAATAAGAGTAAAAATTGAATACACATTTAATTCAGTTGATTAAGCAATAAAATGGTTCTTTTTGTGTTAAGTAATTAAATAAGGTTCACATTTAATTTCGAATAAATAAATACCAGGTAAAATGCTTATAGATCGAATAGTACATCCATCAATCAGTACACATAAGCAGTAAAACGAAATGTAATTTATAATTATCAATTAGAAAAACAACGTAATATACATAAAAATAAAAAGATATGTGCAAGGAAAATATAAGTAATCACTATTCTGTAATGAACTATTTTACATAATTTAAACATCCTCGTAGAGAATACCTTTTTGCAGTTCTTTTGCAGCCATTGTCGTACAGTATCAAATTGGGCGATCGTTTCAGGAGATTCATAAAACTTGACATTAGGACCACCATCCTTTTTCCTATAACAAGTCATGATGTATGATGAAGCATTAAACAACTATATTACAGTTTTATTTTAACGATTATGCACTGACACTAAATTCTTGATAATTTATACATTAACATCGGGAAAAGCCGCTTTTTCTCCATTTACCTAATATTAACCCAATTTCACTTCCTTTCAAATTTTCAAAATTTTTTGTACCCAAGCTATTAAAATTAATTGATTTAGATATGACTCTTAAAATCTATTATACTTCATTCAAATATTTATTTAAAATTAGATAGCAAATAATAATATCCAATAAAATATTTGTTTTCAATAAAATAGTTAAAATTTTAAAAAAATATTTTTTCTCGTGTTATTAATGCACATCTCAACTTAACAAATAATACGACGACAAAAACAACATTTCGTGTGCTAAAGTAAACTTAACGAAACTAGAAGCAAAAATCGAATATATTTCAATTTTGTTAATGAAGTTTAATATAAATACTAGTAAAATGGAATCAGGATTGATGGTAATGCTTCTCATTAATTGAATGAGTTCTAAAACTTAAAAATATTGGTTTTTGGTTAAACTTAAAACCGGTGATCGTTTGAAAGTTGTTCTTGTCAAAACAAAGATGATACTGTAGTGTATAATTTCAAAATTTTATTTCTATTAATGAAGAGTGTTAATTATTTAAACAAATCACTTATGTTATATTCATTTATTATTAAAATTTTATCTAAAGTGTAATTTAAGTATTTTTAAAAGAATATTTTCATTAACATATCCTGTAAAATCAGATTTCATATATTTATCTCTAAAAGAATTCATGGAAAATAATGCGAATTCTTCGTGATATTTAAAATTCCAATCAAATTCCTATCATATTACAATTCGCCATGTGACAACTGCAAATAATTCACGCTCAAGTCAAAACATAGAAAGAATCCATTCTAACACAGCATTCTGTTGCTTTGCCTTAATTAATACCCGTACCAGGATTTACCTATGCTAAACTGAATATTGTATTCATTCAAGTTATTTTTTAATGTGAACATAAAAATGACGTTTTTGATAAATTAAATGCTTTTAGATCTTAATGCATTTAATTATTATATATCTATTATAATCATTCAAAGTGCTAATGTAATTAATGCACTACCATAGCATTGCAAAACGGTATCGATATTACTGTCTTGTTTCATCATACACTATTAACCTCTGCTACTACTCAATACTACTGTTCAGAATATAAATGCTTACAATATCAAGCAAACTGTGTGAGCATTTAAATGCTCAGAAAACCAGAAACATTCTAAAAAGGTTGAACTTTTTATGAATTGCTGTTAAACAAGAGATAATTATAAATATTCATCTAGATTCCAATAAATTTTGATTGAAAAAATAGCTAAATGTTTTATCAATGATGATATGTGTACAAAATAGTTTCCAAAGTTCAATAATGCCACTGACCTAAGGCTTTATTAATCTGATCATTTTGAAAGACTAGAAATACTGCTTTAGGGACACATGTAAATTGAATGCATATTAGATTTGCTTAATTTTTATGTAGGTTGATTTATTATTGTAAAATTAATTAGAAAAAATAGGTTGAAAAAATAGCACAGCTACCATAATCCACTGAGTTCAAATCAATAAATATTCTGCAGCTTTTAAATTGATGAATCTTTTAGCTGTTTCATTTGAGCTTATTATCTATATTAATGCGTAATTTGATTTTTATATACTTTGGTTAAAGATTTACAACTATTTTGTCTTTTTCTTGTTAACTTTTTTAATTTGCTTTTTTAGGTATTTGGCTGCATTATTTAATAACATTTAACAATAATGCAAGCTTCTACTTATATTAATTATTTTTCCTTTGTGTCTATTCAAATTATATCATCCTCTATTTTTCTTTATTTGAAAGTCCTTATAGTTCTATTATTAATTAGCATTAATTGAATTATTTAAGTATGTAAAGACTTTTTTCTATTATATATGTTTAAGTAAGCTTTGTGAAATGACTCAGAAAAAAAATTGTAGTAGCTTTCTAGAAATTTCCCATTCTTATACTAAAACCACTTGCTCTCCACCAATTAATGACTCGATCAGAGAATCAACTATTATTTATTAACTATTATTTATTAAATTATCACCATCTTCACTTGCATCCCACACATCACTGTCAGATTAAGATTGATCAATTGGTTTAGGAACATATTTCTCTGTATTACTATTACAATCTGCATGTTCTAATTTACTAACAGAGGGCAATTTTTTAAGCATTTTTATTGCTTCAGAAAGACTAAAACCTCTATGTGCCATTTATTTGCAATTAACAAATTAAAAATTAATTAGAAATTAAAATTATATTTGCAAAAAAATAAACTAAAAATATATAAATTGAAAAATATATGTATACAATATTTTAAAATGAATAACTGCAAAAGGGAAAATCAAGAGCATAAAAATAATGCTTCTCTAACTAGAGATGGTTCAAATTAACTGATATAATCTTATATTCCACTGAAGCTTCCCAATTCAAGAGGCCAAAAAGTGTGTAAAAGTATTACTCATATAAGTGTAATCCATCCCTGTAAATTCCTCAACATTAGTTCATTGCACCCCAAAAGAGAAAAAAAATAGTAAAAAAATAAACACAGCTGTTTCCCTCGTCATTGGGTTTAAGGCTAATCGCGTAAAGGAAAAGTGCCAATTCAGCGCAGTGTTCAAGGGAATGGAACACCTTGTTTTATCAGGCAATCCTTTGTATACTATATAAAAAATTTTAAGTAATATAGAATAAATAGTTCAAGGTACAGGCAACAAAATAATACAGAAATTTCTTTTCAATTATTTTTTATTTGTTTGAAGAAAAAAAATTAGAAAATATTCCTTCAAAATAAAGGAATTTAAATAATCTGCTATAATTGAAAATTATTGATTGTATAATGTAGTACTACCATCTATTATCAAAAAAGAAAATTAAAAGAACATTTTAAGCCAAATTTCATCTATTTATAGCTAAAAGCAATGATTTCGTAACAAAGTTTGGTGTTCCATCACCTGGAACACTGAACCTCAAAGGGTTAATCGAATTTCGTTTTTTAAGTATTGTTGCTATGAAGACACGTAATATATTATTATTCAATTATACATTATTTTTTTTCTTGACATTCAATTAAAATTAAAAGCTCTGATTTGTTCATAGAGTATTGTGAACTCATTAATAACTTTATTTGTTCAAATAATTTGAATTATTATTGAGAAAATTACAAAAAACATGATTTTGGTTTTATGTTTAAAATTTTTATTTTTTATTTTTGTATTAAAAACACGAGGAAGACTTTAAATTTTCTTATTTTTCTGCATTGCATATTTTATAAAATATAACTGATATAACTATTTTTACAAATTTCCTCATTTTAATATAATAAATAACCACAAATATTTTTAATGTAATGTACTATACATGTTTTCCAAAAGTGTTATGTTTTTGAGTTTCCTCATCGTTTTTAACCAGTTATCTCTTAATCAATCTTAATTAACATATTTTACTGTAAATTTAATTATTCTGCAAAACTTACTTAATTAATATAAAGGATTAAAATTCAACTTTTTACTATAATTTACATTAATTGATAAAATAAATCTTTGAAAATAATACTCATTGTTTAAAAAATTGGTAAAAGACGGCGGAACTGTACAGGTTTGGCGTGATTTCCAATTTTCATGCCAAGTGCTGCAATGCTATCTCATTAACCTAAATTACCCCATTGTGTGCAATATCTGCTTACTAAGTATCAATAGTATTCAAATTTAACTTTGGAATCGCGTGCTACAGTTAACAAAATGTTTATTTGTGCACTTCAATTTTGGAATTTTATAGCAAAATAAAATAAGGTAACTAAGTTAAAATTGAAGAAATATATTCTATTCAGGTAAAATAATAATAAAATATCAACAAAAAAACAATCGCATAAACTTTAGTTGATTAATGAATAAAACTTTATAAAAACTTTACAAAAAGAGTATTTGTACACTTACTTAGTGACAAATTTTAAACATAATTATTTTATAGAAATTTAATACTTTGGCTTTTTTAATTTGGCAGTCCATTGGCTTTTACAATTGCTTCAAGACGTCTTGGCATTGATTCTATTAACTTTTTGGTGGTTTCTTGATCTATTTCTTCCCAAGCTTCCATGAGTGCTTCTTTCAAACTATTTTTGCTTGTAATATTTTTTTTGAACTTGAGCATCCAACAGTATCCACAAATTTTCAATTAGATTTATATCCAGGGATTGTGGTGGAGTTTCAAGGCGCCTTGGCGCATTATAAAGCAATCATGTTTTAGTAACTATCGCAGTGTGTTTTGGATCATTATCTTGTTGGAAAAAGAAAGTGTCTCCGATACCCAATTTTCTAGCACTGTCTAATAAGTTATGCCGCAACACATCAATGTAACCTAAAGCTGTCGTTTTTGTGTCAATAAAGTGTAATTTTCCAACCCTGCCATGAGCTACACAGCTCCAAACCATCACATTTCCACCACCATGTTTCAGGGTCTGAAGTACATTTTTACTATCAAGGGCTGTTTTATTTTTTTGCCAGATTTTTCAAATACTAGGGGTGAAAAAATTTCAAACTTACTCCCATCTGAAAAAATATCCTTTTTCCAGAAGTCCATCGGTTTGCCTTTGTATTTCATAGCAAATTCTAGACGCTTTTTTCTATTAACTTCAGAGATCATTGGTTTTATTCTCGCAGCTCTGCCCTCTAAACCAGCACTATGTAACACATTTCTTATTGTTTGAGCGGTCACTTTAATGTTAGAAAATGAGAGAAGGTCATCTGCAATTTTCTGAGCAGAAATTTGTGGCTTTCTAACAGCTGCTTTAACAATACTTGGTTTATTTCTTGAAACTAATTTACTCGTGCCACCTGGCCTGCGTTCATTTTCAACGCATCCAGTATTTTTAAATTTTTTTACGATTCACCAATAGTGGGGGATACCCTACTACTTTCCTTCATTTAATATTGAAGCATTAGAAAGCTCCAATGAATATGCATTACAGCTATTTGCTCTAACTGATGTGTCACAACTCGCATTTCAGAAAATAATGAAACTTGCTGACCCTTATGATAACTTACAAAATCTACCTATACAAGTTTTGATTGGTGCTGATTTCTACTGGCAAGTATTGAACCCTGAAGCTCCAGTTATGCTGTCAGAATCCCTTGCATTGGTTCCGTCACATTTTGGGTGAGTTCTGAGTGGACCTCGATCATGTACAACAGTTTCCAATGTAATAAATAATTTAACATAATCATGCAACAAGATTCTATAAATGAAAACATACATTGCTTCTGGGACTAGAAAACTATTGGAATCACCAGATTGTTGCATTAGCTGTATATATACGTATAATATTTGATAATTACATGCAATACACACCCTGTAAATGTAACGTAGAACAATCGTATTTTATTTTTAAATAATATTTGATCATGTTGTCATGTAAGCCTTTTGGAAAAGAAACTATAAATTAAGTGTCTAATCTTGTGAAGTTTGTACAGTTTTCTCCACAATACATATGTATTATTTTTTAATAAACTTACTAAGAAATTATACATTTTTTTTAATTTAATTATTAGGGTCTCTAAAACGATTTAATCGATTTCCCAAAGAAGTCCTTGGTAATTTGATGATTGGATAGCAAATATAGTCTTGTAATGGATATTGTTCATTAACCGATTACCCCCTGTATTTTGTTTGATATTTAAATATTTAACACTATTTTTATAATGTTGCTAAATATTTTTAAAAAATTCGAAATAGCTAAAGAATATAACTATATTCTCTTTTTAAATTTATATCATTGTTATTTGCATAATAAGTTAGATTTAATGATTTCTTAACTGCCTTAAGCAGTTATTAAAAATACAAATAGAGAAATTTTTACTTTCTTATACCAAATTTTTTAATTTTAAATCTCAATTTTGGTTGCACATCCATTCCTAAAATATAAAGATATGAATTATTGCAATGAAAACATGTTATAATTATATTTTAGAAAAATCAATATGCCTTGTAACATATGCAGTACATATTTAATTATTTTGCATTCAGTTAGTAATAATATCTTAATATGATTCAGTTGGAAAAGTGGAGCACACAGTACACCCCTTAATGCCAGCTTAGTTGGCACAAAACAACAACTATAATATCTTGCATTCTTTTGTTCTATCTAAATCTGTTCTAACATGATACAAAGAAAATATAAATTCATATATTCTCTTACAAGAATGTTAAGTTAGTTGATCTTATTATAGATATGATCTTAATATTTATATTTAAGCAGAAAATGTATTGTTTCATAAATTTTTATTAAGCATTTTAATAGTTTGTATGAAACAACACATTTCTTTATTTTCATGTTAGACTTTTATCATGATTTATACTTTTTCAAAATAAATATTAATAAAATATTAATTTTTTATGTCAACCATATTCAAGATTTTCACACAAAACTCATTTTTATCTCTTAGACAAACTTTGAGAAAAAGCTTCATTATTATGAACAAAAAAATTTTTTATTAAAATTATATGAGCAGACCTGCCAACTTTTACGCATCGTGCGTAAATTTTATGCAAGATCCACAGGTTTCACGCTTTTACTGATAGCATGAATTATTTTACGCGTTTCCGTTCTTCTGGGAAAAGTTTAAAAAGAATTTTATATCTTAGCACATAATGGTGATCTTTTCTCTTTAGCCATGATGAGAAGCGGAAATTAGCACCCCATTCAAACCATCTGTGTGAAGAGAGAAATAACTTTCCAGACTGTGTGGTCGCAGAGGCTTCGAAAATGCACATGTCAAACCCTTTTTCTATCGGGAGGGGGGGGGCCTCCAGCTTGAAAAACTGTAGATAGGGAAAAGAAATGGTAGAGTTATAATTTTTTCTTTAGTCACACGGATTAAAACTGAAAAGTTTTACTGAAATACTTTTCTGAAAGTTGGCAGGTATGTATGAGGAACTAAAACATGTTTAAAATATATAATTAGAATTAAATGCAGTTTGTCAAAATCATTGTCATATTTCATTTTTCTCTGTAATAATAATAGATGCACTTGTTTTTTCAAGCTGGGAATTAATATCATTTTTGATTCATTGAATTATAATGTAAATTAAATTGTCTTAAATCGATTTTTGCTTCTAAAATGTTTGATTCCCTTTCTCTCTTAGGAACCTACTTTATATTCTGTTGAAGCCATAGCTATTTTAGATAATGATGGAAATCGCATTTTAGCTAAGGTAAGAAATTTTTTTACATTTCATATATTATGTTTTTAAAATTTTAATTCATCATACTATACCTATTAACAATAGTTTTAGTATGATGAGTTGTACTTATTATTTAATACTTGGTAAATTATGTATTATTTTCATCTTATACATTCTCATTTGATTCATAGCATAAGTATGTGTAATTAAAATTTATAATTATCTTTTCTTGTTGAATTACTCAACAAAATAATTTCATAATAGATTTAATTTATATTTTTTTAATTAATTAATTTATTTATTTAATTATTTTGACACTGCATAGTAATTTTGTAAATGTGGTGAAAATACTTTATCAATTACAGTAAGTAAAGCATTGTTTTATCAAGGTTGATAAAATTGCTTTTATAGTTAAAATCTCAATTTTTTTATTCTTTGAATTGTATATTACTTTAAAATGCATTTATGTGTGCTTATATAAGTAGTATTTTAGAATTTAAAAAGTTTTCTTTCTTACAATATATAAATACAGACATCCTTACAAAGAGCTCTTTCAGAAATAATTATTTGGGCAAAATTTCTTTGTGATGGTATAAGTTATTTGCTTATCGTGAAGGTACACAACCTATGGCCTTTCAAAACTGTATCAGAATTTTATTGACTATTTTAGAATAAGTTACTGAAGAGCAAAAAATTGATTCTCCTTTCAGTTTCTAATGTAATACTTAGGAATTTTATTAGTAAATAGTATTTTACTGTGAATAGGAATCTTTTCCTCCAATTCTAAACTACAATACGCCATAAACATAAGTAAATTCAAATTTTAATCAAAATTAGTACAAGTTACAATGGTAGATACTACAGACTGGCATTGAAGTAAATTACAATACCATTAGGACTAAATATTTTTGTCCATCAGCTAATGAATTTACATATGTTATTTCATATTATTTCAACAGCTCACTTGCTTTTGTTTGAGGAATATCAGAAGATAACTAAACAATTTATTTAAAGAAATTAAATAAAACAATTTAAATGAAGCTTATATCTCATTTTATATCTTGAATTTTTTCCATTCATAATTAGTGAAATTCAGACTAATATGGTGATTTACTTGAATGTCTTTTAAGTGAGCAGATAATGTATAATAGTTTATCACTTATGTTGTGCCTTTTAATTCATAAGTTTGAATTTTACCATGGTTTTGATTGCTTATAATTGTTCAAAATACACTTGAAATTGTAAGATGCAAAAAAATTTCCACTAGAACAAACCTACCTGACCTTCACATTAATGGAGTTAATCTATTCCATGTTTTACTTCTAATTTTTATGAGTTATTAAATTATGTAATCAAAAGTATCTTTGTTTTTTGTTAAATATCTAAATTTCTTATTCCAGCAGTATTATCTCTTAGAATTCATGTTTTATCTAATGATACTTATTTCACAAGTATTAGTTTTCAAGAAATTGAAAGAGATTGTTTCTAATAATATGCTTGCTCTGTATTGTTCAGAAAAAAACATGCTATTTAATTCTTTTAATATTGTTACAAATTTATAAATAATGATTGTATTTGTCTCAAAATATCTCAGACAGATCGGAAATACTCTCATTTTGGGCAAAAATTGTGGTATTTAGATGTGTTGTAGTTTAAAAGCGGATTTTCTAATGATTTGGTGATTTGGTTTTGGCAACAATTGGCGAGATTCTTGGCGACTTGGTGAGAAATAGATACTTCTGGAAACATCCATCATCACCTAAGCTCTAGGACCAATATTTATCGAGATAGCCTAGAAGCTTCCAGAATCTTGGCAAAACTGGTAGATTTCTCCGCTAAGTCAGGTATAAATACCACAGCCCCACATGGAAGGACGGTTTTTTTGGGAAGACAGTCAGTGAGAGAAGAAAATTTGTCGTGACTGCGAGTCTAGAGAAGCTGTTCTCTATCTGAGGTATTTGAGACCTGTGATTGGAAGCTGTTTCTTGTTATATCTGACGAATTGTAGCTGTATAATTGTGATTGTTACAGCGGGAATTTCTTATATCTAGTGAAATTTTTTACGAATAAAAATCTTGTGTTCATTAAGAGGTTGCTTTATTCAACTCTCAATCGACACGAAACCTTGAAGCGCGGTACAATATGTAAATAAAATGAAATATTTATTTAACTAACAAGTTTTCTTAAAAATTACATAGATTTTTAAATGATCTCATTGTTTAGAATATTCAGTCTCATTGTATCAGAATTCAGTTCTGATTTAAGGCTGTTGATTCTTTATAAAGTAAATATTATTCTGTATTTGTTTGATACTGTGAAAGCAATATGGAATGCTAATGTTATTTGTATACATTTAGTTCTATGGTTTAAAAACAGATTTTTATTTTGATATGCATCAAATGGTGCAATAGAGATAAACTAATTTTTTAAATTATAAATTTATGTGTTTTTAAAATAAAATTTATAAAGATACCATTAACACAAGAAAAATCTACAAATGATTTTTTCCTTAAATGTGAATTAAAATGTTTTTTTACTCCAATGTTTCAATAGGAGAAAATCAAGCTCTTCACCAATTATAAAAATATATGAATGGTTTGATTTCCTCTAAATTATACTAATTAATTAACTTTTTCAAAAAGAATAAGTTTAGTTATTTGTGTAATATTTACAAAATATCAATTTGTTATTTTATTGATTGCTCCTTTAAATATTCCTAAATTTTATATTTGTTGATGGATGAGTAAAAATTAAAAGATAAAAAAATACTAATAGAAAACTAAAAGATAAAAAGAAATACCTAGGTGAACCTGTTAGCTTTCATTAGCCAAAATTTACTATGGTTAGTGTGTATGCATTTTTGATAAAAAATTATGAGAGAGATTTGGTGAATTTTCTTACTTTTTTTTAAAACGAAGTTTCAAGTATTGGTTAGCTAAAAGCAAATTGAATGAGATGTTCATCACTTCAAAATTTCCTTTAGTTTGGACATTATTAAATATTGTGGTCAGAACTGTTCATAACATTACAATACATTTCTGTCATTTGATATATTGGATTAGCTGAAAGCACAATTTGTTGCCATGGCACAAAAAATGTTTTTTTTTCCATAATTAAAAAAGTAAATATCCTTTTTTTTAAAAAAAAAAAGGGGGGAGCATTAAAAAAAGGTGTTAGATGCCACACATAGTTTTTCCTGGCAGTTACTAACAGCCACCTTCTACTTGTTACACATAGAAGACAATTTTCAATTGAAATAGAAACATTTGCTTCTCTTTCTTGAAGTGGTAATTCTTGAGTGAATGTTACATAACTTAAATTAATCTCAAATGCTACAGTAAAAATTTTGCAATGAAATATAATTTTATTGCAAGTCTGCTAGTTATCTCAAATTGTTATCCTGATCTAAATTTCACTTTATTTTGTGCAGCCATTCTCAATTCTATCCCGAAATAAAAATTGGACAGAAAAAATTTGTTTTCATATACATATATTAAATATTGTAATGAAATTAATGATGAAATTTTTTTTCAATGCATGTACATATATTGTTTATTTAATCCTGCTTCAATTATAGTTAAAATAATAAAATGTTAAAATAAATAATAATAAGTATTTTTTTAATTTTCAAAAAATTTATTTTAAAAATTAAAGTTTGAAGAAATATTCTTTCACACGAACTTATACATTTTCGAGGATATTAGTTATTTGAAGCATTAAATTTTTATTAAAGCATTTATATTAATCATGGTTCATACAATTCTGGGATTTCTACACATGATGCCTAACGAATATTTAAGAAAAAATTATATGAATAAGGACTTTTGTGTGTGTGTCCCACAATAACTCTTGAACTATTTAGTATCTGTAATGAATAGGACTATTCTAATTTTTACTACAGAAGATGATAAATTTTTATACTCCTTGCATTTGTGTTTTATTGTACTACTAATGTCCATGAAACTTTTTAAAATTTTAATTTCACAGATATTTTGTATTAATTTTTTAAGTATTTTATAATATGCTAAAAAAATTACTGATAAAAATGTACTTTTTGCTTAAAGCGTCATAATTTTTTTTTTTAATTTCTGAAATGATCTTGTTAACAACAAATCATGCAACAAATTAATCAACAATTATCCTACAACAAATTAAATTAAATAAAAATATCTGAATACTTAAGAAAATACTTCTGTGTATACTTAGCATAGTAAATAATTTGAAATATTTAACAGATTTCTGTTGAATAAGAAAGATCTAGTAAATTAAATTAAGTAATCAACTATTTAAATTTAACTTTTAGTTTAGAAAAAACAAAATTTTTGAATGTTAATTGAATTATTTTTGTACATCATTTTTACAATGGTAAGGAATATATTTAAAGCATTATACAAATTATAAAATTAATGTTTGGAAATTATATATTTAATAAAAATTTGAGATTTTATATAATGTATATAATTTACAAAGCAAAGAATAACAATAAAATCTTAAAGAAAACCTTGAATCAGTTTTGCCTGAAAAAATAGTTTTTGTGAAACCTGACATCTAAGTAATTGCAGAATATTTATTTTCACCTTTTCATGGAAATGAACTAATCATCATGTATGTGTTTAACTTGGTATATGGCTGATGAATTATTACTTAAAAATGTTTAATTTCATCATTTTCTTTTAATTTTTTCTTTGATGTTATACTCCTTCTACAGTTATATTGGTAAAGTGGTTGTCTTAATCTTTGTTTTTTTAGTATTATGGGAAAACATTTCCCACAGCCAAAGAACAAAAAACATTTGAAAAGAATTTATACAAAAAGACGCATCGTGCTAATGGTGAGTAAAGTTAAATATTTGTTTAACTTATATACTAAAACAAATAAATTAGATTTACAGTCTAATTTGTTTTATTATTTATCTTAATTATTTTACTAAAAAGTAAAATAATGATTTTCTGAGGCAATTAAATCTAAATTTATCTCAGATTTCATTTATGTATTTATTGTTTTGAAGTTTATGATTTATAATACAAAATGCACTGTTTTTAAAATCTATTGTTAAAGTAAATTGTATATTGTGAAATATTTTTAGCTGAAGTTATTATGTTGGATGGTCTAACAGTTGTTTATCGAAGTAATGTTGATTTGTTTTTCTATGTGATGGGTAGCTGCCATGAAAATGAGGTAAAACATTTAAAAATTTATATTTTTAAGATGGTGTTCTTGTACTGTGCTTAAATTAATCATTTTTAATTATTTTAGTTTTTTAATATTGTCAATATAAATATTTTTATTCCATATTTGTTTTATTAATTTTCCAAAGTAAATTATAAAAGTTTTTCAAATTTCTTAATCTTTAGGTGCAAATTAAAATAATATTTACAGAAATATTGTAAAAAAATCTTATATTTTATTAATTTTAGCTTTTTTTAAATTTGTTCAAATCAAATGATTGTAAGTTACACCTCATGGAATAATTCTAAGAGATCTTAGTGCTTTAAGGCAATCCACCTTCCTTTTTTAATGATTAAATCACACTTATCTTTTTATTAAATTTTGACTAAAACAATAAGATGTATACTCTTAGATTTTATAGTATGTGCTTTTTTAATTTATGAAATCTAAATTGTTTTACATTTAACTTTGCAATTGTTAAAAAATTTTAAATATTTGTACATTAATTTAGCATTTGAATGTTGATTTCCTTTTATAATAAAATATTGTGAAAAAATTCACTTTTCAAAAGTCAGCTGTTTATCCCTATTTTTTACATTTAAAACGATCTCTGCATTTCATTTATATGTAATTTACAAATTAAATTTTATGTTATGAAAAACATCTATTAAGATTAATAATTTCATATATATATATATATATATATATATATATATATATATATATATATATATATATATATATATATATATATATATATATATATAAAGTTTGTATAAGCTGACTATGCCTATTTTACTGCATTGCATTTAGTTTAAATCATTTAATATCTGGTCTTGAGAATTTACTTTCAATATCTAACTTTTTGCGTGCCTGTTTCGTTACCAAGGGAAATAGATATTTAAATTTTAGGATCCTGCCTTATTGAGAATTGAAAAAAAAAACATTAAAAAATCTAATAAGAACAGAAGCAGAACATTCATGATTTTTATATGGCCTACTGAAATAACTGCAACCCAAAGAATTAAAAGAAATCCCTTCTGGCTGAAATTTCAATTTAGATGTGAAATCTTACTGTTTAACATATAAAATTTAATGTCATATCAAAACAATATTTTGTAACACGGGGTAAAGAATGATGCATATAATACTTTCTTTAGTTGCAAAGCTATTAAATATTTCTGGCAATGACATGTTAGGAAAAACAGAAGCATATTCACTGAAGAGGCCTGTTGGTTTTTATGGTTAAGAGATGTGTAGATTATATAATAATTAATCACTCATACGATGGACCAGTGTTTTTAAATTATTTATTACAGACACAGACAAACGTAACAAAGGATATGGTGATTAATTTCCGCTCGAGAAATATAACCGTTTTCTTCGGTTTCCAAACTATATATGCTTTGTACCAAACAATATCACATGACGTGCGCACATGCGTGAACAAGGCCAGAAACAATGTTTCTTCAAAAACCTAACAAAATAATAAATATTGCTACTTTTTAAAATCAATCATACTGTGAGAATGCAGAAAGAAAAGAGCATGTTATGGCAAAAATAATTTTCTTTTTAGTGATAATGTATAACTGACAATTTTAAAAAGAGAAGAATTGCACATTTTTTTCTTGCAGCACTAAAAGTTCATGAGGGGAATGTTACATTCCTGACATTAATTACATCACAGCATGAGCAAATTAGCAGATATGATCATATCAGCATATGAACATATCTGTTATTAATTATAACAGCTATGATCAAAATTTCAAAACGAAACAGCTTTTATATTAAGTTAGCCAGTGACTGACTTCCCTGATATAAGTTTAACTTCTTTCTGTGCAGCCATCTCTTCTAAGTTAGGCAAAAATTCAAGGAGCAAACATTTATTTTTATAAATGGTCATTATTATTGATATCCATTAATTCTTAAATGTAATGTCACTCATATTTCATATTTAATTAAAAAAATATTCTTTAATGTTCTGCAATCTCCAAAAGCAGAGATAATTTCAAAGAACTCTGAAATTATTTTCAGACTGCTACTGTGAAGTAAAAATGAAACTTAAATTTATGTTTTCCCATTTTCAGTCAAAGTGTGGAAAAAGTTGAAATTTTTTATTCTATTAATAGCAAAATTTGCATTTTGTTGGTCTTTTATAAGAACCCAATATTTTAGCCACTAAGTGGCTGTTTTTCAGAAATATTTACCTTCCAAGTGTTGATATTGGCTGATAAACTAACTATTGGATGTGGGTGATGTTTACACTCTGTATTTCAGCTAGTGACTGCTGAGCTGGTAGCCGAATGGTTAGCGCTATTGCCTTCGGTTCAACAGTTCGTGGGTTTGAATCCCACCTTGGGCATGGATGTTTGTAGTGGTTCGGAATCCACTTTAAACCGTAGGTCCCGGTCTAATTAGCCCTCGTGTGCAAAAAAAAGACCATTGAGCAACAAACAAACCAAACCAATCAGCTAGGGACTAGAGATGCATGTATTGAACTCTGACAATGAGAATTTATGTTCTTTCTAAAAGATACTTATGCCAGATAGCTTTGTTAAACATGCGTCTTGCTTAGTATTAAATATTCATTTTTTGTTAATACTCATCGTCATCTACCTGATTTCGAAAGTATTATGTATGAGTGTTTATTGAAGCATAATAAATCTCAAATATAATAAAAATTTCTATTTATTTTTCATCACTCATGTTAAGCTACCAAATCTCTAAAGTTGACTTCATGTTTAATGTTTATATTTTAACAAAAACAAAGTAAAGTGATTTAATACTCAACCTTCCTTTCAAATAATATATTTGAGCAATCCTTTCATAATCCTGTCTCATGTCTGTTATTTACTTTCTCTTTGAAAGTTAAAAGAAAAATATTTGCAAAATGTACAGTTTATGTATTAATTGGTTCTTTCATATAAACTTTAAATCACTTTCTTATTCAATTAAAGAATCTATTTAATATAAATTAAGTTGATTTTTATTTAGTCAAAAATGAAAATGCTCTGTTTTCTACAAAGTTTACATTGTTTAAATGTATTCATGTTTCTATCATTGGAATTTAAAATTACATAAGTGGTTTTATACTTATTTAACTAGTGGTTACAGTACATTGTCAATTGCTCAGTTCTGAAAATATTCTGCCGTTCAAAATAAAACAATTTTTGTTAGTCAATTTGTCTTAACTTAGACAAATATCTAATTGCTAGTCATTGTATCTGAAAACCTAATGAGCTCAATAATCTTATCTTAAATACCAATTTTTTAACATATCTAAATCCATCATTTTTAATTTTGATTAAAAATCCAAATTCATGTGGTGTCTTATCAAATATTACATGTGATTCTCATTGTTGGGTCCTTACACAAAAAATGTTTAAAGCAAACTTCTAGTGCACACTGAAATTATTTTAAAATTCGAACCTTAATTTTAAAGTAATCCTTTTTTTCAATAGTTCTGTAAGCTATTAGCATTTCCTTTTCAAATAACAAGTGAAATTTTAACTTTGAATACTTTGGTAACATTTTTCATTTCAAAACCTTTTTCTGATACAAAAACTGAATTCCATATGTGGCAACTTAGCCACAGTAAATCCTTAAAAGGGAATGAGAAGCGCATCTTTCCTATCCAATGACGAATCTAGCTCAGTTGCTATTTGGATAAGGTCGTATGAAGACCATATTGGCACCAGTATATTATTGTGTGGAACTCATTTTATGGAAATTAATTATGAAAATTGTTATAAAATAAATTAATGTTACATTGTTTAAATAAAATATTAAAGAACAATAGGATTTATTTATTAATAAAATCACGTAACCAAAACGTAACACAATACTATATTTCATATTTACTAAATTGCTGTAGCTAATTTTAACACATTTTGAACAATGAATTTGCTAAAAATATTATAACATGGTTTTGTTTATTCCCTTCTGAATTCTTGATATTTCTTATTGAATTTAGCTAATTAAATTGTAGTTTATATCTATCACATGATATTTTTTAACCTGTTATATTAAACATAATTTTCTCTTAATAATTTCTTTAATTACTTCTTAAAGTGCCTCTACTTAAGCTGTACTCATTTTAGTGGTCAGAATTCATTTTAAACTGCCTTTGTATGCAAAAAAGAACTATTTCTTGACAAACAAATTAAAGCAGCTGACATTTCTTAAATAATTGTACTTTTTTTCGATTATTCTATCAATAATATTTCTTTATCATTCAACAACTTTAAAAATACTTTTTATCATTTCTATACAGAATAATAAATCTTTATACCTCAATTAATTCCTGGGTTCTTGAAAATGAATGCTTGATTTTGTTGTTCATTTCTTTTTATCTGTGTGTTGTTTACCCATAGAGTTCTTTCAGAAATCAGTTTTTATTTCAACAATTTATTTTTACATTAATAAATAACAAACATTGAACAAAGTTTGTTTGTTATTCAATACTTTAACTCTTTCTAACTCTAACTTTATTAATTAACCTAATTGCATCATATTATGTAAATTTTTTTCCATTAATTTCTTGTTTTTTATTCCTTTTAAAAAAATGAAAAATGCAATTTTATGATGAATGGTAGCAATTAAGGATGTCATTTAGGTATCATTGAATATGGTTTAATTTACAAAGTCTTGTAATAAAAAATTTAGGTGTACAATTATGTTCATGTAACTTTATTAAAAATTCAAGTGAAAATAATTCTCCAATTTTAATAGATAAATGATTTTTTAAAACAAATTGCAATATCAAATATGTATTAATTATTATTATTTCATTCTAAAAATCTGAATACTTTACTTAGTTTGATTTTTCCGTTTAGTTAGCAAGTTCAACTTTCATTTCACCTCTGGATATTTTAGTGGTTCATATTCATTTTAAAATTGAATTTCAGTTGAATGAGCTCTCCTAAAAAAATATTGCTGATAAAGCAAATTTGATCTAACAGGAAAACTCGTACAGTGGGATTCCTACTCTAAATAAAATGCATTAAAGATATATTGTCCTTTTCTGACTATTGGTCCAAATCTAATTGTATGCAAAAAAGTGCTGCTGCTCAATAAAAGACATATAACTTTCTTCTTGTTGATTGCTGTTTTGTCCATATTTCTTGAAATTTATATTGTTTGAGAATGAAATAAAAAGTAAAATGCATTAAATAAAAATATTCTATAAATTGAATACTATTAACATCATGTCTTTGCACATATTATTTTTATAGCAACTATATTTTTGTATCTGCTGCCATTAAAAGTTTGTTATATTCCTTTAGCTTATTTTGGTCAGTGTCCTAAATTGCTTATATGATGCTGTAAATCAAATTCTCAGAAAGAATGTTGAAAAGCGTACCCTGTTAGAGAATCTGGATGTTATTTTACTGGCAATTGATGAAATTTGTGATGGAGGGTAAGTATAAAAATATTTTGTAAAATTTATTGAAAGAAATTATGTAGTATAGTATTGTACTTCTATATATCAAATATGTAAGTAAAATGATAACATAGTCAAAGGAGAATATTCTTTACAAATATGATGATATTCTGTTTAATGAATTAAGATTTAATTTACTAAATTTCCTATGTATTAAAATCTAAGCTATTCACTTTCAGAAATCATTTGCTTTTTATTAAATAAATCAATATAATATAATGATAGCAATATTTGAATCATCAGATTTTAAAATAAAGTTCTATAATTTATGAAAAGTAAAATTGAAATATTTTTAAAAATCTGAAATGCAATAGAACTCTGGAAATTTTACCAATGAAAACACGACTATTTCTTACTTAGAGCTAATTGGTATATTTAATGGATAATTATCAAAATAAAGGCTGAGTCACTGTTGTTTGCAATGCCTATTTTTATATCCAATTAGTTTCTTGAAATTTATATATGTTTAAATGTTCAAACTTTTGACTTGGATGCTTTGTGTTTCCCTGTTATTTTATAAGGTTTGGTGAAATTTAAACCAAAGATTTACATCACTTATACTGTAACTTAAATATTAAAATGCAGTATTGAGCAGATATTTTTTTCTGGGGTATCTTTTGTCATTTTCAATTCACACCGCCAATTGTGAGTATTGTAACTAATATTGACACTAATGATACTTATACAATTACATTTATCTAGGTATTTTACATTCTTATTCATTGCTTTCCTACAGCATGTTTGAAGTTTTATTTTAATAATAATTTCAATACTTTTTGTGTGTGTTTTATTAAACTTGTCAGTGAGTGACATTACTGCAGAAAAATATCTCAAAAGTCACCCTCAATTTCTATAAATAATCTATTTAGATATTTGTTTCGCTTTATAAAACTATCCTATGAAAAGTTTTAAAATAGAAAAATACATTTTTATAGAAATGTTTTAAACTTTTTTAAATTTTATCAGAAATTATTTAGATATCCAATCACAACTGTGAAATCATGCAAAAAAAAATTAGTAAAATTTCTTATTTGTAAAATTATTAATATTTAATCGATAAATATTATAGAGGTAATATTTAATATATTACTTGTTTTTTAGTTAAATGCATTTATTATTAAGAACAATGTTCATAAGTTTGGAAAATAGAACTTCCAATAAATTGCAAAAAATTAAATATAGGGGGAAATAATTTTGATTGATCAAGCAAAGAAAGGAAATTTTTATGTTTGGGAAAACAATAGATTATATAATGTGAAATTTATAAATTTAAAAAGAAATCATTTTTATGCTTAAAATTTTTGTTTTGCTTTTTTATTCATTATATTGTATCTTAAAGATAGTAATTTTTTAATGTATTTAAATATGTCTAGTTTAAAGTTTGCAATTAAAAGTATTATAAAGAAAGATTAGAGTCAAACTAGTCCTTTAATTATTTTCCTATTTTTATTTATTATTTTTTTTCACGTTTGATAAATTATTAAACTTTAAATTATATCTGCATTTGAAATTTCTAATGGTAAGTTTTTGAAAGAAAATATATTTGTAATATTAACATTTAATTTATAAAAATATATTTTCATGAAAACACCACTCAGTGTATATACATGTAGTTATGTGTGATCTATTATTCTTATTTGGGAGTAGTACTAAATTAGAAGAGTGAAAAAATGTTTTATTACTTCATAGAATTGTACTTGAAGCCGATTCTACATCAGTAGTTCAGAGAGTGGCAGTAAGATCTGATGACATTCCCCTTGGTGAACAAACTGTTGCACAGGTGATTTTATTATTAGTTATAGGGAAAATCAAGAGCATTTTACTTAAAAATTATTTCATTTATATTTTTTCCATATGTATTTCCAGTTTCAGGTCAGATTACTCATACCATTTGTAATGTATTGTATATTTCTTTCCTTTTTTGTTAATTAAATTAGATCCTGAATTATTTTTATATTGTATCCTTAAATGGTTATACCATTTTCTAAAATCATTTGAAATTTATTACATTTCGATATTAATATTTGCACGTAAGTTCTGTATTTATTTACAATTCATTATGTGTATCACAATCGTTTAATTGAAATATGATCAATTACTTATTTCCATAAACTTGATTTGTTTCAGTTTTTTTGGAATTTGAATGATATTTTTAAATTTACTAAATTACATTATTTTAATTTATTATTTTTTAATAATAAGGAATGATTGAATTAATTAAATTAATAATTTTAAATTAATTTTCTTAATTCATTCAATTTATAAAATTAATATTTGATTGCAAGGAAAAGGAATTGGAAAAGAAATTCTTAAATATATTATTCAATTAAGTTTCCTTACAAATTAATGAACTAAAAAGCAAAATTTGCTTTAATATTAATGGAATATTTTTTATATTTATATACACATCTTTGAATTTATTGATTGAATTCACCATGAAAATGATTTAATATAACTTTTATTTTTTTAGGTCCTGCAATCTGCAAAGGAGCAGTTAAAATGGTCTTTGTTAAAATAGCCCAAGTTTCTATTCATAGTTTATGTAAAAAATACATTTATATTCCACTAAAATATTTTTTCTTTTTTGTTATTGGTATAATGTTTACATAAAATGTGTCATGTTAAAATAAATTCATTTTTATTATATATTTTATGTATTTGTAGTGAATTATTATCAAAATAAAAATATTATATAATTGTGTTATAAATATGTTTTAAAGCTATAAAAACATCCTTTGAAACAAAAAACACATCAAAAATAACTTTCAGAAATTTTTCCTTTTTAAGTGGTATTTATTTATCAGTTATTATGTTTCTATTTTTTTAACTTTTAAAATCTATTTCCTTCCATTTTTAACTTAGTTTATTAAAATACCTTTTGTGTAAACTCATCATAATATCAACAAAAAAGAGCCAAAATATGTTATATTTTTTGCTAATACAATTATTGGTACTAAATACACCTTTTGTGTAAGCTCATCATAATATCAACAAAAAAAGCCAAAATATATTATATTTTTTGATAAGACAATTATTGGTTAACTATGTATTTTTTGGTAAAAATAAAACTATTAATGCAAAATTAATTATGTTAATTTTAATTTTTTAATAACATTCATATAATATAATAACTAATAGTTTGTCCAAATCTCAATACACAAGTAAGATTTTTTTATTAATTTGCAATTGACTTCTGAGTTTTTTCCCTTCCATAAAATCTTTTATGTAGTTGCAACTGATGACCTCATATTTCCTTCATAATTTAGTTTCTCATTGTTATAAGTGCCATATGGCTGCTTAAGAATCACAATTAATTGTTATGCTTTAAGTTCGTAGTTGAGTAACTTACTGTCAGGCATGAAGAAATGTCTATCAATTTTTCAAATGTTGCAAAATATAAATTGACTATTACAAGTTTTGATCCTTGTTATTATTAAAATATTGTTGCTGGAGAAAAGATGACAGAAATGCATAAAGACTTTTCAAAACTGGATGTTAACCAACATTAAGAGATTACATCAATAGCTAAATGTTATAAAATATGAAATTGTGTGCTATCATAGATTGTTTTTTTCACTATTAAAAGAATCACTGTTGAGCTGGAGTATTGATGACTGAAGTCATGAAGTTCTTGGAACTACAGATATTCATGCATAAGTAGAAGTATATATTTAATGATCATATATTTGAATAGATAAAGTATGCTGTTGCTTGAATACTCTCCAATGGCAAGAAAACTTTCAGCTATGCTGTTAATGACTATTGTGCTTGACACTCATGGAATAAAGTCACTGATGATGTTACAAGGTAGAAGTTGTATATATCAAACACTGGTTTATATTTTTCCAATCTGTCAGGAAGTTTTGAATGCTCACAAAGTTCATAATGTATTACAAATAAATGCAATATAATAAAAAAATAAATATTCAGTATACTCTTAATTTGAAAGAAGTTCAGAAAAAATGTATCTGTAATCTTAACAAAAATAATAATTTGTCTGAAATGAAATATGTTTGGGCTATTGGGTTCAGTAATGACCATTTCATGGGTAACACAATAAAGTTTGTACATCTTCTAAAAACTGATTTTTTCCAAGGGTCTAGAATTTTGAGTTGATTTGTGATAAATAGTTGAATGCTATTTATCAGTATATATTCCCAAAGAAATTTTATTTATTTTTTGTTAGAAAATACTTTCATGTATGTGAGTTTGCACTGTCTTATATTATTACAATATCTTATTTCAAATACATGAAAGTTTTATTTGTACCATAAAATTTCAAGTATAAATGTAATGGTGCAGTGAATTAATTATGTAACTGCTCATTGAGTAGTTTTATATGATAATGATTGGAAAAGGACATTTTGTGATTTAAATTCGTTTATAAATTTTAAAAAAAAGTAATCAATAGTTACAAAAGAAAATTTTGAGATCAGTGATTTTTGAAAACAGCATCTTGTGAGATGTCAGTTTTAAAAACAATGTATCAATAAGCAGTTTAAAGTTAAAAATCATTTTCCAGACATATTTTTCAAAATAAGATTACTTTAACTAATTTTCTGTTTTCAAATTGCATTTTCTTATTGTCAGCAATTAATTACTTTATAAAAACTTTGCCATCTGTACAGAGAATTTAATCATTCCATCAGTAGCTCTTCACCTAACGACATTGTTTTGTTAGTCTTTTTTAGAATCAACTGTAATAATTCAAAAGACATAAATACAGAAGGAAGTGTAAAGAAAATAAGTAAGTAGCTGAAAATATTGCAGTTCTCTTGTAGTACTAACTCCAATTTAAGGATGCTCTAAGTTATGTTGGTCAGTGGTGCATGGATAGGGACCTAATGGTTAATCCTCAGAAAACCTACCTTGTACCTTTTACATGCAAAAGGAAATGGAAGAGTTTTTTCATACCAAGACTTTTTGATGTTGAAATCAATGTGGCTTCAGAGGCAAAGTATCTGGGCATATATTTAGACCAAAAACTCACCTGGAATAAGCACATTGATGATAAAATTAATGAAGCAAAGAAAAGCATTATGATATGCATACGAATGCTTGGTAAAAACTGGGGTCTACATCCAAAACTGATATTGTGGATGTACACAGCTATTGTCAGGCCCATTCTCACATATGCCTCTGTAATCTGGTGGCGTAAGGTGAAACAGAAGACTGTGACTGACAGACTAGGAGGTTTACAAATACTGGCCTGTCTCTGCATCACAGGAGCAATGTCCACCGCACCAACCAGAGCATTAGAAGTTATGTTGGATTTGACTCCCTTAGACATCTGCAGCGCTGCCAGAATGACTACATACAAAATGAAGCTACAAAACCAATGGTACGACCAACCTGTTGCCAAAGGACACAGGGGTATTACCAGGAAAATTCAAGACCCTACTTTCCTGATGCCTTCCTGACATCATGGAAAAGTCATATATGTTTAAAAGGACATTTGAAATAGTTTTTCCAATTAGAGACGAATGGGATAACATGTTCGAAACTAAAATAGGAGATCTAATCTGGTACACAGATGGATCACTGAAAAACAGCCTCTCAGGACTGGGAGTATGTGGTGTGTCACCAAGAACCAGCCTATCTGTAAGCCTTGGGCGATATGCTACGGTCTTCCAGGCAGAAGTTTTGGTCATTATCCACTGTCTGCGACTAAATATGAGGAAGGGCTACCACGGTAAGCGAATTCTCATTTTTAGTGACAATCAAGCCGCTTTTAAAGCGCTCAGTTCTTTCGAAATCAAATCTAAAATGATTTTGGAATGTAGAAACCTTACAGAACTGGCATCTAGAAACAAGGTGATCCTTGTATGGGTTCCAGGGCACAAAGGTATCGAAGGTAATAAAAGGCCTGATGAACTTGCTAAACAAGGATCGTCTTTTGCTCCCATTGGTGCAGAACCTTTTTGTGGGATCAATTTGAAGACCGCAAAACCAATGTTCTTAGATGGGAAAAACGGAAGATGTATGAAGCTTGGCTTAACACTCCTGGTCAAACCCACGCTAAAAGTATGATCTGTGGATCATCAGCAAGGATTGCCTCTGAAATTCTAAGATGCTCTAGGCAGAAGATACGTTTAATCGTAGGCTTCATAACAGGGCACTATTTCAGAAAACACCTCCATAAAATGGGACTGTTTCAGCAAGACCCTATCTGCAAGAAATGAAGGGTTTGCTTCAAAAAGGAGGTAGCTCCAATTTTCTCAGTTTTTGGGAAACTAAAAAAAACGTTTAAAAAATTCAAATTTTAAGTTATGTAAAAATATTGTTGTTGCTTACTTTCAATTATGAAGTTTACACATTAGAACATTATTTTCATTCAAAAAATAGCATCTAAATGTTCGTGGTACGTGGATGATCCTTGGAGCTACCTCTTTTTTGCTCAAAAGAATGGAATATGAGGAATGGGGGAATATGTTATGTCTTGGAAAAAGGTGTAAAAATAAATAGAATGTACTATTATTATGTATTTTTTATTCAAAGAAAACTGAAAATAAAGTACAGCAAAATTATTGGTCTTACAAACAGAAAATAACATTATTTCAATCGTCACATTCTCCTTCTGTAACATCTGGGTCATCAGGCGCGTTGTCTGGCTGTAGTCGATTGTAGAACCACATATCATTTTGTGCGACGTATTTTTGGACAAGGTCCATCACATCTTTATATTTTGCTGCCTTGAGTGGTAGGTGGTTGGTGTATGCTTGTTGAAGGTTGTTCAATATTATAGGGGTGCTGTTTTGGATGTTGAACATTCTTACTGTTTTGTTACACAGTATTCCAACACTTTCACTAGCTAAGATGTTTCCTGCATTGATGTAGGATATTTCTTAAGTGAAAACCCTAAATTTTGTTATAAAAACTTTTCCCTTTTGCTATCATTAGAAATGATGTTAAGGGTTTCAAGGAAGAAACCTTTTATTAGGTCAACGAAGTTAAAAATCATTTCTTGAGTAACTTCCGTCACAGTAAACTTTTTACTCGTCTTTTCTATAATGCGCGTATATTCTCTTGGGACAAACACTCTTTCTACTTTCCTCATGCGCTTTTCAATGTTTCCGAAAGTTCGATCACAAGGCATAAAACTGTGACCCGGTTCTGGGAACCTATGAAAGACTGTATTCAGACGTCCACTTTTAACAAAAAAAAAAAAAAAAAAATAGATATTGTGTTAAAGCGTGATTTTTGTTTTGGGATACGCAGTTGTCCGAGAATAGATATAGAACTTTTATATCTTCCCTCATCACTGAGTGCATATAATGGTGCCTCCCTGTAATAGTTAACTTCCCTGTAAACAAAACTCGTCAGTCGTTTGGGGTAATAAAGACGTAGCTCCAGGAGCTACCGCTCTCTTGCTACAAACTAACAAGACAAGCAGCTCCATCTCTTGAATAACTCTGGAAATAACGATTGGAGCTGCATCCTTTTGGTGCCAAATAAAAGAGTTGTTTTTTCGCACAAGAAAGTGTTTATAACTTCCAACAGCTATAGGATGGAGCTACCTCCTTTTTGAAGCAAACCCTACAAATGTCATACGCAAGAGGAAACGGCCAAGCATATCATTTACGAATGCCAGGCTCTTACCCTCCCTATATTAACTTCTTTAGGCATCATCCATACTAGAGAGTTACACCTAGACTCCATTAAAGGGTTATCGGACTTTATTAATAAAGTGGGTGACCCGAGCAACTGGAACTAGGAAACATTGGGTTTGGAGTTAATAGTACAAAATGCTGATAAAAAGCAGAAGTGCCCAATGACATACAAACCCAACTCGAAGAAGAACTCCAATTTAAGTACTTCAAAGAATTTTAAAAGCAATTAACAAAATAACTATTAATTGTAAGCTAAGGAAGACTGAAATACTTCCAATACAGATAAAAATATATGGACACTCCATATTTTTTTGAGTAAAATACTTTATTATTTTATAACTATTTAGGACTTTATTTTAATCATAGCAGCAGTTTATTTTGACATCCAATAGGTTTTTGTAAATTTGGGCAAGGATGATTTGCTGATGAATCAACAATTGGATTGAAGATGGGTATGGATAGAATTACATTACCTGTCACTTTAATTCCACAACTCAGAGCGAGATTTTGCATAAGTTCATCGATAGCAAATTCAACTTGTAGTTAATGATGGTTTAGTAGTATGATTATGAGCTCGTTTCTGTTGGAAGAAGCAATCAGCAACATAAGCCACAGCTTGTCCTATTTTTGACAAGCTGTCTGGTTTCTGAACATAAGGTGAGAAAACGTTTTAACATATCAAAAACTATCTAAATATTTATATGGTGGCTATTATCGTAAGAGATTCATAGGCATAGACACGAATTCAAACAATATTTTGCTCAGTAACAGCTCATTTTTTATACCGCTTTGTAAACTTCTAAACTATTGTAAAGTATTTTAATGTCCACCACATAATTGTCTTCCAAGAGAACTATTCATAGTGGGTCATATTCACATGTCATGAAGAAATTCCCAACACAATAGATGTGCATGCAAAATTCATCTCCTGTTGTTCAACAGTGGTTGATATTGAACCTGAAGCTTTCTGTTCTGAAGAGCGATGTCTTTCCAAAAACAATTTTTTTAATAAAATCTTTTATTCCAAATATATAGTGCCATTATAATTTTTTGTCTATGTGGTGTATATGAGCAGATATATGTAAGACAATAGCCAAGTCTATTCATTATCGTAGGATTTCATTATTTCAAAAAATGTTACTGGGTGCCTTTCTAGTTCACTTTGTTGTTTGTATAGTGGTTAATTTATTCCTCCACCATTAAATTTATAATTTTTTACAAATTATATGTATTTTTGAAATATCAGTGATAAATTTTTTAACTGGACAACGTCAATCGGAATGTTACTGATGTTTTTCTGATTTATTGTGTCATTCATATATATATATATATATATATATATATATATATATATATATATATATATATATATATATATATATATATATATATATATATATATATATATATATATATATCTTCTTCTTCTACAGGTTGGGTTTGTATGTCATTGGCACCTCTGCTTTAATCAGCATTTTGTACCATTAACTCCAAATCCAATGTTTCCTAGTTCCAGTTACTCGGGTCACCCACTTTATTAATATAGTCCGATAACCCTTTAATGGAATCTAGGAGTAACTCTCTAGTATGGATGATGCCTAAAGAAGTTAATCTAGGGAGGGCAAGAGCCTCGCATTCGTAAATGATATGCTTGGCCGTTTCCTCTTGCGTATGACATTTCTTGCAGATAGGGTCTTGCTGAAACAGTCCCATTTTGTGGAGGTGTTTTCTGAAATAGTAGTGCCCAGTTATGAAGCCTACGATTAAACGCATCTTCTGCCTAGAGCATCTTAGAATTTCAGAGGAAATCCTCGCTGATGATCTACAGATCATACTTTTAGCGTGGGTTTGACCAGGAGATTTGAGCCAAGCTTCATACATCTTCCATTTTTCCCATCTAAGAACATTGGATTTTGCGGTCTTCAAATTGATCCCACAAAAAGGTTCTGGACCAATGGGAACAAAAGACGATCCTTGTTTAGCAAGCTCATCAGCCCTTTCGATACCTTTGTGCCCTGGCACCCATACAAGGATCACCTTGTTTCTAGTTGCCAGTTCTGTAAGAAGGTTTCTACACTCCAAAATCATTTTAGATTTGATTTCGAAAGAATTAAGCGCTTTTAAAGCGGCTTGACTGTCACTGAAAATGAGAATCCGCTTACCGTAGTAGCCCTTCTTCATATTTAGTCGCAGACAGTGGATAATGGCCAAAACTTCTGCCTGGAAGACCGTAGCATATCGCCCAAGGCTTACAGATAGGCTGGTTCTTACCACATACTCCCAGTCCACATATTCCCAGTCCTGAGAGGCTGTTTTTCAGTGATCCATCTGTGTACCAGATTAGATCTTCTATTTTAGTTTCGAACATGTTGTTATCCCATTCGTCTCTAGCTGGAAAAACTATTTCAAATGTCCTATCAAACATGTATGTTTTTTCCATGATGTCAGAGGGCATCAGGAAAGTAGGGTCTTGAATTTTCCTGGTGATGCCCCTGTGCCCTCTGGCAACAGGCTGGTCATACCAGTGGTTTTGCAGCTTCATTCTGTATGCAGTCATTCTTGCAACGCTGCAGATGAAGATGTCCATGGGAGTCAGATCCAACACAACCTCCAATGTTCTGGTTGGCGTGGCGGAAATTGCTCCCGTGATGCAGAGACAGGCCAGTCTTTGTAGATCTCCCAGTCTGTCAATCACAGTCTTCTGTTCCACCTTACGCCACCAGATCACACAGGCATATGTGAGAATGGGCCTGACAAAAGCTGTGTACATCCATGACATCAGTTTTGGATGTAAACCCCAGTTTTTACCAAGCATTCGCCTGCAAATCATAATGCTTTTCTTTGCTTCATTAATTTTATCATCAATGTACTTATTCCAGGTGAGTTTTTGGTCTAAATAAATGCCCAGATACTTCACCTCTTAAGCCACATTAATTTCAACATCAAAAAGTCTTGGTATGAAAAAACCCTTCCATTTCCTTTTGCGTGTAAAAGGTACAAGGTAGGTTTTCTGAGGATTAACCATTAGGTCCCTATCCATGCACCACTGACCTACATAACTTAGATCATCTTGCATGAGATGACAAGTTATGTCAAAATCTTTACCAAGGATAAGGATGACAATGTCATCAACATATCCTTGCGTATAATAGCCCCTATCAGTTAGATGTTTTATAAGGCGATTTACAACTAGGTTCCAAAGTAATGGTGACAGAACACCTCCTTGAGGACAACCTCTAGTAGTCTTTTTTTCAAATGATTCACCAAAGATGTTCATTTGTATACATCTATCCGAAATTAAGGCCTCAATCCAAGTACACAGGGTCTGATTAATCCCTGCCCCTCTAAGTGCATTGAGGATGGATGGATGGGAAGTGTTATCAAAAGCACCCTGGATGTCGAGGAAAGTTGCCAAGGCAAAATCCTTTTGATCCAGAGTGGTTTCAATCTTGGAAACTAGCTGATGTAGAGCAGTTTCAGTAGATTTGCCGGGTTGATAGGCAAATTGAAGAGCATGCAAGGGACTATTACTACCCAAGTAATCTCTAATATGCCGATCAATGATTTTATCCATAATTTTAAGAAAGAATGAAGAAAGACTGATTGGTCTGTAAGACTTGGCCTGGTCATAGGTGTCCTTGCCAGGTTTAGGAATGAAAACAATCCTAGTCTTTTGCCATATCTTTGGTATATATCCCAGTGCGAAGCTAGTTCTGTAAATTCTAATTAGCACTGGTATGGTAACCTCTTCTGCCTTCTGGATCATGATGGGCATAATTCCATCAGGCCCTGGGCATTTTAGAGGTTTAAAGGCAAAGATTGCCCATTTAACAATGTTGTAGTTTATGATATTTTTAGCGATGGTCCATTGATTGCTATCGACTCTTTGCAAAGAGCCAATGCAGTGCTCCCCTTCGTTGCTATAAATATCTCTATCTCCTAGAAAGTGGTTTTTGGTCATAATTTCCATAACCTCTTTCCCGGAAGCAGCAAAATTACTCTCCTCGTCTTTTAGGGTGCCAACGAAAATAGGTTCATCCCATTTAAGGAGTTTCTGAAGTCTAGCTCCTTCAGAAATAGAATCTATCTCTTCACAGAACTTCCTCCAGGAATTAATTTTGCTTTTTCTAACAAGTTTGTTATAATTAGTGAGGGCCGTTTTATAGTTTTCCCATTCACCATTTTTCTTGGCTTTATTAAAAAGTTTTCTAACATTTGCTCTTTCGGCAGCTAGAGAGTCATTCCACCAAGGACATTGGAGTTTAGCTCTTCTAGTGCGAATGGGGCAATTGTTATGATAAGAATCTAGAATACTACTCTGCAGAAGGTCTGCTGTAACTTCTAGATCGTAGTTGTCTCTAATAGGTCTGTTCCCGAGCTCAACCAACCCAGTCAGTTCCTCCTGGAATTTCTTCCAGTCCGTCCTAACTGGGTCTCTGAATATGCGATCCAGACACACATTAGAGTGAATTTCAAAATGGATGTTTTTATGATCTGAGCCAGAAGGTCTGTCATCTACTTTCCAATATTTGATATTTTTACTAATCAGCGTTGTCGCTATAGTAATGTCAATTACTTCAGATCGATTGGAAGTAATAAAAGTTGGTTCGTTGCCCTCATTTAGAATATCTAACCCATAGTTTAGAATAAATTCCAAAAGGTACTCACCTCTTTTATTTCTGTCCGTACTTCCCCAGACAACATGATGAGCATTACAGTCTTGTCCTAGGACTACCTGTAAGTTGTTATCTCTGCAAAAGTTCATGAGCTTGTGCAGAGAATGGTCAGGTGGAGCCTTCTCTTCATAGGGCAGGTATCCAGAGCCCAAAACAATTTCCCTGTCCCTACCCTCTATGTTGAGTCTGACTTTCACAGCTGTCAGGTCCCTAAAGATAAATTCAGAGAGGGGAAGAACCTCAATGTTTTTATGTAAGAGTATACAAGTTCTAGCGTTACCATTAGTACAATAGATAAGCTTACCTTTAATTCCTTTGAGACCACTGATTCTCCCCCTAACCAACCAGGGTTCCTGAATCAGGGCCAGATGTATACCCCCAGCAAGAAACTTCTTACTGAGGTTAGTAGTACCACTTCTACTGTGGTGGAGGTTGGCTTGAATTACCTTCACCCCCATCAGCAGCAGCAGGTTTGTCAAGTACTTTAGCCTGCACTTGGTGAAGTCCAATAAGAAACTTATATCCCCTTACACGAAGTGTGGCAGCATCTAATTCAGGCACGCTAAGAACGATGGTCCGCCCAGAATTGTCGTTCTTAATGTTAAGAACGATCCACTCCATTGGAGTGACCCCACCGTTCTGAGCCTCGATTTTTCTCACGAGCTCTTTAGGCTCCAGTTCACTACAGACTTTTGGCAGTTTTGCAATTATCTTGGTGGTTCTGACAAGTTTCCTTGCCTCACCCACCAAGAGTTTATGTTCCTGCCAAGGGCTTATGTCACTGACATTCTGTTCCAGCCACTTTGAGCTCTCCAGATCTGCACAGTTGATAATAAGAGCCCAATTCTCAAGTTTACAGGATAGGAAGGTTGGGGCAAAACCCTCCTCATTTCTTCCTATTTTCCTGGTAAACAAGAGTTCCAGGTCGAAGGCCTGTTTCTCTGTTAACCGTTTTTCCGGATGACCCTCTAAGAGCACAGCCATCTTGATTGCCGTGAGAGCCGCCCTGTAAGTAAATCCCTCAGGTCCTTCTCTCTTGGCAGCCTTTCCGACTTTGCCCTGGTTCGTCCGGTTGGCAGGACACTTCTCGCCTTTGGTTGCCTTGGGTTTTTCAACCCAAGTCCCCTCAGTGATTTTGCGCTCCTTCACCAGCTTCTTTTTGTGGGCACCAGATAGTCTCTTTTTAAGCTTAATTCTGGTCAGATAGTCAGTCATGCTAGAGATAGCTTCCTGACTCTCACCAGAAGAGGATGGTTTGGAGGTCATTTCTACCTCCTGTGAAGGTTTCATTGCTACCCCTTCACTAGATTGTCTCTGAGTTTCCTTGTCTTTTTCAGCAAGGTCTGCTTCAGAAGTTTCACCTGCAAATGCAGAAAGGTTTGTTATTTTAATGTCTTTTCAGCCATAGAATAACAGTTAATAAGCTCAGGTAATATGACAGTCCACCCAGCATTGCCTGAGTTACTGGGCAAGGCAAATTACTCTAGAAGTTCGCCAGGCAACTAGAGGCTCCGTTAAGACACCAATACCGTGGTGCCAATTAGCCCTAGGCACGGATCGCATAACACCAGGGTTTGCGGGAGCTGGTTCACGGCCTCTGATTCAATATTCAAGGCTATCCTGTCATTCCTACTGGACATTCGGCTATCCACCACCAGCCGACGCGCCTGGTGGCTGCTCAAGCCCCAGGAAGGTACGCATACCCCCTGGTTCCAGGTATATATATATATATATATATATATATATATATATATATATATATATACAGAGAGAGAGAGAGAAAAATATTCCCTTTAGGCTTTGGTCAACATATTTTATAACATTTTGTATCATTGAATGAGCATCCAGACGTTTAACACCATGTTTCATCATGCAAAATGTTATGTTATAATCTTCATAGCTTTAACATTTCATACTAAATACTCATAAATTAACTTTGAAACATTCAATTAACAGATGCCATTAGTGCCCAAAATACTCCTTCAGATTCTAATCTATATATATATCCTATATGAAATACATTTTTTATTTAATTACCTCTTCTTTAAAGTAATATTCAAGTAATCAAATTTCCATTATTTATTTTTCTTCATGTACCATTTTTTATTATAAGAAGAATCAATCTCTGATTAGATTAAATTAAATTAGATTTCTGGAAAGCAAATCATGTAATGTTATTAGATTATGTTTCCCACTTCTTTTGTCATATTTTAAATTCCTTTATTTAATACAGCTGTGTATATCATGTGATGAAATTTAAAATTTATTATTCTTTTCATACCTTAGATTTCAGAATTACTAGTTGAAAAGATATTCATTTGGTTCACAGAAAAGATAAAAGCATTTTTTTTCGTGTTTATATGTTCTCCTTGTAAATATAAATGCGATTAACAATAGTTTTGGAAAAGTATAAATACCATCAACAATTTTGAGTACCTTTACAAATAGTAGATTAATTACCTGATAGATTTGATCCCAATTAAGTCAAAATCATTTGACTGAGCCGATACTCATTGCTTAGCTTAGTTGTGTGCTGTTAGGTTCAACATAAGTTCAAAAAGTGTCTAATCACACTCAATCACATTTGGCTGATTTGAGATTAAACTCATTATTTGGCCACGATTCAGATTTACGAAAAAAAAAAAAAATATGTACTCATATAATTTTGTCTATTCCGTTTCTTCAATACTAATGTTAAGTAAGTTGCTCTTGCTACTTATGACATTATGCCGTTGACTATGCGAATTTAAGTCAGTAGGGTGCATCGTCCGTTTAATCAGAGCACCACAAATATGAAAGTACAACTTTGCTCTAAACTCCTCAAATAAATGGCACCACCAGAGGATCCTCTCCCTCAAATTTGACAGTGATCTGAAGGGACAGGAAATTTTATCCAGACCACATAACACCCATGGTAACTGCTCAACGACCGACCCTTAAGTAATTCCTGTTTATTGTTTTCTAGCAGTATAATTGTTTTTCTCAAAGTATATACTAGTGTAAAAACTATTGAACAAAACAATTATAAGATGTTTCAATTAACGTATTGAAAGAAGAATACTTAAACTCTTAATGTTCAAGTAAATGCATTTTTGCAAATAAACACGAAATAAAATAAAAAATTTTTTTCTTTTACTACGAACTTAGATATTTTTTCATTCTGATTTTGCTTTTCAACTTTACTGTTAAAGTAAATCAAATATAATCTGTTGATCAGTTAAAATAATTGTTTCTGTTACTTTCACTCACATGGAATAGTTTTAGTGTATATCAAAATTTTTTGTTGTTCACCATTTTAATAAATTTAATTAAATGTTTTATTAAATTAATGTGTGTGTGTGTGTGTGTGTGTGTGTGTGCGTGCGCGCGCGCAATGAAAAATTCTAAATATTTATTACCTATTTCATAAATTTAAATAAACACTCACAAAAAAATAAAATATTATTTGTCCAATTAAATATATATGTATATATTAGCGTTAAAATACTTAAAATTTAACTTTTCATTTTGATAAATAGAATATAATTTAAAATATATTCCATAAAATATCATTCATAAAATAATAAATTATAACAGGTGGACTTCGTTATACACTCGTGTCCATAAATTAAGGATAATGTAAGTTCAGGCAAAGATAGAGAGTTCGTGGGTTCGAATCCCACCTTGGGTATGGATGTTTGTAGTGGTTCGGAATCCACTTTAAACCGTAGGTCCCCGTCGAATTAGCCCTCGTGTGCAAAAAATGACCGTTGAGCGACAAACAATGCAAAGAAAGAGAAGACAAACAAATGTGACTTATTTGTAAAGTCTATTTATTAAACAAAAGAAAAGGAGCAAAAAAGATGCTATTTGATATCATTAATAAAAATTGCGATTTTTACTCCCTAGAGCAAATTTTAAAAGAACCTGTTTACAAACACCAATATAACATGGTTGGTATCATCGTTAATACATAGTATGACCCTTTGACGATGCAATACAGGCCGTACAACGCCTAGGCATGCTGAGTATCAAATTATCCATCTGATCTTGGGGAATATTACACCACTCATCAAGCAATGCTTTACGAAGTTCCGTAAGACATGTGGGAGGGGGTTGACGATCTGCAATTCGTCGGCCAAGCATATCCCACACATGCTTTATTGGATTCAAGTCCTGTGAATATGCTGGCCAGTCCATACGGGTGATATCCTCCGATTGAAGGCATTCGTATACAATGTTTTCACGGTGAGGACGGGTGTTATCATCCATAAACAGTAATTCTGCATCCATAGCGCCTCGAAACAAACGTACATGTTGTTCCATAATGACATTCTGATAGATGTGGTCTGTCATGATTACATTCTGAACATGCAGGTTAGTTCATGAACTCAGAATAATTCCTCCCCAAAAGAGCAATCTTGCACACCATAACTTTGTCGTTCAAAGGTATTCTCTTGGTGGTAACGAGTACCTGGCCCTCACTATATGACAGTCCGGCGAGAATCAGACTGAAAGCTAAACCTGAACTTGTCTAAAAACATCACGCCAGATTACTGTTGCGGTGTCCATAATGCATGCTCTCTATTCCAGGCTAACCGCAGGCGACAGTGAGTTGTGGTAGGCCTGTAAACATGTACATCTGACAGGCCTATGAGCATTTAGACCAATGTGCTCAAATCGTCTGTACACAATCTGCCTTGAAACTGTCGTAACGGTAGCTCAAGACAGCTGGCGAGACTTGTCTGGTGCTGTGCTCTGTCTGTTTCTTTTGGAGGTATCTGCCAAATACTGGTACTCCTTCGGCGTTATAATTCGGGGACGATATGTGCTGTAACCTCTACTCACATTACCATCATCTTGGAACCGTTGCCAAAGCCTGGAGATAAACTCTGGGCGATTCCAAGTTCCTCGGATATTTTCAACTGCGTACGTCCACAGTCCAGGCGGCCGATAATTCTACCACGTAAAACGTCTTCCAAAATTCTTCCTTACTTCATTGCAACCATTCCTTAAGGAAATATACCCCTCTCTAACACTCTCATCATTGTGACATATTAGAAGCACCATCTGGTGGTTTCTTGTAATTTGCAAATTATTCTTCAAGATGTGTGAGATAATTTTACATGTGAAATTTTTATTTTAGAGTTCAATTTCTATGTGATTCTGATTTATCCTTAATTTATGGACATGAGAATAATTTTGCAAAAGATGCTTCATGATTCCAATAGAGCATTATTGAGGTGAAAAGGAAGTGCAGATAACCAAAACTTTTAAAATAGAAGAGTGTAACTAAGTAAAAGAAAATTTTTTGGACATGAGTGTATTTCAATAAATCAAATGCAAATTTTCAATTTTCGCACTAAAATAAAAAAAGAATCTATGGGTTTAATTTATCATAAATATATTAAATAATATCATTGAGTTTTTGGTAAAATATCAAATTTTAGATTTTAAGATATTCCTGATGATTAAAATAGTCATAGAGAAAATTTCATAAATAATTTATCACAACTTTGATCGATATTTGTTTAAAAGGAATTTTTAAACGTGATATTTCATAGTGCACAGTTCAGTGATACATAACTCTTCTCTTATGATACCTAAATACATATACATATCATTAAGGTTAATTTAAATTTATTTAAGTAAAATATACTGATTAAATTTTTTTTAATTCATTGGTGATGATATAGAATTAATTCACAGAACTGTTTTGTAAATTTTTGTTGTAAATATTTTTATATCTCGCGTAGTCCATGTATGATGTAGTTTATTTTCGAATAATATTCAGATACGTTTTAAATAAATTTTGTTAAATCATTATTTTAAGCTAATTTGTTATTTTATTACACTAGAGTCATTTTCTACATACAGAGGCTACTGTAACCTTCACTAGAATATGGATTACGAAAACCTCAAATAACCAAGCCGTTGTCGGCACTCAAACTCACGAGTTGTTAAACTAAAGAACAGAGAGCCCATCACTCAGCTACCAATCCTGTTACCCAAGGGTGGAAAAAAATATTCAAGTTTTTCTATATAGGAAAAATTAATTTTTTAATACTGTATCTCTAAAATATTTTCAATTATGAAAAAATTTAAAAGTTCCTTTCAAGACATTAACCAGTAAACAAAGCTAAGTGACACGACAGTCCTGATTAGTTAAGTCCTAAATTGCCCATACCTGTTTTCTTGACCTAATAACGACCAGGGTCCTAGACTTAAGCTCATGGATCCTATGGTGTGAAATAAATGTATCAGATAGGCGGTATAAACCTAAACGTGAAACTTCTGGTATTTAGTTCCTAAACATGCTTGGTACTCAGCTTTATCGACCCAATGAAAGGGTGGTTCGGTCTTCCCCTGTCCGAAATACACCGCTATCATGCCTTCAGATGTAATTGCAAAATTTCGTCAAATTTTTGTTGGTAAGAATAGAAGAGTTTTAGTCTTAAATTTCGTTAATTTTTGACTGTCAAAAATTTTTTTGTCCCTATATATATGTTTTTTATTATTTTATTTAAGGATCCAGATATACAGAATCAAATTGGTAAAAAATTTTTTACCAATTTAACTGTTAAATGAAAACAACTTTATGCTTCTTCGTTTGAATACCACTGTACTTAATCCAGAGTACTGCTGCTAGATTTAGACTAAAGCACGATGATAGATTATTTAAAATGCGATAAATAGCATTAAATAATATCATAAATTTTATAATGCAAATAATTAACGTAATATCATTAAAAATCTTTCTTGAAATTATTGTACTTGAGTTAAATACAGAATTGAAATTTTAATCGCATTTCATGTGTAATCGAACATTGCACTAGAAATTGAATGGTAACGTGAAACAGCAATAAACGCTGAATTTTTGCAATGGTTTAAAATTCACTTTAAATCTTACATCCTTCTAATATTTGATTGTATGTGAAAAAATAACTTTACAAAGAACCAAAAATCCAGATAATTCGAACACATTTTTAGAATTTCAAATCAAAAATAAAATAATGCAAAAACACATCCCAATAACCATAAAATGCGGCATTTTCTTTTACTTGATCTGACAATAAACCAAAAGCATTTATGGTTTTCATATGAATTAATCTAAAGCCCCTATTACATTAGAGTTGCCCAGATTTCAGTTTGAGCAACTCCCGTAGACTTAACATTACATGACGTCACACCTTAAAATTTGAGCAATTCGTTCTTTTCGTCCAATCAATGCTAGAGATTTCTTTCAGGTTTGCTGTAAGAAAATAACAGCTTTACTAGATTTAATAATAGATCCCTTTTTTGGCTAACATTTTTAAGGTTGCCATATTTTACTCAGAAGGTGTCCACATTTCATAATGAATTCTTATTTGGGAATTTCATTTGTAGCCAAATTTTATTTACTATACGCCATCTTGCTTCGTGTGAATTTTTAGTTTTAAGATGGGGAAAGATAATCTTTGCCGAGGTGAAAATCGATGCTTATACATAAGTAACACATTTTTGTGTGTATAATTTATTCTTAAATAAAAAGACTAAGAATTTGAAAGAAAAAAATAATTTCAAATTGAAGCTTCAATTTAAACATGAAATTCTACAAACATCACACAAAATTGTATGTATTGTATTGTAAGATTTTCGTATACAAAAATAATTTCTTAATTTCTTAACAACAATGCTTATAAAAAATTAATGATTAACTATTGATACATTAATAAAAGAAACTCAAATTACTATTTTAAAAGTTGAGGAAATGCACAAAAATTATATTATTTTAAAAAATATATACGAGTTATGAATTTATAATTTATTTTTAAAAAGAAAGAATCAATTATTTCTCTTATTTATTAAAGTAAATATTGTGGCATATTAAAATAAGATGCATTTTTAAACTAATTATTTATTACCTTTAAACAAACACACCACATAAAAGCAGAGATTCTTTACACTATCTTTATTTACATGCAGTTTCATAAACTATAATCTGCAATATAATGACAAGTATATTTTGAATGAATATATATATATATATATATATATATATATATATATATATATATATATATTTTAAATTTTGTGGGAAACAAATGAAGAAAAGAAATTATTGATAGCATTTTGTGATGACATTATATGAATAGTTTGTTTCATATTACATTTTCAAATTGAAAAAAATGTTATGAAATTTGTATGAAACTAAAAGAATGAAGTGCTATTTAGCCTCATAGCTGATAATCTTGCAATTGAAGGCAGAATCTTGCAATTCTTGCAGTAGTGACTGCAATTAGTCTTTATTTGTTCATTTCAATGATTATTTAATCGCTTTACATTGGAAGTCAAAATACTCTCTATATTGACCATGATGTGAATTAAATTATTTTGCAAATATAGCAATCATCTATATTTTTTATACTTTCACATTATTTGTATTACATCGCAAATAGGAACAAATACAAGATTTCTATTTTAATCAAATATATTGTATTTAATTTCATTATTAAAATTGTAACTTTTTAACACATAAAATTGTAACATAGCCCTTTTTAAATTTGATTTTTAACTAGTTTTACTATAATCTATAATATGTTAAAAATGCTTAATCATAAAAACAATTGAAAAAGGCTTGAAATTATTAAAATTTTATATTGATTTATATCAATTTAATACACAATATATACAGGAATAATATTTTAATGTTTATTTAAATAGAAATTTTTGCTTACATTAAAATCATTTCACAATATTATTTGTACACTTCAGTATTTTCAACATTATAGGAATTTATTTGTAAGTCTAATTTATGTACTGTCAAAGTAAATGGAGTTAGTTGTAAGATTGCAATATATTTTGGATGAGTAAATGAACATTATGTAAGTGTGTTTCAGGGAAAAAATGTATTAAAGAATTTTATTATATGAAGAATAATAATGAAATCTTATAAATATGTATTTGTAAATAATAAACCAAAATTCTTGTGCCTTCAACATTTAATTATAATGCATTAACTTGCTAAAAAGGAAAACAGGAAATTAATGTAATAAAAAAATAAAAGTAAGTTTAACACTAAGTATTTTTATATGGCATACTTATTTCGACTGAAGTTTCAGTTTAAATATGCAAATGTAAGTTCAACAAAAACTGTAAACATTGTAAAATGATAAAATAGTCTCTCGTGTATTGAATAACTAACAAAACTTTAAATGAAATTAATGTTTGAAAACTCAGTAAATATAATAAATATTGAAATTGGAACACTTCTCATCCACTTTGCTGAAGAAATTAAAAACAATTTTAACTATCTGAGTTTTTAACTATCTATTAAATTCATTAAGTGTTTCATCTATAATATTTAAAAAGTATACAATAAAGACAAAAAAAAATTGTAATCTTCATCAAATGAGTTAATTAAATTGATTATTTCTAACTGAAGAGCATTTCCTTTTTGTTTGTTTTTAATATCGGCAATTCTGCTAGATTGAAATGGAATACAATAATTAAAACCAATCACTTATTTCCATGTTATTACTTCCACTTGGCGAAAAAAAGACAAAACATGATCCGTGTTTAAAATCATTGGCGATATGAATTGCTCGAGTTGCAGCTGCATGCACAAAAAAGTTGCTCATTCTCGGCAACTTATAACGGCAATAACTTTCATTTGGCATGAAACTTGGCGAAAACAAAATGATTTACAAATTTCAACTGCGCAGCTGTGAAAAAAATCTGTAATATTATTGGACGGATAGAACGATTTGCTCAAATTTTTAGTTGTGACGACACGTAATGTTAAGTCTACGGGAGTTGCTCAAACAGAAATCTGGGCAACTCTAATGTTATATACTGACTATTATATGGTTTAATTAGTCGAGGAAAACTTTTATGTTATATAATTTATATATGAATTGAAAATTTTAGTTTATATCTAAAGATAAAAATAAATTCTTTTCTTGATAATAGTTTAAAAATGAGGACTCAAATATTATATAGTGGAGTACACACCAACAATAGATTTTATTATTAAAATAATATTGTCTTTTCCTTTCTAAGTATGACAATTCTTATCATACAGAGAATAAAGCTTGAAAAAGTTGTTTATTTAGAAAAAAGTTATAATTTTAGTTTACCGGTGAAGTAAACTTTATGGAATGTTATTTTCCTCCCTTTTACTTGTTACAATTTCAATAAAAAGCTTGTAATCTTATTTTGAATATTATCTTACTACAACTTTGTAAATGTTGCTTAAACCTGTTATTATGATTAATGATATAAAAGTTGCTGTTGTATGTTCCAGTAATCAAAATAGGAGCATGGAGGCTCATGCTTTCTTGAGGTATTTACCGTTGATAGTTCTTTCATTTATTAAAACATTTTGTGCTCTAGTAATCTTTTATTTCTCTTTCATATTATATACATGTATATTTTAAAGAATTTTACCAACAATGTTGAAATAATTAGGGACATTTGCAAATAAAAGTATGTGGAAAAATAATTGAAGAAATTATAAGCAAAAAGAAACTATCAAGGTACAGCACAACAACATCTAAAGTCAAAATTCATATGATGAAAACCCTGTAGCTAAACCATTTGTTGAATAAAGTTAAACCATTTGTTGTCATATTGAAAGCAATTGTAGGAATATGGAAAACTCTTATCTCTATTATATGCAAGTAGTTGTAGCTTGGTGATAATTTTAACATTGTTTTGACAGCAGGAACTCTGAAAATCAAATAGTTGCCAATTATATTATATAGATTTTATGATGCATACATGAATTCAAATGTTTAAATTGTGGAAAGTATTTAATGCAAACTTGAAAAAAAATTTTTTTATGTTCATTAAACATTTTAATTCACATGAATATACTTTTTTTATTAAATGTTTATAAATGCAATAACAACACATTTTCATAATTAATATAGAATTTCAATTCTAGAATTTTAAATGGTACCTTTCTAAGTTCCTTCTGTATCATTTGATAGGTACAGCGATTATCATCCATTAAAATTTTTCGTATTGCAGACACATTATCCGGGATTATTGCCGATGGCGGCCTTCCTGTGTGTTCTTCATCCTGAAGAAAATTGCGACCTCTTCTAAATTCTCTAAACCATCTGAATACAGTAGCACGAGCTGGAGATTCATCACCAAATGCAACCGTTGAATGCATTCTTCTTGATTGAATCCTGCTTTGAAATCGTAGAAAATCATAGCGCGAAAATGTTCTCGCGTCAACTCCATTTTCTCTTCTGTTTAAAATTTATTCCACGCTAAACAAGTTGAAGTTAGTCAGTAAAAAATCGTCTACTGGGTTAAAATACATTGTACTTTAAAATTAAACCGTTATTTTTATATTGTAAATTCTCGTCTGCGCGTATCTCAAAAATTTCAGAGTAACCCTCGTATGTAAGACCGATGATGACATATGCCGGATTGGGGAGGGGGGGGGCACTTGTGACTCAACAATGAAATTCCTCGAAACTCAACAAAATAAAATATTAAGACTTGTAACACACACACAAAAAGTCTGAATATTATTATAGAAATACCCTAATAAGGAAAAGTATTGACACGCTTACGCTCGCTAAGTTTATAAAGAATAATGCACTAAAATTCTACAAAAATATGGAAAAACTACCCAATCCAGAAGTAAAAAAATAGAAAGATATAGTCCTTTTGAATTAAATAATTTCCATAGGCCGAGGTCATTATTAAGATTAAAACCAACGGTAGAAAATTGAGCTGAAATAAAGTAAACAATGATAAAATATGAAATGTGAGCTACACAATTTGTAAACAATCCCTCCCCCACATCCCAATGAATCCGAAAAACGGATTTTCAGGTGTGTACAACTCTTTGGTGGGTGACCACTAAATGTGTGTTCATAAACTACATTTATCCAATATTATTAAAAATAATAGGAACTAAAATCATAAATAAATTATATACAAATTTTTTTATTAATTTTTATTATTTTTATTAATCTAGACATTTCATAAATATTTATTATAATATTTATGAAATGTCTAGATTTTATATACATTCCATTTCCTAGCAAGTACTTGTATTATTGAATTGTAATTAGAACATTATCAATATGATTCTATATTTGGCAAATGTTGTATATTTCTATTTTTACATTTTTCTTTTCTTATACTTTTCACAATAATCCTATATTGTATTATATTTCCATCGATCATATATTTGGTATGTTTCCTTTTTTGCTCATGCTTTTTCTTTTATTACAATAAATACTATTTAAGGCTAGATAAAAACCTTTTCATTTGTATTTTAGAAATATGTCCTGCAATTGTAAACTTTGCATGTGACATTTACATTATAAAATTCAGAATTGTTTTTTTTATCCAATTGCGGGCACGCAAGGGTGACTGAACCCTATGCCACAACAATGGCAGAAATTGCTACTCATTTATTGTTACCCAGCGAGCACTTGTGAACCAAGTCACGGAGGCGAGTAGCGTTACCCACGCCATACCACCACAAACCCGTTTATAGAGCAGGCCACATTCATACCACAACTCAGAAGAAAGGACAGAGAGAATAGAGAAGGAAAGAAACATCCATGCCGGAGCCGGGATTCGAACCCGGGACCCACAGCTCAGGAGTCAGAAACGCTAACCACTCAGCCAATCGGTCGGCAAAATTAAATATAGTAAACCCTATAAATTATGGTTGTTTTAAAACTTTCATTTATATGTCATAGTGTTTCAGAAATTAAAACTTTATCTTGCTATTCTGTTAATTTGATTATTAATAGTTTGTTTTGCTGTTAATCTTAAATTATAATGTTGTAAATCTTAATTTTCATTATTATAATTATAATAGCCAATATTTTAAATTAAATCATAACTGAAAAAATTGAAGTGATATTTAGTTCAAACAACTGCAAGAAATGATTCAATGGGAGAGAATGTGTTTGAAAGCCTTGTCACAAAATACAAAATGAATTTGTGAAGCTGAGGAAAAAATAAAGGAAAAGAAGATTGCATAAGGAAAATCTATTTGAAATGTACATAATTATTTTAGAAAATAAATATTTTTATTTATGCTTGGATATTTCATAATAACTTTCACTGAATTTTTATCCATTAAAAAATTATATTAATCATAAGATTACTATACTGTGGTAATGTTAATCATAACATGTGAATAAAATTTATGATAAAAAATTAATGCATAGACTATTAGTTGAAGTTGATCACATTGATGATATTGTTAAAGCAGATGAAACTGTTTTTTAATTGGATAGAAAAACTGAAATATTGAAATAATTGTCTGTGTAGCACTGATGTAACCATTCTGATAAGAGATGAGTGATCCTTTCGTAAACTCCTTCCTAAGAATTATTCCTCCTACAAAGTAAGTGAATGATGACTCAGAAAAAAATAAAAACCTTGTGTGGTAGCTTTCTAGAAATTTCCCATTCTTAAATTAAAACCATTCACTCTCCATCAATTCTTGATTCCACTTATTGGTCAGAGAATCAACTATTTAACGCCGTTCTTTACATTCCATTGCTCTATAATTCTATTTCTAACTCAATCACCAATTTGCATCCATGAAATCTTTATTGTTTTTGTTAGTAATAATTGAAATTATGTCATAATTATGTGAAATAATAATATAAAATTGTACTAATATTGTGTTTGCTTTTTTCACATGCTTAATAAGGACTTATACCATATTTTTTTTATTTGTATTTTTAATTTATAATTTAATTTTCAGTTGAAAATAATTTTTTCTATTTAAAGTAAAAATGTTTCACTGATAAGGGATTTGAGTCCTAATAAAAAACTAGTATCTTTCAATGAGAGAGCAGCTTTAAATCTGATCCTCAAAATATTCATTATTGCCCATTTATAATTCAGATTTTATTTTTATTATGAAGTGGAAAAAATATAATGCAAGTATTTTCACACATTTTAAATATCTGCTTTTTGTGCTTCATGGTAGTGCTTATTTTCTGTCCAAAATTTATTTTTCCTCATTTATTGATTGTTAAATTTCCATTAAAAATTACTGATTTCTTTAATATTTATTTTCTCTTGGATATATTTCCACTTTAAATGGTCATACACTTTTTGCCAATTATTTCAACTCTTTTAATTTTTTCCTCCAAATATTGAAATTTTTCAATATTTAAATCAGTTTTGATAACAAAAAAGTAGCTAGTTTTCAAGTTAATGAAGTTCAGTTTCTTTATGATAATCTGCTGTTACTCTCTCCTGAGCAACATGATTGACATTATTATTATTATCATCAGTGTTTATATTGGCCTTATGATAAATTATGTTGAATTTGATTTCAATTATAAAGTTCTTTAGCAAAAATAAAATAATTTTTACAAAATATTAACTGTATTACAATATTTTTATTTGCAGGTTTAATTAAATTTCTGTTTTTAAATATTGTTGCTATAAAGATATGTAATATATTATTATTCAATTATACATAAATTTTTTTGAAAAATTTATTTAAAATTAAAAGCTTTGATTTGTTTATAAAGTATTGTGAGCTCATTAATAACTATATTTATTCAAATAATTTGATCTATTTGAGAAAATTACAGAAAGCATGATTTTTTTTCTTATGTTTAAAAAAAATTAATTTTATATTAAAAACTCAAGGAAATCTTTAAATTTTCTTACTTTTCTGCATTGCATATTTTTTGAAGTATAACTGATATAACTATTTTTACAAATTTCATCATTTAAATGTAATAAATAACCACAAATATTTTTAATGCAGTCTACTATACATGATTTCCAAAAGTTTTATATTTTTGAGTTTTCTCATTATTTTTAATCAATCTTGATTTACATATTTTATAGTAATTTTAAATATTCAGCAGAATGTTAAAACAGAAGAAATTTAATTATTTTATTAATTCATAAAAATGATTAAAACTCAGCTTTTTATAATAATTTACCATAATTGATAAAATAAATCTTTGAAAATAATTAAGGTATGAAAATAAGGCACATTACTGAAAAAATTTACTTATAATATATTTTTAAATTTAATAAATTTTTATATTAAAATTTTAATATTAATAATTAAGTTTTTGTTAATATAATAATCTTCAAATATTCAAAATTGGAAAATTTAAAATTTCTGGTTTTCAAATAGGAAAACAATTTTTTATATCTTAATATATTGTGTAATTTTTTTTTAATGTTTTTTATTTCTGTGTCTTTTAGTTTCATTCCTTTTTTTCTAACTGTGTTGGCAAATACAAAAAGCTGTATAAACTAATAGCCAATATCACATTCTTACAGTTTGAATATATCTGTAGAAAACATAAATTAACAATCTCCCATGAGAAGACTCAAGTCATCTTTTTTGGTAGTAACAAGAAATGCTTAAAGCAGTATCTAAAGATTGTAGTCTGAAACGACGAAACATTAAAATGTTAAGGAAATGAAATATTTTGGAATAATCTTCGATTGCAAACTATCTTGGCCTCTTCACATCATGCAGCAAAAGATACTGTTGTAAATAGCCTAAGAAGTCAATTGACCTGCAGAAACTGGGATGTAATAGCATAATAATAATAACAGCATAAATATAGCAACTTGTTTTGCTTAGTATATCTTTCGTTTTTTTTTTTTTTTTTTTTTTTTTGTAATAATCAAAGTTTATGCACTCAAATGATATCAAAAGAATAATTAACTTGTATAATCTGATTCTTGACAATCTGCTATTCAAATAATGTTCTTGAAGCCTCAGTGTTGTTTTAAACTGCATGGTGTGTGCAGTGGTGTACTTCCTTGTACTAACTAAATAGCTAGTAAATTCTTACTTTTGTAATTTAAAAGCAGAGATCAAGTAGGAGCTCCCAAGTATTTAATCTGCAATCTCAGAATATCAGTTCACTTTAGGAACATTACAATCACGACTGCTTAATTTGCTTTACCCATCTTTAGTGAACATGATGGATTTTCAATTAAATCAAGATGGAAACATAATACCTTCAAATAATAAGGATAGCACATTATTCGAAGGTGTAGGTGTTTTCGTAACTTGTGAATTCTCTAGTTCTGCAATTCCTTAATACATCACTACAGATTGTTGCAGTATGCATACATACAACATTTCTTATTACCTTTTATATGAGTATTTCTTATTACTTTTTGTAGCCTTTGTTTGCCTCCTTTTGTTGTTATCTGTGAATGAAAGTTGAAGAGCTTATTGGATCAGCTATCCTTTATTTTGCTTGCTTATTTTGATAGCCATAACACCTTATTCCATATTGTTATGCAAAGTTTTGTCTCATAATTGAATCATTTATTTCTAATTACAGTATTTGCTCCTTAAATTCCACAGAAATAACTTATTTTCACCAACCATCAAAAACCTTTAATTATTAGATTTTGCCTTTTTCTCTATTGAATTTTTTAGTGTTGAAAATGATTAATTTAATATTGTGATCAATTTCCTCTAGTTCTAATCCAAACTATATCAGTCAATCACAAGTTTCTAATTCTTCTTACTTCTGTCCAGACAGAGCACACTTCACTCAATTGACAATAGTTACTGACATAAAGTCCTAGGCTATTTTTCCTTGATATTTTACCACATTAATAGCAATGCAGATAAAACACAGATTATATCTTAAGGTTAATGGTTGTTAACAGCTCTCAGATTAAAAAATTTTCTATAAAATATATGTGTATTTATGCATGCATGAATACATATTTAAAAAGCAAATGATTTACAAAAATTTATCACAAAAAAATCTAGAGCTAGTTACTGTTTTTATGAATTTTAACTGAAGTTATAAAAAATAATTATGTAATAAAAACGAGATCTATGTTTTACAATATTTTAATGTTTGGTTATATATATGGAATTTTGCAATAAGCATTCAAATCCATAAAATGCTTTTGAAATGTAGAGATTCTTTGTGCTAATGCATTTATTTAAAATGCTTGTAATTCTGGTTTAATATTGTTTATTTTTAATAGAAAAAGTCATTAATTCTGGAACAAGTATCGATTTTATTTACAATTTTTTTTTCAAATAATTATTAATTAATGAAATTTCTTAAAAATAATATTTTGCTTATTCACATTATTGTATTTCTATCTATATGTTTTTTTAATTTTATAGCAAAAAGGGTTTCAAAGTAAGATCCTTTGGTTCTGGGAATCAAGTTAAGTTACCAGGACCAGCTCCTGATAAACCAAATGTATATGATTTTAGTGTTTCTTACGAACAAATGTATCAAGATCTTTTGTCCAAAGATAAAGCATTGTATCCTTTTTACTGGAAAAACTTCAAACATTTAACTATATATTTTAAAATTTTTTATGATTTAACTTTTATTTATTTATTTTTAGATATTACCATCAACTCTCATTGCAGTTGTAACTTAAATTTAAAAGTTTCTTGAATTATGATTTCTGTATTAAATTTTATTTTGTTAAAAATTAAATTATGTTATTATAAATGTTGTTATGTTTCACTTTTTTTGTCTCAACTGTGCTGGCATCTGAATGTTTTGTGTTTTTGCCTTCAATGCAACAACTTGTGGTTTCAAATCCCACCTTGGGCTTTGATGTTTGTAGTGGTTCAGAATCTTCTCTTAATTGCAGATTCTGGTCTGATTAGCCCTTGTGTGTGATAAATGACTGTTGGGCAACAAATAAAACCAATTAATTTAGCTGGAACCCGAATGGTTGACACTTTGTTCTTTGGTTTAATTGTTCGTGGGTTCAAATGGCTTTTTAGGTATGAATATTACTAGCAGTTCATAATCCACTTTAAATTGTAGGTTCTACTTTAATTAGACCTTAGGTGTTCAAAATGACTTTTGAGGGACAAACTAAACCACCCTTTATATATGTATGTGTGTAATAAAATTAAACTTCGACCTCTAAATTAAAGCTTAAAATTCAATTCTTAATTAATTTGATATTAGTACTTAAATTAAGTATCTTGTTTTTTTAATATATTAAAATATTTTCTGATTCTCTATAGTTACAGAACATTAGGAAGAGACTATATATGCAATGCTGAAATCTATGAAAACTTGTGTAATAATTAATTTGCTTCACAAGTTCTGCTTAATTTATCAAAAATTATGCTATTTCTGATTTATCAATGAAAATCTAATTCAGTGGGTGTTATTATAGTCACATTAAAAAAGGAAAAGAAAGTTCTATTTTTATTAGAAAAAATACTTTTTCCAATGGGAAATAAATTAATTTGTAGACCGATTTATTGTGCAAGCAAGGTTTTTTCAATTAACACAAGAAAGTTGTGCTCTTAGATTATCAAAATCTAATTTAATACTTTTCAGTATAAAAACAAATTAACAATTTTGATAAATATCAATCAATATTTGAATTTAAAAAAAATTGAAGTATCTCATTTTTAAAATATCCAAAATTTCAGTTATTATAAATGGTAAAATACATATAGAAATTATTTGAAAATTAAATTTGTAATTTAATTTAGCGCTATATTTTTGTAGTTTTATTTTAAAAAAGCATAATAAATTGATATTCATTCTTAAAGTACTTTAAGATATACTCAGAATGGACTTCTTCATATGTTAGATCGTAACAGAAGAATTAAATCACACCCTGAAAGATTTCAACAGTGTTATGAAACATTTGATGTTATTTTCACTGCTGAAGAACGTGTGTATGATCAAGTAGTTGAAGGTAAGTATTTATTAAAAACTCTCTCAAAAGTATTTTTCTTATTCACATTTATAATTGAAAAAAAATAATTTTTTCATCTAACTTACATAGTCACAATAGGGAAAATTAAACAGGCTTCTATAAATTAAAATCTCTTATTAAATCTTGCTTGTTTTTAGTATTTTGCTGAAGTCATCATGAAAGAAAAGTTTTTAAGCTTACTTTAATAGATGGCATTCTTATCTAAAAGTCAACTGAGGGTATTTGTTGTGGTTTAGAACTAAATTTTAAACCATAGATCTTTGTTAAATAATTATCATATTCAAAAGTAACCATAATAACAAAACATTAAGTTGTTTCATTTTTCAGCTATGTGTTAAGCATTAGTTATTTATCAAATCAAAAAAAGATAAATGTTAATCAAATGTATGTAAGTTAAAATAAAGGCATAAGACTTAACCATTACTTAAATAAATTATTAAAAAAAACTTTTTTTAACTTAGTTTTATCAAATTTTTATGAAAATGAATAATTTTTAACTCTTAAAATGCAAAATTTAACTGTTTCATGTGTACGTTTAAGTTAAGATTAAGTTAAGTTATTTTATGTTATTTTTCAAGTTTTGTGTGTATGTGTGTGTTCCATCAGTACTAGAAAGAAGCTTCTACTGTGTGTTATCTAAAAGGGATAGCAAAGGGAAAAAAAGGAGTTATCATATGCATAATAATTGTAATATTGGACAATGTTGTACCTTGATTTAAAATATATTGCACAAAAGATTTTTGTTGAGAAAGTATGAATAAATTTTTTACTGATAAAAATTGTTTTCTCTTTTTGAAACAGTGATTTAGAAAGAAATATAATAAAATTGATGTATGTGCTGGATCCAAATATCTTATCTGCAATATGTATCAAAATCCAAAATTAAAATGACAATTTTGATTGATTTTTTTTCAAAACAATTGTTATTATGTTAAAGCAGATGCAAGAAATTTTTTTCAAATTTTTTATTTTTTTGTATTATTAGTATCTTTATCTCAAGATTAAGTTTAGTGATTTTGTTTATTACAAATATTTATTTGTTTTAGAATTAGCATGTCGAACTCCCGAAGAAAATTCTGTTGTTCATATCATTAATATTGATGTTCAAGATAATCACGAAGAAGCTACTATTGGTGCCTTTTTAATTTGTGAAATGGCTACTATGGTATGTTTTTATTTTATACTTATATTAGAAATTAATTATTAAATTCTGTATTGTTTCAGAATAGAAATAAAATTTAATTTCTGCAGTGATTTTCTTTTATATATATATACTATATCTTGTTAGCATGAAATACAAAGTTTGGTAATTAAAATTGATGCATCATTATTAAAAATCTTCTATATGAAAAATAAATTCAAAAATCTGTACTTTTCTGGTAAAAATCAACAAAAGTTTGCATCTGTTCTAATATTTGATATTTTCTTACTAAAAATGATTTCTTAAAAAAAAAAAAAAAATTGACATCTACTAAGGATATGGTGATTAAATAGTTTTGCAATTAAAATAATAATTACTTATTAATTATTTTTCTTGATATATTCAGTCTCATATTAAGTGCACAATATAATTTGACTTGTTTGCTAATCTAAGCTACTTAATTTTTGTGTAGTTAATCAGGGTATTTATTTTCAACGCTAATGATTTTGCTTTTTAAAATGGAGTGATATTAATCAAAAGTATGCTGAACTAAAAGCATGTTTTAAAACTGTTTGAGTATCTAGCTATCGTGAGCTGATTAACAAATATCACTGGAAATTATTTTGTTCAAAGAAGAATGATTTATATTCCAGATGGGAATAGAAAGACATTTCATATTTTGTGCAATGATCTTAAAGGGATTACTATTTAGCCTTTTTCAGTAGTTCTGGGTTACTGAATTCTGTGCATTAAAAATGTATTCCAGGTTTCTCACAGTTTAGTGATCTAATTTTTTAATCATTGTCTATAATTCATTATTGTTTTATATGTAAATATAATTTCTGATACAATGTCTAAATTGTTTATATCATATCATAATTTTATAAGTAATCATTATGCTATTTACTATTTCTGCTTTAAGTATTCTTTAATATGATAATGTGCTGAAGTTTATAAATGCTAGAGAAATATTACATACATTGTTGGTAACTATTCGTAGTTACAGTTACTTTTCAAATAACTTTTTATATAAATATAAGGTTTATCATTGTTTAGTAGAACATATTTGTTAATTTTTTTAATGCAAATTAAGTCTCTCAAAAATCTGTTTTATTAAATATTTTATTTAAAACATAATAAATGTATATGTTTTCCTCATCTAAAAATTCAAAAATTTATGCATAAAATGATAATAATGCACAATTTTTTTCATATGTCTCAGCTATACTATAACAAACTTTTTTTTTATAACTGATGATAATAAAATCATTTTTTAAAATTATATTTTCAGATCTTAGTGATTAAAAATATTCATGATTTTTAACTCATAGTATAATTTATTTATTTTCAATGATTTTTAATTCAATTAAATAACTTATAAATGTAGATCTGGAAAACCTGAAGTGTTAAATAATTATGTGGCTTAGTGAAATTTCTCATTCATTACCAGATATTTTCAAATTAAAAAAATGAACTAAGATAAATCGTGATTTTAAAATTTAGATTTAATGTGTAAAATGTAATACTATTTCTCAGATTTTGTAATTTTATAAATAATTGAAAAGTGATTTTGCTTCTCAAGATATAATATAAAATATCAAAATAAACTAAAATATTTTTTGTTAAAAGGCTTAGTTAGAATTTTATCATAGACATTTTAATTTAAATAGTTCTCAAATTTGATAGACAAAATTACATTTGAAGAAACAAATTTTTCTTACACACTTACAAATGTCAAATACTTACAAGAAAAATGATGTAATAATCATACTACAAATTCTTATTGGTACAAATTGAGTTTAATACAGACATGTGAATGTACTATGTTGCAAAAACCCTGGATAGGTTGCACAGTGAATAATTTGTTAATTGAACATATATGAAATTAATGATTAAAAAACTTTTTATTTTGAGAGATTTCAATGAGTGTCAGTCATGTAGTTTAAAATACTTTAATAAATTTAACTTGCATAATGGTGATTATTGCATAACAAAATATTTTACTTAACTCTATGCCATACAATCTATGATAATACTGTAATTAATGGTTTATTGATCATTATATTTATGTTAATAAATATTTGATATTTGTAATAAATTATTTTGGAAATTTGTAAAATTAATTAAATTAAGAATTAAATCAAAAGTAATTGCTTATGAATATTTATGAAAACTTAAAAGGGATTTTCCTATTTTTCATGTTAGAACTAAATTGTTTTTCAGATGGCGGAGTCAGAAGATCTTGACAATGACATGGACGAACTATTGCAGGAATTTGAAAGCAAGGCTCAAAGACCTATATTACATACTATACAATTTTATTAAAATGTTTGGTGTGATTTCATTGTGTTGATCAGAGTAATATGCTAATTTAGGTGTATGACTTTGTTATGTTTATTTTCATATGAGCGATATATATTTATAATGCATATTTATAAGTAATCTATCATGCTTCATTGACATAATTTTAAAATAAACCAATCTCAAAACTGTAAAATAGCCATCACTCATGTATTGTTACTTATATTTTATGGAATAAATATTTAAAATTACAAAAGTAATTTTATTACATTTTAAATATTTAGTTTGATAAAATGTTCATTTTAAAATCAATTGATATTTAGAGTAGTATGCATTGTTGTTTAACAGAAAAAAATTTTTTATGAAATAATGTGCTCTAAAACAGGGGTGTCCAAATGCAGCGACCATACATTCGGAGGGTCATGCAACTTTATCAATGAGTTTTAATAGGTATGGGATACAGATTAAAAATCCCCTTTTTTATCATTATTTTAATTTATTCGAAAAATATCGAATTACAAAAAAAAAATTAGTGCAAAATTTGTAGATGTTGGTTTTTACTAACTAATGCATATGTGTTAACTTTTACGCTTGTTGCTTATAAATGTAGCAATTGAGTAAGTAAATTTTCAGAGGGGCAACATTTATATTTTCACTTTAGATTTCATATTGGAAAACTACTTTTGCAAAGATACAAGCTTCCCAGCATTGAATCTAGTGTAAGCCCCTAAATTTCGTGAGTTGGACAGCTGGCAGTAACTTAAAAAAGTCCAAAAGATTTTAGTTCTTGCTTGGCAAAAAGGATCTGATTGCAAATCAAAGATTCCAGTTGAAGATCTGCTTACATTTTCCCCTGAAATTGTAAAAGACTGAATAAAGGCTAGAATATTTCTTCCGATTTTTTTTAAATTTATTTATTACAAATGCTATGATGCCATTAGTTCTCTGGCCTTCCGATACCTCTGAATAGTACATATTAAAAGTACTAGTGCAGGCCACAAGTCAAGATGGCTAGCATCAAAAATTGATCTTGTTTGTACAAAGGACACAAGGCAGATTTCTAAAGCTCCAACTCAACTGATACAAATATTTTGGCAAACAGTCATGATTTGTAGAAAGGCAAAATGCCACACTTACGCTTCTAGGAAAATCAAGAATGGATTTAGACCCCTTTATCAGAAGTGCCTAAGGTTTACTTGCATAATCAAACAATAACTTCTACTTTATTCTAGCAGCATGTCCTCTTAATTTTATTGAACGGAAAGACTGGCTATTCAAAGGTATTCTGAAAAACCCTTGCCTTTTCTTTGCCAAAAAGATAGCTGTCTCATTTCCAGGAATTGGGCAATGAGCTAGAATCAACTGGAAAGAAACAGATATTAATTTTGCATAATCTCTGCACTGCAAAATGCAGACATTATCTGTACATTGCCTGTTTGCAAGAGATTGGAGAGCTGATATACAGTCAGACAAGAATACAGCTTGATGAAGTAGACTTCGTACAGGTTGCTGTTTTAATGCAATGTAAATGACAACAATTTTGTTATCGTAATGTGTTGAATGAGTGTGCAAATGCCACCATAACAAGAAAAAAAATCACAATACACTCTAGCTTGTTTGTGCTTTAGCAATCATTCTCTTCATAGTTTTTGCAAGTATTTTTAAGTTAAAGTTTTTGTAAGTGCTACAGGTCTGTAACCATCAAATTGATCAGAAGCTTATGTAAAGGAATCACAACAGCTTTTTTAAAAGTAGCTGGAGCATTAGTGCCATCTTCAATATATCAACATCAGAAACACAGACTGGGCATTGAGCCATCTCCTTTTTTTTCTTTCTTCTGGGTGGACTCAATTTGGATCAGGACTTTTCCTAATCTTGAGAAGTTTTATAGAGTTCTCAAATATTGTCCGCGCTATTGTGATTGGTGCAATGGAAAACTTATCTGAATTACAAGCACTAAGGAATTTAAATTTTTTCAATAGATGTGACAACCTTTTTTTGAAAATTTACAAAACATTCTACATTTTATGAAACTATTGCCATACTTATTTCCTTTCATCTGGAAATCAATTTCGTCAATTTTGGAAATTAAATACTTTGATAGATCATATGGTGACTTGAAAAATAAGATGCTATTTTTTAATTTATACAAATAGCATATTCTTACAATTTGTTGTCTATCAGTTTAAGAATACGTATCATGAGGATGAACAAATGAAATAATTGAAAGATAAAATTTATAGTCTTGTATACTTTATAAGCAACTTTATTCTCTCATATTGATTTGAGTTTAAAATTTGCTAAAATAGACAAAAAATAATTATTTAACTAATCCAAGTAAATAAATATTTTTAAATCCTATTATAATATTTTCAGCATATACAGAATATTTGATTTCCACTATTTATGCATTTTTAGAATTTAACAGTCTAAATGAATTAGAAATTTATTAACAAATTTATTATTTAATAGCAAATTGAATTTTTTTACCCAGCTAAAAAATTTATTTTTTATGCTGTGTTTGACAGATAAATGTAATTTTTTGCTTATTTTAAAGTGTTAAGACACAAATTTATTAGCTAAATTGCTTTTTCCCAACTTGAAACTGAACAATCTTAGATAAAATATCACTTGTCATATTTCTTAGGAAATAAGTGTATAAAAACTAATTTTATTGGTTAATCTGATTGGTCTAATTTCAGTGCATGTAGTGAGTAGCTTAAGCGTTTAGAGTCAATTTATTCCAATTTAGAAAGATTAGTTTATACAAGTGCATTATTTGAGTTATTTTTTTAGCATATGTGAACTGAAACTTACATATAATTAAAAATAAAAGAATATTTAATAATAATTTGGAAAAAGCACCAGATTTATATGAAAAAAGTGAAATGAGTATTGACTTAAGTTTACATTTTCTTTCATTATAAAATAGTATTTTTGTAACATGGCTTTCTATGATCATTAACTTCTCAATGAGTAATAATTAAGTGAAAAATGTTTAAATACTTTAGCATTAAAAACTTTGAAAATTTAAAAAAATAATAACTGTTTTTCTATTCTTCAATATACCTAACATTAATTTAGAAAATGTTAATCTTGTAAATTATCACAAATTTATTTAAGTTGAAAAAGTTATGATTTTCTAAGGAAAGTCTTACTTTTTTTCTGAGAAATTCAGAGCATGCTTGTATTTCTAAATTAATCACTTTTACAAACTTTAATGATAATATTGAATATTGAGACCGTTTCCAACATTAAGTTTATAGACCTTCACATATCTGATATATCATATAGTTACACTGACTTTGTTGATACAGTTTATTTTTTACTCAAACAAATAACATAACTTGCAGAAAAAATAGCTGTAATTTAAGTATTGTAATAATATCTTATTTTATAATAAATAAATATTTTACGAGTTCATATTCATATGTATTTTAAGGAAATACAAATTGTGGACTATTTGAACAATTAATTAATTTGCTTGGAAGCCTATATTTAATTTAGAACTGCATTTTACTTCTGTAATTTCTATAATCAATTTTGTTCTTTTATCGAAGTTAGCATTTTTTTTTTTTTTTTTTTTTGCTAGCTGAATTTTATTTTAATCTGCATTAATTAAAATTAGCAAAACTAACTATGCATTAACAAAAATTAATTTAAGCATTCCATGATTTTTGGTCTTTTTTTATTTTTCTTTTTAAACTGTTTCATTTAGATATCTTTGCCAAAGTGAATGTTCTTTGTTGTCATAAATATATGTAATGGATTGATTTTTTTTATTCAAATAAGAATTACGTAGATATGATAATAGTTTTGTAACACGAATTTCTGTGGTTGAAGTTATTAGATTTAAAAATCTATTTTTATATCTAATTTCGACCGTTTTAAAGATAATTATTTACATATTTTATAATGAAATAATTATTTTCTGTAAATTTAAACTTTAATTTTTAATATGTAGTATGATTATGATTTCAACTAATCATTGATACACCATTTGAAAAGAATACCTTCTAAAGTGTATAAAACTTTTTTTTGACATAAATATTTTCATCAATCATTAAATATTGAGTAAAATCCACTCTTAATTTGCTTAAAAACTATTTACTGTTTAAAAATTTCATGAATCATATTAATAAATTTATTTTGTTTTAAAGGTATTATAAATTTTTATTACAGAATATTTATTTTCTAAAATATTATACTTACATCATGTAAAAATATTAGATATATACAAGAAATTAAATAAAAAATATTAAAATGATTTTCTAAGAAGGGTAGAGATGTCAAAAATATCATAATTTCATCTGTTTATGAGAGAAAATTTCTAATCACATTTATATATTATAATTAAATATCTATTAAAAAATAGTGCTAATATTGATATAGTAAAATAATGACTTTAATTAATATTGTTGGCATATTTTAGTTTCAATATTATATTTCTTTAAAAGGAAATGGTAGTTAAAATATAAGTATAGTTTTATCGACTCCAATCTAGATGACAATCATGTGTCATTATTGCCTTAAGATGGTACTTCTGTTTTGTTAGCAATATTTCAAATGAATATTATAGAAATTATACTGATAATGAAACATGTAGTAAACTCACTCTGTATTCTTTTTCCCCTATGCACAAAAATAGAACCATAAATTAAATAAATGAGTGATTAGAACTTAGGCGAATAAGAAAACCCATCGATTTTAATAAAAGAGCAAGAGCTCTTTCAATGGAAATTAAACAGTTACTATTTACGAAATTTATTCGTTTATCTCCATCACAACTAGTTTGTAAAATGTTAAAAAGAATAAAAACTGAATTAAATTAACTAAGATAAAGTTAGTAATTAAAAAAGAAGGAGAATGGATAAAACTTAGGAAAAAAAGCTAGCGTTAGCTGAAACTAATTTAAAAGTATACAGAAATTTTAAATTTTTCTGGTAATAAAATCCCATAACTTATTATCTTAAAAACTAAAATTAATATTTATTACATAAACTTTTATTTCATTTCAAAAATAGCAAATTCAAAGAATATTAAATTTTAGAGTTGAATCTTGGTGAAAATAATCAATGTTTTAAATATTTGGTGTGAAAATCAGTTTTCAGACTTCAAGATGTGGGGTTCAATTCATTAAGGCCGATCCATCAATCCACCGATAAGGAGGAAAGGAAAATGTTTCTACTGTGCGAGAAAATATACGTCGTGGCCGCTTTAGGGGAGTAAAGCTGGGACGTATCAGATACGTCGCTGGCTACTAATTGATTAGTTTGTTACGACGCATCAGATGCGTCGTGAATGCTGAGTCAGTTAAAGAAGCACGGTGTCTTAGTGGCAGCGTTTCATGCTCCCAAGGCACAGATCCTCGGGCTGGACAAGATCGACTCATCCTTTCATCCCGTCTGCGGGTCGATAAGTACCAAGCCAAGCATGCTTAGAAACTGAACACTGGGGGTTTCACGTTATGCTGATCACCTAATTGGGACATGCACCGCACCCCAGGGCCCTCGGTCGTGAAAACTGTTATGGGCACTGTAGGCCTTGGCCCACATGGACTGTCAGGCCACGGAGTTTAGATTTCACTTAAAGCTTTTTAATTGGAGCGTACTACATACTAGAACAATTATTACTAGCGGGACTCTAGCCCCCTCATGCCACTTGACTCAACCTTCTTATAAACATAAGTGTGGCTTCTCGTATATTCGAGTTAAATGGTTTCCTGATTTCATGTAGAGATCTTGTTCCATCATCTTCGTATATTCGTAAAAGTACAGTTCATGTATCAAAGAACAGCTAGAACTAGAACTCATACGTACAAGAACAGCTGTACCGATCGATTTCATATTTCTCTGTGATTTCTTATCCGTTATTTGTTTTATCTTTAAGAATATTTCATATTTGCATGTAATTTATGTACATTTAGAGGCTTCTTTCGCGAAAAGGAAGGTCGTAGGCTACGTGTCTTATGTTATCGCTTTAAAATATTTCATTAGAGCAAATTTTTTCATAAAATATATTGTTCATATTAAGAAAAATAATACTGTCTAAATCGTAAGCTAACATATGTACATTTCATAGTTATGCTTTAAGAAAAAAATAAATTTCGTTTCCATCTTGAAATCAGCATTGCATTCTTTAAACGCTTAAGATTCAAAATGCACATAAAAGAATGAAGCAAATCTGCATCATTGGTTTAATCTACAGCAGAGCAGGGTATTTAATCTTCCCAATATTGACAGGAAACTGCTTAAGTATGCTTTATTACATTTCGACATCAATAAACATACACTATTGTAAATACTAGCATTTTTATTCTAATTTAATTATTTATTAAAATATTTCTTAATGTAACTTGTTTAACAGTTTATATAAAAACAGTAACAATGCAAAATTTGGGAATTTAAACATTTATGAGGCTAACAGCAATTGAGCATTAAAAAATTGTATAATGTTACAATTTTGTAAATAATAATTGTATTTGTCTTAAAATATCTTAGACAGATCGGAAATACTCACATTTTGGGCAAAAATTGCGGCATTTAGGTGTGTTGTACGTTAAAAGCGGGTTTTCTAATGATTTGGTGACTTAGCGATGTTTTGGCGAGATATAGATACTTTCATCACCTGAGCTCTAGAACCAATATTTAGCGAGATAGCCTAGAAGCTTCCAGAACCTTGGCGAAACTGGTAGCTTTCTCCACCAAATCAGGTATAAATACCGCAGCCCAATATAGAAGAGCAGTTTTTTGAAGACAGTCAGTGAGTGAAGACGATTAGTCGTGACTGCTAGTCTAAAGAAGCTGTTCTCTGACTGAGGTATTTGAGACCTGTGATTGGAAACCGTTTCTTATTGTATCTGACGAATTGTAGCTGTATAATTGTGATTGTTAGAGCTGGAATTTCTTATATCTAGTGGAATTTTTACGAATAAAAGTCTTGTGTTCATTAAATAGTTGCTTTATTCAACCCTCAATCGACACGAACCCCGAAGCGCAGTACAATATATATAATACAGAATTAAAATAATCTTCAGCAACCTAAATCAATTATTCAATATTTGCCATAGCTGGAATAAATTGAATTAAAAGTGATGAAAATAAATTGTAAAATGAAAATATCGATCTATGTAAATTAAAACCGTAAAGGTTTATTTAAAAATAAGTGATACATCATGAGTGACTTTTGTTCCTTTAATATTTATGCAGAATGTATCTCATATTCTCTAAAAAAATCAGTTCAAGAAACTGAAGAGGAAACTTTCCGATTTCTTACAAGTTTACCATTTCGGCCGTAAGGTCTCAAAATTCATTCAAATTGGTGTTTTGTTAAGCCCAGCCATAACAGCTTATAAACTCTAAGTAGACTTGGACATTTTAAACATTGTTCAAAATAGAGAATGAATGTCGTACTGGAAATTCCGAATTAGAATATTAAGATACATATCCAGATTTTTCTTTTGAGACTAGCGGTTTTCAGTTTAAAAAAACATTTTAAAAATGTCTTTATATCTTCAGTTAGATTTAAAACAAAATATTTGGATTGAAACAGTAACTTCTAAAATGTTTTCAAACGTAAGTTATTTCACAAGAAAATAAAAGCTCTCCTCTGCCATTATCCATTAAAATATGCAAAACTTTTTTACAAAGAAAAAAAATTGAATGTGAAAAAAGTGAATGAATTTAATATTTCGCTATCTTAAGCGAAATATTAAATTCATTCACTTCCAAGCACGTTATAAAATTAATATTAAGGTGTTATTTTTGGTAAAAAAGCACGTTACTTAACACGTGAAAATTTTCAAAAGCTTAGATTGGAATTTATCCTTTTGTAGTCATTGGTTTTGTTAGGGTGATAAATATTTTCTAATATATAAATTGTAATCTATATTATATATAAGTCATTATTCAAACTTTATGTGTGTGTGTTCTAAGTTTAGTTTTTCCAAATGATTTTATAATCATTGAATCTGTATAATAATGAACACTTATCATTAAACATTTTCTAGAATTAACAAAAAGAAATTCTTTTTAGTCTTATATTAGTTTCGCATCATGGTGTGTTTAGGTTCTGATTGAAATAAGTGAAAATAAGTAGTAAAATATATTAACTAAGTAATATTATATTGAAATAAGTGGAAGCCTAATAAACAGTTTCATATTATTTCGAAAAATCTCTGGAAAGCATAATTTGATCTCGATTTACTGAAATTCAGTTGAAATAATATTTGCGAGGTACTATGCAAGTACATGTTTGCAATATGTAATATTCATAAAAATATTCACACAGTAATATTCATATTTGTTTTCGTCTTACGATTTTAACACATGCTTTAATGTAATAAATATACATTAAGTCATTGTAATTCCAGTGATATTATAGTACGTTAATAATTAAGTAATATTATAGTAGACGAGAAAATTACAATTTTTTTCATAAAATAAATTTTATTAATTATTCATAACATTATAGGAAAAATGTGATATAAATATATTGATTTTACAATTTAAAATACTAAACATCACATAAAAAGTTCCATCCTTGTACTGGCAGGCTTTTTGTGATCTGTTGTTTCCCTTTGTTGAGTTGTATTCGGGAAAATATAAGAACCACCTTTTCATGTCAAAGCAATTAAGTAGCTCTAAAATTAGTAAAATAATGCACACAGTACTTTTAATGTTTCTTGTGCGAATAAAACTTTTTATTCATATATTGTTTTCGACGTCCGAAAATTGAGTTATATGTTATGTTTAATACGCATACACATAGTTATGTAATTATAATCATCGAAATAAATGCATTTGCTAAATACATGCAGAATATAATTCTATTGATTTACATTAGAATTAGCTTAGACCAATAACAAAATACGATTCTAAGCTAACATTTTTTTTATTGAGCTTCATCAAAAGTGAATAAGTTTATTTTACTTCATTTTAAATGCAATTTTGCTAAGTTTATAAGTAAAGCACACAAAGACGTTCATTAAACTTAACAAAAAACAATAAACTTATATGCAATATGTTGAATATTAAAATGAATTGCATAGTATGAAAAATTATGAATGCATGTTGCACTTTTAAAATTTAAATTATCCTTAAATCATTTCTAAAGAAAAGCATCCATATTTCTCAGAATGAATTGTTCGCAGTTGGACTTGAAGATGATACTACAATCATATTTTCTTATAACATGTATTGTTTTCAACAGGAAACTGAAACACTGATTTTCCCTTGCAAAATATGTAATCCATAATGAGGCTGTATTGAACTATCTTCTTTCAGAGCAAACACCATCCTTGCAAGCTTGACAAAGGTCACTGTTATGTGGTGTTCTTGGCTTACCAGCTCGCCTTTCCCTATGATAGGGTGCTTGCTGAAATCCATAGTACACTTGTCCAACTCTGTTATAAATGTTAACTAAAACCTGAAAAGAAATATTTCCATTTAACAATAATAATAAATTAGTATATTAAACCGAAAATCCTTTTTTAATTCGGAAAATGGAAATAAATAAAAACTTGATTACAAATATATCGTGCTTTTAAGTTGCAAAGACAATCAGGCATTATATTCAATATACTTCGAAAGTGACAAAAAGTATCGGAATTTAAAAACCTCCAAGCTTCATGCATAATTTGAGTGATATATATATTTTTTTTACTAAGATTCTTCCTTTTTATATGAACCCGATACTTCAAATGTAGCATTATACAGCAGTGTGTGTAACGTAAAATTGCATTTTCCTAAAAATAGAAATATTTTATTGAAGTTTCAATAATTAAATCCCTTTTCAAGAATTAAAGTTTTCTTACAGTTCACAAATATTTTTTGTTTAAATATTTTACAAGCTTCGATATTTGTGTAATATAATAACAGTTTTCATATATGTTTAGTAAAAATAATGTTAAATATGAAGCATAAATATTTTCTTTAATTCTCAAATTAATAATTCAGGTATGGTTCACACATAAATTTATGTGTATGTCTTGATGCTTATCTACACTAATTTTTAAATGGTTACCCTATGACGAAATTACTTCATTATTTACACTTTAAATTTAAATTCCCATAAGAATTTTTATGGAATAAATTTCTTTCATTTTACCTTAGTAACTTCTTCTGGGTACCACATTGCGGGCTCATAGTTTCCACTTTTACAGCGATCGCATTGTTGACCATACAGCTTGAGACACACGACACCTTCACCACTTGCTGGATTTAGCACGAACCAGAAAGCTACCCTTCCTTTCATGGATGTCCAACCATGTCCACATTCCTGAAAATTAATGCGAAGATGCTTATTTTCATTGGAAACTCTCAAATTACCGAATTAAGTCAGAAAAATAAAACTATTCTTAAAGACCTTATGAATATTTATAAATAATGCTACTAAACAAGAACTCTTTGTTTGAAAACATAAATTTAAAAATCTTAAACTCCATGAAAGAGATTTCTTACATTTGATTAACTTATGAAAATATTGAAATAAACTTGTATAATCTTAACGTAATTAAATGAAAATTATATATAATTCTGATTATAAAATATTTCCTGTTTATTTCACGAAAATTTAAGGAAGCTGAGCTACTCTCGCTTAAGAACAAGTCATTTTCCAAGATTTTAAAGTACCCTGATTAAATCAATTATTTTGAATGAATAAAAAATGGCTACAAGGAGTTTCTTTTACTGTTCATATAAAAATAAATTATAAACGTACAATTGCAATTAATTTTTATTAAACGGTTGGAGACTTTTGTACATATCCAAGATATTAATGAAATTGGCTTCACTTTGGTATTCATTTTATTATAAAAAGTATATTTTAGGAGAAAAGTGAGTCTTTGTATGGTGCGCTCAATTGTCCGAAGTGATATCTTATGTATTTCAGCAAAAAACAACTCAATCTCCCACAAAAACGAATAGAAGTATTTACATAAAATTCTGCAATTAGCATTACCTTATTACACTTAATCTTTATATGGTTTTTCATAAGTTTCCTATGGCCAGAATTTGCACACAGACAAGCTCAAGTGACACAAGTGACTTCAGATTCCCAATTACATTTGAGATGAAAATCCAAAATTTCCTCAATATCTTAAAAAATGGCCAATAGATATAGAAATAAATGGTTTAATTTTATAGTAAATAATGTTTCTAGACTAACTGTGGTATTCATTTTATTATAAAAAGTATATTTTAGGAGAAAAGTGAGTCTTTGTATGGTGCGCTCAATTGTCCGAAGTCATATCTTATGTATTTCAGCAAAAAACAACTCAATCTCCCACAAAAACGAATAAAAGTATTTACATAAAATTCTGCAATTTGCATTACCTTATTACATCTTTATATGGTTTTTCATAAGTTTCCTATGGCCAGAATTTGCACACAGACAAGCTCAAGTGACACAAGTAACTTCAGATTCCCAATTACATTTGAGATGAAAATCCAAAATTTCCTCAATATCTTAAAAAATGGCCAATAGATATAGAAATAAATGGTTTAATTTTATAGTAAATAATGTTTCTAGACTAACTGTGGTATTCAAACAGAGAAAACGGTATTAAGTTCACAGAATTTTTATTAACTAGGATAGTTTACTAATTTTAACAAATATTTCTACTTACTAAATTACTACATTATCAAAAATTATACCTCGTAATTTATGAAGTTTCAGAAATAAATATTTAGATTGATTACATACAGATAACTGAGAAAAACCTATATTATAAACAAACATATCAAGCTTAAAGGATTGTAATTTTATTTGATTATGAAATTATATGGCTCGGAGAGAGATTTCTGTAAACCATAAATATACAAAAACAAAAGTTAAAAAGATTATTTTAAATTAGGCGTTGAATGGGTAAACAATTTGAAAATGTCAATGACCTTATCAATGTAAATCATCAGTGAAAGAGTGCAAAACATTTTGGGTGCACTTTTTAATGATTTAAAAAAAACTTTTTTCTGATGCACGATCTTTCGATTATTTAAGTTTTACCATTGACACAACCTATGTCATTTCACAATAGTTATTTTCGATTAATCTATCGAATTATTTTCGATTAATCTATAAATTTCAAATAAATTTGAAAAAAACATTTCCTAAAAATGAGTATATTTTTATTAACAGATTAGGCAATAAAAATGTTTTAATTAACAAATACAAATCTTTGAGCAAGTCAGCTATATTTGATTTTAAATTTAGAAAAATTCGAATGCGTAGCTCTGATGTGTTTTATGTATGTTTATATTATTTTCAATTACAGATTTAAGTAACTACTGGATATTGATTCAATACTTCTAAACTTGCTTTTTAAGCTGCCAGTCATAAAACAAGTATCAAGCCGATGAAGGATAAATTCTGACTGAGATAATTTTTCAATTTGCAGCTTTATAAAATGGAACTAAGTAATAAATCACCAGAAGCAAGTTAAGTAATCACTTTATATATGCTTTCATTATATTAGCGTGCCAGAGATTCTGATAGGCGGTTTTAAACAACAATAAGATTCAGTGTTAGAACATGACAATGTGTCATTCAAAGTTAATGTACAGATAAGAGTGAATATCTTTTATTCTTTATAGATAGTAATATTTTATATAAAAATAACATACCTCACAGCAAAATCGAACCTTTGCTGAATCAACATTTGCATTCCAGATACCCTCGGGCTTTGTGACGACTGGAAACAACATCCAGGTGTGAGGAGTATATTGTGAAAAATAGAATTTGAATTCATTTTGCCATACTTGTTCCATTCCACTAGAATTAGAATAATTGAATTATTCAATTACACTTAAAATTCATTTTACTTAATCAGTTACTCATGAAAAATTTCGAGAATGAAAGTGTTTCAAGAGACATTGCTAACGAGTTCATGGTAATTAATGAAATCATTGGCCCTCATTTTAAAAAATAGTTTAATAAAAAATTTTCAAAAAATAGTTAAAAATTTTTGGAACAGAAAATGACACTCTCGTGTAAGTACATTGATAGAATGAAAAATCGTTTCATTATAATTTATGGCTCAACTGACATGTGATAGAAAATTATTCCTTCCATTCTACAAATTGATAAAATTTATTTTTATTTATTCAACCTATTGTATTATTTCAAGAAAATCAAAATTTTCTTATTAATGTTCTAATTTCATCTGATAAATCTAATATCAGCTATCAATAAATCTCAATTTATTAAATCTTAAGAAATTAGTTAAATTGATGTGTATTAATAACTGTGAATTTACTATTTTAAGAAAAAATAAATTCTGAAAATAAAATGAGATCTGTCTACTAAATGCATTTTATTAATTATAAGTAAATATACTAAAGTATTAAATGTAGAATTAATCATGAAGAGAGCTCAACTAAATTTTCTACAAAAACATTAATTTTATGAAAATGATGGAAAATCGATTACAATAGTTATTTTTATATATTTTTTTGCAGAAATGTCAATAACAGTTGCTTATAAATTTTTATTTTTAACAACTTTTAGTCGTCTCATTAAATGATGCGAGACAACACCACGTACCACCTGTTGAATCTTCAATCAGTGGGGAAACGCTCTGTCATGCCACACGGCCTTCTCTTTTTCTGATATTTTTATTACTGTTCCCTTTATCCTGCTGCTATCTGATTCATTTTCCTGATGCACTTTCTAAACTCTCGTCATATTGCTTCCTTCTTGTGAAGAGTGAGCTCGTAATGAAGTATATCCTATCTATTGATCCATATTTGATATAAGTTGCAACTGCTACCTGTTTTGCTTTTTTTTTCCTTGACGATAGCAATGATGTGTCAAGTGAAGAAAAAGTATTCATTCCAGATGCATATTTAAAAAATGAATATTCAAGTTTCACAAAACTTGTATAAAATATATTGGAGAATGCTAAAAATGGCGAGTGAAAAGTTTCACAATTTTATTTGAAAATTTATATATTAAAACTCAACACCTGCAGTCACCTTCTGAAGTCTTTCCCTGGACATTTTAGGAGTTATTTAAGACTATTAGTTGGAGTAATATAAATGAAAACAATCCCATGAAATTTGTGGACAGAGTTATTATCCTAATATGAGGTAAAATGAAGTTTCTAGTAAGTTCAATGGAATTTGTAAAAATTTATCAAAATGCTTTCCAAATTAAATATTAATTGAAATAAATTTTTATTAAATCTTGACTGAAAAAAACTACTTGTTATTTTGCTTACTCTAGCGCTGTTTCGCATAGGCTAATTTAATCCCATTACATTTACTTGCTTAAAATTAGTTAAAATTAGTCTACTCTATTAAGGATAAGTAATTTCTAATTAAAGAAGCATTCATAAGAACAAATGATGAATGAATATCAATTTCACAAAGAATGTGAGAAAAGATTTTTTAATTGCTTTATAATGTTTTTTTATTGGTCCTTTTCGATCAGACACTGAGTAGTGGATAACTGAACGAGTGAAAGTCATTTTATAAGGAATCTAATTGTTGCCTTCCGATAGTAAACTTATTCATGTATTCCGAGAGACAACCAGGAAAACTCCCAAGCACCAACCTAACATGCTAAAGAATTATACTGCAATTAAGACAAATCATACGATCCAGATACCTTTAGAACTTAAAAGATAATGTATAACATTTGAACTTTCAATTTGTGCTCTCCTTCAGAACTTTTCATAAACAGTGAGCCAGATCCATGTATGACAAGGGAAGAATTCAGAAAACTCCCAAGCTCTCACCTCTACTGATGCGCGTACAAATATTGGAAAAGCTGCACGTATTCCGTATTGCCCAACAAAATCCAAACTCCGACAAATCCAAAGACTTTTCACTACAAACTCTATTCTACCTCTAAACTACGAGAAACTATTTAGGAATCTAATATTTAAAAATATTTTATTACGCATAATTAACTCACATATAATTTATTATATATTATGAATTGGCATTTTGCAACTCTTACTGCAAGTAAATTATCTTCATCAAATAGGTTTTCTAGAATATATGCTTTAGAGTTTGAGTGTTTCTCGAGAATTTGTTCTTTACCTCAAATTATTGATTCTTTCAATTCCGGAGCTGAAATTAGTTTGCATATAGCAATAAATTATGGGTTTTTATAATTTATTTCAGATATTTTATAATCCTAGAATTTTTCATTTGGATTTCAAACACTCCAAATGAAAGAGATTAGTATCCTGAATAGAGTCCCAGGCACTGATCTTACGTAAGTCCGCTAGCACAGTCTGTTTGTTTGTTTGTTTGTTTGTTTGTCGCTCAACGGTCATTTTTTGCACACGAGGGCTAATTAGACCGGGACTTACGGTTTAAAGTGGATTCCGAACCACTACAAACATCCATGCCCAAGGTGGGATTCGAACCCACGAACTGTTGAACCGAAGGCAAGAGCGCTAACCATTCGGCTGCCAGCTCGGCGCTAGCACAGTCACACATGCTAACTAGAAAAAAAGTTCGGAAAAAGGAAAATTTAATTTTCCTTATGTAATACATGTATATATATATATATTCACAGACAAATTTTACAGAAAAAAATATTAAATTTATATATCAGGAAACTTCATTACTTTTTAATTGTCAGCATTTTATTTTTCATGTTATATGTTCAGTAACTTATTTTTATTTTTTCAAGTAATTAACATATTGACATTGGCTCCTTGCATGAATCTTAAATATATTTACTAATTTAAGCATAGCTAAACAAGACTGAGTTCACATGTCTTGCCGCGATTATTTAATTCAATTTTTTGTAAGCCAATCGCTTATTTTTCTTCATTATACTCCTACAACGCCAATTCCTATGTTATTTTTGATATTCCTTTTCCAATCAGAAAATTCCGCTTTTCTACCTCAATTTTAGCCTAATTTGCTTTTTTAGTTTTGAAAAAAAAAAAAACAATATTTTCTCGAAAAAGCGGCTGAACTACGACTTTAAAAAAATTAGAAGAGTTGTTTAGAGCGAATACTTGCAAACGCATTGAATGTCAGATTTTTGTAAAAGATTATCTATTTTGTCTGAGATTCAAGTTCAATTTTAATTTTATTTAAGCCTCATACATTGCAAAAAATCCTGGTGCAAATTATTAAAATATTCATTAAAAATTGGAAAATCAAAAACGAAAAGTAAACTAATATAATGTAATCAAAACTTTTTATGAAAAAAATAATATTTTAATGATTCTTATCAAATTGAGTTATCTTTGTGTATATAATAAATAATTAAAAATGCAATGATAAAATTTTAAGCTTTGCATAAAAAGATTAATTACAATTGTTTTACAGAATCAAACTAATTCTGGGGGCAATGTTGAGGGACAAGAAATACTCCTTCCTTAAAAATGACAAAGAAATATATTGTATCCTATAAGTAATTTTAAATTTTCGCCGCCTTGTCTAACCTCTTGTTTCTAGTGTTGTATTGTACTACATATGGAATACCCCCTCATATGGCTCCACGTTTTTCACAGGAAACCCTGAGGTGCCGGCAAACATCTTAAGCAAGATAACAGCACTCTATTGCCCTAAAGCCATTCGCTTCCCAACTCTTTGACAAAAGAGACCAAACGGTAGCGAACAATAAAGCAATCTCCTCCCGACACTTGCTGATGTTTATCTTAAACAGTTTTGTCACGGGAAGGATCTTCTCAGTGGGGGACATGTTCTCTGAGGATTATCAGAGACCCAAAGATAAAAAAAAAAGAAACATCCTTTTAAAAAGACCCCTTTTGAAATGCCGAAAAGGAAGAAGGTGATAAATTTAGCGCCTTCCAATCTTAGTCAATTTCAATAAAGGTATGGATGACAAGTTAGATAATAGATAACCAATCTGCTATGTTGATGGATTACAGAGCAATTCGGATTATTTGAAGTTTGTTCTACAAATGCGAGTGCCAGATCCCATCTAAGTAGTAGCTGAGATTTTGAGACCACCCTAGAATATTTACAGAATAGTTTAATTGTTAGAAATAATATGACTGCATTTATATTAAAACTAAAAATTTGACAGTTCCATAAAATAATTGTTTCGTTAAATTTTAAAATTGATCTCATTTATAACATTTCAGGAATAAAACGATAAAATAGAGCTTTGAAATTAAGGAACTTTCATATTAATGAATGAAGAAACATGGAATTCCTTATTATTTAGTTGTAAGTAAATGGAAGTTAAATGTATGCTCGAAGTCCTATCAACTGTTTTATTTATAAATTCTAATCATTTGGTAACTAAAAGTGAGACTAAATATTAAGGGAATGGTTAGCTTCTGACATCAAATGTTCTTCTTTATGAACACAATAGCAGGTGAATTTTGAAATTATCAATATATAAACCATATTTTGTTAAATTTCTATGGCCTTAATATAAAATATAGCAGGTATAAAGAAAGGATTTGCCCTTTGATAACAGATTACACACAATCAACAACAATCGTCAAAATATTCCACGCGCTCCAGACACATAGCCATTATTTACAGCAGCGGTAAACGTCAGTCAAGTAACACTTCATTTGTAACGACCTTGGTGTTCTGGCACGGTTGGATAGGGATCGCTTTTCAAAATAATTATATCTAGTGATTTTATAAAATTTCTCCTCAAAAGCAAACTTGAAGATTGAATTTCTTTAAAGTACACCGTGCCTAAACTCAATGTCTAGAATAAATGTATCATTCGCGCCTCATGAAACGCGAATGATACATTTATTCTAGACATTATTTGGTCCTGACTAGAGTCGTGACTTGTCTAGATACAAATATTTCTAATTTAGAAAACTCCAAAATGTTTTGCATTACACTTTAGTTTTAGATGCGTGTAGTTTAGTTTAAAAAAAGAGTAAAATTTATGTAGAAAAGGTTCAATTTACAGCTACGAAGTATAAATGAGGAAATATAATCAAAAACAATATGGAATTCTTTATTACTTCATTGAAAATTGTTAGTTACTGAGAAAATTTTTATAAAATACTTATATTTTTATAAATCATGCAATAATAATGAATTTTAACTGTAATCCTCAAAAAAAATAAGGAGCATATCGATTGAATTCTAATTACTAGTTAAAATTTGATTTTTTATCTGAACATCGTAGTCTTTTCTAATGTGGCCTCAGAATTGAAAATTGTTTATTATAAAACAAATTTTTTATATAATATATGGAATCTATAGTTACTGCATGATTTCGTTTTTCAAACAATAGCAGGAAATTTCAAAAATAAATAATCAAAGCTGTAATCATCAAAACCGCAACGCCTAATTTTTTGAAAAAGAGAATGATGTCATAATCCATAATCATTGTTCTGTGTTAACATTCCCTTTTCTAAATCTTGATATCAGCCTAGTCAGCATTGATGAGTGCATTCCAATCAGAAATGCATAAATAAATAAATAGACATAAAAATGTAATGTCAAAAAAAAACACTATGGAATCCGTCAATTTAAAAATAGTTTTGTTGATTTCTTCACCGTTTCTCATGTGATTTCTGTAACAAAAGAGTATTTAAGTCACGGTAGTGAGTAAAAAATAATTCTAGGGGTTCAGTTTTTAAGAATTATATAAATTATTTTTGAAAACTAACCAAAAAAATTCATTACTGGACATTAATTATTTAATATATTTAATAACAATGCCAAACTTCGAACATTTGACATAGAAATGGATACAATATATTAGTTTTTAAATTAATATTAAAATATTATGAAAAATACTAGAATTTAAAGTAATAAAAATGTTAGAAATTCCACAACTTATTGCATAAATAATAAGCAAAGGAATCAAACTAGCACTAAGGTGTGATTTTCTTAAAACTCTCAATAAATGATAATTACGTGATTCACCAAATTTTAGCATTTATTTTCCAATACTTAATTTTGCCATTAAAAGGGATTTTTTTCTCATGATCTCTAAGTATTCCGGTTTGTCGCTCAACAGTCATTTTTTGTACACGAGGGTTAATTAGACCGGGACCTACGGTTTAAAGTGGATTCCAAACCACTACAAACGTCCATGCCCAAGGTGGGATTCGAACCCACGAACTGTTGAACCGAAGGCAAGAGCGCTAACCATTCGGCTGCCAGCTGGGCTTAAGTATTCGGTGGATTGAATCATGGAATTGTGATTCCAGACTGATAGTTGAATGTTTATAACTCCAGTCTTTAGATTGACAGTTCGTGAATTCATTTCCTAATCGAGCGTGACATTTGTGATAGTTCGAAACTAGAAGCCCTGGACTATTAGCTTTCTTGTTTAATAAGTAATGTTAATGACATACTTATGTAAATGAATCATTAACATAACTACAGTTACTCAAATCTTGATAGATATATATATATATATATATATATATATATATATATATATATATATATATATATATATATATGTGTGTGTGTGAATTTTGTAATACTTGACATGCGAAACTCGAACAAACTGCTCAAAGCAATCGAAAATTAACATTCTCCTGTTTGATATCTCGAATGGAATAAAGTAGTGCAGGAAGGTATGGAATAATTCCCAGACTCGTAGATATAAAATTCCTTGAAAAATATTGCTTAAGAGTGGGAATTTTTAGTGAAAGTTGAATTGAATGTGGAGCAGGGGTTTGAAATTAAAAAATGTAACAAATCACAGAATACCTTAGGTATGTTGTGTGTGTGTGACCATTTTTTATTCATTACTCTTTTTTTATTTATTATTACAATTTTTAAATTCGAAAGAACTTTTGAAATATTTATTAAATTTACTCAAATTATTTTCTCCTAGAAAAACAAAGCAAGTCTTGAACTGTTGCTTATTTTATGGAGTGTAAGCATATATTGTAATTTTTATTTAGGTATCCACATTTTAAATGACTTGTTATCTATTTAATGAATTATTACAAAGTTTAAGGAAAGTTGTTGTTTAATTGATAAGATTGTTGCATTTAAAACAGTGCAGTCATTTAAAAATTTGTTAAAAGAAATTTCACTGAACTTGTTAACCATTAAATTTTAGCATCCTCTAATTGCGGATATTACAATATTTTATTTGCATCTTTTCCGGTCTTTTTCTATAGAATTGTTGGTCTTCTATTTCATTCGTGCTTTGACATGCGCCGGAAGGCAAATCACAGCGTTCAGGTGCTATTAAAAATTACGATCCCTTCTTAAAAACATGACAGCGAGGTGTGAAGAAGCAGATAAATAATGCAATGCAATATCACTTTCACGAGGCGAGGACAGACTCTGCACGAAATATTTTGACTGAAACATGGCACGGTAATGAGTACAAAGAAGCTACATCGCCTGGTTAAAGGCTGCATATCGCTCATCACGTGAAGAAACGAAATAAATAATAATCGCAATGTACCTTTATGGACGACATGGCCATAATGAATATCGCGAGCGCAATTCGTCCTGACTAAAAAATCCACTCAAGTTTCGGTAGAGAACAAGCAGCCGTAAAAAACAGAATGACAGTTGTTTTTTTTTAGTATGCGCCTGCCTTAAAGTGGACAGACAATGGTCCCAGGAGAAAATAATTGTTGATCTTGCAAGAAGGTGTGCTTTTTCCACAATAGGTAAGGTTGCGTCGCTGCGCCAAGTATTATAACTCAGCAGACAGAATGCATTGTAATTCATAAGGGCATTCCGGAAACGACAGCCCAAGGAATTGAATCTTCTGCAATGGCATAAAACCTTTACGCGCGATCTTCTTTTTCCCTCGAAAATACGAGTAAAAAGGAAGGAAAAAATGAGCGGAACAAAAAAAAGAGTTAATAGAAAATGGGACTAGACAAACATTCGATGGCTAGACAGCAATCTGAAAAGAAATGGTCAAACTGATTTTAAGCTAGAGTGAACTATTGCAAATAGAAATAAATGCTAATTATTTGTTAAGCTTTTATATGAATTATATGCTTTTTTTAAAGCTATGCTTTTTATGAGTTTATTTAAATGGTTATATATTCAGCGTAGTGTCTCATATTACATTTATAAAATGATTCTAAAAATTGATTATCCAAATAATTAAGAAGCTCAAACTACTTAAACATGCTTTGATTAGCTTATATCTAAATTATTTGCAAATTTATCAATTATCAAAAACACATTTTGATATTTCCAGCATATATTTTTTACAAATTTCGCTTTATTACTTTTTAATTTATCTTTGTATAAAATCATTTTGTGTATCTGCATCCTTTGCTTTAAATATGTAATTGTTTCACTAAATTTTACTCATTTGAAATTTTTAATTTTTTGAATTTGTATACACTGCTTTGTTAATTTAACTTCGTGTTTTCACGAAAATACTTATGTCAAAATCTCAGTTTATAAATTAAAGGCTAGTTCCACATCATTGTTAAAACATCACGATTTTGCTCTAGAACGTTGAGTTTGTATTGCTGTTTACTAATTATATAACATAATTGTGGTTTAACTTAATCTATCCTGATTAAAACAAAGACATAGGGCTTTTGTATGTACAATTTAGATATGAAATTTTGTCTTTGCCCTGGGGTTCGAAACAGACATATTCTTGCATTTACTTAAATTAGAATTCTTTGGAATTTAATTGGAGGGATATTTATAAGAATATTTAGTATTTTTAAAATGTCTCAAAAATATACTTCAAACCTTTAAGCCGAAAAGTTTTTGAAAATCTGACAAAAAGAGAAAACCCCGATTAATTTTTAAGTTTTACCCATTCGGCAAGAAACGGAAATTATTCAGGCCGTGGTTTGAATTTTCATTAACTATTTCTTTAAAGATAGAAAAATAAGAAACAAAATGCAGAAAGAGTCAATTGCTATAATTAATTACTTATTTAATACATGTAAAAATCAAATTGACAGTGTTTACTTACTATGATTGTTTCCAAGATGAAATCGCAGTAGATGCACACAAGTTTGATGGTAAAGAATTTGTAGAATTGACTGGATATATTGCAGGAGTATTAGGCACAATAGTTGAAGGAGGTATCGGGCACACTTCAACTGGAGTTGTAGGTAGCATAGCTGGGGCTATTGGACAGACTCCGGGAGTACACTGTAAAACGGAGTGTCCATTAACCACTCTAGGTGTGCACTGCACCACTCCAGTGTTAGTCATTGGGGTACACGTGTATATTCCTGGATTGCACTGAATTGTGGAGATAGAATTAGAAGAAACACCATGACTTGTTAATTTGGGAGTGAATGGAATGAGTGCAGATGAGGAGAATCCTTGAGTCAACGGTACCACTGAAGTTGTCCCATTGGGCAATGAAGATACTGTGCATGGAACGAGGTTCACTCCGTTGCACGATATGATATTCCCTGTGGTAACGTTCTCTCGGGGAGAATCTGGAGGAGAGTTATTAGTTCGTGGACTCAATGAAGGGGGTGTGCAACGAATGGGTGGAAGTCCATGCAAAGAAGTTGGAGCCAAAGATGGTGCTTGCAAAATAGGAGCAGTGGGATATCTTTGGTTGCAATGAATTGCGGAAATGGTATTCAAACTGAGATTGCACAGTCCAGTTATAATTGGGGTAATTGGATAAGCAGTTGGAAGCTGCATGACAGACGTATTGCACACGACCATTGTTGCAGCAGATTCTAGAAGCTTTTATTATCTGTGTGAGAAAAAAAGTCAATATTAATAGAATATTTTCCACTACATAAAAATACTACAATTTATTTAAACATTTTTGTAAACTAGGTAGAAACATGGAAGCTGTTATGTCAAATCTAAAAATGTTTTTTAAAGTTTGTGAACTATTATCAACTGAATGAGTAACAATTTCCGGGCTGATGTGGCGAAGGTTTAGTCGCGCAGTGTCCGCCATTAAAAAAATATATATCAATCATAGGAAAATTATTATAAGAATTATGTGACTCGATACGATTATAGACATTAAATTACATCAAGTTTTATTGTGATAATTTTACATAAATTTTTATTGGAATTTTTATTTTTTAAAATTGTAAAAATAGAAAACATTTTTATGGTATTTAAAAAAATTATAACTTTAAAAAGAAAATAATTTATAACCATTTATGAGCGAAATTTATTTATAATTTATTCTAAATTATATATGTTTTTAATATCGGAAACCATCGATGGTAGTTCTCTCTCATATAAATTATTTTTCACTGCCAATTTAAAACGAAGAAAGCTTCAGGTGGTTAAAAAGGCGGCTAATTAAAGATTGTAACTTTTTCGAAAGTTAAAAACTTTCAAGAAAAAAACGTCAGAATTATATTTCATTTAAGACTGATAGATGATATGGATTCATCAGATGTTAAAAACTAAAAACATTTTTCTTTTGAACAATACAAGTATTTTAAAATGTAACACTTTAGTAGATGAGAAATCAATTTACTAAATTTTGCAGTCAACATTAATAATAAAACTTTTACTTCAAATGCAAAGATAAGAGAACTAACTCCTATTGTAAGCAAATTCCAAAATCATGAGTATCATTCATTGTGAATTTTTGTCTTTTTGCTTACCATTAACCAAGACGGATTTTTACATGCTAAATGTAAAAAAGGGAAGTGTTTTGTTTAGTATTTTATGAAGGGTGACATGATATCTAGTTCACGAGATCTGACCTACATATCGAGGGAGAAAGAGATACTGGCCTTACATAGAATATAAAAAGGGAAATATAAAAAACAATATTCTGATTACTTTTGGAAAATAATTCACGTCTCAAGACATCATACAGGTATTTCTAAGTCAAAGAACTGCTTATTATATGAAGAATAACTTTTTAATTTGTACACACCATACGACTTACCTTAAATCATATATTTATTATTAATTCATGCAAACGATGAAATTACAAGATAGTTTTACATTTTTAATAATATTTTACTTAGTTACTACCATTCAAATTCTATTGCCTCACAAAAATTAATTTATTTTTACAGATTTCGCTGAAAATTCATTAGTTTTTATTTTTAAAATATTTATTTTGCTATAAATTAATCTCAATTCTGAATGAAATATTTCTTTGTGCAATGATGTAAAAATGCATCTTAAAATTTTAAGAAAGTCATTAAAACACATTCTCAAACCTAACCTAGTTAAGCATCTAAGTAATTTTCAATTCGAGAAGTTTTAGTGATAGTTATGAAACAGTAAATACATTTTTTATTATTAATTTCATGTTTCATGTCATGTTTATCAATTTAAAGTTGAAAATCAAACCACCAAATTACATACATATATACATACATATATATATATTAATAATAGACTATTTTAACAATAGAAAAACGTAAAATATACTACATTGTGGATAATAATACACTCTGTCGTAAAATTGTATAATGCTGTTAGTTTTTTGTAATCTAGATAATGTAAATTTGATGATTACAGAAACATGAAAAATGAGCCTTAAAAGTATTAACCATTATGAAAGGAGATTGTTATAATTTAAATCACAAGATTTCTAGAACCTAAAAGGTATATAAAACCAAAAAAATAAAATGAATTCTAGCTTCGTTTGTTATAGCATTGAAAACTGAAAACATTTTTAGTTATTAAACTATAGTTTAAAGTGGATTCCAAAACCACTACAACCCACCAACTACAACTTTTAACTCGCGAAATGTTGTGAAAAGACAAAAGCGTTATATTTCGGTTTTCAGCTTGGCGACCCAAAATAAGAAAACCAATCTACAATAATCAATGCTTAATCAGAAATCAACAATTTTAATGAGATTTTAAGTATTAACAAAAATTAAATAATTAGTTATCCATTAATTAATAAGTTATCAATTTTTATTTTGGTACTGGGATTTAATTCCGTGATTAATTTGAAATAATTTTTAAAATTATAAATATCAGTACTTGTTAATAAACCTGTGTTTTATAAAATTAAATTCTATCTTTTATTTTGAATGAATATTCGAGATATTACATAGAAAGAGCAGTTTTAAAAACATTTAAGATTGTCAGTAAAATTTTTATTCTAAATGCTTCTAAAAGCTTTAAAAAAGTATGTTTCGTTGCTAATTCTTAAGATTTGATACATATCTGATTAAAATAAGCGTCATAAAATAAATAAGGCACATATATTCAATAAAATGTCATAAAAATTATTAGCACTTGAATATTCGAAAAAATTGAAGAATTTTTGCATTTCTTAAAAATTAAATTTTAAAATATACTTCAAATTTTGGTACTCAGCAACAGCAAAGTATATATAAATATAAAGGCATTTCATTGTAAATATAATTTAAAACACAGCTAAATAATTTATAAACATGATTAATTCACACATTGATATCAGTTACGAGGCCGATAAATTAAAAGCAACATGTTTAGTAAAGGAGTAAGTTGTTTTTGATGTTAGGAAATTGGATTTCAAGTTGATAAAAGCCAGTTTGGATTAAACTCCATTCTCAATGGTTTTAATTGCTTTTCAGATATTATAAACTGTGATAAAAATAATCCTGATATTTGATAAGTGCAAATGACATTAAGAGAAGGTAATTACAAAAATTTTGGAATAGTTTATTTGATAGACTTTGACAGACTGAACAGTAGCGTTTTTACAAAATCCAAAAATTTAACATATTACATAATTTAATACAAGGAATGACAAAAAGTAGTAATTAACTTGAAAATAGACATTGAATAAATCACAAATAATTAACTTGAGGATTAATTCGTCTGTTTTTTCGTAGACTAAATAGGATATATCAAAATTTTTGATTAATCATCGGATTCTCAGAAATTTGAATTAGTTCCTGAATCTATACTCATGTTATTAATATCTGTATAATATAATAATTCGAAACTAAAATTTGGATTACATATTTTATTTATTGGGTCATATATTTAAAAATTGGGATTATATATTGCTTAGATGCGAACAATGAATCACTAACTTTTTGGCATAGTTTTAAATTCGTATAGAAAACTGGAGTTGAAAAATAAGCAAAATGCTGTTGAAGTTTCAACCTGATAAAATGCAATGCGCGCTTATGATTCAAGACAACCTGTCAAGAAAAAGGGCGAGGGAAAGGTTGTTCTAACATGTATAAACTATCTGTCTAAGGTTTTGCAGAAATTGTATAAATGTTTTTGATACAATTATTATTGATTTAGTTCTAGAAATGAAAAAGAGAAATCCCCCATCAGCTGTTGAAATTCAAACGGGGCTGACGAAAGAAATAGTAACCCGTTTAGAAACTTTGTACACATTTACAAGTGTCGTGTGCAAACCATGAATTTGTAATCTCGAGTAGATAAAATATATAATTCCACCTTCGCACAATAATATCTCCAAGTCAAATTTTTTGCCTCTCCTCCTCTATCTCTCGTGGCGCGTAACTTCAGCAATTACGGAGCGCAAGGTCTGCATTGTACTCTACCTATACCCTTGATTTATGAGGGAAACGCGGCAAGAAATGCTGGCGAAACAATTGAGCAAATCCTATGTGGATAAAGAATTAGCGCTGACATTTATGAGACTTCGGAATCTAGATAGCTTGTTTTTATATTGGGTACTAAACAAGGAACATCTTTTACTCTACTTTGGCGAGATTTTCCATTCGGCAGTCTGGCTGGAATGTTCTCACGTTGAAGAGCTAAGTTTTAAATTAAATTTACCTAATCATGTGCAGTACAGAATAACACTGATTAAAATTATTTAGTATTAACCATTAAACTATTTAGATTGCAATTAATCTCATGAAAAAGTAACACATATAAACCTTTCGAATCAATATTAATTGAAAATTCAATAGTTATTACTTGTATGCACCCAATAAGTTCCACTTTTAAGAAGATAACTTACAAATCAATGTTTTATATGAATTTATTTCGTACATTAATCAAATATTATACTCTAATAATCGAAATTTCACCACAGTTTAACTAAGAATTTAACTCGTTCATAATAAAAAAGTTAGTAGACAATTGCATTATTCTCCATATTTTACTTTGTAATTTTGCGCATTAGACGAGCAGATATATTTTAATTTTGAGAAGAGTGAAAAAAGCACCAAAATTAATCACAATCTATGCCACCGGAAAAGATGGATTCAAAATTGGACTACAGATTGGAAAGTCTACCTATTATGGTGTTTCCTTTTACATAAGATCACATCATTTTGTATTGGTGGATGCGAAACTCACAGCACAGGAGTCAACTGCATCACTTGTCTGCAATTATAATTTACAACACCTTCGGCTGATAGAAATAGGCAGCTCGGAACGTATGTCACAAACACACACACACACACACACACAATGACCTATCATTCCCATTTCCGGATCATGTAACGAATACAGAATTTTTTCGTTACCCCTTTTTATTAATTCCTTCAACTGTCATTTCATTCAAAAATTTTAAATGGCAAATATATAGTTGTATGTTTAATATTTATGTACTAAGGATTTCTTTAGCTAAGTGATTAATTAATTTTATTAGATATTTTGAAACAAGCTTCTATTTTATTTTTCATAAAAAAAAAGATTATTTTACTGAGTATAAATTATCACCTCTTCACTGTTTTCAAATGAGAAAATTATACTCTTTTCCATACTAAGGCCTTAATGTTTATATATCACTTTTATATAAACATTAAGGCTTTATACTTTTAAAGTTTATACCAAAGTTGTTTCAGGCAGAGAAAAACTAAAGAAATATTGTATGAAGCTTAATTTCATTATGACCGCATATGTTACAAATTATCTTTTGTATGATTTTAAAATTATATATTTTTTTCGTTAGTATTTAAGAATAGCTTTGCCATTTTTCAATTAATATCGTATTTTTTACATCTGACACGGTTCAATTATGCTAGATATAAAAATAAATTTTTTTAATAAACGAAGATCCAATTTCATCAATAAAATAAACTTTCAATTATATTTTTGTTTTCATTAGACTTGACTTGAAAATTGTTTTTAAAAAAATGGTGGTAGAACTTGAGAACTTCTCAGCTCCTGTTTTAATTGAAAAATTTTAATCCTGGTTATATATTATACTTTTGGCTGATTTTGATCGAGACAGAATTGACAGACAATACTTTACTGCGAATATTTATAATTATTTTATATATAAATACAAAAGTTTTTTATTCTTATTTCTAAAAAAATATATACAGAAAAAGTTACAAAACTTCTTCGTGTAATTTGAAAATTGCAGGGAGTTAATACACTTAAATATTTACACACTACTTTATTATGAAATACACTTATAATCAGCAATTACTGACTTAACAAGACTTCGGAAATAGTGATTAATATACCTATTCATAATTTATATCATATAATTAAACTCATTAAGTGTACTAATAATGCCTTCAATTTTTCATAAGCTCCCTTTCATCAGAAAGGAATAAGAACTCAAAAAATATCTAAGTAATAGTCAAAGAAGAATTACGCGATAGTAAATTATTAGTGTACAATAAATGTTTATTTCTAAACGAAAGTCTAAGAAATCTAGGTTAAGTTGTAAAGAATGTAATACTCTATTTTCTGAACCAATATTTCTAATTTTTTAATACAATAAATATTTTTTTAACAAGAGATTGTATACGGTTTAAAGAATATTGAAATGAGGGAGTTAAATACAAAGACGTACATGTATAATTCATTCTCATCATAAGATTCATTTTTTCTACTAATAATATTTGATGATATTTGTTTTTATTTTATATGAGACATTCAATGACAATGCGAAACATTTGAATTTAAATTTCTCTATCATCTTGGAAGACGTAAGTTTAGAATTATTTCTAAATAATAAATTTCCCACATTTATATCGCAGGTTAGAAATTAAATTTAAAAATTTTGAAAATTATAATTTCAAAATTACGAATTTTTGAATAACGATTGTAAGAAACACATTTCATTTGTAATTTTCATTGTTTTTGTTACAAGAAATTCAAGTTTAAAAAAATTATTACACAATTTAATTTAGAATAATGATTTTCTGTAAACTACCATTTTATAAAAACAATAGAAAAAAGATCAACAAAATATATTCCATTACAAGTAAAAACATCTATTTACTTTGGGAACAATTAAAAATGATTATTTTTGAAATGTATTGTCAAACGGTAGTATTATGCAATTATAAAAATAAACCTTTCTACACAATTTTTTATTATAAAAAATAAATCGGATGTAAACTTAAAAATACATGCTTATCAGTTTACAGGTAATGATATAAGGTTAGCAAAGAGTTTAATTTTAATATAGGTTTATATAGAAACACTTTTTACTATACTGCTTATAAAATCCTAACTTAGATCATTACGACTGTTATAAATTGAATAACTATTTTTGATAACATGACAATTGTAATGATATAAGTTATGATTTTATGAGTTATCTATTAAGTACTTCTTATGATTACAATATACTACCATGGCATGAATATAAAAATAATTCAGTCATGAATTATAATTAATAACTAATCAAACTATAAAGTGTAAAATAACTAAGCGTTTTTAATAAGCAATTAACAAAATTTCTGCACAGATATTTTTTAAAGATGAAGATTAATTATAATAGCAGATTAAATATATAGAAAGAAATTTTAAGTACAAGTAAACTCATAATTGTAAAATGACATAGGCAAAATATTTTTAGTTTTAAAATAATAAATTTAAATGTAATGCATAAAAACAAAAAGCTTGAAGAAAATATTTTTAAATTTCAAAACTTGCAAAAAACCAAAGTTACTTACTAATGCTATTTGGGATGAGGCTGCAGAAAGTTTTCTTGAAGTTTTAGCTTGTGAGTGAAAAGAAAATACGGCTGGCACCCACCGCCGCGAATGATTTTGGAAGTTGTTACAGCGCAAAAAAATATGGAGGTATGATTGAGAAAAATCAACAGGTTGGCGCTGTCGAGTTTAAGTGTCGCCAAGGTAAGACAACAGACCTTTGAGTTACGTATCTCTCGTTTGAAAGGGACATCAACTGAAAGGGATGAAGTTCTTTTCGCAACTGAAGAGAGCAACGACAGTTTTAAAACTGAATTCTGCACAGTTTCAAAATGTGGATCGTTTTGTAACCCACCATTGGCACGTGGTCTGGACAACTGACCACTAGGAGTTCAGATTCTAATTACCACCCCCTCTATTGTAACTCATGTGGAGGGGGGTCTGGAAGAAAGGAGCCCTAGGGGGAAAATTCGGGCAAAAAGTAAGGAAACCTGAGAAAATTTTAAAAACAAAATAATAAATAATTATGAATTTAAGAGTTTTAAGAAAATTGTCCACATTAATATAATAGAATGCTTCATTGAAATGTTAAAATTAGAGAATTAAAAAAAATCATTTAAACAGACGTAACTATTAAATAATTCCTTGGTTGAAAAAATTTTAAAACAATTTCCATAGTAAAATTTTCTTGAATTTTACTATGAAAATTGTTGCCTGTGAATTTAATGTAATTAATGATTAAACTCAATTGATTTTTTAGTATCATGAACTCAATAAAAATATTTCTCACAATTAAAAGACGGCTTTTCTATCATACATTTAAATTATTTAATCAGTTATACATGAAGTTGAGAAAAAAGAATTCAAATTAAATGCTAAAAATTTCACGAATAACAAGAATGAATTGAATAAGGGATAGGAAAAAGGAAAAAAAAAATAGTTCGCAAAATAGTGACTTATTTAACAAATGTAACAATCGGTTTCAAAAGTGGTGTGTGTATATACATATAAGAAGCATTTCAAAAATTCAAATGCTATTTAAATTTTACTTCAGAATCATTTTTATTCCTAATCTACAAGTTATTAGTTTCCATGATTTTTCTTAGAAACATAATGACATAACCAACATTTGCTCCCGATAAGTGGTTAAAATAATTTTTTTTAAATTCTGGAAAATGCGAGTGCTAACACTGTATGACGGATAATACATAAATATATATAATATAAATTAAATTCACATAAACCATATTGAATTGACTTATATTAGATATATTTAATTTAATGTTTTTCTGCAAATTTATAATATAATTTTTATTCTGATGTAAAATTTTGTATATAAAAAATTAACTACTTATGCTCTTAAAATTTTTAACCTTTTTTAAAAGTCTACGATTTGGGTATCTCTTTGCTTATTTCACACTCGACATACGTATTAAGCAAAACAGGTAAGAGAGAAAGTATATAACAAACACATTATGGAAGTGATGAAATGTGAAGTTGTAATTTATTTTTATCACAGTATTGATACTAATGGATATAATATTGGTTATAATTTTAAAATAATTTAACTGAATTTTCTAGAAAACTTTATGCAGTTCATAAAACGAAATTCATATAAACAGATATTTTAGTTTGCATTTCAATACTTGTATCATACTCCTGTGTAATCTTAAGAAATATTTGTCACCTATGCTAATCTTATAAGTTTAAATTGACAAAGGAGTTTTATTGTTCATAGTTAAAGTAACAAAAGATTTTATAACCACTTAGTAGATATGAGAAGTACCTTTCAAATATTCGAAGATGTTGAATAAGAGGTTCTGTTCTTAATCATCTTTGAAGAAATTCGGTTATGATTGTCTCTATGATAGAGCGTTTAATTATACATTCCTTAGTTAATCATATAAAAAAGTCATATAGTTGACTATTTTTTTACGGACAATGCAATGTGACATTGTTTATTTGAAGACAAATCAATAACTTTGATTTTTAGAGTTCAAACCACTTTTATACTTAAATTTCACATTTTATTTTTTTACACTGAATATTTGGCCTTTTTTATATTTCAGTAAAATACAGAACAAGGGTCTAACGATTAATAGTTGATATAGAGTGCCTATCTTCTCAAACAAGATTATTTTATATGTATTCCCTCTGCTAAAAATCTCAGCAATATGTAATATATACAACAGTTTCACAATTCAAAGCAGAACTGACACGATGGCTTAGTGGTAATGCTTTTTTGAAATGTAAGATCTAGAGTTTGATCTCAGCCATTATTGAGTAATGAGACAGATGCTGAATGTTTGTGTTTTTCAAGTATATTTGTTTGTGTAGGTACTTAGGAGCTTGTGCGGAATTTCTCTTCGCTTACAAAATATGAATATGGCCTACTATCTGCTAGAAACCTTCAGGAAGGCAACATGTAATCGGTATTTGGTTACAAGTCAATTTTCTGAAGTGTCAATATATCCGAAGAAATAAATAGGCTATTTTCAATAATTTAATGTTTATATATATTTTATACTATATGCGCTATTGAATATTTATGCCATGAAAAGCAGGAATTGAATCGTCGAATTTTACACTATTACAAAGTGAAAAATATAACAACATAGTACTTCATAATGTAGATGTGCTTCATTTCTCATTACTAAATCTTTAATAACTAAGGATTCCGCAAAGATTGTAATACCTTTAGAGTAATTCTAAGCCAAAAAATTTTCAAAAAGCTGCATTTTTATTAAAATTATTTATTCTTTACAAAGTTTCAAGAAAACAGTAATTTTGACGATTACCGTCCAACAATTTAAGCTTAAAAGGTTTCGAATTGCTACTAATAACTGTATTATATTGTGTTGCCGGGAATACCCATCCTAGATTTAGTAACTGTAACAGAAAGATTTCTGTTAAATTTAATTTAAATTATTTTAAAAATCAATGTCTTCTCAATTTAAAAACCTTAAGTTATGTATATTTTCTGAAAATATGCTTGAAATTTCAACTCTATGTTAGTTATATTTAAAAATATTTAGATGTATAGAATGCGTACAGTTGATATATAATTGCAAAAAATATTATATTTAACTGATAAAAAAACATTTGTTCCATTTAATTAAATATTCAGATTGCATGGTTAAAATTTGTTTTCATTTGTGATCAATAAGTCACCTGTAAGGGATGCAAATATAATAAATAACTTAAATAACAACAAATGTGATAAATAAGATAACAGCAAATATGATAAATAACAGTTAATACAAATAAGTTTTTTATTGTATTCTAGTGCTCAATATATTTAAAAACTAATTTATTTTGCGTGTGACCTAAATTAATATTTATTTGATGTTTAAACGATCGCATACTATTTTAAAGCTTAGTATTTTTGATAAAAACAAATTTTAGATTTATAAATATATCAACAAAATTCCTACCTCAAATTTTTTACAAAATTTGATTTTATTACGAAATAAAAAGTGAAAAAAACTGCAATATTTTACATTTTTAAAAATGAAAATTTATAAATTTTCAATTTTTTCTAACATTTAAAGATTTAATTGTTTAAAATGCGTAATGTGAAATTCAAATAAATTCACATTTTCTCAGCAAAATTTTCCGCTAGTTTAAAATTTCCAGAATACATTTATTTGAATATTCGCTTAGTTATATCGGAAACATTTATTGCTTTAAAATGAGGTCCTCATCAGAAAAATATTTAAATTTTTCAAATAGATATGTTTATTAAAATATAAAAAAGTTTGTTTTTCACCAAATTAAAGATAAACTAAAAATAAGTTTCAAAAATAATATTTTCTTACTTTTAAATATATTCTACATATTAATTGCTCTTTTCCTTTTTTTATTTAATATTTTATTAGCATTGAGCTTTCATTAGCTAAATGAAATTTACTTTTTATTACGTCAGTTATTTCAAGTCTTTATAACAATTTTTTATTTATATAAATTGTATTATTTATCAAAAGTATAAAGCGCAAATAATTATACTTTGCTCCTATTATCATCCAAATTTCATTGTTTTTTCACTAATATAATAAAAACATTTAATTTTTTTTTACTTGAGTTTTAAATTTTTACATCGATAATGTACTGTACGAAGTATTTGAATTGTTAAAATCAATTTTTAATCCTGATTCATATTTTTTACTCTAAATTAGCATTTAACTTGCAAAAAGTATGATAAGAGTTTGAAATACTTAGGGTCAATTAGGTTTTATTTAACAGAATTCACAATAGTTTCTCTCTAACCAACAACAAATAAAAAACTTATTTACACATTACATGTTATTTATATTTAACCAAATATGCGAATCAATATAATTTACGTGAAATATGTTTTATTAACATTTTACCAAATTCATATCTCATTATTTTTATTATTTCCATGCTTTAAATGAAAAGCTGTTAATTTTTAAAAAACGTTTAAGTTAATAACTGCATTAAAAAAACATAACTTAGTAATTATATTTACTTTCACATTAAATATAATACCATTAATGAATAGAGCTGGTAGCTGATTTTCTTTATTTTGTACTTTAACGGTTCGTGGATTCAATTCTTACATTGGGTGTATACACTTGTAATTTTTTTGAAACTCGAATTACATTGTAGATCTCGAGCTAATTAAAGTGACCATAAAGTGCCAAGTAAATCAAACAAAAGAAATTTCATTAAAAAGTGCAAAATTTAAAGATTATATTAAATATAAAAAACTTTCCAAAAATGCACCACACATGATTTTTCTACCGTGTTAAAAATAAAACATAATTTTTCCTAATTGTTAATATTTATTAAAATATTTTATTTATGATTCGATTTTATTAGAGGTGGGATATTTAAAGGCTTCTTTCTGTGGATATTCAAATAGAGTTTATTTTATTGCTCTTTAGTTACCGCAAATTCATACCTATCACGTGACGATGTTTAAAGATGCAAAAGCTGCACTTTATTTAATGCCAATCGATTTCAAGAGTTAAACTTGATGTTGGGAGACATCTGTGTCTAACCTTATTTTCAACATTCTTGATTATGTTCAGTATGTTACGAATCAATACCGGATATTATTTAGATAAATAAAAATAAACATTTCAGTTATATGTAAAATATTCGTAACAATATATAACTGGAAAATGTTTAAACCGAAATTAACAAAAAATTTTATTCGTCATATCGTACATAAAAGTGAATTTTCATTAGTGCTTTTAAGGTAACATTTATTATAGTACGATAAAAATAAATATTGGGTAAAATATGAAAGTCAAAACAAATTTCGATGAAATATCTTGAGTATTTCAAAGCTTTATAATAATGGCATATGACAAAACTTTTTAAAATCCTTGTTAATTTGTTTTTTAACAAAGACTGGTTAGCCTTTTAAAAATAAGTTCTCATTATCAAAAATCAACAATAACGAAAATGTATACTAACAACTTTAAAAAATTGCAAATTTAAACGCAGAAAAGTATCTCATATTAAATTATCATTAAGCTCTGAATCAAAGGTTTAGATTTAAAACCCTTATAACATGTTACATATTTTTTTATATATTTGAAAAAAAATTTGACATATCAAAAATTCCAATCAACGAAATATAATTTAAAATGTATTGTTGAATTCAAATGCCAATTAATTACAGAAGTCCATTACAAGTTGGAAATGTTAAGATATACTGGGTCAAAATAGAGAAATTTTTATTAATATTTAAACGAAATCAATCCCTTTTATTACAAATAAAAAATAATGTATAGCCTATTTACATACATTACGCAAGATAATTATAATAAAATATTAAACTTAATTAAATTTATAATTATTAAATTTTAAAAATATTAAATTATATTAAATTCAGTAAATGCATTTTAAAATATTTTAAATAATGAAGTCTAATATTCTGTAAATCCATTGAACATAGTAACTTTAATTCACATTTACTTCGTCTAATTAATTTTGCATCTAAGAGAGAGAAAAATTTTCTCACGTAAATATTACAATTAGCTCGAATCACAATTATTTCATTTATCAGGTTAATATTTTGAATTTCAAATTTTGCATACATTTTTAAATCGAATAATTAATTATATCACCTTTAAATTTAAGGTATCATTTTTCTAAAGTTTTGTAACAAGAATTAAATGGAATAATAAAACATAATACAACAAATGAGTCATTGCTTAAATTAAAAAGCAAATACTATATGTACAAGTTTAAACATACAAAATTACTGTATATATATTATTTAAATAAAAACATAGATGGTTTCTATTGTTATTCCAAAATGCAACTATCCTACAACTTACCTTTCTATTTTCAAAACAGTTTTTTTCAATGTAAGTACACCTTCCCCGAATTGCTATTGGAAGCAATGAAATGAAACTAAATGCTGGGTAGAGAAAATCTCTCCTATTCTGAAGGGTCAAAAAGAATGGTAGATTGTTTTCAGCTGAGTTTGTACCCACATCCCCCTTTAGTTGGTTTGTACCAGGAGGATTCCTGGAATCGGGAAACCAGTTAGCTCTCCCTCTTTTCAGTATTGTCAAGTTTGTGCCTTGATATGGAACACCATCTGGACATGCCAACATAAGCGGCATTCTTTCAAGTTTGGTTTCTGAAATACATTTTAAAGTCTCGTTGGATTTCCCACACTCATCAATCATTGCTCACAGGATGCTGAAAATTTGGATGCCAAATGTAGGGACAAAGAGTAAACAGAATTCAGCACTGAGCAAAATTCTAACAATTACCATTGCAAATTCAATTGATAGATGGGTATTTTGGCATTTGTGTTGTGGCACTTCGGGAGAAGGAAATTTTGCGAAATTATATCTGAAATGTGGTTACAGAAATGAGTAGATTATCAAGAGAATAAATATATATTTATATGTTCAATTAGAAATTAAGTTTTTTTTTTTTTACTAAAATGTGAAGAAAAAATATTTTATATCACCTTTTAATAATATTAATACAACTAGCTAAAATTTCATTTGGTTGATTAAAACTTTTTACTTTACATACAATTTTTGTGATTTGCTTTATATTCCTGAGTAATATTCAAGTACATGAATATCATAAATATTATAGAAAAAATGTTACGCTAGCATATTTATGTACATTTGTGTGTTCATGTTAGTATTGTTTTCAGTTCCCCCCTTTTTTTTAAAGAAATTTATGAATGTTGCTTTGTACTAAATTTTCTTAAGTTTTTAAACTAAATTGTGAAATTTTCGCTTAAATATTTATTTATGTAAAAATACTGAAAAGAAGCAGAAAATATTGAGGAATTACTAGAAATTAAAAATAAGTCTCTAAATTTATAACTAGTTTAATAGCTAATAGTTTGTTATCAATGCTAATTGAGCAGTGTAAAAAAAGTATTTGATTTAAATGTCATAAACAGGACATCTGAGAATAATGTAAATCCAATAATTTTTAACTTTAATGTTAAATTTAAAACATTTATGAAAATGCAATTTATAAGTTTAATATTTTAGAATGCGTTACTGATGTACTCAAGAATTTTAACTCTAAATTAATCATTTTTACTCATAATATTTAAATTAGTATAATTCTGTACACGTAATTGTTTAATTGAATTAAGCAGATTGTTTTCTATATTTCAAAATAATTTGGCTTATAATTTTTTTTATTAAAATTAATATAATAAAAATTTTAAGATAGAAAACATTTAATCGTTATATATATATATTATATATACATTTATTTAAGTATTATAAATTTTAATGTAAGGGAATTTTTGTCAATTTTCTTTATTTTAGGATTTTATAAAATTAGTAGATGGAAATATTTCTTACACATTAAACACTATTTAAACGCAATCTTATGATAAAGATTTTAATAGAAATTCTATATGGCTCTATCAGAATTATTATTTGCTATAATTGTTTAAATTCTAAGTGGATTGATATTTTTGAATGTTTCGTGTTTCTTATATAAGCATTATAAAATAACTATGTAAAAACTATATAAGCTTATAATATAATTACATAATTATACAGTAGTTTATATAAGTAACATAACCATCTGAAATTCGTAACTATGACAACTTGTCATTGGATTAGAGGCGTGAAGTATTTCTCTTTCTAAACAAAATATTATAATGCAAATTTAGATTGACAGATTAATGTGAATAGTTGAGAATAGAGATTTCACATTTTCTCTTTTTTAAGTTAAATTGTCATCACGAAACAAACTCATAATTTTAAGCATATAAATTGTTATACTGTCGCTTTCATTATCATCTAAATTTTAGGTACGCTTATATCTACTGATAAAATGCTTCAATAAAAAAATTTATTATTTTAAAATAATCAATGCTTAAAATTTTTTCAAATGATTAAGCTACTCGTCTTAAAATTTTTTAAATATTTTTCAGACACTCAAATCTTCTAAATTTTCTTTATTTTGATGCTTTGCAATCAATGTTTTAAAATATCGTGCTTTACTCTTATTTTTTAATTAAAATAAATTGCATATATTTCATTCATCGTCGTTTTCTATTCTATGATATTTCATCAATTACAATTGTGTTTTTGTAAGATATATAAACAAATTGAGTAAATTAACTTCCTTATGATGTTTTCTGATTTATAGCGTTTAAGCAATCATGAATCATAGTGTTATTTTTAGATAGTATTCAGTGAACAAAATATAATGTATAAATTTCCCTTATTTTTAATTTATTAATTGATAGCTTTTAAGTAATCACAATTATCTTATATTTAAATGCAAGAAACTATGTATATTTTCACTGTCATGTTTCTAGTCTATTATGTTTAAATAATTATGAGCTTTTATTTATCTGAACAATATTTTTTAAACTATCAGCATATACTTCTGGTTCACTAAATACCCAATATTAACATTTTTTAAATACTTCATTCAATTTTAAGAGAAGTTGAAATCTGTAAATTGAGTGGTGTTTTCGGACGATCAATATAAACATATTACATAAAAAATATAGAAAATTTTACAGAATTTCTTTATTTTAAAAGCATATCTTCCACAAATTTTCTAAAATGCTCCAATTTTATTTTTTGTGAATGTTACTAAGGTTTTTAATTATAGATTTATAGAATATAAATTTTGAATTATAGTTTAAATTTATATTCAATTTAAATTTATTTGATATTTATCGAATTTGTTTTTTAAAGTTTTCTGGGCTAATTTAAAATTTTTCTCTTTTAATGCACTATTAATTTCAAATTGAAAAATATCTTACTTTATTTTAATTATACTTCTTAACTAATTTCGATAAATAATTTTTTCGACTAAAATATATGATCAACCATCGAATATAATTAATCTTAATTCTGAAAAATTGTCAGGAACAATTGAACAACATAAATACATATGAAATTATGCTTTCGAAAAACTTGAATAATTTGACGTTGGATACCAATAACAAACATTCATGTGTGATCGTAGAAAGACAAAATAACCAAAGTTATTCGAATGTATGTAGATTATTTAATAACAATAAATTGTATTCATGCTTAAGTCGTCTCTCTTTGTGCAATAGAATTTTAACAGAATATCTGAGATATATTTTAAAATAAAATTTTTAAAGTACGAGTCATATATATAAAATAATAGTATTATATATATATACTATTATTATTATTAAGTAGAATGAAACTTGTTAATAAGATTTCCAAAGAATTAAACTATCAATTTTTGGAGCTGATATATATATATATATATATATCAGCTCCAAAAATTGATAGTTTAATTCTTTGGTTTAATATATATATATATATTGATAGTTTAATATATATATATATATATATATATATATATATATATATATATATATATATATATATATATATATATATATATATATATATATATATATATAGTTAAGAATGAATTTTACCACATAATTATATCCATAAATAAATATAGAACTGCTCATAGAACTCTAATGGAAATAAAAGCCATTTTATTCTTTTAGTTAAATTATTTTTCAATATTTTTATTTGTTCAATATTTTATATATAATTATGCAAAAAATGGCTAATTACATTAAGAATGTAATAATATAAAAAATACATTTTTTGTTCATTAATTTCAGCAAAATTCAATTTTTATAATGGTAGTTGATTTTTTATAATAATTAATGTCACTTCTTTCTTGAATTTACTTTTCAAAATAACAAGACAGTAATATTTATTCATTTCCACTTTTTCTATTAAAATGAATAACTTGTTTTTATTTATTTTTTGTTATTTTTTTAAGCAAAGTAAATATATTTTAATTCAAATTTTTCTTGAGATGTTAATGATGTTTTATATAGACTTTTTTCTTATAAAATTATTGATTTTCCACGAAAAAGTAATTGAATATCCTATATATTTTAAATTAAAATCACATACACATAAGATTTTGTGAAATTATGTATAATAGCAAATTTCGAATAGAAGAAAAATATTTATTTCAATAAAATAGAGTTTGTCCATACATTAGATTTCCTACATTTTCTCTCTTGCTTTATAGGTTGCATCCTTTTTTGTATTATATAATCTTGGATATATGCTATAGGTTGTTTAAAATTTGATATTATTTTTCACGCGAAGCATTGAATTCTTTAATATTAATTTTATTTAACTATATTACTTTGTAGAATTTCAAGAAACTCGACAAGTATATAATTTTATTACTTAACACTAGGTCCAAAACTAAAATGTTACAATTTATAAATATTTAAAAAAAATTAAAAGAAAAAAAAGAGATTGTTTTAATTTTTAATGGATAAAATTTCATACTGTTAGGAAAAAGAACAATTAAATTTTATGACAGCATTTTCATCTGTATTAGATTTATACTTTATTGATTCATTTAGTCCTCTCTTCTTGGGTTCTTATAAATATTATAAGTATAATAAGTGCAACAATATAATTATTATCGTGCACAAGATTGGGAAAATAGAATCTAGGAGTCTTCCGTAAGAGTAATCTGCATTTCTTAACTAGCTAATCTTGATAAAAATAGTAAAAATCAGGAATAAATTGCCTAAATTCGTGAAAAATAAATATAATTTATTAAATTATCTTTAAAATTTTCAAGCTTCAAAAATTTCAATAAAATTTTGTGTTAACAAAATAAAAATAAATAAAGTAATTCACCTAATTTTTATATCATTGGTTCTTTCGCTAAAATATATTTAAATTGCTTTAGCCCTTATGAACATATAATTCAATAATAGTCACAGTACTATTTGAGTAGTATTTTGTAACAAATGTTTTCAGTTAATAATGATAGTACTCAAATAATTTTATAAACCCTATATTTTGCAGATCACATAGCCGTTCCAGTTAAAGGTTTAAAAAAATGGATTTTAACAAAATTATTAAATAAACGTTTGAAATATAACCAATAGATAGAAAATATTTCCTCCTTTAGTGATAATTTATGAATATAAAATCTGAACTCTCTCTATTGAAGTATTTACAATTTTTACAATGTTTTTCAATTTATAACTTTAAGATAAATTAGACTCTTGTAGATTGAAGTGAAGAGTAGAGCAGTAAATTTAGGGGCTTTTACTTTGATTTTCAGCCAGTTATCAATTTTGGTCATGTGCTCTAAAAGGTTAAAAAGGTAACAATAAGATCAACGCGTGATGTTAAAATTACTGTATCATCAGCGAACAAATGATATTTGAAATATTTTTATACTTCTTGTCATTTTGCATGTAATTCGTCTTATTTTTTAAAACTGATACGTTGTCTACTGTATGTGCGGAATAATTATGTATGAATTGTATTATAGAGTACCGTGCATACTACAAATTCATACGGTTCATGTACATTAGGTGAAATTCTATTTTAAAAGTAAAGAAAATATAATTTATACATTACGTAAGATAAGGAAAAATATTAAAACTCCTGTTTCCTCTAAAAAATTGAAAACAGTCTTATCATACAACCCAAATTTTGAACCATATATGAAAGAGCACAGATCTCACACGTATTTGTATATTAGTACAGGCCACTGATTATTTTAGTTCCATATTTAGATTTATAACTATATTATTAGAGGTCAAAGCCACCAGCTTTTGTGAACTGTAGCTTCCAATGAAAACGCCTCTCTAGCTTTTGAAGAAAAATTATGATTTGAAAAAATTATTACAGTATTTATTGCTTACTTGGGTTTTCTGTAAATGCTATTTTCTAGTACGAAATGAAATCTCATGAATAGATCAGCTGAAAATGAACTGTGAAATTCATGAAAAAATTTCTTTTATTATAAAGTATTAAATGTGGGAACCTTGTTTTCCATTCTCAAAATGCATTTGCGATTAGCGTTATATCGAGAAAGTCAAAAATACTTTTTCAAAAATTAAGAAAAATAAGGAATATTGTTATATATATATATTCAAATTATTATATGAAAATGTAAAAGAGTCCCAATGCTGAACACATACATTCTCTGCCCCAAACGTTAACGCATAGTTAATAATTTCAAAATGAGAAGAAATAAAGATGCAGCTCCACTTTGGCCCAGTAAAAAACCATGGCCCAGTAAGCACTGTCTAGTTAACCGTGGCAGAGCTCTACTATAGTGTGCGTCGCTGCATATGCAACTTTACAATGAGTTTAAACCAACGTTATAATGACAATTTAAATTACAAACACTGTAATCAAATTAGAGAAATGATCAGCACATTAATATAAATTTCCTTACGGAGGGCAAGCAAAATAAGAATTTATTTATATAAAAACAAATTTCATTTTTACTTCAATTTCGAAAACTTTTAGAGTAATTTAAGCATTGAAGGAAAGCAAACTTTATTTCAATTTTATAAACTCTGCTCATTTTAACATAAATGTATCGATTTGCGTAATTAGTCACTTTGCAGTCACTTTTTGGCCTCGAGACTCAGTCGGAATCTACAATTCTGAATCGGTTACATACTACAATAACTATTTACTCTCGATATGGGAATTGATTGGTTCATTGGGTTTTATGGCGCAATCGAAGTGGGAATTGAACCTACGAACTATTAACTAAAGGTTGGAATGCCGAATATTTTACTGCTAACTCAGTCGTAATTATATTGTTCGAGAGATTTTAATATTATTTGGCAATCTTGTATAGACTAAAAGTTAAATTTACTTCCGAAAATTTGGCTTTTACTTGAATCTTATTGCATTAAAAATTATTTTCTCACAATTTTTTAATCATTCTAACTTTATATATAATATTTTGATTTCATAAATATATTTTATAAGTATTCTCTCAAAATTTATACACATACATATAAAATTATATATATATATATATATATATATATATATATATATATATATATATATATATATAAATATGCATACGAGACCTCGGAGTCTTGGTTGGTTAAAGCGTTTGAAGATTGTGAGTTCGAACCGCGATACATTTGAAGACTCCTCGTGTTCATTATTGATGACATGAGCGCATTAAATATGTCGTAATCGCAATGTTCTGTGTGTGAAGTAATATCTCTGGAGCTGACCGGTCAAGTCTGTGGGTCTTCTACTTCTAAATTTCAAACCCCACCCACTTCCAATATATATATATATATATATATATATATATATATATATATATATATATATATATATATATATATATATATATATATATATATATATATATAATGATTGATTTTTCAGTTGCCACTATATGTGACCACAAATAGTATTTCACAAAGGGATTTTTGAATATTTCCAAGAACATATTTAGATTTTTCTTTGCCATTAATGCACTTCATTTCACATTGATTTTATATTGAGTTTTTTCATTGATTCCATTTAAATATTGATTCTAAAATACATTCATTTAACCAATAAATTATTCTTTTAAACTTTATTTGCTTTGATCGGAACAAGTAAATTTCATCACAAGGAAATAACATCCTTTTGAAACGTGTACTTGGCATTGCACAAACTTTTTATCAAATTTTCCGCCACAACCTTGGCGAAGTCATTTTCTTCTTTACAGAACGTTCCAGTTATTGTTTTTGCATATATATTGGCGCAATTCTAGTTCCAAAAGTGAGAAGAAAACCGTTACTAATAGTAGGATTCAGTCACAAGAGATTCAGAACTTAATGTAAAAAAAAACCCCGAAAAATCGATAAGAGTTTTATTTAGTCACTTGTTTCGTTGCAGCTGAATAACCTCCGTTGCAAAACAATAATTTTACGATTAATGTCGTAATGGCTGACAATAATTCTTTTATATAAACGGTAGGTTGGTAATTCGAGAGTTAAAATTTAGCTTTTGTTATATTGTTTGTATTTTTTATAATGAAAATATAATTTAATTAAGTGAAAGATGAATAATTTTGTACATTTTTTTATTCCATTATTTGATAAAAATTCAATTTCATTAAATATTTAGAATATAAAAATTATGTCGGCTAATTATTTTGTAATTAGCATAGTTATTCTGTACAAATTTACAGAATAATTAGCCGGCTTAATGATTCCTGTTAAATAGTGATTCATTTATTCTGTTACTATAAGAAATAGTGATTTATTTACTGTTAACAAAAGATTTAAAATGCAAAAATTTAAACCATATTAAATTCCTTTTATTTTATAATCTTTTCCATCCTGGCATAATTTTCCCAATTCTTTTTATGTTAACAAAGCTATATATAAATAATTGGTTAAATAAATAATGGTTCTTTTATCTTTTACTTTAAATTATGGATAAATAGGGCTTATTTGTAAGCCATGCTTAATGCAAATCCTGACTGTCAGTTTTAATAAAAAGATCCTAACTTAAGATGTTTCAAATTCTTTTGTATTTTAGATATGTGAAAAGGAAATAAAATTTCAAGATCTATTTCACTTGCTTTTGCTCGAAAATTACAGGACACTAGAAATTCTGGTAGTCCGTCAAGCTTTTAACTGTTTCAATAAATAACTATTAGAATCAGTCAGGTATATTCATAAATCTGTCAGATGTATGTATCTCGAAAAGAAACACCCACATCATTTCAGGGTTTCGGAAATAAGTAATTAAGGACTGGATAATTAGTAAAATTACCACTGCTACTATATTCATAATTTATCCACACAAATACCAAATATCAGTAGGAAAACAGAATTTCGTAACTTATCTGATATATATCCAAAAGGAAAAGTTACTTTTTGTCAATCAATATATTGATGAATAATGATTTACAAGTTTTTGGAGATTTTCAGTGAAATTGTCAAAACTATCATCTATTATATATAATCTGATGTAAAATGATTATGAAAAGTTGTTTACTTTATTAGCGAACTAAAATTCGAGTAGAATATTTAAAGTATTCTTTTTCAGTCTTATCTCTAACAAAATAGTAAAATGTCAGAAACTAATCGAAAAACTTGATAAATTATCTGAAAGTTATTCAAATGAACAGTGAATTTTTTATTAATTTCTAACAAAAGTGGTATATTTATGACAATAATTAAACTAAACTATATTTCATGATGATAAAACATAAAATATATCATTGATATCTAATTTCATGTCCAAATGAATCTGTTTTACAGTACAATATATTTTTGCAATCTACCAAAATTTCAAACTTCTTGTACAACTGCAATTTCGAATTAATTCGATTTCATTGTATAAAGATGTTAAGTTATAAATTGCTTCTGTTTATTCCATATTCTGATCCTAATTTACTGTTGATTTAAAATACTGTAAGTAAAATGTTATCATTTTCGAATTAAGAAATACCTTTCCGAAATGCGTGGAAAATAATTGTTGGAAGTGTACGCATTTTCTATTCTTTTAATTAAAAAGTAAATTTAGATAAAGCTATGATTTCATGATCCAAAAAATCCGCAATTATTTTGAAAAACAGTCTCTTAACTTCATATTTGAAATTTTGAAACAAAAAATACAAAAAATTTCAACAATATAAATGTTTCAAAATATTTTATATTAGACAATCCATCTTGCCTCAAATTACGAAAATGAATGACACCGGAAATTCATTGAAAGGTATTTTCTTTTTGAAAAGAAAGAAAATTTTTAAATTCATTTGGTAAAAATAAATAACTAAGTTTCTGAAGTTACAATATTAGTTTTATATTAATAAAATACGAGTAATTTAGTACATTTTTATTTTTATCATAGAGGTGTTTAACAAGTAATTATTAATGAAATATAATCTTTAATATGCATATACATATATTTTTTGTATTTAATAGGATAAATAAGAGTACATTTATTCGCCTCAATAAAATAGTATTATTTGTTAATGCAAATGAAAATTAGTAAGCTAAAATTATAATTTCGACCATTTAATTTTTACTTACATTTTTATGCATTTTAGATTTATATCCCAATTTAGAGCTAAGCAATAGTCCATTCTCAATAGAGCTTGGAATGCATCACGAAATAAAGGTTTTTTGTTTATAGTGTTTGCATGCTTCATAGTTTGACATTTGTTTCAAGAATTGGTAATTTCACTGGCAATGTTTCGTCATTTAAAAATCACAAATGAGAGATTATTTTTTCTTTTTCTAAATTACTTCAATACAATATTGAAAAGACTAGATTGGGAGTAGGGAAATATGCAGATATTGACAAAAGATAATCTTCTATAAGGTCAGAATCGAACTTGAGATTTTTTACAGTTGCGAAAATGACGGGCTTTTATATCATGCGTGTACAACCTCTTTTCCGACTGCTTAGAAATCTCTCAAAAGAATTTATAAACTATTACAGACTGAGATTGAAAACACTCTAATTGTTGCTACAATTCTTGTAACATGTAAAATGTATCTGCAACGGAATAAAAATTCAAGAAATTATAAAAGTAGTCACGAAAAGCTGTATTTGTATTTCAAAGTCAACGATTACATTAAATGCCGAAACTGATTTGAAAAAGAATAAAATAAATTGAGGTAAAATCAAAATCTTACAATAAGCAAGGAGGAACAATATAAAATATAGACTGATTGTAAAATCTCACCTGAATATTATGAATAAAATTTTTAATATTTGTTGAGACAAAGTCATAGCATTTTTTAATTAAATGCTAAAAAAAAGGGTGTAAAGAGAGGAAAAAAATTATTTAAACCAAATCTTTCTTTTTTTATTTCCCTTTTCCATTCATATTTTTTTAAACACACTAGTATGTTTTCATCTTTAAGTAAGTAATTTTTATAATGAAAATAATTTTTTTTAAGATTTACTATTAATTAACATATTGATTCTGTATCTAATATACCATTTCCTTTCTTTGAAATTGAATTTTAAAGATAATTATTTTACCCCTAATGATAGGAAGCAAATTCTGTCTGCACAGTTTTAATAACAAAAACAAATATAATTTTAAAATTTCTCTGTTACTCTAATAAAGAATTAAGAAATAAATCTTTGTAAGGCCGTCTTAAGACAGTGAGAAGAGATGCAATATATTTCATTATGAAGATTTCAATAGAGTCCACTTGACACTGCACATCGGCTAGATTAATAACTGAAAGCCAATGTATAGCATTTCTACACTCGCCATGTTTACTTTTCGTCGGAAATTTCAAAGATAATGGTCAGAACTCCTGTGCCGTAAGAGATGAAAACCGGTAACTTTCCAATCACACCATCTCATAAAGACTGAAACAAACCAATCATTTCTCGGTTACTGAGACGAAGTAAATATATATTTTAAAAAATTATTTATTTTTTGTTTATAAAAACCTTTGAAATTGGTTCTCTAGACATATTTCCCTTCTTTCAAATCAGCTCTATAACCTTGACACACTTGTTTAAATGGAAAAGCCATATTCAACGCTTATTTTCTCCTTTTTAAAATTAATCGATTAAATTACATGAAAATCGCCATTTTTGTCAAATTTACTGTAAAAACTTAAGGATTAATGTTCAGGTGTGACCATTAGCGTATAATATATGATCGTTTCTCATAGCTCTGTTAGGACATATTGCCTTTTGTTATTCTATAAGGAAATATGAATATGTAAGCATTCTTAGTCTTAAAGTATGTTTCCTATCCCCAGAGTATCACATTATTCCCATTTTGAAAGTCCAGTACTTAGAATATTTAGCCTTTATTTGTTAATACATTTTTGTTTCAGTAATTAAGATGCGTTTTTGTATATAACGCTAAATTATTTAAATAGGAATTAAAATTTATTTTGTTTTACTAAGAAACCACTTTTTTAAATCTTGTTTTGGAGATTTCACAGAAACATTTTAATTTTAAATAAATGATACTGAAATTAAAACAGACTAAAGGCGTCTTGCTCTTAGAAAATAATGGTATGCTCAAAAATATCATACACACTGCAAGACAATCTTAAAAGAGCTGTCTCAATTAATTCTTTATATATAATATTTACTGAAAAAATCTATTACCCAAAAATGCGTTGAATTTCGGTAACTTTTGATGCATGTTTATTTCTGAAGGTAAATTCTATACTTCCTTTTGTACAATGCAATTCAAATTACCAAAGATTTGAATAAATTAGAGATTCACTTTTCAGTCGTGCCATTGCAGTCAAACCACCCATTAAGGTATTGCGCATTGTTTCAACCAATCACGTCTAGTAATAAAACGTACTACCGTTCAACAATTGAATGTTCTCGCGAAAACAATGGTGGGTTTTTAATAACAAAAGGAGTAAGCAGCATTAAAGGTGGTTACGATCAGGAAATTTATAAAAAGACATTTTTCCATGTTTACTTTAGAAATTTTTTTCTCAATTTAATATGCCCTTACATATTAATAGACCATCTTTCGGCGTTCCTTTAAAAGTAAATAAAATATTTAAAAAATGCATTTAAAGTCATTTTTTAAAGTTTAAACCTAATTTTAGATGTCATGACATAGTTGTTTTTATGCATGTGATTTGCATACGTACAATGTGATATAAAATAACACAGGCAAAAAACAGTTTCATTGATTAAAAAATATCACATCTTATAGAATTTTTTGAATGAATTTGTTACCCTGAGCCAACTATATTATTGAGATAAATTTTTTTTGATCTCACAGGTGATTTTATTTGTATGTTTTACATCCATTTATCATTAATATTTTTAGAGCCCCTTAAAATAGCTAATATAGGATAAATTGTCTTCTGTGTTATTAAAGGATTAAAAATTAATGCTCGATAAATAAGTTTGCAATAATCAGTTATATGCATTTTCAAGGATTTTAAAAATAATTTCGTCAGTTATTAGTTTTGCCAACTTCATAGTTTTTAAAATTTTTGACTTAAGCCGTCTATTTAAAAAAAAAATTCGGAACTAAATCCAAAATTGTCTTGTTGTTTTGGTAAAATATTTAATGAATGGATTACAGCATCCACAATAAGTTTTTTCCATCCATATTTTAAATGTATAAACTGTTTTAAAAATTAAAATATTTAATAAATTTTTATGTGTATAGGTGAAAAATTTTAAGTACAGTTTAATTTATGTTTAAGAAATTTACAGTCACTTTGAATTGTATATTCTTACTTTGACACAGTTTTGAAATTCTATTTTGTGTTAAAATTTTAATGTTAATTATTAAATAAACTCTTTATTTTTTTAGCAAAATAATCATAGATTCGATTGCAACTAATAACGTTCAACAAGCACTTATACAAAATATTCTTACAATTTACTTTTGAATCAGATATTAGAAATTTAGTATTCGCCGTTTTTCCAGTTTTTAACATTCTATAAATATTCGTTTAATTCTTAAAAATTTAAAAAAATTACGATCTTTAAATTTTATTTGAACGTCTTTTAAGCTATAAAACAATTTCTTTTCAAACTCAAAAAGAATCAAATAGAAACTTTTATTTTAAATTAATGACATAATGCAAATAAATTAACATATTTTACATACAAAAGTCACAGAAAAAATCATTTTATAAAAACTTAGTTTTGTTAATCATAATAACATTTCATTTTTTTATTAAGAAAGTGTTACAAAACTCAATATATATGTAATACTTGGATCATTGATGAACTTATATTTGGTTCTTAAATTGCTTTGACTACATTATAGTATAAAAATGCAAATCATAAAAATATTGCATTTTGACTATAACATATGCAATGAGAGAATCATGCTAATTGAGAAATGCATAATTAGCCTTTAACAAACAGATTTAGTTTCAACATTTTAATATTAAACTCCAACTTAATTTAAAAAAGTAAAAAAAAGAACATGCAAATGAAGGATTTTTTTTATCAAACGTTTTTCAAAATTACAAATGGTTTGAAATAATCTTTTTGTTATTCATCCAAGTTTGTAATCTTCACTGAAAATTTAAATTAAAATTGAAGCATTCACAAATGAAACAATTTTAATAGCAATTTTATTAAATTATATTTTGTCTTTAAGAGATTTTAAATTTTAATAATTTTTTTCATTGATAACAATCTTCAATTTATAATTTATTTAAATATTATTATTTTACAATTTATGTATGTGATACTTCATCATTTTCCATTTTATTCTTTCATGATAGAGATATGGATGACTCCAAAAATTTTAATATTTCAAGATATATTTAGTTTCGTGAATAATCTATAATGGTACTATTTAGACAGACTGAAAGAATGTTTATTAAATTAAAATTTTTCTATTCGATTCAAACTTTTTAAAGTTCAAAATCCATTTCGAATTTGGATAAATTCGAAATTTTATTCATATTTCGAAAAATTGAGAATTTAATTAAAATTTATGAAAATTTGTAATCTATTATTTTTATTAATAAGTAATTTAATTTATTAAATTTTATTCACTTTATGTATTAAGTTTTATTACATTTTACAGTAACGTTTACATGCAGCATATTTTTGGAATCTTCTTTCTAGTACTTTAAATTCAATGGAAAGCTAATTAACGAATTTCATGGAGTATATAAGGAAATTAAACTGCTTATAAAGTTATATTAATTAGAAAAAATGAGTTTATTGCATAGACGCTTGGTAACATTTAAAATTTAAATGTTATTATATCACAGACAGGTAGAAAAACTTACATTGCCATTCATATAAAAATAAAATCTTAAAATATAATACTTATATACATGAGAAAGTTTATGGCGACATAAATCTTGAAAAAGCATTTTGCGCCTAGACTTGTTTGAATGTTTTTTAAAAATACAATTTTGCAGAAACAAGAATCTGCTTATATATTTTAATACCATTAAAAGATGCCTGAGGAAAAACTCCTCATTAAGTATTCAAAAACATCAAGATTTAAAAATGATAATAAATAAATAAATAAAATAAACAGCGATAAATGATATCTTTATAGAAAAAAGTAAAATTATGCTTCTATTTGTCAATTTAATAAAAATTTAAGAATATACATTTGAATGTTTTTCTATTGATTTAGTAAATTTAGAAATAAAATCTTGTAAAAAGACACATGGATGAAAAATTACTGAATATTGTTACCATGGAATAAAATTTTATCGTGTAATTTTTCTATCAAGTAACTTAGTCAAAGGCCAAAACCCAGACATGTTTCTTGATCACACTGCGTCTCTTGGACAATATTATAATAAAACCAGAAGATTTCTTAAATTTTCAGAGCTTCCTTTCAATGAAACTATGCAAAATATAAATATCATTATATAATAAGAAATAAATTGTGCACATACCTTGGATATTGACGCTTGGAAATGAATCAAGAAATATATTTTGATTTCTGAAAGCTGTTTAATTTGATAGAATTGCAAAAATGGAATTGTATCTCCGAAATTTCAAAGAGATAAAATACCATATAAATTTCCAACTTTGTGTAATTTAAAAATAACTGTAAATCAATATTCAGTTCCAAGAATTCCGACGCACTTATTCATAGTTTTATCAAAAATCATTGATCATAGTGAGACGAGCGGTCTTGGGAAAATGGAATGTTAGACTTTCTTAAGAAAAAATATAATTATCTTTTATTTCACATCTAGGCTATAAATGTTATGTTTGTTCAGTGGTTTTTAAATAGGTCACTATGGTCTCTATTTCCCGTAGCTTTTAAGAAGAAATTGCAGTTTATGATGGTACTTATTTACTAAAAATGAGAGTATCTAAATAAGAAACTTGTTTGGTTTACAGTAAATAAATCTGTGTACAGTAATTAAATTTTGTGTTCATTAATAACTACTTAAAATTATTAATAAATTATCGTATGCTAATTTAAAATCATGGTAATTGGTAATGTTACTTTTTCTTAAAAGCACTGTTAATTTTTATAGATATTTATCTTAAATGTGCATATTTCTCACTTTTCCCAGTAAAAGATGAATTGTAATTATGTTTAGTGTATTATGTTATAATCTGGAAATGATTCATGCATAATTATCTGTTTTACTTCTTTAATGTTATTTTTTAGAAAATATAATAATCCTGTCAATAGTTTCCTTTTCCTCTTATTTATAAAGTTTTTTTATTATATTCGAAAAATATAATTTTAAGTGTAAAAAAATTTTTTTTGCAATCGACTACTACATGCATTCACTTAACATACTTTATAAAAAAAAAAAACACTTCTGCTTGTGGCTTACTTTATTTCAATAATATTTTGTATCTACGTTTTATTTTAAGTAAAATGTCTCTATTTTTTAAAATCTCTTTAGAATTAATTTAAGACGATTTTAAAAATGTGTAGCGGTTTTAGAAGAACATTAAGAATTTTTAGTCTGCATTCCCTCCTACTTTAGTGAATTATGTACTTGTTTTTAAAAAAAGTAATTTTGATAATTATTGTGGGAGTAAAGTAAAACGTTATTAGGACGTTATATATAAAATGATTATATAGCAAATGAAATTTTATTTTGAATTGACATTAAGGTCAGTTTCTTAAAAATCTTTTGCTATTAATCTTAAAAATTTTCAGTCAAAAGTTTGGTGAGTTATTTTATCAATTATTTTAAAAAAAAACTTTGAACTGTGAAATGCATGAATATTTTAGTAGGAAAAAAATGAATTCCTCAATTTCAGACTTAGAAAAATAAAGAAATAGAAATTCTTTAAATACCGCGTAATGATACTTCACATTTGGGCTTAAAAATAATACAATATATTTTCAGATTCCTTAATTAATCAAAATCCTAGTCAAAATAGTTGAAGTTTAGATTCCACATTAAATTTTGTATTACTTAACTTACCTTATTTCATATAAAAAATGTATCAATATCTTAAATGAGATTATAGGTGATTAAGAAATTATATATATAAAGATACTTTTTATAAGATTGTAAACTTTATTCATCTTTAAAATCTTTGGAGTAAAATTCTAACTGGCGTAATAATTACAGAAGTTTTCCCAAGAATGAAATACATATCAGTTTTAACTAACATATTATTCTTAATTTATAATGTATTCCTGAAGTTAAAAACATCAAGAATACAATTAACTTTCAATATAAATTTGATTGATATTTTTTTGGTAATTAAATGTTTAAAATCAAGTCTAAATTTATATATTGAATATCCGTAATTTTATGGATTTCTTTCTATAGAAAAGATTCCAAACTTTTATTATATAGCTTTCCTTATTTTTCTAGTTTCTGATGAACATTCATGTAATGTTTTGTGCTTGTTTTTTTAAAGTATAAGATTTTATAATTAGTAGTTAATTTTATATTGCAATATATTCTAAATGTATAACGATGAATTTCACTTACAAATTACATAAAGTTAGTGTCTATGCTAAAACTTGAAATTTTTAAATATAAATTATTGAATAATTACGAATTTCTAATTTAAAAAAAAGCTAAAAAATAATTGGCATATATTTTACCAAACTAATAGTTGTAGCAATTTAATTCTTTTAAACACATTTTCCTGATATTAAAATGAAGTTGATCATTTATTAACATCTCTTTTTTTGCTGCAGTCTATTTTCAGATACACATAAATATTATTCAGTTTATTTACTTCGCACACACAAATTTTCCTGTAACTTCTTATTCTATCGTGAAATATTCATTTAAGTATTTCATAACAAGAAGCAATTTTTGGGGGAAATTACATTTATTAACTCTTTGTCATTCAGAAATGAAATTTTCAATAAGCATACAAGTATTTACTTTGTTTTCCAACCGGCATTTGTCTGAAATTCAATAAAACGCTTATAAAAATCATTCTAAACTTTTTAGAAAAATATATTCTTTCTTTCTGTAGAGTAAATACATTTTATAGCAAGTTGTATTTTTATTCTACATTCTTCCAAGCATAATATATCATTTACAATAAATTTTTACATTTATAATTAAACTATCTATATATTTAAGGGAAGAATCAATATAATTACTCTTTTATAAAACTATAGAATTCAAGGATCTTTTTTTTAGTTAATCGTGTAATTTTTTTTTTACAAATTATCAATAAAAAATGGTTAAAAGAATAACACAGATTAATACATACTTAATTGTAAACATAAATAAAATGACATTACTGTTTTTAGAATATGCTTTAAAGTTTCAGAAACAGGTGCATGGAAATTTAAGGAAATAAAAATACCAGTAGAAAATTAAAATCTAAAACTGTTTAAAAAGCCAGTGCCAAATCACATGCAACGATATTGCGAGGTCTTTATATTTTGACGATACCTCTACAACTGGCTTATCCTATATTAAAATTTTCTAAATATTTACTTGCCAACACATTTTACATTTTGTTGATAAATAAGAGCATCTTTACGCTTGCGACATATGTGGACTACTCAGTAAATTATTGGTGACAGCTTGTTATATACTCTAAGATACACATTGACTAAATACTTTTAAATTGTTGTAAAGTATCTAAATATCCACTTATTATATATTCGGGAGGCAGATGATGGGTTGTATTCAAGTATCACAAATAAAAGACTGATAAAGACCCAGCCACTTTTATCTTTATGGATCTGCATACAAATAAATCAAAAGCGCAAGATTCTTCTCTCGTAATTCAATAGTGACTGAGATAAGATTGGAAAACTTCCGCGAATTTTCCCATCACTAGGTCATAGTATATAGAAGAAATATTTTGACAACGTAGAGTGAATAGACAAACGGCCGAAAATTAATTTTTACAATATTCGCTTCTTGAGGTTGCATTTTTTCTCTAATAGGACTATTCCTAGCTCACAAAGAAGAAAATCTGGAAAGGAATCTCAACTACTAAATGTACATGCAGAAAGCCCAAATGTAACCCCCATCTCCCATTGTTTAATAGTGTCTAATTTCAAGCTCAGGACATTTCAAGCCAATTCTGAATGGCGCTATCATATCATTAGTCTACGGTGAGTCCGAATGAAGATTTTCGTTTTTAACTATTGTATTCAGTAATGAAGGGGACAAACTGATCCTTCATTGCAAATATTGAAAGATTAATAAGGCAGGGACTTGCTGATGTATATAAGATTTATCAACACGATGATCTTTGGTTGAATCGGTATTGAATATGTTAACTACCAAGCACACCACTGATCTGGTGTACGATAAAATGTTTTTAAAAAGCAAATTAATACTGATATTAAAAATTGCAGATTATATCTAATGCAAATTAATGTATTTAATAAATAAAGTGGAAACAAAACAAAATAAATTCTAAAATCTTTTCATAATTGGTTAGTAATATATGAAGAATTTTATCAGGTCCTACATATTTTATAATGGATTTCGATTCACTCAAAATTGTTTTTCGAGCTGACTAATCAAACATTCAATGATATTAAATTCAATGTTTTTTCATATATAGCAATCGTTTTTACGTGAGACATATGTATAAAAATTATTAAAGCAACTAATCCTTTGAACTAAAGCTTAAGATTATTACATATTTATTAGTAAAAAATTAACGCTTTAAACTCCACCCTATTATACTAAGCAAAAGAAGGCACTTCTTTCCTCTAAAATATGAATCTCACTTAATTTTTTCTTCAAATTTGCCTGAATGCAATTCAAAAATATAGATCAATAAGTCTTTTTAAAGCCTCAAGTCATATTCTTGCGCAACTTTTGGAGCCTTTCCAGCATTTTTGAAAATAATCAGTATTTGGCATCACTTGTCATGGTTTGTCGCATGATAAATATTTTAAAATTCTTTTGGAAACTAGCTAGTTGACTCAAAAATTTTAAATAATTAATCAATATTTTATAACTGATTGGATTGTTTCTACAGGAGCAAAAATGTAAATATATTTTTGCACCATTTATGTATTTACCTTTAGTATAAAAAATTTAAAAACGTTGAAAAAAAGTTTTATCATCACGTTTACTGAATAAAATGAAACAATACTCATGGGTTCGAATGAGGCATTTGTAAAACTTCCGTGAAAAATACCGGTGGGAAACAATAGTCTAAGATTTTTTTTTTTAATATTCAGAAGAGAAATACACATTGAATTTTTTTTTATACTTATATTTTATTGCGTATTTCGAGACTTTTCCTGTTTACATTAGATACGAAAATTTTAATCATTATAAAACGAAAATTGTAAAAAAAAAAAAAAAAAAAAAAAAGCCATTTAATTGTAACTGCATTAACTCATAATATTTATATTTCATTCTCTAAATTAAATGCTTCATTGCAATATGAAAATTATATTATCTCAGAAGGAATCCATTATTATTTATTTAATACTTATAAAGTCTATTTCTAAATAAATAGATAATAAATAAAAAAGCAAAGAAATAATATCCTATTTTTTTATGAAGAAGCCACTGATTACCTGCTGGTCTATGCCAACTGTTATCAACCGTAAGAGTTAAAATATGATGGCAAGCGAATCCTTTAGTAACCCATGATCAAATATTTTTAATTGACAAAAGGTTTGGTGATCATGCTGGTCAAGACAATTATCGCAATTAAGCAATGAGCTGGTCAAGACAGTTATCGCAAGACTATTATAATTTATATTATTATTATTATACACTCTGAATCGAGGAGGGTCAAAACATGACAGGCTTCACCAGAGTCTACAAGAGTCACAACAATGCTGTGGTATGAATCGACATTAGTCTGAAAAAAAAGCATTGTTCCACTTTATATTCAGTTTGACGTTGGGTGCATAAGATTTATAATCTGTCTATGTCGAAAATCAAAATAATATAGTCCATATGCTATCTTCAACGCCACTTCAAACGCTTTGTACTAGACTCATTGTTGGCCTAGTGGTAGGACCATGCTCTTCGGAGAATAAAGTCCCGGGGGTGTGGTGTCAACTACTGTTGCACAATAGCAAGTGAAAGTTGTGCTTCTATCTTATGCATGCTCATTGTTGGAGACTATCTATTCCCCACTATCTATGAAAAGTTTCCTCGGAAGATAATTTATGTGGTGCACATAAAAATACTTAAAATGACTTTTGGCCTTTAGGATGTCCATCAAGTTGTGTCAAACGTCATCGCACTGTATGAAAATGCTGGATATACTATAAATAAACTCATTTCTTGATTACTAATCCATGATGTGGTTATATAGTTTTGCAAAGGAAACTTCACAATGTCTTTCCTCTTAGACTTTAGTCATAACGAATTGTGATTCTGGATGTCTTTCAGTAAGACCTTCAGCAGCTTATTTGCACAATATTTATATGGCATTATCTTGACTTCCACCTATGTGAGTGTCAATATCAAAGGTTCAATTCACATTCATAATAAGCAACACGATGCTGTCTCGATTGAATTCCGACACTTGCTACTAAGCACTTCTTATTCAACGTATTGAGGTAATTAAAACCTTACAAAACGATTTCCAACTGAGAAAACCACTGCGCAAATTTTATTTTATGCAGTGTTTCAGATGTTATTTATCCCCCCACTAAGTAAAAGTGCGCATAAATACTATTCGCTTAAATATTCTAGCCTCTTCTTCCTTTTGTGAGAGTCTGACATTAATAGATCATTCTTTCCTGTTGTTACAATTTCAATGGCCTGTAATATGTGTGGGTGTAAGGTGTTTTTGGGTGTTAGTTGGTTTTTAATTTTACTTTTTTTATTTGTTATTTATAAAATATTTTACACTTAAATTATCGAAATAAATAAATTTGCTCATGACATATTCATATCATTTTAAAAGTAATGAAAAATAACGAATTAATAGCAGATATGATTTCAACATAAAAAATTCATTTCTTTAATTTATTAATAAAAAATCAAAATTTTATTCTCTAAATGGATTCAGTTTCTTTAATTTATAGGACCCGGATGAAAATTTTTATTTCCTTATTGTAATCACATTTCCTCATTATTTTTATATTACCCAATGGACTATTTCTGATATACAGCGATGCATTTTAAATAGCATTCGAAAGTAGAGAAACTTGCTATTTTGAACAATGGTAAAAGGACCAAATCAATGTCTGAGGAAAAATCATTTTCCTAAGCTACATCTCATTAACAAAAAGATATAAGTAATAACTAATTAAAGCTTACCTGTTCTGTCAATATAGTGTTTTTGTACAATGTTAATTCTTTTGGTCGCGCTAGGATTGAATTCAGAACCTTTTAGTAATAACATAAATAATATATCTTAAGTTTGATTTATATCAAATTAGTCTCTTTTTATAATTACTATTAATAAAAATTATTTAGTATGTATTATATAAAAACGGATACTTTCTCACTTCATTGATGAAAAATCCAGCAAAATAATCATCCATTTTTTTCCGTTTCAAAACTACATTCTTCCAACTTTTCAATTTAGGAAAACATTTCTTTTCTCTCTCTTTTTTTAATATCTTAATCACTTTGTTAGCCATTAATTTGCTTGTTTTAGGAATGCTCATATTATTTCGTTTTTCTTGTTTAATATCAATATCAAGTTCTTTCCCTTTTCTTCATGTTCTTAAATATTTAATCCTTCAATATTTCTTACATACATACTAAAATCTGAGCACACATTCAAAAAGCTCAAAAATGAAATTTTGGTTTGGTTGGTTTGGTTTGTTTGTCGCTCAACGGTCATTTTTTGCACACGAGGGCTAATTAGACCGGGACTTACGGTTTAAATGGATTCCGAACCACTACAAACATCCATGCCTAAGGTGGGATTCGAACCCACGAACTGTTGAACCGAAGGCAATAGCACTAACCATTCGGCTGCCAGCTCGGCAAAATGAAATTTTGAGTTGCAATGTTTCTTAGCATTTAAATTCAGGGATGATCAATTCATTTTCACTTAAATCACGAGGTAAAAGTTTTTTGGTTTCTTCAATTATGATGATTTGTTTAACCAGATTTGCCCGTCATAATGATCCAGATATTTTTCTGCACCATCATTCCAAGCATAAATTGGTAAATGCACTGCGAATAGAATATCGATTACATAAGGCAATTCCAAGCCAAAAATCAGCAATGAAATCAATTATTCATATTATTAGAAGGATTTGCGATCGTGCGAAATAGAAATGTCAATCCAAGTATAAAATGAAATGAAAAAGTGAGAAAAATCTAATAAAATAAATTTACAAAAAATGATCTTTTTTTTCAATTTTAGTTCGTAAATAGGAGTTAAAATTATCATTGCGTCTTTGGATCATGTTTAGGGACCTCTCAGACACGGATTCATGAAATGGTGAATATGCGTAAATTACACAGGTTCGAGAAAATAAATATTTATTACACAATTTATATTAGCTGATTGTTATATGCATTTATTTTTTGCATCATTAGGATTTGTTACTCAAAATTTACAGTTTAAAGGGAATTGAAAACTATTATGAATATCCGAGATGAGAATCATGCACAAGATCGTGATATAATTGTTAAAATTTGCATTGCGTTAATTATGTTATCTATTAATTGAAAATGATGTGATTAAAATTTCGAAATAAAAGTAGTTTATTTTAAATTATAAAGAGGCCACCATTTTGATAAAAATTTAAAGTCTTCAATGTTTTTCAAACCTTGAGAATCTCTAAAATCTTTCAAATACTGAGTTAGAAATATAATAAAAAATAAAATATCAATTGAAAATTTTTATATTAGAAAATTTTAAAGATAATATAAAATAAAATAAAATTTATAATAATGTAATTTCCACAAAAATGCAACACAAATGTTCAGCAATTTAAATTAATAACAAGCTTTTAAATTGAATCTGAATTTATTTGTTCTTTTTAAATAACATTTTAGCTCCAGAATAACTATATAACTATTATTTTTTATATTTGATTTATTTTTACTTTAATAAATGCAAGCATATGAATTTTAGGTGATTCAATTGCAAACAAAATAATTTCAGACTATTGGCAATGATGCTTAAGATTTCAATAATGATATTAAGTTAATAAAAGCAATTAAAAAGATATAAGTTCAAAATAGTGAATATAACTTATAAAATCATTAAAAATTATTGACTTAATATATATACGCTTTTAAAATACATATTAATATCTTCATTGAGATAAAAATTTATTAAATTTTGTAGGAAAATTTTGCGCATTAAACTTTGTATTCTCGGGAAATTATTGTTAAAATTAAGAATTAAAACACAAATGACTAAAAGGGAAAAATTTCAAAAATTTTAAAATAAAAAAGCTATTAAATTTCAATTTTACAAAATTTAATCATAAAACTATTTTTTAATTTTTTTAGGTTATTTTATTGTTTTTTTTTTTAAATTTATGGATTTCATTCAGATTTCTCATTTTGGAAAAATTTTCAGATGTACAATTTTTCCTTAACATAATATCACATTTTTACTGAATAAACATTGCTATTTTAAAATAATCCTGGCTATATTAATTATTTTTCATTTATTATTAGCATATTAAAATTGTTCGACATTAACAATTTTTTTGATTGACAAACTTTTTTGATTGACATACAAGATAACGGTTCAACAAACCTCGTATAATACGTAGACATGAATGCATTTTAGTTGCTTTTGCAATCTAAATTTAGTGATATATATTATACATAGTTAAACATTTTTCTATTGTTAGGAAAGCTAAAAGTAATATTTTATCTTATTATTTCTCACACAATCTTTTATTTCCTGTAACTCCAATTTCTTCCTCTCTAATATTTTCAATGTATAATTTCTCACCCGGTATTATAAATTATTTTAATTATTTATTTTTTTAAAATAGCAAAAAAGGATTTAATTTATTTCGTTATTAAGAAATTAAACTTTTAATGCTAATACATTTCATTTCAAATATTTTTATAATTTTATTATGTATAATACTTATATTTAAATTATATAAATATATTAATTAATACCAAAGTTGTTATAATCAGGATACATTATATATATTATAGAAATTTTGTAATATTCACGAGCTTAGAAACTCCTCAAAATATTTTTTGCGAGGGTGACCTACTTTAGAAAGACTTTCTTTTAAGAAAGATAAGATTAATATGTCCAGCTTGTAGATGTTTTATGACCACGAAAGAGATAAAGTTTACATTTTGGGCTTTATCTTTTGCTCCATGGTAATTTTAGCAATTGTTATGACGAGCTTTATATAGTCGCAACTTGTGACCTCCGAATTGCTCTAATCTTCATGCGAACCAGTTATAATTCAAAGATTAAACTAAATTTTAATTTGCTTACACAAGATTGTTCAAGATTACATTATCTTTCATTATAAGTAACATTAAAGATATCAATGATGATTATTAATTTATATTTCGATGAAAGTGGACTTAACTAATCTAACATGATCAGAAACATAATTTTCAAACGCCACCACGATGTTATGCTTACTATTAAAACTTTTACCATTATCGTCTTTATGTGTTTAGTGAAAATATGTTACTGTAATTTTCAAACGTAGAAAGTATGTAAAACATGTAAACCTGGGGGCGTAGTGGTAACACTTCACGTTCCCAATTTTCAGGTCCGATGTTCGGTTCTCGAGATGGAAAAGGCCGATTCGATTTTTCATTCTTACAGCGCTTTGATAAAAGTGAGTACCAAGTTTGTTTGGGAACTAAACATTGGAGATTTCACGTTAGACAGACTACCTAACCGGTTTGGTTTGGTTGGTTTCTTTGTCGCTCAACGGTCATTTTTTGCACACGAAGGCTAATTAGACCGACTACCTAACCGGGACATATGCTCGCACCCCTGGTGCCTGGGTCACGAAAAGATATGGGCACTATAGGGCTTGGTCCCACTAGACTGTCATTCCACTGGCAGTCCAGAGGCTAAGTGTAAAATTTGTAAAAATACCATTGATATCAAGATCCAAAAAGACCGAAATTCAATTGCTCCTGGGGAAACTACATAATTTCTCCAGCTTTAATTGACAATTTAAGTTTACTTATGCAGTTTTTTTTTTTTTTTTTTTTTTTTTTTTTGCTATTGCTTCTTTCTTTTCATATTGAGATTAAAGTTTCCGTCACAAAAACCAAATCATTAGCAAGTTATTGATTTCCAGATATTTTTATGAATTCAATATTTGAATATTTCTTTTTAATACATTTTTCTTGTTAATTTCCTATCTATATATTTAAAACAAATATCAAAATTTTTCTTTTTAATTTCCTTTATATTTGATAACGTTATCTAAAGAAATTACTTGAAAGAAATTGCAGATTAGTTATTTTGATTAAAATGCGATAATCACTTTATTTGCAAGTCTTATTCAACATATGCAGTCAGAGAATGAAAGGCAGTAATTTTTCACATTAAGACATTGATCATGTGCTTACGTATTATGATACACATTTCAATGTGTGATTATACTAAATTTCCTTCTCTCTGTAACAGTCAAAACAATGTTCCTTTTACTTCAGCCACTTACATTAACAAATTTATTTTTATTATTTTTGATATGGCTTTATCATGTGATGGATTCACGATTTCTTAATACCCAAGACAGTGTATTGCAAATCAAGAGTTAAAAAAAGATATGGCCAGAAAATTCAAAATATTCTTCTGCCACCACAAAATATGTAGTGTCAAAATATTCTTTTGCTATCTCAAAACATTCAATTAATAGTTAATTCTAGAATCAAGTTGATTCATCAGTCTACTGAATGAAATTCATTTTGTGTGTGTGATTCGGAGGGATCAAACTAGCTCAAAGTTTTCGAAGGAAATCTTGATTTTAATAGGCAAACAATAAAAGATAATTTGAAAAAACTTGCTTATTCTTTATATAATAAATTCCCGTTATTACTAAAAAGTAATTAGGTTTTCTTAAGCTTATATTTTTATCTAAAGAAAGTATTTATTGCACAATATTTAGTTATTGTAATTTTTATTGCTCTATATTTATATAGAAGCAAATTTTTTGTAGACAGATTTCCGTTTTTCTCGAAGGTATGAATTCCTTATCTTTCCTTTTCCTCTTATCAACCGCGTGATTGATAGTATGAAGGCACACTGCATTTCATTTAATATTAAATTGACTCTCCATATGTGTAATATGTTTGAAAACATGAAATATATTTTTAAATTTTTATAAAACTATCTGGGAACAAGTAACAATAGATTCTATTATGTTATTGCTTTTTCAATATTCTTATATTGGTTTTTGATATTAAAATTATCTTTGATTTTGCAATATAAAGCTCTCACTTTTAATATATAAATACTTTTTTCTATTAATGCTGTAACTAAACACATTTCCTTTCTCATTTACGAATATGTTAGTTTCACGTTTGAAACAGAAAACTGATCTCAGAAAGAACTTTGATTTTCAGTTCACTATAAATTTTCATTCTGAACTTTGGTTTTCAGTTTATCAATTCCAAATTTGGTTTTTTCTTCAAGCATAAATGTTTTTAAGAATTAAGAATTTTCTTTATCTGAATGTCATAATTGAATCATAGAATAAAAGAGTGATTGTAAAGCAAAATAGACTAAAAGGCTTAGTCTATTCTAAAAGCCTTTTTTTTAATTAAATTTGAAGTTCATCAATATCACCTGATTTATGAGGACAATTACTCAGTAAAAATTTTAAAAAAAATTACACTTGATACATTTTATTAATACTCTTGCAACTACGAATTTATTCCTTCAATATTAAAAATAAATTTTAAAGAGCAGTTTCTCTATAGATCTTTATTTGCAATTTGTTCATTTCTATTGTGTTAGAGTAAAATAAAAGAGAACTAGAAAATGTGATATGACTTAAACTTTTTAAAAACGCCGAAGTTAATTTTTGTTTGGCAAAGTGAAATGAAAAAATCAACATCCCTTTTTTTTCTCCCTGAGTTTGGAATCAAGACTCTTCCCAGATAATGAAACAAAAAGCAAAACGCTACAGTGTTGAAATTTACCTCCCTAAAAAGGCACCAAGTTTCTTCGTACACTTACACACACACACCATCATTTAATATTTTATTTATATAAAAATGCCTTTTAGTAGGTGCTGTGGCACAGGTGCCGTACAAACCATGATTCCAAATTCTGAATATTTTTGGCGATGAAGAAATGTTGCCAAGATGATGTATCGTGACGTGCGCGATGACGTAAATAGTAGGGTTGCCAAAATAGAACTTTTGCATAATTCTTATAGGTCTCGATATGTATGACGTAATAAAAACGAGGTTTCCAGATACATAAAAAATCCCCCAAAAAATCGCCAATCTCAGAATTTGGCGTCATGGGTTATACGGCACCTGTGCCGGTGCTGTATTTTAACAATAAGGGTTCCAGTGCATTGTTATATTCAAACCAAAAAAGTTATTCAAATAATTGTTATGTATAGATACATTTTACACAAATTACCATTCTAGATAACATAAATTGGCTTGCAAATAAATTATAAGCATTCCTTTATAAATTAGTAATAAAATAGAATTTCAAGCTCACCTTATTTCATTACACGTTTTGACAGAAAGTAGACATTTCAAGTATATCGAAAGCCGAAAGTATTTCTGTCCATTACGAATAAAAATATTTCATTGTTGCTAGTCTTATCTATAGACCGATTAACCTGCTATAACTGTTATCATGGCAATTATAATGGACAAGGCATTAAGATATAAACATTCTGTGACAGGTAAGACAACAAAGCAGGTTATCTCTATACTTATTCCTTATCTAAAAATTGAATATTCTGGATGAAGCTGACGGATAATCAGATTTTGAGTATTTGAATCTGCGATTTATGAATGTTTGAAATCAATGATGACACAAGCGAGTTAAAAATATCCTAGTGTTATGTAATATACATGAATGAAAATTTTAATTTGAATAATGGTATCCGAGTTTCACATAATGTATTTTTTTATTTCCTACAAATTCAAATTATCTTTTTTCCTCGAAATTTGGTGTATAATTGATATAAGGTATAGTCAAGTTCATTAAATAATTTTTATATCAGGCTAAAAATAGATTTAAACTTCTAAGGATTTTATTTGAATTATTTTTAAATTCAAATTTCTTTTGTAGAATTTATTTCTCATTAGAACTAGCAACATATTTCTAGATGTGTACTTCAATAACTTTCTTTCTTTCTTATTAAAAATGTATGCTCAGTTTATCTTACTATAAATAATTAATTTTTTAAGAAGTCAAAGTCTCGTATATAAAGTTCTCACATTTAATGACTTAAATGTTTAAACACTATTTTTTTGCTTTTTGGTATTTTTTTTCAATAATATGAAGAGAATAATGGTGTTAGACTGATTGTAAGTACTTTGACTATAATACATAATTTTTTTTCAAATACCTGTCATGCAAGCATTTGTTAATTGAAACTGGAAACAAAAGTACTGTTAAGTTCTTATAGTGTTCATATGTTCCCAGTTTCTATATGCTATATATAAACTGAATAAATATTCCTAGCAATTAGATTATGTTAAAGAAAAATATAGTTCGAAACCGAATAAAAAAATTTGAAATAAAGACATTTCTTAATATACACATATTTAGGTAATTTATTTAAATATTTGTTTCTGGTTAAAAGATGCAAAAATGACCATAAGTAACAAAAGAAAATGAATATTAAAACATCAAATGTGAATATATAGATTTTGTTATTTTAAATAGACATTTTTGCTAATATACGTGGGTAATGTACTTAAATTCTTGAAATATTTTGAGTTCAATTATGTTTAACATAAAAATTTTAAAATTACATTTAAGCAATTCAAAATTAAAGTTTAAATTGTAAAATAATTCTTACATTTATCATAAAATTACGAAATTTTATATGTTTGGCAACAGTAAATATTCTATAATAAAAATGCAGATATTTTCATGATTCGAGTGTATTCATCAATTGAGTACAGTTCAAAATTGTACTTGACACGATGATGATTTTAATCGTATCAAATAAGCTGAAAGCTGTTACATTTGAATGTTCACCGTATATTGTATATGGAAAGCATTTTTATTGGTAGTGAGCAGTAAAAAAAAATCACATATTGCAAGAAAATAACCTTGAAGATCCTTATGCATACAGCCGGGAAGATATGGTAATAGTAAGAACAAACACAACGTCAAAAGAAATATTAAGAAGTTTGAGATTGAACACAAATATCCACTCTCTCAGTAGATTCAAATACTAATACTAACCCATAGTCAGTATCAGTTGACGATTTGAACCACGTAGCTATTGGCTTGTAACTGAATGCTATTGTATGATACTTGAACATCCTCAGGGTCATTTCCATCTGGGATTACTTTTCAAAGATCGGAAACCCACGAGTCTGAAATGAAAAAAATCCAGGTAGCTCTCAAACATCTATTTCGTCAGAGGTGTCCGTAGAAATCAGAATCCAAATAATCATCTTCCGTTTTTCAATAATGATTGACTTCGAATCCGAGGCATTCCAATCCAAAATGCACAATCCTATCATTATGACTCTGGAAGCCTGTTTGGCTAAGGCGTCGTTCTCATTATCGGAAAGTAGTGAGTTCGAATCCCGACTGAACTGAAGAGTTCCATCGAGTTCATTAAAGGCAGCTGGAGCATGTTTAACATGTCGTCATCGCAATGTCCTTTAAGTGAAATAATACTTCTGGGCTTAGCATGTCAAGTATTGGGGGACTTTCGCTTAGTCCCTTCTAAATTAGGAAGACATCCACCCGGCTGGTAGATCAGAGTACAGCTCAGAGCTAAGGACAGGGGAACATGTTGATGCAACAACAGTCCAGTCATTAAACCAAGGTGAGTCTTGATTGATAATGTGTGATTAGATATTTTTTCTATCCATTTCAAAGGACAGGATCCCAAAACATTATATATATGCTTTTATGCAACTCTTATGGTACGCTTGATACTATGATTTATATATATATGTTATCCTGTGATATTATTTCCAAATAAGAAAGCTACAAGAGGTAGAAATAAAGTATCTCTTATAATTTTTTACTACTAATATCTCTTTATTTACGGATTTTATGCTGAATAAATATTTTACACTCCACTTTTATTATTCCTTTTTTAAAATTATAAATATAATTTTTTTTATTTATAGCTTAAATTTAACATAACATTCATTTTAAAATTCGTTTTAATATGCTTTTCAAATCAAAGTAACTTACTTGTACAGTTAGATTTTTTGATTATTTTATCGGAATTTTTGAATATTTGAGAGAGACCGAAGGCAGAGAGGAATTTCTTTTTTTAAAGGAGTTTACGATTAAAACGGTCTAAAAACTTCCAATACCAAAATACGATGATACAGAATAGAATTATTACAGAAAACTTTATTTAAAAGTTAAAGTTCAAATGAAAGTTATTTTATTTGAAGCAATGCTCGTTTTGAATAGAATGATAGTCACACATACCGCAACACATATTCGAAAAATGGGTTTCCATTGTGCTTTCATTACCTGTCAGGATAATAAATATTAAGCGTTATCTTAGTTCTTCAATAAGTTTAATAAATTTAAAAAAATCTTGTCACGAACTATTTTCCTCGGAAATGAGAATAAGGAAAACATTTCTATTGTTTTTGTGACGATATTTTTTATATATTTGAAATTTTATACCTATTGTACTTAATCGTTCTATGCAATTTTTCTAAATGAATATTTTGTTCTTTATACACCATAAAACTAATACATATACTTAATTAGTAATATAAACATTAATGATTTAATGCAAAACTTTTCTGTGTAAAATCAAGTGTAACAAATTTTAAAAAATAAATATAAGGTAATGCTTATCATTCCCATTTTAAAAAGGTGTAATTTTCGAAGCGTCAATAAATTAACTAATATCTGAACTTTTCTGGATTGCAAAAAGTATCCTAATTTTAATTTTTTTTTTTTTTTTTGATTATGAAATCATTCTTATTTTGTAAATAGTTTTGTCATGTTCTTTCGTAAGCGCATAAAGTATTCAATTTCGGATTTGTCAGCAAAATACTAAACATAAAAGTTAGCTACATTAAATATGAAAGTAGCATTGAGTAACATTAAATATGAACATTAAATACTTGTTTTAACTAGTGATTTCTCAGTATTTGAAAGATCTGTTGATAAAATACGCCAAACTGGTATCCTAGTAATTAGCATTTTGGTCTTTCATTCAATAATTCTCTTCTCGGGTTTTGTTATTAGTTGTGGCTCGGAATCTACTTTAAAGTGTGAAAAGATGACTGCTGAGAGATAAGCAAATCAAGCCAACTGTTGATAAGGTCAAAGATGAAAGAGAAAAAAAGAACAATTTATGTTTAAATAATATATAAATTTTATTGAAAAAACCATAATAAAGACAAAAAACACAATTATCAGTGATAATCAAAACTCTTGAGATTGTAGCATTTAGTAAAAAAATTTTATTCAAAGCAATATATATACAGTGAGTGTAAAAAGTATTCGTACAGTACGACAATTGATTTATAAGAGATCCGTTCATAAAAAAATATAAACATAAATTTCATTTTAATTTATTATAAATATATAATAGAACATATTTTCACTGGTTTCATGTGAAATTACACAAAAATAATTTTATACATGAATAAATATTTACAAAACTGAAACAATCCAACATTTTGTGGTGTAAAAAGTATTCGTACATCAGGCATATATTGGTCAACACAATTATAATATTACAGCAAATAATTTGTAGGATATCATTTGGCTCGAATAACTGCCTTGAGTCTCTTTGGCATCGATTCCTCCAATTTTGCTGTTATTGAGCTAGATATGGCGTCCCATTCTTGATTAAGAGCTGATTCCAAATCATTTTTATTAGAAATATGTCTGGATCTAATATTTTTATCAAGAACGTCCCATAAATTCTCGATAGGGTTGAGGTCCGGCGACTGAGGAGTAAATTTCAAGAACTTTGGGATTTTATATAGTATGCAGAGCCTTGTGTTTAGGGCAGTGTGCTTGGGGTCGTTATCATGCATGAAAACTTAATAACTATTCAAGCCCATTTTTGTTGCACTAGGTTTTAATTTATTGTTCAAAATGTCAATATAAAGTTGATGATTCATAATGCCTTTAATAAAGACTAATTTGCCCACCCCAGAAGCACTCATACACCTTCTAACAAGTAGACTTCCACTCCCATGTTTCACTGTTGGAACTAAATTCTTAGGATGCATTTCTGTATTGCGCTTTCTCCATACCATTCGTCTTCCGTCCGATCCAAATATGTCGTATTTACTTTCGTCTGTAAAGATAATCTTTTTCCAGAAATCTGGACTTTCATAACGAATTGCTTCGCGAAAGACAATCGCAGCTTCCGATTCTTCTCACTGACAAAGAATTTTCGTCTCGCAACACGGCCATGGAAACCTTCATTTCTGCATGCATTTCGAACAGTACTTACAGAGACTGCTGTTCCCATGTTCTTTAGTTCTGATGTTAATGTAGGAGCACTTATTTTGACATCCTTCTTTAATGAATGTACCAGAAACCGTCTGTCGGATGATGTCAATAGACATGGTCGCCCAGTACGAGAACTGTTTTGAACGTTTTGAACCGTTAGAGTGGCAGCAAACTTTTTATGATTGACAGCACAGTTGAACGTGGTCTACCAACCAGATCAGAAATTTTGTTGTACGATTTACCATTTTTACGGATCTTTAAAATCAGTTCTCTTTCGGAAACACTTGTCTCTTTACTTTTACGACCCATTACAGAATTTCTAGTTTCTCACTACATTAAAATTTCCACTGATGAACCTTTTAAGTAACTTACAAGATGACGGCAATTAACTACTTCTTAATGGCTAAAACAATCACAATATATAATTTAAAAAATTTGCATTTCTTTTAGTGTACGAATACTTTTTACACCACAAGATGTTAGATTGTTACAATTTTGTAAGTATTTATTCATGTATAAAATTATTTTTGTGTAAATTTCACATGAAACTAGTGAAAATATGTTCTATTATGCATTTATTAATAATTAAAATGGAATTTATGTTTATAATTTTTATGAACGGATCTCTTTTAAATCAATAGTCGTAATGTACGAATACTTTTTACACTCACTGTATATCTGTATATTACGATTTTGATTGAATTGATAAACTAAATGGTTAATACTAGGCTTCATTTAAATAGCGCACAAAATCAAACTAAATATTGAAGCAAAAATTAGTTCAAATTCAAGAAGACCAAATCATTTAAAGATTTCATTGGTTTCATTCATATCGTTCCTTTTAATTAAATTTCTTGGAAAATGATTTCTACGATAGCAGCGTTCTGAGGGAGAAATGTTCTAAGCACCATCTGGGATTTAACGTGACCATCAATGATAGATTAATTCTTGAAAGTCATGGATTTTCAATTATTAGTCTATTATTGATGGTCTTCATTTGCAATCGCGGCGGGCATCAAAAATTTACTCAAGTTATCTCATTTTAAAATATGTGTCTTATGAATCTAAATAGCATAATCTTTAAAAAAAATTCTCATTCTTTTAATAAATTAAGAAATTTTTCTCGTGTGAAACGGGTAAGAAAATTATTCACTTAGTGGATCTAGTGTTTGTTAGGTTCCTAGCCTAAATGGCCATGTACCTTCTGTTCCTAAGAAATTTTTCTATACCTAACTTTAGTTGAGATTAACATAATGATTTCAAAGCATAAGGTTATTTAAACACAAAAGATTAAGAAAATATTTTGCTTAGGTTAAAGTGCTCCCAACGAGAGTTCTTTGCATGAGATTGAATAAACATAAAAAAGAAAAATTTGAATACACATTACAAACAAGAGTGCAAAAATAAATAAATAAATAAATAAATAAATTACAGTTATATACATAGTAACAGTATTGATATAACTATATAAAGACAAAATATTTTTTTTATTCTATTATATATGCATATTTATAAATACAATTTTTTTCCTTTTCTGTACTTTATTTTATTTTAATTATAAGAAGAAGAAATTATTAATTTCTACTTTTTGGGAGGCGAATAGATAAGTTTGAATGTGGTTTAGCCCGCAGAACCGCCCTTGGTCTGTGGAAATTGGAAAGTTCATAGGGACTGTAGTTTTCAATTGCTTGAATTTCAGAGTTATCAATTTCATAAAGATTGTTGTAGAAGCGAAAAGCAAGGAATTGGACGTATCTTGATAGGGGAAGGACACCCAACTTGTTTCTGATGTGTTCGTTTCTGATGTAGAAGTCTGATTGAGTGATCAGTCTAAGAAATTTACTTTGCTGACCCTCAAGAAGTTTCAGGTTCGTTTCCGCAGCACCACCCCAGATTGGGGCTGCATAGGTGATAATAGGGCGAAGGTATGATTTATAAATCAATAGCTTGTTAGCCATGGAGAGCTTTGATTTGTAGGCAATTAAGGGGTAGAGTGAAGTTTTGGCAGAAATAAATTTATTCTTAATTTTATTAATATGGGCTTTACAGGTAAGTTTTTTATCTAACGTAAGACCGAGGTACTCGACTTTATTTGACCAGGGGACCGAAAAACCGCTTAGTTGAATCTGGGTGGGTAGAGTACATTTCCTAGTAAAAATGACAGCAGTGGATTTGTTTGGATTTATTTTAATTTTCCACTTATTAAGCCACTCTTCAATGGCCATGAGGTGTTCAGTAAGGGTAGCATGGATTTTCCAGTAGAGAGAGCTAGTGGACAAAACGGCAGTATCATCCGCAAACAAGCAGAGCATAGTATTTTGGTGTTGCGGAATATCATTGATATAGATGTTAAATAAGAGAGGACCCATCAGGGATCCTTGCGGTACGCGAAAATTATTCTCTTAGTGTGACACTGATCGATAGATAACTTCCGATGAGAACCGGAAGTTGGAATTCAAACAGCTGAGTTGAAAGTGAGAAAATATGGGATGTTATTTTTAACTTATTCTCAGCTAAGAATAAATTGAAAGTGACATCCCATATTTTGGGATGTCACTTGGAAATGTTAAATTTTGTTTAACATCCCCAAGAGTGATAAGTGATCATCATCATCCAATTAATTTCGATTTGGGTGTTTTTATAAAATAGAATTTGATAGTGAAGGTTTTCTGCTGTTCATCATGTAAATTATTATTATAAATACACTTAAAAAATACCTTAGTTTACATCGTGAAATTTTTTTAAAAATATAAATGCTCTCTCTACTAATGCATATAAGCTTATATTAATATAAAAGCTCTTTCTGAGTTATTTGCGATTTGATACAAATTGTGTGTTAATCATTATCAACAAAAACATTTATTTCCCCCCCAATACCAATTCTAAAATATTCTAATCGGTATTCGTTCATTTTCTAATTTGATTCCTTCAATTAGATTTATATATCTAAAGTTTTAATGATACTCATAACATATGTTAATTATTACACTCTAAATTGATTTACTATTAAAATAATGATTTCGTTATTTACGATTTTTTTAATCCTCGCATGTTTAAAGGAACTTAATAAAGTATTTTTCAGTGCATTGGGTATGTGAGAGGGGACATGGATTTGAGACCGGAGGTGGTGCTTGAGAGACTATTTTTGGATTCATGGGGCTGGAATGATGGTACTGTCACGCCAGTCGGGGATAAGCAACAACAACAACAACTTAATAAAGAAATCGATGAAAGTAATTCATTCATTATGTTGTAAATAAATGGTTCATTATGTGATAAATAAAGGGTTAAAAAGCTCCAAATGGGTACACTAGTAAAATCCCACTGTCCAGAAAAGCTAGCTTAAATTTCAACAAATTTATAAATGATTTTACTGAGAGGAAAATGATTTTACCAAATCATTTTCCATTATTCCCCAGTAGATATGTATTCTATAGCATTGTGGACTTCATTTCTACTTCATATTTTTAACTCTCATTAGAAACTCTAATATTAAATCAAATCATTAAATACACTATATGCTTTCTGAAAGTATTATCATTTACAATGAAATATTATAAGTGAAAAAAAGTTTTTCAATTTTATTGAGTTTAAATTATTTTACAGAATCATTCATCGCCAATTATGGTAAATGCAACCAAATGGGAATTAGTTTTATTCTTAAATTTGGCTTGAATAGTTTCATTTTTTAATTTGAAAATTAGTCTTAAATAAAACAGAAATTTATTTAATCATTAAAAATATTTTAGTCAAATAGATAACACAACACACGTGTCTCTCTTTTTCTTCAGAATGTACATTTCTTTCGGTATTTTGATGATGACTGAATAAATCACAAAAATAAAGATGTCTACTATTTTGGTGCTTTCATTTTGAGACATTTTCTATTCCTTCCGTTACACGTCCCACTCATTTAATGAAACTAAAATAGATTTTGAGGACATTGTATTTTGATTTTGCTATTTTTAAATTCATTCATATGCCTCATATGCCAATTATAAATTCATACTAGTAAGCAATATTTTGTCATAAGTTTTATAATCGAATTAACATTATTACTGAAAATATAATACATATTATGAAATATGTTTCATATTTTAGGTAATAATGTTAATTGCGATACAATACATATTATAAAATTATTTAAATTCGAACTTTTTATGCTAAGAAAATAAAAGATGAAATTAGAGATTTATTAAATATTATATTTAACTTATAATTTTTAACTTATTATTTGCAAGCAGAAAATAATTTGTCTTTTCTAATCATTTACAAATAATGGTTTAATGCACGGATTACATTTACAATTAACGATTATACTCCAAAAATCATAAATTTGCTTAGTTTAAATTTAAATATTTAATGAAATAAATTGTTATACTCTATACATTCATTTATAACTTAGTAAATGCTATTAAAATATTTTTCTATTTTGTCAACTTCCTATTTTACTTCTATTCATGTGATATTTGAAATAAATATTATGATTAAGTGAGTAATTTAAAAATAATAGTTTTCTGTTTTTGTTTTAAATTAGTGTAAAATGATTTTATGAGTTACAATGTTGAAACTCAGATATGACTGCATGAAAAGCCAAGGGCTGAAAACTAGTATTTTAATTATAATAAAATAATCTTTTGATGTAAAGTAAAATTTAAATTTATAAGTTAAAAGAAATATTTCATTTTTTTTTTGTCAATTTGAGATTTAAAAATTAAATCGGTGACTGTTTTATAAGCTGCTTCGAAATGTGAAGTGGCAAAGATTTTAATTATAACTAAAATAACTTAAATCTATTTTATAGAATCTAAGGACCTAAAATTAGTTCAAAATGTAACACATCAGGATTTTTTGAAAGAGGATTATTTAAAATAAGTTTTCAAATGAGTAACATATAACTTTGAAGCTCTTCAAATAGGAAAATTATCATTCATTATATTATATCAATAGTTGTCAGCTAATTTTCTATAAGGATGTATAAGTTAATATGTTAAAAAAAAACACTTTTATTTCTTGATGTTTTTAAAACTTTCCATAATGTTCTTTCTCCCTTAAATGTCTTTAACTTATAAATTATGTGATAAGATCTAAAATTCACTACAAAAAATACACATGAAATTACATGAAAAATGACACGAAATAATTGAAAATTATATCCCAAATAACATAGAAAAGTCAAACATGCTGAAACTGATCTGATCAAGTATGTAGCATGTGAAAGTTGATTAGAAGTTTAATACACAAGCGTAGTGCCAGGGGGGCTACCATGCCCCGGGCGCAGCATACAGAGAGGCGCCAAATCATTTCAAAGCTAAACAAAATTTTTCAGAAATTTTCAATCTTTGTATTATCATAATATGAATTTTATTAGGAGAAATAAACTTTGCATTTTATAATTATTGTGTCCTGTCCAGGGAAAAATAAAAAATACTCCAGAGGGAGGAATCAGATTTGGAAAAGAAAAGAAGTTGCTGATGAAAAATGAGGAAAAGCTGCAGGAGCTTGCCATAAGCGAAATTCTTACTCTTATATTTCTTTATTAATAATAATTTTTCATGGTTTAGTTCCTTTTAAAAATTGCGATCTTTTAACCATGCTTTCGATTTTCATTTCTTAATTAGTTAGACTTTTGGTTTTGATTCTTTCAATCTTTTCCTTTTTAAGTTTCATAGTTTGCTCAAAGTTTATGATATTATTGTATAGTACTACAAATCTTGTAAATGTGTGAATAACGAAAATATCTTAATTTTTTTTCATATAAAATTTCTGGAATATTAGATGGGTCAGCTTCATTTTAATGCATAGAGAGGTTTTCATTTTAGTATAAAGTTATTTACTAAGTTATTTGTGTTAATGTTATGTGGTTCTATTAACTTAGGGAGATTACAGAAGAGTAAGCTCATGAAAAACACCTATTTAATTTTGTGAATACACCAAGATTTACAGTGTCCTTTATGACTCAATTGTTATACAGGTATCTTAGTCAAGTCATATACTAAAAAAAGTCATAACAAAAATATTAACAAATCAAATAAGTTTGTTTTACTCAATATAAAAAAATAAAAACGTTCAATGAATATTATTTTCTCTGGACCCTTCTGGATGTTATAATTATTCAAAACTTAAAAGTTTTTTGTCGAAATTTCAGTGTTATGAAATATTATTTGTCGTGCTATTTTTTAATTTCTCATAACAGATTAAATAATTTTATTTAACAAGCAGTACTTCTAATATTTTTGATATACTTTTATGATAAAAATGTGAAAATTTAATCTTATTTTGATTATAATAACGTAATAAATAATAATGCGCAAAAATAGAAAATTTCATATAACTGAAATATTATTAATAGAAACTTGTAAGAATTTAAAGGTACTATAAATAACAGAAAAGTCCGATTTTACTTAAGTTATCAAGAAGCAAAATAGAAAGATCAGATTTAGTAGTTATTGAGACTTAGTGAAATTGTATTATTCATTGTCCCAAAATAAAAATAAAACCCTTGTATTTTTTATCTCAGACTTTTACTGTTGTAGCCATTCAGTCTAGTGTAAAAAACTGCTAAAATAACAACCCCAACACCTCCGGCTCCTATAGAAACTTCAAATCAGTTTACTCCAATTAACTCCGACCAGGAGATGGAGCAACCCCCGCTATTGCCCCTCCAGCTGAGGAAAAAAAATTTTACCCATATTAGCGAGATATGGAGATGATCCCATCGACTTCATTCGCAAATTAAAAGAGTATTTCAAACATGAGTTCGATTCAAAAACCGCAGGAAGAAACCTTAAAATTACAGTAAAAACTGCAGAGGCTCATAGAGAGCTTACCAAATTATTTGATGATAAATTAATAGAATATATTCTAATCAAAAGTAACAATCAAAAACCCAGAAGATATGTCATTCGGGGTCTCCCCATCAACACCAAGATCCAGGACATTGAAAACAATCTAAAACTAATAGGATATCAAGTGGCTAAAGTCAGCCAAATGAAAAACCCCAAAAATAGTAAAATCATGCCCCTGTTTCTTGTAACAATTTATTCTGAACCCGAAGGGGGATCAATGTATAAAATCGAAAAACTATGCCACATTTCAGGAGTGACAGTTGAACACTACAGAGGATCCAAATCGGTGATGCAGTGTTTCAACTGTCAACAATTCTTCCACTCTGCAGAAAATTGTCATATCAGACCAAAATGTGTCAAGTGTGCAGGCGCACACAATACTAGGGACTGTCCCCATGATAGAGTTGAAAATCCCAAATGTACAAATTGTCAGGGTGATCACCCAGCTAACTACAAGGGTTGCCCTAAATTCCCTAAACTAAAAGCTCCAAAAATAAGCAACTTTAAATATGTCAGACAAAATGACTCAAAATCTAATTTTGTGAGACCCGGCATCTCTTATGCAAGAGCTGCTTCACCCTCCCCCGCTCAAGAATCTGAACCAACTCCACTGATGTGCAATATTGAAACAACTGAAAACTTCTCAGATCTAATGCAATTAATTAATGAAATTAAAGCTATTTTTAAAGACATGCCAATTAAGAATATCCTTAAAGATCTTAGAGAAATAAAGTCCCCTATGGACAAATTATTTAAATTAACAGAATACTTCCAAAAAGCAGAAGACTAAATTTACTATTTAAAACTCTGAACTGTAATTTAATTAAACTTATAATAGTCAAAATTCCTTAATAAGCAAATTTTCTATAACATGTAAAATTTATTTAATATGTAAAATTTAAATTAAAATAAATATAATTAATAAATATAAAATAAAATAAGTTAAATCCTAAAATGTCTCAAAATCTTAAACAAGCCCCTCCCACTCTAGAACTAACAACCAATGATATGCCAGTTCAGTTACAGCTATAGCTATCCAGTCAACTCCAGCTCAAGACGAGGGTAAGGTCCTCCGGACCTAGGGACCTCAAAAAACGGCACAGCCAGCCGAAATTGTATCAGTCTAGTGTCGCATTACACTCGTGAGAAAATTCCTGCTAAAACGTGTTTCATATTAGCGGTTCCCTTTGTCCAAAATATTGTGTCCGGCACCAGACTGACCTACAAAGAAAAGGGAGAAATTTTTCATAAAATAGCACTACAGTATGCCGCGTAGGGAATTGTCTTCCTGGAATAGAAATGGAGGGGATCGGGAACTAATTATCTCCAATTTCTAGGAAAACACATAAGCTTTCCTTCCTTTTTATTGTTCACATGGTTTGTATTTCGTGTCTCCCAAATCATCCCTTCATGGGAGCTTTTGAAAATCTGGAGTTCTGACATTTAAAATAATATCGCCGTGTCTTTCTGTCTACTATGTATTCTTTCAATTTGAATATTTATTTCATATTTTTGCTGGTATAAATATTTACTAGCATATGCTTACAGAGTTTTGAAAATTAAATATTAAATTACTTATTAGTTAAAACTATTCATTTAAAAGTACTTTACTTAATTTTTAAATGTTTTTATTTGGGGAAATAATTTTTATTTGACTCGTAATTTTGTTGGCTTTACATTAGCACCTTATATTAAAAAATTTTTTTTCAAATGGTATAAATTAAAAAGCTATGGACGTTTTTTCCTTTTTAAATGTTTTTTTTCTTTTTTATATACTTAAACAAACAGAATCTTCTTTAATAGCGTAACATCGTATTACAGGTCTTAGCTGCTTTTACAGCACGTCTTAAATATACAGAATATCTTTCTTAATTAATTAGTTCAATTTATATAAATTTAAATAAATATTTTAGCTTGAAAAATTCGTTCATGAAATTTATAAAGAAATCGTACATATTTCTCATTCTACATTGTAAAATTCTAAAAATAAGATCGTCTTTAAATGATATAAATTTATTGAAAAAGAAAAAAAATTTCCTGCCATTGCATGAGCAGCACTTCCAAAATGATTCTAAATAGAAATAACTTATAATTTTAATAAAAATTACTCCTTATTTTAATAATAAAATATATTTTAATACCATAAAAAACACAGTTTTATTAAATGCCTTAAAATACGACGAAAATTTTCACTACTACGATAACTGAAAAAAATTCTTTAAATAAAATTAAGCTATATAACAGTTAAAATATATATTTTTTATCTCAGCAATTGTAATTCTTGATAATATTTTGAATCAGTGAAGAACTTGAAAGTACAATATAGAGTGCATCACTTTTGAGAAAAAAAGTATTTTTAATAATATAATATATATTGTTTGGCTGAAAATTTCTGGTTAGATTAAATATACATAATTTTACTTGAATTTATGTGTGTTTTGATTTTTGATTTTAGAAATATGAAAAATATTTTTGTTGTCTGTATTGGCGTTCCGTTGCTCATCAGTTATTTGCATTGATAATGCTATGGTATAATTTAGTTATCTAAACTGAAATTAGATGAAGACTTATTAACAAGGTCTTCTAATTTTTGAATCAGAAAAATATGTTTTATGGTATAAAAATGAAATAATATAAACTATCAATATTACGTTTTGTGATTTAAATTTTTTTACAATATAATTTTGGTTTGCATTAATGGTCTTAATGATATAATTTAAATGCTTAAAAAGATATCATTGTGAAAAATCAGGTGAACTGATCCTAAATTAAAAGTGTAAACTTTATCCCAATTATTATTTTGCAATAAATAGCTAAATTTTGGAAAGTTAGTAACATTATAGAATTTTTGAAAATTTGTTAACATAATTTATAGCATACGTTTAACACCTAATAATCAACAATTTGTCGAATCTTTCATGAATAATATAATGCACAATTAATAGGGAGTAAAAAAGCTTGATTGCTTCAATTGGTTAACAAGCTAGAAAAAATACATTTAAAACTTTTAAGACATTGTTAAGTACATGTTAAATCATTAAAATCAATTTTCTTAAAAGTCAAAAATTAATTGATAAATCAATAAATATCCCGACTTCAAAACTGTAATATCCGGATCAAGGCCTACAATGCCCATCTGTTTCCTAACTGAGGGCCCTAGGATACGAAGCATATGTCCCGGTTAGGTGGTCAGTCCAAAGCTAAATTCTTGGTGTTTAGTTCCCAGCATGATTGGTACTCAGTTAATCGATCCACTGAAAGGATGAGTTGACCTAGCCTGAGAATCGAACCTCGGACCTGTAGCTTGGGAGCGTTAAGTCACCGTGATTAACAAATGTAAAAGTTTGGTTGAATTTTGTCACACAGATTTCCATGGGAAAGAAGTCTATAGAGAAATGTGGGATTGAAATATGTTACTCAGCAGTAGAAAAGAAACCCAAAACTCTATTAGAACTTCCAACATGCCTCATCTCAAACGGTGAAGATAGTGAGAAGAGGATGCCATTCAAATACTTTTTACTATTTCTGCATCAATTGCAAGCTGTGAATGTTCATTCAGCAAAATAAAATAAATTTTTGACTTATTTACGATACACCATGAGTCAAAACCGTCTAAGTGATTTAACAATTTTAAGTATAGAAAAAGAAAAATTTGAAATGATCAACTTTGATAAAAAGTAATTGATCAATTCACTTCAGTAAAGACACGAAAAATGTGAATAGTGTAGATTAGATTGCGAATATTTCTATGATCTGCTTATATCTATGATATGTAACGAATTATTTCCCGGTTAAAAAATTTTTACGTTTATTAAAATAATTGTATCAGTATATAAAATCAATTATATATTTTTATAATTACTTATAAATTACTTAAGTCCGGTTATTCTAATGACACTTATCCGAATTCAATATAAGTGTTTTTTTTAAAATTAGAATTGAATTTTGTTTACATTTAAAACTGAGCTTGATACTTTAAATTAATATATTTTCGATTATTTTATAGTCGGTACAACATTCTGTTATTATTTCTGTTGTATTCTTATTACACTCTATTTATTATAATGTATTATATATCTTTTATTACTTAATACATTTTATTCTCATATTTATATCGTATTATTTTATTTTCAAGGGGGCGCCAAAAAAGGTATCGTACCCGGGCGCCAATTATGCTCACTACGCCACTGGTTTAATATTACTATTTTGTATTGAAAAATATGACGTAATATTGAAATTCTGCATAAGTATTTGTTAATATAAATATTTAGGAATTTCTGCATTTCTTTACATTATTAACCTACAATTTTCAATCCCAACATAAATTTAATCATCAAAATCATATGAATTTATTTGAATATATGTGTTATTTTTTATGTTATGAATGTGTTATTTTTTCTACCGTCTTTTATTTGCTTTTTTTAAAAAAATTACAGAAATTTTCTAGCTATCGAAGGAAAAATTATTATTCAATTAAATTAATTACTTTTATTAAAATAGTGATAAATATATTGCATTATCTCGCTCATAAGATCACTCTCAATTGATTGTTACGTATTTATTATGAAATTAACCTTTAGTTAATTGCTACTTGAATGTTTTTATGCAGTTTAAATGTAATCTTATTACATATTTGTAAATACTTCCTTTTGTCACAAGTCAAATTTGATTATTGATCATTGTTATAATTGAATTGCTTATACTCTCACATATATGCATAAAAAACAAATTGAAATCATGCTAATAATTTTAATAATATTCATCAACAACTTAATTCTATGATCTGAATGATGTGTCTTTCTAATATCACATTTTATCACTAACTCAAGGAGCCAGAACTTCGTACACAAATAGGAAATCATAAATTGTTGGTTGATATATTTTATTATGCTAGTAGGTAATTAAAGTGGTTATTAATCAATTTGCACCTTATCTTGTACCGCAAACATGTCTGGAATCGGATGTCAAACGTCTTTGATGGGGATGTCAACGTATAGTTACTAATGATTGATGACAGCGAACTGTATCTCCTTTTTCAACATTTCCTAGCTATCCCCAGGCCAATAGGAGGTAAAACTTCAAAAGACACCGGACATTCGGCGACAGAATCGTAAAGCAATTATCTGCGTCTGGAAACTCTAGGGGTCTTGAGACCCCCAACGATGTACAAACAGTTGCGGTGTCATAAAATATCTCAAGGATTAGGTGACACCCGAATTCACGGGTTGGTCATTTCCGAAACAAGCGTCTCGAGCCAGAGCCCGGAGCCTCGGCTCCCAGAAGATTTTGGCTATGATTCAGTGACTTGGCGATGTAAAGAAAGCGATAAGTTTCTCTGGCTAGGAAGTTTATCTCATAGTTAAACATGGCGGATTTCACAGCTACGCTTTCCGTTTTCTTTTAGAAAAATATATCGATTTAGTATTGTTATATTTTTATAAATATAACAAATTATTAGTTAATTAATTCATCGGGAATATAATTTCTTTGTATTATAAAAACAATGGATGTGTGTGTATTGCGTTTACATGATCTTTTCCTCTCTAAAGAATAAACGACTTAGTATTGTTATATTTTCGTAAAAATAAGAAAGAATTTGTTTATTAATTCATTGTGAATATAATGTCTATGCATTATTAGAACTAATAATTATTTATTCATAAATAATTTACTATTGTTTATAAATATGTAAGTTGTTATGTTTATTAAACAGATTATGCATAAACCCTTTTGACATTATTGCAAACAAAGTAGCTGAAAAATATTTTATACGAAGTTTCTACTTAAGAAAGAATTTTATTTTTTGAAATTTATTTAAGTTGATATTTTGATTTATCTAAAGGAAGAGAAGAATTGTAGTTAATATTATATGATTCATTGTTTCTTTACAAAAATATTTCTCCTAATTCAGATTCTTTATTTTAATCACTGTTCAAATTCATCACCATCATGAGAATAGTATATTTTTTCATCAAGTACATCCTAACTGGGTACCTTCTGCTGAAATAGTTTTCTTCGAGAACTCATCTCTTTCATTTTCAGTTAATTTTATGTTTGTATACTATTCTTTAGAAGTAAAACGGCTAACAAGAATAGGAAAATATTCTGGAGCTCAAAATTGAGCTGCTTATGAAAAAAGTTTTGAAGCAATATTTGTGGCTTTGGGCACGGAGTCATCCCAATGTTATATGAATTCTGAGAAATTTAGTGAAAAAATTTATTTAGTTTCACCCTCAGTTTTTTACATACGATATTTTATTCCTATTTATATTTATAATATCTTTATTAAAACACAAAAATCAGAATGAAATGTTATACTGAGTGTCTTTTTATTCATATAAATGAAATTTATAAATTTTCCCGTTTTTAAAGAATATAAATCTTTTTGTATTTCAAATAAACGAGTCGCATTCTTAAATTGAACTACAGATGTTCAATATTTACAACTTATGATATATCTTATTTTGAATTTTTAATTTAAAAAATAGACAATGTACACACTAAATTTCTCCTGATTCAGCAAAATATTTTTTATTCAGCGGTTTTTTATTGAAATTTATATTACATACAAAGTTTATTAAAACAAATCATGTGTGCAAAAAATGCTTTAAACAATTTTTATTTTGAATTAACAGATATTTTAATTTTGGCTTTGGAAAAAAAACTTGAGATGCTAATTTATAATTAAAGCATGATAGTGTCAAAAACAATTTAGTCAAATTAATTTTATCATGGGAATACAGAAATAAGAAGGAAACCGTGATAATGCAATTCACACTTCTTTGTTACTTTCATATTATCACATCCACCTTATTTGCGAAAAAATAAATGTCTTCAGCACCATATAAAATACAAATAAAGTTGCTATCTATTTCTATTTTAAATATGGTGCTAAGATATAAGCAAACTATTCCGCTTTTCCTTCATATTTCGAAAAATATTAAAACTTGCAAACATATATAAACAAATCGACTAACACGAACCTCGTTTCAAATTAGACCGGGGAATAACGAAACATAGGGTTACTAATATTAAGTGTGAACAATAGTCACATTTTACACCGCCAAATTATTGCAACTACTCTCTTCAAGTGCGCATGCGTTAGAATTCCCATTTGGAGCCGACGTTCCGGGCCCAGTCTCGAGACGCTTGTATTTCCGAATGGCATAGAAAGGGAAAAGTTTAAAAAGGACAAAATCTAACCGATTTGCCATTTTTTTCTTTAAAATAAATATATAAATAAAAAAAAATCTGAAACGAGAAATAACCATTTTAATCATGATAATTTTCAGACACACGTCTTTTGATTAACTACAAAATTTATCTGCATGATTATTGAAGATGTATTATAAGGGTGGGGATTAACTTTTATGTCAATATATTTATTTGAGGTAATTTAAACTGGTACTAAATGTTGCTACATTATTTCAGATTTCTTCACGTGTGATTAAAGAAATATCACTACATGGTAGAGATTTTATTGCCTCTATAGAAATTCATTTATATTGCAAATGAATAGAATTTTAAAGTTTTGAAATTACAAAGCAAATCTTAAAGAAAAACACAAATAGTTTTAATCTCTTGAATCTTTCGGCACTTTTACTTAAAATGATTAAAGTTAAAAGAATGCGTTTTATATAAACTATTCTATTTTAAGATCATTCAGTCGATTTTTCATCGACGTTAAAAAAGAAAAAATTTAAAATAATAAAATGCGAATATAAAAATGGATTTCAAAAATACTACATAAATTTATTTAAAAAATATTGAAAATTTGAATCTGGTCCATATGTAGTTGCAATTTATATTTATTCAAGGAATTTCTCAGAACAATTTCATTCTTTTAATTTTAATCAATTTACTTTGTTTCAATTAGAATAAATTATTTTAAAAGGTATGTCATTTATAGTTATTTTTGTCATTAAGATTATAAATTTTATGAAATGAAAATAAAAAAAATAATATTTGGAATTTTTAATGAAAATTTACTTGAAGAAAAATTATTTAAATGCTTACACGTTTTACGCAATTTCTAAAGTACATAATTCAGGTTAAACGTAAAAGAAAAGAAAAAATGACATTTCATGCTTTTAAGAAAAATGTTGAGAAAAATATGCATTAAGATAAGATTCAAAAATAATTTAAAAATCTTTAATAGAGAATTCTCAACTGATTTTTATCATGATGATAACTCAAAAACAATGTTTTTCAAGCATGAAATTATAGAAATACATGATAGAAAATTTTAAACAATTAGAATATTATAAAATAGAAACTTTTCATCATATGAACTCTGAAGAATTAGTTTTCATTACAGAAAAAATAGAATATATAAAAACTATTAATTTAATTAATAATTTCATATCCTATAGTTATTTATTTTAATTGCCATAATTATTTTCTATTACAAATTTTATAATGTTAATTTCTTTTATTGCTTTTTGTACCATAAAATAATATTAATTATATGCTAAGCTAAATTAAATATTAATTTTATACTAATGTTTTACAATTCAACTTCCTAATTGCTAAATAAATTTGAGACATTGTAAGAAATTTGGAAATTGGAAGTATTGAATTTTACAAAAATCACTTCGATAATTTTTCGTGTATTTTTTTAAAATTTATTTATTTTTGCTTTAAATGTAACTCTGATGTCGTGTTGTGGTTGAATTAACAATGGAAAGGTTTTCAGTGCTGAATGAGTGCCATCTTTCCAAAGGAATTTTCTTAACAGCAGTATTTTTTTAGATGGTCACATTGGGATAGTCTGCCGAGAAAGTTAATAAATGCAATTTACAAACTTGCACTTATTCACGACATTTTAGGCTATTGACATGTTTTGACTATTTAGCATCGAATTTACTAACTTTTGACAGAAATCCTTTATTACATAGGACCTCTACGACAATTTCCGGAAGAAACACCAAGGCATTTGCGTATTTTAAAAGCACTACAGCATTTCCACCGATGTGACGTTAATGTGCACTTATAAGAAATGTTTCTATAATTTGCATAGTGAGTAAAAAATGCACGAAATTTAGAAAAAAAAGACATCAATAATATCAGGATTTAAAAAAATATTGAAATTGTATTTTCAAATATAAAGCATGTAAGATAGAAAATAAATGTATGTAATTGTAAAAACAAATGTAAAACTTAGTAGACTTAAACTAACTTAGATTTTATCATAAATCAGGTTTACTAAAACTTTCAATTTAAATAATGATAGATTTAATTCCGAAGTCTTTATATCATATTCAGTTTGCTGTAATAATTTTTATCAGCAAAAATAGAATTTAATTTTTTTAAATATTTTTTAATTATTGAATTGAATTTCTCATTGTTGTGATAATATGCATAACATAGTGCATACTGTGGTTACAGACTAAAAACTTCAGGACTTAAAAATAAGAACTATATGCATTATAGCACCCTGTTATTGCTTTCCGTACCCCAAGAATTTCCCCGTGTCCAATGGACAGTTATGTCAAGGAGATTGATTTCCCAGGTACCCCGTAACTAACTGGTACCAGATTAAAATAATGAGAAGTGGTTCGCGATATTGTGGAAACGGCAGAAAATAATTCAAGAAGGGGCATTAAATGCTTCACGGAAAATGAATCACCTGTGGTGACAAGCGTCTCGAGCCAGAGCCCGGAGCCTCGGCTCCCAGAAGATTTTGGCTATGATTCAGTGACTTGGCGATGTAAAGAAAGCGATAAGTTTCTCTGGCTAGAAAGTTTATCTCATTGTTAAACATGGCGGATTTCACAACTACGCTTTCCGTTTTCCTTTGGAAAAATGTATCGATTTAGTATTGTTATATTTTTATAAATATAACAAATTATTAGTTAATTAATTAAATGGAATATAATTTCTTTGTATTATAAAAACAATGGATTTGTGTGTATTGCGTTTACATGATCTTTTCCTCTCTAAAGATTAAATGACTTAGTATTGTTATATTTTCGTAAAAATAAGAAAGAATTTGCTTATTAATTCATTGTGAATATAATGTATATGCATTATTAGAACTATTAATTATTTATTCATAAATAATTTACAATTGTTTATAAATATGTAAGTTGTTATGTTTATTAAACAGATTATGCATAATCAAGCATAAACCCTTTTGACATTATTGCAAACAAAGTAGCTGAAAAATTTTTTATACGAAGTTTCTTATACGAAATTTTTTATACGAAGAATTTTATTTTTTGAAATTTATTTAGCTTGATATTTTGATTTATCTAAAGGAAGAGAAGAATTGTAGTTAATATTATATGATTCATTGTTTCTTTACAAAAATATTTCTCCTAATTCAGATTCTTTATTTTAATCACTGTTCAAATTCATCATCATCATGAGAACAGTATATTTTTTCATCAAGTACATCCTCACTGGGTACCTTCTGCTGAAATAGTTTTCTTCGAGAACTCATCTCCTTAATTTTCAGTTAATTTTATATTTGTACACTATTCTTTAGAAGTAAAATGGCTAACAAGAATAGAAAAATAATCTGGAGCTCAAAATTGAGCTGCTTATGAAAAAAGTTTTGAAGCAATATTTGTGGCTTTGGGCACGGAGTCATCCCAATGTTATATGAATTCTGAGAAATTTAGTGAAAAAATTTATTTAGTTTCACCCTCAGTTTTTTACATACGATATTTTATTCCCATTTAAATTTATAATATCTTTAATAAAACACAAAAATCAGAATGAAATGTTATACTGTGTGTCTTTTTATTCATATAAATGAAATTTATAAAATTTCCCGTTTTTAAAGAATATAAACTTTTTTGTATTTCAAATAAATGAGTCGCATTCTTAAATTGAACTACAGATGTTCAATATTTACAACTTGTGATACATCTTATTTTGAATTTTTTATTTAAAAAATAGACGATGTACACACTAAATAGCAAAATATTTTTTATTCAGCGGTTTTTTTTATTGAAATTTATATTACATACAAAGTTTATTGAAACAAATCATGTATGCAAAAAATGCTTTAAACAATTTTTATTTTGAATTGACAGATATTTTAATTTTGGCTTTGGAAAAAAAACTTGAAATGCTAATTTATAATTAAAGCATGATTGTGTCAAAAACAATTTAGTCAAATTAATTTTATCATGGGAATACAGAAATAAGAAGGAAACGTGATAATGCAATTCACACTTCTTTGTTACTTTCATATTATCACATCCATCTTATCTGCGAAAAAATAACTGTCTTCAGCACCATATAAAATACAAATTTAAGTTGTTATCTATTTCTATTTTAAATATGGTGATAAATATAAGTAAACTATACTGCTTTTCCTTCATATTTCGAAAAAATATTATAATGATCAAGTATAAATAAACACATCGACTGACACGAACCTCGTTTCAAATTAGACCGGGGAATAAGAAACCATAGGGTTGCTAAAATTAAGTCTGAACAATAGTCACATTTTACACCGCCAAATTATTGCAACTACTCTCTTCAAGTGCGCATGCGTTAGAATTCCCATTTAGAGCCGATGTTCCGGGCCCGGTCCCGAGACGCTAATCCTGTGGTGTGACCCCTCAATGAGTTTTTAATGATTCTTAGAGCAGCCCTTTTTCTAACTATCCCATGTGCTTGGGAATCACCTGTTCGATGGGAAGTGGGTGATCCATTAATGTCGTACGAGGAATGTTCGAGAAGTTTCTGGATTGCCTGTTGACTAGGAAACAGAAGGATTCTGAAAAAGAAGAACCACCAGAGACTGAGAGTAAAACCCCTCACAATATCTCCATTTATTCAAATCATTCTAAACTGAAAAGAAAGAATAATAATAATTAATGGAAATCATATCTCCACATAAATGAAATTCTGTGAGAAAACTCATTTTAAATAAATTATGTGCATACTGTAAATATCTCAATTTTATTTAATCTTAAGCCCGCCACACACGATACAATTTTTCCATAGGATTTGTTGGAAGGGGTAGGGGTAGGACACAGTCCCCTCAAACTCTGCTGACCACAGAAGGGGAGGCACATCTGGAGTGGGAAGTTATTTTTAAGGGTGCCATTTTTCAACATTTATTGCTTTTGGCTTAAAATGTGTGCCATGTAAATGGAAATCAAAAATCGCCAAAAATTTCAATAATTTGTTGTTCAGTCACTTTTTCTAACTTGACGTATTTATTGTTGTACTCATTTGTCTGCTTGTAATTTCTGCCATTAAATATTATCATATAACATGAGCAAATTAAGCACGTTGCTTTGGACTGTGATGATGGTGAAAAGCAAACAAACAATAAGAAAAAGAAATGAGCAAAAAATTCGCTGCTCCAGCGTGAATCTCTTTCACATCTAAATTTAATTACAGAAATACAATCGGAAGATAAAGATTTCTTGAATTACATGAGGATGAATGAAAAATTGTATTCAACAATTAGGTTTAAGGTCAAATGATTATTTAACTGGATTAGAAATAGGGCAACAAAGAAATTATTCCGATGAAGCAAAACTCATTCGAAAAAAGTTTGCCAATTATTTTGCTTCCAATGAAGGCAAACTACCATGGCAAGACGCTTTGATTTAATCCTAAATAAAGTACTTAACTTTTAAAAGTTTATGTTTAGAAAATATAAGATATGGATACTAATAAAAGTGCTAATTAATTTGTTAGTTTTATTATTATATATCAAGAAATTAGTACTTAACACATTAAATATATTTTGCAACTGTATAAATGTATTATGAATACTATATAAATACACATAAATATATCTAATCAAATTCTGGGAAATTATAAAATGGTCAATATATTTAAAGGGTAAAAATGGCATCTTAATAACATGTGTAAAAAGTTATTTGTGCTTGAAGACGCGAGATCCCTTAAATTTATATGTGTATCTCCATAAAAATTATAAATACACATTAATTGAAGCATTTTCATCTATTTTTTTTATATATTTTCAATAATTTTTCGTACGCTCTAACTTATTTTTTATTTTATTCGTATAATCATTACTCATTACTTACCACAAACAAGGCTCATCTCTATATACTTCAATGAATTCTTGCAATATATGCTTCATGGACATTTTTAAAAAGTGAATCTAATGATTGTGAGGTGTTGTATAACAGAAATCTAAGTTTCAGTAAATGAGAAGTTTCAAAAATTTTCTCAAGTGTCGCCAAGAAATAATTTGCAACCCTGTGGGAGCAGACACGCGACAACAGGAAGCAATTATTTACTCCCTGTAACCCCCATGTTGGAAGAAAAATCAGAACTTGTTTGAATTTTCGTGAACCTGTCCAACTTCACCACAGACGGTACAACCTGTTCACGTCCAACAAATCCTATGGAAAAATCGTATCGTGTGTGGCGGGCTTTAAACAAATATGAAAAAAAAAAAAAAAAAAGAATAAGGAATTTTTTCTTGGTCTTCCTCTGTAAATATTCTAACGGAACTTTATGTTTATCAAGAACTATTGTCATCATCCTGTGTTTTTTCTTTGTAATTCCTTTGTAAATATTTTAACGGAACTTTGTTTGCTTCAAAGAGTTATTGTAATCATACTGTGTATTTTCCTTATCTTTTCCTTTGTAAATAATTTTAACGGAATTTTGTGTATATCAAGAATTATTGTCATCATCTAAGTGTTCATTACTAGGATTACTCAATTACTTAGTCAAAAAACATAAGTCATGCAGAGTGCATCCAGTGGGAGCACTTACCACAATATCTTTGTATTATTCATTACTGTATCTTTATTTCTGATTTGTTAATCACCAGGCCAAGACTATCCAAGGACTCTAATTCATTAGAAAACGAGGTACATGTCCGGAAGGCTACAGACCTCCCTAAATCCTAGATCCAGGAAAGACTGGGAGTCCGCATGAGTTGCTAATCCTAGGCTGAATACGCTGCTGTATATTTTCAACCAGTGTATATTCCTAAGTACATATTCGATACTTCTCACCTAAATTATTTTGATTTCATTTGATATGCCATATGTTACAAGACAATGGTCAATAGTTTATATTCTGGGCTACGATGCTACGTGATTTCCTATTTAATTTAGTGTGCTGTTTAATGCACAATTTCAAGTTTTTTTTAAACGATTTTTCTCAAGTGCGTTTTTATGCTGATTCATAAGAATGCATGACGATAAAGCCTTTCTATTTCGAAATTACGATACAAGCATAAATAGTGATTGCATCACAATCCAAAATGAGAATTTGCTTTAGATACATAATAGATAAAATTAATTTCGTACAGTTATTGAATAGATGAAAAGTTAATATTTTGCACATATAAAACACTATATACTAAAAAATTCACAAAACGAGAATTTATTGAACGAGAACTTACCAATTGGCCTTTTCAAATGAGCATATCACAGAAGCTACAAAGCACATACTATGAAAGACGATAAAGATACAAATTTATAAAATTTAAAAATTACTTTTATAAATTTATATGTTTATTATCTTTCATAGTATGTACTACAAAGTACATACTATGAAAGACGATTTATGTACAATTATTTCTAAGTAATTAAAAATATTACTTAGAAATAATTATTTAATTATTGCAGTATAGTTACAATTTAAATTATAGCAGTTATCAAAATCTTTTAGTATCTAATAGCCATTGAACTGTTACATCAAAAATATTTATTTCCCTTTTTTTATTATTTTCACTCATTTTTTCCCCAATGGAATAATATCTTTGCTTCAATGAATTCAAAGTTTATTGAATTGAAGGAGAAAAAAGCAATATTACTAGATTTGATTAAAAAAATAATTACTACAAAAAATCTACTGATGAAGCTTTTTAGTCACAACAAACATATCGATTTCAATGTCATCCTTGAACATGAAAATAAATATTTATAAAAAAATACTTTTTTCTTTTGTTAAATTTTTCCTGCAAAATCATTTTTAATTTCATTTTGTTTTTCATATTTAATATAACTTCATACAACAGGTTTCCAGTTAGTTTTTAATATTGCAAAAGCATTCGATTTTGTACCATTATGAAAGTTTTTAAATTGTAGACAGCCAATTAATTTTATTTACTATTTGTAAGGATAAAAACAATTAAATTCGTTTCATTGTTTCATAAGAATTAATAACCAATAAGCACCAGATAATTTTAACGTCATTCTTTTTTGTTCAAGTTTTAATTGCTTTCCCTTTGTTATCTGTATTTAATTTCATTAAAAAAGAATCCTGTTTCCGTCTTTTTCTTTTCTCCGCAACGAAATTCAGAGTTTCTAATCAAATTTAGAATTATAATGAAAATTAAAAGATATACACTCACGAAAATATAAATTGAAATTTATAAATATTTAATGAATTTTTTTTGATAAGGATTCTATAATTAAAGCAATATTTTCATGAATTGAATTTTTTTTTATAAGAAGATTCGAGTAAAAAAAAATTCGTTAGAATTCGACTTTTTGATTTACCGCCAAAATTTGCAACATTCCTGAATTCTTGTGTTATTCCGCAAGTGCAATGTATCATGCATTTTCTCTTTAATATTTTATGATATTTATAATAATTTCGAATTTAATCTTTAATTAGCTTCAATGTAGTAAAGTTTTAAGAAATTTTTCTAAAATTAATTAATAATTTTGTAAATTATTAATCACACTAAACAATCCTGGAATAACTAATTGAAAAATTATTAAAACATTAAAGAATTCTCTGTGTAAAATACACTTGCAAGAAAGATTTGATTTATTTCTGTCATAATCTCTACAAAAACAATAACCAGATTCCTAGGAAAGTCTGGGTTTTCACAAAATATATAAATGCTTGACAAAATAATTGCTAGGTTTTAAACAGATTAAAAAATATAAAGTTTGCAAAACTTTCACTAATTTGTCTTCAATAGCTAAGTGAAAGAAACAAGTCGTATTTTCTATCTCTGAGAATTTCTTTTGATTCAAAAAAAAAAAAAAAAAAAAAAAAAAAAAAAAAAAAAAAATCACGAATAGTTTTATTTACTTGTTCTGAGAATTTTTAATCATTATTGAAATGAAATATTTTACAAACATTACTCGAAAAAATCTTTATTTTTCTTTTTTAATTTTCATTTTTATTTATAGTTAAAAATACTTGACAAATCAATTAAAAAAATAATTGTTGAAATATATTGTTAAAAGTAAAATAGGTAATATGTAAGTAGAATATTTATGTAAATTAATATTTTATAAATGAAGTTTATAGAATTAAGGGTAACAAAAACGCTTACATTTGAATGATAATTATAAGATGATCCCTTATAATTACTATGTTCTGATATAATATAATTAATACCAAATATTTCTATATTCATACGCTTGTAAAGAATAAAATCAATCATATTTTCAAAAATGTAATGAAAATTATTATTTTCACGTGTTTGATTATAAAAATTCTATGAATTTTCTCATTAGTTTTTTTTCATAAGACAAAGCAATATTTTGCTTTGTCATATGAACTTATTAAAACTTTATCAACTAATCATTAAATTTTGCTCAAAATTCTTGTAAATTCAAATTAAATTAAAGATAGCGATCGATAACTTTCTTTAGGAAAAAAGTTTCTGCGAAGATCAATAACATGTAAAAATTTCTACTATTCATGTTTTAATGTATATAAATTACTAAAACTTGTGAGAATATGAGCATTGCTAAGCAATATATGCAACTAAACTTCTTGATAAATACTATTTAAAGAAGTGTCCAAATTTTCGCTGATGATCAATTATGCTATTTAATCATGTTAAGAGGCTTGTAATAAGGTCCACATTTATTTTTGTAGTAAAATAATTGAATGCCTTCATTTTGATGTGAGTGTGAAAAGGTTTTACTTTAACTTCCAATCCTCCATTCTTTTCGAAATGTCAAATATCTGATAAAAGACAAAATTCGTTTTCTATAGAGTTAAAAAAATGATTAATTAAATTAAATTAAAGATGAATGATTAATCAATATGGGCATTTTCTTATAATGATTTAAATTTAACTTAAGCTTAATTGCTTGGCGAAACCAACAAGCATAAAGTATGTTGTCATAAAAATGGTTTAGTGTATATATGTTCTATGTATATCATGAAAGTTTATTGCAATGAGTACTTTTTTATAAAATCACAAAAGATTCGATAAAGATTTTTTTTAAATTGAAAACAAAGTCACTTGTCACTATTAAAACTGAATAATTGTCTGTAACAAATGTAACTGAATTATTTTGATAAATAGAAACTGTAAAAAACATAAAGGAAATTAATAACTTTTCTCTCTCTGTCTGCATAATACTTTTTACTATTTCAATTTGAAAACATCATTTAATTCCTTTGTTATTGCATATTCTTTAAAATATCGCAATATATCTAATGAAGTTTTTGTTGACCACTGTTATGTTGAAAGGAAAAACTATTTTATTGAAATTAATAAACTTATATTAGCATATTATTTTATTATATTTATATATTCATAAGCACTTTTATTCATATATTGAATGTGCTAATATAAGTTGAATTCATTACTTTGTTATCGAGAAAAAAGCTTGCAGAAAATTATTTTTTATTTATTTAATTTTTTTACAATTACATGAAAAAGATGTTCAATTTAAACACCCTGTTAGACAGATTCCGATTTTCTAACTTACGAAATCAAGGCATTAGGTATCAAGAAATACGCATAGAAGAACATTTGAATGCTATCTTCGAATATTTAGAATTTCATTGTGGTTATGATGAGGAGAAACAAAAAGTAATAAGCATTAAATATGAGCTAAATTCCATTAATAAAATTAATTTTGTATTAAGATGAATTAATGACTTTGAAAAAATGAAATACAGAAAAACAATATCAAGTTTATATTTATAATTATATAGAAATAACAGCAAATGCATAAGGAAATTCAACTAGACAAAAACAGTAGGAGAAATAATAATTCTGTAAATCAAAATTACAAGCACAATTTACAGCTAAAATAATTTTGCACTTAAAAATAAATATTTGATCTAGCACTTTGTTATCCAAACTTTCACTTTGCAGTATCTAAGAGACATTAACCTGGATGAATAATTAATTTATTGAGATCCAATTAGAACTATTTTTCACAGTTTGTTGATCATTATCTTCGAGATATAAATAGGTTCTCAGACATTTGATAGTGACTATATTAAATATAAGATAAAAGGTAGTAGGTATTAAAGGTATTCTTCTTAACATAACGATCTACAACGATCATCCTTTTGACACTGGGATGAATTCTTTCTTCACAAGGGAGCTACATCTTTAATTTTAATATTCGCTGGTCTTGAATTAAGGTTAATATAAAACTGATATAACCACTTTTATTGTTATCAGCTCATTAAGGTATGCAAGATTATATGTAATATTCTTAACTCCGAAATTTTAATTAAATATGTAGGATTATTTTTTTATTATCTTTTTAGTCAAAATTAGATGACTACATTTTTGATGCTAGCTAAAGTGTGATACTTTTTGCTACTAGCTAAAATAACAAATGAATATACATTCATTATGTTAAAAATAGATTTTAGTTTGAATAATAGAATGGATAACTGCACGTGTCATTTTATTTACAATTTTAAACAATACCTGCAATTTCAAGTTGGCGTAAGCACAAAATATGATTGAAGTGTTGTTGCGGAATAAGCAAAACAAAAAGTGTTATCCCGCTGTTTTTCTTATTTTGTAAAATTTTGAATTCTGTGAAATCGTATGTATCATTTATTTCGCTTGTGTAATGTATTAATTCATTTGAAGATTTCATTGCAACTTATACCGTTTTTTATTTTGTGATATTAATAATTTAGATGAAATAATACTATTTTTAAATACAATAATATTTTTTTATCTCAAGCTGTATCTCAAAATGGTAATTATATCTTGTATTGTATTGATCTAATGTTTGTCATTAATTTAAGCAGTAATAATATATATTTATTACATCAATATATTTTCTTTTTGTGGGCCAACATTCATTTCCATTGAATTAAATTAAGTAATTACAAATTCAAGGAATATAGTTATAAATATAAATTAATACAAAGTCAAACATTATTATTGGAATTCTGTACAGTCGAATATAGAACTAATTTTGTTTTACTTTTGAAGCAGATGAAAAATATAGTTGTTTATTTTAGGAGAACCAACTAATACATTTTTCAGAATAATATTTTCTGTGATGCAATTCTATATTTACGGCTTTTTATTTATTAAATACATGCTCAAGTAACAAATGTGTATTTTATTTCAGTGTTTTAATTTTTTACAAAGCTGATAATTTCAATTATATTAAAATTGTTTTTTTTGTATATTATTTATTCTAATGTATATATATTTAAATCGAAATTAATTTTGAAATTCGAATTAATATTCATGGGATTGTTTTGGTTGATAAAATATTCTCTTTCTCAAATGACAAGGCTTTTTATTTTGTTAAAAAATATTCTTATTATTTAATTGTAATATTGCTACATGTAATATGTTATGTAAGAAATTATTTTCAAATCATTTTTTAATACTTGTGAGTAATTTTATTCTTAAGTACTTTATGTATGTATTATATTTTCTACAGTCAGTAACTCTACATACTGATGTTGGGGATTTGAAAATTGAATTATTTTGTGAACAGTGCCCTAATGCTTGTGAGGTAAGAAATGCTAAATTAAAATGTAACTTTTTTGTAGAAAACTAAATGATTTTTAATATGTGTGGAATTAAATGAATTTTAAAGATGATAAGTGTATTTTCTTTATTGAATTAGCAAAATAGACATACTTTCATTTAATAATTATTGCAATCAAATATTTTTTAAACATAATAAAAATTACACGTAAATCATTAAATTACTGGATTAAATCAGAAATTCATTCTTTTACAATTTTTACTATCCTTTTTTTAATACACTGGTAGTTTTTTTTCTGCTCTTCAATGTACAAATAAGACTTTAAATACATCATTAATTGTTAAACACTTTAGCTTAATATTTCATGTAAGCTATTTTTAAATTCAATTTACTTAAAATCTTTATTTATTGAGTGTAAGAATATATATGCCTTTTAATAACAGAAGTATAAAATATATAATAATTTATAGTTTTTTAAATATAGTTTCACCAATTTCTTTAATTAATTTTGTTTTAAACTTCATAAATTTTGCTAACCATATGTATATTTAATTAAAGGATATTCTTAGTTGAAGAATACTTATATTCTGTATTATTTCATTTTAAAATATGAAATTTTCAAAGCTTGAAAATTATAATTTTAAAAAATAGGCTTTTTCCTTAAAAGAAATGGGAGATCGCATACTCAGAATAATTTTGATAGTAACATTGGATAACAATGATTGGTTAATTGTCGATGAAAAAATGGCATTATGGGTCAAGAATTAATCTTCTTCAACACATTCTTATATTGAAATATAAAGACAGCTAATGTGATGTATATATATATTAATTATACAGCATATATTGTTTCAATTTCATTGAAAATATTTTACCTGTGCTTTTTTACTATAACATTTTTTCACTGTTTCCAAAATTGATAAATTGTTTTTCATTTTAAATATTAATTTCAGAATTTTCTAGCTTTGTGTGCGAGTGGTTATTATGATGGATGCTTATTCACTAGAAATATAAAAGCTTTTATTGTTCAAACTGGTGATCCTACTGGTATGATTAACATTCACTCATAGTTATTGCTTATTGTATTACAATTATATAATTTACCTTTAAGTTATATAAAATTATAAGTATACTAAACTTCCAAATTTCTGCAACTTCCATATTTTTCCTTCCCTTTTTTATGATAATAAACTGTATTAAAGTAAAAATTACAGTGGTAAAATATATGAATTTTTTTCACAGATGAATACCCCTGTGTATAAAAAATGGAAAAGATAATTAAAACAAACAAATAAAACAAACAAACAAACAAACAAACAAACACACACACACACACACACACACACACACACACATACACACACACATATATATATATATATATATATATATATATATATATATATATATATATATATTTAAGACTAGTTAAATTGTTCTTTTATTATGCATATTTTTTTCTTTTAATTTATTATGTTTAAATGGAATATTTGAGAGTGAAAGTACTTAACTATTTTGAAAATGAATTATATAAACTGTTGATCAAATCAGATGTAAAATTTAGTTTATTACATGATAGCTTGCACATATTTAACAGCATAAAATAAGTATCTTTTATTAATTCAAAGAGTTATGTATATAAAAATTATTCATAATAATTTTAATTTAACTAACTTGATTATTATAATTAAAAATACCAAATATAATAAATACTCAGAACAAATATAATTTAGTGCTTATGTAAAAATTACTTTATGTGATGAAAAATCTGTTGATTCTGTTTGAACTTATCATAAATATTATCATATATTGATCTTGCTTATCCATAAATATACAATTCTTTCAATCTTATCTTATTTTAAACAAAATATATAAATTAATATCATTTTGCAGTGATAATTATTTTGGCAATTTTCAGTTCAAATATAAAAAAATAGAATTTATTTATCAACATAATCTAAAAGCTGTCAGAGCATCAAATTAAGTGCATTGATACATTCAAAAGATAAATTTAAATTGGATTGAAGATATTGATTCAAATATGAAAAAAGGTTAAATTAATCATATTTGTTTATTAGTTTTGTAATTTAGACATTAATAATATGTATTTTATCAATAGAATTATCATGAAAATAATTAACAATAGCTCATTGTATGATAAATTAAAGCTTTATCATTTGTGGTTTCATTGAGTGTAAGAACTATCCAGATTTAAATAAAATATTTTAATTTACAATCTATTATTTACTTAGAATGCTATTTATTTGCTATATGAATTATGACAAATTACATTCATTTTCAACTACTATAAAAATGTAGGTAGTAGTTTGTCTGGTTGTATTTATCTGTTTGTGTGAGGCAATGAGTAAATGAGATTGGTGAGTTAAATTGTGGTAATATAATGGGATGCTACCTTTGTGGGAAACCAATTTGTGATATTGTAGATATTCTACTAAAGCATAAATCCTCTGTGAATGATGTAATCATGAAATCGGTAAGTTAAATAAAGCTACAGAACTTTGAAAAAATAGTGAAACTCTGCAATTTCTCATTGGTGGAAATTTCTTAGAAGTTCCAAAGTTCTTCAGACATTAGTCTCAGCAGCAGGACTGTTTGTCAAGAGTTAAATTACTTGGGATTCCATGGTTGTGTAGTTACTCACAAGCTGAACATCCTTCTACAGCATGCAAAGCGCTGATTACAATGATGCATAGCTCACCCTCATTGGACTGTAGACACGTAGAAAACTGTTCTTTGAAGTGGTGAATCTTACTTTTCAGTCTGATAGTTGGATGGATAAGTTTGGCAGATGTCTTTTTGAACATTTCTTAGATGATTGCATTGACTGTTAAATTTGGTGCTGGCAATATAATGGTGTGATTGGAAACCTATTCCTGTAGTTGGAAACATGAACTCTGATATGTATGTGAAAATTTTGGAACAATAATATGTTCCATTATTGATGATTACTTTCAAATTAAATGTATTTTACTTATTTTTCATCCGTTATTTATCAAATTTGAATAATGCTACCTTTCCAACTTTATGGCAATATTTTGGGGAAGGCCTATTTCTTTTCCAGAAGGATAACTGTTCCATTCACTATTGAGGGTTGCACAGACATGGTTTGACAAAATGAATGTTCAAAAAGTTCAGTGGCCTTCTCAGAGTTCTAATCTAAATAACATGGAATGCCTTTGAAATGAATAAGAATGCAATAACTGATTATATCAACCATATTCACTGAAAGTACTAACTTAAGCTGTGATGGATGCCTGGAAGTCCATTCCTATGGCCACCTATCAAGAACTCATGGAAATTCTTCAGACATGTTCAGGCTGTCATCAATGCAAAAGGAGGACCAAATGATATTAATATGTGCCTTAGGACTTATCACTGGGTGTCTGGTTACTTTTGGTTAGATAGTTTATAATACCCTCTTTTTTATTCATGTGTTTTTATTTATTATTTTTTTAACAATGGCAAGTATTTTGTGTGACTAACCCTTTGCCACAACAACTCTGGAAACTGTTACCCATTTATCGTGTGAACGAAGTTACAGAGGCGAGTAGCATTATCCACATCATACTGTGAAGAAACCCTTCTTTCCCAGGGCTTTGCTTCCCTATTGGAGAAAGATAAAGTAAAGAGGAAAAATCAGGGGTCCAGCCCAGTCGGTGAATGAATGCCGAGGAGTAGAGGTGTAGCTCTTATTGCTGAGACACCCTAAAATTTGATTTTCTTCTATATGATTATTTGTATATGAGTGTATTATTTTGTATGTGTATGTGGTGTATGTGTATTTAAATATAATAAATAATTAGTGTGAATTTTGCTTTTTATTTGCTACACCACAATACCACCATAAACCTGTTTATAGGGTAGGTGCATTTATTTATCTTCTCAGAAGAAAGACAGAGAGAAAGAAACATCCATGCCCAAACCAGGATTTGAATCAGAGACTAATAGTCTAGGAATCAAGAATACTAACCACTCATCCAATGGCCGGCTTTTTCTTTATATAAAATTGTGATTTTATTTTATTGGTTGCTGTTACATATATATATTATTTTTAATTTTGACTTATTAAGATAAAAATACCTAATGAAATTAGGTGTTTAAAATTTCACACAAATTTGTATGGAAATTTTATTTACAAAAATAATTTCAATCTTAGCATTTTAGGTTTTCAATTGCAAAATTATTTTAAAAAAATAATGAAGCTTATTTTTTCTTGAATTCAGTGAAATTGAAATGTAATTAAATATGTATATAGTTTTTATTTAATTATATGAAACTCTTAATAAGAGATATTATTTTTTTAAACTATTAACTAATTCGAATAACATTGTTGTATATTGAACATTTGTGTCAAATGTGTAAACTGGAACAGTAATTTCTTTCTTTTTTAAATTAATTTTCTTTTGTAATAAATTTATTAACCATAATTATGGATTGTTATTAATTTATTAGTTTCACATACATTTCAGTATTAGTATGATTTATAATTTTTAATTAATTCAGGTACTGGCAAAGGTGGTACAAGTATTTGGGGAAGAAAATTTGAAGATGAATTCAAAGATGAGCTAAAGGTAAAATTTTATAAAATAAAAGGTATTACATTAATTAGAGGAAACTAAAGAAAAATAATTAACATAGAAAAGAAATTCACTTTTTTTATTATATCTTCAAACTTTACTCAGTTAGTGTTTAATTAAATTTTAAATAATTTCATAATTAATATTTTTAATAGTTGATTGATTTGAAACAAGTTGCTAAAATTATTGAATTGTAATATATTACCATTCACATTGTGTATTAGTCTAAGATTGATTTTCATAACTAAATTGGTTTTCATTTCTAAATCAAATGGAAGTTTGTAAAAAAATTAATTTTTAGTTTCATATTGTCTTTATAGAATCATCTAATATTTGTAACAGTTATGTAATCTCTTTCTATGAAAGAAATAATATATTCTATAGAAATTACTTTATTTATTTGCAATATCAAAATCGTGCTTTCATTAATATCAATCTCATTAATGAATGTCGCAATTTTTTAGTTAATTGTTATTAAAAGTGTAATTTGCAAAATGTATATTTCCTAATGCTGTTTTTACACATAATAATATGTTCCATTATTGATGATCACTTTCAAATTAAATATATTTTGCTTATGTTTTCATGCATTATTTATCAAACTTGGTAAAGTTTAATATTTTATTTTAATATTCCCTAATATCTTGAAATGTTCATTATAGTATTACACTGTTTTTTATGTTAATTTAATTTTTTTATTTCTTAAATTATAATTTCAAACTGTTAATTTATTAATATTATGATTTATGTAAATTAGAAAGTTTGTCAAAAAATGTTTTTCATTTTGTAAGAAAGTTTTTAATTTGAATTTTGGTGTTCCTTATTCTACATTCATATTTTTTTCTTTTTTTGTATTATTATATTTTTACAATAATTATCATGCTATTTAATTAAAATGATCTGCATTTCCTTTACTTTGTCTGCTGCCAATTGCAAATTTCTATTTCGTTTTTTAATTTCTAATACAATTTTTCTAGCTATAATATTTGGAAAAATTCTTTAGTACTTAATCATAGTCAAAATGAAAATATTTTTAATGTTCTAACTATCGAAACTTGTAAGAGTTGTCTTTGAATAAATTTTTTATGTAATGGTTTAAAAATATTATATATTTTTAACCATTACTTAATTCTCTTAGAGTGTCTTTTCAGGAATTTTTGTTTCATATACAGTAAAATAAAAATATTTTTAATGTTCTAACTATCAAAACTTATAAGAGTTGTTTTTAAATAAATTTTTTATGTAATGGTTTAAAAATGTTATATCTTTTTTATCATTACTTAATTCACTAGAGTGTCTGTTTTCATAAATTTTTGTCTCAGTATACAATAAAATAATATCTATTGAAATATTGTTCAAAAACCAAAATTATTCAGACAATATCAAAGTTGTTGATATTCTTATTAATAGTTATCGGTAAAATTAAAATAAAAGCCTAATTTCGTGTAAAGATTCCAAAATATAAAAGCAATAAACTTTAGTATATTTATAATTCATAAAATATTAGTTTTATAGAAATAGGTATTAGTAAAATGTGTTATACTTATTCATTAATAGTTATTAGAAATAAAAGTTTATTTGATTCTATTTTAACTATGCAAATCTTAGAAAATATATTTCATCTAAAAACATATTCAATTTTTTTAATATACTTACAAATAAAAGAAGTTTATATTCTTAATCAATTTATTAAATGAGAACTGAGAAAATTACACTATAAGTCTATTTGTATTTTTTCTAAATTTCAAATAAAAATATTTTATATGCAACCACTCTATCCAAATGCAAACAATTTGTTTATTTTATTTTTGCAGCATAATGCAAGAGGCATGGTTTCCATGGCAAGTAATGGATTAAATACAAATGGATCTCAGTTCTTCATTACATATGGGAAACAACCTCATTTAGACATGAAGTATACAGTTTTTGGCAAGTAAGTTTTTTGTTTTAGACAAATAAAGTTAACTTTTCCTTTTTAAATCGTTTTTGTTAAAGTCAATGGTTTCATTGCTTTGGTCTGATGGAATCAGACTAGATGGGAGAATAGAAACAACAAATAGTTTAATATATATTAATCTGTTATTTATTAAATATATGTGGTAATGTTCAATTTAATTATTAATTTTAGAAACATATATTTAGTTAAAAAAATTGATTTTTACAAATTTTATTAATATTGTTCTTTTTTCTAAGTGTCAAACAGTTTCTGTACCCATATTTCCCATGTCATAGCTTTACAAACTCATTTTCATCATTGTTAACAAAGTTAAAATTTTGAGAGGTTTCCCTGTGCTTAAATTATACTTAGATAATTTAATTTGTTTACTGCAAAGATAATGGGAATAAATTAGAATTTATTATTATATTCCATACGTATTTATATCACAAATGTATCATGTGCTGCCATCTATCAGTAGTTTATACTTTTATAAATTAAGAACTGTTCTTTTTAATTTTTTAAATTTATATAAATCAGAATTTATTGTGAAATTATACATTTATTTTTTCTTAAAATATTAAAAATTTTAAATAAGTTTATTCTAAGTTGAGTTGTTAAGTTGAATGTTATTTTATTAAAATTTAAAATTGAAAGATTGCTTTATTGTTTTTAGTAATGTTATTCCAAGCAGTAAGAATAAAATATCCTTGTCAAAAGTATTTCATGTATTTCAAAACATTTTTTCTTGGTTTTAATTTAATATAGCATATCTTTAAATCTACAATTTTTTTGGCAACTGTTTGGCTAATACTGAAGAATATTACTTTTTTTAAATATAAATTGCATGTTTCACATTTAATGATAAATTTTCAAAGAATATATAGATTGAAAAATAAACTTTATTTCATTTTCTTCTTGAAAAGTCATTACACATTTTATTAGGAGATTTTAGGTTCCATGTTTTTTGGTAGAGCAACTATAGTTCAAGTTTTGGGAATTTTGCATGAAAAAATTACACATTATATTCAGTAGTACTACAAACCATATTGCTAAATATTCATTGCATATGTTTCTGAATAAAGAAACTAAAGAAAGATAATCATGTGTATGATATGCAACAAGGTTATATCTTTTCTTATAGTTTAAATTGAAGTGAGAATTTTATGAGAAAACTTATTGTTTCCAGTTAGTGTACTATTTTTGTTATGTCTTCAGGTAGAAGCATTGGTGATTTTGCAATCTTGTACACTGGAATTCTCGTTTATATCCTATGAGTAACAAATGAGAGGGGTTTGAGCAACACAATTTGACAAACCTATAGCTCTGATTCTATGTTTTGAAATGAAGGAAAAAATACTGTACATTCTGTTACAATCATTTATAAGGTGTCATTCTATGATGTTGTCATGGTATGTAATTTACTGTTGGGGTTTCAACTTATTTGGTTCCATGCAATCTATCTTCCACAGAAATTTCGCTATCAAAACATTACACTGTGTACACAAAACATTACACAGAACACTGATGATAATTTTTTCAATATGAAAATCTTTTATGTCTGTAATTAAAGTAAGATTCAATATAAGTTACATGATTCACTCCCATTGATTGTGATTTTATTGAGTCTCCTCACTTACTTGCAACAAAACCTGTCTTTTCTCCTAAACATATTTATTTCCTAACAGTCTCTTACAATAGTAAAATAATGAAGCACTTGCAAATATTTCAGTGCGTTCATAATGTATCTTTCATGTATGGGTCACTTCAAATCCTAATTTGTATCATACATTCTAAAATGCATGGAATGCTTTCAAGATAATTGTATGATATTTTTTTCAAAAATTGAACCTCTCTACATGGCTCAGTCATCCGAACATGTCAGCAGGGCACTTCTTCCTCAAACAAATTTTAGTGCTGTGGCTTTTCAGTTTTTTTTTTGTGTCCGAAATCTTGGCAACTGTTTCTCTTCAGATTCGGGTTTTGATTTTTTCTAGTAGTTTCTACCAAGAGGTAAATGATTGAGAAGAGCTTTCATTATTTAAGTTTTTGTTCATTTATTCTATTTTATATTGTTAGTAGAGACATGATTGTTTTAGAAGCTGTTTATTCAAATAATAAAATGAAAGCAAACTGTCATACCATGACAACTCTGCAAAAAACTAGAGCACTCATAAAAGCAGATATTTAATAATTTGTTAACAACAGAAATTAATTTTAACTATAAGAAATGAATATTTTATGTTTCGAATGCAATATATCATGGGATATAGATACCTTAGGAATTGTGTATCATTTTACAAGCAGCTATTAGAAGTCTCATTCTTATATTGTTAGAAAAATCACAGAAAAAATAACTTATTTTTTTGACAGATGAAAAAATATTTGAAATTTTATTTTGCATTTTTTAATAATCCAGAAATAATTTTAAAAACAATTGTTTTCTGAACTCAAATAACTGTTTATTCAATAAAAAGTGCTATCTAAAATGTGCCAGATTCCACTCTTTGTTTGAAAATGCACAAGAATATTGTGTTTTTTTAAATGTGTCATTTTGAATTTTTTTTACTTAAAAGTAAAATTAAAAATGCTATTGATTATTTATGTTAGTAATTTTTATTTTTATATTTATAAATATTTATTGCTTTTCTTAATAAAATGATTTTCACTGAAATAGTTTAGATCATTTTCTGATTACTTTTCATTTTAGGGTTATAGATGGCTTAGATACACTTGATGAATTAGAAAAACTACCTGTAAATCCAAAAACTTTCAGGCCTCTTACAGACACTCGTCTCAATACAGTGACAATCCATGCCAATCCGTTTGCAAAATAGATGTAAAATAATTGTATATGTATTTTATAAATGTAATAAATACTTTTTATATAAATTTATGTATGAATTATTAAAAATTACAGTTTTCATGTGATTGATAAGTGTTAGATATATTTTTTAATTTGACAATAACCTATAAATCGTAGGGATTAAATTAAAAGATTAAGTTAATTGTAGGATTAAGTTTCCCTCCATTTATATCACACTAACACTTTACTTTTAAAATATTGTTGTGGCTTTATTTAAAGTCATATTAAATTTTTTTTAAAAATAATCCTTAATTTTTGTATTTTATTTTCTAGTCTTTAAATATTGTGTTGAGTATGTTTTGAATTTTCTTCTGTTCCTGCATATTAAATATATTGCTTGCATATTTTACTGACAAATTATTTCATGATTTTGAAAGTAAATATTTCTTTGTTTTTAGTACCAGTTTTTATCCAACTGTTATAGTTCTTTAACTTCAGTAAAGCTGATGTAAATTTCAAAATCTCAAAAATATTAACATCTTTTGATATTTTCAATTTATGGTAACTAAATTTTGAATGCAAATGGATACAGATGCAAACATGATATATTCCTAATTTTTAATGTCATTTGTTTATTAAATTGGAATTTTTGAGCTTTATAAGTTGGTTTGTCAATGAGCTGGTAAAAAAAGCAAGTATTATGTATTAACATGCTTATGTGTAGAGTGTTAAAAAAATTTCAATCTGCTTACATTTTCGGAATCATTTTTCAGTGATGAGCTTTCACATCTAATAAAAATTTAACATTCTTCTCCATCCAATTGAGTTAATTGATTATTTCTTTTAAAATGTGATATGAATAAGATAATGACCTTTGATGTAAATATAGGATATACATATTGCAACAAAATTTTTGCTGATTACTTTAGCACAAAATATTGTCTATATAATCAAAAAGTTTTTGTCAGAGAGAGAGAGAGAGAGTATTACAGCAATCCCTTTTTTGGCACTAAAAGATTCTGAGGACTTATATTTGAAAAATTATATAAGTCTGATGTCATATTAAAGTATATCAAATCTATTTTTTGCAATTTAAAATTTACTTTTCATTGATATTTTACTTATTTCTCACATTGTATGAACTGACAAAGCTGTAGTGGAAAAATTTAAATGAGTGAAGGAAAAAGAAATGTCATCAGTACAGTGGCGTAGTAAGCATAACTGGAGGCCAGAACACAACTTTTTGACGCTTCTATAATTAACATGTATAATACAATTTACAGTATGTACTCGTAATATGAGCACAATAGCAAAAATAATAATAGAATATTGTACCTACTTTAAAATAATCTTTCTGGTTAGGGTGTACATTTAAATAAAAAAAAATCTAGTTACTAGAATTTGATATGAAAACGTGCCTGTGGAAAGATAGGACAATTGGTAATCTAGAAGCTATGACTCCGATTATCTCTTGACAAATAATTTTCCTCTCTATGTGAGAAATGAATGAATACCTGTAAATCCGTTATCCTCACTAAATTTCAATTACGAGGGTCACTGAAAATTTTGAGATACAACTAGGTTTTTAAAGATATACTTACAAAATTTTAGGTGTGTTCAAAGTAGTCTCCTCCAACATAAATGCTCTTTTGTAGACGAATTTTCCACAGATTAAATGCCTCAAGCCATTCATTTCTTCGAGTAGATGAAAAAAATGCATTTATAGCCTCATCAATCTCTTCTTCTGAATGAAAACGACGTCCATGTAAGTTCTTTTTTAGATTAAAGAATAACCAAAAGTCGCACATAGCTAGATCAGGTGAATACGGCGGATGTTCGATCACTTTAATTTGTTTTTGTTTAAGAAACTCAACTGTTAATCCGACTGTATATGAAGATGCATTGTCATGGTGAAGCATTAGTCCCCTAACATTCAGTTCTTGTAGAATTTCTGGAAAACATTTAGTGGTATACCAGTTTGCTGTTACTGTCTTCTGTCCTTCCAACTTGATGGCTTTGACCAATCCCGTACTTCTGAAGAAAACGACATACATCACTTTTTTCAGTGCGCGTTGTTTTTTCACCATTGTCGGCGTGGGATCATCTTCAAAGACCCATCTTTACTTTCTTGACGTGTTGGAACGTCAAAAAAAGGTATGTACGTTTCATCACCTGTTACAATTTTAGAAATGATGCGGTGGTCACCATCATTCAGCATATTAAGAGTTTCTTTACTGATTCTGACACGCTCCTCTTTTTGATGCTCAGTTAGATTATGGGGAACCCAACGGCAAACTACTTTTTTCATATGTAATTCTTCATGAATGATTTTGTGTATGGCTGCGGATCCAATGTTAAGTTCCTTCTGTATCATTTGATAGGTACAGCGATTATCATCCATTAACATTTTTCGTATGGTAGACACATTATCCGGGATTACTGCCGACGGCGGCTTTCCTGTGTGTTCTTCATCCTGAAGAAAATTGCGACCTCTTCTAAATTCTCTAAGCCATCTGAATACAGTAGCACGAGCTGAAGATTCATCACCAAATGCTAATTGCAACCGTTGAACGCATTCTTCTTGATTTAATCCTGCTTTGAAATCGTAGAAAATCATAGCGCGAAAATGTTCTCGCGTCAACTCCATTTTCTCTTCTGTTTAAAATTTATTCCACGCTAAACAAGTTGAAGTAGGTCAGTAAAAAATCGTCTTCTGTGTTAAAATACTTTGTACTTTAAAATTAAACCGTTATTTTTATATTGTAAATTCTCGTCTGCGCGTATCTCAAATATTTCAGAGTAACCCTCGTATTTCCGAAGATATCGCAACACTTTAAATAATTATTTTGCTATTACACATAACATTTTCTGTTGAACAAAATAACTTCTTCCCTGCTGCTTATCCTAATGGAATGTTCATTTGAGAAACTTCAAAGCAGAACCAAAATTTCTTTTAACTATATGTGTATGTGTAACTGCTGCACCTGTAACTGCTGGTATTAGATCTTGTTTAACCACCTTTATTTTGCTACCTGAATCTACCAAAGCAATTACTCTTTCCTTCCGCATTTAAAGGTATTCTCTCCATTTTGAAAATTAGATTTTCTAAAATATTTTTAATCACCTTATTGCAGAAATCACCTTTAATTCTCCCTTTAGTATCGTTTTTTGTATATGATTAATGAGCTTGATTCCCATTTTCTCATTTTGTTTGTTCGAAATACCAATTTGTTTAGCTTCTCGATTTAAATTCTGCGGCCTAAAATGACCTAGATATTTACTGGAATCTACAAATAAAATGTCATAATGATTTTTTTGATTTTATTTCTTTGTATTTATAAAACGAGAAACATTTATTAAAATTTAATTTAACATTCCATTTTGATTTTTCCCAAACTCGACCTTGTCTTTTAAGCCCGAAAAATCTTTTCGATTTATTTCAAAATCGCTTATAATTCAACTGTATAAGATTTCATTTTAGAAACTAAGTAACGGACACTGTTTACCAAACATTTTAGGCTTTATTATCTAAAGAGTTAAGAAAAGAGTGTCAATCCTTTCCAAATCTTTATTTTTATTTACCTGCGAACTCAAGTTTCGGGATCCAATGTTTCATCTATTATTTGTCGGCTACTATAAAATGATTAAGTATCTCAAAATATTTCAATCTTTTTCCCACTACAATAAGTTTAAGTAATAGATAGTCTAGTTATATAAATTGAGTTAATTATTATTGCAGGTAGTTTCTGAAAATTTTCCAATCAAGCTGTGCTTATGATTCACACCTCCCTAACTCAAATGTTTTCAATGATGCACGTGAGTTACATTTTTCTTCAGGGCTGCTAGGGCCTGGTTCGTTAGGGTATCGTTCTCATCATCAGAAGATAGTTAGTTCGAATCCCGACTTAACTGAAGACCCATCGTATTCGCTGAAGGTGGTTGAGGCACATTAAGTACGTCGTGGTCGCAATGTACCCCAAGTGAGAAATGATATTTGTGGAGTTAGCAAATCAGGTATTGAGGGTTTTGTGCTTGGTTTCTGCTTCAAAATCGCAGATTCTACCTGCTTCCATCTAACTGGTAGAGCCCAATTGAAGCCTAGGGAGCTTGTGCAACAATATCTTCTTTCATTTGCATTCATAACTGGCCCAAAATTGATAAATGAACAAAGCAAAACTTTTGATTGCTACTTTTATGGAATATATTCGCTGTCAAATGTGCTTTTTATAAACTACAAAATAAATAATTAGAACACTCTCAATAAGTCAATATTTAAATTGTTTAACAGTTATATCATTAAAATCATTTCGCCATGTTTTATATTTCCGTTTCAGATTTCCATCATTTATTTAGGTTAGGCTACTATAAGTTTCTAAACGCAATTTTTTTTAAAGATGCATTTTAAAAAACATTTTTTTGATTTCTCTTGTTTTTGATTTTCAGATTTAATTTTTCTTTATTATTATATCGTCACATGTTCTGGTTAGTAATTTTCTAGCGCATCCCAAGTTTCACTACCTAATTTTTGTAACTTCGAAATCCATATCTCGGAATCCAGTTTTTTGCCACATTATAAGGGTAATTTAACAACAACCTTTTTATGCCTTGGAAGAAGACATCTTAATTTGTTATACTTTCTGGAGTTGAATATGAACGCAGTAGGAAATCTGGAAATAGAAATTAATGTTGAAGTCTCAGCAGCAGGTTAAAAAAGGATTTTAATATTAAACACTTGGATTTAGCGTACATAAAATATGCATAGTTTTTATACTTATTTTAAACTAAATTAAAATATATATTTTAAAATAATCATAGAAATGAATCAAAGTAGCTGCCATTGTTGGAGATCACCGCTGTCATACGCTTTGGCATTGATTCAAAGAGACTTTGGATGTGTTCTTGGAGTACAGCAGACCAAGTAGCTTCCCCACGTTGTCAAAGTTGATCTGGTGTGGCAGCAGGGGATATAACCTGGGTCAGTAGTTGAGCAGCCATTAACCACATGATTTCTATAGGCGGAAGATCCGGAGAGCGAGACTGCTAGAGAAGCAATTCAATTTGGCGATTAACGAAGAACCCTTGTATAATGCGTGCCACGTGTGGTCGATCATTATCCTGTTAAAATATGACTGTGGGCAAGCCTTGAAGATAAGGAAGGACAACTGTCTCCAAAATCTCGGAGATGTTGCGCTGGCTGTTTAAAGACCGACAGTGCGTACTAAAGGAATGCAAGAATGATATCCAATACCGCCCCATGCCATAATAGTTGGTGCAGGAACAGTGTGGCGGTGCATAATGCAGCTGTTCAGCATTCTCTCTCCACGGTGTTTCCAGACTCGAATGTGACCATCGTGGTGATGCAGACAGAAGCGGGATTAGTCAGAAAAGACAATTTCATTCCATTCTGTCTTCCACATCTTTCTTTCATCGCACCATTAGCGGTGGATACGTCTGTAGTTCTGCTACAAGGGTTGACGAAGCAAATGACGTATTGCGGACAGGCCACTCTGCTGTAAATGGCGTCGAATGGTACGTGCAGACACTGGATGATGCGTTACATACTGAATATGCTGTGGTGGTATGGTTCGTGATCCGTCACTGTTATACGCGCAATTTGTCTCTCATCACGTGAAGTGGTGCACTGAAGTGGATGCGATCAAACATGACGGTCTGTCGTGTTTTTTTTCTTCTTTTTTTTGAAAAACCATAAGAAAAACACAATTGCTGAACTTGAAAGAAATCGTCGAAATCTCCAAGCCTTAAATAGCGCTTTGAAGTGGCGCCATATAGGCGCGCGTGATGTGTGTCTGCACTGAAATTCTAATCATTTGCATATCTCACCTCATCTAATGCATGTTGTAAATTTCATGTTATTTGCATGCTTCCTTCAGGGCGTTTCATTTACAGTGGGCAGCAGTGTATTTTAATAGCCAATCATTAAAAAAACGTGAAATATCATCCAATAAAAATATTCTTTCGGATATTGATGCTGTTTTATCATGGGATAATGTTTTGATATAACAATTGATTTTTTGTTTCCAAAATCAAATGAAATATTTCTAAACTTGTTAATTTCAGTCCCATTTTCAAATTCAGCAAATACAATAATACTGTAAATTGATGTAAAGATTGGTAAATTTGTCTTCAAAACATAAATTACTATACTTAACAATATTTAGATATAGTTGGACAGAATGCGGAGCAGTTGCCCTGGATCCCAACATCAGAAGGACCCCCAAATCAAATAGAAAAATTATTTTACGAATCGAATAAAACCGTTTGACAATTGGAATAGAAAATTGTTGCTGAGAAGCAAATGGGGGCCCTCAACCATCAACATAAATTTCTATCAATTCAAGTTGAGATGTTGAAAATCGTATAGAGATTTGATTAAAAACACATGAAAGGCTTCGTTAGCAACAAAATATAATATAATTTATTTTCGTATTGATCGCGTAAACCTATTGTCTTGAATATATTTCCCTTTTTAATAGAATACAAGGATTTATTCAATGCTTAATTGAAAAGATATTTCGCCATTTTCTGTTGCAAAACTAACAAATCCCATAACATCTTTCACTGCCGTTTAAGCAAAATTCTGCGGTATTTCAATAGAATTTAATTTTTAAATGCTCTAAATTTAACAGTCTCACTTTTATTGAATTTAGAGGAAATATTTCACTGTCAATGTTACAAAATTTGTCCATAGTAGCAACATTTTTTTTTGCTACTATGGACAAATTTTGTGACAAGTTGGTCTTTTTGTGGGATCCATTCTTTGAGTCTCTACAAAGCAATTCGGTTTTAAGCTAAGATGTTTTACTATTACATGTATATCCATGATTCAGTAATGTTTCGATATAAGATCAATGTGGGTAAGTAATATTAGAATCGCAGTCGCACACAATGCGATTATTTGATGAATCATCAACTTGTGCATTGTGAAAATAGAATAGAAAATAGAACGCACAAACAAATTTATGAGTGTTATATTGTCATCTCAGGTTCATTGTCACTTTTAAGTGTTTTGATTATCACATAAAGTGAATTGACTTAAGTCACCAATTCCCACAATTCACTTTATGTAAAAATTATCGAATCTTATGTAATACGTAAAATTACGAATATCACTTATATAAAATTTAATACGACCGCGATTAAAAGCATTCGACAAAGGATACAATTCAATAATAGTGTGAAATTTCAAATTGAATAGAAATTCGAGTACTATATCCCATTATACTTTCGCAATCGATCATTGAAGCCATTGCTCAGCCGTTTTCGTCAGAAATAAACTTTTTCCTTTAAATTATTTTTGACAATAAATGTAATTTTTAATTTATAAAATGTACTATTTTTAGTATTTATAAAAATGTAAACCTTTTTTAAATAATACATGATGCAAATATTTACGACAGTAATTGCGATTTTTTTTCTTTCTCGTTATGATGATTATCGTAATATAATGGAATTTTCCCGAAATTTTTGAGTACCAGATAAGTTTAAAAGCCTCCAACTTGGACTAAAACATATTCTGTTGAAACTTTTAAAAGGAATGACATTACAAGTGAAAAATCACGTCCTGTCACTTTTCGGGCTTTGGATGAAAAGATTCATTTTTGCGATTTATATTTTCTTACCTTTGACACTACCTTAGTTCTTTTTTAACTGAATGCTTCCAACTTTTTTTGGATCTTGTTAGTACAGCTCCTTTAAATTTTTGACCAAATAATACTCTAGAGACAACAAAGAATCCTGTGAGTGTAAAAAATGGCATTGGAATATTTATGTAAAGAGTTTGTATTATTTGTCTAAAACATAGTTGACATTATTATTTTGATTTAATTTTTTTCCTTACTGTCGCCAAGCTGTGTATTGAAATTTTAGTTTCTTAAAACTATCTTGCATTACATAAATTGTTGCAAATTTTGGCGCGCAATAATAACTTATCAGTGACTGTGGTATAAGAATATATATATATATATATATATATATATATATATATATATATATATATATATATATATATATATATATATATATATATATATATATATATATTGAAAAAGTAATGAAGTATACAAATTCTTTTGTTATTTTAAAATAGTCAGATATTTTTGCTTAAAAATCCAGGGTACTTTTCCAATATACTCCCGCTTTTGATCTTAAAACAATAACATGTTTTTGTATGGAGAAGCGAAAATAATATAACGCACATACAATGATTTTATTGGCCCAAAACTTTATTTTAAATTTAATATATATTAAATTAAATTTTTTTGTGCAAAAATTGACTAAAAAGTGATACAATATGGTAAACAAGCTAAATGCTAAACAAAGCTAAAGCTAGTTGATGCAAAAGAAGTTTGGTGATAATACTGTCTGTTAAAAGAAGCGGCACAGATGTCGTATAATTCAGCATGCCAAATTCTGAATTTGCTTGGAGACAAATAAATGTTGCCAAGATGACGTATTGTGAGGTCTTACGACGACGTAAATACTAGGGTTGCCAAACTAGAATTTTCTACACAATTCTTATAGGTCTCCATTTCTATAATTTAATAAGAACAATGTTGCCAAATAAACAAGAAAATCCGCCAAAAAAATCAATAAACTCAGACTTTGGCTTGATGGATTATACGGCATATATGCCAAAAAGGAATTATGGCCACAAATCACCAAGGGCAAAAAACAACTAAATGCGGCAAAATTTCATTTTGTCTCATTGAAAAAAGGTATTGTTTCATTGCACTTACACAATCGATCACTGATGCGATTGATAAACAGTTTCCACCGGAAATGAGAAATAGTATTTAAATAAGTTTTATCAATTAGTGATAATTGTTTAGTTTATAAAATGTAAATAAAATGTTTGTAATATTTTCTTAGTAGTTTCTGAAAACGTAAACATTTTTAAACAAAATATGATGCAAATGGAGTATTTATGACAATAATTTATAATTTTTATGGCCGAAAACAAATGTTTAAAATTAACTTCATAAATATAATGTTGTCATTAGTTAGATAAAATTTTGTGCCAACTTTATAATTTTAGTATTTATTGAATTTTAAAATTTTTTTACATGCATATGAGTTTTCAATTATACTTTCGATATGTTAACTTGATCTTACAAAAAAAGAAAAACTGTATGAAAGAAACACTTATTTTTGCATTAAACATAATAAAAGTAATGCTTCCTTAACCACTAAAATTATTAGTGATTATTATTTCTTATATTATATAAATAATATTGAAATTTCTAGTATTTCACTATCAATTTACCAGATATGACAAATTTTCAGTAGTGCTATAATTATTGATGAGTAAAATACTCAACACAGAAATCTCATTTTTGGAGTGAGACTGAAATTATAGAAGTGGATAATTGCACATTATACTTGTGTAAAAATGTAAACATTTTGAAAGCAATTTTACTCAAACAGGTCAATAATTTCAAAGTTAGACATTTCGGTCCTAAATTTTGTATTTAGATTTTTAAAATTAATTATTTAAAAAATTAGTTTCCCTCAAAATTTTAATCATGTCAGCTGCTAATCAGAATGAAATAGACAAAACAAAAATCAGTGAAGTAGGAGGAAAAGAAAAGCAAGTATCACCAGCTAGTAAAGTAGACAAATATCTATTGGTTAGAATGATATATTAAAGTATTTTTATTACTTCTTATTCATATAGGTTATTGTGAAATCAATTTTATTAGATGACACCCATTGACACTTAATATTTTATCTCTTATATCATGTGAAAATATCAGAGTAATTGGAAAATATACGATATTCTTACTAAATTTTTAAAAAGTCAAAAATAATTATTATTTATAAATAAACTGTTGGACACATTTCAGGATTAAAAGTATTAGGGTAGCCTATACTTTAAGGTGCCCCTCAGTTTCTCGCCAATTTGATGCCATATTGTCAGCAAAGTTGGTTTATTTCTGGTTGATCTATTATGTTTTTAGCATCATTTTATTATTTCAAAGATACATGGAAACAAGTTTGGTGAAAAAAATTGCCAATTTTTGCCAAGGGGCACCCTAAAGTAAATTTTTCCAAAAGTATTAATATCGAGATTGACAATAACTGATATATGTCGAGTCTTCTACAGTTCTTTTTGAGAAACTAATTTAATGTACTGATACACTTAAAGGTAATGACGAGGTAAATACTTCTTTATTATTAAAACATATTCCATTAAAATATACTTTGTTACATACAGGGTGGTCGATAAATCTTCGGCTAACAATCTATCTTCTAAATCAATCGAACTAAAGTTTTAGATATGACTGCTTGAAGATTTGCTCAAAGTATTGTGATAATTTTAAGCAACGCAGAGTTCATAGGTACGGTTATAATGAGAGAATTTCCTAATTTTTGAAATACGACATCTACCTTTCCTTTGCGCAAATTGATGGCATATTGAAGAATCAAGATTCCCATTGGAATTATAATTGGAACTATTAGCGTGTGGCATTGGAACTACTTGCATGTGATGAAAACTGACGATGTTAAGTATATGCAATGGTAAGCATTATAATAAGCTAATAACAATATAGAAAGGAGGAGCTTAGACAGCAGATACATCAATTACAGGACACCACGTGCAGAGCACTCCTGAATAACAGCAACGAAACGTCATTAGTAACATTGTATGCATACAAGATGGAGATCCTCCATGTGTGTGTTCGACCATTGCTGCAGTAAACACTTTAGTGATAAAATTAGCTCGTGTACCATGCAGTTTTAAGGGCAGTTTAATCGCTGGACTTCACTCCTCTGGTTTTGGGGTTACAGTTTTCTAAAATGCACAAACCTAGTCCATGAAGTGTGTCAGAATGGAAATATGGAATAAAATATGAAGTTATGCAGATTCCTTCTGTTATGCTATGATCAGCACTGTTGTCAACAATTTTCCATTTGTAATGCATTGTCACTTGAGAAGATAGACACTTAAAAAATTTGTGTAGCATAAAAATTTATCTTTTTTTTTCTCTTTTGTTTCCAAAGATTCTTTGTAATGCACTTTTTGAAAACAATTTATGCTGACAATTTTTGTCACAGGCTTATTATTTCAACGCCATTTGTGGTCTTCCAATATTAAAATTGTAGTTTACAATAGTAAATTATTTTGTGATTATATAGAAAAATATTTATACAGCTGGCATATTTTATAATTTTCACAAATTATTACATTTTATTTTACATTATATTCTAATAAATTATATATCCTAAAATGAGTGATTAAAAACCGGGATATAAACTCTCAAATTTATCGAAATAGGTCTTAGAAGAATGAGATAACTACATCAATGCTTCTGAAGACATTTCAGAAGATATAGATTATATTTGGGTGGAGATATGTAATGTCCAATAAAATTAATCTCTTCCTATTTGTTGCTATTCTTGATTCAACTCTTCTTTTCGTTAAATTTTGATATACTTGCATATTTTGAATTACTAACACACACACACACACACACACACACACACACACACACACACACACACACACACACACACACACACACACACACACACACACACACACACACACACACACACACACACACACACACATATATATTTGGAATAGTAACGGGGCAGATTTATAACAGCACGTTGATAAAAATGAAATCCAAATATATATTTCCATCTATATAAATATATTTCAAGAAATTTAAATAAAATATTTGATTGATTTCGTATTTTTGATAAAATTATGCAATTAGTTTAAAATATTATACATTAAAACATAAAATAGATTTTCATTTTTTAATTCTATTAATTATTCAATAAATTCCGAAAATCTTCAGTAAGAGTATTGAGATGTCTTTTAATTATGATCTTAATGAAGTTTAAATTATTTTTTCACTCCAGCCCTCTAATCAAGACTATCTTAGCTATTATGTATATCAAGAAGAATGGAAGCCAACTAAACCCCTTAAGCCTGTCGGCGCAGTCTTTAAGAGTCCTGGACCAGCTATAGTTAATTTACCCTCTACTATTGGTAAACATGTGTCTCTTTTACTTTTCTATGATTGTATTTATTCATGAGTTATATTTACGATTCACTGAATTTTATTTTCAGTTATTTAATTGATGAAAATCATATTAAATAGTTATATTAATTTATTACCGAACTATGACATGCTTTTTCTAAAGCTTATCCATTTCAAAACATAATTTCTCAATCAAGATAAGTCGTTTCCATCAAAATGTTACGGTTGATTTTTTAATCAGGTTGACAATTCTGATCGTAGTAAATCTTAATCTTTTTCTAATTTTAATAAAGTTATTACTTTCGTGTGGTATTTATTTATTTTTGACCACTATGCATAATTGTTGATTAGCTACTTTTGACAAGTTGGAATTTTTAATTTTCACCAATTTTTCCAAGCCTAGTGAAGTGAACTGTCAAACTTACATTTATTACATTCAAAATCCTCATAAAATCAAAAAAAAAAAAATATTTCGTTTATATATAAACACCACACACACACACACACACACACACACACACACACACACACACACACACACACACACACACACACACACACACACACACACACACACACACACACACACACACACACACACACTACACACACACACTATATACATATATATATAAATATATTCATACACAAAATAAATAACTTAATTTAAACACTTCCCAAAATTAAAGCATTGTAGAAAAAATTAATTTAAGTGTTTCAGTGACAGTGAACATTATTTATTATTAAATTTCATTAAAAATGTTATTAAATTTCATTCAATAATTACTAATCCAATTTGTTACAGTATAAAACTATGAATTTTTATTTTTTTATAGTTAAAAGTTTAATTTTTTTTTTGGATATTGAAATACTATCTTTTCTCAATGCAGTAAAACTACATTTTTATATAACACATTCATATATTCCTTCAGGTACAGAGCATTTTGATCCTACGAAACCCAGAGCACCAAGTTATAAAATGGGAATGAAGTAAGAGTTAAATTTTGGTATTTCTTTGATTAATATTAAATGTTATAATCTTAGTGTATAAAATCAATAATAATAATTCATATATGCGTTAAATTAAACTGAAATAAAACGTTGCTCTCCAGTCATATGAGTGTGTAAGAATATACTTCGTTTGTCTGATATTTTCTCTTTAACATTATATGTACAGGAGGTGCTCAAATGAAAATGTACAAAACGATACTGTGGGTATAATGGAGACTTTATTCAAAGTATGCCCCATTGGCCAGCGCACAATGATATCATTGATTAACATGCCGAAAGATTCCTTGTTTCCAGAATTCTTGTGGCCGTGACCGGTCTTTCACTGCGTCTTGAGTTCGTCAACCGAGTTGACCGCTTCCCTTTTAGATATTTTTCCAGGGGATCAAACTCATGGAAATCGTAGTGTGGCATGTCTGGTCTGTAGAGCGGATGGTCTGGCTGCTCCCACTTGAACTTGGCCAGTTTCACATGAGTGACCCTGTAGACGTATAAACGCGCGTTATCTTGGAACAGAACTACACCCTCCTTGAGTAGCCCCGGTCTTTTGTTTTTGATGGACTTGCGTAGGCATCGGAGTTTCTCACAGTACATCAGAGGCCAATGGCTTTTCTGTGCTCAACATCCTGAACTCAAACGTACTGCATCAATTAGACGGCGCTCTTGATAAGGGCCTCTGTTCTCTCCTGCACATGCAAGTGAGCTCCGATCCAAAGACAGAGACACTAAGTGCATTCCCAGATGTTTCGCTACACATTTTCCCATAGCAGCATAGACAAATACATTAACGGTTGCGTTGCAATAAAATTTCGTACCTTTTCATTTGAACACCCCTTTCATTAAATACTTTTCAATAAGTAAGTGAAATTTGTAAAGGTTATTTTAATCTTTATGTACATTTCGAAGAAAAAACTAACTTAAAATTTATGTGGGATGAGTAGTAACCCTATACTTTTATCATTAATCATTGTACTGTTTTTTGGTCAAATTGACAACGTTTTTATAGTAGTAATAGAATTACTTAAGTGCTACGATTTTAAGTATTTTACTTAAGTTTTGTTTCAAGTGTCATTAGTAATCAAAGAATCTTTTTAAAAGTAAGTATCCGGTATTTTTCATAGAAGGAATAAAATGTAGAAGTAATTCTGCGATTCATCTCATAAGAAATAAAAACTATTCGAAATAACTTTTGACTGATTGATCTGAATAATACAACGATTAACACTAATTTTTGTATTTTGCGAGTGAATTCAAATTAATATAAAATTTAATTCAAATAAAAATATAATAGGAACTGTTGATGAGATGAGATTTAAGAATTCACTTTAGGAATAGGAATTCACAAGATATTAGAATGATGCATAGAAAACGCTGGCCAATTTAAATTAGATATCATATGAAGAGTATTTGTTTTAGTTAGTTCTACACGAAAAATGATGATGTAATTATTATAAAAGATAGTTTTCATTGAATAACCTAATTTATAATTTAAATTTAATGCAGGTACACAATAAATATTAGAGAGTTCTCATAATTTATTTTAAAAATTATTTAAAATTACATTTCATTAAATAATAAAATGCTTGATAGGAACTCAACACGTTATTGATTTATTTTTTTTATTTCCATTTCTAATATTTGAAAAGAGCAAAAAGTGAATTTCTGTTTCATAATTCTACAGAGATTGCATAATTTTGCATAAGTCATAAAATTTGAATGTAAAAACACAAAATTTATTAAGGCATGGGAAACAATTTAAATGAAAGTATTGCTCTTCGTTACATATTGTATTATTTTTCTCCCAGATTTTGTTAATAATATACTGCTACGTTTCATTGAGAAAATTATGTCTTATAACTCGAAAGTAAATGATTAGACAGTTTTCAAAGCGTTTTAAGTTAAATTCTTTGCTTTGTAATAGGATGTTATAGTAAAAAAGATACTCTGTGTATGCGTGTTTATTGAAAGGAAATTATTTCTTAACTCAATTCGCTTTATAAAAATGTTTCTTTTCTAAAATTAAGAAATTTTTCTTTGTTATAACAATTTTTAAAATTATAATAGTAAAAATGTAATTAAATTTTTACCAAAAATTATTCTTAATTTAAGAAGTGCAATCATTATAGTTCTATAGAACGCTTATCCATCCCGTTTTGACCTATGCCTCGGAAACTTGGACTTTGACTGTAAGAGAGGAGAGGCTGTTAAGCCTATTTGAACGCAGGATTTTAAGAAGTATCTTTGGAGGTACGAAGGAAAACGGTGTCTGGCGCAGAAGATACAATACAGAAATTTATCGAATGTACAAGGAGTCAGACGTTGTACATCACATTAAAGTAAGCGGTCTCAATTGGGTTGGACATGTTATTAGAATGAAGGAGAATAAAACACTAAGGGAATTTTTTTTTGTAAAACCCATCAGCGTAAGAAGAAGAGGAAGACCAAAGCTCAGATGGGTGGATGCAGTCGAAGAAGACTGTAGGGTCCTTGGAACAAGAAATTGGAGGAGTTTGGCTGCCAGTAGAGGTGGCTGGAAGAAACTTGTTCAGAAGGCCTTGGCCCATCCTGGGTTGGCGCGCCATGAATGATGAATCATTATAGTTATATTCTACACTCTGTGGCATGGCAGTTCATGTGGGCCAAGGCCTACAGTGCCCATCTCTGTTTTCCTGATTGAGAGGCCCTGGGGTGCGAAGCATATGTCCCGATTAGGTGGTCAGCCTAATGCGAAATTTCCAGTGCTTAGTCCCAAGCATGCTTGGTACTCAATTTATTGACCCACTGAAGGGATGAAAGGCTGAGTCGGCCTTGCCCAGCCCGAGGACCGAACCTCAGATCTGTGCCTTGGGAGCGTGAAACGCTACCACTAAGCTACCGGATTTCCATTATAGTTGTAATTTTTTTCATTTATTTCTTTTGGTAGACTGAAGAGATTAGAACAGCAATCAATTGGGCCTGGACCAGGAGCCTACGACGTTAACGCAGTTTGTAAAGTCACGAACGCGGGCAGAGAAAATCCCAGAGCTCCTAAAATAGGCAAAGCACAGCGTTTTCGTCAAATTGACGGTGTTTATTCGCCTGGGCCAGCTGCTTACAATAGAGACGCATGTGACAAGTTGGTATATCCTGCTGCTCCTTCGTTTACAATGGCTCACTCTCAGAGGGGTAAAACAAAAACACCATTTTCACCAGGTAATTGCATCTGTTTTACCAATCCGTGAAATTGTTTAGTTACTATACTTTTAATATATATTTCGTAAGATATACAATAAATAAAAGTGCAGATTAAAGAGCAATTGTAAATGCATGAGATCAAAGGATTGTTTACAATGAATCTGAAAAATTTAAACTACATCCTTTCTCACTCAAACTATCACAGATATCTTGCTTATTTTTATAATTCAATTTGAGATTTCAGGTGTATTCAATGGGATTTTTATAAAACTCAGTCAATAATTTAGGCTACCATACGAATTAACAGTAGGAAGAATCTAAGAAAAAACGGTTGGACAGTTGAAGATTTTGATTAACTAAAAATAAGATACTGGAAGTCCATTGTTGAAATCAAGAGGAATGGGAAAGACATATGAGGAAGGTCCGAACCCACAACAAGCTGTCGTTGTTGTTGTTGTGATATAAATTAACTGTAATGGTGTGAATTATCAATTAGAGAAATGTTGGAAATTGACATTAAAAATGTAAAAATTTCTACATTCATCGAAATAGTTCCTGAATATAATAATTAGCTAAATACGACGAATGTTTCTTGTTCTCTGAATGTTCTTTTTGAACACAAATCAGGCTTAAACTTTGAAACTTGTCTCATACAAAATAAAATTATTCCTTTTGGAATATAAAGCATTTCTCAAAACAGACTGACACAGTGCAACCGGTAGAAATTTAGTCAGGTTAATTATCATGGCATTATGTAAGAGTTATGATCCTTGTCTTCCTTTAAACATTTTTTTGGATTGAGGAAATCCATTCTAATATCATTACAATTCAATTTGGAATTTAAACTTAACATTTTGGTTTACATTCCAAATATTAAAAATTTCAACATTTCGAAACACGAACACGATTTTTTTTTTGGAATATTTATCGGAAAAAGGGATGACTCTTCATTTTTACTAGAAAGAAGAGTATTGTAAAAGTGCATCAGTATTATCCAAGCTAAGTTTATAGTATATATATATATATATATATATATATATATATATATATATATATATATATATATATATATATATATATATATATATATATATATATATTATATATTAGTAACTAAACTTCAATAAATTACTTGAAAGGAATAACAATAACCATGAGAATATTATTTTAATAGGGGGACGTGTTTCTTCTTTTAATACGAACATAGCTAATATTTGTGATTACTAATAGAGACAAATTTTTGTGCATAGAATTTCGAATAGTTATTGATTACTGATGAAAACCCTTCACTATCTTTTACGAGAAGCAAGATTATCAGTGTGTGTTAATAATGTTCAGAGATTTGTCTAATCGAAACATTAAATAATAAACGAATGACTGTGCTAAAATCTATAAACGAATTACTGTGTTGAAAATATTCAACACAGTAATTCGCTTATAGTTTTCACGAGTTTTAAATAAATTTTAACGGCTACGCCACATCAGTCTTTATTTTCAATGAATTATTCTATGTTTAGGAGTATGAATTTCTTGAGCATTCTATTTTCAGTAGCATTTTTTTACTGTAGTGATTATTTCTAATTATTAAAATCTACGATTCAAATGGTCTAAATTACGAAAATCACTATCAGTCCTTACGTTCCTCAGAGATCATTTGAAAATGAGATGATATATCACAAAGATCCAGATTAATTTGTTTTTGTAAAATATGTCTACATTTTATTTCTTACAAAGTTCAACTTTCTATATGAATTTCGGAAGAATCTAAATTTGAAAACCATAAATTCATTTAATGTTTATTATTTCATATTCAGTTTCCTTCTTAAACTTTGACTTTAATTGATGTTTCATTTTAATAAATTATTTTGTACATTATGCATTTGCATTACACGAACGATGATTTGTTGCTGAAATAAATGGTAGAGAATTGCTACCACATATACACACAATGATAGAGAGTAATTCAAATTAAAGTTTATTATATGTGAGAGTTATTTCCATTTCAAGTGCTTATATATTTTTAATTAAATTTGTTGGATATTGATACAGCAATTGTTATAAAATGGAATTATTTAAAGTTATGATAGATGTTTTTTAAATAATAGTGAACCAGTTACGTCAAATGACTTAATTGCTACATTTAAGCAAAATTTTTGGGCATTAAATTTTTGCAAAAGTATTTTCCACTTCGCATTTGAGTATAAGGGTTATCAAAAAAATAAGTTTCCCATTGCTTATAGAAAAAAACAAACCATAATTATCTGGAAAGATTTATTGCAAAATATACTACAGTATTTCAGTTATTTCTCAACGTAAGAATCATCAGAATCGTAACACTTGTCATATCATGGGATAAGTTTTTGTCTTCCAGTATCATAGAAGTCTACCACCTGGAAATAGAGCCAACGTATCGCAGCTGTAAGCACTTCTTCTTCTGTGGTGAAGGGATGCCTAGGCAGGAATTTCTTTTGGTGCTCGAACAGACAGAAGTCGCTAAAAGTGAGATCGGGTCTATAGGGTGAATGGTCAAAAACTTCCCAGCAATTTTTTTATGAAATTCGCTGTATGAGGGCGATCATCCCAAGCTTCTTGTTCTGAATGGCTCGTCGCAATTTCTTTAGAGTAATACATAAATATTCAGCGTTTACTGTTGCACCACTCTGCAAAGAGTCAATGAGCAGAATGCCTTTCCTGTGTCAAAAGACCGTGTAAATTAATTTCTGTGTGGATGCAGTCTGCTTGACTTTTGTCCATACCAATGATCCACTGTATGCTGCCGATTCATTGACTGTTGGTTGGATTCTGAGATGAAGCGAGCATCACTTGTAGCGATCCTATCGTGGTTTTTCATCACCTTCATAGTGGTATCGTTGCAGAAAACCACATCTAGTCCATACACTAAACACAACTGACTATACATTTCAATCGGCGATACTTCGATCCAACCGGCGCTGAATCCAAAACATTTATCACTAATCTCACCTAGTAGTCAATCGGAGAAGAAATGAGAGCCGACATCTTTTCGCACTATAACAACTTTAATATAAGCTATACAAAAATTGGGATTGCAGCATCTAATAGCCACGTCTACAATATACTTTACATGTACGTTCACGTTTCAGTCATTTTGCAGCGACATATTTTGGAGCCGTAAGAAACTTTCTTTCCGGATGACCCTCGTATAATATAGTATGTTGTTCTATAAATGAATAACTATCATTCGAGGAGTTTTTAAATCAACAAGTTAATCTTATGAATGGGATAAAGATTAATCATAATAATGTGAAATAAACTCTAATGTCAGTCAAGAAACAACAATAATTGATTCCCAAAATTTTTATTTATACAGTCTTTAAGACATTTTGGATGTACCTTTTAAGCGGGATTGTATTGTATGTTGTTGTATTTTAGTTTTGATTATTTATGAAGTATTTGATCAGTAGATTAGCTTAAAGTATGAGTTAGTCAAAATGAGTTTAGTAATTAAATTGCTGTAAATGAAGATGTCAGTACTTTTTGCTATACCAAAAATAATTCTTAACTTAAAGCAAAATTGAATGCATTATTTATTATAAAAATATTTATCACCTATAGATTGAGAGTTTTAGAAATTTCTTTATGGATATAGTTATTTATAAACATTGAAATATACATATATATATATATATATATATATATATATATATATATATATATATATATATATATATATATATATATATATATATATATATATATATACAATATTTTTTATTTTAAAATTGCAGCACCAAATGCTTATTCACTTCCATCGGCTATTGGTACTGGTATGGGTCCTTCTTACTCAATGGGAAAATCGAAGAGAATGCCAGCGGAAAGAGCAGAAGTGGTAAATCTTTTTGTAAAACTAATTAATTTGTTTTATAATTAAATATAATTAAGAGAATTTTATGGTATGATTATATATATAAAATTATGACAACAAGAAAAGCAAATTTTATCTTTTAGAAAATGTATGACCGTTATTGTATTATTTCGAGCATTTAATATTATGTGCCAGAAATCCGTCGCGGAAAATGAATATTTTTTTCTATATGAATACATGTATTTAATAGGTATGGTAATATTGAAAAAATTATCATTTAAGAATTGTACTGTTAGTCCTTTATCGAAAGACGTTTATTATAGCAGCCAAAATGCATTTTATGACTTGAATTTAGAATAGGAAGTTGGAAATAAAATTTGAAATATAGTAAACAGTGATGAATTTTTCATAATTTTTTAAAGCTTTCATATTTGCCGCAAAAAAATTTGTTAGAAGGAAATGGGAGAAAAAACTTGCAGAAATAAGCCAAATGTTCAACTGTTATGTTGCAAAAAGTTAGAAACAGTGTTTTTAGAAATTGAAATTAATTTCAGAGTGAATCAAATTATTAACTTCACTCATTTTTAAAAACCTCTAATTTACAAACACTCACGATTTTATGAAGTTGTTGTTGCACCAGCATGCTTCCCTGTACCTAGCCCTGAATTGGGGTCTACCATTTAGACCATTGGTTCCCAAACTTTTTTTTCGTGAACCACTTTCAAAGTTTTACTATTTTCGGTAGACCTCCCCTGCTGCTAACAAAAAATACCTAGGTACTAAAGAAAACTACTTTAACAAAAATGTACCTAGGTACCTAAAATTTAATCTTTCCTGGCGTTTTGTTCTTTTATAGAAGTTTAGAATAATCTCCAGTATTTAATTTTTATTGCATAACTACCTACTACACTCAAGTAGTAAAACAAATATAATATGATTGATAAATTGCAATATACAATAGAAATATGTATAAAAAAAGGCATATACTTACTTTTACTGGCACTGCAAACACTGATATCGATTCACTCAGTCACGCTTTATGTTTAAAATCCCGGAAACAAATGTATAACGTTTTGTTCTTGGCAGTCGTATTTATACTAATGTAGATTGCAAGCACAGCGCAAGTCGCATTTCATCCGTTTACAGGTCTAAACAAGCATCCCGGTCGAGCGGGCGTACGGGCGGCACTTTGCAAGTCTCGACATGTAGTGTACACACTCTTGTAATATTATCTATTGTTCTATTCAATTCTGTGTTTGAACTGAGCCTCGAATATTTTTGGGTACCTACCTAGTGAATGATGCTACCTGCCTACGTTGATGGGTAAATCCAAGCCAAAATTCTTGTTCTTTATTATGAAAACCAGAAAAATTTTCGTGGGCCCTCACTTACAATTTTGTGAACCACTGTTTTCTTTTCACGTCTATGTGAACCTATGATTGTGAACCTATGAACCTATGATTTAGACAAAAGCAGTTTGTGGAGTCTTCGGGATTTTGAAGCAGGGACCAAGCAGATGACCCTAAAAACTTGGCCTGCCAATCCCATAGGTATCATTTCAGGTTGAGGACGTTGCGACCACGCCCAGTTTTAACGTGCCATAGCCGTCATTAGCGAACACGATGGATCTTCGGTTAAACCGGGATTCGAACTCACTACCTTTCGATAATGAGAACGACGCCCTAACCAACTAGGCCACTACGGCTTCGATTTTAGGAACCAGTGGCTGATTGGCAACATGGTCCCATAGACACAATGATTACTTTAATTCCATCAACGAACAAATTTTTTGAATAATTCCTTTTTTGAGAATTCATTTTCATGAACTTTTTTTTAACAACCTGATAATTTTTTCAATTATTTTTCTTTTTTTAATTTTATTGTTAAGAAAATTGGATCGACATTTTCAATATAGAATCCTAAATTCTGAACTAGAATGTGGATAACTCTCTCTCTAAATGCACTGCAGATTTTAAAATCCATGATTTGCATTTATTCACTTGGGATTTCTCCGATTTTATCTAATTCATCTCTTATTACCCATTCATTAAAGTATAATCAATAGCTTCAAGTGCAAATTTGTAGGTTCATTTTGCAAGGTGTGGTTCAATTTATGAAATCGACACTTTGTGGGCAATGCACCTGACAATCAATTCTTGGAATAATTTTGCAGGAAAAGTGAAATCTGGGCCATTTAGATGAGTATTGTCTTTAGTAAAGAAATCCTCTATTTGAAAAAAGCCATTTACCCGACGACTTGAATGAAGACGAGTTACTCAACCATAAACTCCAGAAAAAAAATTCCACTGCTGCGAGAATTTTTATTTAAGAATTTTTTGAAAATGGAAACAGATGGGATTTATACATTAGAACTAATGGATTGTTAAATGATCGAAAACATTATGAATAAGAATGAGGAACTTTAAACCATTAAACAAGAAGAAAATGCCGTAATGTTGTCACTATCTGGAAGTAAGAAGGTGAATGATTAAAAAGATTGAAGAACTTTTTTTAGTAAAATAAAAATGTTTTCTTGAATCGAAAATATTGGAAAAATTTAGTTTTTAACGAAAAAATAATAAGATTCTCCTGCCTGATTTTTCATCCATAAATTGAAGGTAAAAATGCAGTTTTGGCATGCATTTCATTTTGCATGTGTTTTTTATAAAGTGCATGCTATATGACATTTTATATACGATTTTATTCATGAAGACAGAATACAGTTTTGTAAAAAAAATTGAACACTTATTTTTTTATTTTGCAAATTTTCGATTTTAAAAACTTTGTGCCTGTTTCTACCAATTCATATAAATGCGTGTTCACTGCATTTGTACTATCATTATATACACAGCCACTGAGAAATAAATTTTTAGTATGCAACAGAACCAGTTAAAAGTATTTTGACTTCATAATATGCTGGTATACGAAAGAAATTCTCATATTTTGGTAGTGAAAGTGTGAATACTTTATTTTAATCCTTTTAATTTCAGATTATAAGAAAATTCGGCATATCAGGTAATTTCGAACACTTTGGACTAAATGTAATTTCTAAAAGCGAAATTATTTTTTAAAATAAATATAATTACTTACTTATAAACTTAAATTAAAATATGGCAAAAAGAAGTTTAGGAATCTTATAACAAGTGACACATCATTAAATAAATCCATTTTAATATTTATTTAGAAAAGTTATCTCGGATAACTTTTATCACTCTCATTTCATCACCTGAATATTAAAATAAAGTGTTTAATTTGACGGTAAATATTCTCTTCTCACAAGATGAAATTACTTCACAAAGAATATTTTCCGCATGTATATTTCATCATAATTTTTATTTTTAGTCACCTGGCCCAGCTGCATATTCGTTGCCTTCTACTAATGTGAATATGTCTAAGCCTCCAGCATTTTATATCGGAAGGAAAGTTGCACCTCCATCCAGATTAGCAACGTCTCCTGGGCCTGGAGCTCATGCATCTCATTTAGTAAATTTTAACAATATTTCTCAATTTTTGTTTTAATCTTCTAGTCTGAGGCGGTAATTTTTGATGGTGTTGAGTTATTTGGGATATAATATGATGCAAACACTTCGCAAATTTTCTTCAAATGAGTTACCTATATATATATATATATATATATATATATATATATATATATATATATATATATATATATATATATATATATATATATATATATATATATATATACACACACAATTTACATCAGGAAAAATTAACATGATACTTAATATTTCTTTTATCAATTACTAAAATGAGTGTCTAGGTGAAAAATAAATTGTAAAAGAAGTAAAAAAAAAAAAAAAATTATAAAAGAAAGCAGTTTAAAAAATTTATATATATATATATATATATATATATATATATATATATATATATATATATATATATATATATATATATATATATATATATATATATATGCAATGTTTTTAAAACATTTCCTTATAATCAATCATTGGAGATAGTTTAAACAATTTAATTCTCCAAAATTTAGTTTTCAGCATTTATATTGAATAGTATGTAGGAATTTTCACATTAAAAGAGACATAAGTAACATATCAGATTTTTCTAGTGTTTTATCAACAAAAGAGCTGAAACCAAAAAATACCTTTGGGACATGGAGATATTTCTAGATACTTATAGAACACTAAATATCATATACTGAAATCAGCGACGCGAGATGACACAGTCGATGACTAAATTACATGAGTTGATATAACATTGCCAATTTAAGAGCGATTGTTTGTTTAAGAGTGATCGATGCATATATATGAAATCAAAATGTAAAATAAGTAATTTTGAAGTTTGCTTTATTTATCGCACAATGTGAGCTTAATTTTTTCACACGAGGAATAATTACATTTATAATAAAGTTTAAAGTGGATTCTCAAACATTCAAACAGGAATTGAAAATTGTACCTATGAACATTTGAATAGAATACCAGCACGGAAACCATTCAACTGCCAGGTTGACAAATATTTTTAAGATATTTTTATAGAAAAAAAAATCTCCAAATACTATTCTTATACGGCTTTGGAGGTGAAAATGATGTATTCACATCATAATTTTTAAGCTTCATTTGAATTACAAAGGATATGAGCTTTTCTTTAAATACTATTGATATCTACCACGCTATTCAAACAATACTTACATTCATAATCAAATAACTCGAAAACAGAAAGAAGATCAGATACTCATAAGTTATTTTTAATTTTCTGAAGTGAAAATAATCTTCACCCCAAAATTTAAAAGTAGTTAAGAATACAAATATTTAGTTGCCGTTCGTGAATGAATTGAAAAAAAAACTTTATGAATACAAGTTTTTAGTTACAATTCTTTTCAGAATATGTATCATTTATTATTTAGCATCTTTGCCTAGCATTACTGAAAGAATGATTGAATAATAGTGTCAATATTCCTACATTTTATCGTCGTTATTGTAATAAGGAATTATTGTAATTAATTTTATATTCATGAAAATTCTGTGATGATAAATAGCTTTGCCTTGATAAATTGAGTTTATATAAACTTTATCATTAAGTTTTCTTAATGGAAGATAATACTTGAGTAATATAATGTTATAAACAAATTGAAGTAATATTTTCACAATATTCTAATCTGATCGCAGTAGCATTTTTCTTCCTACTTCTTAAATTTATCATGTGATCACTGAATTTTTTCAAGTATAGTTTTGAATTAAAAAAAAATATTTGTATGCATATTACTTTCTAAGCTAACAATTTTATACATAAGAACTAAGAATTAATCTTTGCCTTAATTATTAAAAAGAACCTACAATGTGGATTAATCATAGAATTACGAAATATACAGTAAATTTTTTATTTGACCAAAAATTTATATTCAAATTTTATATTAAGATTTATTTCACTGAAAGATGATTATGTATTTTTATTTCATATTTTAGGTTAAATTTGATAAATTTAGTACACCTAGAATTACGTTTGGAATTAAGCATTCTCCATACAAGATACTACCAGGATTTGCAGCAGAAAAGTAGTTAGTGAGGATATACATATATACCACATATGAATCATAAAATCAGATATATTGAATATCACTTAATAGGCTTAGTTATTTAATTTTGTATATTTTTTGTCAATAAAAACAATCACATGTATTTTAGTATAGTATTATTACTTAAGTATTATCATCTTCTTAAATTAAACTTTCTCTTATTCCTCAAATAAACTCACAACGTCAAGCATTTAATTATATCAGGATTGAAATGATTTCATTTTCACGTGTTCAACTGTGAAATGGATTCTTAAAATGATAACACCGATATAGTAACTTGAAAGATACACAGTGCTGGACAGGTGTAAACTGTGATAACAGAAAGAAGATAAGATAATCGAACTACATAAGGTAATATTGTGAAAAAAAACGCGAAGCTGTTTTTGAAACAATAGATTATTTATACATATATATCTTAATAACTATAAAAATAAATAATTTTTTAAAAGTAAATTTAAGAACAACATGAATTGCTAATCATCACGAAGTGTGGTTAATATCGATTACCTATAGGTAAAAAATAAATTAAGGAAATATCATATACGCCTAACAATTTCTTGAACAAATAAATCAGAAGAAAATAGAAATACATTTATCTAATATTTTATAATGATTCTTTTATAAAAAATGTAGCAGAATAAAGCTTTCTATTCTATATTTATATGTATGTATTTAGAGGGTGATTAAAATTAAATTAATGGTATTTAGAGGCAGACATATCTCCATATTTTAATTAGCATACTAACTAAAATTTCAAATATTTATTACATACATTATATCAAAGTGTTTGAAATATTTGAAAAATTTTCTAGCAAAAAATATCATAATGAATTTAAGTGAAAGAATATAGTAAATAAACTAGAACATCAATGAATAGTTAAAATTTTATTTCCTTATCTACTGTTCAAAATGCAATTAATCAGTGCTTCAATCAACGATTACACTCAAAACTTACCATTATAAAATTAATGACCGCTGGTAATAAATCAATATCAAAAAAGTAGCCTGGGGTGCGGTATTGGTTTTGAGATTTATTTCATTATTTATAGGTCATTGATAAATGCAATCTTTAAAAATATTTCATAATCAAAAACATTAAAATTCTAATTAGTGATCTGATTCTCTGTTAAGTTAGCTCTAATCACTGAATGTATATCACTGTGATAATATTAGGTTGTTCGGAAAGTTATTTCGTTTTTTATAAAAATGAAAAGACCGTATAACGAATGAATATTTAATTGAATTGTATCATTGTCATTTCTAGTACTACTTTTGCCATCTTTCTGGTAACAGCATGATTCCACACTCTCAAAATAGTTGGTTTTTACTAGCAGAAAATTGATCCAGTAGGTAAAAACGAAATTACTTTCCGAACAACCCAATAGTTGATTCATTTTGCAAGAGTGCTATGCAGACTGTTTCTCAGTTACATACTCGGAGCAACATATAATTTTTAAGCACTTTACTATTATACTGTTTATTTATTTATTATTATTCTATTTATTTGTACATTTAACATTATTAGCATCCATCTAAGTGGTAGAATGTAGCTTTGGGATAAGTACAGGGAAATGTACTAGTGCAACATCTTTATATAGCGATTAACAGCACACACTATACAATGAAAAGTGGACTTCATTGATCCTTTTGACATTCAGAAACCTTTATGGACTACGTTCCATTCGTACCAGCTCTACTCATTTGTGACTGTATATCAAATATCATTAGTTACTTCATTACTGTAAACAAACTTCATTGGTCTACTTGACATTCAGCAATACCTATGAGTCAAGTTCCATTTGTCAGAGAGCCTATGTTCTAAGGAAGATGTGTCAAACTCAATTTTGTAGAGGGCCATATATTAAATTAAGAATGTGTAGGTGGGCCAGATTCAAATAAAAAGAATGTACTGAATTATTATATTTTATTTATTTAATTATAAAGTATATAATATACTGTTGTTAAAAATCACATCAAAGTTATGAAAGAAGGTAATTATTTTGAGCTCGAGGATCCAGATACCGGACTCCTCTTGTTTTTGACAAGCTCATTCATGCCTGGTATCATATTCGTTGTATTTATTTTAAGAATTGATTGGAGATGTTCATTCGTAAGTCTTGTGCGATGTTTGTTCTTATTTATTTTAATAACGGAGAACATCTGCTCAGAAAAATATGTGCTACTAAACATGCACAGAATGGGTGCTGCATGCTTTTTTTTAATTCCGGGTATTCATCCAAACACTTAAAATATTGTGTATAAAATGTTAGAGAGTTTATCTCTTTAAATTTTTTTTCAAAATACTGTCCGATTAAAGATCTATCAACTCCATTTGCAAGTGAACTGGTGCCTGTAAAGCTTCAAAATTGAATGGATTGTTGAAAATTGTGAATTCCATTTCATTCAATTTGTGGAAGTCTTCAAAACGATTGTTGAATTCCATGTTCAAACTTTGCAGAAGTTGAGCATATTGATCCAATTTTTTTGATTCACTGTGCCAAATGATTTTAAATGAGGGAAATGATCCAAAGTTTGATTTTTTACCAGATTTTCCCACAGCCTCAACTTTTTTTCAAAGGCTTGAATACAAACATTTTAGTGACAATCATATTTTCACCTTGTAACTTTACATTCTGATCAGTCAAGTGCTTATTTATATCTATCAAAAAGACTCAATCAACTCAGCAGTCATTATCATAATCAATTCGGTTGCCTTTTTCTAACATGAAAGCTTAAATTGAGTCATGTAATGCAAAGAATCTTTCTAAAAACTACTCGATTAAGCCAACGAACTTCGGTAAAAAATAAGGAACATCAGAAAACTTTTCGTCTAAATCTTGTAAAAACTGCCTGTGATTTAGTTCTCTCCTCCTTATAAAATTTACTATTTTAACTATAGGTTGCATGACATGATCCATTTTTAAATGTTTGGATGCCAATGATTCTTGATGAATTAGACAATGAAGTTCCAGAAAATTCCCTGATGTTTTCTGTTTTAATTTAATTACAACGCCCGAATGTTTTCCAGTCACGGCAGGAGCACTATCCGTAGTTGTGCTGCTAAGTATATTCCAATCGAGTTCATATTCTGCTATCAAATGCTTAATTGCAGAATAAATATCATTTTTTTGCTGATGTAGTACCTGTCATAATGGAATGCACTTTAAAAGTTCTCCACTTATTTCAAAGTTACTGTTAATACCTCGTCTAAAAACAGCAATTGAGCTGTGTCAACAGTATCAGTGCTCTCATCAACAGACAGTGAAAAGTTTGCAAATTCATTAATTTTCTCCTTCAGTTGAAGAACCACATTTTCAGATAAATAATTTATTCTTGAAGCAACAGTGTTTCTTGACAGCGAAATATTTTGAATTATTGACTTTTGAAATGGAAATGAAACATCGGCTACTTTCAACATAGAGTCTTTAATAAAATCACCATCAGTGAAAGGTTTTGATCTCTTTGTGATTTCTAATGCAATAATAAAACTTGATTTCAGGACATCTTCGCTCTTAGTATTAGCTTTAGTAAAAATTGATTGTTGACATTGAAGTTTAGATTTTAAAGAAGACAATGTGTCCATTCTTATTTTTTCAGTGTAACAATCGAATTTTTATTTACGATTGGTATCATAGTGTCTCTTCATGCTAAACTCCTTACAAATAGCAAATGTTTGATTGCAAATCATACATAGTGGTTTACCTTTCCATTCTATGAAAAAATATGCAATTTTCTATTTAGACTGAAAAACTGCTCTCACTATCAACTTTACGTTTTTGTGACATTATGCCAAAATCGTAACAATTATGGAACTCAACACAACAATTATGGATATCTTACGACACAAACAAATGCACAATCACTAGACTTCACAATCACTACTTCGGAGTTCAACTAAAAGTCTAAATACTCTGAATAAAATGATTCTTCTTTCTGTGACACAAGCGTTTGCGGGCCTTGTTAATACGGCACAAGGGCCGTATCTTTGACATGACGGTTCTAAGGAATTATTTTTCCATGTAATCGTGGCGAAGTGGGTGTTTCTTGTTCTGTCGTACATACCGTGACGCACATGTTGGAACAACATTTGGGGAATTCCCGTTACTCTTTTCGTAACAGGGATTCCACAACCTCGTTGGAACGTCAACGGGGAACTCGTCCTATTCTCCGTTGACATTTCAGCTGCCAAATCTTCCTTGACGTTTAAAAGGTGAGGTCCACGTTGACTTATTGTTCGCCATTTCGTAAACGATTCTTCAAAATTACCATTTCCTCCAAATGTCATACTAAATTTATTATCCCGTTCATTAAGGTAGGTAATTCATTCACTTTGATTGCTTTTATTGTGAGGAAGTTTTGGAATGTTTTATTGTGTGAGGAATTTTTTACAATTTGATGTAAACCCGTTTTCTTAAGCATATATATTGCTATTTTCACAAACTTCAGTGGTTAAAATAACAATGATCACCTTATAAAATTCAGATAAGAGTTAAAAAATTACAAAATATTAATATATTTTGGAATTATGAAATTGTAGTCGTTTTAGATGTTATATAAAATTGAAATTCTTGCTTCATTACCAGAAATTTCGAATTGTGTTTCATTGTATCCTTTCTTTAATCCCTGACAAATATAAGTACGTAAACTTATTAGTTTTACAAATTAGTGGATTTTAAAATTTACTCTTAAGTAATCGGTTTTGATATTAAGTGCAGGGAAAGTGATAACTATATATTAACAAAATTTGCAAAATCAGCAAGTGCTTCAATATAACAAAGTAGAACAATTTAACAAATTTTATGACATATTTGCATTTTAAATGAGCCAATCGTAAGATACTTGCACAATATCTAACTTAATTTTTTTATCTTTATAATTTTTTTACAAATAAACTGATAACTAAAAAATTAATATCAATCAGAGGAATCCCATTAATATATAAATATTATTAAAAACAGAATTATATTGCCACATGTTGAAAGAGAAGTTAAAAACTTCAACTGGCATCAATAGCTTATTTATATATTGGTGCCAATTATTTTTATTTATAATTTTATGTAATGACAAAAGAAAAGGAAAGTTAATACCTCTTATTTGGTCGTCACATGAAATTTTCCAATTCTTTTTATTTATTAATTTTATGTAAAGAAAAGGGAAGTTAATACTAACAGATAGTAAATTTAGATACAAAAAAGATACAAAAACAATTAAGTGGAATTTTATTTCCAGTGAATTAAGAAAATTATGAAATTTTATAGTGTATTTTAAGAGTTGCAACACAATCATAGATTATAGAAATACATGCAGGAACAAAATAATTTATTCTGAAGTATTTGTTTAGAAAAAATTTTTTATGGAGAAAAATTATTCCACAACATATTAATAATGGTTTTTTAAAGTCTAAATTTTTTACATACATATATTAACAAAATATAATTTTGAAAACAATATTAGAAGATAAATTAAAAATGTAAAATCTATTGCGTTGTTAAAATTATATTTTAAATGAAATTTTATTCCTCCTCTAAATTGATAAATTTGATGACTTCATCTGTGAATTCTTTTTTCACGTGAACAATGTGACCAATGCCTTCAATTGGAAGAAGTTTTGCTTTTGGAAAAAGTTTCAAAATAGCTTCTTTATCTTCACCCCTTAAAGTTGAAAAAAGACATCAAATTTCAATAAAATAATATAATTTAATCAAACAGCGATGCACATTTATATATTAAATAAACTGAAAGATAACTTTAATTTCTATAGTTATATAAAATCATACGGCCTTATTTGACAAATGTTCAATGTTTGACAAATGTATTTTTATATTGTGCTGTTAACTAACTAAAGTAGTTTAAATTATAAAAAGTTCATTTGTGTGAGTGTTATCTTGTATTATAAACTAAAGTATTTTTTGCAATGCTCCTATTATCATGTAGTTTAAGGTGGGAAATTTAAGTTTAAAGAAGTCTGTTTTTGTTAAAGACGTATTAGAATCATGTTTCATGAATGACTTATACTAGTATTAATAAGTATAGAAAGAGTATAAAAGTAATATAAAATTTTTAATAACTAATGATCAAAATTTTTCAATTTCTGATACTTGGCCTGTGATGAACAGCCAATAAAATGAAGTTCAGTAGAATTCCAATTATCTGAACCCATTGGGACTGGGCTTTATTCAAAAATTGAAAATTAGGGTAATTGATTTTTTTTAAAAAAAGGGTTATTTTTAATTAATTATTGTATACTGAAAAGGGAGAAAAAACATATTTTTTTTTTAAAAAAAAAGCATTTTTAATCAATTATATGAAAAAGCAACACCTTTTTACGATAAGATTCTTACAAATACTGTACATTTATACAGTATGTAAGTAGTCCTGTACATGAAAGTCATTGCTTGCAGAACACCTGTGGCAGAATTAAATGTTTCAGTTAAGCACTTGACAATGAGACCCTTGCGCCATTTAAACCAACCAACCAATGAGAATTTGCTTGTGAGCCCACGGGCTGACATTCCATCCACTTCAAAGCAGTTTCAAAGCCGGATAATGCTTGTCAGAAATGGTTTCGTATCTGCTTCAACTTGAGCATTAAGGTCATCTTTTTCTCTCACGCTTTCAATAAGTTTACCATCAATTGCAATTTGAAATCCTATGTCTGTGACTCATAATCTACCCTCCTATATCTTCTGCATTTAATTCTGAACAGCCAGGAATTTTCAAAAGAATGTTTCTGAATTCCTCAAATGACACGTATCTCTCTTCATCCTCATATTCTTCCTTCTCTTATGTTTCTTTCTTTTTCTTGATTTTTTCTTTTTCCCATTTTCCTTCTCTTTTTCAGTCAAATTAACTATTTCTGAAATATTGGAAGTGATTTGGATAGAGGGAGTTCCATTGTATTCAAAATTAATATCATGTTTAAATTTAGTTATCTGCTGTTAGCACAATGAAAGAGAAATATCTCACTTTTTAAAAAACTTCATTAAAAATACTCTATTTTAAAAAACTATACTATAATTTAAAAAAAAAACCATAACAAATTAGCAAAGTGTTGTTTGAAATTTATAAATATAGAAGCATTATGAATAAGTAACTAGATGCATTTCATAACCATATATTGAGAGCTGGATCTTGACAAAAGTAAACTAGATTTCGGTTTAAATTAAAATTATTTTTTAATAATTTTTAATTTATATAAATCGAATATTATTTTAATTAAATGAGTGACCTAAGGGAAATGCTAGAAATAATACACTCTCTCCGCGAATAGCTGTAGGCTTGAGTCACCGATTGCCATAAGCTTCCTTAGTCAAGAAGTGATATTGCGATCTTTGGAACTGGTTTCTGTTTTTCTTAACCATTGCGGATGTTGAACAACAAAAATGATTTTATCTTTTCATTTTGTGCATGCACGTCAGTCGGAGTGGATGTTTAGTAATTTTGAGGTCTTTCATTTTCGTTAAACGTGAATATGGCTTATCATCTAAGAATGGTAATGTAAATATTATAAAAAGAAACATTAAAACTGCTTTTAGGGGTTACTTTAAAGTTTCTCGCATTTCATACCCAGCTGTTTGAGATTGCGGACTAGAATCTACCATCAAGTAAATGATATGCTGCAGGGTTTTACTGTTGTATACTTTAGTTGTAAAGTTATCTGTTTCGTAATATTGTATTTATAAAAAGGCACATCTAAACGAAAGTATCATTTTGAATGAAACCAGCGAAACTTCAAAGCAAGAAGAATGTTAAAAAAAGTACTTTTGTATAGATATGATTAAATACACTTTTTTGCTTGTTGAAGTACTTTCGGATAATTCTTATAAAGGTAATGTCACAAGTTTTTCGGCTATGCCATTTGAGAAATAATTGAGTAAGTTATTTACCGTTTGGTTAAATTATAATTTAATTTAAATAATTTGTTGTTTTGATAAAGACAATATGAAGTTTTTTACCGCTGACTTTACACCACAACATATAAATTGTTAAAGTTAGCAATATAACTTCGTAAAAGAATATGCATAACAAATAACGAACGTATTTGTAACAATTAATATTTAAAAAATATTTTGCTTAACAAATTAACATTATTTTATTCTGTAATTGATGCTGATCGTATCATAATTAATAATTAATACACATGTTTCTTTTATTTAATAAATGTACAAAACAACTACATTTATATACAGGAGAAGCTAATTATGTTCTTAAAGGATAAATGATATGTATTTAAACACATTTATATACACACATATTCATTATATACAATATTTATCTTTAACATTATTTAGCAGAACTGAAATATATATAAAACAGAATCTATCTAAACAGAATCTATTAAATATTTATTAATTGTTTGACGATATTATTTGACGTCTAGAACAATAAATGTTTTAATTCTAATGAATTTTATAAATATCGAAAAATTTTAAATGTGTAACAAGAACGTTGTTTTCTTTTTCAATATATTACCTCAAAATAACAAAAAAAATTGATAACATATCTCAAATTTTATTTTCATATCGAATAATTCTTATGTATATATATATATATATATATATATATATATATATATATATATATATATATATATATATATATATATATATATATATATATATATATATATATATATATATATATATATATATAATATATATATATTATATATATACACACATTTAAATGAGATAAAAATAAAAATATTCAAAATTTGCTTATTGAAAATATGTAACACATGAAGAACACTTTGTAAGATTTTCCGTGATAAAAGAAAATTATTTACACAAAACAAAAATCTTTCTTAATACTAATAAAGAAATCTTTTATTTCTTTTAATTCTGATTATTCCATAAAAAATAAAATGTCTGCAATTAAATTGAAAGATATTAAAAATCTTAATTTACTTCAATGGTTAATAACGTACATTTTTACCATATTTAAATAATAAGGAAATATAATGATTTATTAGTATTTACTTATATATACATGTATAAACAGAATGCATGTATACTACAAAGACAAATTTTAAATAAACCAAATGGAAACTTACACTTTGAAGGAAGATTTTGATCCATAAATGAAAAGAGCTGGTTTGTCGAAGAGACCAGTGCTTTGAGTAAAATAAGACTTGTCAGTTTCAAAGTACTTCCTAAATACTTTTACATTCACTGTAAAGTTGCAGTACCCTTCAGAGCATTTTATTGGCAGGGAGTCAGCCATGGACTCTTTGAGTACAAAAGTGTTATTTACCTAGAAAATAAAAATAGCAATTTCTTTTACAGCGTATAGAGAGTAATTTCATTTTCCGTTTACTGTGTAAAATATAAACTTACTGTGAAATTACCCTCACATATAATCATTTTTCATTTTACTTGTTCCCTGAATATTTGCTTTTGTTTGATATCAGAATAGATGGAATGAAAGTCTGGTCAAATTATTTAAATCACTTTTTAAAGTTGCTTATGCTATGTTATGAATTTAAATGATGTGACACGTATTTGAGGTATGATCACTTTAAAAATGCAAGCCATGGCTCTTTTTTCCCTTTTAAGATTGTCATTTATGCATATTCACTAGGGCTAGAAATCAATAGGGTTAGAAAAAGGGTGAATTTATGACATCGGATATTTTCTTCGTTTTACGTTCCATAATACAAATATTTTTAAAATAACAATACTTGATTTTTTATTTTGGAAGAAATTATCAAATAAATAAGTTTTTTACGCACTTCAGTAAACGCGTTTATGCTTTTTCCAATACGTGGCCTGTTTGAAGTGCATTAAAATAGAGATAGAAAGAATTCAAATTCTTCGTAATTAATAACTTGTGAATTTTCAAGCTTAGTTTTGAGCAATAAATTTGTTTTTACCTAATCCTTATAGGAGGCTTTATTTTGCAGTGTAAAACAACATTGTACCACGAAATGAAGTTTCCCTATAAAATATTCATTCTACAAATAAATTATGTTGAATGGTTCAATATTTTTGTCTAATTATTAAGAGAGGCTTTATTTCGTGGTGCAAAGCCACGAAATAAGGCCTCCCTTTTTTTCCAAGATTAGGTAAAAACACTAGATAGATTAGGTGCTTTAGACCTGAAAGAGCGTGGAATGTGTACCGTATTTCAGTCAACGAAGATCAGTGCATACTTAATAGTATAATGGCTGTTTTACATGGTAGGGGAGGCAACTGTTTTCACTATTTTCGTACCTTTGTAAATCCTCAAACTGTTTGCAAATTTAATAATTTTGTTTTCATGTCTTATTGTTTATACACAATAAATATATCTTATTTCAATATTGTTATCAATAAATATATCAATTTTGTTTATACACAAAAATTTTCTTTCGTTCATGGTACTGCAGTTTTATTTACAAACAGTGTGGTAATGCAATAACTATATGGAAATGATCAAAGAAAATTTGTAAGAAAGAAGATGTTTTCTCATTACTGGAGACCATACCCTCAGCAGAACTGAAAATAAATCAGGCTATTATCATTTAAGGTTACATAAATTTCATTGCCAATCTCTCAGATCCATAATTCATACATAAAATATTGAAAGGCTATTAGGATCAGTGAACTGAAGGAGCAAATGACAAAATAACAAGGCTTATCAAAATTTTGAGTGGTATCTAGTAATTGATTAATCATATTATTAGTTTAAAGATCAAAGATATATTTCATGCCATTTCAGCTAATATTGTCCTTTATAACCCCATGTGTGAATTTTAAATTAATTTTCCGAGTTACTTAAGTTTCTGAATTATTTACAGAATAGATGTATTTAAAAATGTATTATTTTTGTTTGATTGATAAATTATATTTAACAAATATTATAACTTAAGTACCATTGTGTAAATCTTAGCAATTTACAATTATTTCATTAAAATCTTCTAAGCAACTGATATTAGATGTCTGTAAAATAACCATAATTATGCGCGGAATTCGTTTATAAAAATTCAGTATGTGTACTGCATAATACCATTGAAATACATTAATGTTATAATGCATTAATTTGAGCAATATCTCTGTCTTAAATTGCACTTACTATCCTGTAACTTTTATCTTCGTTCATATTATTGTATTTAGTGGTGTATACAGCAACTGTTCTAAAATACATTTGGAGACCAATTTTTTTTAAAGTTCTTTTAATAACAATTAAGGAAAGTTTTAATCGTAGATATGCTTCCAGAATTGTGGTAGCTTTCGGGCTTCAATCCTTGGGTAGGGCAAGATCAATTCAGCGATTCATCCTTTCAATGGTTCGATGAAACTGAGTATCAAGCATGCTTGGAAATTAAAAACTGGAGTGTTTCACGTTAGGCTGACCACTTAACTGGGAAATATGCTTTGCACCCCATTGCCCTCGGTCAAGAAAACAAATGTCGGTACATAGGCCTTTGTTCCATGAGGACTGCTGTGTCTCTGAGTTTAATTTTAATTTATTACACTTTCTTATTGAGAAAGATAAATAAGTTAAATCATACATCAAAGGTTTAGGATAAAAAGTGTATCCCATAAGGATGTTTTAAATTCAATTCCGTTGATGCCCTTTACCAAGGAGCAATATTTGACCGAATGATCTATTCTGTGTCATTTTTCATTATGTAAGAAAATTATGCAAGAAATCATTTTAAAAATCTAAAAATGCAGCAAACAAACTGAAATAATTTAGTTCCGTTTTTTACGAAATCAGAATGATTATGCTAAATAACTCACCTTTTGTAATATTTCTTTTATATACTTGAAAACTGCTAATTTTGCTTCTTTTTCTGTTACTCCCCTTGGGATAACGGAGAGAGACTCATCTAATAATTTAAGAAGAAATGAAACCTCTTTAAGGGCTTGCTCTGTTACTCCATTTGGTCGCATGTCCTCCACTATTAACTTTTCAACTTTTTCTGGCTGAAATAGTGTTTAATTTGTTTCTAATATTTATAATGAGTTGAAAATGGGTTGCTATAATATATGCAAAATAAAATATCTAACCAAATTAAATATTTGCGAGTAGAAGGGATATGTGTTTTGAAAACAGAACATTATTAAAAAATGGAGCAATATTGAATTACATTGATCAAATGATAACAAATTAAAATATAATTTTAAAATTCTCTTTGAAAATTTCGTCTGCTTCTTCCCTAGTTCAAATGTGTATTAACTTAATATTAAAGTATACAATTAGAGGCCCATTTTTTGAGTAATTTTTTGTCAACAAAAATATAGTGAAAATAGAAGAACCATTTAAGAATCATTTGTAGATACTTTATTAATGCCATGCAATTATTACTTTAAATGAGATGATTTACTGACAGTTTTAAATAAATACTGTAAATCAATAATTATTTTAGTTAGGAAAAACATAACATATAAGTATTAAAACCTAAAATTTTAATTTCAAAATTTTAATAATGCATAAATATAAAAGCTTATCAAAATTTAAAATTCACTATTCTTAAAATAAAGTTAATAGTAAATTACGGAAAATTTATATATAAACAACATTTTCCAGTTCCTGGATCAGAGCAAGAGTAAATACTTAGATGAACTTTCTTTTGAGGAAACAGTACTAAATAAAAAAAAATTTCAAAGTTTAAAAATGAAAATGCATATTTGTAGAAATATAAATGCCTGTGATAAATACTATTTAAAACTTTTTTTTTGAAATTAAGATTGTGTGTTTCATCTACAATATAATTCTGTCTCTTCTTTACGTACAGTCTTATAATCTTACAGTTTTGGAGATACAATTTGAATATAAATTTGTGACTGTCTAATAATTTTGAATTTAATATTAAAATCAGTCTTCTAATTCCGACATTAGTGAGATTCAAAATGTGATCTAAATGAATTGAAACTCAGCAATCTCGAAAACTATGGTCTCTTATATCAGCCGATTCTGATAGTTTTAATATATACCCATTTCAATACGATTATACGGGTAATATAGTCTCAATATATTTGAGTTTAAGCATGTATTTAAATGATACGTGTCAAAAATATTCTCAGAAATTTCACATATTATTTATTAAATACTAATTTTGTGAACAGTATATTCAATTTATAACTATTGTATCAATAAGCACTTTCTTCAAATCTAAGACAACATTCAAATCCCAACTATCCCCTGTGTTATAGATTATTTGCTAACATTTTGTGTGCACATTTTTTGTTTAATGTTTCTCCTTATATTATACTGTTATATTAGGCCAAATGTTCAAGTATGTACATTTTCTCATAGAAAGAAATTTAATTCAGATTTTTCCTCAAAGTGCATCGGATATAAATTTTCTTCCTACTTACTCTACTTTTTCAGAATATATATCAATATTTAATATTATCTTTAAGTCTTCTTTGTGTTATAAAAAGCATTTATTTCCAATTCTAAATTTCAACATTTTTCTCCCTATAATATTGTTCAGTTTTTCAATTTCATATGTAAGATCGAAAAACTCAGACACTTTTTATCATTAAACTTAAGTAAAGAATTTTCATTGTAAATACTAAATTTCACATTTAAACGACTTATGAAAGGAATAGCAGACCTCAGTTTTATTTTACTCCTTGCAGTGAAACTAGCAGCCTCTGTAATCGTAACATAATACTTTGAGGTGATAAGAAATGTGTATTAAATTTTGTCTTAATTTGTAAAAGCATGTTGAATTACTTAATCTGTAAATTGTTGAAGACCGACAACTTTCAATACCTGTTGTTAATTTTTCAAAATAATATATAAGAAGGTGAATTTCCATTTTATTTTTCTCACCCTCTTAAATTATTACTATACTCCATTTTCTTTGTACCTATGCACTTTCTTATGAAGACAGTTACTTTCTGATAAAGTCGTAAGCTCTCTTGGATGGTGAGGAACATGTGTTTCAAATTCCGCTAGAGTCTATTAAAATGTGCCGAATTATACAAGTTTCAAGCAAGTTAAGATTCAATTTTTACCCTATGAGTTCTTACAATATTTGTTTCATAGTAGCAATATCATTCGTGTTCAGTTAACTCAGATATACCGTTTACTATTACAAAATATAATTTTCACCAATATCAAATGAATAAAACATGCTTTGTATTTGCCCTTCTGAAAGCAGATGAAAATATATCAGTTATGGAAAATGGCACTGATATTACAACTCTGCAAGTCGTTGTTGCTAAAGAAAAATTTCGAAACTCACAAATTCCTGAAAATAATTCATGTGAAAAAAGTCACTGAGACTTTATAATATTAATTGGATACAGTAATTTTTTGTTTATTCACAATTTTTTTGAAATTAATCCTTCTTATGGAATTGTATATAATTTTAATGTTACTCTAATATTTATAATGAGTTTTATTAAAAAATATTAAGTTTATCAAGTTTTTCTGTAATTACATTATTTATGCACACATTTAATTGAATTTTAAAATAGGTTAGACTATTTTAAAAATAAATGACAAGCGAAGAAACGTAATTTTTCATACACAGTGTGTTTTTTAAATAAATAAGAGTAATAAAAATAATAAGAATAAAATATTGGCGATCATCTAATCTCTTCGCTTCGATTTATTAAAAGAAACAGCTTTCTTGCTCTTTATTCAAAATTGCTTAATATCTTAATACAACGAGTTCATTAAATTTAATTTTCAGTTCTTCAATAAGAAATCGAGGTATAGAGATATTATTTTTGTTTTATGCATTTATTTAATTGTTTGAAGGTATATAAATTTTGAATTTATTAGTAATTTATTAGAAAAAAGATGTACTTCTAAATTACTTAGAAGAGATTTTATTTGTGTTCGGAAACTATTAAACTCAATACATTCAAAGCAAATAGGCAGATTTTTTATTATAATTATTCACAAAAATATGAATAAATGATTTCCAAGATTGATTTAAAATATACTTCTGAATTTCAAAATAAATATTTAAACGAGTAGATGTTTTAAACTTACATTTTTAAGAGCAAAGTGAGACGATATTTTCCCTCCTAAGCTGTGACCAAGTAAGATGACTTTTTCTACGTTGAGGGATTCCAGAACAAGATTCAGATCGGAAGCCATAGTGTCGATATCAGAGACATCACTCCATGGACTTGCTCCATGATTGCGGAGATCTGGAGCGCAAACCTAGCATAGGGATTTTGAGATAATCTGTATCTGACTGAATCTTACCCTTAAATATGCGTAAGAATGCAATATAGTAAATAACGAAAAGTAAAAGATCAGTTTTTCCATAAAATGTTATACTAACCATCAAACATCAGGATATATTTTGAAATGACTATTCTGAAATTAGAATATTCAAATAATGACCCCAAAATAATTTATCTTATTAAATTAGGTATATTTCGTTTTTAATGTTCCTGGATGTAGTTTCAAAGTATCTTTAAATTTTCGATGCTCTTGGTTTGCATTTTAAAATTACTTGGTTCTTAGAGTAAATTTCTGGAATATATGCTGATATCAACACGACATTCTTGACATAACATGTGGTGTTAAAGATAGCTTACTACGGTATCCTTGACACATTTAGTTAACTGACACAAATTTTATGTAGGAATTATTCCAGTTTCTTATATTATATCAATTGTCATGCATATGTTGATAAAAGTAGCAATTGCATGTCCTATATTTTTACTCTGTCTGTATTAAGATATTTCTTAATTAACATTGTCTTAATAGTCTAAAAATATCTATTTATCTTAACATGTTTCCCTTCATAGATTACTCAAATTTACAAAATGCATACCGTCATTTCCAAACTATAGCATAATGTTGAGTGTTCTCAAATCTAAATTGGTGATGAATGGCAGCTCCCTGACACTGCATTCAAATTAGATGCATAAAATAATAATGAATCATTAATCCCAAATCAAAGGAGAATGGTGATTCTGGCAACTATCATATAATTTTGCTCAATAATGCATAAGCTGATAGATGCTGATTGTGCTTATGGATTTGCATAGATTGACAGCTTGATGAGAATAACGCAATTCGTTGACTCGTTATGCCACGGAGGCTTTCGTTTGCTTTTTTAGCTGTTTAAATAATCCTGTGGTAAGAATATTTAAAGTGACTGCTCTCGTATTCATTGTTCAGTATTGGTCCATTCTTCTTAATCAAAACAAAATGATGTAATGATATCACATTGACCTTTGAATGCCTTCATATTTATTATTCATTAACTTTCATAATTCAAAAGATGATGGTATTAAACGTATAATAACGCTTATCTATTTTAGACGAAATATCATTCTCTAATAGTTATAAATCATAGAGGCATCTATATAAATAAGATAACATAAATATATTTTTGTTAGCTTTTTTGTAGATAAGGGATGACATATTTCAATACATTTAATTATTATTCAGAAATAATTTCTAAATTCATATCCGTACGAGCTTAAACAAAACTCATCATGAAGTCAGTATTTGTTGCCAACTTATCATTTTTTAATTACTCTTAAAATTTATTTGAATAATATTTATGTTTTGTAGTTAAATTTAATTTTTGTAATACATTAGTTAATGCAAGAAAAAGGACAAGAAATTACTTACTTTTCTGCCAGTTTTCAATGAAAGTACCATAGATATACCTTTCCATGATTCTTTATTACCACCAAGACCATGCACTAAGAGAATCGGTGTAAGATCTTCTTTCTTACCATCTATTATTACTCTTTCACAAGTGTATGAGAGCTCTACTGCATTTTTATCGCTTGAAGAGAAACATTGTAGAGTATTATCCACAGGGAAGTTATATTTTGGTTGTTAATTATAATTTAGATAAATATTTAAAATATAGAAAAGTATTTTCAAGGAAAAATATAAGCATTCCTGAATGCTATCAATTTTGTTTTACAAATTTCATCAACTTAAAACCATTTACTCCACAAATGATTTTAAATTGAGGAAAGATACCTCTCTCTGGTCAAAGAGGTTCTTCTACATTTCAATATCTAGGCAAGGAATATTAAATATAAATTCATTACTATAGCAGTGAATCAATAGCAAAAAAATAAGCCCTGATTCTTGATTTGCTCAAATATTTCAACATTTTTAAATTCACAGTAAAACTGATTATATTGGGAACCAAGGATCCTCTCTTTTGAAGAAACTATTTAAATTCTTATCTCAATATTATAAACTGTGGGTTTAGTTTGGATTGTTTCTTTAGGATAACTTTTAGCATGAAAGAGTAAAGATAACCAGGATCCATGGTTTAAAGTTAATTTTGAACCAATATATAAATAAATTATTGTCCAATTACTAGTCTTAAACTGGAGCTATACATTTTCAGAAACTACCTTTGTTAAAAAATGACTTAGATTACGGTATATTACATTTTAATTTCCATGGCATTCTGGATGGATTTCCTGATATTCGCCTTGATAATTTGAGATACTTTTTTCAAAAGGCAGTTGTACATATAAAGTTATAAAAGTTTTACAAAATATTTTTGCTGTTAAACGGAAAACTATTTTGTTTAAATATTACAAATATAGACTATTGATTTACAATGCTAATTTTTAAATCATTTTCTTAGAAATTTCTGTACTATAGTTGCAGTAACACTGAATTTGTTATAATTCTTTTTTTTTTTTTTTTTTTTTTTTTGTAACTTCAAAATTTCGAGTATTGATGAGTTTGTCATAGTTAACAAAATTAATTTTGATCCAGTTAACTTATTTTCTCATCAATACTGCTATGCGTGGAAGTCAATTGTGGTTTAATGACACCAAATTGGGATGTACCAGCTTGAAAGCATGAATGAGGAGGTATCCTTTGCAGGTTAAGAGTTTGAGTTATGGTATTTAACCCCAAAAATTGGTCTCTGAAAAATTTTCTAGTTCAAAAGGTTCGAAAAAAAAACCCTGGCCTGTTTTCTCTCTCAAGGGATTCGGTATGAAAAAAGACTTGAGAATTAAGACTTGTGGGAGAGAGATCTTAAAAGGTCTTGAAACGTGTGCATAAATATGAATCTCACCATCAATGATGATAATACTAAATTCATGGAATCTCTTCGAATTCATCTATAAATAAAAGTACACCCATATTTATTAATAATCACACTTTTAAAAAGTTAATGAATTTAAATACCTTGTCACAATAATCATCAACAAAAACAATCTTTAAGCAGAAGTTGATAGCAAAATAAAAATGACTGATAAATATCTCAGTGGACTGTGTCAACAATTCAGATCATATTTAATCAGTCAAAAAACTAAAATAAAATATAATTAAGAGTTTACAATATTCTTATTTTGCATGCTTTTCTATATGCAAGTGAAACGTGAGCTCTTAGTATGGCTACTTAATATATAGGGTGATCTTTTTTAAAGTGACAGTGTTTGGAGCGCCCTGTAGTGCGATCTAATAGCCGAAATGACACCAAATTTTGTATTTAGACTAATCAAAACATGGGAAAAAATATTCCGTAAAATAATTTTAGTTCTAAAAGTCGCCGCTAGGATATTTTGTGGCGTTGCTTTAGTTTACAATAATGAGAATTAGCATAAACCACGGGTTTCAAAGAATAATGCAAATGTTGTGCAATGACAGTGCCAGCAATGGAGGCTATAAAAGAAAATATAATAGACAGCTCCGACAAATCATCTCAGCTGAAGTAAATGAGTTCCAGTGGCCATACCTCTCAGGTTACCGGAACGTGCTTTATGTTGGTGGAGTATCAAATTTGTCTCTTCTGAAGGAAAACATAACGAAGACAGTGCGGGATATTCCTAGTGATATGTTACTTACGGCTGTGGAGAACGTTGTGCACAGAATGCAAGGTGCTATTGCTGAGAACGGTGCTCACATTGAATGTGGTCTAATTCCTCACTGAGGAAGTTAATGCAGTAAATAAACATTAATAATTTAACTGTGTGATTGTATGAGTTAGCATTTTCCTTTTCTCACATTTAATATATTGTAAAGCGCCACAAAATGCCCTAGCGGTTATTTTTTGAACTAAAATTTTTTTCACGGAATTTTATCCCCCATGTTTTGATTAGTCTAAACACCAAATTTGGTGTCATTTCGGTTATTAGATCGCGCTACAGGGCACTCCAAACACCGTCACTTTAAAAAAGATCACTCTGTACTTTGAAAGAAAATTCCACCGAGCTACCTTTGGCTCAGTGCAAGAGAGAGGGGATGTTGGGAAAATAGATACAAGTTCAAGATTTACAGACTTTTTATGAAGCCCCAAATAATGCAGTTCATCTGGAATAACAGATTAAAACAGTTTAATCACATCTGGAGAAGAACTCTTTGATTAAAGGAAAATATCCAACTAAATGGTTTGAAATATTAAAAAAAACTTAAAAATGTTGAAGTTTAAAAATTGGCGAGGAAATGTCAGAATAGAAAACACTCCATGAAGCATGTAGTTTTTGGCGCCAAAGTCGTTAATGGGTTGTCGTGTATGTAAATGAAACGAAGAAATTTGGATGGAAAATTGACAGCTTACAATTTCATAATGCCATTTTGTTATTTAAAATAAGAAGTATATTCTTCTAGACACTTTATACGCAATTCTTATGTAAAGAAATATTCAAAAGAAATGTTTTTGAACATTACTAACAATTATTGCCATAATAAAGTTTATGACTTAAAAGTATGAAAATGAGAGTAAAAGATATAATATTTCTTATGTATAAAAATGGAGTAAATTTTAATATAACATTTTTAGTTTGTACATAAAAATTTACTCGAACGCTTCTTATGAAGGTTTATATAGTTAAAATGGATATTTCCTAACATTTATTATATTTATTATTGATTTTAGATTCCAAATATCTTAAAATTTAATTGTAAAAAAATTACTTTTAAAAAATTCAAGTTATTTTGTTGCAATTTTTTTAAAATTTTTTTTAATTTGTAAGCGTGGTAAATCTGAAGGTGATTAAATCCTTTCTATACGAAATAAAGTTTTATTAAAAAATAATCATTAAAATCATTTTTACCCCTTTTTATAATGAATTGTAATAGATCTTTTCTTCTTTATTTCTACAAGTTTTATTTTATATTTGTGGTATACATCTTTTAAAGTGAAAACAAACTTCGATTATATGTAAAAAAGTTATGAGATTTTCTTTTTTTTTTTGGATTTTATAATGATAAAATTTATACATGTCATGTAACAAGAAAATTAAAGTGTTCTGGAATATATATTATGCACATATACACTTTAATTAAACGGTTTTATTATATACATAATGAGATATTTATTTAACTATAGAAATCTGCAGTGAATAAAATATTAAAGTTTTTTTAAACAATTTTATATTCACATTTAGTTATTTTCTCCTATGCATTTACTGTAATTAAAGCATATAAATTCTTGAATCAAACTGAAGTATAGCACAGCTATTCTTATTTTTTAATTCTTTCTTTTTAATTTTTATTTTTTCAAAATAAAACAAAAAATAAACTATTTCGTCACTCACATATTTTTGTAAATCAGCTAAAAAATAACACTCTTTCATTATATGTTGTATAAATAAAAAAAACATGCCTATTAATTGAATATAAAATTATTTGTTGTTTAATGTTGTTTAAATTATTAATGTTGAAAGTAAAAAATAAATGTTGTTTCTCTAGAAAGGAAATACTAAAAATTGAAGAAAATAAGATTCAATTTTAAATTTATTAATTCATTTCTCAATTAAAATTCAAAACTATTTAAAAAAATAGCTCAGTTACATAATAATTTTATTTATAAATAGGTAGCGATGCATAATTTTCAAATTAATAATTCAGAAATGGCTTTGAACATCGAGTTATTTCTAAGTTCACTGAATCGTAAATTAAAAGCGTTTTCATAAATAATTAAAAAATCATACAAAAATTGAACTACATAATCGAAATTGAGAAAAATGTTAAAACTATTGATTAAAGTTATGAATATTTAAAATGACTTTACTACTTTTCATTTATATGATGAAAATGGATCATTTTGTTAAAATATTTTATTTCATAGTTGAATATTTATCGCAGTCATTTCAGTTTAAATTTCTTAATTCTTAATGTAAAATGAAACTTTTTTACTATACAAAACTGTAAAGATTGTTTTACTTAACCAATGATGTTTAAAAAATTATAACTTATATCTACATACATGCAAACAAGTGGTTTTATTTACAATTTAGCAGTTAAGTGAATATATTATACATATTCTTTCGCTTTGTTTGGTCATTTCAATATTGTCACGAAGATTTAAGTAAACACACCGTTGGTTTTAAACAAACAAGTTTATTGAAGGAAAGTAGCGACTTGTAACCTTACAAGATCGAGAAGTTGCCCACGATTAGTGAATATAAGCTTTTATACAGTAATAGAATATTCGAGAAATAACTAATTAACATAACAAAGAAAGGTATAGAATGTTGGAGAACATAAGGAAACAATAATTAAGGAAACAAACAAAAAATCCATACTTTGGATACAACAGCCGTGGCTAGTATCGAACCCTGGTTTGGATCGCGTGCTTTGACCACTCGGCCACTGAGCTCGTTGGCAAGCCTTCTCTATGCGGCAATATTATTTAGCAAAATTTTCATAGAACTTATATGTGGTTCTGTGTTATTATTAGTCATGCTGTAAAAGTGATAATTTATATAAATTAAGTCATGTAATTGAAAAAGTGGCAATTTTTTAACAGAAAATTTGAGAAAAAAGTGGATGTTTTCATATTCTCACTAAATTTTTATTTAAAATAATTTTGAACTTGAAAGGCTTTGTACTTCGGTATTTTATATGCATGTGTTTTCCAAGTAAAAGCTCATAAATATTTTTAATGACAAGCATTATAAATATAATAGGAAAAATATTGAATTGTAATACGATATGATTTTAAAATTGTTCATTCAAAATTAAACAAATTATATTTTCCACTCTATCTGATAATTTTCATTGCTTATTAGGGACTAAATCAAACGATATGTTACTTCGTAAAAAATAAAAATGATTCAATACACTAAAGAAAATATGTTTTGAAAAAATTAAGAGCAATAGATATTTCCTATATCGTATCACAAAAATTTTACTTGATTATTTTGATAAAATACAACTTTAATAGGAAATAATAAATTGAAAATACAAAAATATCTTAAAAAATATTTTTATATTCTTGTTTAAAATTAATTGAATATTCTTAAACAATTGAATGGATATTTATTTTTCTAACTAGTCAAGTAATAAAAAATAAATAATTAAAAATGATAGTGTTCATAATAATAACTTCAAATAGAAAAATAAAAAAACCTATTTAATAATGATCTATTTCATTTTTCAATAAATTTAATAGCTTTATTTATAAATTTTCGAAGAGTTTTTATACAACAAAAATTGAGTTACACGAATATGCAATAATTAATCAAAATGCTCTCATTAATAGTAATGCAATATTTCTATATTTGAAGTGGTGAAATATTTCTTACTTTGACACACCTATGGGACTACTTAAAGATGAGGCCAGGAAAAATGCAAGAAGTACGATGATTTCCTTGAGCCTCATTTTCCTATGTATAAAATAAATAAAAGAAAATATTATTATTATCTTTGTTAATTTTATGATAAGCATGAATGAGATAGTTAAAATAATAAACATTTTGCATTTACAATACTTGTTATTAAATTGATAAGTAAACAAATAAATTATCTTATTTAATGTTTATCTAAGGTGGTTTAAAGTGCCCTAAATTTCATTTGAATTCTTTATTAAAATTATTAATAAAATAAATTTAATTTTTAGTGCCCTTTTCTTGATTTTTTGATTCTTTTATTGGGATATTTTGCAAACATTGGTGCAAAAAATATACTTTGCGTAAAAGTGTGAAACAAATTCCTTAACCACCTGTTATTTTAGCAGTCTTTAGTCTCATTTATAAATGTCTGACTAAATAAATATTTTATATAATGATTGATCATTATTGCATTTCTTTATTCAATTTTATAAGAAGGAAGAAATTCACATGTTTTTGTATTTTCCTTCATATTAAATTGTTGCCTTTAATAAAAATGTTGCTCTAATTTTTAACAAATATTCCAAGAAAATTAAAATGTGTAACAAAAAGAAACCAAAAAATCAATAATAATAATTTGAAATATTTTTTCTATATTATTATTTTAGAATTTCAAATTATGCCCATTTGTTTTTGTGCACCTTCAAATATCTATTATTTCCTAGTCGAAATTCCTATTACTCATAAATAGAGTCTTTTTTAAAATGTAGATAAATTTGTTTTAGAATATTGTATAATCGCAGTGTTAATTCTATTAATGATAAAAACAAAGCAATACTGTATTTTTACCTTTTTATGTGTTTCGCTTGTTGTTTCTTTATAAAAATACGCTTTTATAAGTATATTTTCCAATTTGTGTATTTTAACTTTCTTAAAATTCCCTCTCAGATTTTGAGATTAAATATTTTTGTTAATTTTGTAGTATTTTTTGTATTTTTTTAGTAAATTTTTTTTGTATTGTATCTATTAAAGTAAATACAACAATTTACAAACTATTATTGTAATTAGTGAAAGATAAAATAAGAATTTTTTTAAACCTGGCATATATTAAAAACATATGCTCTCTTAATTTATTAAAATAATTTATAAGATATTTTGAGTCATTTTGCTTAGGAGGATGTAGGATTGTTGACAGAATATGTAGTCTTCTCAGATACCTGATTGAATCTCTTAAAATAATTAAAACTACCTTTTCTCATAAAAAAATTTAAAAATAAGAATAATAAAGTTGTATTTATTTTTATTCTTGTATATTATATATATGATACAAATTTTATGATGCAGTATTGAAGAAATTCATTATGAAATTAAAAGCAAATTTTTAACTTTGATATTTCTTCATTTGACTGGTATTCAGTCAAGACAATATATTGGAGTACAATATAGAAATAAACTGTCCAACTGTATCTTTTTTTTTAGAAATTTCAAAATCCTTTTGAAATTCGGAAGAAAGAACTCCTCTCGTATACACGAGAATAATAAAGTTCATTATTTCTTTTTCAAAGGAATCAACTATATCGTCCTTTATACATTATCACTTCAATAAGTGACTCATTGCTTTAAAATAATAAGAATAAAAAATAATAAAAATTTATTTGAAGCTTAAATAAAAATCTAAAGTTAAATAAATTCAGAATAAAATTAAATATTTACTCACAAAATAAAATTTGATATTAAATAATATATCATATTTATAGCAAATTGGAGATGAGAACTTAACAATTAAAAATATTTAATCTTACCTGAAGATTATTTGAAGGTTGGCAGTAACAAAGTGCGGGTAACTGAGAAGTGTCAAAAATATCGATAAAACAATGCATATAAGTTGTCAAATAATTTGATTTTCTGATAGCGTGCTCTTTGTATTATAATTGTTATTTTATCACTTTTATAGAAGGACATTTTTGTGATATTCTTTTTTATCTCATAATAAAATGTGTCCCATTGTTTCCTTAAAAAGGAAAACACTTTTTTGCATAACTGCATAACTCAATTATACATTTTTATTAAATTCCAAACTTTGTCAGATGCAGCAAGGAAAAATGTTTGAATAAAATTCCCAACATTTTTTATTTTTTTGTACCCATGTTCTGAAATTTTTAAAATTTAGGATAAAAAGGATAAGTAACAGTAAAGTATATGCTTCAAATGCCATCACACAACAGATTTAGTTTGCTTACTACTGAAATATAAGGTTATATTTACTTGAAGACTCAATCAAGCTTATCCGCAATTTCAAATTACATTGAAACATCATTGATCAAGGCGAGAATCAAACCACTGAACTACTACAGAATTGATGACTTGAGTCTCAGCTTTTCAACTTGTAGAACAACTGCAGAGGTTACGGAACATCATTAAATTACTATCTTTCTTTAATTTAATGCCTTACAAACTTCATCAGTAACACTAAGTAGGGCTTAATATATAAATATTAGATTAAATTAAAAATTTATGACGAAAGAAAAATGTCCAAAAGAAATGTAAATGTTTAAAATTAATGATTGTATTTCATACAGTAAATATTTCAAGCTTTTAATTATAGCTGAATTTGAATATAATGCGTACATATTATGTTATAAAAATATTTATATGTAAATTACAAATGCTTTAAAATGCAGTAATCAAACAAGGAATTTATCCTCTCAATGTTTTTAGAGGAAAAAAATTTGAATTTTACTGATTATTATGAATTTTTATAAAAATTTAGCAGCATTATGGAGATATTGATTTTTGAAAAAATACACTTATAGATGAAAAATTGAAAATGCGCTGTATGGAAAAGCACTTAATAACATTTTGGGGGGTTGAGATAATATCAATCCCCAAAATTTCTTAACTCTTTTATGAGTAATTGGTCTGAAACTTTACTTATATGTGAAATTTTTCGCGATTAATTTTATTATGAATTATTTGGAGCAAAAGTCACATCTTTAACATCAGAATCCTCACACTGATTAAATAATTGACTTTCATTTTGACTTATGTAGCTCATGAATGCTCAGAATGTTTTATATGGTGTATTGGAAGTCACAATGTAAAATACATCATATGTAGTCTTTGTATTTTGAATATTTTGCGGATCGTACACTTTAACGGCATTTCATTTATGGGCTTTTATATTTAAAAACTCTTATCGGTCTTAAAAATGATCCACTATGGGTGCTCATTTCAACAAACTTTTATAACAATAAATGATTCTATTTTACAAGAACCAAAGAATTTAGATGCATCTTCAAACAAAATAGTACAATATTCAATACTATATATTATTCGAGAAATATATAAGTTGTTTCATAAAGCCATGTTTGGTCTTCAGGAAATTTGCTTAGTTTATAGATTGTTTGTCCTTTTTATAAATTATATTTGAATTCAGATCACATTTGTATAGGAAACATAATTTATTCACTTGAACTAGGGAAAACAAAGAATAACTTCTTTGATTTAATCAAAAAAATTTTTTAACTGTGCCATTTTGCTTTATTTTCATAATCACAAGTTATTAAAATAATTGTTTAAGTTCATAACAACACTGAATACCTATAATTTGTCTTAAATAGAAACAGCATGAAAATATTTTGAATATCGACATAAATAAAAAAAACAAATGTAGAGAATAAGCTTCAAATATAGTTTTTATTCTTTTGAATTAATAAAATTGATAGCTTCTTCTAAAAACTCGGGTCTATTGTGTACAAGATGTCCAGCTCCTTCAACTCCCACAATCTTCGCCTGTGGAAAGAGCTTGAGAATGGCTTCTTTATCTTCTCCACTAAAAATAAAATATGTATTATTTTTGAGAATTGGGAAATTAAATATTAAAATTTGTACGTCCTGTTAAGAAATCACTAAAATAACCCCAATTTCCTGAAGCAATTTAATAAACTGGATTATATTTGCTAAGAAATTAATGAGAAAATTTGAAAAATGTGCTTGGAAAAGCATGTAATTTAATCCTTTATAGCTGCAAAATTATTCACCTACAAAATTATTTAGTAATCATTTAACTGAATTATGAATGGTAGAGAAATTAAAGCATAACTTATCTTCTGAGAAACTGCTTTATTTTAAGTCATCAGCTCTTATCTCAATTTCCGAAACAAGTTTATTTTCCTTTAGTTACTGCTCTTAGTTGTTCGCATAGCGGTTGCCAAAATATATTTATACTGTTCAAAAATTTAATATAGCATGTTTTCAGGACTAATAGATAAAATGCAAATAAGTGAAGTAAATATAGCATTTCAAGTTTGGTTTCTCTGATGATACAAATAAGAATAAAAATTAAATCAGCAACCATAAGGCATCTATTTTTAAAAACTGAGTGGTACTAAGTGGTGAAATAATTACCGACGTGGTAATGAAGGAAAAGATGTTTATTCTATGATATACTCACCGTTATGCCATATTATTTCATCTTTGAGGCACTGTAAAATGATGTGAACGGGATTTGATATTGATGTTGTGAATTTCCGTAGTTGATCACACCAATTCACTTGCGCAAAAGAATGAATTCACATTTCTAATGGTCTTACATCTTTTTAAGAAACATCAGGTAATCACTAATAAATGATTTGAAGCATCTTCCAAAAAAGTGTAGCTTTATAGAGAAAAGTGCATTTATATTATGTGCATCTTCATGCGAAGTTTTCTATGTCTCCTAATAATTATACATTTTAATTTGTCTTATATTTTTAGTGAACTTCTAACTATCTAAATAAATTACAGTTTATTTTAAAGATTTGAGAAAATATCAATTTTATATATATAGAAAATGTCAGTTTTATATATTATTTTGATAAATATTTTTCAAGATTTAGAAACACGTTTCATATATTGTATATAGAAGAAATTTATTCCAGTATGAGTTTTTTTCAATCGTTTAGTGATAAAAGTAAATAAATTAACTTTTTCTATATATCAAATATATGGGTTTGTTATTTACTGAATCAGTGATTAATATGAGTAATAGTTTTTATTTAATATGATTGATTTTTTAAATTAAATTTTTCTTAAGAAATGCACAATATTTTCTTAATTCTTTTTTAAAAATGCAATATAATTATCTAAGTATATGTCTTGCAAAGGAGATCTAAAATTAAAAAAAACTCCCTTCAAATATTAGAGAATGCTAATCTCAAGTATTTGATATCAAGTCTTTTCAATATTCTGAATAAAATAATGTAGTTATTAATAATAAAATATATTGATTTAAAGATAATAGTTACATTTATAAGTTCAAGAAGCAATTCACGAACATTCTTAACTTTTATTTGAAATCATGTTATTTTCTTTTTTGTTTTTTTTTCATAAAGAATTTAAATGTAAATTAAGAAACTGCATTCTGAGAGGTTAAAATCTTTATCGAAGTAAAATAAATGTAATTCAAATTTTTTGTAAAATTTTATAATAAAAACTATTATTCATGATGTTTATATTATATTTTATACTAATAAATGGATATATATATATTAAAACTTACATTTTGAATGGAGAGGCCATTCCGTATATAAAAAGTGCTGGCTTATCAAAGAGACCTGAGCTTTCTGTTAGAAAAGATTTAGGATTTTTTAAGAATTTCTCAAAAAGTTTTATATTCATTTTCCAGCTGCACTTGCCCTTTGAACATTTTATGGGTAGCAAATCAGGATTTTTCCCCTCAAGTGGAAAGCTAACGTTAATCTGCAATGACAAATAAAATACATAAAGTAAAATTTTCGGCTTCATAAGATTACAAATGATTGTTATTTAGTTTGTAAAAATAATAATGAGTTTCATTTGAAATAAGTTGAGGGAACAAGATTCTAAATTAAAATTGGTTTGCAAAAAATTTGGCATAAGAAAAAGTAATATACAAAAACTTAATATCTTTAAATTAAAAAAAAGGCTTCAGAGACTAAACACGAATTCATCAGATTACCCAACAAATGTAAATATGTTAACATTCATATCTTTGCATATAGTTTAAGATTATCATACTTCCAAAGCTAAACCTTATATGGCATTTGAAATCTTATATTATTTATTATACGGTCTAGTTCCATTAAATATGATTAAGATAAGACGAAACTTGTTATTATTATTCAATCATTCGGTTTCATAAGTTATTTTTCAAACATTTTATACGCTAGTGCACATTGCTGTATAAAAAGTTTGATTTATCAAACTTGTGAACTACATGACGGATTAAAAATTTACATTAGAAATTATTGGTTTAGTCTACCATATATAATTACAAGCATTATGATTCATTTAGCCAAGGTGAAATTAAATTTTTAAAATCCAACTCTAAAATTTTTTATTCATGCAAATATTATAAAATAACTAATATATAATTTATTATATAATCAAAATCTACTATGTATCGAATTCAATTTTTTTGACTGCAGAAGCAACGTTTTAATCCTTTCTCTCTAGTACAGATATTTTATAGTATTAAAAAGTCTATTAAACATAACTAATTAAATAAATGCAAAATAATTAAACTACAGTTAACTATATTGTTTGATAAAGAAATATTGAATTTCAACAAAAAATTTAAATGAAATCAAATTTTAATCAACTAAATTAAAATAAAAGCAATAAATTGGTTTGGTTATGAACTCTAATGTTATGGTTAAATAAAAGAAATGTAATTTATATATGCTATTATATCAATTAATTGAATTTCTTATTAATATTAATAACATATTTATAATGTAGCAATGTCTATAATTTAAAATTAAAAGGTGGATGTTTTTTTTCCAACACCTGGCTGAACCTTTTATCCATTCAGCACTACACGAACCGAAAGTGATGGCATCGTATATAGTGAGGCTATTATATTAATTAATTGCATCGCTTATTAATATTGCAGGTAATGACATATTTAGAATGTAGCTATCTCTATAGTTTAAAAGGTGATGCTTTTTTTCCAATGCGCCGTTGATCTTCTTATCCATTTAACACTACAAAGAGAGAAGGTGATGGCATCTTATTGAGTGAGATCCCCAGTGGATGTGCCATCTTTGCTCTGAAAGTGAAAGGATAGAGAAACACACATACAAAGCCTACTATTTCGAAGTTAGGGACGCTAATCAATCCACCATCGGTCGCCTTAAAGAATGAAGCTAAATTTAAAGAAACTTACCTTCTCAAAACTATCTTTCATAAAATTGAAAACTGCTTCTTTAGCAGCTCTTTCATTGGCCTCTTTTGGAATAACTTTCAGTGATTCAATGAGCACTTTAACAGCAAACAAGACACCTTTCATTGCCACATCTGTTACTCCATTAGGTCTCATATCTTCTACAATTAATTTTTCGACTTTATTGGGCTGTAATCATATGAAAAATATTTTTATCATTTGAAAGGTGAAATAAATAATTTAATGCATAATAAATTTGGGAAATTTGGAGAATTTATCTGGAATTACTGAGCTCTATAAAAACCTATCAATGAATCGAATTTTTATGTAGATATTTCAAATATTAGACGAATGGACGCACTTCATTCTGTTTCATTTAAATAATTTTTCCTGTTGCCTTGATGATTTTATGGTTTACAACCTCGGAACTTGCAGCATACTTACTTATTTCAGATGATACCGAAAAAACCATAAATTTTGAATGCGGCCTTTCTACAATCTCAACATCATTTGTAAAAGCTTCTTGCTTTTTTCATTCAGATACTACTTATTAATAATAGGACATAGTTTGAAGATGAAAAAATTTCTGGGGTACCAAAAACATAAACCTGATTTAAAATAATATTTCTAGCTTAAACAGCTTAGAATTCATATCTTTACACTTTTTATTTCATTCAGAAACACGATTTAGTATCTTTCATCTATGCCGCTTATTAACTATGTATAAAAAAGATAAAAACATTTCTTTCTGTCAAATAAATTCAGGGGAAAATATCACGAAGGTATGACAAAATCAGTTCATGAGAAAATTGACAATATAGATGCTATTCATTTACGAGGAAATTTTATCGTTTTCAGCAATGAAAAATGCAGTTTCTTTAATAATAATATGATAGTTGAACGGCTGGTATCTTCCAACCAATAAGATTTTCATTCATACATTGAATATTGAAACGAGGGTTTTTAGACTTATACGCCCACCGATGAGAGTAATTTATTTCGTATTTATTAACATTGTGGTCACTGTGTGATACTGCTAGAATATTCATATTGAATGAAGAATGAAGTAAAAAGATTTATCACTGCTAGAAAATTCATATTGAATGAAGAATGAAGTAAAAAGATTTATCATTGCTAGAATATTCATATTGAATGAAGAATGAAGAATAAAGATTTATCAGTGCTAGAATCATATTGAATGAAGTAAAAAGATTTATCACTGCTAGAATATTCATATTGAATGAAGCATGAAGAAAAAAGATTTATCAGTGCTAGAGAATATTCATATTGAATGAAGAATGAAGAAAAAAGATTTATCTTAAAATGTATTATTACTTAATGGTTATAATTTTTATTTTATTAAATAAGATTTATCAATGTATTGTTCTCACTGTTGAGAGCTTGAATATGCTTATAGTTATTTAAATGACCGAATTTAAATTTTATATTTATATGTTTTGAATAAAAATTTGGTTAAAATGGATGTTAATATTCTACAACAATCCAACTGTTTTAAAATTATTTAAAAAAAAGAACTTATTTTGCAAAAATTTCGGAAGAAATTTGAATATGATACTAATCCAAAATAAAGATTTTATTCTAATTTAAATTAGAATGCATTTATTTTGTGCTAAAACGTAAAAAATAGCATACAGAACAAAACTATATGAAATATTTTACTCATCGTGTTAATCTATAAAATTTTAAAATACAAACGAAACGCATAAACTGAACTCTGTTTATGACGATAGATATGGATTTGTTTTATTTTCATTCTCTTTTGTGGTAAATAAATTCGTAAATATTTCTGGTAGAAAAAAAAGAAGTATATAACTCTAGTATAAAAGGTTACTTTTTTATAATGTACTAAATACTTTTTCCATATTTCGGATAAAATTTTCTCGAAGGTAAGAATGGGCAAAACTTTTGATATTAAGATTTACAGATACTCCAATTCTGGAAACACTGATTTAAAGCAATTTCAGGATGTTCAATTCAGTTTGATTCAAGTTTTTCTCATAAACAGAAAAAAGAAACACAATTGCAAATCAAAAAGCGCGTGATTTTATAGTCCAATAATATTCTATGACATAAAATCTACAGATTTTAAGCGTATAGTTCCGCCATAGTGAAAGGAGACCTGTTAAATTATATGGACCTATTACATTACAAGTTTTTAACAACAATTAACGCAGTATTTGTTTCAGAAATCTGTGACAAAATCCTCTGCAGTTATGAAATGTTATTGTACTTGAGAATATACATTCCCAAATGTCCCCGTGTTGTCAATGCTGAATGCAAATAAAGCTAGTTTTAGCCACCTGCTTATTACTAAATATTTAATTAAAGTAAATCATATTCTTCTCAATTTTATTTTAATATTTTTAAATTCCTAAGTATGTAGCAATATTAACTTCTTACCTATAGCTATATGTATAGCTATATATATAGCTAAATAGGGCTGTATATAACCCTATTTGATTTTTTCTATTTGATCGCATAGAGAGAAAAGGTGTCTAAGTTACAGGGACAGTCCATTTATTACCAACTTTACAAAATAAGCATCTTTTTAATATTTGAATTAATTTTATTCATTTAGCGAAAGGATAATTCATAAAATAAGATTATTCTTTAAATAAACAGATATTATTGAAATGCATTACTTAAAACTTTTTTTCCTCTAAAATTATTTATTTACTATCCTATTCTAAAATGATTCCTAGGTTTCTACCTGCTATAATAATGTAATTTTCATTTTTATTTGTCAATGTAATACCAAGTACCAAAGCTTATTTTGAAAAAAATATTATGGTGATACAAGTTTCTTAAGAACTAATCAAAAATGAAATAGTCAAAAAATTAATAGTCTCGGCAAGTACTTATTGTAATGAATGATTTTAACTTTGTTCTTGTTGAGAAGATATAACTGAGTTTTATTCTTAAGCCCCTGGATTTAAAACTGAAATACTTACATGTTTGAGGGCAAAGTGAACAGCTATTTTGCCCCCTAAGCTGTGACCAAATAAGACGACTTTATCTGTGTTGAGGGTCTTCAGCAGGGGAACCAAATCAGAGGCCATGGCTTCGATATCGCTGTCGTCGCTCCATGGGCTTGCTCCATGATTGCGCAGGTCTGCAGCGCATACCTCAAATAGTAATGACATCAAATTTGATAGATAATATGATATCTTTTATAAATATATAGTAGATCATTCATTTTACTTTTATAAGAAAATTTCGAAAAAAATAATAATAAATGAATGAATGAATAGAAGCAAAATAAAACGAAAAATAACAGTCCGTACATTTTCGTTTTCTTAACAAATGAATGAGCTATAATTTAAAGTAATATGTAAAAAATAAATATAATTAATTGTGAAATTGAGTTTTCTTTAATGTAAAGTAAATTACATAACTTTTCTTTTTAAATTATCAAAATTTATATAATTTTTGAAAAACATTTAACTTACGCATAGATTTTTAAGAATTTAATCATGAATCATGTATAATGAAGAAAATGATAAGTAATCAAAGCTTATAAAGAGTAAGAAAAATAAATGAAATGCATTCAAAATTTTTTGAGTAAAATTAGGTGATATACACATAAGGTGTTTCATATTACACTGGAAGGATAAAAAGAGCAGCATAGTACAAATTTTGCAACTGATATATTTGACCAAAGTTAATTCTGAAACAACAGATTGTAAAAATAGTTAAAACAAAAATTATTCTGGAAACACTGTTAAGCAATTAAGTAACAGCAAAAATAGTCATCTTACGAAATCGCTGTTATTTAAAATCCTTAACAATTACATTGTTAATTAAAATGGGGCATTGGGGATTCAGAGAAAACACGCACTTTTAAATCATGCCAGAACAATTTCGCTTATTGTTGTCTGAAATTTAAAAAGGTATTACCACAGCATCATAACATGAACATTGGGTGAAAAATATTTGAGGACAAAGGTTTTTGGCGTAAGAAAATCAGCTCAAGAGAAACAATTAAAACCGAAGTGGTTAATGAAGCATTTTTAATAAATTCTACAAATTCGACTTATTTCATGAGATCTGAACGCAGTGTGGTTCATATAACAATGTGGTGAGTATTACATAAACATTTACAATTAAAGCCAGACGCCTTTCTGACGGTACAGGCGTTAATTTGTTGGATAAAACTTTGTATGGAAGAAATTATAAGTTGGAGGCAGCTCCATGAACAGACTTGTGTTCACGGATAAATGCATTTTTTAATTTTTCTGGAAAAATAAATCACCAAAATTTATGATTTTGGAATATCGAAAATCCATTTAATGTTATGGAATAGTAGCATGATTCTCCAAGAGAAATGTTTGCATTTATGTTAATGGTTCCAATAAAACTATGCTTTTGTTTTTTATCCACGAAAACTTAATTAATGGGTGCATTTACCAAATATAAAGCCAGATTAGGTGACAGGCGAAGCAGTTTCCAGCTTCATTCTGCTGCAAGATGATATTTCAAATGCATTGTCACAAAAATCTACTTCAGCATTTAAGTGAGTCCATTCATCACTGGACTAGACAGACTAAGTAAAATCAAACGGCATTGCATTATTGTCCCCTAAGATCGTGAGATGTAACTCTTTATGATTGTCTTCTATGGGGTTATGTTAAAGAGAAAATATTCGTATCTCAAATATATCCAGATTTATACCAAAAAGTGAAAACAATATATTACTATCAAATATATATATAACTATCAAAATTTTTAAGCTCTTTAAAATAAGAAATGATAGTTAAGTACATGTGAAAAAGTAGTTTTCTCACAAAGATATATTACAAAATCATACAATTGACTTATAACTAGCATAATAATTGATGAATATAGAATTTGAAGAGACGAAACATAAACTCATGCATACACACACATATGTACGTATAAATGGGATAAACTCATGAAATATTAATTTAAAATAAAATAAAATTCTTTTAAAAATCTTCAATAAAATTACAAAATAACAACAAAACCAAATATATCAATATACATTATTGAGTAAACAAACTACAATTTTAGTAAAAAAATCTTGATGTTTGATATTTATTAGTCATGATAAACAATAGCAGAGCATATTTCAATTAAGCAAGTAAAAATTACTATACTTTTTCTAATGCCCAGCTGCTCTTAGGATATACCTATTCAGCTATATAATAGGAGAATTGATGGCATCTCATACAGTGGAGCAGCCAATGCATGTGCCATCATCGCCCCAAAAGTGAAGGGATAAAGAAAATAATATTTATACCCGAACCAGGATTTGCACCTGTGACTTAGTGCTTCGAAATTAGAGAAGTTAATTTCTCCGCCATCAATTGTGTCAAAAGTACTATATCAACATATCAAATAAATAATAACAACAAACTATAGAAACTGAAATCTATAATCCTCGAATTTTTAATCTTAGGAATCTTGAGAAAGATTTAAGATTCTAAAATTTAATCCTACTACGCAGTTTTTCTTTATCTGAAATTATTCCAGCTATAATTATCACAAGTGTTAAAGTTAAAAACTTTAACAAAATCGGTTTTATTAATGCTTGATATAGATTCATTAAATTACAATTTTCTTAAAATATATTTAGATGGTATAATTTAATTAAGGATATGATTATTTTGATTTAATTTAGAAGTATGAAGTATATGATCATCTGATTTAGATTTAAAATGCTTTTGTGAAGTTGCAATCAACGAATCTGGACGCTCAGTAAGATACAGAAAATTAATTATTCTTTTCCCATTATGCATATTATATTATACTGCTTGATATGCAGTTAATATTTATTTTATAATTTGCGATGTATCATGTGAAAATATTTGGATATCGTATTTTTTATGTTAAATTGGATCCAAAAGTCAATTTAACAAAAATTTTTGAAACTAATTTAAGGAGCATATTTGACATTATTTATTGATGCAAATTTTCTGAAAAGTATCTTTACTACTTACTCTTCTACCAGTTTTAAGGGCGAGAATTTGATATAAGCCCACCCAACTTTCTTTAAAATTTCCTAGGCCGTGAAGCAACAGAATTGGAGCACGATTTTCATCCTGATCCTCGACCATTATTTTCAGGCATGAATATGCAAGATTCACTGTCTTCTTTTTAGCTCTAAGAAAGAAAAGAAAAGAATGATCTTTTTAAGTATATATATATATACAATGCATTACTGGTACAATATTTATTAATGATATCATATTGGTACCATATGCTCAGAGAATAAAAGAATGAAATATTGTTGAAGGTTCATACATCTTTATTTAAACATGAATGAAATAAAACTGAACATCAAGGAACATGTTCTGTCAGATAACTATGATTTGCAGTTTATAAATTAGAACAGTGAATCAAACAATAAATTTTTGTACTTCAATTATTTATAGACAGAAATAATTTGGCTTATGAACTTAACCTAAATTTAACTTAATTTATGAAAATATTATAATTTAAACGTAATTTATTATTTTTCAATTCCTTATTCAAGAAATTCTCTCATCTTTTAATATGTTTGAAAAATTTGTTTTTATGTAAAATTTGTAAAGAAGGGAAGAATAATTCGTGAGCAGGCAATAAGCTACTACCATCTATGGTTAAAAATAAAACTAAATCAATTAATTTTGTTCAATTTATTTATATTAAGTCCCTCATCTCTAAATAAAGAAATAAATAATTTTGCTTAAATTAGCAATGACATTCATTAAGTCAAATAAATTTTACTATAACTCCAAAAATGTTTCTGAGTCCGGCACTATAGACTATTACAAAAACTTAAAAAAGAATATATATATATATATATATATATATATATATATATATATATACATATTTTATATATATATATACATATATATATATATATATATATATATATATATATATATATATATATATATATATATATATATATATATATATATATATATATATATATATATATATATATATATATATATATATATATATACGACCCAGCCACGCGTTGCAGTGGCTGAGTTTTTATAATACATTGAATCAATTTTTTACTAATTCTTGGGTCAAAAATTAATATTTTCTAAAAAAATTTAAAATAGGTTCATTCATATGAGATTAAAAATAAAACGTTTCGCAAAAATTTAAAAGTAATAGGTAAAGTATCGAAATTTTGAAATTAAGCACAAATCAACATATACTTTCTGAATTTACATTTTATTCATCTTATATTAAATTATAGTTAGTAATCAGTGACTTACTTATAAAATATACTATATAAATTAAAAACATCTAAAAATAAATTGTTATAAATGAGGTAGATAACATTGACATCGAACTATTATTTTTTTCAATTTTTAATTATTAAAACTAAAAAATTTTTCCGCGGTATTATACTGAAATAAAAAAATTAAAAGAATTTATCATTTGAATAAATAAATTAGATCAAAATGTTCTACTGAATAAATTAATAATTATCAAATTATAAAATAAAAATTAAAAAAATTAAAGGCTGTCAAGAAATACTTACATGTTTTGGAGGTGGTATGAAAATTAGTAGAGAAAAACAGCAATAAATAAAATTTTATTTTACTATTTATAATATTAAAAATATTCAAACTGAACACGCACAATAATAACACAATACAAAGTATAATTATGAAAGTGATTCACAAAATATTGTTATAGTATGATTATACATCATGAAAATATATGTATCATGAAAATATATGAAAATATGTATGAAAATATATGTACATCATGAAAATATTATAATAAAAATATATGTAAATTCTATATTTAACCACGCGATTGCGCGCGCACGTTAATTTTCTCGAAGATGTATAATCTAGATAAATAAACACGTCGCCATCTGCCGAATACCTGTGCAACTTAGATGCTAAACCGCCATCTATTAGGAACTTACAGAACTAAACAATAAATAAACATTAATGTCGTATAATAAATATTGAAAATAATAATTAAGAGATAAAAACAATTCTATCTTTTAAGTTGGACTATATTATAAATGGTTACAAAATTTTATCAAAATCCGTTCAGTAGTTTCGGAGTTTATCGGGAACATACATCGTGACACGAAATTTATATATATATATATATCAGATAATGGTACTCAAACATAAAAATTCTTTCGTTGATGAAGAAAATTCCCTTAATTGAATTCTGTAAGACTGAGAATAATATTTAGCATATCACGAATGTAGTTTAGGAAATTATACAGCTTCCATCCTTTAGGTCCTATGTGTTTCGTACTGGTCAAAATAATATTGAGACTTTAAGCTTCATTCTCTTTGGCGATATATCCAAGAAATAGAAGCTAATTTTCAGCCTGTTCCATCCAAATCTCATTACATTATCCTCATCCATCATCAAATAATTGTTTCTCAAACTTGTTTTTATATTTTGGAAAACATGTTTCGGTATATTATTTTGATAGACTTTTATAAGTAAGTATGGAAAATCAATATTTGTTTTTTTAAATTCATTTTTTAAAATATAAAATCAACATTCAAGAATGCTTCAAATCTTATTTATAAGTGCATATGATATTTTTGTGTCAAAAAAGATTTCATGAAAAATTATCAACTCATTTCACTCCTTAGTAGAGAGTCATTTTTTTGCTCTTTACCATAATTCGTTCACGAGTCATTTGTTTCTATTCAAAAATGATTCAAATTTATTAACTGTTGCTTGAAAAGATTTTAACTCTGTTGTTCAGAAATCTAACACTGCATGTTTTAGTGGAAATTTAGCAGAATATGGAAATTTAATTTAATATATTGATTTGAAATTGTGCATTCCAAAATTGATTTCAAAAATATCAAACTAATTTCATAGTAATAATGAGCTACTTGTTATATGACACATTTTTCTGTAATATTATTTCAAAATATGATTCTTTTGCCAATGTTGGTTGTTCCACAAATATATAATATATTTTCTTAAAATCACTGAATGTAAATAAGCTAAGAACTTGTATTTGAAGAAATTATCAATTACAATAATTGAAAGAATTTCTTACTTTGCTGCATCAATTGGATTACTCAAGCAAGTGTCTATGAGCAATGCGAAACACAAGATGGTCCAGAAAATAATCATTTTGACCTCTGGATAGAAAAACATTCAAATTAAAATAAATATCTTTTCATATGCTACAACAAATTCAATATAAATTTAAGAATGAAGGTTATTTTTAACAGAAAATTTTCTTCTTTAGATGTAATTCTCTAAATTTTAAGTATAAGGGGTGATCAAATGAAAAGGTACGAAACGATGTAAAAAACGTAATAGTTAAATATTCGCATATTGCGCCATTGGAGAACGTAGCGAGACACCTCTGGATGTGACTGGAATCTCTGACAGGGATCGGATCTTGCGTGGGCGCCCGCGTACACATGAGAGAACAGAGGCTCTTATCAAAAGCGGCGTCCAAATGATGCGGCAGTCATTATGAGGACAGGATGTCGTTTGCGTTGCAATATCCAACGATTGAGGAGTAGCGGGATGTCATCCTATTTCTGACAGCGGAAGGTGAGAAACCAGTGGAAGCATGAATCGTCACCTCCTCTAAAATGTTCTAATCCGTACCGTCAGCAGGAAAAGTGTTTGCTCACCATCTTTTACGACGTTTAAAGTCCGATACTTGTGGAATTCTACGAGCACAGAAAAACCATAAACTCTGATGTGTACTGTGAGACACTCCAACGCCTACGCAGGTCAATCAAGATCAAAAGACTGGGGCTACTCACGAAGGGTGTGGTTTTGCACCATGATAACGCACGTCCACACATGTCCAGAGTCACACACATGGAACTGGCCAAGTTCAAGTGGGAGACGTTGGATCCTCCGGCCTACGACATTTCGCCCTACGATTTCCATGTGCTTGGTCCACTGAAGAAATACCTGAAAAGGAAGCACTTCAATTCGGATGACTTACTCAAGGACGCTGTGAAGGACTGGATCTCGTCACGGCCACAGTAATTCTGGGAACAAGGAATTCTGCGGCTTGTTCATCAGTGGGATCGTTGTGCTCAAGCCTACGGTGTATATTTTGAATAAAGTCTACATTTGTACCCACCGTGTCGTTTCGTACCTTTTCATTTGATCATCCCTTATAATAATAAAATATAATTCGAAATATAATTTTAATAGGATGGACGTATTAAGAATAAGCACTCTTTAGACATAAATTAAAATTATGTTTTCTTCACTTTTAAATTATATTTCTTTAATTAATTAAATTTCTAATTTTTACTACAATTGAAAGCTCCACTCGTTATTCATATAATGAATCAAAAACTTTAAAAAAAGTATTTAAAATACGAATAAATGTATTTTAACCAATATTTTAACTGAATACATTTAATTTATTAGATATTTTCTTTTATGAACAGTGAGGCTTCTTGAGAAAATCTTAATAAATTGAATTTTCCTTTTTTCTTATATTTAAGGAAAAAATATCACAAATACTACTAATAAAACCCACTTATATAATCACATGTAATTGCAAAATAATGGGCAAATTTCACCCATGCATATTATTAAATGCAGATCTAATTGTTATCTGATATAATATTTTCTTTGTAATCTATTTTAATTATAGATTAATATGCATTTAATTTACCTTGACATGTATTACCCAACAATAACCCGTTTATTCAACTCTAAAATGTAATACACTGATAAATAGACACAAAACTAATAATTAAAAAAAATTAATTAACTTATTTCTTATAGAATATGTTACATATGCTTCTTAATAATTCTACGTAAATTATGATGTGTGATTTAGAACAATCAATCGTAATACGCAATGCAAGTTCCTACAAAACTGAGAACAATTTAAATTGAACTAAAGTAAAATACAAAACAATCAGTAATAATCATTAAAAGTTTCACCTAATTCATAAAAACGTGTTATTTTGTAAACATATTTTAACAACAACGCAATAGATAGATAATTCAATACAATAGCCAATAAATAGAATATAAGGTAAACACGAAAGTTCTTGACGATTTTGTATTTTCAATGAAGGAAGTGAGACTAAGTATGGAAATTAGTGCATGACGTAGTTGAGTTACCTCTCAGTTGAGAATAGGAATACCGAACATTATATAAGCAGGTCCACCGTTCACATTCATCAATCGTAACGCGTACATTAGCGAAGAGAAATCAACATGTCGAAGGAACTCGTTTGGTGTTGTTTGCTTTACGACATCAAAGTGGGCTTATCAGCTGCTGCATTATTCCCCGAATATGTGAAATGTTTGGGAATAATGCTGTAAATGAACGTACTGCAAAGCATTGGTTTCACAAATTCAGATTGGAAGATTCATCCTTCTTTGACGAAGCTGGTGTCTGGTGGACTAACAGTCAAGTGGTTCCTTATTAGCTGCTAACAATGGGCCAAACGGTCACTACGGACCTGTACTTGGCAACAATTTGAACGTGAGGAACAGATATTATAACAGAAGGAGCGAGCACTGGTCAATTGCAAGGATGAACTGTTCTTGGGCGATACGTGAGACGGCATGTCCCGTTGGTAGCCAAGAATATCATACAACGACTTAGTTGGGAGACTTTTTATTGTCCTCTTCACTTACCTGAACTTGCACCATCTTCTATTTCCTGGACAATCAACTTCTTAGAAAATCTTTCTCCAATGAAGCAGAGTTGTACCAAGTATTCACACATTTCCTTGCGCTCAAAACCCTCGTGTTTTACCGTAAGTGTATTAACAACTGAAGATACGTTGGCAGAAGGTGTTGGATGTCGATGATGATTACTACGAGGACTAACAATAAGTTACACTTCTAGTAGGTCATGTACTTTTGGGTCAGTTAAAACGACAAGAGCTTTCTTGTTTACATTTGTAATAATAACATTACAGAAATTTCTTTACAGTTTTATTAAAATTGGGGATTTTTTTAAACCTATCAAAAAGCTACATAATAATAACAAAAATGTATAACAACATTATAATGTAAGTAATTACTGCATTAAGTTGAAAATTTATTTGAAAATTTTCGTCAGAATATTTTATTTTTACACTTTTTATTTCAAGACAGTTTTGTGATTGCTTATAAATGGATTAATAATGCATTTTACATTACATACATTTGTTTTAAATTAACCGTGTATAAATTTTGAAAGTTTATTATATCAAAGCAAATCACATACACACACACAACCATAATACATGTAGATTATGGTTATTTGTGATTTAATTAAGTATAATTAACAAGCTAATTAAGCAAATTTAATGTAAATCCCGAACAATTTACTTAAAAACAAAGCTATCATATTTTAAAAGGAGTCTTGTAATTTCGGAATTCAAGTAATTATTTTTTTCTGTTATCATTATTGTGAATAAGTATTTAAAAGTATAAAATTTAAGCCTAATTACTTCTTAAAGTTACCATTTAATGCTTTAAATTTACTTCAGAGTATGTAACCTTGAATTCTGTTAAAAAAATTCAAAGCAAAAATATTCGTTAAGAAGTAGACAGTACTTTTGTTGTTTGCTATCATTTCTAAACACTATAGTATTTAGGTGGAGTTGAAATTCTGTAGGAATTATAAATTCCTATTTTAAATTTCTAACATTTGTTTAAGTAAATAATACAAACCTTGAAAATTAAGTTTTAAAAATTTTCTTTAACATCATTTTAAATTATTCTTTAATCAATTTTCCTACATATGGACCATAAAGTTTATAAAAATTATTAGTATTAACAAAAAGAAATACAAAAATGTTTCTCCTAATTCATGATATATTGATTATACAAATATTCATTGAGATAGATCTTCTTATGCGCAAGTTCTGTATTCGTTTGGTATCTACCATTGTTTATACATTTTTGCTGTAACATACCAAAAACTCATAAAACCCAGGCTAATTTTGCTAGTTTATTTTTAGTAATTTATGTTAAAGAGAAAAACTTTTTTCTGAATATGGAGAATATTTAATTTGATGCAATTTTTCAATAAATTCTCTTATAAAATGATTATATAAAAAATCAGTTTGTTTTAACAAAAATGATAAATTTTAAAAATTTTAAAAAGGATATTTTAAAATTAAATCTTTAAAAAACTCTCAATAGAGAAAAAAGTTATAGAATTCAAAATGTTTCTATATACAGTAGCTATTATTATCTATTGATAACTTCAGAGGACTTAGAACTTTAAATTAATTTTCGAATTTCAGTTGTACTTGTTTTTCGCGTATTAATCTAATGTACTAATTTTCTTTTGCGAACCTTTTGATCCTAAATAAAGGGAAATAAGGAAATTAATAATAAAAAGAAATAATCTAAGGTGCAAAAATGTTTTTTGCTTACTCTAGAAAAATTACATTAAAAATGTAAGTTGAATGCACTGTTTCCCTTATTTTTAATATAAGTAATACAAGTTGCTGTAGAATATAGTGTCATGAAGAATATTGAATAAGATGACTGAATAACTCTTTATAACTTTGACATTTCAAAATTTGATAAAGGTAGTAATTTTGATATCTTATGTCCCACATTATTTTAAAATAAATTCTATACTAATGAACTTTCCTGAACAATTTGTGTAAGATAGCCCATCTTCCTGGTTCAGACATTTAAATTATTTACTTCACCACTTGCAATCATCATATAAGATTCTGATTTCAAATATTTTTAAAATAGGAGCAACATACAAGTTTTGCTTCTTACACTTGTAACTCATCTAATATTTTATGCGATCTTATTTTCTAAATCAATAACTTGCAGTAAATTAAATACTTTAAAGCTGCCACTGATACATTGTTATTTTTTCTATTACCAACTTAGTCCAAAATAATTTAACGAAATTAAAAGTCTTCTGGAAAGCATAGAAAAAATAGTGAATTGTTTATTCTCATTAAAACTATCAGAGATTCTATATTTCAGACAATCTTAAGTTTAATTTTTTTATAAGTATAAATGGTAATTTATTAAAGTAATGAAGCATGCAGAATAGAAAAGTAAGTGATGTACCACATTACTTAAAAGAATTTTATGAACAAAACCTTTGATCATACAAAGCAAAGTAGTTAAGGGTGATGTTGAAGAAGAAAGAAAAACCACCATCACTTACGTAGAGTAAATTATTGAATTGATTGTGTCAGAAAAGAAACTAATTAAGTCCTCAAAACAACATAAATTTAAAAGCAAGTAATTACGATTTCTGAATTGAGAGATTCATTATAACTAATCTTCAACATATATGTACACTTATATATAATGTGACTAACATTTTTCAATGGAGACTACTGTTTTGAGCAATTTCATAAAATTATGACATGGAATTTTCATAAATTAAATGCTGTAATTGAAATTTGTAAAATATCTGTACCACATATATCGTTTAACTTATTTTTCTAATAGTTTTGATTAAAAAAATGCTGTCAGGTATTTCATACATGAATAATAGTTTTATTTTTGATATTCAGAGAAATTAAAACTTTCATTTAACTTTAGAAAAGTAAAATATTCCCCTCTTTAATCTTTTTTCCTTTGTAAAAAGAGCTCAAGGTTACATAGAATATTTATTATATTAAGTTAAAGGCATTTTATGAGCGAAATTATAAGACATGACAGAGTAGAAAAATAAGTAATTGGAATGAAATTTTGTTAAAATAATAGAAAATTGTTCTTAAAACAAACCTTAGCATCGATTTTTGTTACGTAATTTAAACAAAATTTGCTGACTTGAAGCTTGCAAAATTGGAATTCTGCTATATAAAATTTTTTTCCGGATATCCATCATTATAATATACGTTAACAATTATTAGTCCTTGAACAAATTTCATATGAAATCAAATATTTAATTGATAAGGTGTCATTTATAAATCCTTTAACGGTCTTAAGAATACATTCCTAAAAAGTATTACTAGATATGGTACTTTAATGCAAAAAATATTACTAGATGTGGTAAAAATAAATTTTATTTTATAGCTCTGTTTTTAGTCACAACATTTAACAATTGCATAGTTCCCCTTTGTACATATTACAATAACTAGAAAAACCTATTAATTAAATAAACTAAAAGTTCTTTTTCAATAAATAATCACTTACTCCTTATTTAAAATTATATTTACTAGAATAAATATTAAGTACGTAAATTTTTTAATAGAATCTTTCAAGACATCCTTTTCAGTTTTCATAGATGTATTCTGCAAATCTGTTCTATGTTCTAATATTAAATTCGGTAATAAATTAAAAATAAACACGTATACATTGTGATATCTACTAAGTAATAACAAGGGTTTGTCGTTATTTTTTTAAAAAAAGTGAAAGCAATTATAATACCACCGGATGTATTGCCAAAACTTAAATTGTCCAGTTATATAGGGACTAATATGTACTTCACCTTTTTTAAATTTTAAAGTATCTTTAAAGTGTTGTTATACAAAAAATTATTTTTAAATTTCACTGATTATTTAAAATAATTTGTGCTATGAGAATATGAAATGACAAATAAAAAATATATGTATTCTGTATACATATGTTTATATCTTTAATAAATAGCAGCATTTCTCTAATTTGATAGAAAACATAAATGCTATACTTACTCAAGAAAAGTTCCACGGCCTTTATCAAAGGAAAGAAAGTTTAAAGTGCTGATGTTGAAACGTTTTTTATAGATAACTCATAATCCATTTGATATTTTTATTTTGTTATTAAATAAATATTGGAAATTATCTTTTTCACCAGGATCTGTGTTTTAAGTATTGCTAAAATTGTCACACCATAGTTTTTAATACAATTTTACAGACACGTCAGTAAACTATAAATATTTATTTTATTCTTGAGATAGTTTTTATTTGATAACAATTCGGTTTGAAGTATTTGCTAAATTATGTTATTAAAATATTCAGATAAAAGATAATAAATCATTCTGAATTATCAATTTTATTTTTTTAACAAACCCTCCTTTATGTTTTTCACTGTTGAATAATTTTATTATTAAAACCAAAAAAGCAGTCAATTTAAAGCATGAATAAAGGGCAATTTTATACGATAATTTTATTTTATGTAGTATGGAAACACAAAGAATAAATACTTATAAGTTTCATCACGTTATGCTATTATAAAATAAATTTTTTAATGAATTCAAATTTTATTACTCTCCTTCCTATAAATATATTAACGTTACATTTTACAAAAAATTCACTTTGTATTAACTGTTCAAATATACTCATCCCATTACATTTCTGATATAATTTATTCTTTTTTAATGTGTTAAATGCTATGGGAGAAATATCATAATTTTATACCAGTATCCAGAGCAAAGTTGAGGTTGACAATGTAAATTATCCGTTTTTGAGTGTATAAACAATTATTCTTTTGAATCATAAATAAAAATTGTGAGATTGATACAGTTAAAAAGAACAATTTGATCGGTCAAATTTTAACTCAGAGCAGAGTAGAAATTAACCCTGTTGATAATTCACTTCAAATGGTATAAACAGTACTTCTTCAGAATTGTAAATAAAAAGTGCAAAATTTTTATAGTTAAAATGAATGATTTTCAAAATTATTTTTAACTTAGAGCAAAGTTGAAAGTAATTTTGCAAATTTTTCATTCGAAACTAAATAAACTTCCTTTATTATGGTCGCAAAAAATTGTGAGATAGGTACAGTAAAGAAAAATTGTCGTTTTCAATATCACTTCAATTCTTTGACATTAGTTATTATCATTCAAAGCTAAAATGTTGCTGAATTGAGCATTTTAAGGACCTATGACAAAGTATACAATATCAAGTAAATGAAAATATTAAAATTACAAATGAAAAACATAATCTTAAAAGTCAAAAGTCAAGATTTTTCTGCTCGATTGTTTCTCTGACTCCTCTGCAACTTTCAAATGAATAAGCTTAGACAAAAACTATATCATTAATATTGGAGTTCTCTAGACATATAAGAATGCTGTTGTTTTCTAAATTAAATTGTCAATAAATGTGGAGGTCAAAATGTCGTAATTGTTATGTAAATGCATGTTTGTATTATAAATTATAGAAGGGATAAATTGTATTGGAATTAATTACATGAGATAGAGAAATATCGCTGGTGTAGTTGTGAAACTTTTTTTAATCTAATGTTAAAACCATTTTTTATAAGCCGTCTTACTATATACTCTCTTTGAGAAAAACTTCAGATATCAAGAAACCTGCATATTTTTATTACATAATATGTAAGTCTTAAATTGAAATTTTAATTCTTCTTACCATTATTATCTGTCTCATATAGATTATTAATAGCTGTAATAATACCAATTAATTCCTCATCAAACTATTCACCTTGAAAACCTATTGGCATACCTTATTGGTATCTTATTGACATCTAATTGGCAATGTCAATTTTGAAACTGCAAGATTTTTATAACTTTTAACTTTCAATTTTATTAAATATGTTATAAAACAAATAATTGTTATAAATTCTGCTATGACAAGATATCTTTGAGTAATAATGAATTTCAGTATGCATGAATCTAAGATGAAGTGTTAAAATCCAAAGCAATAAAACCGATGAATCTAATAAGGTAAATGCTTCGATCACTTTCTTTTTTAGATGCGCGTTTCTGTATTTATAATAATCATTGACTGTATTTGTAAGATTTAAGGCTTTGCATGCAAAAACATATCTCTACTTCATTTATTAAACACATTATGGAGCTTACTTATATTTTAACTAATATATTAAAAGTAAATAAAAAGATATGCCTGTATAGAGCAGTTTGATTTTCAATCTGATGAGAATGCATCGGTATAAAGCTGATAAAATCAATATATGATTTAATGAGCATATAATGTCTACCAAAATTAGTATGCATACATTTTTATATTTCCAATGTTTTTTGTTGTTGTTGTTATCTTGTGCCATCTAGGCTGGTAATATGGGATGCGCTGCTCCACTTTTCCAACTGAATCGTCATTTGGTGTGGAGTCCGACTTCCTCAATACACACATACCATAGGTACCCATTTATATGGTAGGCAACCATTCACAACGTAATCATACAAGGACAAAAGCAGGGGAGAGAAAGAGAGAGAAATTACATCCATGCCCGAACTAGGATTCGAACCCAAGACCTCCCTATCTACAGTAATGCACACTGATCACTAGACAGAGTGGACGACTCAATGTTCTTTGATGAATAAAAAGTTATAAGCTTATGCTAATATTCGATATTAAATTTTCGCAATCAGCTACAAGCTATAAATAATTATACTAACCATTGGTTGAGGTCAAATAAGTCCACTTATTAATTCATCATTCGTACATTAATGTCACACAAAAATACTATAGGGAGAGATTGTTCATGGTTTGGAGAACGATTTTAAAATAAATTTGATCATGTAAAGAGCAATATCGATAATTATCATGTCATAGCTCCGAGATTTAAACCGTTGCATGGGAAAATGTAGTATTAATCATTAAATCGTACTGTCGAGGATTGGAGAACTGATGATAGCATTTATTTTTTCTTAAATTCATCAATTATATTTAGCACTAAGTAGAAAATTTATGAAGAATTTAAAATGTAAAAGTTCTTGAATTCTAGTCAATATTTTTTCTAATAAATATTAATTTTCTATAATAAATATTCGAATTCATTAGTTTAAACTATCAAATGTGAATATTTAATAAAATACTTGATGAGAACCAAATATATAAAATTATTTTATCAATAATTATTTGCTTAAAAATTAAAAGAGTTGAGTTTGTTGTTTTGCTAATTTAGAGAATATTCGGTAATTAGGAAACGAAATATTTGTAGATGAATTAATCTAATATGCATTAGTTTTAAGGTTTTTTAAAAAAAGTTGTTCTTATTTCTTGCATATTAAATTTCATCACTGCATTTAAATATACATTTTATTTATTGCTCCTTTAGTTATTTTAATACAATTTGATTTCATGAAGTGCAAAGGATAAAAAAATAATGGGTATTCATCCTGAAATAAACTAAATCTTCATAAATATTTTTGAAATATATAGACGAAATAATCAAACAATTATAATTAATTTTTTAATTTACTATTCAAAAATAACTGCTTAACTTGCAAAAAGTAATGCCTTTGGCGTTGTTAAAAAACTTAAGAAAATTTGTTCCAGTTTCAAATTAAAAGAAAAATCTTAATCTGAAAATCTGAAATAACCTGAAAAATCTCATTAAATTGTTCCTGAATGATAAAAAGGAAAAAAATTCTTCAGTGTACTTCTGTAAGAGTTTCTAGCCTTTCATTTTAGAATCCAGAAGTTCAACCTGGGTTTTATATGGATTCAAGAAAAATATAAGATTGTTTAATTCTTCTTGAGTTAAAAGATTAGAATCCAAACGAAGTTATACTTGCTTCAAAAATAAAATATTTTAGGTCATTACTTTGTACATCGGCACCTCCTCGTTTTTCAATTCATCTTTTACATTTAAGTATACTGAAAGGTGTAATACAAGTAAGTTCTCATTGTGAGTTATGAAAGCTTGTCTGAGGACTAAATTTAAGTATTTGACGCTTTACTTGTATTTACTATTATCCTTATGATGAAAAAATAACAGTTTTATTAATAATCTTGAAATTTACGTTACACCATTGACGTGTCTAGAAGTCAGACGCTTCACATAAGACAAATAGAAAAAATAAAGAGTTTCGATCATATCTTAGTTATAGTCAAAATAAATGATCATTAAATTCTTTAATTAAGGAGTTTAACCATCATCATCATTTTTAAATGTAAAATCTCCACACACATTAAAATGTTACCTAAATGAATAACGCAATTCCTTGGTCTTTTGAATAATTTATAAACTATAATATATGCAATCTTTTTATGTAAGTTCACAGTTTTTGTTTATGCAATACTTTCTTGATGAAAAAGCAACTGATTAACATGCAGTAGATAGCTATTTGCTTCCATGCTGTTTTATCTCTCATGCCTTGGGTTTATGCTATGCATCATATATTACATTCTGTCAGACGATTATCGGTATTTGAAAGAATAAGATTTGCTTTAAGACACTGTGGGAAGAAATCTGTAAAAACATGTCTTTATCATTAAATGCCAGGATTCTTTTATATATATATATATATATATATATATATATATATATATATATATATATATATATATATATATATATATATATATATATATATATATATTGTTTCAAACATTGAATAAATTTTCGATCTTATAGGGAAGCTGCAAATAACTTTATAACAGAGATGACTTATGAGCACACGTAAATATTAAACTTTAATTGAAATAGTGTTTGTAAATAAATATGTGTTTGAGTGTATGCTAATATTTTGAGTAATAAATCTCGCCCATATTGTGATATATTTGTTTTAACACGATTTTGTATTTGGAGAATTTTTCGGTGTTTTCTCTCCCATTAGCTTTTTAGCCCTGTATAAACTTTATTGTTTACCCCATTAATTATTAGAAAACTCAATTTATCGCTTGAAATTTGTGTTTTATTTATCGTTTTTCTTATATATTGGTTTTCTAAGCACTACAAATACGTTGTTGTACTCACCAGATTTTGAGTTTTACTATTATCTTTATAATTATGTTAAGCATTAAAAGTTACTCGATAAGGCACTGTATAAAGTTCTTTTTCTACAAAAATATTTATTACGTACTATCACGTAAAATTTTACTTACATTTATTCGATTTTTGCATTCATTCGAATTTAACTGCTCAAAACTATTTTTTTTTCTTAAAAATTCTGATATTTTATAATTTTATTAATATTTCTATTATTTATAAGTATTAATATTCCTTTAAATGTAATTTTTTTTAGAAAGTTATAACTCTTTTAGAAAAAAAAATAGTTCGTGTTATTAAGCAGATTTGATAAAATGTTTTCGGGTCGAAATAATTATTTGACAGATTTTCCTGAAACTTTTATCAAACGCATTAAAGAAAATTAGCATTTTAATTCCTAAGTTAATATTTTTAATTTGTATAATTTTATGAAATAATATTATTAAATTAGTTAAAATTGATGGAAATCATACTTACATAAATAAAATATTATGAACTGTTGTATAAGTTTATTATATAAGGTATTGTGTCTATTTCCATAATAAATTACACAATACTCAGCGACTAATGAGTATATTTTTATAAATCACAGTTCAAGTTATTCAAAAAAGAGTATTACAGAAAAAGCGAGACTCGGTCGCTCATATGTCAACCTATTAACCTATCATTGCCAACCTATTAAAATTAATAAGTGTAAGCATTTGGTTACTAATTACGTGATTTAAAATGAATTAAATACAATTATTACCATGATCATTGCTGTAAAAATTGCTTCTTTTTATATAAAATAAATAGAATAAAGTTGAAATAGAATATAAAGCAGATGTTTGACAGATGATTTGTCTAAGAATCATATTTAAACTGACAAACTATCTCAGATGTTTTAAGCAGATTTTCAGCAAAACCCATTGTTCCTCAATATTACACGTTAAAGAAATACATAATCCAAGTAAAATGCTCAGTAGGAATTGCTTTATCGCATAAGCAAATAAATTGATGTTTGCATAGTGCTGTTGTGATGTTAGTAAGTTAAACTATTTTACACTTATCCAATTATTAAAACTTTAAAAATTGATAATGTTAATTCCTAACTCTGTTATGATATTTTTCCTTAGATAATTCATGTTCCAATTGCTTTTTTTAAATCATTTACGATTTCGATAATAGTATAGTTTAGCATATCAATTCACATGTTACAAATTAAAATGGTTTATCATTGTAGTTGACTATCATTAAAATTGTTTATCGTCAATCTCGATATGTTAAACTATATTATTGTAGAAATCGCAAATTTCTAAATGACCTTTGCTTCCCTTTTCCGTATGATCTTTTGTAATATTTATGTTTTAAATTTGTATTGCTCCTTGTCATGAGATCTTTCTTTCTATATTTCATACAGATTCGTATTCATTTCATCGATAGTTTTTTCTCATTAATTTTGTACAATTATGTCTTCAATGTTTCTTATGATTTTAAAGATTTATATCGAATGAATTCTAATTAGATATAATTATAATAGGTATAAATATAACTTTTTAATTCAATTAATCAAAAAACACTTTAATTTCCTATTTAATATATATATATATATATATATATATATATATATATATATATATATATATATATATATATATATATATATATATATATATATATATATATATATATATATATATATTAAATTTGTAATCTCAATTTCTGTTATCTTAGGTTCAGTTGAATTTAATTTCTTATTCTTTCATAGGATATTAATCATTGGATTTTTTTATATATTTTAATCATCTGCATTCGCCTTCATTTATTTTCACACTAACAGTCTTCTTTAACAGTAATAAATATATATTAGTATGATCACATAATATTGGTGATTGTTTGACTGCAAAAATCTCATAAAAATACTTAAAATATTTTATCTGCTTCAAAAAATCATTTATGCAATCGCCTTTCTAAATTATTTTCATGAAGTCCACAATATAAATTCTACTTTTTAAAGACATATTAATGTTGACTTAAAATTAAATATTGCCCCCTCTTGTGTTGACAAATGAATATTTTAAATAATTGAGAAATATATAATAGAAATTTTAGGCTTTTTAAAGGGAATTATATATCCGCTAATAATACAAAGTTATTTGTAAGAATAATCAGTTTTCTTTGAAAATTCAATTAAAACAAATAAATATTGAAATGCATAAAAGAAAAGAGTTAGACAAGATTTGTACAAAATTAGTTTCAAATTTCCTGAAATAATGTAAAATCGGTAGTTGTCATAGTTTATATTATATAACAAGTCTTAAATCCATTTGAAAATTTACTTTTTTTCATAATTAAGAATTTTATTATTAAAGGAGTAATCAAGGGAAGCAGATAAATCCTTTTTGATAAAATAATACCTCCAAGCTTATAAATTACATTTTGCAGTGTGATTAATTTTTCTTTTTCTCTGACAAAACAATAAATATTTTTCTTAAATATTTCCTCTAAGCATCAACTCCCTCTTATATTTGATTTTGTTAGCATATTTATCCAATTATTTTTGCATAGAAACAGCAAATTTTTTATCAAGTCACAAAATAAATCAATTTATTTAACTTGGCTAGAAAAAAATCGTCTCTCTGCCTATTAAGCTAGCTTTTATCCTCTATTTTCTCATCCTTACTTGAAGAAAATCCTATTTGAAATAAATTACTCAAAATATGGGCTCATTGTGGACTATTGGTAAACCAGAACTCTGTGAAGCATAGGGTCCTTTGTTTGATCCCAGTCACTGTTGGACACCGACAGATGGATGTTGAGCTTCTGCCTGCAAGTCCGTCGGAGTGAGTGCTTGGTTGTCTTCTGGATTTTTTCCCTGTTGACAAACGACTCACTATCTGTGGAAAGATCGCACTGAAGGTAATCCAAGCGCTGGATATAAAAATACCCTACAATGGTCTCAGGCCTTGCTGAAAAATAAACAATGAAAATAAATATGTAGAAAACACTGATTGTATGAGGAATGATTGTAAACTCATCACTAGTTGTTGCACAACCTGTGATCTAACTCCCTAATATACAATAAGGTAACTATTACTCAACATATCAGGGTTTTAATTTTTTGGGATTTCAAATACCGACAGATTCTTTATCCATACGAAATTAATCGTGATTTTCAACTTCAAGAAAAGCCCCTTTTGAAAAGGTCTTAAAGTTTTAATCACCATTGTTGTTCTATGAATTTATGATATCAAACCATTTATTCTTCGAGAAAAATAATTATTCACTTTATAATAACTGCCTTTCAAATCCTGCCTTGCATATTTTTCTAGATTCTTCTTCTCACTTTTCCCAATTAAAGCTTTCTGTTGTTTTACCACTGTAATTTGAAATTCATGCATAAAATATAAACACGAATTAATCAAAAAATACTTAAAAAAGATTTACTGAGATAGATAAAGAGTTATAAAAGCTGTTTAATCTTTCTCATGTTGCTATTCTATCATCTAAATTTAAAAACTCTAATAATTTTTTTCAACAAAAATGTTATTAAAAACATTATTTTTAAGTTCAAAATAAAAACAATATATACAGTTTGTCAGTGCTATCTATATAAATATAAATTTATGTATCGAAGAATAGCTACTAAAATAAAGTAATAAGATTTTTCTAAGGCTTACATTATATTGAAATTCAAATATGACTAAAATATGATTAAAAATCTTTTTATTTATAGATTCAATGTTAACATTCAATGTAGTATTTGTATACTTTTGATACAATTAAATATTCCAAAAATATAATCTATATTTTCATTATAAAGGAAATTGTACAGAGTATTTCATATAAGAACATTTTTCTAAAAATATTGCTGAACCATTTATATAAAAAATATATTCCTTATATTAAAATATTATATATGATAAATGAGAGCATATTTTTTTTCGTGTTCAGCATCTCCCGAAATGGTGCCTTTTAGTAACGCATAATTTTCGACTTAATTGTTGCAGACTTGTATTTAATAATTATAATTATTACTTGCTATAAATATTACTTCTTAAATACCATTTTCATTTATAAAAAGAGCTTCTAAATATGTTATTGCTTCCACCGCGCTTTCTTGTAACGAGCTCAGAGTTAGAATCTACCAGTTTGGTGGGAGCTATTGGGTAGGAGTACTAGTAATTTAGAAGCAAAAATAAGCAGAAGACCCTCAATATTTAATCTACCATCCCTACAGGTATCATTTCACTTGGAGGACATTGCAACCACCACTTAGTTAACATGTCTCAGCCGCCATTAGTAAACACGACGGATATTCGGTTAAGCCGAAATTCGAATTCATTACCTTCTGATAATAATAAAGCCATCATAATCAACTAGGTCACTACTGCCATTTCTAAGTACGTTGAATTCTACGTGTTCATGCAATTTGCTCTAGGTTCTATTTCTATGAATATCCTAAGACTGAAATATTTTATAATGAACAACATGTGTTTGAGAAGTACTTTATCTTTATTATCTCTTCTAGAGAACGTGATTTTCGAGTTTCCCCTTATTAAAACCGTGAAATGATGTTCAATTGAATATTGAGAGTGAAAGGCATTTTGATAACTTAAATTACTGTAATTATGTCACATGGATTTCAGAAACAATCCTGAAATATTTCACAGAAGTAGTTCCAAATCTTTATTAAACCTGATTATATATGTAATTAATATCATATTTATTTACTTAATAAACATTTCATTTTTTAAATAATTAATATATATTTTGTATTTTGAATGGTTTTACGCTTCATTAAAAATCCTTATTTTAAGTATATTTTCCAATATTATTAAATTTCCAAATCATTTAACTGAAATTAATTTAGTGTAAATGTCACGTAATTTTAAATAAGTGGAGAGACACAAAATTGTTCACATATTCTCACCTTTAAAAGAAATTCGTCTCATCGGGTGAAGTAACCGACTATGTCAATGACCTTTCTCTTTATTTCAACATTCGCTACTGGAATTTGAAGTCAGCAAATGTAAGTAATTGCTTTCCATTTAGAAGAAAAAAATTTCTAATTAATTTTAATATTTAGTTAATTTATATATTTCTACTAATTATTCTCACAATATCAGTTCAATAGATAAAAAATAATTCCACAAGCAGTTTTTTTTTCAAACCTTGTAGGAAGAACAGCCATTTTAAAAATGCTTATCAAGTAGAACCTGTTATTATTCAGGCTTTTAATTGGATAATAAGAGAAATGCTTTTTGAGAGTTTCTGCACTTTTTATTATATAAAATTTTTTATTTGTGTTTCAGATTTATTATTTTACATAAATTTTTCCTTGACAAAGAAAGATGCAATTGATTTAATAGATGAAAATATTTTTAGAAATCGAGGAGATTTTCTGGTTCTACTACATCTTATAAATTACAAAAATATTCATTCAAAAACTTATCTGAGATTTTATACTTAGTGTTCTCTAAATTTTTTTCTTGACTACAACATTTTGAAAATTACAAAAAATATTGAATGTTTGATATAAAAAAGGTATTTTAGTTACTTATAAATATTTTTATTTCTCGCTTTTTTGATAAAGATAGACGAAATTTCAGTATGAATCAGCATTTATTTCAGTACCTCCGTGTGTAGGTATGTATATATATACATATATATATATATATATAGATGAAAACATATATATATATATATATATATATATGTGTGTGTGTGTGTGTGTGTGTGTTTGTTTGGGTGGGTGGGTGGGTGTGTATGCGAGATCAATATTTGATAATCTTAATATTTTAAATCACTTGAAGTTAATAACACAAGTGAAAACATATATAATTTGGAAGTTCTACCTAACCATTTTATTCCAATAGGGAAAATAAAGCATTGAATTCATGCATAATAGCTAGGTTAGGTATATGAATTATTAGTTCAACTGGAATAAACATTTTATAATTTTGTTTTCTTAAAATTATAATTTTTTAAGTTGTCATACATTATCTTTTAATGCTACTAATGCTAATAGGTCTTTTTTATGTTTTTATGTATATTTTTTTGAGTCAGTGAAATTTATACACGTTCTTTTGTATTTTATAAAATATTTTGAAACTTATGCGCAATGCTAATATTCTCAAAATATAATTGTTTTGAACTTTTTTGAAATTCATGATATGAAACTAATGATTTATAAATGCATTCAAATCCTTAACATTATTTTGTAAATTGTAAGCAAAGTAAAAATAATATGTAATTAAGACATTACTTAAAGTATCATTTGATTATTCGCGACTTCTACAATTTGTATTTATCTCATCAAGTAGTAGCAGCTCATAATTCTTTCTTTAAAAATTTTTTTGATCAAGAATCTTTATTTAAAAAGGATTTTGTTAACTTTTTGTGTAACAGAGTGGACAATGTAATTTTTACAAAATAAAATATATTAAATATTTTGCAAAAATACACAATATGTTTGTTTTTTGTTCTTCTTCTTTTTTTTAAAATTGGATTTGAAAGTTAATGCTCTTTGCTAAAAGCATTTTGTATCAAGTTCCAAACATAAAATAGCCTAGTTCCATCTATTAGAGTCTCTTATTTTATTTATGAAATCAAAAATGGCCCTTATGAACTAAGGTGTAATTTTTAGTGTCAAGATTACGTTGCATAAAGCAGAAATCCAAAACTAATTTCAACTGTTCTAAAGTGGCTAGGATTGAACTTGAAAGATTATGCACCAAGGAGCACCGCTAGAACACGTTGATCATTATTTTCTTCATTATTTGCTAAGGAAAGATTTCGGCGGGTAAATTTTCCAAGAATGATGTATTTATAATCTACCTTATTTTTTACTTTAAGGCAAAATATAAAGCTTGTGTGTTTGGCAAATATAACAACTTAAACATTAAAAAATTTTCTTCAATGACATTTATTTGTTCTTTTTTTATATTGAACAGCGGTTAAGTCCGATCAAGATAATATAGATCAGTGTTTATTTATTAAAAGCAGCAAACATTTCTGTAGGAATTTTTAACTAGAATATCTTGAGTAATTTTTATTTCATATATGAAATAATGTTAATTGGACATAATAATTGGACATGTATGAAATAAAAATTACTCAAGATATTCAAGTTAAAAATTCTTACAGAAATGTTTTCTGCTGTAAGCTTTTCTTTTTCATGTATTTATGGAGTTATCAGACCTTAATTTTTACTGATCTCTTTTACTTGGTATTTTTTGACTCTATTTGCTTCTGAAATATCTTTATATTACTCTATTAAAGAAATTCTCTGAATTTTTATACTTACGGCGCTTTCCTGAAAAACGTTTCAAATGAATTTTTAAGCTTTTATCACGGATAATTTTTCATTAATCCTTAAAAATGCATAACATATTTTTGACTCCCAGTATTTAAAATAATAGTTGAAATAAATCTTTGCATTATGTTTGTAAAACTATACTCTTGTAAAGAATAATTAAATTTAAAGTGGTAACGTTAAAATTAAGTGGTAAAAAGAAATTTAAATGCAACGTAAGCATTAACGTGGGAGCACAATATAAATGTACGCAAAAATTGCTTCAAACGTGAAAAGCAAAATAATTTTCAAAAATTCTACTTTTATCAACATAATTCATTCCAGATTTTATATTTCGGACACTTAGTGAAACTGAAAAATACTTATTCTCAAGCATTAATAAGAGAATCATATGTGTTGACAACTATGCAAAAAATATAAGTATTACGAAATAAATTTAATAAAAGTATTACGAAAAATATATGATAAGTATTTATAGTGATTAAAATTTAAACTGGTGTAATTTAACTAAAAATATTACAAAATTATTTGATCAATAACTTAATTCATGCACTAAAATAACATCAATATTTATTTATAAAAGTAAATTACAATCTTTTTATAAGCACCTGCTGATTGATTTTCTATTACGTTAAATTTACTGTAAGTCAACATATTAAAAAATTTTAATATTATTAACACAGTTACATTAGTGTTAATATTATTTGTTCAATCCAACTTTACTAAAATTTTCTTTTTTGATTCATTAAAATATTATTTATTATAACTATAAAAGAACTAATATTAAATTCTAAGTTTTTATCCAAAATTACTTTATCTTCGGGAAAAATTGTGCCAAAGCTTTTAAGATTAAGTTGCTATGTTTGTACACGTAAAACTGATAATCAGTAAAGCATTTTTGTTACGTTTTCATACCTTTACTTAGATTTGATAAGCCACGTCAATATTTTTTTTTTGATATTACTATCAGTTGTAACTTACCTAATAATCGTTTTTTTATTTTAATGGATACAAACTATATTAAATGTAATATTTGCTTACATATTAAAGCATGTGACTGACATTTTAATATGTATTGCGTTTACTTTTGAAAAAGTTACACAACATTTGTATCATGTTCATTAAATCGTATATTTGAACTGCTCCTTTTGGATTTCATATCATGATACACTGTTGTTCATTTCTGCTTTGGATATATCTGGTAAATACTTTTTGAAATATTGACAAGCGAATATGTTGAAAAGTAGGACTTTGGCTATGATCGATGAACTAGGGTGGAACGTAACTGAAGCACGAATTCCCATATATTTGGGAAATCATCTAAGTTTCTTCCTACAAAATTCAAAACATGTAGTAGTATTGGCAACTATCCAACAATATTCATGGTTACCCTCAATTGTTTGCTATCTTTAAAGCTATTTAGTTGAACTTCAACAAAACAAGATGAATAAAAATAGTTCAAATTTTACAAAATTAGTATAAGTAAAACATGGTGAAGCATGAGGTGCTGAATGCTGAAAAATTTAACATTTTATCTCCAATTGCATAAATTCTCTAATGCCACCAACAGGTTGTCCAAAATTTTATACGTAATACTTAATTACATTCTAAATTAAACAATCAACGAATAATTCAATCGAATAATATCTTTGTCTAAAATTTGATTTCAAGAATTCAAAGTTAGAACTGGAAATAAAAACATCAATGTTCAGACTTTTGAATTAAAAAAATTAACGTTTAACTTATAGATTTAAAAAGAATAAATCACGAGTGAGCGATCATTAGAAATATTTCTCAAAAAGAAACAATCAGTTTTACTTGAGAAATCATATTTATAAATAAACTATTATATTGGAAATCAAGTCGAAATCGAGTCAATATATCTTTGCAAGTCACATCAAGATGTTATAATGTTTGATGAAAATAATTCTTACTACCTGATTGCATATGTTTCGAAGGAAATAAACTTTTGATTTATTTACTTGCTATGAAATATTCTATTAATCTATATAAATTTGTAAGCATGAATAGCAAAACAATAATTTTTAGAATAATCATTGAGGTATTTGATATTATTTATGACATAAATGTATTTATACTGAATTGCAGTACTATAATTCAGTTATAATATTTTATGTGTTTAATCATTGTTTTGTTTTTGTACATTATATATGAAATAATTTTTTACTGTAAAAACTAGTATTTCCTAGATTAATTTTATAAGAAATAATATTTAATTAATGATAAAAAATATAGAAACAATGATTTTTCTTATTAAATAATTCTGCCGGTATGTAAATGAGGACATTCACTCTGTAGCAGCCTTAATAAATAATTCCCATGTCACAAATTGATCAAACACTATACCGTACACCATAATCTACTTCAGTGTGCACATACTTTTGGCGAGTTTTTAGTTTTGTTTCATTTGAACTGTGTGTGTGTGTTAAACAAGACATAATACTACGATAATTGTCATTGAAGGCAATATGCTGAGAAAGTTGAAAAGCTCTACTCCGGCATTAAGATATTAAATCATTGTTTGTTTCTCCAAAAAATTTTATCTTGATAAATTATAGCATCTATTCTTTAAATCCAAGATACTTTTAAATTTAATTTGCAGAAAATATATGCGATAAAATTTAGAAATGATTTTTAAATCGTTAAATGATCCGCAAATGCACAAAAATAATTAAATAAACATTTTTTTTATGTACCAACCTCAAAAATCTTCTACCAAATGGTATCCTTTCAAATTATTGTGTGATTAATGTTAAGCGTATAGATAGCCGACATAAGAAATTTATGGGTATGAAAACAGCAATTTTAAAATGATTTTAAGAAAAAATAAACAGATGATGAAGATTCATTGAAATCAGATAGTGTAATTATCAAAAGTAATTGCTTATGTGGAATACCATTTGTTAATAAAGAGTTTTCTTTTCCTGGCAACGTTAAAATTAAAATTTAAATATATTTACTACCAAAATTTTATTTCTAGATATTTCATGCAATACATTAGAATAGAAAATAAAAAAAGAAGATATACTTAATTCAATCAAGTGAAAAATCTAAATTAATTTTAAAAAAGCGAAATTCTCTTTTTTTAAACTAAACAATTAATAAAGCTTTTTTTAAATGGAAGTTGAATATCTGTACAATTTAATTTCAAAGTTGATATTAATTGTTTTATTAAGCTTTCTTCCAATGAATTTCAGAATTATCTAAATTTTAAATAATTAATTCTTGCATGAATTCTATCCAACGTGCGAATTATTTTCAGTTTTTAAACATCTATTTACTTAGAACACATACACGATGATGATTAAGCTTCTTCTCACAAATAATTGTTAAATTCGAAAACACTTTCATACGTTTAAAAGAATGCGCCGTAGAAATATTTCCTCCAATGAAACATTTGAGCTAGATACTAAAAAAACAAAGTTATCTGACAAAAATAATTTTTGATAGCCCACATTTCTCTCATTTTGGTTACATTTTCGACACATTGTTGTCCTTTTATCTACTTTAGGTAAGTGAAATAATATATTTTTCTTGTGTAGTTTGATAAGTCTTTTTCAGTATGAGGAAATAAGATTTTCCTCTTCCAATTCTAAGATTTTCCTTTTCTAATTTTTATTTATTTTTTAATTTATCAATATTTGTTTTAGTGTAGGAAATTTTTATAAAATAGTATATTTTTTATTAAACTTTATTGCTACATTTTCGGTTAACTAAAATTATAAAAAATTAATTTTTTAATGTGAAAGAGAGTTATGAAAATATTTTAGATTGGTATACATTATTTGAACAATCATACTTTTTTAGATTATTACCACAAAAAGTACCTTTTAATTAATATTTTTATTAAAATAATTACGAAACTTATAAATTTTGATAATTTGTATCACAAATAAAGTGATCTGTACAGAAAGTGTGGACCAAACACAAAATTCTCCCTTGTTCATTTCAAATTGATATTTATATTTTTACAGTTAAAATTGCATTTTCTTCATTTTATTGAATTGTTTCATGCTGTAGATGATAAATTATTTATCTCTCCTCTACATATATCCAAATAAGTATTTCAGCGTTAATACTTCGCGGTATATATCCAGTTAAGTATCGAGCTCTAATAAACCATTGATGAAATTATCATTCTACTATGTTAAAATAATCAACATCCTGAAAGTTTTATCTCCAAAAAGATGTAGTTTTAGTAATTGCCTGTCATAGAACATGGCATAAGATCCTATTATTTCGACCATTATACTTCTACAGCCGTTAAAATTATTTTTAAATTTACTAATTCAGTTATGCGTCGTGAAATAAAAAATTATTCGTTATACATCTGCTTAAATGTGTTTGATCTGTTATTACATCTCTGAAACATAAACAAATGAATCATTATATGTCATAATCATCAACGTTAATATAAAAATATTCATTTAAAAATATTGTTTTAATGTTTTCACCAATTTTCCAGGTGTAATTTGCGTCTATTTTTCATTTGGTTGAAAGTTTGAATTAGTTTGTCTGTCTGAATATTAAATAGGCAGCTTTCTTTTCAAATCTTAAAGAGTTTATTACCCTTATGATATTTGAATTTTGCTTGAGAATAATAATAAACTGAAATAAATTTAATGTTAAATTTCCTAAAATATTAATCAAAAACGCTCTTTTAATTTTCAAATAGGGAAGATTACCTTTTAGTTGTTATTTTCTTAAGCTTAATGATGAATATACAGTGTGATTTTTTTTTAATCTAAACTATAAAAGGATATTTAATCTTCGTGTAAGAGAATATATGTTTAAGAGAAAATGTAAACATTATTTCATACATTTTAGCAGAAATATTCACTATCGTAGAATTATATTTATGAGACATATTAATATGAGGAACATTTGATGTAGTTTATTAACGACTAATTTTTGTATAGTTTACTTCTTTAAATTTTTTAACGTATTTTTTTTCTTTCTATTGAACGATTACAAATTTCTACCATGACACAACAATTAAAAGTTATTTCAATCCAGCTTTAGTTGATATTTTTGTGAAATTCCATTTAGTTTTAATCAAAAATAACTTTCCATTAATTTTATAACCTAAATATTTATAATGAAAAATATATTGTTATTTGGGGTTTAAACTTTGCCTTAAATGCATTTACTAGAAAATTTAGGTATCTTAAAAAAGATATTTTTTCTACGATATATTCAAAACAAACTCGTTTATTAAGCTTGTATTTTGACAAAAAATATAATTTCATTAAAGTGATTAATTATATTTTTTACCAATTTTTATCAAGAAAATTAATATAAATGATTGTTGATATAATATTAAATTGAGTGCTTAAATGATTGTTGATATAATATTAAATTGAGTGCTTAAATGATTGTTCGTATATTTTGAACGCGCTCTACGCTCTTCTAACGTTTCAAGGAAATTTTATAATCTTACACAAATAAAAATTAATATGTAGAACTTTTCCGTTGTACTTTTGTAAGGACTTATATTATAATACGTATAACGAAAGACTTCTTAGAAAGACTTTATTTATTTTTGAAAAAAATTGAGCTGCGAAATTTCGAACGTACAACATGTATTTCAGGAAAATAATGAAATGAGATTTTTTCAACGCATAAATTTATTTTTAAATATTAAACAGATAAATTACATATTAGTTTTAATAAAATTTGAAGAAAAAATTTCTTTTTTAAGATAAGTTAGAAAGGTATAACATTCTCATATCCTAATGTTACCTTAATATTTTCTTATAATAATGAACAATATCGCTTAAAAAACTGCAGAAACATTCTCGTTAATCCCACGTAAAAATTCTATATATTTTTCATTTGATTTTAATTAAATGAAATAAAATATACCGATGTCCCATTTTGTAGATTTTTAAGCATCAGACATCATAATTTTTTAACGTAATTAAATTCAGTGAATGTATATGTAGTCATTTACTGATGGTTGCGCAAAATTAGATATACAATTGTCGTCACTGAAATAATTTGATTCTGCTGATATAGGAATATTTACTTCTCTTATTTCACTCTGCATTTAGTTTTCATTATTTAATGCTCTTAATACTTTTAAAAGAATATTTTTAAATGAAAATTATGCAGATGATAAAAGAATTTTTAAATATCTTAGTCAATTTTTTATCTACTTCTGTATCTTATGTAAACATTTTTATTGGCGTACTTAATTTAAATTTACTTTTTCAATTGACATCGGTAATGACATAGTAAAACAAGTTAATCTTTTAAAATAAAATTTTCTTTGTTTCGTAACCAGACTGTTTTAATGTCTATGTGTTTCACATAGTCAACATGCATTATTCATAAACACTGAAAATATTATTTATAACTGAATGCAAAATTTTGAATTTTTAATCTGATTCTTATTATTTTTAAAGAAATATTAATAATATATTGAATGCATTTCTTTTATCTTTTAGATTAAAATGTTTGTCCAATGCATCTTGGTCTGCACATTGTTATTCAACTCGGCTTTAAGCAATAGAGCTGATTCTGTAAAGTAAGAATCAATTCATTATTTAAGTATTTTTTCTAATTATGAAAACTATTTTTATCAATATTTATAATTTAATTATCTAATTTGCCATTACTTTAAAAAATAGATTAATATTTCAGCGCACTATTTATTTACTGGAGAATAAAAAGTCGTTTATTCACAAGTAATTGTTTTACCATTTGCCTGAAGCAATGGCACATATCTTAGGAAAAATGGCAAAAGTTGTTCAATAATTATAGCAACATAACTGATTTTAAAAATATTCAAGCAATTCAAAAGAAATATTAAAATAAATAATTTGAAGATAATTTGATACACTGAAATATTAAGATAAATTTATTTGGGAGAATATTTATTATTTCTAAGGAAACATATAATACTGATAGTAAACATACATAGGAAACATATAATACTCATAGTACTGATATTTTAAACTTTAACAGTAAATATTTAAAACAATATTCTCTATATCAATACGAACCTTTTATCAGTAGTAACAATCATACAAATTTAATACTATATTTGTGTGTCTCTCCTCTCTGTCTTCTTTTTTTATTCTCAAGAATCAAGAAAATGTAACATTTTTATTTAGCAGTAAGTGAATGAATTATTTCTTACAAGGTTTATCAATTATCATTTAGTTTTTACTAACAAAAAGAAATATTTTTTTTTAACAATTATATACATAAGTATATATATATATATATATATATATATATATATATATAATCATATGCCGCAAAATTTGTTTTTAATTGTTAAAGGTAAAAATACATGAAGCTCTGTATTCTTTTTGCCATAAAAGTTGGTTCAATGGTTTATTCGCTACAAAATTTAGATTCTCGATTTCGCTTGATTTATTTAGTTTTTTTAATGTCTATAAATAGCCCAATTTAAATTAATTTTATATAGATGATAGAATGTGCTTACGTATTATAAAATAGAAAACTTCAAAGCAGAGAAATGGTATCCATACACTGATTAAGATTGATTTGCAAAGCTCATAGTATTCAATTCGTATATAATCTTGCATACTGAAATTGCTTTATTGATTACATATTGTGAATAAATTACCGATATTCGAAAGGTAACATACACTTCCTTAACACTTCTTTATGTTAGCTACTTTAGTTCGGCCATTTTATTATTAATATTTGATGTACAGCACAATATTATATAGTGTTATAATTATTATCATACTTTGCCTCTAGAACTTATAATTGTATTACTCTCTATTTCAAAGGCAATTATCACTACCTTAATATCATACTTGTTTTTTACCATTAGAGCCTTACATATTATTTCAACAGTTATGCCTTCATTTTACGTTTGTTACTAAATCTACCTGCAAATTTAAAATAACTTCATATATATATATATATATATATATATATATATATATATATATATATATATATATATATATATATATATATATATATATATATATATATATATATATATATAAGCAGTAAGCAATTACTTATGAAAATCAAGTATTCAAATTCCACTTCCTATCTTTTACTCATGTTCACAATATGTTAGCTTCGTAATAAATAATTTTCCATAACTTTATAAAAAATTTAGTTACGGTTATATCAGCCATGACAATTAATTAATTATTTAATTTTATATCTTGCTATTTTTTAACAAACTATTAGTGATTTTTATGAGCATAAGCATGGAAATTTTCTAACATTTCAAGATTAATCTGATATATTAGTTGTCAAATATTTAAGCTAAAATCTTTATTTTCACTTTTTAGTTATTTTACACATTTCATACATTTCATTTGATACTTTGAAGTAACCGATAAAATGGGATTTTCTTCGATTAATAATTAAATTATATATTAAATATTCAAATAGTTATGTATAATTTAATTTTATATTCATCCCAATTGATAATTCAAATAACATAATAGAATATATACTACTATACATTTTAATATACATTTCTACGATCAAGTTAAAAAAGTATATCTTTTCCAAAAAATTACTAATAGTTTTAAATCTTTTTTTATTTTAGTAATATATAATATATATACAAGCTATATTTTATTATCAAATAAATTATATTTATTTTTTTAAATAAGCATGTCATGGTCACAAAAATGTTTATTCTAAAAATGTTAATCTGTAATTAAGGAAATTTTTTTGATGAAACTTAAGTTTTACACTTTGATTTCATTTTTTCACGATAATACCAAATAAATTTACAAAATAGGACTGCATTTTATTTTTGATTTAAATAAAAAAATTCATTGTTTTTTCGTAAATGTCTGTATCATAAAAGGAGACTCTCTAAGACCATGGCAATGATATGTTTGCTTAAAAGAATCCATTTATAGCAGTAATGGTATTATTTTCTATAAGTTTATAATTAATTACTTAACTAACTATAAGTATTTACTTTATTTTCAGCCCTAAAAAACCAGTAAATCTCGTTCATACTTGTATAAAGGCCAATGAAGAGACTGATTATCAAATCGAAGAACTTTCTCCAATTATTTTGCTCCATGGATTAGGCAATTATAAAGAAGGATGGTTGGGCATTCCGCAAATTCTTTCACTCAAAACTGGGCGGAAAGTAAGTGATTCGATTTAGTTTTCAATTTTCGAAACAAACAAAACATGTATTTCAAGGAAATTTCTTATTACAAAAAGTCTTTTTAGCTTTATAATTTTTAGGTTTAAAGTAACAGTAAAATAGCTAAAATAATTAATAAAAATTGTTAAGTATTGAATTATAAAAGTAGAATTGGTTATACAGATAAAGTGATTTTTTACATAAATAACACCTGTATACTATTTTGTTGAGATTTATTCGTGTAAACTTCAGTTTATTTTAGTTGTAAACAATTAATTTTGAATTTTTTGCAGATATTGTATTAATATAACGTATAATTTGACTTTATATACTTGCACAATTTACTTCCAATTATGCTCATGCTCTACAGCGGAAAGTGAGTTTCTTAGCAACTGTCACAATCAAAAATCATAAATTTCCTGATAATATAAAAAATAACTTTATTCCTGAAATCTTTTCGTTATTTCATTCAAGAAGTGTAAATAAATTTAAAGTAAATGTGCAATAAGCTACACTTAAGCCTTTTTCACATTTAATAAATTCATTTGCCCTTAGTGAATGAAACGTTTTTATAAATGATGATATCTTAAATAGGTAAGTCTTATCATATCTTAGTAAGTAAGTTTTATATCTTAAATCGTTAATATCTTTGATAAGAGTAAGTTAAGTCAGTTTGATTTACTTAGGCTTGTCTTATTTATTTTTAGGCGTTTTTTTAGAAGTTTTTCTTAGGCTTGAAGTATGCTCAAATAAGCTTAAATTACATGATATATTTACCTTACCTTTTTCCTTGTTCTTTAGGTTTGTGCAGTAGATTTACGTAATCATGGTGACAGTCCATGGAGTGATGATACCGACATTGAAGCCATGGCATCAGATTTACTGCCTTTAATGAAAACTCTCAATGTTGAAAAAATCATTCTACTCGGACACAGTTTAGGAGGGAAAATAGCAGTTCATTTTGCACTCAAGAATGTATGATAAATTTTACCTATTAGAAAATAAATATTTAATTGTGTTTTATGTAACCTAGCCTTAAGTATCGTACATAAATCATGGGTGTCTATTAATATATATTTCTATTCATTTAAGACTATTCATTTAAGAAGAAAGAAAATTTCCTATTCATTTAAGACTAATTATTTGATTTAATGTAACTTAGAAAAAGCATCTAAAAATGCATAAAATAATATAATTCGAAAATCTTTAAAATTAAGTCATAGAAAATTAAGTTCAAAGAAAAAGTATGACTTGAATGCGTTTTGTAAAATGCTAAGTTAATATTTTAGAAATTTAAAATAATCATATTTTTACGATCATACATTGTTTTTGATTGAAACTTCATCTCACTTGTTCATTTGTTTGAATGTTTTAGCCGAATAAAGTTGAGAAGTTAATTGTTGAAGATATGAGACCCAATGGAATAACTGATGAAGCCCTGCATAGAGTATCTCTTGGTGTAAAAGTGCTTTCAGCTGCTCTATCAGTAATTCCAAAAGGAGCCAGTGAGAGAGAGGCTAAATTAGCAGTGCTAAAATTTCTAAAAGAAACTTTTGCCAAGGTAAGTTAGCAATGATTTTAATCCAGCTTCTGTATGTACTTTTATGGTAATTAAAGTATTCTATGTTAGCTTCTGTTTCAAAATAAAAGCATTGAAAAGTAAAAATTATTTTGAATAGTAAAATTAGTTTATTTACTTCTGGAAATAACTATCATTGTGTTAATTGTTCAAACATTATTGTGGTTGTTTTCAAAAAGTTTTTTGTTGAAATTAATAAGATAGAATATTATATATAATATATAATCCAGAATATTTTAAGTATAAATTTAATGCCGTATGAAAAAATCAGGCATTTAAAAATTAATAATGAGTTTAATAAATTCACTTTAAAAAGAATTCTTATTAAGTTACGTATTCCGATCACAGCATTTATTTAAAAATGAACTCTGCTGTTTTTGTGAGAAATCCGATAATATATAACAATTAAATTATTAAAAGAATGTCAGAGAAATTACTTTAATGCGTTTATTTTATTCCTCGTACCTTAATTAATTTTCATTTTACACATATACTTTTAAATTCATATTTTATCCACGTCATTACATTATCTACGAGTAGCAACAAGCAAACATAATACCTTGTTCCAGCACGGATCCAAACCTCAAATACTTTGTCCAGTACCTTCATTTAAAATTAAAACCTTTAAAATATACTTTTTGCTATTGATTGTATGTGGTTCAGACTTACATATATTACTTCGTAATTAACTTTTTTTCACTTATAAATTTTATATAACTAATAATTTTTTATAAATTATTAATTATATTAAAAATAATTAAATAATTTTTTTTCAGATATAATTTCAGAATATGCCGGAATAATTTTAAATACTATGTGTTAAAAACTTATTTATTTCCGTGAATTGCAATGAGTTAATAACAAAAACAATTAATTTATATTCAAATATTACAAAATATGAACATAGATCCTAGGTTTCCTTAGTCATTAGAAATAAAAAGTATACTAAAAACTATTTCCAGTTAAGATTATTTTGTTATATAAATATAATATTTATTTTTGGAGGTGCCTGATTAGTAAATGAAACTTTTTGTGATTTGTATTTATACTAATCGTATAATATACATAGAATAAATACCTAAAATATAGGTAACATGTAATTATGTTTATTTTACTTATAATGTAGAACAAAATTTGTATTATAAAAATTTGTAATAATATGGAACAAAATGATAGCTTACTTTTGATGAGAATTGATTCATGAATCGCTACAATTTTATATTTTAATTTTCATGTTTTCAGAGAAATGCAACTTTTTCTCTCGAAGAAAAAAATGTTGATATACTACCGATAAAATGCTTAGAAGGAAAATGCAATTGGAAAATGAATGTGAATCTCTTTGCAAAAGTTTTGGAAAATCCCAGATCTTTCATGACTGAAAGCTGTGGACATTTCGAAAATCCAGCTCTTTTTATTTATGGACTAATATCGCCATTTAAAATGTAAGTTTTTTTCATAGTACCTATATGTATGCATATCAAAATAATTCAGCTGCTGAATCTACTACAATAAAATATACTTCTTTGTTTCGAACAAATTTTCAGTTGCATCAAAGGAAGTTTCATGATTCGCTAAAAAATTACTACATGTAGAAAATCCGGTTTTACATTACAAATAAAATAATCTATGATTAAATTAAGTATTAAAAACTCCTTCATTTTACCATAAAACTGAAATAAATGATAAAAGTAGAAAACAGCAAAGTACTCAAAGGAAGTCTTAGAATTAATCATAACATAATACAAGTGAGTACATATTACTTCACGCTGAAGCTACTTTTCAGAGATTTTGGTACCAGCTGCTGTATGGTAACTATACAAAATAAATGCTTAAGTTCCTTGAGAATAAAACATAGAAAACGTGTTTTTGGAGGATTAATCCATGCATAACTGAACTGGTCATCAAATACTCAATTCTATGATATCAATTATTATTTAAAAAACCTATTTTCGAATTTCAGTATTTGAAAATTGACAAGGATGTTAATGACGTCAATAAATATAGTTTATTGTTACCAAATAAGATTGTATGTTCAGACGAAATGTAATAAGTCAGTTGCTGAAAGTGAGAGAACCTTAAAATAATTTAAAAAATTGATTGACAGTTTTAGTTAAATTTATTATGCCTTGCAATTTATAGTTATGCAAAATGTTTATGGATATTTGTGATAAAATTCTATGACTGAAAGAAGTGAAATAGGCGATAATGAGTGTTGGAGAGAATATAAATCTTATTGGTAGTCTATATTAAATAAATATTCTTTTTCTGCGATTACGTTCCTACAGTAATTTTTCAAAAATCAAATAATTTCCGAAAAACTAAATTTACCCTTTGTCTTATGCCAGATCATCAAAGATATATGATTTTCTCTGCCGACCAATGTATTATTTTATATGGGCCAAACACAGAATAGAAAAATAACTTCAACAACTCTTATATTCGTAGTCGCTACAAAATTTGATAAGACAATACTGTTAATATTCCAATATTTGTTAATATTGTGCGCAGATTACCTGACTGGATAACGTAAGAAGTTTTGTGTTAACCAAATTTTAGATTTTTTCCATATAATTGATTCTATAATTGATAGGTAAATGCTTGAAAGTTATTCATATAGAATTGAATCTCACTGAATTTCATCTGTTTAAACTTAATTTTTATTATTTTGAATTAAGCTATTCATTCTGCAAGAAAACAAAAACAATTTTTTTTATTTTTTTATTTTTAAATTTTATATTTAGGATTGTTATTTTTAAAATTTATATCACTTATAAACTTGTTGTATCTTAATAGTTTATTTGAGATATGCTTAATTTATTTGAATACCCACACTGCGAAATAAATAAAATATATCTTATAATAAGGGTAGAGCTCATTAAATTAACTTTCATTTGAGAATTCGTATTGAAGAATGTAAGATATGTTACGAGTTTTAATAAATGTAAAAGCTTATAAGTAATTAATTTCTGTACAGGAAAAAATGTTGGTTACAAATTTGTAAGCTCTTTTCTTTATTACTTTCAGCTTCTTCTTCTTTTTTTTTTTTTTTTTTTGTCCACTTAAATTCATAAATTTTGTTTAGTTTTATTTATTTATTTTTGTTTTTAAAAACATTTGAAATATTTTTCTCTCAATTTCAGAGGTGAAGATGAAGAAGAAATTCTAAAGTTGTTTCCAAACGCATATCTCGTTGGTATTGAAGGTGCAGATCATTATGTACATAAGAAACGAGAGTTCTTAGATGTTGTCATCGATTTCATTAACTTATAAAATTAGTGAATGAATGCTAAGCAGATCGTGTCATTTATCTTTTGTACTATTTAATTAGCATCATTTTATGTATGTCATTCTAGTATACTTTTATAATGTTATGTGAACGTTTACAATAAAATTTATATCGAAAACGTAAGAATTCCTCATTAATTCATAAGATTTTAAGATTAAGAGCTTGTAAAATGTCAGGTTTAAGTCAACGCATGTTAATTGTCAAATTCGCAATATGGTATTTTAACTCTCTCTCTCTCTCTCTTTCTCTAATACATAATGCTACAATTATAATTCTCTCATTTACCATGCTGAAATTACTTAACTAAATACAAGAAAAGAAAATTGAGTTTCATCTTTAATTATTTTTAAGTGATATTTTTCTTCATGCTTATTTTCCAATCATGTTGTAAAAACACAGAAATCTTTGTAGTTTGATTGACAGTTATAAGGAATAATTTCCGTAAAGTAGCTTATAATGTGATTTTTAATAGAGATTCTCAATATAATCTTATATAAACTTTGAATCAAGATATCCACTATTGTGCGAATTGGGACAAACTTAAAAATTTTCACAAATATTACTTAACTTACATACATGGTAATAACTAATGTTACTTAACTTACATACATGATAATAATAATGTTACTTAACATACATACATCTAATGCTAAATATGTCCTTCTCTAGCTTGAATATGATCCTGTACACAGCTTGACATGAATTCAATTTAATTAGGACACAAATTTTTGATCTCTTTATCACCAAACCGAACCAAACTTTAATAGCTCTCAGTCAATGTTTTATCTTTTAAACAGTCCATTTTACTCACACGTTTCTTTGCAATGTTTCATAAATTTTCGATGGGATTTACATCAGGAGAATTACTAAGCCATTTTAAAACCTTTAATTTCTGTTCTTGAAAAATATTTATTTTCCTTGCATTCGCGAAGTATGGATTGAAGCTAGATCTAGTTGAAATATACCAATATCACCAATGAACGTTTTTATCATAGGCACAAGTTTTCTTTCTCTGTTATAGTAATGTTTTTTGTAGATCTCATGATCTCTTTAATTGGTACTAAGCTGCCAGGTCCACCAGATGTAAAACAACCTAAAAACATCTGTTTCTGTAAGTGCTTAAGTATTTGCATAAGAAGTTGTTTCCTAACGGGTTTTCCATCAAAGAACAATATTTTATTCTTTCCTGATAGAGTCTTGGTTGAAATCCCTGCACAAAAAAAAAAATACTTTTCTTCTCTGAATACAACAACCTTCTTTCAGTTTTGTGTAGTCCAATATCGATATTATCTGGCCCAATCTAACCGTTTTTCCTGCAGTGCAGGTTTTAATAACTTTGCTTTGATTGATATTCTTGCAAATCTCCCAGCTTCAATAATCCTTCATCGAACCGTCGATAAATTCATGATCCCAGCAGAAACTAATAGTTCTCTTTGAAGGTCAGTACTTATTTTGCAATGATGCATTTTACTATTTCGTACGGTAAATTTATCTGTTCGAGGTGGGGCCTTGCATATGCATCCACATTTAATATTTTGTTTTAGAGATACTGTTGCAAAAATTTTTTTGCTGATTCATAGCCTAGAAAACTGGATCTTCCAACTCCTGCTATTGTAGCAATATTACTCACAATCATAGAAATATGCTAACTAAGGGTAACAAATCTATCCCTTTTCTCGTGGGTGATATCCTTTTTTAAATACAAATCAGAATCAGACAATTCACACAATCAACCACTTCATACAGCAACTGGACGGGAAATTTTTTTCCTTCATTTTCGTGACATATCATAATCATGTGGTTAAACTGATTTAAACTAGCCAAGGGCAATCACGTGTTGTAAGAACATACAAATGAAACCAATTTAAAGCAGAAAATTTCCGAGAAAAGAGCAATTTTCTTAAAAAATATGTTTGTCGCAATTAATTCGCTCAGTCGTTTATAATAAAGTAATAATGATAGTTTTCTTTATTTCAATTTTGTTGCATATTATTCATTTTATTTTTTCATTCGATTAAAGCAATTAATTAACATATAATTCATGATTCAAACAAATTTTGATACCATAATTAATATTTATTTTTATAATAATCATTATGTCACATTGAATTGGTGAGGATATTGTAAGCACAAAAGGTGATTTTGAAATTTTTTTCTCATCATTTTATTTTAATACCAAATCAAATGAAGAAAAATATGAAAAGTCACTTTCAAGAGAATTCACACATCTAATTTAACCTTTTTGTATTATTTTAATCCATTTACACCCAGGTATAATTTGAAGCAGACTAAAAGTATTTTACTTTTCATGTATGTTTTTTTTTTAACATATCGTCAAAGAAAGCATATGTATCGCCTTAGAGGCAGGATTGTTTAACCTCAAAAATCTGTATTGGAAAAAATATACATATACTTTAAAAAGTATAGTAAAAACCATAATTCACAAATAATAATACACAATCAACTAAATTAGCATTCAGAATATAAGAGAAATGTACGAAATAATGAAAACTGTGTTGATAATCTTGAAAGAGATGTTAATATGGTGACAATAACAAAAATAATGCAAAATGATAACAAATAAATTACTTATATAGATGCCTCCGTGGTCTGATTAGGACGTTTTTTCTCGTTTTCAGAAGATAGTGAATTCGAATCCCGACCCAATCGAAGATCCACCGAGTTTGCCACAAATGGTGGCTGAGGCTCATTAAATAGGTCCTGTTCATAACGTTCTCCATGGGAAATGGGGTTCTGTCTGGGGTTTAGGCCCAGTGGGTTTTCTTCTTAAGTCCTGCTTCTAAATTACGAAGATCTATTTTCAGGACTACAATAGTACACCCACTGGATGCCCCACAATATAATGTGACCTCACTTCTGCACTTTATTGTGCTGAAAGGTAAAAATCTCATCATCCTGGCATTATACAATAACAAATTACTCATATATGTATGTATGCAAAGAAACTATGTTTCATGTATGACACATTATTAAGGGTTCATCAACACCATACATCGAATGCATTAGATTTTATTATAGTATCACATTGCTATTTTCATTATGTAGACTTAGCTAAAATATGTATTCTCTAAGTACAAAAGAGAGAATTATGATCTGATATTTGCTCTTGAGCTCTGGAAATCAAAATATGAAATTGTTTCAGAGTGTTGATGAGAATAAAAGCTTCAATTTTAATTGTAGACCACTTTATCTGATGTGTAATGGTTTATTTGCTTAAGGAGACAGATAAATTTTTTTACCATTCATATAATTTTGAGATAAAAGATTTCGACTACAATTACTAAAACATCTGCACATACTGAAATCTTCATGACAGTTCAAATAAGGAATTCTCATTTAAATCTTTTTAACGTTGATTATTTAAACAAATATTTTATTCAATTTGAAACATAATTTCTACTGAGATATAATTTATTATACTGGTCAACATAATTTTTTTACGAGAAAACAAAATAGTGATTTTAATGTAACTATGCATACTAAATCCAAGTATGTAATCAGATTCGTTTCATTAGGCATAGTATTCTTGTAATTATTATTTGTTTTTTTATTCTATTCTTAGAAATTAAGGATAAATTAAAATAATAGTGTGCCTGGCAATAGGTATGTGTAGCTGTTTTTTTTAATTTCTGCAGTGTTTTGTACTGTTTTTTTAAGCTCTATAAACATTTTAGTATGCTAAGAAAGTGTTTAAATAAACAATCAACTTCTTCTACATAGCTACATTGAAAATTGACATTTGAGTCTCAATTTTCACACCACTTGTAAAAAGTATTTATGAACTGTTCTCCGGTTGTAAAGCTACTGATTTTAATTTCATTAATTTCCCAATGTGCTTTTATGAGCAAAGCATTGCGAGTAATTAATTTTTAATGAATAGTAATCTTTTTGCCTCTGGTATTAAATTATCATAAGAAATCTCAGCAGATTAGCAACAGTATTTCTCGAACAAGTGCTCAATATGCTCGCAATGCTTTTAATTTGAGATTATAAAATCAATGCTATCAATATATATTTGATTCCTAAGTTTACATCGAAAAAATCCTTTTGAGACTTTCTTAAGTGCGCGAATTAGGTCATGCACATTCTCATTTCTAATTATAGTTCTTTATATTATATGCACGGCATATTTTGAAATTTGCCAACACATTTATAGGAAACAAATTAATAGTTTAGAAACACAATTAAAGCTAATAGAATATACCTGGAAAATTAATTTGTTAAAATAATAAATATAATGCAAAACCTTTAAGAATTCCTATATATGGATATTTAAATTATTTATATAAAATTACTTAAAAAATCAGCCTCTTAATTGAAAAACGATTTGCTTTTTTTAATTTCCTTTCATACAAACCTCAATGAAGAGCATTATTTCAACATTTATTACGTGATTTAGCAAATTTAAATGTAAAACCTTGTATAAAACTTGTAAAAATTAGAGAAAAAAAAAAAACACGGAGTTTTTTTTAAAAAAGAAATGCAGAAATCCATATTTACTTTTTTGCGTAAATATCAAATTCTTCATCAAATTCATTGTAAATAAAATAATAAAAATTACTTTAGAAGAAAATTTTATATTAAAAAAATAATCATAAAGTAAAAATTAGCAGCGAAATTCTGCAGAAAAATTAATAGCAGATTTTCAGGACATATTTTCCCGCAATTCTTAAGATTACGGTAGAACAAAATTAACATAACATGGACCTGATAACGACGATAATGTTCTTATAAAACAAAATAAAATAAGATTTCCATTTGCTGAACAAGAAGACGTGAAAATATTTTTGACAGGAATGAATAAAAATGATATCGTTGGAACGTCAGAGGGCTCATGTGATTTTATCATATTAATTCGAAAGAAGGGTGAATCTATCAGATTTTTCTGGGATTATGTTAGATTAAATAATATTTCAAGGAAAGCTAGATTTTCAAGAATCATTGGTACAGTGGATACACTTTCTAGAAGTAAATAATTTTCTTCACTAGACTTAAAAAAGTGATTATTGGTAAGCTGAGATTTTCATCCTGAAGACTGAGAAAAGGTAATCTTCTCATAAAAGGATACAAGAGTTCTGGAATTTTAAAGTCATGGCACATGGGTTACTCTCTCCCGTATCAAAAAGTATAGCCCATGGAACGACCAATTTAAAGCATACCAAATACCTTTTAGTTATTCATCATCCCTGTCTCCCCATATATCTTGTTTGAGAGGGTTTTGCTCTTCTCATTTTTTTTTACTGAAATGAATAAGGAAATAAAGGCTTTTTAATCAACGGTAGGGAAAAGCGTTTTTTTTAAAAAAAGAAAAAAGCCTCTAAAAAGTTAGATGATTGTTTGGAATGATTTCAGATTCTTTAAAGATATTGGACACAATAAAATTAATTAAATAAAAGTGAAAATTCTCACGAGAAGTAAGTAAGTAATAAATTTGTTAGACAGAATAATAAAGAAAATTAAGAATTTTCATCAGAGTTAAAAAAATAAGAAAATCAATCAAGAAGTAAAGAAGTGATAAAACATAATCTGTGTTAAAAAAAAGGAAGAGAGTAAGACATGAAGAAAACATTTTTACACCGAAACGTCTTAAAATTTCCTTGGCTTTTAACTGGACAAAGCAAGATAAGGAAATATAATTAATGCAAATTATGAATGAATTTGATGAAATGAACAAGTTTCTATTTAAGAAATTTCAAACGTTGAGAGGAAATACATTAGTCACTCCCATAACAGAATGGCGTACTTCTTATTAGCTCTTTATTTTCTAAAATATATGGTTTTTTAATATAAGAAACTTTTTAAAATTGTTTATAATTATGATTACTTGAAGAATCTCATCATTAAAACTACATGTAAAAAATAAAGTCAGTTTTTCTTTTAGAAATTTATTATTTATGCGTCAGAATTGTATAATTATTTTGCAGAATAAATTACTAAAATATCAATCGAAAATATTGAGCAATTTAAAAAATTAATGACGTGAAAGCAATTGAATAGTTGGATGCCTCAGAAACACCCAATCAAAGTATAATATTTAAAAAATGATTTCTTAATAATATATCGTAAATTTATGTTGCGTACTAATTTGTAACTGTTTCTAGATTGGTGCTAAGTACCATAAATTTATAACTCCGAGGTGATTCACATAAATTATAGCTTATTTTTATTTTGTACTGACTAAACTTTGAATTGCACATGTGACTTATATTTAATAAAGAATAATTAAAACTTATTTAGATTTCAAACAGTTACTAATTTTAGTTTTGCTATAAATCAGAATGAAACTTTATAAGTTATTCTGAAATATTCAAAATAACTATCAAATATCTGAGCTATATTTATCAGTAATTTTTTTGGGTAATCCTATTGAAAATGATAAACACATATTGGAACAACATGTTTTATATTTTCAACAGAAATTTGACGCCGATGTAAATCATTCCTTTCTTAACTGTATGAAATGTTTGCGTTATGGCATGAGTCTCAGTATTCTACGTATAAAAGTCCATCAATAAATCAGTTACGTAATTTACTTTTTATGATTAATTATTATTTAAAGGTATGACTAATAGTAGTTTCCTCTACTTTCAAAAATTGAATGTTTTTATTTTGTTTTATGTTTAATTACACAATAAAAGAACACTGGCATCAACATTATGAAAGCATGAAATGGCATGAAAAGAACTCATTATGGGGCTTGTGAAACACTAATCAAGATTCTTCATAACATTTATGCAAACTTTTAAGGAACTATCAAATCAAAATACAATACTTAAAAAAATCTTGTACTTATTGGATATTAATTATGACTGTTTCCAGAGTGGTGTTATAATTGCTTAAAAATCTTCCTCAAAGAAAATTTATCTTTCAACTATTAGTGTTAATGATATTTTTTATGGTAACAAATACTCTTGAAATGAACAATTCCTATAAACAAATATTAAATTATATTATCATAAGATCAAATGCTTCTAATTGAAAGAGCCAACAGTTGATGTCATATCCAAAAAAATAATTTTTTCTTAAAAATTGTTAAAATTAAAAAACTATTTTGCGTGAGAAAAGAACTTTGATTACATTTTAAATAAAATGTATGCATGTGAGAAAAAGTATTATTTATTCTAATAATTTTTTATTGTTCAATTTATAGGTGTTGTTCTAGACGTGACCAATTATAGTGATAAGGCAACTTTAGTGGTTAATGTAAAAAGCAAAATTTAAAGCTGAATGTTAAAAAGTTAATGTATTATCTAAATTGCAAAAATATATGCATTTTGTTAAATAAAATTTTTTTAAGAAACTGTTCTAAGTCTGGTTAGTATTTTCAGGATAGAATATTACTACACATGTGCAACTTTTGTTCAAAATTAATGTTGAGTTCTTAACAAATAACGCACGAGTTTATTCCTATTTATGTTGTTTTTTTTATGTAAAGAAAAAAGCAATATTTTAAAATTTGACAGCGATATGTGAAATAAAGTTAAAAAAATTAGAAACAATTAATATTGTTGTTGTCGTGTGCTAGCTAGGCTGGCAACATGGGGTGCGCTGCTCCACTTTTTCAACTGAACCATATTTTTGATGTGGAGTCCGACTTCCTCAGTACACACATGCTATAGGTACCCGTTTATAGGGTAGGCAACTATTCACAACCCATTCATACAAGGAAAGGACAAAAACAGGATAGATAGAGAGAGAAAGTACATCCATGTCCGAACCGCGATTCGAACCCAGGACCTCCTTGTCCGCAGTCAGGTACGCTGACCACTAGACAAGTTGGGAGCCAGAAACAATTAATAGTTAATATGTGACTGAATATTTTTAATTAAGTGTAATACAAATTTTGATACTTTTCTGACAGAGATAGAGTTATAAGTCCGAAAAAATAAAATTGCGAATTATTTTTCTTCATGAGAGCCTTATATAGAAAGATGATTTTAAGTGTACAATTCTCAACTTAATTTCTTGCAGAAAATAAAGTTTAATTTTTAAATTGATTGGAATTAACTTAATAGAAAAAATATTCATTTAATGAAATTAGAATAGTGTAAAATATAACAATGTGATTTTACACATTTATACAAAGAAATTTAAAGTTTGAGTTCACAAGTGTTAAGCAGTGCAGAAATGTAATTTGTTTTTAATATCTATATGAATTCGGAAAGAAGAAATAATGGTGTCATGTCATGTCATTGACGACGTCATGTCATTGATGTCATATGACGTCATTGTTCTGTTGAAACAATGAAACTATTTACATCTTATTACATTTAGAATTTAATTTGAAACTGTAAAGAAGTTTTTGAAAATTTAGGATATATACCTTAAAAATTCCTGTAATTGTGAAGTGTTTTCAACAAAATACTTTTTAAGTATAGTGTTAAGAAAATATGAATATCAACTATTGTAATTTAGTTTAATATTTAAAATTAATGTTTCATACAAATTGATACTTCATTTTTATCTTTTTATTTTAAATATTCTTTTTGATAATAATATTAAACAAATCTATGTAATAATTTAAGAAATACATTCACTAATCAGTATATTGTGTGTTTACTGTTGCTGTTTAGAAATGTTAATAATTATTACTTTGAAAATTCAAAATGTTTATTTTCTATTAGATGCTGCAAGAGGGAATTTTGCAGCATACAAGAGAGAATCTTTGGCCAATTCAACTATTGTACCTGTATTAAAAATTGTTTACGACACCCATAAGCTAGATTTTCTGAAGAAAATTCAAAAAAAAATTGTATAATAAAATTTTTTATTCATATGATGTTTTGAATTCAGTTTAAAATACACATTCTATTATATAAATGCTGCATTTATTTGTAACACTTTAAAAGTTTAATTTTTTAAACACATTAATTTCACACTTTAAAAAAAGTTCAATATTTTTCTGCTAAATTGATTGTTTAACTTTTAACTTCTTACTTTATTTGCTTTTCTAATTTCCCACTTTTTATAATAATCTAATCTTTGATACATTAAATCTTGTGTTTTGATTTTACTTGTTTTATAAAGCTCCTTTATAGGTTTTCTCATTTTATTTTCTTTCCATTATTATATCTTCATATTCTATCAAGCATATTTTGAGTAATTTAGAAAACTTCACCTTCAACACACTTTTGGCTTTGAAATGTACCATATCTTAGTTATTCCAAAAATTAAAGTGGTTTCTAAACTTTTTTTATATTTGTAACTTATAAAAACAATACATTTTTAAATTGCTATGACACATAAGTGAATGAACAGAAAATTTGACTATTTCTTGTGGATTTACTAATATTTTGTTAGTCACTTGAAAATCACATATTCAACTGAAATGGCTAATTAAAAATTGTCCTTAATATTCAAAAACAATCATTTTCAATTCGCTTAATAAATTTAACGATAAAAATTGATGTAATTGTAATTAATACTTAAAATTGTACCATTTATCACTTGAAACTTGTGTTTTAAAATTTGATACTGCTCAAAGAAATCTATTCAAGATACATATGCAGTTTTTTTAAATTGATTTATATTATTTTCTAATTTGTGTTGTGAAAAATGTGACTGTGTGCTATGTTAATGTCTAATTTAAAAATTGCTTCTAATTTTTATATTATGTACATAAAATTTTTCTATTTAAGTACTTTTTTAATAGTATAGGCATTTTTAAATTGAAAAGTAATATTATCATGATAAATTATTTTTTAATTAGAATAGGAAATTAATTATATAATAGAAATGATAAGTGAATTGACTTTAGTATTTAATTAAAGTATTTTATGTTAGATTAATTTTTTATTCTTTAAGATGAAGAGAAATTTAAATAAAATTCATCTGAAAAATTTCCTGTGGAAGGAAATGAATTTGTTATGCTAATAAAATTTATCCTTGTAAAATTAGATCCATTTTTAGTGTTAAACTTATAAAGCAAATTGAAAATGAATGTTTCTGAATATAATAAATGTAGTTAGTTTTTATTTAGCCAATTCAGTTGAATAAAGGATTTTCAAGTGACTATCAAAATATTAGTAGTTGCTGAAGAAATGGTCATTCATAATAAAATAGTGGCATATATTAGAAGCTCGTGCGCATTCTCCCAAGCCAGATTCGTGACGTCATTACTTAGTCATGTAACAATATCGTAAACACGTCAATGAGAGGTCTGTGGGCAACCATTAAACTTCCCTTTGATGTCTTCTGGAAGGTCTGTGTATGATCCATTGGATCATTTATGGACGTCTAAAGGATGTTTACGGTGGACTATCCAGATGAGGTCCAGTAGACGTCCTATAGACGTAGTTTTGTTGTGTTGAAAATGGTCATTGTGGTCTAATTATTGCACCGTCTGTTCAAAGCGGAGCATACCAAACTTGACCTGAACTACTATTAAATAACGAGAAATATTAGCATATTGCTCTTTGTGTGCACGTCTAAAACAGATGCTTTGGAGTTTTTCTCCATACAACAAGATAATAGAGAATGTTACTATAAAGGATGTTCAAAAGAAGATAACCTAACAGATTTTATGTCTATATTTACTGGTATTCTGTTTGTTACTCGGCATCTGTAATTAAATTTTTGCCAAAAATATATTGTGCATTAAGTTCCAATGCCACACGCTGCAGCGCGGCTCCAATCAGCGTGTGGCATTGGAACTTTCAATCTGTAAAACTCTATGTTATTCCTAAAGTTGGGAGATCTCAAGCATTATACAAAATTTTTCAATGGTTATTTTTCTTCTTTCTGTAGTATAGATTTTTTTCAAGTTTTCAAATTTATGTACTATATCCATAGTTTCAATAATAGTTTATATACTCTCTATTAATAGGTTATATTATATTTCTTCAATCGTAAATATGGATGGGACCTTGATACTTTTCCTGTACTTAGTACAGTTACTTTGAAAGTAACCAGAATTTTACCGATCACATTTTGTATTTGTTGCAATTTTTTTGTACTGCAATCTATCGGATTAAAATATAATGAAAAAGTTTTTAAAAGTTTATAAATAAATTTAATAAAAACTAAATTAATAATAAATAAATTAATAATTAATTAAAACTAAATAAGTAGATCAATAATATTTTATGTAACTCCATAAAATTAATTAATATAAAAAATGTTTATTTAAATTATTATTATTTATAAATAAACATTCACTTAAATATTAATAAAAAGATCTATAAAAAATAATTCTTATTATTTATGCAACATTTCATTAATTGCCAGTTTTTGCTTTTCCTGTAATGCTTTAATTTCTAGTATGAGGCAAAGAAATATAAGTTATTTATCTACAAACTGTTTTTTGAAAAAAATTGTAAATTTCTAAATTTTCTTAAACGGAATTCATTTAATATAAAAATCATGACATTTTATTATTTACATTTATTTTCAGAATTTATATCTAAGTAAATTTTCCAATTACTGAGTAATTGGAAAATTTACGATTGATCAATCGTAATTTTCAAAGACTTCCAATGTTAATTAAAATATAAAATTAGATGAGATAATATAATTTCAATTTTTCAAAATAATCAGCTTAAATTTTTATTAGAATTTAATAAGACTTTCCATTATGTAAATCAATTTTTATAATTAACAGGTAAATATTTTGCAAAGAATTGTAAAGTGGGAGGTTTAATCAATTACAAAGAGTTATTATTTTAAGTTTGCTTACAAAAATACAGCAATTAATCAAAAACTCAACTTAAATTTAATTTCCTTTATTTTTCTATAATTAAACATAAACGAGACTAACATAGTAAAACTTTTTTATGTATAATAGATAGTAATTTTTATTATAAAAGACGTTTACTTGTTTATATTTTTATGTAGTAGTTAACCAGTTTTTCTAAAATAAAAATTACATTAACTCACATATCTTGTTTCGGTTTCCTGAAACTTAATCAATTTCTGGTTAAATAAAGTAGCTTTGCATTTAAAACTGCATTAATAAAGTTTAAGTAAACATTATCATTTTATATTAGATATAGTTGCATAAAATTTCAATAACTATCAAAAAATATTAAACAGTTTTACCAACAATCTAAATGTTATAATGTTTTAAAGTAAAATATTGAGAAACAATGTTTGATAAAAAATGGAGGAACAGAAATGCATATATTTTATTTACATCAATCCATAATTTAAGAAATAAACATGATGGTAACACATGATGGTATAAATAAAGATAAGGTAAAAATTAACTTAATTAAAGTTTTTTTTTTTATCATTTCGCAATTTTAAACTAAAATGAATAAACTACCTTTATTAGGTTTAAATCAACATTCTCATTATCTGAATAAAAATAAACCGTATGGTAAAAAATGGAAAAGAACATTTTTTCTAAAAGTAGTGAAACTAAAACATCATTGAATAAAAAATAAACATATTTATACGGATATATAATAAAAAATATGGATAGTAAAAATAACAATGGAAGTATGTAAGCAGATTTAATTTAAATATTTTTTTTAATTTAAGAAATCTGACATAATTTAAGGTTAAAAAAAATAGGTTATGCATGTTCATAAAATAAAATTAAATTTTTAAAAGAAATAATAACAAAAATAAAAGTTAATAAAATTGCTAAATACATAACAAGAATATCATGCTTTTCTTATATTTAAAAAAACGTCATATATTTGAAAAAGAACGATAATCACTAAATAGATGTGCCACGATTATTGGTTTTCTCAATTCATTTATTTTATTAACCGAAACGAAACAATTGTACATGCGTATTTTATTTCGCAATATAAATTCATAATATCTCCCCCTCCAACCCAAAGAGATCTTTCAATTCCCAAGTATCCCTCTTCTATTTACCAGTTAAACCAACAGTCATTTCCCTTCTCCCACCAGCCTCCCTACCATAGGAAACCATGGAGGAAGAAATATAAGAAGAGTAGTTCTAACCGCGAAATATCATGAGCGCCGGTGAAATATCTAGTCACGCCCACTCTGTGTTTCAAGAGAAATAGTACTTTCGTATTGAGGACACAGTATAGGAAAGTATTATTTTCATTTAAATTGCACACACCGAAATAAAAGGGATCTAAATTGCATACTGTTTTTAAAAAAGTTCTTTTTATTGATAGTTAAGGGCTTATTTTGTATTTTTGCTAATTATTAATATTATGTATTTTAATAAAGAAATTTTAGGCGTATTATTCACCTTTTTGACTTTGAGATAAACACTTGAACATTATGAATTAAATATCATATTATTATATGTAATCATGAGAAGAATGTCTTTCTTTATTGATATTCAGTGGCAAAGTTTCCTACCCATGTTATTCTCTGTGATTTTATCTATGCATGAAATACTCTGCTATTTGGTTATAATTTTTCCCTTTATAAGAAAGAATTATGCTTCTGAATATAAATTTATTTATATCTATATATTAAAAGTAGTTTTCCTTTGATGTATTTTTAGTCCAATATTAAAAAAAGTTTTTATTATAAATAATTTGTAAATAAATTTTATTGAATAATGTAAAGTAAAAAAAATCTGTAATGTAAAGTCAACTAGAAGAAAACTAGGAACTAAATAAAATATTTTTTTAATCTAAAATTGAATTTCAATAAATATTGATTTATTATATTTAATGATATTCATATAAGATAAAAATATCTTCTCAAGAAGTATTATATTTTAATATAAATGTAACGTTAAAAACTCAGTACTTTTGTTTTTAAAAATTGGAATTTATTCATTAGCAAAATAATTAAAAGTTTTCCTAAACTTATAAAACTAATCTCCTTTAAATTAATTTTTTTACATATGGAACTTTTCTTTTATAATGATTATTCAATAAACATTCATTAAAATAATTTCTGTGTAAACAATGAAATTAAAAGTATATTTTCTGTCAAATATTTCAATTCAACAAGAGGCTTAATAGTAAAGAACATGCTTTAGTGTAATATTTTGGAAGACAGTGGGGTTATGGCACATACGTCAAGCGCTGACCAATAGGGCGGCTCCACTTATGTTCCTTCCTTCATGTAAGAAACTACCACAGTATCATAATTTTTCCGTCCGTATCGATGACATTATTACCTATACTCGCTCTGTCATTTGCTCTTCTGTACTTGTTACATTCAGTCAAGTACACTGTAACTACATTGATTACTTTGAAACAGTTACGTACACACATACTCGCTGATTACTTTGTAACAAGCAAGTATTCAGTTACTCGCTGATTACTTTGCAATAGGTACGTATTCACGTACTCGCTGATTACCTTGTAACAAGCACATACTCACGTACTCGCTTATTACTTTCTAACAGGCGCGTATGCCCGTACTCGATCTGTCTTTGAAACTGATCAAGTACATTATATCTGCAACTGTCTAAGGATACTGGAACTCGCGCTGACTTTGTTACTGGAAGTACTGAGTGTTATAACTGGAGAAAAAAGACGTTCTTAATATTGAAAATACTTTATTTAAATACTCAACTACCACCACAATACACTATTTACAAGAAGAACAAAGATATTTCCATTTTAATATTTTATTTCGTGAATTTAAATGCTTAGAAGAATCTTAACTACTTTTGCTTTTAAACTTTAATTTAGAACAAACAAAACTTAATGTTGCCAATCTAAAAAGTTAAAGTTCAGAAAAATAAATAAATATGAGTTACAACATACTCCCACCTTTGTATTGTGAAGGATCTTGCTTAACAATACAAACAAAATTAAACTAAATTACTTAACGACAACAAAATTAAAGTCACTAGTTTAGTCTATAAATCTAGTCGTTTCACAGGACGGACACGTCGACCACACTGAGTATGTTTATCTCTATCTGGACTAACAGCATTCTTAGGTGTTTTTGACACAGGAGTCATCACTTCAGGAATATCATGAGCTCCATTTGGGGCATCACTTGCTGACTCCCTAGCCTTCAGAACATTCATCGGTATTTCATTCGCATTCAGCTCTAATGGAAAAATGCGATGTAGTGGACGGATGATTTCTCGATTTGCTACTCGCAATTTTGCAACTCTCTCGACATTATCCTTGCCTTTGAATAACTCCAAAACTAATCCAAGAGGCCAGTTCAATCTTTTGGTGTTATCACAACCGACGAGTACTATTTTTCTAACAGAAATTTTCTTTCGCTTAGATTTTGAAACAGGATTACGCACAAGTTCACCTAAATATCCCTTCTGAAAACGTTTTCGTAAGTTGTCCCTTATACTTTGTACATAGCGAACTCTTTTCAATAAATGCTTTGAATCAATTATGTCTAAGTCTTGTACTTCTGATCCTTTAATATCTTGTATGAAGTGGGCTGAAGTTATTGCTGCCATTTCATTTGGATCATCCGAAACATATGTAAGAGGTCTACTGTTAATGATGCTTTCCACGTCACACAGAATTGTGAGCATCTCTTCGTACGTCACGCAAGCTCTTCCCAAACATTTTCGTAAAATCTGTTTGATGCTTCAAACCATCCTCTCCCACCATTGAACATCTTCTTCTCCTTGCAAAAAATCTTCTCACTGCTTGCATAAATGTCTCAGATGATAAAGATGTAACAAGCTCTAGGTGAACTGCCCTGTAAACGGCACATGTGAACAATACAAACCATGCCTTGATACCTTGGCGTAAGAATAAAGGCCAAGCTAAATCAACGCCAGTGACTTGAAATGCAGCAAGGCGTTTAGTTGTATCTAAAGGTAGAGGTGCAGTATCAGGCTCCACTAGTTTACTTGAGTACTTCTTGCAAATAACACATTTGCTTATAGTCTCACGAACTATCCGTCGCCCTCGAGGAATCCAGTAATGTTCTCGAATGTGGTTCAGAGTCGTTTGAACACCACTGTGCTTTATAGTTTTATGAACATTTTCAATGTAACGTCTCACAATTAGATGATCGGGAAGTACAGTTGGTCTCTGAAAAGTATCTGGATCTTCACCCAAAATCAATTTAGTTTCAACTTTTATGATTCCAGATTCTTCATAAAATCGTACTGATTTGGCATATTACTCCTTTAACTCAGGCATGAGTTCTCTTTGAACTACTCTTATGATGGCAAGTTCAGCTTTCTTCATTTCTTCACTTGTTAACTCTGATGTGATTCGCAGAGAATTCCTTTTAGAATTATGTGAAAATCGTAAAATCCAGGCAATCATACGGAGAATCTTAGGATAACTTGAGAAATATAATAACCTATCCCCAAATTTTCCTTTTGTATCTACACTCAGATTTATCAAGACAGTCTTGCGTCGTTCCAACATAGCTTCTTTAGGAAGAGTTATTTCAGAGTAGGGCCAAAGTTCTGGTGGATCACGTAACCAGTCTGGACCCTCCCACCATTTGCTTCGCAAGATATCAGACCAGTTGCAAGATCGAGAAGGCAGATCAGCTGGGTTAATTTCTCCAGGTATATGCCTCCAGTCATTGACATTGGTGAGTTTTCTTATTTCCTTGACTCTGTTTCCTGCAAATGTATTCCAGGGTTCTTTTTTGGTTATCCGCCCTAACACTACCATGGAATCAGTCCATAAAGTTGTCTTCAAAGGGAAGTTTAGATCTTCGAGTATACTGGTAGTCATTCTGGCTCCAATAGTAGCTGCTAACAATTCTAGTCTTGGGATGGTACGTCTTTGAACAGGTGCTACTCTAGCTTTTGCTGCAACTAATAAAACCTTAATATCGTTATCATTTTCATTTCTTAAGAAGGCGCAACAGGCATATCCATGAGAAGATGCATTAGTGAAAACATGCAAACTAGCTTTATCAGGAGATCCATAGAAAATTCTTCTAGGAATTCTGCATTCTGTAAGAAGATCGATATGCTTAGCCCATCTTTGATATCGTCGTTGAATGTCAAGGGGTAATTCTTCATCCCATCTTACCTTACTGATCCATGCTTCCTGTAGCAGTATCTTTGGGAATAAAGTTGCAGGTGAGGTAAAGCCAATAGGATCATATATACTGTTGACGATCGAAAGTAATTTTCTCTTCATAATGGCCTTGTCATCTTTTACATCTATTTTGGAACTTACGCAAAACAGGTCATCAGTCTGAGTGTCCCATTTTAATCGAAGTACATTTTGCTCGGGGCCTTGAATTCCACTGTGAGCCCAACACCTCAACTCGAAGGATGCAGTATTCATGACCTCTAAAGCTTGCTTCTTGAATATTTCTAACTCTTTTTCACTTTCAACACTGACTGTCAAGTTGCCTACGTAAAATCCTCCTTTTAACTTCTCAACTGTGTCTTTAAAAGAGTCCTTTTGAAATTCTTCTAAACTAAGATGGTGTTTTATTGTAGCATTTAAAAGGAAGGGGCTAGATGTCACTCCAAATACTACATGTCTGTGTCTGAAAAATTCCAGTTCAGAACGATCATCATCTTTCCACCAAAGAAACCTCAGGTAATCACGGTCTTCTGATTTCATGTTAAGTTGCAAGAATGCTTGCTTTATATCCGCAACCACACCAATGGCCTTAGAACGAAATCTCGATAAGAGTGGAGGAATCTGTTGAGAAAGACTTGGACCAACACTTAGACACTCGTTCAGTGAGGCATATCCAGTGAGTTTAAAGGATGCATCAAAGACTGGACGTATTTTAGTGGTATTACTTGTCAGTTTAATAACTGGTCTATGTGGAAGATAATGACTAGGTCTCTCAATTTCATTTTTTGGAACAGTTTCTATGATTTTATCCTTTTCCCACTGCTTGGAGACATCATCATAAGCTTCATAAAGTTTTTCTTTAACTAGGCGTTTGGTTACTGAGCGAAGTCTTGATTCAGCAACATCAAATTTATCGTACACTGGTGGATGACCAGCCAACCAAGGTAAGGCTATTTTCATATCTTTGGACAGTTGCTTTAAAGTGTTCCAAGGTTTCTTCTTCCAAAATTTTTGTATTCTTCTTCTCTATGGGATTCCAAGAACATCTAATTCCCATATCTTTGGAATTTCGAAGTTCTGCAAACAAACGGAGACCATGGCTATTGTACCTGGAACCAGGGGGTATGCGTACCCCTCTGGGGCTTGAGCTAGCCACCAGGCGCGTAGGCAGGTGGTGGATAGCCGAAAGTCCTGTAGGAATAACAGGATAGCCTCGAATATTGAATAAGAGGCCGCGAACCAGCTCCCGTAAACCCTGGTGTTATGCGTTCCGTGCCTAGGGCTAATTGGCACCGCGGTATTGGTGTCTTAACGGAGCCTCTAGTTGCCTGGCGAACTTCTAGAGTATTTTGCCTTGCCCAGTAACTCAGGCAATGCTGGGTGGACTTATATTACCTGAGCTTTTTAATTGTTATCTTGTGGCTGAAAAGACACAAGTAATAACAAACCTTTCTGCATTTGCAGGTGAAGCCTCTGAAGTAGACCTTCCTGAAAAAGACAAGGGAACTCAGAGGCACTCTTGTAAAGGGGCAGTTATAAATCCTTCGCTTGAGGTAGAAATGACCTCTAAACCATCTTCTTCTGGTGAAAGTCGGGAAGCTATCTCTAGCATGTCTGACTTTCTGACCAGATGGGACTGTTTCAGCAAGACCTTATCTGCTGGAAATGTCATGCGCAAGGGGAACGGCAGAGCATATCATTTATGAATGTGAGGCTCTTGCTCTCCCTAGATTAACTTCTTTAGGCGTCATCCATACTAGAGAGTTACACCTAGACTCCATTAAAGGGTTATCGGACTTTATTAATAAAGTGGGTGACCCGAGCAAATGGAACTAGGAAGCATTGGGTTTGGAGTTAATGGTACAAAATGCTGATAAAAGCAGAGGTGCCCAATGACATACAAACCCAATTCTAAGAAGAAGAAGAAGAAGATGGCTATTGTAGAAGCTTTCTGATATACCAGACCTAAGAACTAGTACTCTTCCTGTCAGAATTTTTCCAAGTGCATCAGCTCCTAATAACATCTTAATAGGAGGAGTATTTTCCCCAATATCTGTTAAGAAAATGCCATTATTTTCAAGTTCTGCCAGCAAATTTTTATCTCTTACTCTTGGAAGAGTCGTGCAGATTTTAGGCTGATCTAATAATAGTACTTGACATGAAGCCTTCCCATTAATACTTCCTATTTCGACACAATAGCGAGTATGTATTACTTCTGGAGTTTGTCTTCCTCCGAAAAGTCCTAGGGACAAAACTTCTTTCCTGAAGGTGAAAGTTGAAGTTCTTCAGCTAATTCCCTTTCTATGTAGGATCGGTGGGAACCATCATCTAGTAGAGCACGAATATATTGAATTCTTTCTTTGTTTTGAAGTCTTACCATGAGCGTCTTCAAATAAATGACATTTTGTGAAGAAGGATTTGAAAACAGTGCTGCTGCGTTCACTTCTTCCGGCAGACATGTAGGAATTTCAGCATCATTTGATCTATTTGTTTTGGACAATTCTGGACAAAGTACTATATAATACCTTTTTTTGCAAATAGCAGAGCGCACATTGCTGTGATATTTTTGAGCCATATGTCCACCTTTTAAACAAACTAAGCAAACTTCCTTTTTTATGACAACTGCTCAACTGCTCTTTTTTGTTCTTGTGACATGATAGTAGCTTTTCCACAATCTTGACTTGGATGATGCTTTTCACAAAATACACATTTAGCTCTTTCCTTCGTAGATGCAATTAAGGCTGAAGCAGAGGGTATACTATTCTTAAAAGTATCGTTTTCCTTCTTAACTTTAACTTGCGTTCCGAAACTTGACCGAGCTAAATTGATCATTTCCTCACCATTAACCTCCTGTCTTAAAAACTTCATGAGCTTCTCTAGGGATCTTTGACTGCATTCAGCAACTTCATCATTGTTGTTTGAAATACTTGATACCCTGTATCTTTCCCAAGCTCTCAAAACATCTTCCAGAAGACAAGATTCAATTTAAGGAGATAAAAAGTCTGTAAATTTTTCTTTAGATCTTCCTAAGGTATCTAAAGCTCTTAAATGTGATTCTAGTTGATTGATTGAAGGTAGTCAAATCTGTACATTTTCTACCACTTATAGCATTTTTCATCACCATTTTAAGTAATTCACGAACATATACTTGTATTAATAAATCTTCTCTGCCAAATCTCTCCTTGAATAACTATATCGCTTTGGGATAATTTTGAGCTGAAGGTGGAAAACATTCAATTAAACTGGCAGCTCTAGATCCAGGAGTAATTGCCTGTATTAAGTATTGAAACTTATCTTCAGCAGGCATCTCTTCATCTTCATGAATTCTCGAAAACTGGCTCCAGAATCCCAAAAAAGCTTTAATATCTCTATTAAATTTCTGAATTTCTAATTTTGGTATTCGGTACTTACGATTACAAGGTGACTGGCTTATTTTGTCATCAGAATTTTCAAAATTTTCTATCTTTAATTTCAGAGAAAAGTACTGTTCTCTATAACTTTCAGCTTCGCCAAAATCCTTAATGTACTCTTTCTCATGTATTTTGTCGCCATCACCAAGTAATAATTCAGAAATTGCATTCTGAGTTTCTTCCAAACGTTTAAACTTATCAGATAGTAATGAACTTGATTCACGAATCTTGGAAACGTTGACTTTCATTTTCGCAATTTCTTCATTGATAGTCTTAACAGTGTTCGTGAATGTCATACGCAAAGTTTTACGTTGCAATTTCAAAGCATCCATCATAAAGTATTTAACAAACTTAAAAAGTAGAAATATTTACGCCTAAAACTCAAATCGTATTGTTAATACAAAATTCGAATCCAAAATGTACTCTTACTTTTGATTCTTGTCGTGTCAGACGGACGCCATATGTTATGACTCGAGAAAAAAGACGTTCTTAATATTGAAAATACTTTATTTAAATACTCAACTACCACCGCAATACATTATTTACAAGAAGAACAATGATATTTCCATTTTAATATTTTATTTTGTGAATTTAAATGCTTAGAAGAATCTTAACTACTTTTGCTTTTAAACTTTAATTTAGATTTAGAACTAGGGATGGGAAGAAATACCTGTAACAAGTATTTTGTAATCAGTATTTGAATGTAATAACCTGTAATCAGTATTTTTTCTTCCAAATACTCAGTACTTCCAGTAACAAAGTCAGCGCGAGTTCAAGTATCCTCAGACAGTTGCAGATACAATGTACTTGACCAGTTTCTAAGACAGAGCGTATGTGAGTACGTACTTGTTACAAAGTAATCAGCCAGTACGTGAGTACGTGGTTGTTACAAAGTAACAAGCAAGTACGTGAGTACGTGGTTGTTACAAAGTAACAAGCAAGTACGTGAGTACGTAGTTGTTACTTTGTACTTGCTTATTACTTTGTACTTGCTCGTTACTTTGTACTTGCTTGTTACTTTGTACTTGTTTGTTACAAAGTAATAAGTGTACATTGCGCTCTGTCATTGGCTCTTTTGTAACAAGTACAGAACTGCCAATGACAGAGCGAGTACATGTAACAATATCATCGATATATCGATGCAAACGGATGAATTATGAGATTATGGTAGCTTCTTATGGTAGGGAGGCTGGGTGGGAGAAGGGAAATGACAGTTGGTTTAACTGGGTAAATAGAAGAGGGATACTTGGGAATTGAAAGATCTCTTTGGGTTGGAGAGGGAGAATATGAATTTATATTGCGAAATAAAATACGCATGTACATTTATTTCGTTTCAGTTATTTAGTGATTGTCGTTCTTTTTCAAATATAAGACGTTTTTTTAAATATAAGAAAAGCATGATATTCTTGTTAAGTATTTAGCAATTTTTACTAACTTTTATTTTTGTTATTATTTCTTTTAAAAATTTTATTTTATGAACATATATAACATATTTATTTGAACATTAAATAAGGTCAGATTTCTTAAATTAAAAAAATATTTAAATTATATAAATCTGCTTACATACTTCCATTGTTATTTTTACTATGCATATTTTTTATTATAATTCCATGTAAATATGTTTATTTTTTATTCAACCATGTTTTAGTTTCACTATATTTTACTGTAAATATATAGAATTTAAACTTTTAGAAAATATGTTCTTTTGTATTTTTTATCATACGATTTATTTTTATTCAGATAATGAGAATGTTGATTTAAACCTAATGAAGGTAGCTTATTCATTTTAGTTTAAAAATTCGAAATGAAAAAAAAACTTTAATTATGTTAATTTTTACCTTATCTTTATTTAGACCATCATGTATTACTGTCATGTTTATTTCTTAAATTATGGATTGATGTTGTGGCGATCGCACATACAACATTAAATCCAGTACATTCCACCAGATGGCAGCATGAGATGTCAAATCCAACATAGACACCAGATGGCAGTACCGCACCAGTGATTCGGGAAAAAAAGAACGAACTGTCAGTCGGACTGTTAACTCCGACCGAAGCTGTCGTCACTATCGCGCCTTATGTGTATCACTTTTGTATATAATGTTAAAAAAATATCGTGTATGTTTATAACCTTCTGATGGACCTTCTTATTTTATAACCTTCTTTTTCGTTTATTGGCTTTAGTTTTAAGATGTTATCAGGCCGATATATCGTGCATACTACAATTAGCCAAATTGGTGACTCTTAGAAGATAGAACACGTGCATTTATTCTCGAACCGGCAAGCATTCGCTTCCACGGACAGTTAGTTATCCGTTTCGATCGTGTAGCTGCCTTCTAATCTGATAATATATTATCTTCCAATGGCTCGCCATATCATCGTACGTGAAATATTCATCATTATTTCGACTGAAAAGCAAGGAATTTGTGAATTACGACAGATCGCCTTCACCGATGAAAATACTCGTGCTGGTGCCAAACTGCTTTCGTTTTAGCGGACAATACTGTTTTACTGAACGTGTTTGTGCTCTACTAAAGGTGCTTTGTGCTTTATCGTTGACGACATCGTTATTTATATATATTTTTGTGTTTCTTACCGTTTAAATTCCATGCGTACTTCAATCATCTTAAGTAAGCTCGTTCTATTCTTTTCATTTTTTCATTATTGCCATCGGATCGTTAAACGCTAATTTATTTCATTCCATATTTTGCTCTCCATTTTTATTTATTTGTGTTATTTTTCATGCCTTGCTATTTTTTTTCCATTCCTTTGTTTCATTGTGATATTACAAGTTACATATTCGCATTTTCTATTGATTGCTTAAAATTGTTGCTTTTTTTTAATTCATAATTTTTCATAATTGTATTGCATCATATGTATTTATTGGTAGCAGTCTTAATTTCCTTTCCTACATTTTGATTACCTTTTGATCATTGTTGTTAAGGTTGTCCCTGGGAAATTCATTTTTTTTAGTGTTCTGATTTGTTTCTTGTATATTTCTTGTGGCTCATTCCTATATTTCGTATCACCATGAGTGACGACGAGGTCGAAAAACAGGCTAGTGTGTCTCGTGGTTCTGTCAAACCCCCACCATTTTGGAAAGCAAATCCAACCTTATGGTTTGCACAGCTCGATGCACAGTTCTCAATTTCTGGCATTACTGAAGATTCAACCAAATTTAACCATGTAATTTCTGCGGTTGAATCTGACGTGCTCAATACTGTCTCTGACATTGTCTTGCAGCCTCCGACCAAGGATAAATACAAAAACCTTAAAGCTCGTCTAATAGACTTGCATTCAGAAAGTGAAGAATCCAGACTCCGCAGACTTTTGCAAGGCCTCGAACTTGGCGACCAACGCCCCTCACAATTGCTTACCCGTATGCGTTCCCTTGCTGGCGCAACGGCAGGAGAAGCTATTTTACGATCCTTGTGGCTTTCCAGACTTCCTACAAGCACGCAAAGCATTCTCGCTGCACTTAGTGATGATCTCCCTCAACTTGCCGCAGTAGCGGACAAAATTTCAGACCTCACTAATGCTTCAACCATAAATTCCACAAGCTTGCAACCATCTCCTCCGACGAGCACCCTTGAAGCGCAAATATCGCAATTGACTAAACAAGTGAGCGAACTCTCAACCATTGTTCATCAAAACGCACGTTCTAGGCAAAATCAGCGCCACTATAGAAATAACAGCAGGCGACGTAGTCCATCCAGGGGACGGAACCGCCAATACAAAGAGCCCTCCAATAATTTATGTTTTTACCATACAAATTTTGGATCAAAAGCTAAAAAGTGTACACCACCTTGCTCCTTCCGTCAACCGGAAAACTAGCATCGCGGTCACAGGTGGCCACGATGGCTGACCGCGGCACTTTCCGAATTTATGTGGTCGACAATGCTCTAAACATGAAATTTCTTATTGACACTGGGGCTGACGTGTCCGTCATTCCTCGCCCTAAGAATTTTAATACCCAAAGAGAAAAACTGACTTTATATGCAGCTAACAACACTCCTATTCCAACTTACGGAACGAAGTTATTAACTCTCAACTTAAACCTACGAAGATCATTTTCCTGGCCTTTTATAGTCGCTGACGTCTCAAATCCTATCATTGGTGTTGATTTTTTGAGACACTTCAACTTACTTGTCGACGTCCGGCGCAGGCAACTTCTGGACCCCACAACCAACATCTCGGTCACAGGAAAAATTTCTACGGAGCCACTTCAGAAAGTTATGTTAATAACTGAATCTTCAAAATACCACAAACTTTTGTCTACTTATCCCGCTCTTCTAAACACCTCGGGTCTCAATGGTGATAGGCCCAGTTACGAGGTATATCACCATATTGAGACCACCGGCCCTCCAGTTTTTTCCAAGCCCAGACGTCTCAGCACCCCTCTCCTAAATTCGGCAAAGGAAGAATTCCAATTCATGCTACAACAAGGCATCATCCGTCCATCCAAAAGTCCTTGGGCAAGTCCTTTGCACATGGTTCCAAAGAAAAGCGGTGACTGGAGACCTTGCGGTGACTACAGACGCCTGAATGCTGTCACAGTTCCGGACCGCTATCCAGTCCCACACATCCAGGACTGCACACATCTGTTAGCTGGGCGAAAAATTTTTACCACTCTCGATCTCACACGCGCCTACAATCAGATCCCTGTTTTTCCTGACGACATACCAAAGACGGCGGTGACGACACCTTTTGGACTCTTCGAGTTTGTTTTTTATGCCATTTGGCCTCCGAAACGCTGGGCAGACCTTTCAGAGATGCATTAACAATGCTCTTCAAGGTTTAGACTACTGCATTGCCTACCTTGATGACATCCTGATCGGTTCTACAAACGAAGAGGAACACATTTCTCACTTGAAAGAAGTCTTTAATCGCTTGCAATACTTCGGTTTCACACTCAACCCATCTAAGTGCACCTTCGGCCAATCAGAAATCAAATTCTTAGGTTGTCTGATCACCCAAGACGGGGTTCGCCCGCTTCCTGAAAAAGTTGAAGCCATATCATCTTTCCCAAAACCCCAAACTGTGGCCGAGCTTCGACGTTTCCTGGCCATGATTAATTTTTACCGAAGATTCTTACCAGCAGCCGGCCGCCGACAAGCTCCTCTCACTCATTTCCTAAAAGATAGCAAGAAGAAGGACAATCGCCCAGTTGTGTGGTCCGAGGAAGCTAGCGCAGCTTTCGAACGCTGCAAAGAGGACCTGATTCAAGCCACTACTTTGTCTTATCACACAGATAATGACAAACTCATTCTTGCAACTGATGCTTCAGATATGGCCATTGGCGCCACTCTGCAAGCTGAAACTCCACACGGCATCAGACCCCTCGCCTTCTTCTCAAGGAAGCTCACTTCTACGGAAACTCGATACAGCACATACGATAGAGAACTTCTAGCCGTCTATGCAGCTGTGAAACATTTTCGACATTTCTTGGAGGGACGACAGTTCCAGATCCAGACAGATCACAAACCTCTCACCTTTGCCTTTACTACAAATTCCTCATCCTCTCCAAGGCAACTCAGGCAACTGGACTTCATCGCACAGTTCTCCACCGATATTAAACATGTCAAGGGATCGGAAAACGTCGTGGCAGATACCTTATCACGCATACACGACATTACCATTCCTTCTGCCATTGACTTCTCGTCCATCGCAGCAGCACAGGAGAATGACCAAGAATTACAGGCCCTTTTGTCGAATTCTAGTGCCAGCAGTCTCAACTTTCAACCCTTGAAGTTAGACCCACAAACTTCAATCTTTTGTGACACATCTCAAGGAACTGTTCGCCCTTATCTACCTGCATTCTTCCGGCAACCTGTTTTTCAGCAACTCCACAACTTGTCACACCCTGGCATACGGGCGACGAAAAAACTTATTCAACAGCGATATGTATGGCCATCTATGCTCAGTGATATAACTGCTTGGACTAAGGCATGCCTCTCTTGCCAAAAGTCCAAAGTTCAGCGTCACACAAAGAGCCCGATCCAAAAAATTCCTGTGCCAGACAAGCGTTTTGCTCATGTCCACATCGACATCGTTGGACCGCTATTACCATCAGAAGGCTCAAGATATATTCTGACATGCATAGACCGCTTCACCCGGTGGCCAGAGGCAATTCCCATAGCAGATATCACTGCTGACACGACTGCCAGAGCCTTCTATAATCATTGGATAGCACGTTTTGGTGTTCCCGAACTTGTTACTATTGACCAGGGGCGACAATTCCATTCGAATCTCTTCAAAGCACTCACCAAGTAACTTGGAATTCAGCGCACCAGGACGACTCCGTACCATCCGTCATCCAACGGAATGGTGGAGAGATGGCACCGCAGTCTTAAGCAATCGCTCATGGCTCATATGTCACAGTCACAGCGTCAATTGCATTAACTCACATATCTTGTTTCAGTTTCCTGAAACTTAATCAATTTATGGTTAAATAAAGTAGCTTTGCAATTAAAACTAAAGTTTTCATTATTAATATATTAACATAATTAATATATTAATAATCTTTAAGTAAACATAATTATTTTATATTAGATATAGTTGCATAAAATTTCAATAAGTAGCTTTGCAATTAAAACTAAAGTTTTCATTATTAATATATTAACATAATTAATATATTAATAATCTTTAAGTAAACATAATTATTTTATATTAGATATAGTTGCATAAAATTTCAATAACTATCAAAAAATATAAAATAGTTTTACCAATAATCTAAATGTTATAATGTATTAAGGTAAAATATTGAGAAACAACGTTTGATAAAAAATGAAGGAACAAAAATACATACATTTTATTTACATTTTGGCTAATTGTAGTATGCACGATATATCGGCCTGATAACATATTAAAACTAAAACCAATAAACGAAAAAGATCCATCAGAAGGTTATAAACATAAACGATATTTTTTTAACATCATATGCAAAAGTGATACACATAAGGCGCGATAGTGACGACAGCTTCGGTCGGAGTTAACAGTCCGACTGACAGTTCGTTCTTTTTTTCCCGAATCACTGGTGCGGTACTGCCATCTGGTGTCTATGTTGGATTTGACATCTCTTGCTGCCATCTGGTGGAATGTACTGGATTTAATGGTTGTATGTGTGATCGCCACAGTATTCCCCCCCTAGTGCGATGCACGATTAAGAGGAGTATCGAAGATTAAATCGTACACGACGACCTGAACGAGTGATGACAGTTGGAGGTTGGTTGCTAGCGGGAACAGGACACGTCTCAGCCGTAGTGTTCTGAACAGGACTTGGAGTGTGTGAAACATCTTATTGCTCGTTAGAACTCTCGTTGAACGAAGGTGGGAGAAGAAATGCTGGTTTCAGCCTGTCAATGCTGATGGTGGTTTGGGAACCGTTAACGTCCAGCAGAAAAGTTTTCTCGTGACGAGTGATGACTTTAAAGGGTCCATCGTAAGGGCGTTGAAGAGGACGCTTGACAGCATCATGCCTCACAAAAACATGAGTGCATGAGGAGAGTTGTGACGGTACAAAAAAGGAAGGCGTGGAAGAGAGATGTCTCGATGCAGGGGTTGGTGACAGCTTTGACATCTGCTCTTTAAGATCTTGTAAGAATGAATGGTCAGGAGTATCCGGTGATGTCCTAACTGTAAGTAACAAAGCCCCATCCCTATTTAGAAAGGGATGGGGCTTTGTTACTTTTTCTGTACTTAGTACGTACTGAGTACAGTTACTTTTAAAGTAACAAGTATTTTACCGATTACATTTCGTACTTGTTACAATTTCTTTGTACTGCCATCTATCGGATTAAAATATAATGACAAATTGTTTAAAATTTTATTAATAAATTGAATAAAAACTAAATTAATAATAAATAAATTCATAATTAATTAAAACTAAATAAGTAGATCAATAATATTTTATATAAAACCATAAAATTAATTAATATAATTAATGTTAATTTAAATTATTATCATTTATAAATAAGCATTCACTTAAATATTAATGAAAAGATCTATAAAAATAATTCTTATTATTTATGCAACATTTCAGTAATGGCAAGTTTTTGTTTTTCTTGTAATGCTTTAATTTCTAGTATGAGGCAAAGAAATATAAACTGTTTATCTACAAACTGATTTTTTTTTTTTTTTGTAAAAAAAATTGTAAATTTCTAAAGCTTCTTAAACGTAATTCATTCAATATAAAAATCATGACATTTTATTATTTGCATTTATTTTCATAATTAATATGTGTTATAAGTAAATTTTCCAATTATTCAATCGTAATTTTCAAAGACTTCCAATGTTAATTAAAATATAAAATTAGATGAGATAATATAATTTCAATTTTTCAACCTAATCAGCTTAATTTTTTATTAGAATTTAGTAAGACTTTCCAATTATGTAAATGAATTTTTATAATTAACTTGTAAATATTTTGCAAAGAATTGTAAAGTGGGAAGTCGAATCAATTACAAAGAGGTTTTATTTTACATTAAGCAAAGAGGTTTTACTTACAAAATTACAGCAATTAATCAGAAAAATCAACAAAAATTTAATTTCCTTTATTTTTCTATAATTAAACATTAACGAGACAAACATAGTAAGATTTTTTTATGTACAATAGATAATAATTTTTGTTATAAAAGACGTTTACTTGTTTATATTTTTATGTAGTAGATAAACCAGTTTTTTCTAAAATAAAAATTGCAATAACTCACATATCTTGTTTCAGCTTTCTGAAACTTAATCAATTTATGGTTAAATAAAGTAGCTTTGCAATTAAAACTATAGTTTTCATTATTAATATATTAACATAATTAATATATTAATAATGTTTAAGTAAACATAATTATTTTATATTAGATATAGTTGAATAAAATTTCAATAACTATCAAAAAATGTAAAATAGTTTTACCAATAATCTAAATGTTATAATGTATTAAGGTAAAATATTAAGAAACAACGTTTAATAAAAAATGGAGGAACAAAAATACATACATTTTATTTACATCAATCCATAATTTAAGAAATAAACATGACAGTAACACATGATGGTATAAATAAAGATAAGGTAAAAATTAACTTAATTAAAGTTTTTTTTCATTTCGAATTTTTAAACTAAAATGAATAAACTACCTTCTTTAGTTTTAAATCAACATTCTCATTATCTGAATAAAAATAAATCGTATGGTAAAAAATACAAAAGAACAAATTTTATAAAAGTTTAAATTCTGTATATTTACAGTAAAATATAGTGAAACTAAAACATGGTTGAATAAAAAATAAACATATTTATATGGAATTATAATAAAAAATATGCATAGTAAAAATAACAATGGAAGTATGTAAGCAGATTTATATAATTTAAATATTTTTTTAATTTAAGAAATCTGACCTTATTTAAGGTTTAAATAAATATGTTATATATGTTCATAAAATAAAATTTTTAAAAGAAATGATAACAAAAATAAAAGTTAATAAAAATTGCTAAATACATAACAAGAATACCATGCTTTTCTTATATTTAAAAAAACGTCATATATTTGAAAAAGAACTACAATCACTGAAACGAAATAAAAGTACATGCGTATTTTATTTCGCAATATAAATTCATATCTCCCTCTCCAACCCAAAGAAATCTTTCAATTCCCAAGTATCCCTCTTCTATTTACCCAGTTAAACCAACTGTCATTTCCCTTCTCCCACCCAGCCTCCCTACCATAAGAAACTACCATAATCTCATAATTCATCCGTTTGCATCGATATATCGATGATATTGTTACTTGTACTCGCTCTGTCATTGGCTCTTCTGTACTTGTTACAGAAGAGCCAATGACAGAGCGCAATGTACACTTATTACTTTGTAACAAGCAAGTACAAAGTAACAAGCAAGTACAAAGTAATAAGCAAGTACAAAGTAACAAGCAAGTACAAAGTAACAAGCAAGTACTCATGTACTTGCTTGTTACTTTGTAACAACCACGTACTCACGTACTTGCTTGTTACTTTGTAACAACCACGTACTCACGTACTTGTTTGTTACTTTGTAACAACCACGTACTCACGTACTCGCTGATTACTTTGTAACAAGTACGTGCTCACGTACTCGCTCAGTCTTAGAAACTGGTCAAGTACATTGTACCTGCAACTGTCTGAGGATACTCGAACTCTCGCTGACTTTGTTACTGGAAGTACTGAGTATTTGGAAAAAAAAGTACTGATTACAGGTTGTTACATTCAAATACTGATTACAAAATACTTGTTACAGGTATTTCTTCCCATCCCTATTTAGAACAAACAAAACTTAATGTTGCCAATCTAAAAAGTTAAAGTTGAGAAAAATAAATAAATATGAGTTACAACACTGAGTATTTGGAAAAAAAGTTCTGATTACAGGTTGTTACATTCAAATACTGATTACAAAATACTGGTTGTAGGTATTTCTTCCCATCCCTAACCGTAACTGTATTATAGAATTCCGGTGATATACATCAAGGTATAAAAAATCTTCTGTTTTTCTTTTTTTAGATGATTTATTTAATTGATTTATGATGATAGTACTGCAATATTTTTTGTTTTTGTTATTATTAGTTTTGATGGCTCTAATTGATGTCTTGATAATTGATGAATTGATTTTAAATTTAATGGAATAGACGTTTTTGATTTAATACCTACTTCATACTTGTATCGGGAGCTGTCATAATTGCTTAGTTTTAACTTTTGCTGCACTGTCATATCATATTGTAAATATTTAAATTAGTTTTAATTACCTTTATAATTATTTGATGACAAAATAACTTTAATTAATTTATCCCTTTTGCAGTGTCTTAAGAGTCCCTATCCGTAAAGTTGTAGAAATATCCTCTTTTTTCAAAAACATTCCAGATTTTCAGTAGCTCTCTCTATTCATGGTCAATTAATTTTTTATTGTTGTAATTTTCACATTTCTGAATCTTCCTTTTTTTCAATTTTTGATGTTACGGTCTCTTAAGCCAAACGCACGTGTTCGAAAGTTCGTTAACTTTCTGCGTTTTATATAATGAAATTAGTCTTATAAGTAGAAAAGGAAATGGCTTGAAACTGTGCCAAAAATATATCAACTGATGAATTCATTAATAAAGAGAACTATGGCACATAAATCTTCTGTGGAGAAAGATGATTCAAAATTAAGAAAAATAAAGGATTGGACTTCATATTTACTATATTGACAGACTACACAAAGCAAAATTTAGAATTGGAGAAATAGAAATTCTTAAAAGATGATATTCATACAAGGATACATTAATCACTTGTTAAAATTTTCTAAAATAGTTATTAAAGTATTCCATATAGTGAACTAAGTTAGCCTATATGTAGAATTAATGTTTACCTCAGTAAAAATAGACAAAGAATCCATGTATTATGACAAAACATAAACACTATATTCATTTATGAAAATGTATGGATAAATTTAATGTCTTGATTGTCATTTATTATTTATAATGTAAGCATAATAACTGTTCTTTAACAAACAATTCATTTAGTGTGGTAAAAATAATCTCAATAATGTTGACAAGTTAAAAAAACAGCTTGTGGAAGACTTGTAAACCCAATATATGGTCTTGTGCATGTAGTTTAAGTGTATGATCTTATTATCAGCAGTTTGAGTGCACTATGGGTTAAGGGCTCTGTAATTTTTTATTGGTACTTATGGAAGTTCGTAACAAATCATCTATGATAGTTGCCAAATCATTTTTATAGCTAAGTACCATTTCAAGTTTTTGTCACAAATTATAATTGTTGACAGAAATTTGTTTAATTCTTCAATTTTTAATTTTTTAATGGCAATATAAAATTATTAAGTTTTTCTTGCCAGGATTGATTGTTTACTAAAATCATTATATATGAAATGCTTGATGCTTAAAGTAAGAAATTATATTTTTTCCCTGAAACCAATGCCATTCTGTGCCCCGAGCAATTGAATTGATTCTTAAGAATTCCTATTTTCAAGTTTGTCATTATTACATATTAGATTATAATTTTATATTACATTTGGTTTATTTATTTAGAATTCATAGTTAAGTAAATATTATATTTATTTGCATTAAATATTACTTATACTAGTATGCAATCAAGGTGACTTCCTAGTAAACATTATCTAAAATTAGAAATAAAGAAATAGAATAATCAAATTCAATATCCTTGCTTTTGAATTTGTTTATTCTATTTCTATACCTTAAATTTTGATTTATGTATTAAATTTTTGTGAATGTTTTATTCTTATCTAAATGTAATCCATTTATGTTCATGAAAAGTAAATTCTCAAAGAATATTGTACATTTGTTTTAATAAGGAAGAATCACATTAACTCTGCTGAGAGTACATGAAATACAACTTGTTTCAAACCACTGTTTTTCAATCTTTATTTTCCACCCATTCCTTTCTACTTTGCTGAATGGAAATGCATACCTGTATATATACTCTAAAATATTCTTTATGAAGTATTTTGGATATTTTAAAATCATAGTACTATCTTGATCTTGTGCTTTTTTTTAAAAAAAAAGCACATTGCTGATTGGCTAGAACTAGTAGGATATCCCCCTCTATTGGCGATGGTTGTGACCCTTATCGTCACCACTTGGTGACGAAAAAAGTAGCAATCCTGAATGGCACTAATCGATGTAAGAAAACTGGGTTCCCCCACCCCCGATTTCAAATTGCTCAACCTAACAGTATATAAGAAAAGAGTAATTGTAATAAGAATTAATTAAAGATTCCATTTCAAATTATTTCAGAATTAAAATTAACAGAAATAAAGTAACAAATATAATTACATTTAGTAGCATCTAGTAAAAAATTAATAAAATAATGAATTTCAATGATTTAAGATAGAATGTTAGAAATCGTAACTATAAAAAGTAGACAAATATAGAATAATTCCAAAACTAGAACAATTCTATACTGTCATTTATTATTAGAAATTTAAATACTTAACACACAATTTTAGGAATTCTATGCCTGCAGAAAATATTTAAAATGAAATTCTTACTTTTATTTTTAATCTGGCGCTCTATATGCATAGCAAAGTCCAAAATGAATATAAAAGTCAGAAACTAATTTCTGGCGCGATATCTATAGTGAAATCCAAAATGAATATAAAAGACAGGATTGAAATTCCGACGCTATGTCCACAGCGAAATACGAAATGAATGTAAAAAACGGGATTGAAATTCTGGCACTATACTAATGGTGAAATACAAAATGAATATAAAATACAATATTGAAATTCCGGCACTGTACATCTACAGCGAAATAAAATATGTGAATACAAAATGCAATATTTATATTCCACGCTACATCCAAAGTGAAATAAAAAAAATAAATATGAAAAAACAGGATTTAAATTGCTGCGCTTTACATCCGATAAAGAAATGATCAACTGAGACAGTGGCAGGCAAACTGAAAAGGTGAAAAATACAAATTGTGCTTAAAAGTAAAACTAAAAATGCTTTTGCTACTGAAAAGCATATATATGAGGTAAAAATGATGTAAAACAAAAGAAAAAATAAATCTGGCAACCAAAAAATTTGAAAAGTAGTGAAAACTGAGTTTGGCAATATTATAATAAAAACAAAATTGACAACACTACAATCAAAACAAAGAATGCTAGTTTTGGTGAGAAATCATTTAGAAGGAGGTATCATATTTACACCGATTGGCATTTCTGTGGCACTTAAAGCGAACAGTTTCTTTTTCACATTGAAACTTGTGCACAGTAAATGATTGTCTTATATTTTTTGGCAAAATGAAAAGACAAGTGGTTTACAAGCTAATTATTTTTATTTTGCATTTGGCATTAGTTTTTGATTATAATTTTTATGTAGTTTAATAATTTGATTTAATTATAGATTACTACCAAAAATCCATTTAGGAATTGATAGAAATTTTATATACATGCATAGATATTCATTGGTTTATATGTATATGAATATTAATTTATGTATTTATATGTGATATTTAGGCACCAAAATGGGTGATGTAACTAAGGCTTTTTTATATGCTTGGTGTGGGAAAAGTAAAGTTACCCCTTCTTATGATGTAAGGGCCACTGGATCAAAACAGCGTCAAAGGTTTCTATGTGAGGTATTAATTTATGCATATTACTTTCTAAAGTCTACTTTCTTTTTAAAATCATTGATATCTTATTTTAATTTTGCATTAAATTATTCAATGTTTTTGTTGCCTAGTTTCAGAAGACATTAAATTATTAAAAGTAAACATTTTATTCATTTTAGACTTGCAATGAATATTATATTATTTGTATTTACTTCCCTAGAATTTATGAAAAATTATATTATTTGTACTTAAATCTCTATAACTTATAAAACTGGCAGAAAAATTCTGATGTAGATTTGAAGTTTTTATAATTTAGTTTATGTAAAATTTTTGTACATATATGTATGTATGTATTATATATATATATATATATATATATATATATATATATATATATATATATATATATATATATATATATATATATATATATATATATGCGTAAATAAATCACCAAATTTTACCAGATTTGGTGACTTTTTACGCTTGGTGAGCTGAGACCATAATACTAAGTTTAACCACTCTATTAGGTTGGTTCAGCTGTTTGTGGGTTTGAATTCCATCTTAACGTTGATGTTTGTAGTGGTTCAGGATCCACTTTAAACTGTAGTCTATTTAGATTCTAATGTGCAAAAAATCACTGTTGGCTATAAAGCAATTATATATTTGCATTTTATATCATATATATATTGAGCATTAAATTTAGTTCTAATATTTACATTTTTATTTACTTATCAAAGAAGTTAAATTCATTAAAATGTAACACAAATATTTTATCCAGTAACTAAATTTGGTAATATCCTTTTAACATGTTTGGCCTTGTTTTAAAAATATCACCAATGGAAAAATTAATGCGATTCATAACCATCAGCATAAGCGAGTGTTTCATAATCAAAAAAATTATGAATCTCAAAATATAAATACATAAACATATAATTTAAATCTTAATGTCACCAAATCCATTGCATTACAGATACTAGGATTAAGCCCTAAATTTATTTACTGTATCAGCAAATTTAACCATGAATTTAATAAAATTTAATTATTTTTAACAAATTATTCTCAGTCACTGCAATTTATCCAAAATTAAAGATTAACAAAATAATTCTGTTAATTTTAATGTAAACTACTTAGATATCAAATGAGTTTTATAAATACTAAAATTAACTTTAAAATTTAATAAAAGAAAATATTTCAGTTTTAGATTAGTTTCATTTGTCAATTGGAGCTCAAATACTTCTAAATGAATTTTTACTAATATCATATTACTAAGTCAGATTTTCAGATATTGTTATCCAAGTTCCAATTTCCTTGACTTTATTAAAACTATTTGACCTTTTAGGTCAGATTTAATCAATTTAATGCCAATTAATTTTATTAAATATTTATTTCGGAAACTCTGTTACTAAACAGAAAATTAAAGAATTATATTTCAATTTTGCAACCAATTTGCAAATTTTTACATTAATAAAATTTTTTTAACAAGGAAACTTGGAATTTTATCCTTAAAGCCATTTCGGGGATTATTCATTTTAGATGTCAGCCATTTTGTATTAGTCCTAATGAATACAGAAGTCTTAATATTTTTAATTATTGTTGTCTGTTTTATTTTTTATATGGTTTAATTGTTCCCTAACTGTTCATTTTTCACACCATTGTCATGGAGTTATAAAAATTTTTTAGTTATTACAATAGAGTATTCATATTATCATTTTTATTAATTTTTGGATTTCAATAATTAAAATTCTTTTTTTTTTTATCATTTTTTATATATTTTAACAATAAAATTTTAAGTTTTTTTTACTGTAATATTATTTAACTTTATCCATGAAATATTATCTGCTTAATTTTTGTCAACAGCCTTTTTTATTCTGTTAGCTCCTTACAAGAACAACTTTATTTTATCAGTGTCTTCTGCTAAGTTAATATTAAATTTCATTTTTTCTAGTTTAATTTTTCTAATTCTTATACTTATTCCATGTCTGAAATTTTTATTTTTTAATATTGTCAGGAATGTTTGTGCTCCGGGGAAACCCCGGAATTCCTGGTATTTTGAACTTCGGTACCCGGAAATTCCGGGGATCGTCGTTCAAAAGGAAGTAGGAATAATAATGAATTATTTATTTTGATCTGGGTAATTTTGTTTGCTTTGAAAACAGAAAACGCAATAATTAGGTCATACAATACTTCATAATTGTAATTTTTCATTTCTCCCCCCCATTCTCGAAACTCCAAAATGTCGGTAAGTCCGTAATAGTTTCCGGGGATTTTTTTGGGGTCCCACAAACACCCCTGATATTGTTTACATGTATGCATACATTTTTAAACATTTTTCTTTACTTAGTTTGGTCATACTTTTTCTAATTTTATTTAAAAAACTTGTTTTTAATTTTTGCTTTCTTTTTTTTAATTGGTATTAATTTTTCTTTTCAAAGGGTCTGCAATATTTCATTTGTGTAATGTTTATTCTTTAGAATCTTTGCACAAATGAATTTGAAATGCCGTCCTTTTTTGTCATGTTTTCTCTTGTTGAAAAGGGGCAGGTTTTTATTACTATCATTCCTAAGTACTTTTTTTTGCAATATTGTTTTTAATTTTCATTATTATTTTATTTCCTTTCCTTTTCTTTTCTAAATGATTAATTTTGTTCTTATTAGAAATATTTTTCTAATCTTAAAAATCTTCTGACTTTTGAGCAGCTCAAGATACTTAATTTTTTTTATTATGTTAAAAGTTTGTAAAGGATTTTGATTGTTTTTTAATAAAATAAGTTTTTATTTAATTTGATTTAAACACACGCACACACATATATATTTGTTTAAATAAAAAATATGTATACCATATTTTCCTGTATGTAATTTGCATATCATATGTTAAAAGAGTTCCAAACTTCGTTATGCGTATTATAAGCCACTGCGGATAATCTGATAAAAAACATTCTCTAACTGAAAAATTTTCATTCAAATTTTGAAAGATGCTGTAATTGTGTTTTATAAAATGGATAACAGATGGCACTTAAAAATTTCACGACTTAGTTTGTATAGTTCAGTTATATTTAGTTTTGTCCAATTATGTTCAAGGACGATTCATTCTTGAAAGTAATTGATTGTCTCGAACAAAATGAATTCGATTATATGTATCGGATTCGATTCTTTGAAAATCATTCTTGAACAAATTTGAATTTAGTTTTACTACCTGTGTCTTGATCTGTGCAGTTTTGTCCTAAAAATATTTATACATCACTGTCTTTAAGTGAAAACGTGTAAGTTACACAGCAGTGTTTGAACTGAAAGCTATAGAGAAAGCTTCTGAAACAGGAAAGCTGCACGATTGTTTTCATCAACAAGTCAAATATTCAATTGTGAAAAAAAATTAATCGTATTTTGAAAACTTAGATCGACGTAATGGGGCTAATCGCCATGGAAAGTTTTACTGGCCTGAGATTGAAAAAGAACTGCATGAGTGGATTTTGAGGAAAAAAGAATAAACAGAAAAGCAGTCTCGAAAATAAATATTAAAATGAAAGCTCACCTTACTTCATGAGAAACGGGTAATGAAAACTTTTGGTGGGCCCATCTGATGCTACCACTTTATGAAAAGGAATAATTCAGCTGTACGTTGTTGTTTGTCAGTCAGTCAAAAATACCCGAAGACTGGCAAAAGGAATATGATGACTTCACAACATTTTGTAAAAAAAAATCATTCAAGAAAACAATTTTACATCGAATTTGATTTTTAAAATAGATTAAGTTCTGTTATCTTTTGATATACCACCTATAAGGACCATTGATGTTCAGGGAACAAACATTGCTCCCATAAATATTACTGGAAATGAAAAAACTTCATTTGCAGTAGTTCTATGCTATGTGTGTAATGGCTTGAAATTTCCGCCAATGGTGATATTTAAAAGAAAGATGGCTCGAAAAAAATTTTTCCTAAAGGCATGTAAATTAGGGTAAACAAGTAAAACTGGATGAATGAAGGAATTATGATGTCATTGTTACTCAGCATCTGGCGGAAACGTAAAAATTCCTTTTTTCATGCGAAAGTCTTTTTAATTATGAACTCTATGAAAGCTCATTTAAATGAAAATGTTTAACAGGCCTTCAAATCAGCATCTGCAAAAGTTGCTATAGTTCCTGGAGGACTCACAAAAATATTACAGACCTTAGACGTTGGAATCAGTAGGTAATTTAAATCGAAGGTAAGAAAATAATATAGGCACTGTATGTCCAATGGGGGAAAAATTTCTCTAAGACTAGAAAATTAAAGTGTGCATAATACGAAAATTTCTCCAACTGAGTCTTGAGCACATGGAGTGATGTCTTGGAAGGTACAATAAAAAACACATTTAGAAAATGCAATTTTGTAGATGAAAATTGCTCTGTCTCCAACAATGAAGACTCTTTATCTAGTGACTCAGATGATACATTAAAAGAAAATGTTATCAGTTTATTTCCGATTCTGATGAATCAGATTTTGATGGTTTTTAAATATTGTAAATAAATTTAATGATCATTATAGGTAACATTTTCTTTCTTATTTTATAATGTATCATTTTAATTGTGCTTATGTGGAACTTAACTTAGGCAAATTCCTATTTCATCTCACCTCTTTGTGACAGCAGAAAAATAGTAATGATAAATAAATAAAATAATAAATTTTAGGGGTCAGAATAGTCTTGATATTCCTGAGTAAAAAAAAAAAAAAAAAAAGAAAAAGAAAAAAATCTGAAATGTCCTTATTTTTCAAAATAAATCCTGATAATTCTCGATTTTTTTTTTATAAATGTACTTGCTTTACTAGTTTATTTTCATATAAAAATTAGTTTTATTACAATTATCAGTTAGTAAATTTTCTGCTTGTGAAATATATTTTCCCTTCTATATTTTTCCTCTGTGCAATAATAAAAAAAAGAAATCGACTTTCCTCTCCCCTTCCAGCTTTCCTTCCAACTGGTGCCCATTGGCCACAAATGTATAGCATCACAAAAATTTAGGCTTGGTTTTTCCAATTAATTCCATTATCTGCTTTTACAAACAAATGATTCTACTTTTAATAAAGCACATTATTTATGACATTTGTAGAATTCATCAATGTTTATATTGTGTGCAAGTGTTAAGATTTGCTTATTGCACTATTTTTAACAGTTTTAATCGGAGAATTAACAAATATTTATTGGCAAATTTAGAATTCCTTTAGTAAAAATTGTATTTTTTCTTTTTTAAACATGCCAAGAGAAACATTTTGTAAATAAACAATAGGAATTGCAAAATGGAAATAACTGCATTAAGACATTGTGCCAAAGTGTTGATGATGCTTACTGTACGGATTTTATGTATGACAATGGCGACAAACGCACTAACGAAAAACAAGCGCAGTAGGAAAAAAAAATGTATTCAAAAATAATTAATTTCTTACGTTTAACCTTTTCATCTGGCGAACTTATGTTCCACAAAAGTGAGTGTTTCAGAAGACGGTTATGGTACAGCAGTTGTACCATGGATTTTTTCCCCCTTTCAAGCGCTTGACTTTTTCTCACTCAAATTTCTTCAGGCAATTGAGGGAGATTTAATTGCTGCTCTTTTGTGTGTGAAAGTCGTAAAAACTGGAAACTTGTTTGAGCGGAGAATTTTGGCAAAAAACCGTTTTGTCGGCTCCTCTTTTTAAAAGGGAAGTTATTCATCCTCATTTTAGCAAATTTTTTCATTATAATCAGTTACTTTTTTGTCGTTAGCAATCATAAAATACTTGCAATCATAAATTGAGATGTGTAGGTATTTAAGAAAGCTGCCTTATAGTTGTATCAGTCTTTCTTTTACGTAGTTTTAATTTCTGTATAAAATAAAAACAATCAAGGTTTTGGTTTTTAAAAATAATTTAACCTCTTTGCGATGGGCGGTGCATATATGCATTTTAAGCTGGAACAATTTTTAATAATCACTAGATAGCACTATGTGTCCATTACATTTAAACTGAACGTAGTTTTAGTGTTCTGACCTTCATTTTTTTCATATTCCTGCATTTTTTGGTATTTTGATTGTCAGCTGTGGGTGGGGAGAGGAAATCTCAATGTAAACAAACATAGCTGGGCTCTTCAACTATCCACGTGATTTAAGCATTCTCGCTTCTGTTAGCTCTTCGATTACTTTTTTTATTTTGTTTTCGCTACTCGTTATAGTTTTTACTGCTTTCGGTTATATTTGCTCACTTTTCTTGTTATTTCGAAAATTCTCGACTCCAGATTATTATGGTGAGGATTATCTGGTAGGCATTTTCCTACCCTTAATTTCAACAAAAAGGGAGAGAAAAGTCGCAGAAAGTGCATTGTTTGCTCACAAACCGTGATGAAAGAAATGATAACGCAACAAACATTTTATACTTGCAAATCATGCAATGTCGGACTTCGCGTTTCTCCGTGATTTGAGATTTTCCATACTCAGTCTTTATTTTAAATTTTGTTATTTTTTCTTGTAAATAGCACTTGTATAGTTTTTATTAATTTGCAATTATGTTGAAGTGTTTTATCAATTAAAATTTTGGAAAAACTAGAATAGCACTGTCGAAAATTATTTCTCAAAATAAGCAACTTTTTTATGTATATATTTATATATATATTGAAGGAAAAACATTATTAAAGTCTAGTTTTAATGTTATAAGATAGATTATGTGATAATCTAAAATGCTACCAAAAATCACGGCAATAGGACTTTAACTTTATTATTTACGAATTTTTTAAAGTTAGGTCTAGCGGAGTAAAACCCCCGTCCTGTAATATCATTCCTTTCACTTCAGCTTCGTCCTGAACGCGCGTCTTAAGCAAAGGCGGCCCGTCGTGAAAAGGTTAATGAGCATAGTTTTATATAAAAGCTTAAAACACTGCATATAAGAGTCTATTCCCCTTATAAAGATAATGTTTTCTTGCTAATGTTCTGTGATAAAAATTTTATAAAAATATTTTCCGAGACTAATACGAGTATATTATAGAATGTGTACTATTTAAATGAAAATTTTTCAAGTTCTCAATCATCGAAGAATGAACAGAATATTACTATTTATTGTATGTCAAATGTAATTTTATTAAACAATCAACCTGAATGCTACATATAAAGTAGAAACTCAAGATTTGGCTGGCTACATTCATTGTGCAAAACGTTTCAAATTTAGTTACAGAAACCCGCATAAAGGAAAAGTCCATTTTTAAGTTTTTTTCTAAAAAGTGAAAGATAAAAAGGCATATATTTTAATCCATTCAATGTAGAAATTTGTCATAAATAAAAATACTTAAATTAAAAGAAAATATATATCTTTACTGTATTTAATTCACAGATTACTTTTAATCTTTTTCAAATGCAACTTTGGCAATTTGCATGTACTTACTTATAAAAAGAAATATTTGTTTAAAATATCTTTATTTACATTTTTAATACCAGATATGCTGTTTTTACTAATATTTTTTAAATATTCAGTTAGTTTATTGCTTGTCATTTTTATTATAACTAGTTGTAAATTCATTACTTTAAAGAAGTCTGTAATTATTTTAAATAATTATTTCAGAAAATTCTCTGTAATGAATTGATATACTCCATATCATAGTTTTTGAAACAGACTAAATTTGTTTCACAAATGCATGCATATAATCTTAAAATTCTTATAACTTTTCTTAATTTGGTATATAAAACAACAAATGGAAAAAAATAGATTGCTTTTCAATAAGTATAGTATTTATGGTAAACACATTTACATTTTCATGAAGATTACGCCTCACCTAGCGCAATGTATTACCCTCAAAAGATAAAGATTCATCATGGTGGAAACCTCAGTATTTAAATGGGATGAAAATGACCTCTCCTTTCAATGAAGGGGGTAGAAAATGTCGTCTTCTTGTTTTTTTAAACAGTTTTCTTTAGATCTTCCTAAGGTATCTAAAGGTCAGTTTTTTTAAACGGTGATGCCAGGCTCAAAAGGTAAAGCATCAATGGAAAAATTATTTTTTATTTTATTTGATTCCATTATCAGTACTAAATATTTTGGATATTTATCGTAAGAATGGCTGCAGATTATATGCAGGAAAAAATATGGTATATATATATATACACACATATCTCTGTTTGTAAGATTATATTTATTATTATTGGATTTATAATTGTTGCAATATTGGTTCCATAGATTAGCAGATAAGTAATTGTTGCATAGACATCATGTGATGATAAATGTCTTTAAAATTTTACCAATTTAGAAGACAGGCTAGATTAAATACCTATTTTTGCCAACTTGTATATTTTAGCCATATGGAGATTGGCTTGAACTACCTTCACCCCCATCAGCAGGAGCAGGTTTTTCAAGTACTTAAGCCTGCACTTGGTGAAGTCCAATATGAAACTTATATCCCCTTACACCAAGTGTGGCAGCATCTAGTACTACCAGGCACACTAAGAACGATGGTCCGCCCAGATGGGTCGTTCTTAATGTTAAGAACGTTCCTCTCCATTGGAGTGACCCCACCATTCTGAGCCTCGATTTTTCTCAGGAGCTCTTTAGGCTCCAGTTTATTACAGATTTTCAGCAGTTTTGCAATTATCTTGGTGGTTCTGACAAGTTTCCTTGCCTCACCCATCAAGAATTTTTGCTCCTGCCAAGGGCTTATGTCACTGACATTCTGTTCCAGCGACTTTGAGCTCTCCAGATCTGCGCAGTTGATAATAAGTGCCCCATTCTCAAGTTTACAGGATAGGAAGGTTGGGGCAAAATTCTCCTCATTCCTTCCTATTTTCTTGGTTAACAAGAGTTCCTGGTCGAAGGCCTGTTCCTCTGTTAACCGTTTTTGTGGATGACCCCCTATGAGCACAGCCATCTTGATTGCCGTGAGAGCCGCCCTGTAAGTAAATCCCCCAGGTCCTTCTCTCTTGGCAGCCTTTCCGCCCTTGCCCTGGTTCGTCCGGTTGGCGAGACGCTTCTCGCCTTTGGTTGCCTTGGGTTTTTCAACCCAAGTCCCCTCAGCAATTTTGCATTCCTTCACTAGCTTCCTTTTCTGGCACCAGAAAGTCTCTTTTTAAGCTTGATTCTAGTCAGAGAGTCAGTTATGCTAGGAATAAATAGCTTCCTGACTCTCACCAGACGAAGATGGTTTGGAGGTCATTTCTACCTCCTGTGAAGGATTCATTGCTGCCCCTTCACTAGATTGCCTCTGGGTTCCCTTGTCTTTTTTAGCAAGGTCTGCCTCAGAAGTTTCACCTGCAAATGCAGAAAGGTTTGTTATTGTATTGTATTGTCTTTTCAGCCATAAAATAACAGTTAATAAGCTCAGGTAATATGACAGTCCACCCAGCATTGCCTGAGTTACTGGGAAAGGTAAATTACTCTAGAAGTTCGCCAGGCAACTAGAGGCTCCGTTAACCCTTTGATATGCGCAATATATTTTTTTTTTAAATTTTAAACCAAAGAACTCTAAAAATTGAATGTTATGATCCCACAGACAAATAATATATAAATTTAAAAAACATCCACCCATTTATCTGTGGGTGGTGGTCACAAGGCGCAACCAGCGCGCATCTAGGACCTTGAAATTTACTGAGTTAGCAGGGGGAAAAACTTACTTTGTTTCGTGCGCGCTTTCAATAAAGGACGATTATTGCAAACTTCTTAGATAATTTGTATTTAAAATGCAGTATATTATTTTTTTAACAATATTTTACAAACTAAAGAGTAGCAAAAATGAAAAATTAAATATTTATATAATTTTGTTCCTATAAAAATACGATTTTTGCACTTATTCATTATTAAGATTCATTTCTGTCTCCTATTCCAATTTATTTGAGTTACTTGGGAAGGACCAGGTAAATTTATATCGATATTGTCTTCATCTTCTGATCCTTCATCACTTTCCACCTAAAGATTATCATTAGCAGTGAATGGCATTAATTTAATAATTTTCTTCTTTGTCACTATCATCAACCGAGATTTCTGATTCTGGATCTGAAGGAAGTTCTTCAAATAAAGCCAATGCCTCAGCTATTCCTAGCCTTTGCGAGGCATTTTCATTTGAACAGTAGAAGAAAATATTTACACACAGTTAAAATATATTGCTATTAATTATTTTAAATTTGAATAAAACTTTTACGTAAATACTATTTTCGATAATATATATATATATATATATATATATATATACATATATACATTAAATTTAAAACACACAAAAAACTACTAAATAAAAATATCCGTACTAGCCTGGGAGCAAACGCAACATTCAACCCAAAGAAAATCTGAAACGGAAAAGCCTTTTTGAAACAGAAATAGCGAAATCACCTGTTCACTGGTGATATAAAATCCACATGTTGTTTACAATAAAATGACCCTATGATTCAAATCCCCCTCGCCCACACTCCTAAACACTCTAATTCCCAGTCATAATAAATACTCCGTCCTTTGACAGCCAGTGAGCGTCGGCCATGTTTATATAGTCTGCTCTTCACGTAAGTCATGTGTTCTAGCTGCACGCTGGTTGCGCGGTGCAACCACCAGGAATTTCCCTCAAAAAAGGAAAGTTTTTTACGTGTCTAGTTCAAATTACTACTGCATTTATATTGTTTATGACAGACATGACGATATTGGAATAAAAAATTTCTAATATTTATCATTATTTATATTTAAAAATAGCTATATATGAGTTATTTTGTGTTGTTAAAAATGAACATTAAATAACGCCATATTGGAAGGAGTCCAATCTGAAATTTATGGGTGCTGCCATCTGTTAGTGTTATTTAAAAGTAAAAGATATGAAATCTATAAAATTTATGTGAAAAATTGTGAAAAAGAATTAAGAAAAAAACTCGAAAATTGGTGGTTTCACTGCGCGACCACCGCACGTTAAAGGGTTAAGGCACCATTACCGCTGTGCCAAATAACCCTAGGCACAGGTCGCATAACACCAGGGTTTACGGGAGCTGTTTCACGGCCTCTGATTCTGTATTCAAGGCTATCCTGTCATTCCTACAGGACATTTGGCTATCCACCACCTGCCGACGCGCCTGGTGTCTGCTCAAGCCCCAGGGAGGTACGCGTATCCCCTGGTTCCAGGAAGTGATTTATATAGTCCATAAAAAATTTACAACTAAGATTTAAGTAGAGTAGAGAGAGAAAGTAAAATTTTTTTGCTTTTAAAAATCTATATCTGCATTATTTTAATTTGATTCTGCGTATTATGATTTTGATCAACTCATATACATTTATAATGATTTATTATGCAATCCATTTGTATCTGTGCTGTTTCAATTTCTGATGTTACATTCTTTTAAAAACATTGAATTTTAAAAAATGTTTGATAAAAGTTAATTATATTTAATGGAATTTTAAAAAGTTGAGTAAGAATATAACTATGAACTAGAGTTTGTTAAGATCAAGATTTTTGTAATGACTAATTCATACACACACAGATATTGATCATTTCAAAAATGAAATTAAAACAATATTCAGTAATTTTTCTATATACAAGTGTTTTATGAAATAGAAAGTTTGTTTCAGGCTTTCTAAATTAATATATAATCTTTCTTTTAGTTCTATCTTCATATTATACTTTTGCTTATTTAAAATTGCTTAAGTACATGTTAGTTTTTGTTTAAGCACTAATTTATTCTAGGAAATATTGCTTTCTTTAGCAACTCTTGATTGGCATGGACTTTTCATTTGTATTTAAATAGCCCTTTTATATTTATTCAATCTTTTAAATATTATATTGTTATTTTTTGTATTAATCTACAAAATAGTTTGAAATGAATTTAACATTAACAAATGGCTATAACTATTGAAAATTTTATTGATAACATTAACTCAGAATGTTGATAGAACTTAAAGATTTTGTATACATATATATGTCTGATGTTCTATGTGAATTCCTTTGGCCACATGTACAGTACCCAGGTATTAGCCCATTTCACATCACACATTTTGGAGCATGTCTGCAGTCACTGATGCAAGTTAATTATAAATGCTTATTTTGAATTCTTGAATTGTTTTGAGCATGGGAAATACATACACCTTGTTGTTTACAATCTCATAGATAAAAATCATTGGTGTCAAGTCCAGTGATTTTGTTGACCAAAAGCTGAAAACAATTCCAGTATCTGCACTTTGATCAATTTAAAGCTTTATAAGATGTTGGTTTAAAAATGTGTAATGCTCTATATACCACTATAGGGGTGGTCCATGCTGAAAGATGTAATTCGTGAAATCAGTGTTTTGTTATACTTAAGGTGTGGTTAATACTGTACTTGAAGCATGGGAAAGTGAACATTTGATATAACATTTTGCTCACAGAAGGAAAAAAAGACCATGTAATTTATGTGATAAGATTATGCAAAATACATTAATTTTCATTGAGTGATGTTCCTATTCAATTACACTGGAAGGCTTCTTCGTATCCCATATTCGACTGTTATGGCAGTTCACTAATGTAGAAAATTGCTAAAAAGATTACACTCATTCATGTTTTTTAGCATAAGCCCACTGCATATGTTTGTGATAATCTTTCGGTTTCAATTGCTGCCCAAGTTGAATTGCATACATTTTTAACTTCATCCTCTTTTTAGTACATGCTGTATTGTTGTTTATGACATTTGTAACTCTCTACTGTCTATGAACATTGATTTCTATGTGTGACAAATTCCATCTAAGTTTTTCTTTGAAATATGTGACTTTAAATAATGTTCCCTTATGCACAAACATTCGGTACCTTTTGCATATGCTGTTTGCATTTGATAGTTCTTGATTGTCTCAGTAACATAATCCTCCTAACAGTGTGTTAACAGAATGACAATAGTTAAATTCTAATGGGCTGAATTCTTACATGGGGTATTTTTTTTACGAATGAGATGCCTGCAATGATGAATAGGTTTTTTGTCATTGAAAAGTTTCAACTGGTGCATACATTGGTTTTTGTTTCATTATAACTGTATCTTACATAAATTTAAAGTTCTGTGTACATTCTCCTAAGCTTCTTTTTTATTAAATTCTTATAGCCATTTGTAATGATATTAATTTTGAATTACTCTGTTATGAATTTGATGGTTTAAGTGTATATTTTATTTAATATTAAGGTAAATGAGATTTTAAAACTCACACATGTAATATAACATTTATTAAATAATTCTAAAATGTCTGAAAGTACATTGATTTCCTCTTTTTCTATATTATTTTTATTTTATTAAAATTTTATTTTTAATAAAAATTTAAATTTAGGTTACAGTTCCTGGATTTAATTATGTTGGAGTTGGAAATTCAACTAATAAGAAAGATGCTCAGACAAATGCTGCAAGAGACTTTTTGTCTTTTCTAGTTAGGGAAGGAAAATTATCACAATCAGAAGTCCCCATGGAACTTCCGGTAAGTTTATTAAAATGTGCTTTTTCAATATATTGTTAGTGTATCCTACATTTTGTAAATTTAAAATTAGATTAAAACTTGTATTTCTTGTGAAAAATATTTTTATTATATATCTTTTGTTAAAATACTCTTATTTTAGTCTGTAATGCAGAATGATAACAAAGGACCTGCAGATTTGCCTGCTGGAGGACCTGCAGCTCCTCATATCAAATTGGCTGCTTCAGAACAAAATTATCCTATACGAAATAGTTATGCTCCATTTAATCAAGATTCTGCTCCAGATTATATTACCAGAATTGAGGAACAGCGACGGACTGAAGAGGTGCATGTTTTTCCTGTATTTGAAATGCATATTTTTAAAAAATTTATTGCATGAAAATAATTAACTTTTTTGTATAATTAAATTTTAAAAAGCTAAGATACATGTTTACATATACATGAAATTAATCCTAATAGTTAACAATACATAGCATCTGTTTTATGAGATAATTATAATGAACAAGTTTCATACTTTATTTTTCATTGGATAGAATACACATTGAGTAATGTGTAACATTCTTTTCCTTCTCTACAAACATTTAAAATATTTAATTTCCATATAAATGAACTTTTCGGGTAACTAAAATTGTTAAAATCACTTGTGACTATTTTGTCAGTGGAATTTGTGTTAAAACACCAGGGAAGTGGAGGTTTGGTGCGATTTCCAATTTTCCCTCTAAGCACTGCTATCTTTGGTTCTTAAGTATTTATAAAGTATTCTGTTTTATTCATAGAACCCAATATATTAGAAAATATTTATATGTCATTAATTAGATTTAAAAAATATAGCAAGTTTAGATTATTGATTTTAAACATAATAAAATGTATATGTATGAAGCTTAAAAATTTTCATAACCGATAAAATAAAAAAAAATATTTCTGTTAGATTGTTCATTATCACTACTAACAAAAATAAACTATAATACCGAGGCATTATGCTTTAATCAAAACTATTGGACACTGGAGTTATATGAGCATGTCTCCAACTATTTGATTCTCCTAACCTGTTGCTTTTAAACACCTGAGATATGTCCCCTTTGATTAACTGGCTTGCTTAAATGATTGATAACAGTTAAATACAACAAAATAATTATATAATAAAGCAATGCCAGATTGGAAAAGTGATTAAGTTTTAAATGCATTAGCAATACAAAAACTTAGATAGAAATTGTCTGGTAAAACGTAGAAAAATGAATTTAAAGAAGAAAAAATAATGCAATATTTTAAATGAATAATATATATAGTGATAAGAAACATTATGTGTACAACAGTATTAAACTAAACACTTAACGATACTAGATAAAAAAATTTAGTTTGTATTGGGTTAACACTATTTCACCAAACTAAATTATGTCACTAAATGCAGTATCCAGCTACACATTGTGTTCGAACTTCAATGCTCTATTTTGATTTCCAAATATCAAAATTTAAAATATTTCATTATAATTACTTACTATAGAAGTATTAAAATGCTAATAACTAGAAATTAAATACCCAAATATTTCATTATAAAAAACAAATATAAACTAAGTAATACAAAGTGAACAAAAGTTTACATATGTGCAATAAAGCTAAATCTCTAACATAAACAAATTGCATTTTTTAATTAAATCTAGAAGTTTAATTGACCAGGCAGTAAATTGCAACTTGGAAAAAAAAAAAAAAAAAAAAAACTTCAGCACAGTGACAACAGGGCAAGAAAGCTAAATTTCTAATGTAAATAATTTATGTTTCTTATTAAAACTCAAATTTTAATTCATCTGGCAGTGATACTCGCCTTAAAAATTTCAGTTCAGCACAATCTAAAGCAAAACATGCAATAAAGCTTACTTAAAGATGTATTTACTTATGTAAACATACATTTTTACAAAAACTAAAGTTTCTTATTAATCAATGTTACCATTCTGAATATCTGTATTTATATATATTTATGTGTATGTATATACACACAAAAAAATTTCATACAACATCAATTTTAATGAAAAAATAAATAAATTACCCAATCAACAGTGGTTTGGTAATTTTCACAACTGGTCAGAGAATAAACAGTTTTTATTGCTTAAAAAGAAATCTGGTATGATGTTTTTTTTACGATTTCTTCGCCACACATATTTGACAAGGTACGAATCAAACTGACCAATCACATGGGTACTCAGTACAAATCTTTTAATGTCGCCGATCAAACAAAAATTTGAAATAATATAACTTTAAAAAATTCAAAGTCCAATAACGAGAACATTAACTTTAAGAAATTCTTTAATTGTAACGAAATAAGATTACTCGTTGAATGCTTCAAGGGTTGCACACAAAACAAATTTCATGCATGTCATATGATAACCTTGTATCATAAAACAAAAATCACATCATGCAAACACATTCTGAACCATATGCATCACTTTAATACCTGCTTGGTGCATATCGTCTATCGCATAGTTTCCTAGTCTTGGCGTAATTTGTATATATGGATAGCTATGCAATTGGTTTGTAATTGTTTTTAGTAATTTTTCTTGAAATATTTTTTATTTCTGTGTTTGATTTAAATGATTTTACTGTGCAATAATTTTTCATTGTGCTTACATTTTGCTACAGATTTATTGCAGAGAGAGTTGATACAGCACTTAGAAACTGAAAAAATTCCTTTTAAGAACCCTTGTAACTTCTAGAATTTTTACTTGACCCCTTGAAAATTGGGAATTACTCCTGGAATGTTTACTTACTGTGATGCATTTATTTTTCATTAAAAAATATTATAATATTTCTTGAGTTTTTTTGTTTTGGTATTTTAAAATTTTCAATGAAATTTTCTGAAAACCTAATTGAGTATCTCTTGATGTTACCACTAGATGGCAGCACAATCAGTGTTAAGGTGTATTTAAAACTGTTGACTGCAGTAAAGATCATGTTCAGCCAGAATAATTTCATGATAATTCAGTTTAGTCAAGACAGGATGTGGTTGTTAGATTCATGTATGTGAAGTAAAGTAATCAGCACCAAGATCACAATATGCAATTAAACAGGCGGTTTTAATTGATTTTTTTTTGTTTTTGTTTTCTTTACATTGAATAAAATTCACTGAGTATTAATATTTAAACATAAGATTTTTGAGTTAAAATGTACTTTCCATATCTAGGTGAAAATTACACATACTGTCAATGAATTGGGATGAATTTGTTTATCAATGAAATAAAGGTTGAGAAATAAATGTCTGGTGAAAAATGTCTTCAATGACCAGTGGACTCTGGAAAAGCTATATAAATATTTCCTATATTTGTATATATAAATAATCAAGAAATATGAAAATCTGTTGAATTATTAAAGAAATAGAAAAGCCTAGAATATGGATGTGAAATTGTACAGTTTTAAAGTAGTTTGAAAGTAAACACAAGAAACACTTAGAATTGCTTTTATTAAATAATAATTAATGGGAAAAAGTTATCAGGGAATTTTATTTAATAGTTGTATTTGTTCTGAGTAAATATATTTATATTTGAAAAAAAGTTGATTTATTCCTCTTGAAATACTCAATAAATTAGTAGATAGAAATCTATTGAAGATATTTAAAAACTTTAAAATACCCATTATGTTATACAATGTATAATTCTGTAATATAAAGAATATGGATTATTTAAATGAAAGTTTTTCTGTTACACTATAAATTCTTTGAAAGTTGTTTGAAGTAATCATTAAATATAATGAAAAATCTATTATATTAACTTGAATGAAAAATATTCTCATTAATTTTTGCAATTATTTACAAACATATTAAAAAATTTTTTTGCATATACATAATACGCAAATTTTGTTGAGAGCAATTTTTAAAATGAAATAAAAAATTATTTAACATCCATACTTCTTCGAAAGTTTTCATTTGACTACTTGAAAACATTTTAAAACTTCTGGAATTTGATCCTTGGAAATAGGTATGAACCCCATGTAAAGTTAATAATATAAATATAATTAAACAATATTACAATTTTGTTAATCACATGAATTTTCAGGCTGAAGATCTGGACATTAATTCAGGCATTCATGGCAACTGGACCTTAGATAATGCTAAATCTAGACTTCATCAATTTCTTCAAATGAATAAATTAAATCCTGAATATAAATATTCTCAAGTTGGTCCTGATCACAACAGGTTTGGATCTAAATTTTAAATAATAAACTAATTATTTTTCAGATGCAAAATCCTTTAGAGGCAATACATTCCAGATTTGGTTCTGCTGTCTAATCACTTCTAGCTATTCCATAATTTAGACTCTGTAATATCTTTCAGTGCTGTATAAGAACTGAAAGAAATTATGATAAAAGGAAATGCTCTGTTTGCTGTTCATATATTAAGAAAACATTGACATTGTCTTTTATATAATGATAAATAACTATTTAAAAAGAATTTTCAATTATAAGTCTTTGATAAAAATACTTTATTTTGTTTATCATAGACTTAATATTCATAAATGTTGTATAGTATGATGTAATTTTACATTAATTATGTACACTGCTTAAAATATAGTATGTTAGTGTTACACTGAAAGACTAAAATGTACAGAATGTTGGTTTTCTCCACTAAATGTCAACACACACATATATATATAGTTGCTTATTATATGTCTGAAAGAAATATGTGCTGAAATCTTTATTTCTCACCATTTCTTCTGGGATTGTTTTCTTTTGGTTATGTCTCTTTAAATCCTATTGTGAAAATGAGGAATGCTAAACATTACTTGCCTTCTTAATACTAACTGCTGTACTTGGTTAAGCAATAAAATTTCTGTTTTAAATTTAACCAATAAAGAACTTAACATTTCTACCATAATGGATATTTCTTTTATAACCATGTTATTAAGATTCATGGTGAAAACTCCATCAATAGAATAAAAATGTTTTTAAACCATATTTTATTTGTAAGAGTGTCCAATTTCCCAAAATCTCAGAATGAAATTATATTAACTTTTTTTTTGCATTAACAAGAAAATTCCAATTATTTTTTAAGTTATCTACTTTTGGATTAGATCTCTAAAATTTATTTTTATATAATAACAAAAATGAAGTAACAGTTATTTTAGTTATAGTTTTTAATTTTTTATTTAATCAAAATCTAGATTTTTAAATATTATGCTTAGATTATATAAAATTTTGTGTTTTTTGTATTGTAGATACATATAAAATAAATCCACACATTCTAATTTTCATTAAAACATTTTTTTTATCAATCATCATTAAAGTTTAAATTAATTTAAATCACAGTCAAAATTGAAGATTTATATTTTTCAATCTTTTTTTTGGAATTCAATGAAATGTTTTCTTTCAAAAATTTTAATTCAATTTCTAGCTAAAAATTTGTTTAAAAATATTGAAAAAAATAGTAGATTAGAAAATTAATAATACTTCTAAACAGAATTTTTTTTAAAATTTCAGTAAAATATTTTAAATTTTTATATGTTAAATATTAACTAATTTATATGCTTAGTAACTAATAAAAGTTAAAAGCTCAAAGTCAAAAGAAAATTATCAAATATATATTGATGTACATTATAATGTTAATTTAAAATACATTATAATGTACGTCAAAATAGAGAAAAATTTTTATTACAGCGCATATAAATAGCTTAGAACATAATACATTCTAAGTAAACTATTTATCTGTTTATTTGAAATCAAATTTATGCTATGATACTAGCAAAAGCAAATGACTTTTCACTGCAATTTATAATATTATTAATTGTGGAACATTTCCTTTTTTAATGACAGTATGTAACTTTATCCTCTATTTCTTGAATTAGTTTTAGCTCTTTGTTTACTGATATTTTTTGAGAAGAAATCTGATGTATAAACTTTCCTTTATACTAGTTATGAACTGACAAGCTGATTACTTAAAAACTTAAGGATACTGCATTTATATTTGTTGTAGTTTATAAAAGTTAGTCTTCTATTTTGATGATTTCTGACATGATTTGAGTTTCTGTACAACCACAATCAACATCGGGAACTTGTATTCATATGGTATTACCAATTTAAGGAGGAAATTCCTTTCATGAGGCTTGTAATATTTTTATTATCAGTAGTAGAAGATTATGTTTTGCAATCACTTTCTATTAAAATAAATTGATGTGAATTAGGAAAGGCTTGTGATATATAAAGATGAGGTATGCTGTGTTACTTCAATATTTTTCTTTGGAATACAGTTTTCAGAATGCCCACTGCTGAAGTTTTCTTCAAATTTATTAATAGTTTTTTCAGAGTTTTTAATTTCAAAATTATTTGCAACTTTTTTGTGAAGTTTTTCAGTATTTTTTATTCGTTCTGGCAAAATGGACAATGTTATAAGACATTTTTGTTTTAACACCATTCATGGCTTCATTTGTGGGATTTAGTGTTCTTGGAAAATTGAACAAAGAGCAAATCATCTGATCCTTTATTTGGATTGTTATTGTTCATCCATGTAATTAATATATTCTGTAATTCCTGATTGGTTTCCTTTACTGAATCTTTGTTTATGATGGTTTCCTTGAACTACTTTAACATCAACCACATTATGCAATATTCAGAGATGATTTGATTACTTATTTTCTACTATTATTGGAATGCAATATTGTCTCAATTCTAAATGTTAAAATAAGTTGATACTCTGCTACTTCAGTTGTATTGATTTTCAAATGTTGCATAACATACCAAAATTATCAATAATGTTCTTAGATTTGCCACCCCTGTTGACTATAAGTCTGTCAGATTAACTTGATATCTTGTGTTTAACACAGAACTAAACAGTTTTCAAAACAATATTTTAAATAGACAGTATTTCATGTGCCATTGTATACATAAATTTAAGTAAAATATTACACCTTTTTTATAATATTTTTCTATTAAACTTGTAAATTTTCAAACATATATGTTCTTTAATGGACTATTTAGATATGAGTTTCAAATTGTAATACTGAATATAACAATTATATGTACTACATAATTATATATATAGCTGTACAAAGGACACATACTTTTGCTTTTCTGTTAACCCCAATTCATTTTTTTTACCAATAAACAGATTATATCTGTGCTGGTCCACATACAATGGTGATAGTATGAAAGCACAAAAATATCAGATTTTCAACCACATATTTGGTATTGTGTTGACATTCACCAGATGAAGTCAACATTCTCCAATTTTAGTTTTTCATAGTAACACAAGTTTGAAGTTAGTGCTTGGTTTATGTTGTAAATGTTTCAGAACTATTTCACCATAAATGTTTTGGGATATGTAATTATCACTTGACATTTATGGTTGAAAAAAAGCTACCCAAGTATTTTGGGACTTATTCAAATATGCTTTGTTAAAATTTGTCTTGTTAAAATCAATCTGGAATTCAATTAGTAAATATTTGCTTTATTTTGTTTTCAAAATGAGTTACTCTATTCCAATTTTTGATTAATTTACTTTTAAATATCTTTGAAATAAATTTTAAAATTTTGATAATCTTTGAAAAACTTTTAAAATTTTGATAATTGAAACCTGATCACTTTTTTTTTTTTACTTATATTTATAATAAAAGAAGAGATTTATCATGTAAATCTTGAAAAAATATGCATTTAAACCAAAAATATGTTCTGTGATGTAATATAGCTAATGATTAGATACAGGACTTAATTTTTATTGCATATGTTCAATTTGAAAGATTTTTTCAAGTGAAGAAAATGATTTGTTCTTCGATTAAAAATAATCAGGTTGGATATTGTTTGTTTTTGTGAAATGCTATGTAAAAATCAGTTCTTTTTATAATGCTAAAGATTAATTATTATATTGTATTTCTAAAATGTATTTCTAAAATGCTGGAGCTAAAAATTTTTTATAAATTATCATTTTGGTAGGAATTATCAAAAAATTCTGCTATCAAACAAAGAAAGAACATCAAATAAGTTTTGAATTTCACTTCTTCAAAGCACTTTTATCTTATATTGAAGCATAATGTATCAATATAAATTTTTTTCTCAATTTTTCAAAAATTATATTTGAGTTGGGAAATTTTAGAAATACATATGTGATATAAGCATCCTAATATTTACTGTAAATTTATATGTTATCGTCTTTAATATAATAATTCAAAATTTACATTTCATTGTTTTATTATATAGGACATAAAATGAAATGCCTTGTGTAATTTGTAAGTGTAAAATGTAATGTGTAAAATTGTATTTCAATAGAGAAATATGATTTTACATTTCATAAATATTAAAAGGTAATTCTTCAAAATTATCTAAAATGTAGATCCATTTCCATGCTTCAAATATATTTTCGGCTCTCATTATTCTTTAATGTTCTTGTAATGTTTAATGTCACTAACTTGTTTTGTTGTAAAATATATTATTTGGATATATCTTAATTATTTACACTTTATAATTAAATTTAAACATACTATTATATATTCTTGAATATAGAAGTAGTTTGATACATTTAATGGTGATAAAATAAAAACTGATCTTTGTTTGATTAGTTACTTTTGAAATGTTTTTTTTCCAAATTTTTCATTTATTTAAAATGTACCATTTTAAAATAGATTACAAAAAACCCTGAATTGTTAAATTGACTCTAGATTAATCCTTTAAAATTTTATCCAATAGTTGAAGTTAAATTGATTACAGAGTACTGACAATTCATCTACCAATTTGATGTGTAGTGATTATATTACTTTGTGTTGGAAATAAATATATTATTTTTTTAAATTTATATTAATATAACTTCAAGAAAAAATACTTTTTGCATATCTTTTCCTTTTTTTTATAGAAGAAGGAAAACTTATGAAATGTTGAAATTATCTAGTCATTTGGGATTTTTTACTGCTAGTATTATGAACTTATGTTGGAGTTTAAATTTTTTTTAAAATTGAAATGCATTTTTATTGCATTCTGCCAATTACTAATTTTTCTGTGAATTTTGTTACCAATTTTGGATAAATTTGATTGTACTTTTTTATTTCATTAAACATTGTAGGAAGTATTTTCATGTAGAATTGAATGTAATCAAATCTCATCTTTAGCAGTGTAATCAACTTTTGATTTTCAATTGATGATATTTTGTTTTGGATTTGATATGTAGTCTGATCTTTGCAACATATGGTTAAGATCTGGGTGTTTCTTTATCATTTCAATTCAGAAATAATTATTTCGAAACCACTTTCTGCATACAATTGTGACATAAACTAGGAAAACCATGTGACAGTTTGGGCTCTAGTATTTTCTATATGTTAATTTCCATTATTATTAATAAATTTTGCCTACCCCTTTGGATACTCTATTTCAGGTCACTAAATAAATACATCATTTTTAATATAAAACAAACATGATGTATATCTTTGTCACTTCATCATCTTATACATCCTAGGCTAGAAATATTAAACAGGAAAATTTTGATCACCAAATAACATTGTTCATCATTTCATTGTCTAATTAAAATGAGTGTTATACTTTTTAAAATTTTAAGCTTTTATTTGCAGGATAATAATGGTTTTTTATATGCTTGAAATTCTTACATTCAGACCAAATTTCTTCAGTTTGCATTGAGATGTCCTTGCACTATCCTTAACACTATAGTGCATCATTTCTTTTTATATATTCAAAATTAATTTCAAAGTGTAAGTTTACTTAATTTTTAAATGATCAGTCAATTCTGTGTTTAATTTCTTATAATTTTATTTTACAAGTTTACAAAATGAAAAAAACATGGTAAAATACAATCACTTAACATACTTATAAATTTTATTTTTTGATCTCCAACACATAATATCAAAAGTTTGATTTTACTGCAACTTGATTTCTTAATTGTCAAAACAAAATGATATCTTATTAACTCTTAATGCTGAAGATCATTGTTGTTGAACCAACATGCTTCCTTGTGCATAGCCCTGATTGAAGTTCATTGGTTACATCTGAATGAAAAAAGATCTTTCATATGAAATTAAACAAATCATGATTCCTTTCCCTAAATGCAAATATCAAGGGAGAACTTGCAATAGTATTTAGATAATAAAACAACATTCTCATTTAAATTTTAAAGAAATTTTTGAAAATAATCAAAATTAATAATCAATATATTCCCTTGCCAATTTTGAGTTAAATCTTTATAGATATATACACAGAGACACTAGAAAACTAAACTATTTACACAAAACATTGATTGTGTATTATATAGTTACAATTACAGAATTATACTTCCATCTATACTCTTATTTAGAAAGTACTTCATTGTGGAAACATAGCTTTAGTTAAAACAATTTTCAATATAAGCCTTAAAACTGTAAAGAATTCCTACAATTTATGATATTTTATTATTTTTGATATTGTATTCTTGTAAATTATATTTTAAAAAATATGACAATCTAATTATAGATTAATATTCTTTCATTTTTTACAATTGTGAAATAAATTAATAATTTTTTTGAGATAAGTTGATTCAAATTGTGTCGGATGTTAATTTAAACATTTTAAGGAAGGATTAATTCTATCTGAAAATCATTTCAAATAATAAAAGTATTTTCAAAGCATTGTCCATTAAGATAAAAACATAAAGATATTGTCCATTAAGATATTCCATATTGTCCATAAAGAAGACTGCCATTAATCCCACAGCATAGACATTAATAGCTGGAATGGTGCTGTATTTGAGCAATGTGGATGGCATAGGATCGCCTTCTGAGATGAATCACGCTTCTATTTCTTTGGTGATGGTCACCACGTATGAGTATGCCGTAGATATAGAGACAAGTCCAATCCTGTAGCAATTGTGGAACGTCCCTTGCAACAATGGAACACCATGACATCCTAATGTTACATGGAAGATGTGCTGTGGCCGGTGACATTCCCCTACTTTCTGGAAGTGCCCGATACACTTCAGCTGGATAACATCCAACCACATATTGCTTGCATCAGCTAACATTCCCTGTAAGATGTACATCTGCTTCCTAGGCCACTGTGCTCATCAGGTCTCTCAATCAAATATGTTTGGGATATGATTTGATGCCATTTACAAACCCTACCATTTCCTCCTTTAGAAGATGCACTTTGGCTAGTGGTTGACATGGAATGGAGGGCCATTATTCAGGACACTGTGCGCTCATTGACTCTGTGCCTCGAGGTAGCCGCGCTGGCAGCCGAATGGTTAGTGCTCTTGCCATCGGTTCAACAGTTAGTGAGTTCAAATCCCACCTTGGGCACGGATGTTTGTAGTGGTTCGGAATCCACTTTAAACTGTAGGTCCAGGTCTAATTAGCCCTCATGTGTAAAAAATAACCGTTGAGCGACAAACCAACCAACCTGTGCCTTGAGGTGGATAGAGATACATGTATTGCTTTGTGTATTGCTGTCCACTGTAGTCCTACAACCTCTTGACTTAATTATGTTCTCTCTATATATATAATGAATTTTATTTCGATATCATGATCACTTATTGCTGCCTCTCTGTTTGATGGGTTTCATCACTTTTTGGGAACTCCTTCATTGTGTTGCATTTTCAATGTGAGGAAGTGTATTTGTAATTTTTAAAGAGTAATGTACAATTCTGAATTCATAATATAAAATGATAAAGGTTTTTTATATTACATATGCTTACATGAGAATATCTATCAAGCTCTAGGTGTATCCTTTACTTAATCTTTGATTTTATTAATTGAAATATCCAATGAAAAATTAATTTTTAAATTTGCTATGAATTTTGCATAATGAGTCTTCATCTGCAATAATCATTTTAATTATATACTTGGTTTATTATATATCAAAATTCAGTTGTATAATATTTTATGCTTTTTCTTGCTAAAAATTGTATTTAATATGAGTTAATAGTTTTATAATTAAATGCCTGAGAATTAGAGGTCCTTTTAATGTTTCAAAATTTCACAATTATGTAAAGGCTGATTGAAGTATTTATTGAAAAAAAATAAGATAATTAAAAGTAAATTTTGGAATGCTTTTCCCTTTTTGTGGTTTTTGTTATGACAATTCTGTAAATTGCAAAAAATCAGAAATGTCTTAGTTCTATAACTTTTAGTTCCCATTGTTATCCCAAAGTAAACATTGCTGGCTGCTGTCATTAATCATTATACTTTAAAATCCTGTTACATTTTCAGGTATTTTATAAAAGATTATTACATTTATATGATTTTCCTTTGTAAAATACTTCCTTAAAAAAGTATTATGACACAAATTGTTAAATTTCTTTTGTATCAGTTAAAGAAATGAATTCAAATGTAAGATGCAAATCATACTTGTATTATGTTAATTATAAATATTGTATTCAACTATAAAAATAAAAATTTTTTTTATTTAAATTGATAATTAAATTTTTTTGTTTTGTTCTTGATTTAATTCTAGTTTTAGAAGCGTCATTTACAGTTTTAATTCAAATTATGCTGTAACACAAATAATTTGCTTTATTAAATATTTTATAAGGTGGCTTAGATGTTATTTTGTAATCTTATTACTTGTAATACTCTTTTTTTTTAAGAAGCTGAAATCTTCAAGAATCACCGGATGACAATTTTGTTTTGATTCTATATTTTTCTCATGTTTACAAGTCATATTTTAGTGTTAGTAGAAGCCAAGACATGCTCCATCCTAAATTTCTATTGTTAATGACAGATTAAATTAATTCTAATTATAAAAATCTCAAAGTTGGTAATTAGTGGCATGAATTACCTGCTTTGAATTACCACTGAGATATTTATTCATTGTATTGCTATATTTTCTTCTTTTCCAAAGTGGGTTTCTTATTTTGTTTAGCTACTGCAAATAATTCATTGCTGCAAGTGATTAGATAGTCACCCAAAGATTCCTCTTATTACAAATTCTGGAATGTATTGCTTTTGAAAAGGTCAGTAGTATGATATATTTTTGTCTGACTAGATTGAATTGTTTCCTTTATTTTGCATTTGTATGATAAATAAACTGTTTGGTATGTTTCTATTGGCCAGTCATGAATGATGTAATATTTTAAGTTTTATTTTAAATGTCTGTTTTATAAAAAAATCAATTTTTTTGAAACCAGGAGAAATAATATTTTTATGTTGATTAATGATTCTATTTTTGTTAATTAATTCTTGCCAAGGAATAATGGTTCTCAGTTAGTAATGATTTTACTATTGGTTAAATAGAAAAATACCAATGTATTTTTGTAAATGAATTGTTTGTTTTATAATAGTTATGTATATTTATTTTGTTTTGTCAATTTATTAAAAAGTAATAATTTATTTAATTTTTAATTATAAACTTTTGTGATTAATTAGATTTTCTGAGATTATAAAAGTGTTTTTTCTGAGCTTGTAATATATATTTTTTAATGTATGCATAATAAGGTTGGGATTATCTGTGGTAACAAATATAAGCTATATTCTATTTCTTAAACGTTTCTTGACAAAATATACAGAAAAGTTTATAACTTAGTTTGCTAGCTTTATGTTATTATTACAAATGAATAATTGTATAAAGTTAAAAAAGTTGCCCTTATCAATTAAAGATGAAATCAAGGGATGAACATGAATTGAATATGTTTTGAAGATATCTGCCTCTCTCTCTCTCTCTGTGTGTGAGTGAGTGAGTGAGAGAGAGAGAGAGAATATTGTTTGACTCTTATTTGGGCTGCTAGGGTAGGGGGCCCAGATGATTAAAATTAAATTTATATCAAAGTAATATAAAGAAAAGGAAGTTAAGATTTTGTGAATATTGATGTGTTGCTTCATTTTAATTATAATATTATAGTAAAAAAATGATGCATAGGTCAATATATAGAAAGTACATTAAGTTAACTACCACTGTTATTTTTTGAAATTCTAATATTTTTAAAATTTATAATATTTTAAAGACTTGTAAATTATATTTTCATTGTTATCCATATGAAGAATACTGTGAAAATTTTATCATTAGTTTATTGTTTTTTGTAAACTGCTCCAGCTGATCATTGCCATATCTATATAGTCATCATACTTTATTTGAGCATGTTTATTTAACTTTATAAAAGTAGCAAATTGTAACTTTTAAATATAAATTTGACTTTAAAATTAACAAATGATGTAGTTGAAAAATATTCTTCACTTAGCAAATATTAACATTGGTGTATGAGCTCTGTCTTAATTCATGTTAAATAAGTAAGAAATATTAATTAGAATATTCTAATATCAATATTCTTTATAAAGTAAAACAAAAAAATCTTATTAAAAACAACATAAATTAATTATTTTAAATCATCAACTTCATTTTCATGTTTACTTGTTCCATTATAAATATTTTTTATGCAATTTCCCCTTATTATTTTTGTAAAATCAAATAGTATATAACAAAAGTCTGAGTGAAATAATAAATTTCTGTCATTAAATAACTTTTCTATTTTAATCTATGAAAGTTTATTGTTATAGGAGCTTCATCTGTGAGATGACAATATTTGTAAAGCAGCTTAATCGAAGTAAGTTCCTGTGTTTTAAAAGTTTATTATTTGTTTCTATATCTTTATATTTGTATTCATTATACTATTATTCACTGATTGCATGCTTGATATTATTAAGTATTAAAGATTTTTAGGTTAAAGTTTATTATTTTAGACATTTGATTGTGTTTTTAATTTAAAGTCATTAAAATTTTCTAAATTTTTAAATTATATTCTTTTTCTAAAATGTGCTATTATAAAATATACATTTCATAAATAATGTATTTAAGTATATTCTAGTAATGCTGAGTAAAATATATTAATATTATTAGTTTGTTATTTTATTTTTGAAGTGTTGAATATATTGAGATTATTTATTTGACCGTCATTTAATTTCATAATTTAAAGAATACAAAGCAATTGAAAAAATTTATATTCAGGTAAAATGTATTCATTATATTCAGTTGAGTTGCATCTTTTTTTTAATATGATGACTGAAAATCTTAAATTTCAAATAGGAGTTATTTTAAAAATTCTAATTTAGGAATTAATTTTTACTCATCAAGAAGATAAACTAAAAAAAAAATAATGTAAAAAACAAATTTAAACTCATTAGTGAAACTTAATGCATGTATTAATATCAATATAAATGAACACAAATCTTTTTAAATAGGAAATAAAAATTATATTTTATTTCACCTGTATCAGTGCACAATGAAGACAAAGAAAATTAATAAAAATGTAACAATAACAATGTACTAAAGATATTTGTACTATATATATTTAAAAAAGCAATAAAAGGATTTAATTCTTATTTTAATAGGCTTTCCATTATTTTTCAAAAATCTTTATTAATCAAGATTCTAAGAGAACACTTCATGTTAATTGTGATACTGATTTTTAAAAAAATCATTGTTTAAGCTTACAAAGAAAAATTACTTTGTAATATTCAAACTGGAAGTTTTTAAGGAGAATATTGATTTGAGAAATTGAGGAGAATTCAAAGAAATGTCACAACATTAATTTCTTTTATAAGAAAATTAAAGTGTCGAATCAATGTTCTTGTAATAATCACTGCTACTCCAGGGTTGGTTAAGTTTTTGAATAATTGCAATGTTTCTTAAGCGTACTATTTTTAAATTGCTGATGTTGCATCTGTAATGAAAGGAAAACTCCTGCCTGAAAATCTGTCAGCTACCTCTTTCCTCAGACTTATAGTGCACTGAATATGAAGGAGAAATAGTATTGAAATTTGCTGAATAAGAACATATTGGCTTTAAGTTAGGCAAATTGAAATTTTGACAAGCAATAAGGACGTGGAATCAGCACACTACATTATATATGAGTGTGATGCCCTTCTCTTATTCAATTAATTACATTAGGCAGCCTATTCTTAAGAGTTACACCTGAGCTTCATTGAGGTATTGCTAGACTGTAGCAAAGTAGGTGATCCCAAAAAGTGGAACTAAGATTAATTGGGTTTGGTGTTCTTGTTACAAAATGCTTTTAAAAAGAGGTAACCTACACTGGTATGCAAAAATTAAGGACGAAACGGTTTTTCTAGTACAGCGTCTTTCAGCAGTGTTCCAAATCGATAGAAATCGTACAAGATCATCCTCCAGATGTAAGAATATGGAAAAAGTAAAAAAAAAATCCTAATGATTAAAAAGGAACTTTATTGAAAAATGAGCATGGAGCAGAATGACAGAGACGGCCGAAATATCCATGTGACAGCTCTCTAGCAAGAAACATCCAGCTTTTAGTAGGGGATATGATCTCCCCTGACTGCTGTGCAGTATTGACATCGTCTTTCCTTACTGTATATGAGGTTGTCAATAAGTTGTTGAGGTACAGCTGCCCATTCTTCTTGTAGCGCCAATCGCACCTCCGGAATCGTTACTGGCGTTTGGTAACGTGCCACCAAGCGTCTTCGACAACTTCTGTATGATGAGTGGAACATTGTCGTCCATGAAAAGGAGCTGGGTTCCATAGCACCTCTAAAAAGACGCACATAAGGAAGGAGAATATCATTACAATAACAAGACCTGGTGACTAAACCTCCTTGGACAACATGAAGGTCAGTACGGGTACCAACCATGATGCCTCCCCAAACGAGAACACAGCGACCTCGAAACCAGTCCCTTTTGACGATGTTGGAAGGGTTATTCCTTGTTCCCCGCTCTCTCCAGATGTGTATGCGTCCAGAATCGTTAGTCAGACTAAATCTGCTCTTGTCCGTAAAGAGTACTCAACCCCATTGATGATCTGTCCAGTTCTGGTGTTCTTGGCACCACACAAAGCTCCTTCTCCGGTGGGCAGACGTTAATAGTACACAATGTACAGATCATCATGTGAATAGGCCACCATTGTGCAGCCTCCTGGCGACTGTAAACTATATCGGTTGTCTAGTCGTCTGTTGGAGGTGTCTCGCGATTTCTCCAGTCGTCTGCCGCCTGTTCCTTTTTGCCTGTAGGACCATATACTGGTCGTCGACTGCCATGGTTGCTTGTGGTCGACCACTGCTGAACCTTTGGACAGCTGTTCCTTTGTTCCAATGTTCTCCAGATTTGCTCTCAAGTGTGTGAATGCTCTCCAGTGCTCTCCATATTTATGATACGATGCTGCAAGCGATTCCAAACTCTGCAGCCACACTTGTCATACTTCCACCTTCCTCAATCTTCCCATTGATTCAACCTTGCGTAAGATCATCTAGATGTCATTTACGTGGTTGCCTGTTCATTATTTCACACTGATTATGCAGCTCTACGTCGTTTAAACTGTTATGCGCCGTGCAATAACTTTCACAGAAATGCTGAGCGTACACCACCAGCCTGCTTTATACCCCTCCAACATACCCCCTTTACGTCATGTTGCGTAATTTGAGTATGCACTTGCATACCTGACTGTAGTCGATCTTCTGATTGGTCTTTCAGTCCAATCTACCTGTTTGTTCTGCTGTTATGCTAATTTTTCCATTTCGTCCTTAATTTTTGCACACCAGTGTATAACAGACAAATCCTATATAGAAAAATAATGCTCTGCATTTTTTTATGCATTAACATTTTCTGTTTTTGTGCAAACTAGAAAATTATTATTTTGTACTGATCATCTATCTTTTATGTTTTTAGAAAATTTTGAAAGTTTATGAAGACATTAAAGATATTAGATTTAGGAATAATAATTTTAGAATTTATGAGAATCTTTCTACATGAGAATCTTAAATCACATACCAATTTTCCAGAACTTTTTAAATTTTTTAAGCTTTTTACTTTAATTCCTTTCTATATGGATAGTAAATTTCTGCAAGCAAGAAAAAAAATTCTTTATAAAATTGTTTGCCTTTGTGATGCTAAGGTACAATTTGCTTATTACTTTGAAAGAAAGAACTAACTTAATATTTTGTGATTTATTTGAGAAAATATTTATAACTGCTTCAGCCTCTTAAAATATTCATTTTATGCACTTTATAAAATTGTTTGCCTTTGTGATGCAAAGGTACAATTTACTTATGACTTTAAAAGAAAGAACTAATTTAATATTTTATTCTGGGATTTATTTAAGAAAATATTTATTTTATAACTGCTTCAGCCTCTTAAAATATTCATTTTATGCACTTTACTACTGAAGTGATTACTCATATAACTATGCTACATTTTAAATATTTGGGTGATCTTATATTTATATTTTTAATTGTACACCACACAGTTGAGTTCAGTTTTGCTTCTTAAAAGTTGCAAATTATTAACCTCCTTAAAAAGTTCTTGATTACTTTTGAAATTTTTTCTAAATTTTGTATGTTCATCAGGAAGGAGTTAAACAAAATGAAATCCATTAGTTTACATAATAAGGAAATTGAACTTCAGAGATTTCTGATAACAAAAATTTTAGATAGATCAATAAGTATTTTGACTTGGTATTTTTCTAAGTTTTGTATGCAATAAAAGATATAAATAGTAAATTTGTTAACAGCTTTTGATATTTGTGTAATTTAATTTTTTAGACATTCATGCTAGAGAACATGGTTCAAATAAGCAGATGGCTTCAAAATCTTGTGCTTTGTCTCTTGTGCGCCAATTGTATCATTTGCAAGTTATTGAAGCTTATTCTGGTGTCACTAAGAAAAAAGAAAGTGATAAAGTATGTGACAGTTCGTCATCATTCCATTCAGTTTTGCTTATTTTAATGTTAAATATTAATTTCATTGTATAAGCAAAAATTTTGTTAAGATAAATTTGATCATTAATATATTGATTTTTTTAAACTAATGTTATGTTTAAAATTATATTCAGGTTGTTAATGTTTCAATATAAATGCTTAAATTAAAATTTCTTCTTTCTATGAGTAAAATTTTCTATAACATTTAATTTAATCCTATATTTTTAATTTTATAAATATTAGTTTCTTTTAAATGATGTGAAAATATTAACATTAAAATGTTATTTGAGTATTTATCAATTAACTAATAAATTTTTTTATGGTCATCTATTAAACAATTTATATTAGAATTTTTTATAATGTATAGCAAAATATTTTATATAATTTAAATTTCGTCATACTATACTTTTCTGAATTTCCTTATAAACTATCAGAAAATACTTAATTAAAAATTTCAATCGTTTATGATTGAAATTTTATGATACTTTAAGTACTCATTCATGATCTCCAAATAGCCAAGGAAAAATTAAATATGTCTGGAAATGTTAAGAACTTTTTGTGCACAAATTTTACATTTCTGACTCTTGACAAAAGTAATTCTTGTAATTTAAGTAATATTTAAGTAATTGTATTTCCATTGAAGAGTAATATTTTTCAATGCAAATAGAAGATTAAATATTAAAATATGTTTTGGGGTTAAACTTATTTTTTTTTACTTAAACTTTTTAATGAGAATCTATTTTATGTTCAGTTACTTTCAATATAGTTATTTATATTGTAATTATACTTTTAATTAGTTTGTTAAATATAAATTTCTTGAATTTCTTTTAGTTAGAACCTTATGAGGTAGCCATTAATCCATCAATTATTGAAGAAGTTGAAGCAATTTTACAGGAGTTGGACATTCATCCTGTTGAAGTCCCAGAGGTAATAAATTCATAGAAATCCATTTTATTATTTTCAAGTCTTGTAATCTTATATTTACTTTTTTGAGAAATGCATTTATTCTAATGTCAGTTTTATGTTCAATAAAAATTTTTAGTTTTCCAAATGTTCAAGTTTAGTGATGAAAAATGCTAAAATCTTGATTTTGGCATTTTTCTTTCGTTATTTTTTATTTTAACTCCTTTGATAATATTGAATAAATGTACTTATTTCATTAGGAACGTAAGAAAAGCTTACTTGTCACATTTTTCTCTTAAAAAGGTAACTTAATAATTTACTTTTGTGTTAAAGGTGCAATCAAAATATTTTTATAAACCCTGTTTAGCATATATGAATATTCAAAGAACAAATTTTCAGAAAACTTGAAATTCAGTTGTAGCTTTAAAATTTATTCCATATCTTATTTAATTTTTTATTCGTTTTTATAAAAGAAACTTTTTATTTAAGTTAATAACAAAAGCATAAATTGGCTTTATTATCCTAGTAATTGGTGCATCTATTAAAGGATTCATTAAGATAAGAGAACTTTAGAATGTATTATGACTAAACACACAATACCTAGTTAGCACTGGTGCAGTTGGTCTGTCTCCCCTTTTTGAATTCTATGATGAGTAGTGCTATGTAGAACATGAATATTTATTCTGTTATGGTTGCGACAGTTATCATTTCTAAAGATAAAATTTGATAAAATTGGTGGTAGGTATGTTAGAAAATATATTTTGTTTTCTAATAGAAGAAAGTGTTATCAGAATTGTATAAGAGGAGAGGGGAATTCAGAAAATGGTGACGTCTAGCTTAAGTAATTGTTACGGATGCTCCAGGTACCATAATAGGCAATATAAGTTTGCTAGCTAACCTAGAATTAACCTTTTATCTCATGATTGATTTAACTTTTTGCATAGAGTGGTCTTAGCATGGAATCTGTTGAATACACTGACTGAAGAGGTTTTTGAAAATTTTAAGGTTTAAAAGGTAACTGTAAAATATATTGCCTGATGTGATAATATATGTTTATTAATGTTAAATATCTTATTCTGACTTAAAGGGCAGCAGATCAGCTGCAGTATATCAATTAGATCAGTTGCTGGCATGCACTTACTTATTCAGCCATTTGTTATAATTTTTTTACATTTATTTTTATTTTCTTGTTTTAATATTTGGCTACTCAGAATGTTTTAAAAAACTGATTTTCTGTGCAGCAGTTGACCTAGTGAATTTGGTTTGCTCAGCAAAATGGTCTGAATGGCTTCAGCAATTCACGGGTTTGAATTTCAATCCAGGCTTGGGTGTTTATAATAGTTTGAAATCCACTTTAAGCACAAAGTCCTGGTCTAATTAATTCTCATGTTCATAAAATGATGATTGAGTCTCAAACCAAATCTTGCACGGCAAAGGAAACATCTGTTAACTGTAACGATAACACTTCTTTTAATGTTAAGATTTATTCTCCACAAGGATTAATAACTTTTCCTGTAAAATGTGTGATGAACTATATAATGTTCATTTTAATTTCATGTTATAATTTAAATGTTTATTACCTTACTTACAGTTGTATTATTTTAATGTATTATGATTTTATCAGGAAATCTTCCTATTGCAATCTACACTTTTAAAAACTTAGTATTTTATGCAGTTTATTTAAATATTTTATAAATTAACATATGCTACAGTTTTTTGCTTTCCGTTTTTTTACATGTGTAGTTACTTTTTAATTCATTTTTAATTTTGTTTCAAAACTAATATGTTAAATGATATTTTAGTTGCTTCCTGCATTTAAAAAAATGATTCAACAACTTACTTTTTTACTTTATACCACAAAACTACAGACTAACAAACTTATTAACTAAACATATTTATTTTGGATTCTCTTTACTAGGGAGAAACAGAAGAACCAATTTTATTGACAATTGAAAAAAATGCAGAAACGAAAAATGAAGAGGGTCGTACTCAGCATTCTGGTGTAGTGTCTTGGTCTCCACCGCAACCAAATTGGAATCCATGGACTAGTTGCAATATTGATGAAGGCCCCCTTGCTGTGGTTAGTTAATTTCTGTATTATTTTTGAAATTATTAACTATAAATGACGTTTGGGCTTATAAGTATTTATGCTGAAGATATTTGTGTAATATGAATATATACATAAAATTAAGTTAACTAGATAACAATTTGAATTTACTATAGATTCTGTTGAAAACTTTAATTCCTTTTGATAATGCAAATTAAATGTAAATTTGAGTTTTAAATTAAATTTTATATATTTTTATGTATCAAATTTTTATAACTTTATGTTCTGATTTATAGTCAAAGCTATTTTTAAACTTTTAATGATATATTAAATGTTGCATGTAATTTTAGATGTCTCTTCCTGCTATTAGCGAGAACTTGAAAAAAGAATATGATGAGAAAGCTCAAAATGATTCTTCTTTTCAAAAGGTAAGTTTATATTTTGAAATTGTTTTATTATAATGTCTTTAAATATGGTTGTTTTGTCATTTTTGTCCAAATCTGTTTTATTTGCTTTTAAAAAATACTAAATGTCGTTTTATATGTCGTTTGCAATTATCACCACTAAGAGAGAACTCTTCAAAAAAAAAAGTTGCAAAAGCATGTCAAGTGTATTATACAATATGGTATTTTAGAAAGGAATAAAATTTGTCTGGTAAAAAACTTCATTGTTCTTTATCATGCTTTATGTGTTATTAATTAAAAGTTATTTTTTTATTCAAATGTAAATAAAATCTACTTTTTCCCACCTATATGTAATTAAAATACATTTAATATAAAGTTTTTATTTAAATTGTGAAGTCATACTGTAACAAATGATGGTCATCAGTCATTGAAAAATTGAATATACTAAATAATTTGTTTAAAAACTGTTAAAATGTTTTATTAATCAAAAGTTAAAAATTACTAAAAACAGGATTTAAATTTTGACTCAAAATTTGAATTTATATATCTTAAACAAAGCAAAAGTACTTTAAATCATATTTTTTTCTATAGATGTTGGATATAAGAAAAGAATTGCCTGTTTATCAATTTAAGGAGGATATATTGACTGCTATTCAAAATAATTCTGTTGTAATTGTTAGAGGTGCTACTGGTTGTGGCAAAACAACTCAGGTAAAAATAAATCATTTTAATAAATTCAATTAATGATAGTTATATTTATCTCTATTAGTGTATTTTTCATTTATTTATTATATAACTATTCTAAATTTTACTTATTATATATGTAAATAATTATAATTTGTTCATTATTTGTTTTAAAATTGTTCTGCTTTCTCATAAGAGCTTAAAATTTATTGGAATAAATATTGTGTAAAGAAGTGTAATGAAGCCATAATTTTGCCTATTTATATTCCATAAGGTTTATTTACAATAAAATATTTAAATGCTTGATACAAGGTTGGTACAAATTCTAGAATTTGAAAATTTTTTTTAAGGTCCTTTGAAACTCCTGGAATTTTGACTTGACTCCTTGAAAATCTCTAATTATTACTGGAATTTTTACCTACCCTGACGCATTTAGCTTTTGTTAGAAAATTTTATCATTTTTTGAGTTATTGTTTTGATATTTAAAAATTTTTGATGAAATTCTTCAAAAACAAAATTGAGTATTAGTGTTTAACCCCTTGCCTGTCTCAGGTACCTGTAGTGTGTTACTATCATTAAAGCTACATCCGTGTCTTTCGAATACAATCAAATGTTGTTAATATTGTTTACAATGGATTTACATATTTCAAAGAAGAGGGGTTGATTTGGAGAGGGGAATATTTCTTGGAACATGGGAAGCTGATTCTTGCTCCAGCCATGGCAGTTATTATTTGTGTTTCTTTTTGAGCAGTTAATAACTTTTTATTCTTTCACATACATTTTTGTTAAAATTATACAAGCTTTTTATTTTTGTCAAGTTTGTCTTATAGTAAGGACAGTGAGCCAGATGTTTATTTTCATTTATCTTTAAGGTCAGAAATGTCTGAATATGACATTTATAGTTTCTTGTTTTGAATGGAAAGAGTGCCTCTTTTCCTCCGATCCACAATGTAACTGCGTATGCTTGTGTCAAAACTGGTGCAACTGAAGAGTGAATCTCTTAAGTTTTCCTCACTAAGTAAGAGGCAGTCTATTAATATCAGTTTCTATTCATAACTGTTGACTAAAATAAAGATCATGTTCAGTTACAATAACTTTATGATGCAGTATTTAGATGTGTGTGAAGTGAAGAATATTCACCAATAATATCTTCATTTGATGTAATTAGCAGAGCTTATTTAATTGATTCTTTTTCGATTTGTCTCCTGTCTTTTATATTGTATAAAATTCACTTATTAGTATTTAAATATGAAAGTTTTTCTGTTAAAATATACTTACCATATCTTGATTAGTGAAAAAGGATGAATTTGTTTAATCATCAAGAAAATTAAAGTTGAAATAAATTATTTAATAATTCTTTGAAAGCTTTTTGAAGTAATCATTAAATATAATTCCACTTAATTGAAAAATATTCTCATTAATTTTTGCAATTATTTATTTCCATTATTTAGAAATATAGTTGAAAATTTTTGCATATACATATGTTACATATACATACATATATATTATATGCATATTTATTTAAGAACAGATTTTAAAATGAAATAAAAAATCATTTAATATGAATATCGATTCCTCCTGGAAGTTTTTGATTTGGCTCTTGGAAAACTTCTTAAAACTCCTAGAACTTGATTTTTGGAAATCTGTACAAACCCTATTAATAATTAGTAAATTCAAAAATATTATGTTTTTTTTTATTTATTTTTATTTTATTTTTTTTTTGTAAGATTTTGATAAAAATCTTCTGAAGAATTGTGACATCCAAAATCTTTGTCAAAGCTTTACCTTGGATGATAAAATTTGGTTTCTCCTTTCACATAAATAAGATAATTTTGCATTTATTCAATTCTGATTTCTCTTAAACAAATTTAGAATTTTTTTTTTTAAATCCATTATTAAATAAGAAAGTTATCAACAACTAAATACTTTGTTGTATAATGAATAAAATTAATAAAGAAAGTAATATTAATGAGATTAATATCATTGGACATTTAATTTTATACTTAATTTTTTTATAAAATTGTTAAACATTTTTGTTTTGTAATTCATAATTTGAAAACTTTTTAAGTATAATTGCTTTAGCTTAATTTTTCTAAACAGTCATAAATTTTGAATAATGCTTTAATACATCATGCTTTTCTTCATCATACAAGAGTGAATATATTTTTGTCACAATTATGAATATTGTAACTATAATAGAAAATGCTGATTGTTGATGCATTTTACTGTCCAAATTTATGCAGTCTCTTGATTGTTATGTATTTGAAAAAAAAATTTCTGTCTTGTTTAAGCATCTTGCATTGCTAGGTAAATAGTAACTGATTTAAGATTTAATCAATTGCCACTTTGTATGATAAATAGTTACAAAACTGTTAAAACTATAAAAAAAGTATTTTAATTAATATTTATGACGATTTTTCTTTATCACTTTTTTGTTCATGTTTTCTATCTAAACTTTTGGAATATAATTTCAACTTAAAAGATCAAATGGAAAAATTTCTTTTAGTTTAAAATGAGAAAGCTGTTGTAAATTAATCTGCACAATATCTTAAAATTTTTTATTATTTTGTATCGTGTGTGTGTTTGCATTTTGATGGATATTTATAATTTCAGGGTATATACTCTTTGTAATCAAAAAAATTCTTTTACAAATTTTCAGGAAATAAATTACGAACAAAGTATTTTTATTGATGTTTTATAGTTTTGATAATATAGTTTAAATTATATATTTTGTTTTCTCTTTAAAGTCAATATCTCTCAGAAAAAGTTTCCAGTTAATTATAATTTGTGTTATAATTTCATGTAAATTAAATATGTATACTTTTGAATAAATATTTTTTTTACAAAATTTTATTTTTATTTAAAAGAAAAAACTTTACTTTGCTTGTGTGTGTTAAATATCTTTTTCTAAAATTGAAATTTTTATTTACAAATTATATTCTAATAACTTTACTATCTTTCCTTTTATTATTTTAGAAAAATTCTAACACATCTATTGCTTAATGTAATTATGTTTAAATAATTTTCATTGTAAGTGTAACTATAAGCATGTTTCTTTAAATTTGAATAATGTTTTTGAAAATCATTTGTTATATATTTACTCATTTATTTCAGGTTCCTCAATATATTCTAGATTACTATCTTTCAAATGAATGTGGTGCAGACTGTTGTATAGTTGTTACTCAGGTAAAAAATTTTGAGTTTAAAAGTTAACTATTTTATATCAAGACTATTATAAACAAATCTAGATTTAAGTCTTTTAGTTAATACTTGTGCATTTTTGTATAAATAGTATCTGTTTTTAGATAAATATCAATATGTCTTATGCATTTAGTTTCAAAGGTTCTATTTTTCTGTGAAGAATTCATTTTACATTTTTAAATAATTGTAAATTGTGGTGACTTAATCATATTAATTTATTTTACTTGATTAAGTGAAAAAAGTTATAAATCTCCACTTTATATAATTGTTGCTCTCATTGCAATTATAATTGAATAAAAAAATAAAAAAAAAAACTTTTAGACTTGTATTACCTGATAGACTTGAATTTATAAAATGTATTATCCTTTACAACGGAAATGTATGGGATAAAACTGACTTTATTCTTCCAGTTTTTATACTTTTTATTCACTGAATTTCTAAATGTAGAAGCTTTTTAAAATAAGTTTTTGATTAACAGTGCATCTATTATTAATTGACAATTCCACAAACATGTTCCAGCAAACATTTTTTACATAAGAAATCTAGTGTATTGAAGGATGTATAAGCATTTAAAAATTTTTTATAGCATCTTGATTGAAGTGGGATTCATTGTGCTTTTAACATTTTTGAAATTATCAATTGTATTAGGCGTTTTGTAATTCAGAAATCCGTTTTAAATCATGCTTTAAATGATTTATCTAAAAAATATTAAAATTTTTCGTATATTATCTTTAGCAAATTTAAATTTATTATACTCTAGTACTTGTTTTTCTAATTCAAATGCATCAGTTGAATTAATCCTTTTGCGCAGAAAATGATTGTGTAGGGTAATAAATTAACTAACCATCCAATAAATGTAATATAAAAATTTCTAACTTTAAGAAATAGAGAACATTTTAAAAAGTCTTTGCAAAACAAAACAGTTTCCAATTGAAGATTTACATGGTATCTGGGACTTAAAAAATTTTTTTGATATTGCTTATTTTTTGTTGGCTTGTAATATTTCAAAGGGTAAATTTAAATTAATGAACTTTTATTAATTTCCTGTGTATTAGTTTCATTAATTAATCTTATAAGTATGAAAAATAATCTTATAAGTATAAAAAATTTTATATGTAATATAAAATTTTTTTCAAAATATTACTTTTATATAACTGAAATATTGGTTGTTTTTCACTATACAAAAAAGAATAAATGAAAAAATGGAAATTTTGAAATTGTAATTAAAACAGGTAAATTACTTATTTTTTTTAACAAGATGTTTTAATATGAACTTGATACTTCTAAATGAAAATAAAATCCTAAAATTTTTATCTAAAATTAAATGCATAATGAATTTAACAGCTGTTTTTAAAAATAAAATTTATTAATTGCAAAAATGTTTTTAGCCTCGCCGAATTAGTGCTGTTTCTGTGGCTGAAAGAATCGCCGAAGAACGTTCTGAAGCGCTTGGTAATACAACTGGGTATAGTGTACGATTTGAATCATGCTTACCACGTCCATATGGGTCAATACTTTTTTGTACTGTAGGTAAGAAAATTTTTAACATAAATGAGGAAATATAAATTGTGCATTACTTCTATTTTTTCCATCTTATTTTCAGAATTTGAATTAATTACAATTTTCTCATTCAATTTTTTGTTATTTTGAATGTGTTACTGTAAACAGTAAATTATCTAACAGTGTTTCTAAAATATATGTGTATTTTATATTTAAATCACTTTTTTATATTAAATGTTAAAAAGATAAGAATTAGAATTTTTTTTGTCTGAATAGTATTAATTTCGTTAACTTATAATTTTGAATTTATTCACTTTCTGTTAAATATGTTAATTTATTTTTTTCTATCATATGATAAAATGTTGAAAATCAGAATTATGTTAGTCTATTTATGTACTTAAGGATATGTTTGGTTTGGATTGCTTAACATCAAAGCCTGTAATGTGGAGAACTTGTAAAAATAAAATCTAAAATTTATTTACAAATATAGCATTTTTTATTCATTTATTCTTTTAAAATATTGATAGTAGCTCAAATATTTTTCCATTTTTTAGGAGTGCTCTTAAGGAAACTTGAAGGTGGATTGCGAGGTGTCTCTCATGTTATTGTGGATGAAATACATGAAAGAGATGTCAATGTAATGTTATTTTGTGAATATTTTATTTAGATCTTTATAAATTATATTTAATTCATTTTCACTGCAACTATTCCCATAAAAGAAAATATATTATTTATCTGTTAAATCATTTAATTAAACTTTATTCAATTTAATTTTTTATTGAAAGTGATAGTTTTGTATGTATGTATATGAACAGTAATTTATCAACATAATGGAAATGGCCTGTGAATAAGGTGAAATTATAATAAAATATATTATCAGTTAGTTTTTTAAAATTATAGATAGAATCATATATATATATATATTCTGGCAGTATGTAACAGCTTTATTGAAGTTCGGTATGTTTTGTATTTTTTATTTACTAAACTGTAAAATGTTGCGTTTAAAAATTATTCAAAGAGGCTAAGTTGTAGGAATTTATTTAGCTGGAGTAAGTGTGATCAAAAATCCCATTTTTTAGATGTTTCTAAAGGTAAAGTACCTAAAATCATTTCATCATACAAATAGCAGGATAAGACAGGCTCAGAAAAGCAAAATAGTGGAAGATAAGAGAAGCTTAATGAAAAAGTGTCATATTGAAGAGGATTTTAAAGTCTGAAAAGGAACATCTGCAGCTGAAACTCCAGAACTTAATCAGCATAATTCGTTTGATGTATATTATCCATTTATGTTCATATATAGTATCCAAATATGTTCTGCTTAGAAGGCATATTCTAAGCAGAACATATATGGGAAGGCAGCAATTTCCAATTTACTTGTCACCAATGTTAATGCCATTGTCTTCAGGAATGTCACACTTACAAAATATGGTTGATTAGTTTTCCAGCATACTTCTCTATTCCTAGCCTAGAGTTGGGCTTTACCAGTTAGATGACAGCTGCCAGGTTAAAGTTTTCATAAGTTAGAAGTAGAGACCACACAAGCAGACCTTCAATACTTGATATGCCACCCTCAGATGTATAATTCGCTTGGAGGACATAGCAATCACAATGTATTTAATATGCCCTAGCTGTCTTTAATGAATACAATGGGTCTTCAATTAAGTCATGATTCAAACTCATTACCTTCTGTTAAGGAGAATAATGTCCTAACTGCATCTCATCTATTTATAATTGGAAGGAAGTAAATGGTCTGACCAATCATCTTTCATGTTTCCCTATGACAGGTTGAGTGCGAGTTAAGAAGGCGCCTGCATAATGAGTATAATCAGAATTGTCTCCTTCAAATTGTCAAGCATGGAGGTGGATCTGTCATGATATGGGCAGCCATATCTTGATTTCCTATTGCACCAATAATAATCCTGAAAGGGAGGATCATTGCAGGAAATGAAAAGGCAGTTCAGCCATCACTTTTATTTTTATCCTTTTCTAATTTTCGTAAATAATAAGTATTGAGATATGAAATTCAATAATGAAATTTTATACATTTTGTAAAAAGTATTTTCACATCCCAGTAATTCCTTTTTGAAGTGATTTTGTCATAATTTTTTTCGCCATAAAATATATTTTAGAACATCAACAAAGGAAAATGTTTTATACCACATATTTTGCATTTTTATTATTATTGCATTTTTATTTTATTAGTTATTGCTGGTATTAACTTTACTTTTCCATAAAAAATATAAGTTTAATAACAAAAGTAGCTAAATAAAGATAATAATTTTCTAAACTTCCTCTTGCGTATGCTGTAAATAAAATGTACAAAGTAATAAATAAAAACTCGTGTCGAAGTCTTTTATGAGTGTTTCAGACCGAGACTTTTGGACAGCACTTGATGAATTTCTTCCCCTGTGGAGCAGCACACCCCATGTTGCCAGTCTAGCTGGCACAAGACAGCATTTCTTTCCTCTTTTGACCGAACCATTTTCTTCCGATCAAGTTTTCTTCTGGCAGCGGTGAGAGATTCCGGCTTTTTGTGTCCGAGAGTCATAAAATTTTAATGTAGCCAGAACGCAAGTATTGTGCCCGAGGAAACCACACGTAAGTCCAAGATCTTCCCAGCCTCCACAAGGTCCTGCAATTTATATCCTAGTTTTCCCCCAACACCTGGAATTCCATATGCAAGCAATAACTGTGACATTATAATATATAAAATGCTATGTTAAATTTTTTTCATTGCTGAAGAAGAATGATGCTTTATAAATATTTGATTTACCATGGATATTTAAAAAATCAAACTGGACTGATATCAGTAGATTAAAAGTAAACCAAATTTTTAGGTCTATTCTTGAAATTGAGTAGATTAATAAATTCAATATAAAATGCTGAATAATGATAATCCGAATAATTAATAAAAACCCTTGTTTTCTGAAAGAATATCTGAAGAGACAGATTTTATAAAATTTTTGGAAAGTAAATTTATCAAAAATTACTAGATTGTTGGTAGATATCAGATTTTATTAATAAAGAAGAGGATAAATCTTGAGTAAAATTATAATAGAATATGGAAATTTAAAAAAATACTTGACTGAATTGATGAATTTTGCAATGTCTATAGATATGTATTGCAATATCATGTCATGTAGATATACTTCTTGAAAAATTGCATCAAAAATGTAAATAATGAAATAAAAAAGTTCACTACATGAGAACTGTATAAATTTAAAATTTTTTCAATAGATTTAGCTGTTTAAAGTCAATATATATATATATATATATATATATATATATATATATACATACATACATACATACATACATACATACATACATACATACATATATATATATGTCCATAAGCCCATCATTTTTCGTGAAAATTATTGCAGGACCGCTCTGGAAAGATGAAAATTGGTCTCAGGGAAATCATCAGATCCTCTCTTATATAGTTAAGGGGAAAGAAATGTCCCTTCTCGTGCCAATTTTAAAGCATATTTTTACAGGAAGATACTGGGGACACCCGCATCGTATACTGGGGATGAGGGAAGGGAACACACATATTATCTCCTAGAACTGAAAAACCAAACTTCAAATTTTAGTGTGTGAGGAGGAGCTTGTTGACTAAAGCATGCAATTGATTGGATTGATTATTCAAACAACTAAGTATTTATCCGCCGTGTTGGCGTTGCTAATTTTTGCGAAAAATTTTAAGTTTTATGCAGACAAATATAAAAATTCTATCGTAGATAAAGTAAAAAAAAAAATTTGCTGGCATTTATAAATATATGTACATATTAAGTCTGTTTTTAAAATTTCTGAATATTTTACCTTTTTTAAGTTATTAATGTTTTGAGCATATTATGAAATTGCTGAGGCAATTTAAAAATAGTTAAAATAATTTTAAAAATAAATTTCAAAAGAATAAATTATTATTTTTGTGCATTATGAAAACCTACAAAAAGTGAAGGTCTAGATGTAATAGAACTTGAGAAATATGTTTTTAAATTTTTCCATAGACTTAACATTAGAGCTCGTTTTCAATATGGCGCGGAAGGAGTCCCCTTTAAGAAGTAAAAGTAAGGGAAGTTGTAACTGATCTGGTGTGTCCTAAATTTGTTTCTTTCTGGAGATGGAATTTTCCAGAATGATAATACACCTATCCATGCAATTGGATTTGTTCAGTCATGGTTTGATAAACATGTAGATGAAGTTGAACATCTAATTTAGCCAGCACATCTAATTCATCCAACCTCAATATAATTGAACTATTATGATCCATTTTTGAGTATTCTGTATGGAATCAATTACACTCACCTCTATTTCAGAACTTTTTACATTTATCTCTATGAAGGATGGTGCAATATTTCGCTTGACATTATTCAATACTCGTATGAATCTATTACTAGGCAGATTTGAGCTGTATTATATGACAAAGTTACCTCATACTCATAGCTGTTAACTCTACTGTTTTTATTGAGAAACTTCTAATATTTCATTTCTTCTGATTTCCTGATAATGTATGAAAATCTACTGATTTATGCCAGTTTCAGTAAAAAATTTAAAAACAGCTGAAATTTTGTCAGAAAAAACTATTGAGTTGTTTTAGGAGCTTAAATAGTCAACAGATAATCACTAATATGATATATAAATTATTTAAATATGTTCCTCTGAGTTTCGAGTCCCTCAGGGAGGATGAGGCTGTAACCACTAGGCTGCCTAGACTCCTAGGAGTTGGTAATTATATAGTCAACATTCAGAGCAGACACCAGGTGCATATTTATATAAACAATTATAAATATCAATTATTAGTTATTTGTAGTTTAATTTAGAGAATATTACATTCAAACAAAGTATTTATCACTGAATTAAATTTAGTAATGTATTAAATATTTTTATGTAATTTTATAAATTTAATACTTATAAAAATTGCATTAATGTAGCAAAAGTTGCTCTATACTATAAAGTAAATACTAGGACATAAACATTGATGTTTGTTTTTTTACTTGTAGTATATTCTTCAGTATTTCATAGTTCCTTTATAAGGTTGATGAATATTCTATTAAAAAATTAAGATTAACCCAAAATATTTTTAACAAAAATCATTCTCAGATTGTATAATCTAAACAGTAAGATCGTCTTTTTGTGGTACTACCTTTTTAATTATTCTTTTTCAAACAAAAATGTCGCTACTAGTGTCGCTTGAATATTCCCCTCAAAATCAGTAGAATTTACTATTTTCTTTCCATCAAGGTTGGCAGGTATGCATACAAATAAAGGATTGCTTATAAATCTAAAATATTTCTATTATTTTGATAACCAACTATATATATTTGTAATAATTGTTATAATTGATTAAAGTAGTGTGATGCATAAAAAGTTGCATATGAAGTAAAAAAAAAATATATATATATATTGGTTTTCCAAATTAGTATTTCTCTACAAAACATAATTACTTTTAAATTTCCCTTAAATCATATAATGATCCAAATGAATTATTCAAAAAAGCATATTAAATTATTCAGCTGATAGAAATTAATTTATAAAAAAGGTCATGAATATTATTGTAGAAATGGGGAAAACAATTAGAGGAAAGTTTGATCTTTCTTTTAATGACTCATCACTAAATTTTGAATCTGACATTACTCTTTGATTATTTTAATTACTGATGTTCTTAGTGACTTATGAAGAATTAGCACATGAACTATTACCAATGAATGTAATTCCTTATTAGTTTAAAGTTGATTATATATTCCAATAATTAATTCTATTTTTGAAGCATCAAAATTTAATAATTCATTGTGAATTGATTTCAGAAATTTGAGTAATAACTCTGATAATCAAATCAATTCCTGAGTGCAGATTTGTATAATGTTTAAGAAGGGCATTTATTTTTGCAGATATTTGCAGAAATGAAATGAAGAAAAATGTTAATTTGCATTAGTAAGCTGAGAAAGTTTTTAATTGAATACATAGTTAATATCTTATTCTATCATATTAATGAAACCTTTTTAAATTTTTTTTGCTGTTCAGTTTTTTATTTATCTTTTTTTAAATATATTACTGAATTGTAAAAATTTAGGTTTAGTTTAGTCATATTTAAATTTTTGTCCTATACTTATAACTTTCCAAAACTATTATTTAAACTTTTTCAGACTGATTTTATAATGGTTGTTTTACGAGATATGGTGCGTGCATTTCCTCAAATTAGAGTAGTACTAATGTCTGCTACAATTGATACAACCATGTTCTCAGAATACTTTGGAAATTGTCCAATTATTGAAGTTTCTGGTCAAACATTTCCTGTTCAAGGTAAGTTTTTGAAAAATATTAAGTTACATTTAATCTTATTCGAAAAATTGTGCAATTTTGTTAAATTTTAATTAACTTAAAATGTGTTATATGATTATCAAATTTGTTTTAGAATATTTCTTAGAAGATTGTATTCAAATGTTGAATTTTGTGCCACCATCAACTAAACGAAAAAGAAAACGAGATGAAGATACAGCTGGTGTTGATACTGAAGAACCTGATGTATGAATAATTTAACTAAGACACAATTTCTAACAAATTATTTAATTTATACAATTTTTAATACTGTTTAAAACTCCACTTAACGATTGTAAATGTAAGATCAAACATAATTTAATTGTGTAATTAAAATAAAAAGTTGGTTAATATGGTTACCAAATTTTTATTTTAATCACACATTTAGAAAAAAAGTACTTTACAAAGAAGTACATTTAGTCAGAAAAATTTATTGTTTCATTAATAATTTTTGCAGTTTTTGAACTATTTTTTGCACACATATTTAAATTATAGTGTTCATTATTAACTGTTTTTATGTTACAGGAAAATTTAAATAAAGTTATTGGACCTGATTATTCTCCAAGTACCAAGCAGGCAATGGCTGCTTTAAGTGAAAAAGAGATGTCTTTTGAGTTGATTGAGGTTAGTTTATTTTCATTACTATTTTGTAGAATTTTTCTTCTGTATTTTTGTTATAACTGATAAAATTCTGATTTTTAAAGTAGCATTAAAATTACCAGTACTATCCTATTAAATGTTCAAAATTTTATTAAAGTATTTTAGACTTGTCTTATACATTAAATTGTATTCATATACCAATTTTAAAGCAGTTCTTTAAGATAAGCATATTAATTTAAAAAATTTCTTATCAAAAAATAAATTTCAAATAATTTCAATTAAAATAATAATAAATTTTTATTACCATATTTTTCTGTATATAACCCACAGATTTTGTGTTAAAAGAGTTCCGAATTTCGTTGTGCGTATTTTACTCTGCCACGATTATCTGATAAAGAACATTCACCATCAGAAAAGTTTACAATAAAATTTTGAAAAAAAGCCATTTATGTTTAATAAAATAAATGAGAGATAACGCCATAACTAATGTTACTTATTTTAACTCTATTCAGTATTGTTGAAATACGTTCTAGAACAAATTTGATTCCTTCGAACAATATTACAGCTGTAATTGACGTTATTTCGCCATCTGCTTTAACCTGAGGTATTTCGCTCTGGAAACATTGAAGTTCGTATATCGTCCTGTGGAAGAGAAAATGCTTAAGTTAGACAGACAATTTTAAACTAAAAGCTATAGAAAAGGCAAATAAAAAAAAATGCCAGCAAACATGTTAATGTAAGGTGAAAACCAAACATGCTCAGTACAGGCGAAAAAATTTATCCAATTCGCATTTTAAATATAATCCATTACTTTCATTTTATTATTAACGAAATATCTATATTTTATTTTTAAGATATGTCTAAACTTGTCTGAAAATTGATTAAAAACTAAAAATCAATGGGTTTTATTAGAATCTTGTATCTTGCTCGATGTCTCTTTTATCTCAGTTTATTTGCAATTTGCATTGAGGTAGATCCATAATAAATATTTTTTTCTATACAATTTATTTTATATTTGATCATACTCTATACTTTATTTTATTGGGCCCCACATTATCAATAGTATTCGAATATTTGGCGAAAAAAATTTATGTTAATTGGAAACAGTACAATGATGCTATGACCATAAAACCCGGGTTGTACATTAATGTCTTGTGTGTGTGCATTTCCCAATAAATCCCATTACTTCCTGTTTCCTACTCTACAATAAGTTTAATTATGGCAAGCTTTTGCTGAACCCTACTATCTAGAATGTCTGCTTTGCGTGAATCAGGATATGGCACAGTAATGCTTTGAGGCCTTATTTCTTCTGTTGCCTGCCTAATCACATGCTTTAAACACCATAAAGCCCTTATTGTCTCTTGGAAGAAATGGATCCTGCTATCCTCTCATCTTGCGTTTCTGGGTAGTTTTTCCACGAGGAAATTTACAGTATTCCTCTTACCACTGAACAGAAGTAGGAGTCGAGTGATTTCAACTGTTATTGGTACTTCCTCAACGCATTAGGTTAAAATTACTTATTCTAATATGCCTTTCCATTATTTTGTGCAATCTCTCAGATAAACTTTTTACATTTTATATTTAATGAATAATATTTATTAGATTTTATATGAAAATCTTTTTCATATAGTTTTGTATTTCCAAAATAAATTCCTTAATTTGTGAAATAAGTGATGAAAAAATAAAATTGCAAGTTCTTTGAAGCTATTAGTTATAAATTGAATTTTTTTGAAAAAATTACTGAGGAAAATTATATAGATATACCTTTCTAAATGCTGTAGCTCACATATTAAACTTTAAATGGTCTGTATTGTTTGTATTGGCAAAAGACAGTAGATTATTTGTTTATATTTTGTACACTCAAATTTTATGTTGATGCATTTGCTGAGAAAGTATAGTTAAAAAATTTTTTTGGAAGTAAAATTCGAAAATAGAAGTTGTTGAATATTTGTTAATAAATTAGAGTTAATTTTGTATGTATATGTATATGTATTGCATAAGCTTAAGTTTAATTTTAGAACAAATTATAAATTAAATATTTTGCATTTAGATTTTTATTCTTGTTTTTTTTACTTATTATTTTTTATTTTTTTTTATTTAGGCTTTGCTATCATACATAAAGAGTTTAGATGTTCCAGGAGCAGTTTTAGTATTTTTACCTGGCTGGAATTTAATCTTTGCTTTAATGCGTCATCTTCAGCAACATCCAAAATTTGGCACACACGAATATTGCATATTACCTCTTCATTCCCAGATTCCAAGAGAAGATCAACACAAAGTCTTTGAACCTGTACCAGAAGGTGTTACTAAAGTAAGTAAGAAATGATATACAGTTTTTGAAATTGTTAATTTTCAATCCTTATGTTTCAAGACTTGTGTCTTTAGAGAGATTGAAAATAGCTTCTAAAAATAAAATATGCTTTTAAATTTGAATGTTGCTTTAATTAATCTTTTACCCTAAAATTGTTTTCATCAGCTCAAATTTATATGGAATAATATTTTGGTGTTGAATAATGCCCTAATCTTGGCTCAATCCTTCATACTTAATTGATAAAAAGAAATACAAAATGAACCTTATTTTGTATTTTTATCATTAGGAATTAATTTTCATCATGTTAAATTTTATTTTTGTTAAAAAGTTATTATACTTGTAAAAAAATTAATTTATTTTTTAGATTATCTTAGCTACTAATATTGCAGAGACCAGTATTACTATAAATGATGTTGTCTTTGTTATTGATTCATGCAAGTAAGTTTTTGTTTTTAATCTGCATTTATGCAAGGTGCATGTTTGTATTCAAATACAAAATTATTCATTTCTTTTATAGGGTTAAAATGAAACTGTTTACATCTCACAATAATATGACAAATTATGCTACAGTTTGGGCATCTAAAACTAATTTAGAGCAACGCAAAGGAAGAGCTGGTCGTGTTAGAGCTGGATTTGCTTTCCGTCTTTGTAGCAAAGCTAGATTTGAAAAGTATGCTTTTAACTTAATTTCTATTGATTATGAAATATTGATTTGTATATTTAATGTAAATTATTGTGAATCATGAATCTTTGAATTATTTATAATTCTTTTAATATATTATAGCAAATGCTTCAAATTATCTTTAATTGTTTAAAGGTGTAATAAATATTTTTAAATGTTTCAAAGTTATTCAAGGACACTAATTACCTTTGAATAGTCTTTGAAAAAATTTGAAATAGGGCCAAGATGTTATTTTTAAAAAAATGTTTAGGAATTTTAATTAAGAAATATTTATTAATAAAACATTTATTTAACACAAATGCATTGTGAATTTTAATTCTTTGAAATATTATTTTTGGAATATTAACTTTATTACTATTTATCAGATCTTATTAAAAAGCATAAAGATACAAAAAGTCACATTTTATGAAATTTATTTTCAATTACATCAGCATTTTTTCTTCTGATTTTTGTCTGCAGATGCAAGACTTCTGCTAAAAATTAGATTTTTTTTGTTAATATTTTCTAGCACTATTTTGAGTCATATTAAATAGTAAACATACACATGTTTAAGAAATGCTTGATTTTATCTGCACTTTTCTAATTTCAAACCTAATAAATCTTATTGGAAAATAAGATATTGTTTTTCATAATGTATTGGAGTCCCTTTCTCTCTGAAAATTTATTAAGTAAATTTTCACATTTGTTTTGGAACTTGAGATTATACTTATTATAAGTTTGAGATTTGAATGCATTTTTCTGAATGATTTAAAGTATTAAAAAGCTTAACTTAATGTTTATTATATTTATGATTTATTTTATTTTTACCTGTGCAGTAACAAGCTTTTGTTTTGTTTAGTTACCATTTTTAATTTTCTAAATTTGCTTCATTTTTTGTAGTTTTTTCTCTTGAAAAACTTAAAAAATCTGATATTATTTTTAACATGTTAAATGGTTTTCTATTTTTTGTCATTAAACAGCAATTCTTGTGTAATGTAACAATGAAGTATATCATATCCCGATTTTTTAAACATTTTTATTCACAAAATTTCATTTTAAAATTCCAGCTAAATCTACCTTCAGTTTTGTTTGTTAGGTATTATTTAATAAGTACAGGATGGAGCAAGCTAACTTCCTTATTTCGAGTTGCAATAACACAAAAAGTAGCAAAGATGATGAGGTAGGCATAGTCTCGTTCAGGAGAGGTGGTCATGAAGTTGCGTTACATTGTGGTTCAGTTTCCATCTTGCATTGAAGTAATGAAATTTGCTGGAGGCTTATTTTTCAATTGGTAGTTTGATTACTTAAACCCAGTTTACTTTCCTAAATACCTTTAATATTGCACCCTTTAGATTTGTCCCAGACTGGAAATCTTTTCATTTATGGGTGACAATGTTCGAGAGAAACCGGTTCTGCACAGAAAAGAAGAGATAGAACACACGTCTCATCAGATTACCAGAGAACATAGAAGCAGTACAAACATCATTTTTGCAATCACCACAGCATTCAATGTGCAAACATGCTCTTAGAATTTCAGATCACTCCATAAGGCCATTTTACATGATGAACTTCCTTTTCATCTGTAAAAGTGCTATTGTGCAGGAACTTTCAGATGGTGATTTTAATGCTTGAAGCAATGCATGTGAAGCATTTCTTATGCTTCATTTGTTTTTCAAGCATTTCTTATGCTTCATCCCATTAGACATGTTCCTTTTCTGCGATGTTCATTTCCAGCTGACTGGATTTGTCACTAAAGAAATGCACAATTGGGCTATCGACAACCTCCAAGAATTCTATCAGAGGCCTTTGTGCACCATACAGAGACACGTGCTTAATACAATCTCATCAGTTGGAATCGTGGGCCCATGTTTTTCAAGGAAAATGAATAAACTGTTGTAGTCACTTCAAACAATTATGTGAACAGGCAGGAGCTTTTTTTTTGTTTGTTTGTTTGTTATGACTTGATGAATACTTAGGGAAAGTATGGTTTCAGCAGAATGAAGCAACAAAACATACTTCAAGGGCATCAATGGCTGTGCTGTAAAATTATTTCCCTGTGTGGCATATTTCATTAAGAAATGATTTGGAGTGACTAGCATATTCTCATAATTTGGTTTTATGCAATTTCTATTTGTGGGGCCATTTAAAGTCACTTGTCCACACTGACTGCCTACGAACTTAAAAAAGATCTGTAAAGAAACATTTAAAGGAAAACAGCTAACATATCTACCAATGTGCTGGAGAAAGTGATGAGAAAGAGCAGAATTCAGTTCGCCCAATGCTTCGACAGTGAAGGGCGACATTTGCCTAATATATTTAAAATCATGTAAACTTTAAATATGTAACTTGTATGCAAAAATGAATAAAAAGTTATTTAATACTTTTTGTGTTATTTTATTACTAAATAAGGAAGTCATCTTGCCACAACTTGTAGTTTGTTGTTTATTTTACAACGCGTTTCAAAAATTTTTATGCAGGAATATTAAGCCTATATACAAATGAAGCATATAGAAATTTACATATTATTATTTCTATTTCTATATTTGAAAAAACATTTCTTTTAAAAATTAAGATCAAAAGTAAATTATGCTCTGACTTAAAATTGTATTACAAATTAAATGTAATTTTTAATAATAGGCAATATTAAAAATTGTCTCTTTGTGAAAAAATTGTATTTTATGTTTAACTTATTTACATTTTTTAATATCTCATGTTTCAATTTGCCGAAAGTAAATTTTTGATCATTTATGTAGAATTATAAAGTTAACTTTGTTGTAAAACTTTTAAAATCATTTCTCCATTTGATATTAATGAGAAACTCAAAGCTTTAAATAGTTAAAAGATATTTCTTTGCTACATAGTTTTTAAATAATTAAATTTTATTTCATATGTAATCAAAAATAGTTTTATTGAAGTTTGAAAGTAAAAACTTGTTTTATCCAATCACTCTTAATCCTTTTGTTTGTTATTGCATATATGTAATTATTCCATTGATTTGATATGCTATATTTTCTTGGTTCAGGCTTGATAATTACACTACACCTGAAATATTTCGTACACCTCTACATGAAATTGCTTTAGCCATAAAATTACTTCGACTAGGAGATATAGGCAAATTTCTTTCAAAGGCTTTGGAACCACCACCTATTGATGCAGTTATTGAATCAGAAGTTCTTCTAAGAGGTAAATTTTATAAATAAAATACTTCATATCTGATGTATGGAATTAACAAGATTTTGAAGTAGTTTACATCTATAAACCCATTTATTTTTAGAAATGGGAGCATTGGATCACATGAGTGAATTAACTCCACTTGGTAAAATTCTGGCACGTCTCCCTATAGAGCCCAGACTAGGAAAAATGCTTGTGCTTGCTTGCATATTTTCGTAAGATTTATGATTTATATTAAATTTAAACTACAGTTTTTTTGTAACTGCTTAAAAATTCTATACATGTCTGCATAATTTAATAATTTATTTTAAAAATAGATGTGGTGATGCGCTGTGTACAATGGCTGCTCATAGCAGTACTTTTCCTGAACCCTTTGATACTCCATTTCCAAAAAGGTTAGCCTTTGTTCATAGGAAGTTCTGTGGATCTCGCTATAGTGATCATTTAACAATGTTGAATGCTTTTATTCAATGGGAAGAAGCCCATTTGCAAGGAGAGTTTGCTGAACAAAGTTTTTGTGAAAGATTCGCTTTAAATCTTGCTACTTTACGAATCACTCATGATGCAAGAGTATGTATAGAAGAATATTTTTGTGTATTTAATTTAAAAAACTGAAAAATCGGTCATTTTGTCTCCTTAAATATTTATATTGTTTCTTAGATGATAATTTTATTGATTATGAATTATTTCATCATAAAATATGAACATTTTAATGTATATTGAATGTTATTTTAGAAATTGTTTTACTGACAAATATAATTATTTGTTTTATATTTTACAAAATAGTTTCTATCAATGTACCTAAGTGAGAATTTAGTATAAACTGTGAAACAAAGTATAAAAATCAAACTATCTTCTGCTTCCAAATTCTTATAATTATTAGATTACTATTATAGTTTTCATTTAAATCAAAGACCAACTGGAATTGAAAAGTCAATTTTTAATCAAAATGATATAGCTTATTGTTTTTTGGTTGGCTTTTTTTATTTATGTGATTTACCTGATGCTTCTAAGATCTAAGCAAAATTGACTGTATAAAGGTAAAATTACAGTTTATATAAAAATATTAGAATACAACTAAAATGACTATTGGAATGTACTTTTGTGAACTCTAGAATATTGTTTTCTCCAGAATCCAAAAAAGTCTATTTATTATGTGCTGATTTCTGATAAAACTGTGAATATTTCCTATAAATTTTTTCCTTTAAACATATTTGTTTAAAAAAATTAATTTCATATTTTTATTTTTATTTATTTTTGAATTTCTACTGAAATAGATTGAAAAGAATTAAATTTTTAGTTTTTGTTGTCTCCATAGATATAAGCAAGACTACTAACCATTATGATCTTGCAATATCATATATTGCAACAAATCTATTTCATTTGAAAATAATATACCCATGACCTTGATCAAAAAACAGAACAGAAGATGTATCTTTGCCAATTTATTTGGTTTGACCTTACTTAAAACTATACTAATGAACAGTTTATTAATTTTTTTTAAAACAACTTTTTGCTTCAGTTTTTGGAGTGTAATGGGCAAAAACAATAGTTGTATATTTTATTTTTTGGGAGAGGAGGGGAGAAAAATCTTTCATGGTATTGATTTAAAGTGTATATTTCTTAAATTTTAAAATCTATTTCATGTGCTCTTTTAGTTTAATTCTAAGAATTTGTTATTGTTACCATAATTTTCAGTTCGATCAAATATGAATAAATAAAGTTTTTATTTAAATTTTGAGAAAAAAAATATAAATATTAAAAAAAATGATTTTTTAGATTAATTACAATAGATTTATTTTAAAGTCATGTGTTCATTTGATATCCTGTAACCTGTTGTTAAAATTAAACAAATTTGCATATTATTTTGAGAAGTTATGCTTCCATAATTATAGTATGATATTTCTAATTCAATTGCTTGTCAATATAATAGAAAGTTTATTTTTCATGATTTTATTAACAACTTAGTTTATTTCTAATTCATATTAATTTCTCTTGTAGAATCAGCTCAAAGATCTCTTAATTACAGCTGGATTTCCAGAACCTAGTCTTGAACCACAAGCATATTACTTTGATGGTCCAGATTCCAAACTTGATATAGTAAGTTGATCATTTAGTTTATATGCTTAATAAGTATGAATATATGAATAATTGTATTCTGTTTGAATTTTATGATGCTTTACTATATTTTGTACACTTGACAATCTCATTTTACTAATTTTAGGTTGTGGCACTTTTAGCCATGGGACATTTCCCAAATGTTTGCTTCCATAAAGAAAAAAGAAAAGTAATCACAACTGAAGGAAGAGCTGCTTTAATCCATAAATCATCTGTAAATTGCACTAATTGTCCTGAAAAATTTCCATCTCCATTTTTTGTTTTTGGAGAAAAGGTTTGTTTATAATTTTCGTTGTATACAAAAAGATTCTTTTATTAAAAAAACCCTCATTAAAATAATCGATTTTATTAAAGTTTCTGTTAAAATATTAATATTAAATAACCATATCCCTTACTTAAAATCTAGTTATTTAAAATTTAGCTTATTAAATAATTTGTTTACTTAAAACTAATATACTATTAATTGATATTTATCTCTTAGTTGGATTTTTAATCATTTTCTGTGTTCAAGTATAAAACTTTTATTTTAGTAAAAAGACAAAAGTTAGTATTTAATTACTTCCGTGTTAACTGTTGATTTTCTGGAAGATTAGAACTGTTGACTAATTTTCTTATTTGAATATTTTTAGTAATTTTTTAAAAATTTCAACTAATTTAGTTTTTTAAATGGAAGAAAAATAATGTATTTAAATCAAAAAATGGTTTTATTATCAGTTTTGTCTTAATGTTTTAAATATACAAAATAAATTATACAAGTTTGTTTTTATTATCATTTATAAAAAAAATCATGCAGTTTTTGTAAATACTATTTTTTTATATTTCATTTTAAAAAATATTTGTTAATTGATTAGAATAATTATAGATTTTGTTAAATTACTTATTTAGTAACAATTATTCTTTCATGAAAATCCTAGTTATATTTTTTCTAAATATTTAAAATAATGTTGTAGTGATCCCTTTCTCACGTCCTTAATTAGTAACAGAAATGGCACTTCCCCTCTTCAGCCCATCTGGAAAGGGGTAAAATAAATTCCCATGCTTCGAGGTATGGATGCACAATTCGGATAGGAAATGTATTCCAACCCCCTTTTTTTCCTCTTGGGGCAAGCAGGTGCGGAGGAGATCATGATTTACCAGTTGAGCAGAAGAGTACTAACGACCCCAGCCACTTTGTACACAACCGTATTGGGATGTAGTATAATGTAATAAACGCTTCCTTGAATTGAAGTCTTGATTCTGTTCTTCGCATTGAACACGACCACTAAATCCCAAAAATGTTCAAAATTGTAAGAACATTTTTACTAAATTAAAAACAAAACACTTAAATTGATAAAACATGATTATTTATTATATGAATGTTAAGATTAAGTATATTTATTTTGCATAATTAAGTTTTCTGATAAGTTAAGAAATAAGTATGTCATGGAATATTTAATATATGTTAGAATTATTTTCTTTTATATATTGTTATAAAAAATTTTTATTTATCTTTTTAGATTTCATATTTAATCTGATATTAAAGAGAAATAAAAATAAAAGATCTTGGTTCCTGTTTAGAAAATAGGTTTTTAGATTAAACTTTAAAAATTCTATAACTGAATCAGCATTTTTGATCATTAAATATTAAAAAAGATTGATATTGGCTTTTTTTTTGTACTACGTATGCTTTGTTTTCACCCAACTTTAGCATGTTTATTTGCTTCTGTAGATTGTAACTGTAAAATCTGTCATGTTACTTAAAGACTTTTGCTTCCACATGACAATATAAGAACTTAAGGTTTTTGGAAGAAATAGTTTAGATTATAGTAAAATATAAAACAAAGCAACCTTGGACAAGTGTAATATTCTTTATAGACAAACTAATGCGTCTTAAACATAATTGGATAAAACCTGTTATAATTGAAGTATGTCAGCCGAGTTGTGGAAGCTTTTGTTGCCACCTGTAGTTTTAAAAAACATAATGAGTATATTTTCAAAACTAGTAAATTTTTTAGATGGTGAATGCTTTTTATCAGATTATTTATAGCAGTGTACAATACCCACCATAAAATTTGAAAAAATGTAATACTTAATCTGCAGGAAAATACTGTAAATAATTATTAAACTTCATAAAAATTTTAAACTTTTCCATTATTCAATTCAAAAATTTTAAATATTCAATCTAAAAATTTCTTTGAAGCTTATCTTGATCATCATTATAGATTAATAAAATAAGTACATGAATTATTTCAGATTCGCACAAGAGCTGTTTCATGTAAACAAATGACTATGATTACTCCACTTCACCTGTTACTATTTGGATCAAAGAAAGTTGAATATGTTAAGGATTGTGTTCAAGTTGATCGATGGTATGCAAAATTCCTTTTCTAAATATTAGATATATAAGTAAAAAAAGTAGTTTTGTTTTTAAAAAATTAATACCAGGAAAAATGAAAAATATCAAACTATTTATATCTTATGTTAAGCATTATAACTTTTTGTATGTGAAGTAAGTTAGAAGTTCTAGTTCCACATATTAGTAAAAATATCTTCCCTCAGTTGGAGAAATTTTTAAAAAATTTTATGTGTATTATTAATAAAATTGTTTTCTGTGTATCAGTGCAGTAATTTAAATTTTCATATAAATATAACAAAGTTTTTCATTAATATAATATATATATATATATATATATATATATATATATATATATATATATATATACATGTATATACAGGTGCTTATCAAAATATTGGAAACCCTTTACATTGTGAAAAATCCTTTATTAGTATAGTGTAGAATCACATTAATACAGCTGTACAAGTGCTGAGTATTTCTAAGAGGAATTATTCTTTATAAAGATATTGTGAATGTTCTGAAGGAAGAAATGCTACTAAAGAATAATGATTTTATATTGAAAAAAATCTAAGACTTACAAAACTTTAGTAAAGCTACCATATACCATGAACATATTGTAATAGCATGAATAAATGTAGATAAGGAAATGATATTTTACTGGGCAAATAATGTTTTGTAAGTAATATTAAATTTTTTTAAAAATGTGAAAGTATATGTTCTGAGGAATCATGTACTGGTGATTGTCATGTTAAGTGCCACAAATTCATTTATTGTTGTGACAAGCATATTGGGATGAATTACTTGCATCACAACTATTTCACAGACTTTTCTATTGGTGATATATTTGGAACACAGGTGTTATGAACCCAATTGAACATTTTCTATACCAATGTAGTTCCATACAATAATGCTGACATGTAGTTTTACGTTGTCCTAAAAAAACATTTCTTACAAAAATTGAATGAGTGCATCCATAAACTTTAATACAACTGAAATGTAACTGCCATTAATCAATGTATTGTGTAGAAGAACAAAAGGCACAATGGATCGGAACATAGATTCAATCTGACCTTGCAAAATTATTACTGGTGATCGGCCATTATGTCAAATGCATGTTAGCAATGTACATTCTCCATAATACTGTCAAACATACATGCAATCATGATACTATAAACATTATTAGGATTTGTCTGGAAATGTGACTGGTTATAGTCTTGAAAGTATTATAATTTTAATAGCTAGTATATATTGGTTATAGTTTATATTTAACCAATAAACCTTATAATCTTTTCCGTGTCTTAATAGCTTGGTTCAGAGTGCAAAATTAAATGGAAAAAACTTGTGACATCAAAGCATAATGAAAATTGTTGAAAAAATATGTAAATTTTAACAGAAAAAATGGCATTTTTTCCATTTAAAACTGTTATTTCTAAAATCATTTTTTATTTCATGCGAAATATTGCTAATTATTAAGTTTTACACAAATCATGTTTATATTTGATTTCATTAAATTCAGGATTTAAATCATGTTTAACTTTTATTAGTTCTGTTTCATACCATGTTTTGTCTTTGTTTTTGAATATTTTGTCCATTATGAATCTTGTTAGATTAATTTTTTTTGGTTTCAAAATGTTTCATCTATTGATATACTTACACAGTTTTATATTCAATGCATTTATTTTAATCACTAAATGGTCATTTTCTGTAAATTTAAAAGCTTATTTTCCCTTCTGAATGGAAGCCCCAGTATATATCAGTTCTGTAACTTGGAGGATGGAAGAATTATTAGCTCTTCCATCTCCTTTTCTGCTGATATATTTGCGATTCTTTGGAAAACCAGGTCTAGAGATGAGCGGACAAGGAAAAACAGACTACAATTAAAGTCAAGGTCAGAGTGTTTGAATGTTTTCATTAAATTCGGAAATTTAATAAAATTATTCAACCCCCTCTGACCTCTGAAATAATTGGTAAAAATTTTACATGACTGACATGGAATCAATCTTGAAATACCCAAAGCAAAACTTAAGAGATAAAATTATTTGCATTTTCTTAATTAATACTAAAAATGATTCTCTTTTTCAATGAGTGGAAGGATTCTTGAAAGCAGCATTGTATCATTAAACATTTGACCCTTTTGTACACTATAAACTGATTAACATTTTAAAATTATTTTTACAACCATTAACTATTAGTCTACTTCTATAATTTATCCTTATCTATTTTCCTGATTCATGGTCTTGGGAAGCATATGATTCTGTTAGGTAGTCAGCCTAATATAAAAATCTCATTCTTTAGCTCTTAGTATGCTTGATACTCAATTTATTGACCCACTGAAGGGATGAAAGATTGAATCGGCCTTCTCTAACCTTAAGATCAGTTCTTGGACATATGCCTTGGGAGTGCAAAGCACTATCTCTAAGTCACTAGGCTTCTGTTTATTTGATATAATATTTGTAAATTTATAAGTATTTAAATGAACTAATATAATATTATGAAAATTTTACATGATATTATATTAGTAAATATATTTATAATATAATATCATTTATTATAAATATATTTTTATTAGTTTATTTCAATAATTTTTGATAAGTGGTTTGGCAATTTTAATGTTAAAAATCTTCAATTCTATTAAAAGATTCAGTTTCCTCCATTTTCAGGTTCGAATCTGAGAAAGTAAATAATCAATAAAATGCAATGTTGAAAACTCATTGATTTCAAATTGAGTTATATATTAATTGTAAATGCTCACAATATCAACAACTCACAATGTATTCATAATTTAAATCACTTATGACCTAGTTTACATTATATATATTTTTTACATAAAGTGAGTATATATTTATAAATCTTAACATTGTGAGGCTGAAATTTTCTTCCTAGGATTAATTTGAAAATACCAGCAAGAGAAGCAGCTGCTATTGTGGCTTTACAACCAGTTATTGAAGATCTCATAATGCAGGCTGCTACTGATCCTGAATCATTAGCCAATCCTTTGCATATTAATAGTAAAATTACTGACGTTATTCGAAAGCTGTGTGATATAAATGCATCAACATTTGGAGAAAAAAAGCCTGAAGAGAATGTTGATAAAAGTTTTGACAATGGGTATATCTATTTCTTCAATCTATATTTTTAATTAGTTAATTATACAAAAATTAATGTGCCACACAATACTTAATATCTATAATATATTATTTGCAGAATAAAAATTTCAGCTTTTTTATATGCTTCAAAATATGATTTTTAGTTATATATTTATATACATATCAGATATATATTTCACATTTTATAGCCAGTAAGCAAGCTTCGTGAAAACTAGAACACATACAAAATTAGTTATTGATGTTCATTACTAATGCAACCATATCAGTATGAATTGGTGGTATGCTGTTATTGACAATTAATATACAAGTTATCAAAGGCTCTTATTCTCTATGTGAAATAAATTTAAACCAGAATTTTTTATTGAACTAAATTTCTTACAAACACTAAAAATTTGAAAACAATGCTTAGTTCAGTTTGTCTAATTCCCATACACAAATTTAATTAATGATATTCAGAAAATTGCAAGCCTTTTATTTATTTTTATTTTTGTATTTTTATTTATTTATTTATTTTTTAATGTTGAAGTTAATTTATGCCTACTAGATGAACTATTAAGGTGAGAAACTCAGTATACATTGTGAAGTATTACATTTTAAATACAGAGATGAGGGAGCAAAATCTTAGTATATACATGGAGGCATTATTGGCAGATTATCTTTATCACATTAGAATCTTTTCATGCTGGCTAGACTCTTTAAAGTACTGCTATTTCCATGGATATAGAACATTGTCATTACTATAATATTTAATTGAGATTTTAAGTTGACTTTGTTTTGACATCCTAGCGAACTTTTAAGTCAATAACTATGATTGTTTCCTTTTTGTTTGATGACATATGCCTTGTCTTAAGAAATAAAAAATTACTCTTAATAAAAAACAATGATAGGCATAATCAAATGTCTGTTTATATCCATCATAATGTTGATTTGCTATTTTTTTAGCTTTATAAATTCCTGTCTCTAAATTGCCCCTACATCTAAAAATAATGTATACATATTTCTGTTTCTCAATATTTTTCTTTGAATAGTATATTTTTAGATGTATCATATTCATTAATTTACTACATTTTTATAAACATATTTTTATATAGCATTTAAAAGATAATTTTTTAAAATTTTGTATTGATGCTGTCACAATGAAATATTCAATGTATCACATTGATATTTATTATATTTGACGTATATTTCTGCATATCATTATTTTTGTACATTTATGTTTTAAGCAGTTTCATTAAAGGTATAGTACAACAAACTTCACATTTTTTATTATTATGTAAATAATTGTTCATGAAGTTTCATTGTTGATGTAAATTGTGATATTTTATCATTATTGGGGTATTTTTTATTTGCAGCCCTCCTCAGAAAATGGTTCGCCTAAGTGGAAGCGTTTCAAGAGGCTATAGTGCTAGTGGAAGATTCACCAGAGGATCAAGCTATGGTAGCAAAGGATATAATGAACGAAACAATGGAGGATACGGTGGCCGTGGTGGAGGAGGATATGGAAATCGTGGAGGTGGAAGATATGGAAGTCGTGGTGGTGGAGGATATGGAAGTCGTGGTGCTGGGGGAGGATACGGAAATCGCAGTACTGGTGGGTATGGAGGTTATGGAAGTCATGATAATAGTGGAAATAATGATGGGAGATTCAGAGGTCGCGACAGTGGTAGAGAATATGGAGGACAAAGTGTAGGGGGATTTGATGGAAATGCTAATAAAAGTGATGGTGGTTATGGTGGTAATACAGGGGGAAGTTATGGAAATGGTCAAAATAGTGGGTATGGTAATTTTCGTAGTGGTGGTTATGGAGGCAATAATCAAGGCAGTAACTATGGTGGTAACAATTATGTAGGAAACGATGGGAGCGACTGCTTTGAGGGGCCTTCTTATAAAGATAATCGTGGTAGGGGTGATTATGGAAGCAATAATAGGGGAGGTTTTGATATTGATGCTTTCAATAGAAGTGGTTATGGTGGTAATAATAGAGGTGATTTTGGTGGTAATAATAGCGGTGGTTATGGTGGTAATAATAGCGGTGGTTATGGTGGTAATAATAGTGGTGGTTATGGGGGTAATAATATTGCTGGTTATGGTGGTAATAGTGGTGGTTTTGGTGGTAATAGAAGAGGGGATTATAGTGGTAATGGCAGTAGAGGTAATTACAGTGGCAGTAGTAGAGGTGGTTATAGCAGAAGTAGTAGTGGAGATATGTATAGAAGCGACCTTGGATTATATGCTGAAAGAAGAAGTAATTATAGTGAATATGGCAGTGGAAATAATGCTCAAGGCTGGTAATTAAGTACTTTGTAAATGTTTACATAAAATTCATTCATTAGTTTCGAATTGATCAATACATCACATGGGTGTCACTTTTTCCCTTATAGAACAAATTTGTAAAAGTTTAAATGTCCAAAACTATGCTTCAAAATAGGATACTGGAAGTGAAATGTTTACTTATTAGCAATAGAATAAAAGTAATTTTACTGAAGGATCTGATTGAGATTGATTTAAATGCTCTTAACATTAATGCATATAGGTGGAATTATTTGATAATTGCAGAGTGATGTTCTCAACAAGTACCTTGGGTATGCTATAATGATTAAATTTATTGTGTCATTATCGCCATTACAAATTTATATATGTATGTATATACATGATTTAAAGTTAAAAAAGCAAACAAACTTATATTTACTTTTAAATAAAAGTAAATGTGTTTTGTTTTGATTAAATTTTAAAATGTCATTGTTGATTTTAAAATAAATTGAGAAAAATATTTCCATTTTTGCAGTGGCTTTTTAGGTCTAAAATTACCATAAAAATGTCTGTATGGTAAAAAGTTGTGTTAAAACTAATTCAGTAAGTGTTGAAAAATTTAAGTTTTGTGTTTGGGGTAAAGAAAAACCTGAATGTATATATTATATAAACCTTTTATATTTATAATAAGGTTATCGTAAAAATAATATTACACAATTGTGTATAGTTACTGTCATAATTTAAGAAAATTGTGAATTTTAATATTTGTAAAACAAAAATTTGTTTCAAATTTTAAAAAAATCTGGCTTAGTCTTAATTTTTGATGAGAATTTTTCCCTTATTCATAACATTTCTTTCCTCCATTTTTAGGATTTGGTAAAAGTGTCACCCATGGACATTATATCTAGTGTAAATATGGAATATTATTTGCTTGTAAACAGTAATTTCATAATACAAAGTTGTCTATGTTACTCATTGTTATCATTTTAAATAAAGTGCAAATTATTAAGGTGTATGTACATTCTATTTATAAAATATTACAAGCTTTCTTATTTGCAGTAATGCATCATTTGATTTGATTTTTTTTCTGATTGTATTTTTCATGAACTTATTAAGAATATTTTATAGCATTTTATTTCTTTGATTGTAACTGCATCAATATAATTGCTAATAAAATTTTACTGACAATGAAAAATAATAATAATATATATACTACTACATAAAAAATACTTTTACTTGAAGGATTTATATCAATAGTAGACAAATTTAGTAAAATTTTAAGTATTTAAGATAAATTCACTTTTAATTGAATAGCAAGTTTAAATATGTAAAATACAAAAAAAGTAATTTTCTTCAAAAAGCTGTGATCAGGTGCAACCTTTTGTTCATCATGAAATGTTAGATTTCATCAGAATAAGCCCAAAACATTTCTTTCCTGTTCTAGTTTAAAATTTATAAGTTTCTGTATGCCTTAAAAATTTATAAGTTTCTGTATTATCATTAAAAATATGTAATTTGTATTTTGACTATGAAAGTAACAAAAAATTTAGTTTTTCTCTTTTATAGGGGAAAAATGTTATTTATAAGAGACTAATTATAATGTAAAAATCTTCCTAAATTATAATGCAAAAAGTCTTTAAAGGTTTATGTATATATTTAACAATTAAATATGCTATGGAAAAGTAAATGTAATCTCAAAAGATTTCATTGCTGTATTATTTATCCAACTATATATAAATTTTAAGAAAAATTATAACTAGATTATTTATAAATCATTAAAAGTTCTTAAAGTATAAATGTAGGCAATTACTTGTTGTATCATTACTTATGCTTAACTATGCTTTCTAACTTGCACCAATTTCTATGAGATATAGTTAACAAGATATTTTTTAATTCAAGCTGAAATATTTATTTGAAGTTATCAAATATTTGCCTTTTTATGTGCTACCTGCAAATTAACACATTAACACACTCTGCTAATGTAGGCAAATTTATAATTTGAATTTTCTTTTTTTCCATTAATTGTTTCCTCTAAATTTTTCAAATGATTCTAAAAAATTCAAATTTTGAAAAGAAATTTTTCTGTTTATGCATGTAAGTTTGGAAAATCTTTAATTTTCTGTATTACCAATATGTTGCAATTTGTTATCCAATGAGTTTATATATATATATATATATATATATATATATATATATATATATATATATATATATATATATATATATATATATATATATATATATATATATATATATATATATATATATATATATATATATATATATATATATATATATATATATATATCTTTTATTAAAAAAATAGCTGAAAAAATCATTATATTATTTTATCTAGAGTAGAAGCATATAATGAAATTTTTTTTCATTATCAAATATTTGAAAAAAATTTTTTGCACAAAATTAGTTTTCTGTTTATTTTAACTAAAAAACTTTAATATTATTTGATACAGAATTATGTAAATGTGAACAGCAAAGTTTAATCAAGTTTGACAATCTTAAAAATGTACAGAAAAACATTCAATCAACAAACTTTAATTCCAACAAGAAACAACAAACAATAACATTTTAAACTTAATATCTTACATACTATTTTTGTATACAAATTATCAAAATTATAGATATTAGATTTTAAGATTCTTCTTCTTAGAGTTGGGTTTGTGTTATATTGGGCACCTCTGCTTTTATCAGCATTTTGTACTCTTAACTCCAAACCCAATGTTTCCTAGTTGCAGCTGCTCGGGTCATCCACTTTATTAATTTAATCCGATAACCCTTTAATGGAGCCTAGGTGTAATTCTCTAGTATGGGTGAGGCCTAAAGAAGTTAATCTAGGGAGGCAAGAGCCTCGCATTTGTAAATTATATGCTTTGCTGTTTCCTCTTGTGCATGACATTTCCTGCAGATAGGGTCTTGCTGAAACAGTCCCATCTGGTCAGAGAGTCAGTCATGCAAGTGATAGCTTCCTGACTTTCACCAGAAGAGGATGGTTTGGAGGTCATTTCTACCTCCTGTAAGGGATTCATTGCTGCCCCTTCACTCGATTGCATCTGAGTTCTCTTGTATTTTTCAGCAAGGTCTACTTCAGAGGCTTCACCTGCAAATGCAGAAAGGTTAGTTGTTTCGTGTGTCTTTTCAGCCATAAGATAAGAATTAATAAGGTCAGGTAATATGACAGTCCACCCAGCATTGCCTGAGTTACTGGGCTAGGCAAAAAGCTCTAGAAGTTTGCCAGGCAACTAGGGGCTCCGTTAAGACACCATTACTGCGGTGCCAAATAGCCCTAGGCAGGGGTCGCATAACACCAGAGTTTACGGGAGCTGGTTTGCGGCCTCTGATTCTATATTCAAGGCTATCCTGTCATTCCTACAGGACGTTTGGTGATCTACCACCTGCAGATGCACCTGGTAGCTGCCAGGATTCAAAAGAATGATTCACTTTTAAATTATGTAAAATGAACTTTTTATATCCTGTAATATATGACAGATTTCAACAAAATTTATCTTTTCATAAAACTAATATATATTTATTAAATTTTTAAAGTTGATAGCTAAAAACTTGTTTGTGTTTCTAAAATGCATAAACATTTTTGTAGTGAAATAAATAAATTTCCCATAAATGCAATTGAAGGCTAAATAAGCCAAATAAAGAATTATTAATTAGCACTTTTTAAGGTATCTTAATAGCTGACCATTAGGGTAAAATGTTCAAGATGTTTAAAAATAGTAAAAAAATCATAGTGCACCTTTTATTGTTTCATAATACTTGAATTGAAATTTTATGTTGCATAAAATGAAAATTTTATTTAAGTATTACAAAGCAAATATATGCTCTATGACAATATATTCTTAATTTTGTTGGTTAAATCTTAACTTTAATATGGAATTCATTATGGCTGTATTGTAATTTATTGACTCCTAGAGACAGTAGGACCTGTATTATACTCAACTTTGATTTATAAATTATGGAAAATCAATGAGGAATTACTTTAAAAACAACCATTTGAAATGCAAATAAGAATTTGATGTGAAAAAAGTTTAGTTTTTCAATAAATGTGTCATCTCACCATTTTCCAAAAAACGGATCAAAACATCTAAATAAAAATAATAGGTAATAAAACCATCAAAGAAGAAATTTAATAAATTTTTTTTTAGAAATATTTATCAAATTATGAATAACATAATCTGTGTTTTAAAAAAAGACATGATTTTAATTTTTTTTATCACATGCCAAATATATTCACAATACAGCAGACCTGTAAATTTTTATGCAAAAGTTCTATTTTACTGATGGCATGGAATATTTTATGCATTTTGGTTTGCAGAGCACAGAAATTATTGATAATTTAAAAATATATTTTGTGTTAGAAAAAGTTAATGGGAAAAAATATTTAGAGTTCTGTTATGCCATATGTGTTTACTGTATAGCCTTCTTGTTCTCTATAAAAATGAAATTTCATTGCTTTATGGGTGTGCTGATAATAAGGGTTTTTAAGGAATTAACATAAGGAAAACAAGCATTTTTAATTAAACTGTTACCAATTTTACTATTTTCTAGGGCATTTGATGGGAGTAACAAAAGTGCATAGCTGCCAACTCTACTGATTTTATCGGGAAATTCCTGATTTTTCATAATTTCTCCCGATTTCCCGATAATGTATGAAAATCTACCGATTTTTAGCAATTTCAGTCAAAAACATTAAAACAGCTGAATTCTTTTAGTAGATGAGTTTCTGAAGAATAATTTCCAATATTTTCCTATTTATGCTTACAGTTTTAACTATTTTACATTTTAATGCAATGTGTGAACGGTTGTTCAGTCATATAAAAAATATAAAGAATGAATTCAGATCCTCACATTTTCTGCTGAAAATGTAGGAAGTTTAATTATAGCTAAATATTATCAAAACGAAAAAAACTGTTTTGAACAGTAGTTCACAAATTCATTTCTAAAAAATGCTACATTGGCAACATGTGAAAAAAAATTGCCATGAATTATTCGAATTTGAAATCTATTATGTTTTTTATGGATAAAGTATTTGCTAATTTTTATATTCTTAGAAGCATTTGCCACTGAATTATATTCCTTTAGTAATTTTTTAAGTTTAATATTGATAAATATTAAACTTTAAATATAAAAAATAAATATTAAGATATAAATGTTGATGTTTATTTTTTTACATGTACATTCTTTTATTTTTCATATTTCCTTAATGAGTTTGATAAATATTTTATTAAAATATTAAGATTAACACAAAATATGCTTAACATAAATCATTCTCAGAATGTATAATCTAAAAAGTAAACTTGTCTTTTTGCGGTATTACCATTTTAAACTTTGTTTCAAGTAAAAGTGTTGCTATTTGTTTCTCATGATTTCCCCCCTCAAAATAAGAAGAATTTATTGATTTTTTTCTTTCCAAGGTTGGCAGGTATGAGTGATTGAAAATTGAATTCTTTAGTTGTAAACTTTAAACTCAATCCCATTCACAATTTCATTCAAAGCTCCTTATTGTCATTTTCCAGTTAAACAGAAATGCAAAGAGAGAAAACATAAGCTATTTTCAAAAACAATTTGAATGATTAAAAATCGCTTTTGAGCACTGTCTTGAATTTAGTGCTAATGCAATTATATGCAAAGGAAGAAACTTTAATAACTTGGTTAGTTACTCTTGTAATTTAAAAAATTCTGTTGTTGAAGAAGGTGCTGCAAGCTTGCCAGTTAAATTTGATGAGGTTACAGTTGACATCTATTTTTTAAAATGTCCCAAAACAAAAGCATACCTAAAAACTATGTGACAATACTTAAACATCTGTAATTAGAAATATACTCTTATTTGAAACAGATTACTTTTGAGTAATCAAAAAGATCCGTGTAACTTGGTTATAGAAGTAATGCACCCAATATTGCTAATGAAGAAAGGGGGAAGGGCACAGCTTCTAATGTTTGGGAATGTTTCATCATTTTTTGTGATTATATTTTAAACAAATCTTTAAAACAAGATCTTTTATGTACTTTGCAATCGCCTGATATAAAAAAAACTGGATGCCAAATTTTCAAATATTTCTATTTTTGCTGGCAACTTAAATGAGTGAATCTAGATATGTTAACATCAGAAAACTAGAGAATCAGTTTTTGTCATTACAAATTAAAGACTTATGTAAATTATAAAAACTGAAAATGAAGGTTTATTCTCAGTAGTTTGAAATTAGTCAAATTAAGAAAATAGATATTAGTTACAAATGTGTCAGAGAAAGCTAAATTTATGCCATCTTTGTGGTATCTCATAGCAACACGCAATGTAATGATGGATTTTATAAAACACGAGTTCAGTAAGAGTTGGTAAAAAACTAATAAAATAAAATAAAATAAGCCCTTTGTACAGTATTGAACTATTTCAATATATGAAATTTTAAAAATATTATTTAATCAAGAAAGTATTTTCATGTTTTTTAAGTATTTCTTAAAATTTTAACCTAAAATTTTCCTTTTATTAATTGTAAGTATATGTTTCTAATTGTTAACTTTTATATTTGATTTAGAGAAACTACTATAAATATGTTACTTTATTCTGTTCAGATAATTTATTTTTATGACAAAATTATTGAAATATTTTTGTGCATTATAATTTAACTTTTGCTGAGATATGCAAAGCATTCTTATAAACATTACCTTTATATTCAGAAAGCATAAATGATAATTCTATACATTCTTGTTTCTATGAATTTAATGCAACTAAAGATTTATTTTTAGCTAAAAATGGTGCATAAATTAAAGTCAAGTAATTAAAAAAATAAATTAAGGAAAAATGTTTTAGATAGATGTACTTAATTTTAACACTTCTCAAAAAGTTGGCAGGAATGTAATAGGCTTGCCAATGTTATGCAACGTTTAAATATTTTATAAAAGTGGTACAAGATTAAATCTATTGTGCATACTCTATACCTATTTATTAATTATATAAAATTACACCATAATTTCTTATAGTTTTCTATATACCCTATTTCACTTGTCAATGTTAGATTAATTATTTCTCAATAACCTATTAAAAATTATATACTTGTTATTTGCTTTCTATTTATATCAAATATTGAATTTCCAAGCAATAATAAATAAAAATTGTATTATGGACAACCAAATAATTAGCATTTATTAAAAAGAAAAATGAAAGTTAATTTAAAGTTATAGGAAAAAAACTAAAATTTTCAACTGATACAGATTTTGATGAATTAAACTAATCAGATTTAATGTCAAATTTTATAAGATAGTAAATCAGGAGCTAGAAGTTTTGTGTAATAGTAATGTACACCAAACTAATTTATAAATAATTCAACATGCCATATGTTGAAAATATTTTATATGAATATATTTTTGTGTGTGTGTGTATATATATATATATAAATATATATATGGTAACTAACATTTATTATCAAAACTTTATAAAATAATTCCTTCAACTTACCATTAATATTATACATATATGTATCTTAAACATTTATTAAAAAAAGGAGTATTCTTCATATTTGAATAAAAATTTTAATCTGAGCTTTGTCTTTGCATTGTCCAACTAAATCTTGCAATATTGAGTAGTATAATGCATAAAGTAGCAATGTAGATTGCTTTTAACCCCTTGCCAGTGTCGCCCGAATCTAGTTCGGGCAACTACTGCGTGCAGTATTTGTAATGCCCGAACTCAGTTCGGGCAGAAGAAAAATTAACATTTCTATTTTGTGAATCCCGAGATGAGCTTGTTTTTATTTTAGGATACTTTATTTCATATTTTCCTTATAAATGACACAAATGGTCCTAGTTTTTTTTACCAATTCTGACTTCGGTTGGGGGTTTAATTCTTATAATAATATAAAGAATAAAATTAAGCAGTCAAAAAAATTTTCCATTTTTTAACTATTTTTCTGAAATATGTCACAGTTAAGGGGTTAAAAATTGTGTGGCAAATCTAGGACACATGCCATAAGTTGCCAATGCATGGGCAGATTGATCTATTCACATGTACATAAGAAGTAAATATACAGAACATTAATTTGGTAATAAATGTTTATAAATATTTATTTTATCTTAAGAGAATATGGACATATATAGAAAAAGTCATAATTTTGGTCAGTACACTTTATTATACATTTGATTTATAAGTACATATATTACTGTTTTATACAGACATTTCATTTTTCACATGCATGTTTTTTGTTAATCATAAAAGAGGAATTATATTAAACACAATTAGCACATTTTTGAAGAAATTTTTGTTACAATTTATTTTTCAATTTCAAACTTATTGTAAAATTAACGATGCATTAGCAAAATTGCAATATCATTAAAGATAAAATAATCGAGCAAAAGGCTGAAAACACCATACAATTATGGATGCAAATTCAATTTATTTCGATTCATTTTTAAAATTTTAGTTTTAAATGTTTCTTATCAAGATTCATGTTAAATTAATTCAAATTAAGTTAAAGGTAGTAATTGAAATCTGCTCAATAAACTATTATTCAATTAATTATATACCTACAGCTATATACTGTTTTCATTTATAGCTAAGTGTATATTTAGTTTATTAGAGAGTTCTTGTAATCGAAAACAGATTAAAAAATTATTTTGAGAAACAAAAACAAAAAAAAAAAGCATTTCTAAGGTCTTATTGATAATTGTATTAGCATACTGCAAAACATCTAATTTAACAATGACCTACACTATTTAAAATGGATTCCAAATTACATATGAAGTAGGAGTCAAGTCTAAGAAAAAACTATGGTAAAAATCATTAGCAATAGCTGATTTGTTACCAACTTGGTCATCAATTAATTAAATATTACATAACTGAATTAAAGTATTAAAAAAGCTAAATTATTAGAAAAGTTATTTCAAAACAAGGTGGCTGGCTGTAAGCTAGTAATTTTTGACAGGAATGAATTGATTAGAATAAGCAATAATTTCAAGATAGTAAATTTCAGTTATTCTTGAACTGTTCGAACTTTTAAATATGCATAATAAACCTAAAATTTCTGAAAATGGAAAAAGTTTTTATATTAAGGATTTATTGATAGTTTTATAAGCAGCATCTTGGACAGCAAAAATATTTAAAATTTAAGAAATGAATTTTCAGTTAAAATATTAATTATATTTAATGTGTGTATATTTTTTTATTTGTAATAAGTCAAATTAAATAAACCGATTATTATTGTTTAAATCTGTAAGTTTATTTACAATTTTATCTTTATTTAATTTTATAAAAAATTTAATAATTTTAATTAATAAAACTGTTCTTAATTCCAATGTCTTTTTTAAGTTAGAAAAAAAAATGGAGATTTCTTCTGTTCTCTAAAATTTATACCAGGAAAAAGAAAATTGTCTGAAAATTTATAGTAATATAACTTGGCTAATATATTAGTAAAATATTTTTTCTTAAATCTTATTAAAAAATTACATAAAGTGAAAATACCGCATGAAGATTTTCCATTTTTAAAACATACTCATTCTCCTATTATATTGTAAGAATTTATTACTAAGTTAAATAGAAATGTTAATCTTATGAAATATAGTATGCAGTGTATATTTTAAATTATTTATGAACTTTTCAATATCTATTAATATTAGCTTATTGCATGCTTATTATTGGATGAAAAAATATGTATTATATAATGTTCAAAAGATATAATTATTAAAATTTACCATATTGCACATAATATTGATAATACTAGTCTTAACTTGATAATTTTTCTTTTAAAATAATGTTATTATACTGATTTCATTATATTGGGGAAAAAATTAAAAATTAGAGAAGTAGGTGACTTTTGTTCATTAATTCTAGAATAAAAGATAAAACCCATAATTTCTATCAAGTCCATCGAAAAAGTTAAGAAAATACATGTCAAATATTGATTGACAAGCATATCAATGTACTCTTAGTGGCTATGAAGAAAATTGTCTCATGACAAAAATTTATTGACTATTTTATTTTGGAACAAGGAAACTAAAATGAAATTCTTTTAATATCACAAATATTCAGTAAGATGTGCTTATTTCATTACAGAAACCTTAACAATAGACAAATATCATAGTTAGTAATGGAATTTCTAATGCAGGAAAAAAATCTTATGTTTGTAAATATAAGCAAACAGTGAAATTGTTCGCCTAAATTTAACTTTTTTGTAGCAAATTTTACTGCCTAATTATTTGTGCAAGTTTAAAAATATTAAAGTTCTATTATTTTAAGAAAAGTATAATTTTGAATACACGAGATGCGGCAAAATTTTACTTAGAATACAAATATTGTATCAAGGACAAGAGTTTTGAATTTCCAAAATTGTTTTGCATTTTCTGTTTGTTTCCATTGCATTTAAAATTCACAAAAGTTAAATTTATATTATTTTTAAGTGTCACTATTTCAATATCTTACATTAAGTAATATTTTAAATATTTAAAAGATTAAAATTTTTTATACACCCATGCAAGTAAATATTAAACATTATTTGCAAACTAAGAATTATATTTCAAAAAAGGGAGGAAAAGCACAAAAGTGGCAAGTTATTCACTTCTTTGAAATTTTACTTCTGCCAAGCATTCTTCAGCATCTGTTTCTGCATCAGTGTGCTTTGATTTCTTTGCTAATTTCAAAGCCATTTTACAAGCTTCTTCCCCCTTTGCAACATTACCAACTTGCAAATAAGTTGCCCCAAGATTGCAGTAAAAAGCAGGAATATCTGTAGATTCACTATCAACTGACCTTCTAATGACAGTTTCAAAAGTTTCAATTGCTGAATCATATTCTTTAAGTAAGCTTTGCACACTGCCAATGTCATTCAATAATACTAAGGTTTGAGGGTGTGAAGAGCCATTTAATTTTTCGGATATATCAAAAGCTTTCTGGAAATGTTCTTTAGCATCTTTTAGTTTACCTATACTCAATAAATGTTTGGCATACCAATCTAAGCTCATTGCCCATAAGAGAACCGTATCTTTTTCCATATCAGATAATGAGTCTGGATGCTGAAGATCTATTGTTTCTATCTTTTTTATTTGGGTACTGATACAGAACTTGAAACCTTGTTCAGCTTTTTCTCTTTCATTTCTATGACTATATATTGAAGCAAGTTTAAGAGAAATTTCAACAATAGTATTATCATCAAATGGAGTTCCAGTGGCTAACAGTTCTTTTGTAACTTCAATAAACAATTTTTCAGCATTTGGGTAATCACCTTTTTCATATGCTACATTGGCTAGAATATCAAATATGTATCGTTGGGCCTGCATATCTTGCCGCTCTTGTGCTAATTTTAGAGCAAGGTGCAAGATATTTTCTGCTTTGTCATAATCTTTCTTTTGAAGATTTAAAATGCCTAATTTAATAACAGATATCATAGGATCTTCTTCTTCCTTTTTAAGACCAAGCCAAGTCAAAATTCCAGCAATAAGTACATGACCACGATTCGGCCTGAAAGTAAATTTAATAAATAAGCAAATTGAAATATATTTATAAATTAACCAATTTCCACAAATATCTTGGAAATATAAAATTGAATGTCTTTGCCTATATCTAGAATACATAAAATATTTCAATAGTTAAAATATCTATTCAATATTTATCGTTTAACAGATCTATATTATGTACATTATATAAACTTCAAAACAAATAAATTACTTTATTTTCATAGAATAGTCCCTCAACTCATGCCTTAAATTTTTGCAGTAATTTAGTAATTAGCATTAATTATTAAATACAATCTTTCCATCACTAACAACGAACATTTTTAAAAATAAATTTTTATACCATAAGAATTTTTAAAATAGGCTAAATTTATAAATGTTAAAATTTCATATAAAAAAAGCTTTAAATAACAATAATTTTAGAAATTAAAATCTAAGACCTAATCAAAATAAGCTAGACAACAATAGAAATATCACTTTATATTGAAAGATTTTTAGAATAGAATGTTTAAACATCTTTTGCATTTACTGACACAATTATGCATGAAGGGACATAAAATAATTAAGAGAAAATACTTTCAGAGTAATACCATAGAAGACAATGCTAAGATTTTTGAAATTTTTTTTTTCATTTATTCAGCATTCTATTGATAAATTTTTTTCTGAAGTTATGCTATGCTTGTTACTTTCATAAAGAAATTTTAAATTAAAATCGATTTTATTAAATTTCTATAATTTTTTTATTTATCTGTCTTATATGAATCTATGAATGATAAATAAAATGACAAAATAGAATCTTGTTAAACTTGCCAAGAACATCAAAATAGGTTTTCAAACAAGCTACAATGCTTCCGCGATTTCATTTAACCAAGTGTCTTTCTGGTGCAAAATCCAAAAGAGGACATCCTGCACTGAAGGGATTTCATTTAAAACAGCTATGTAAACAATGTACAAAAAAAGTTTTTTTTTCCCCTGTATTTATAGGAATCTAAGGCAAGTATCAATAGATTTTTTGAACAATAAATGTACACAGAGACTTCCATCAATTATTTATCATTTTTCTGCTATAAAGACTTAAATAATAAATTCTGGTATTTATTGCTAGGATCTGGTATTTTTCAAATTGCAGTTTTATTTCATTTTCAGAGACAGCATTTAGAAAATGCTTATTTTTATTGTGTATGCAGCAGAAATGTTCTAGATATCTAAGAACATATTTTATTATATTAGTTCCTAATTTACAATTTGAGACAATAACCAGGTACAGAACATATAAATTACTGCAGGTAATATTTGCTATGTTTTTATAACTGTTATCATGTATGTCCTAATTTTTAAATATTCATAATAAATGATTTACTTATAACACATAAATATTATAAATTAAAAATATTTGCTAAATGGATACCAAAGCTAGCAACGAAACTGATATTTTCTGATAAATTTTTTGCCATATTTTATATTAAATAATTTTGTTTTCAACAGATGATTACTTTAATAATTCACAAGATTTCTTGTCATTTTAATTATATATAAATTTTAAAATTACATAATTTAATGCTTATTTGTTTAGGTAACTGATATTTCTGTTGCTTTTAATAATTCCATAAAGTAAGTATATTTTCCAACATAAAAAAGTAATTTCAGTTTTTTTTCTAATTTAAAAATGTACTGAGCATAATTTTATTGCTATTTTATTATTAGTGTTTTATTAATACTAAGCATAGGTTTAGTATATATATAGATGTTGTAGTTATATTTATTACTTAAGATCAGTATAAACAATAGTTACACAAAAACAGTTTTATTTATTATATCTTTAATTTGTGATAAAAATAATTTGAATAAATTTTAAAAATTCAAAGAGTAAATTTAGAAACTTGTCTAATAGAATTTGAATAATTTAATTTTAATACTTTTCATATCATTTAAACAAATTTTCATTTTTATATAAATTATTTCAGACTTAGTGGCTTTTCTTTAAATAACAATTTTACATAAGAATCATATTTATGTTTAAATATCATGTATAATTTATAATCACATTTATAAATATTTAAGTTCTAAAATTCGTATTAAAAATAAAAAAAATTCTTGACAAAATAATTATTTAAAATAATACTAAACAGGATGAAAATGCACAAAATAACAATATATAATTTTCAATTTGACATTTTTATGGTAATATTTATCTTTCAAGAAACAATTTATAGACACTGCATTGCACTATGACACAGAAAACATGAAGATTCATTTTCTGTCGAGTACATGAATAAGTCGTTTTATTAGAAAAAAATCAGTAAAATATATAGTATTTAATACTTTTTAATTTTGATAGTTCAAAATATGATAGGTAACACATTATTTTGATAATCCAATTTTCGTGCTTATATTATGCTTATTCGAATGTACTTTAATACTTTAAAATAAAGTGATTTTTCATTATAACAGAAATCCAGTTTAAATAAAAATATAGCACAAATATAATTAAAGAAAATTGTGGGAAAATATTTAAAATGGGAAATATTAAGCAATTACCGAAATTCCTGCTTTCCAGATTCAGTCAATTTTATGCTAAAAACAGATGAATTTCTAGCTTTACAATTAAGAAACGATGCTTCACATTGCACACATTTGCAGTTCATTCGGTATTTCCAGAAACGTGTGAGAAATGTCCTCCATAAATTAAATCTTAAACTGTACATGATTTTAAACACTACAAATTTATATATAGCTATGAAAATTTACTAAACAGAGAAAAATGTTCGCTACAAAAATGAAACTACACATGCTACAATGCAAGAACAATCTTTTGTTTTTGTTTACAGTATATATAGTGAACTCAATCATACAGTTACGGTTTTATTACTGTACTTTATATATTTAAGATAAAACTTGGAATAGATGGCGCTACTATCATGGCAATTTAGAAAGTTTTCAGTACGGAACTTCTTTACTGATCAAACATTTTATCGGCTGTGATTTTATAGTTTAAGTTGTTTTAAAGTACTCATTTATAAATTTAACTGACAACATTACAATACCCTGATTGATATGCCGAAAGCGATAACTACAGAAATAGTCTCATGGTGAAAATTAAAACCGAAATGAATGGACGACCCGCGAATAAAAATTTAATTTGACAGTGCTTGGCAAATTAAAAGAAATATGCATTTATTTTTATATATTCATTTTCTTTTCCTCTCTGTTTAATTATTATTTTTTTCTTCCTTTTTCGAAGAACTGATGATATTTCTCGATTTTTTGTTCTGGAAAACATAAATCAATAGAAATAGCACAGGAAGCTTTTAATCAGTAAAGTGTCGAAAGGGGTATTTTGTGTTAGTTACAGCTAGATTGGCGCTAGCAAGCGTTATCTTACTCTCGAGAAGCAGACATACAGGGTGTCCAGAAAAGGACTCCCTGATTTCAAAATAAAATATCTCGAAAACAAAGATCGATAGAGGAATGCAGTAAACGGTATATTTATTGTGAAAGCTGTAAGAATTTTATACAGCAGTTTAAAATAATTGTTACAAAAGCTACTATTAGATGGCGCTGTACGCTGTACAGCACCATCTGTTAGCAGCTGTCCAGAACGATCAATTCCACTTTTGTAGCGTGAAAAGAGGTTAGCGTACCGAAGGAAGAGATTAAACCATGTACTCCATTGAACAACACGTTTTTCTGGTGGTAGAGTACCACACGTTAACAGAGAGTCCTACGGCAACAAGGCGCAGTTTTCAAGCACGATTTAATGTTCCAAAAGGATTCGATGCGAAAACCATTCGTACGCTCTTTGCCAAATTTCAACGAACAGACAGCGTAACTGATGATCTAGTGGGGAATGTTGGCTGCAAGCAAACTGCAGTTACGCCTGAAAATGTCGCCACATTTTCTGGAATTATTCAGCAAAATCCGATGTCATCCGTCCGTAGAATTGCATCTGAGACTGGTTTGAAGCGTTCCAGCACGCAGAAAATACTGAGAAAGAGCCTACACATGTTTCCATTCAAAATTCAAACTTATCAATCCATACCCGTACGAGCTGCGCAACAAAGGGTTGACTTTGCTAATCAGATGCTCACAATGATTGATAGTGAAGGATTTGATGTTGGCTGCATCTGGTTTACAGGTGAAACACACTTCCACCTGAATGGATTCGTGAATAAACAGAATTGGTGATTTTGGGGTTCCGAAAATTCATATTGGTGTGAAGCGAAACCCCTGTATTCTCCTTAAGTTACTGTGTGGGCTGATGTATGCAGCAGAGGCATTATTGGCCCTTTTTTCATTCGAGAAACAGTCACTAGTGAACATTACGTTGCAATTTTGGAACACTTTATCGCCCCACAGCAAGTGTTAGAGGATCGATCACGTACTGAATGGTTTATGCTAGATGGAACATGACCACATCGTACCGAACAAGTGTTTCGCTTTCTTGATGAATACTTCTGGAATCGAGTCATTGTTTTGGAATATCCCCAATTTACTAGTGCAGGCATGGATTGGCCTCCAAATTCGCCGGATTTGACTCCCTGTGACTATTTTTTGTGGGGCACATTGAAAGACATCCCGCTACGCTGGACGAGCTTGAATTGGCGATCTGTGTGGCATTTGAATCCATTTCTGTTGAGACACTACGGAATGTGATGGCAAATTTCATTCTTCGTTTGTGCCACCTCTGTAGTGCCAACGGTGAACATTTTAAAAACATTGTAATGTGATTTTTTGCAAAGAATGTTTTCATACAATTATTGCATTTATGGATGGTGATATGAGCTGTACAGCGTCATCTGTTAGCAGCTTTTGTAACTATTATTTCAAATTGCTGTATAAGATTCTTACAGCTTTCACAATAAACATACCGCTTACTGCATTCCTCTATCGACCTTTGTTTTCGAGACATTTAATTTTGAAATCAGGGATTTCTTTTCTGGACACTCTGTATGTAATATTGTGTGTGGTAAAAATCCAATATAGGTGAATTAGATCTTACATAAAGCAGACTGCGCATTTTAAGCTCCAGCCAGCGGTTTTTTCTTTTGATGCAAATTATAATCTTATTAATTGTGTATGGAAATATTTCGGACATATAGCATCATTATGAATATTGGTGAAATTATTAATAGCATAGCGTAGCTAGTGCATGTTTTGGTTATTCGTAAATTATTTCATCCTAAAATACTAAAAACGCCGGGCTTTTAATGAATTGACCTATTTAAAAATTTTTGCAGTTCTAAAAGATAAACCAGTGTGTCTCATCAGCAATGAAGCTGAAGCAAGCTTCAAAGAATATAACATTTTACGTCATTTCACATCTAATAAAGTATCATCTAAGAAAAAGCTATACATATTAGTTACATTATGGCATATAATATTGCTAAAAATAATAAAGTTCTAAATGATGGAAGTTCATTAAACAATGCATATTCCAAATTTGTGATGTTTTATGTTCAGGCAAGAAAAATAATTTTGAGACTAAGCTTTTCTCCAAAAGTGAAGACTTCCAGTATCGAAATTATCGATAAATATTTAACATCACATTCAAAGCCAAGGATTGATGAGGTAAAATTTTGATCCATAGCTATAAATGAAAGCAATGATAAATGATGTTTCTCAACTGTTTGTAGTATCATTTATAAGAGGTACTGATGACAATTTTGAAATTACCAAGTTACTGGCTTGCTTGCTTTTTTTAAAGGTGAACTGCAACAGGATGTGCTATTTTTCGTGAGTTTTGGAAAGAATTTTTAATTATGAGAGAACCTAATAACAAATATGTAATATTATAACCGATGGACCACCAAATATGACAGCAAAAAAAAAAAAAAAAAAATCTGGATTTCTTGAACTCTAATGAAAATTATCTCTGGAATAATATTGTGTAATAGTAATACATCTAGATGTTCTGCATAAATTTGCATTAAATATGAAACCTATGTTTTATGCAGTCGTTAAACTTATAAATACTATTAAATTTCGCAGCCTTACTCTCCGGCAATTACGAGATTTTTTTTCAGTCGGTGCAATCTGAATGATCTGATGTACTGTATTATACGAAAGAAAGATAGCTTAGTGCAGGATGTGTTTTGAGTGAGTTTTGCAACTAAAAGACGTCATTATGTCTTCTTCCATTAGAAGCAGTGTTCTGTGGAGAGCAAAATATTAAAATAAACAGATTGGGGCTTTCAGATTTTATATTTTTAACAGATATTCTTTGTCATATGAGCAACTTGTATGTCAAGATGAAAAAAAAATATCAATGATATGTGGACTTATCTAAAAACTTTTCAACTAAAATGTAATTTTTTTTGTTGGGTAGCTACCCGAACAACCATGAAAATTCAAACAACATCCTAAAAACACCTCTCAGACATTTATCTGAATATAGCTTTGCCTCTTAGATATCCATACGATCTATATATGTATCTCCAAATTATATATTGCTTTTTTTCTTCCAAATATACAGAATCAAACACATTATTTACTTTCAGACATCAATTTACCTTGCTACAATACGTTACAGTTTCTCATACCAACGAATTCCTTTCATAACAAATTTTTTTTTTAGAAGCTTATGAATTTGAAGGAATGAAAAAAATATATTTATTTTTAATATTATTTATATAATATGAATTCCCTCTCCATTTTCTTGATGAAATATCTTTTAAATGTAAATTTTGCCACTTTTTTGACAGAAATAAATTAACTACTAAAGTTAGCATTAGCATTTTATGGTAAGATTGTTTTTTACTTAATCACAGTTTCCATACTTTTTGTGAGGTAAATGCATATAGTTCAAGGTAATTTTTAAATTTAATTTTTGGATTTATTGATAAATTTTGTAGACCCATGACTTCTTCAAAAGTACAATTTTGCGGTCATAAACAGAAAAATAATTTTCTTTATTGTTGTTTTCAATTATTTACTACAACTTTCTATAACAGTATTTGTTAAATTTTTGCAGAAATTTGAAATCGTACTCTATGCTATTGTCAGCAGCTGATCATAAGGGATAGCTTGCGAATTTTGGCGTCTAAGAAATACAATGTTAGTTTTTAAATCTGGGCTGAAACACTTTCAACTACTCTCCCCCCAAACTACGCTTTTTGAATGACACCAAAATTAAATGTGCCTAGTGGTATATAGAAAATAGGATGCCTTTGAAAAAAAAAAAAAAAGATTAGAACACATTACTATTTCTCAATTCTTTTTAAAGTTCAATGGAGCAAGAGGGTGTGAATGTTGGAATATGATTAATGTAGATGGAATACCACCGATTTGAGAACTTTTCGCTGATGGACCTAACTAAAAAATAATTTTTTCATAAATTTATGTTCAGCTGATCTAAGCTTTGTGATAAAATTGGAGCATAGAGTGGATTCGAACCCAATGATTATTGAATAATGGATTTGATTTGATTTGTGGAGTTGAATGGCGCAAGATTCGATTACGGAAAAACTGCGCCAGGCTTTGGGTTTAGTATACTTTTACTTGGTTATAAAATCGTTGGTAACATGTAAGAGATTTTAAAATTATTGTCAGAAAATAAATAATACACTGCTGGACAACTGCTAAGGACGGATCACAAATTGCAATGTAGCATAACATTAAGCGAGACATGAGGCCTGTTATAATAAAATATAGTTGCCACACTGTTCAGACATTAGAAAAAAGAATATTTATTGTTCTGGAAAGTACAAAAATTGTGAAACATCTGAAAGACAAAAAATGTTCATTTGATTCTGCATACGGAAAAATGGAACAATGCATCTAAAAGTCAGCAGGCACCTTGAAGAAAGGTATCAGTACGGGATATGTCCACCGTGGAGTGTGATGCAACATTCCACACGTCGTATCATACTGTGCACAACATTATCCAGCAGCTGTTGAGGCAATTTATCCCATTCATCTGGGAGTACACGGATGAGGGTGTTCTTGTTTGTTGGAGGATAGTTTCGACCAGCAACTTGCTTCCCCAAAGCATCCCACACATTTTCAATGGTGTTTAGATCTGGAGAACGTGATGGTCATACGAGGCGTTGAATACCCTCGCTGTATAGACTATACTTAACAGCGAGTGTTCGATGGCATGTTGCGTTGTCGTCCATAAAAACAAATTTATCATCGACAGCACCACGGAAAAGACGAACATGAGGAAGAAGAACTTCATTAATGTATCGTTGGCCCGTCATAGTCCCATTCGCAACCACATGTAGGGGCGTGCGGCCATTGATCATGATTGCGGAACACACCATGACACTGCATGTCAGGTATCGGTCCCTTTCCTAGACATTTTCTGGACGATAAGCAATACCACTCTCGCGCCAGATCAGTTGGCGTCTACAATCCGATGACAGACTGAACCTACTCTCATCTGAGAATAGTACGCATGCCCAGTTCCTGTTCAGTCCAATTGCGATGCTCACGACACCATTGCAAACGGGCAGTACGGTGCTGTCTGGTCAATGGGACTCACACAACAGGTCTGCGGGCGTATAGTCCTCCTCCCCTCAAACGTCTGGCAACAGTTTTTCGGGAGATCTGCTTTCCTGAGGCAGCAAGAAACTGATTTGCTACCTGCTGAGCTGTTGTGGGCCTGTTCCTTTTTGCTGATAGGACGATATATCTGTCTTCTGCAGGCGTCGTACTTCTAACACAACCTCCCCCGTGTCGCCTACTACACATTCCAGTAGTTTTAAATGACTTCCACAGCCGTGAAACAACCCTGTGAGCGATGTCGAACTACTCGACAACATCTCTTATTTTTCGCGCTTCTTTGATCTTTCCAATAATTCGGATACGCATAAATCGTACTATCGGTATATATGCAAAAGTTATGATATGAGCTAGTTGTCAAAAGTTGAAGGGCATATACGATAACAGTAGCTTCAGCCGTGTAAATACAACAAGAAGAATGGAGGTCATAGCTATAAGTGATATTATTTAGAATAGTACCACAACCAACATTATCTGTTTTTGAGCCATCCGTGAATAGTGGTAAGTATTTTGAGTATTGAAGGCGGTGATGAGCAATTAGTTGCTCGTAAATGATTGGAGAAATGTTGCATTTAATATAATTAGCAAATGGATTTAGAAAATAATGTTAATAGTGTTCTTAGGAGGGAGCCCTAGCAAGTCAGTAATTGCAGGCTGTATATCTGAAAGGTTCGACTCTGATATAGATTTTATCATTTCTATAAAAGGAATAATATTGTAGGGACGGGTGACGTACAGCCTCTTCAGGCTAAAAGCAAGTTCAAAAGATCTCAGTGGGTGATGGGGAATTGACATGATTTTAAAATAATAGTTAAATGATAACCGTTTACGTTGTAAGTGAAGTGATAGCTGTTGACAAATCACATATAAGCTTTGAACGGGCGAAGTTCGGAATGCAGCTGAGCAAATTCGAAGAGCTTGAGGGTGGCAGTACTGGTTATCAAGACTGGTATAGAAGAATTCCAATAGATTCCATTCGCTGCTTTTATTTTCATCCATAATTGTTTGCTGGATGTAGATATTGAAGTCACATAATGGATCAATGATTCATTCTGGCTTTAGTGTCTTGTTTTACAAGAAAATGAATGGCCCTTTTGAAGGCAAGAAGATTCTTTGTGTTTGGATAGCGTCGAAAGGTATCCCATAGATTCTTCTGTTCCTTATATACTAAATGGCAGGCATTGTTCCACCAGGATATACAAAATATTTTTGGTTTTAAATTCACTATTAATGGAAATTCCAAAAACTGAATTCGAAGCTAAATTTCTTTACGAATGAGTTTTTTTATTAGGTTATAATTAAAAATTTTTTAGTTAAGAACTTTTTACTTTCCCATCTTGTCACTCATTGGCCATTTGTGTAATTAGTTTTTTTACATTTATAACTGAAAATTTAATGAAAATATAGTGCTTTTATTATCATCCAGTTTTTATTGTTTGTGATTTCCCGTATAATTATGTATTAAGCTTTGAAGCCGAATCCATATACTGTTGAACTGAAGACAACACTAACCACTTAATTTCTAGCTCAATAAATTATGAGAAATTTATTGTATTAAATTTTTGAATTTAGCATAATCTGCCACAATAATGGGTGCATGCATCATATCTTCACAGATACTTATTATTTTGTAGAATGGGGAATCTTTTCAAAGTCCATTGCACTAAATGTAGTTTTTATGCTTGTAAATCTGCAATTTTCATATCAAGGCTTTATTGAAAATCTTATGACCAGTTTTATGCAAAATTTTGTATTTATTTTGATATTTTGTTAATATTTTATTAAAAAATGAAAAAAAAAAACTGCTAAAGAAAACTGTTTATATTCTTATCTTAAACTGCTTTTTTCTTATAACAGCAATTAGTAAATTATGTCAGCTTTAATAAAAATGCCATATTGATTGGAATTTATTTTAATAAGTTACAAAACTCAAGGTAAAATAAATATTAAATATTTGTACTAAAATACAAGTGATTTTTCTGTTACTCATGTAAAATACACCTTGAAAATACATCGAATGCAATTTGTTGAAGTGCATAAATAAAGCAAAGAACAGTTGAGGAAGATGCAAAAAATATTCATATTCTTTTAAAAAATGTTAATGATGGACTGCTACATCATAAGGAGGTGGTTCAAGATCTTCATAGGACGGTGGCTTTTCCAGATATTTGGATATAGTTCGGACGGATTCTATGATGTCAGTGTCCTCTGGTGGGCGTGTTACTTCTATACTAGGAACTGATACGATTCGCTGTCGTGAACCACTTGGCTATGCAATTAAAATATTTAATGAAATGGTTTAAAATTTTCGTTTTGAATTAAAAATACAAGATCGCAATAAAATATTATACATAAATATACATTTTGTTTGATAAGTTACTAAATGAGTATTTTCAATACATGTTGAAACTAATGCTCTTGTAAATTAAAGAATAGTGCAAATTTGTAACAGAATAGAAATAAATTGAAAGAAAACTGCGTTATAAACTATCATCATTCACACACATTAGGATGCATTACGATTCAACTTTAAAATGCGTTATATATATAATCGATAGATTATTTATTAAATAACCTTATTGCTTTTAACATTAAATTGTAAAATGATACGGGTTTAGGAGTTAAATTTTGATTTTAATCTTAGTTTGTTGATTTGAAGTAGAAAGTGGATTTGCAAGCTAATAATATTTTTCTATTTAACCATAAAGTTGTATATGAATTAAACGTAACTACGTATGAAATATTTATATTTGTTAAATAAAATTCTTTAATTCGCTTTTAAAAATGAATTCATTTTAAATTTTTGATTAATATAATTTTAAATCGTCCATCTGCTTGTAGAGAAAATACCTTCAAGAAAAATTCCCTTATAAGAATGAATTGTGACAAAGATTTATTTTATTTGAAACAATGTAAATTCTTTTGTTACCAGACGTTTTTTGAATACTTTGAATTATTTTGCTAATTAGAGGATTAACAAAGTAAACTGGTTCTATACACGTAATTTTAGAGATTTGATAATTGAAGGTAATGAGAAATTTCATTTTATGCTATTGACATTAATAATTAACATTCCATAATTTTAAGTCTTTGTAGAGTTTTTAACTGCTTTTATATTCATTTCAAGATAAAAAGCGATAGTGAGGTGAAAATATCAACTAGAACTATATCAATTGGTATGAAATTAGTATGAAAATATCAATTAGACTAGATATGAAAATATCAATTAGTTTTTCCTTTTAAATTTTATAAAGAAAATATGTAACCAAATTTGCTTTTTTTTTAGACCAAATTATGTAATAATCAAATTAATAAATTATTTACCGTGTAACTACATTCTTAATTACATGTGGTTTAACAACAAATTTCGATAAAAGGAAAATTTTAAAAGCATTTTCAAATTATTAAGTAACAAAAATAGGTTTTGTAACTGACGTTAAATAAAGGATTTCTTATATTATGAACAGCGAATTTCTCTGATAATATTTTCTATAACAACCTTTCTTGAAAAGTTTTGAGTTATATAAATAAGGGAAACATTCATTTCTGCATAGAGATCAGAAAAATGTCAAGATTTTCCAAAATGAGATTAGGAATATTTTTTTCAACAAAAGTTGAAAAGCTTTCACTTTCAAGTCCAGTTTTGCAATTTCCAGGGTCTAATCAATTGACTTCATAATCCAAGATCTGTGTATAACCAATTGTGAATTATTTTATTGATTTTTCTAGCCAAAAGAAAATGTGGCTCACTTACACGCATTTTTACTAATTAATGCAGTAAGGAAAAGACAATGTATATTTGTATATCAATTAAATAATGCTTATTCCTACATATTGTGTTCGTGATTAAAATTTATAACTTAATGGATTTATTTCATTATAATAAACAAGTAAATCAAAGGTAATTAAAATCATTTTTAATTAGGTCCTTTAAAACTGAAAATTAAACAATATATCTTTCAGTTATTCAAATTTATATTCGTGTTTCCCTGCCACTGTTTTTAAGTATATTGTTTGAACTATTCGTCACCAAAATATAAGATACGTAGAAAATATATATTTTCGTTAAAAATTATAAAAAATAATTATTTAGCAAAGTATAACTTAAAACATAAATTGTCATGCCAATCAGTTTTTTTTTGGCCACACAGTAATATTAGTTAAAAACTTTTTCAGTTGTAATTTACAGTGACTTAATTCATGGAAAATAGAATTAAATTTAGAAAAACAAGCAATAGTTTTCTGTAAAGGAAATAAAATACCAAATACTGATATTAAATTTAATAAATAATCTCATTGTCAAATAAAGCCGAATATTTAGGTTTACAACCTTAAATAGAAGAACTTATAAGTCCCTGGAACCAGGGGGTACGCGTACCTTCCTGGGGCTTGAGCAGCCATCAGGTGCGTCGGCAGGTGGTGGATAGCCGATTGATTTGGTTTGGTTTGTTTGTCGCTCAACGGTCATTTTTTGCACACGAGGGCTAATTAGACCGGGACTTACGGTTTAAAGTGGATTCCGAACCACTACAAACATCCATGCCCAAGGTGGTGGTGGATAGCCGAATGTCCTGTAGGAATGACAGGATAGCCTTGAATATAGAATTAGAGGCCGTGAACCAGCTCCCGTAAACCCTGGTGTTATGTGACCCGTGCCTAGGGTTATTTGGCACCGCGGTAATGGTGTCTTAACGGAGCCTCTAATTGCCTGGGGAACTTCTAGAGTAATTTACCTTGCCCAGTAACTCAGGCAATGCTGGGTGGACTGTCATATTACCTGAGTTATTTTATGGCTGTAAAGACAGTAAAAATAACAAACCTTTCTGCATTTTCAGGTGAAACCTCTGAAGCAGACCTTGCTGAAAAAGACAAGGGAACCCAGAGGCAATCTAGTGAAGGGGCAGCAATGAATCCTTCACAGGAGGTAGAAGTGACCACCAAACCATCTTCTTCTGGTGAGAGTCAGGAAGCTATCACTAGCATGACTGACTCTCTGACCAAAATCAAGCTTAAAAAGAGAATTTCTGGTGCCCAGAAAAGGAAACTGGTAAAGGAACTCAAAATCGTTGAGGGGACTTGGGTTGAAAAACCCAAGGCAACCAAAGGCGAGAAGCGTCCCGCCAACCGGACGAACCAGGGCAAGGGCGGAAAGGCTGCCAAGAGAGAAGGACCTGGGGGATTTACTTACGGCTCTCACGGGCGGCTCTCACGGCGATCAAGATGGCTGTGCTCATAGAGGGTCATCCGGAAAAACGGTTAACAGAGGAACAGGCCTTCGACCTGGAACTCTTGTTAACCAAGAAAATAGGAAGGAATGAGGAGGGTTTTGCCCCAACCTTCCTATCCTGTAAACTTGAGAATGGGGCACTTATTATCAACTGTGCAGATCTGGAGAGCTCAAAGTGTCTGGAACAGAATGTCAGTGACATAAGCCCTTGGCAGGAGCAAAAACTCTTGGTGGGTGAGGCAAGGAAACTTGTCAGAACCACCAAGATAATTGCAAAACTGCCGAAAATCTGTAGTAAACTAAAGCCTAAAGAGCTCCTGAGAAAAATCGAGGCTCAGAACAGTGGGGTCACTCCAATGGAGTGGCACATTCTTAACATTAAGAACGACCCATCTGGGCAGACCATCGTTCTTAGTGTGCCTGAACTAGATGATGCCACACTTGGTGTAAGGGGATATAAGTTTCATATTGGACTTCACCAAGTGCATGCTAAGGTACTTGACAAACCTGCTCCTGCTGATGGTTGTAAAGGTAGTTCAAGCCAACCTCCACCACAGTAGAAGTAGTACTATTAATCTCAGTAAGAAGTTTCTTGCTGGGGATATACACCTTGCCCTGATTCAGGAACCCTGGTTGGTTAGGGGGAGAATCAGTGGCCTCAAAGGAACTAAAGGTAAACTTATCTATTGTACCAATTGTAACGCTAGAACCTGTATACTCTTACATAAAAACATTGATGTTTTACTCCTCTCTGAATTTATCCTTAGGGTCCTGACAGCTGTGAAAGTCAAACTTAACATAGAGGGTAGGGACAGAGAAATTGTTTTTGGCTCTGGGTACTTGCCCTATGAAGAGAAGGCTCTACCTGACCATTCTCTGCACAAACTCATGAACTTTTGCAGAGATAACATCTTACAGGTAGTCCTAGGACTAGACTGTAATGCTCACCATGTTGTCTGGGGAAGTACGGACACAAATGAGACGAGTACCTTTTAGAAGTCATTCTAAACTACGGGTTAGATATTCTAACTGAGGGCAACGAACCAACTTTCATTACTTCCAATAGAACTGAAGTAATTGACATTACTATGGCGACAACACTGATTAGTAAAAATATCAAAAATTGGAAAGTAGATGGCAGACCTTCTGGCTCAGATCATAAAAACATCCATTTTGAAATTCACTCTAATGTGTGTCTGGATCGCATATTCAGACCCAGTTAGGACGGACTGGAAGAAATTCTAGTAGGAACTGACTGGGTTAGTTGAGCTCGGGAACAGACCTATTAGAGACAACTATAATCTAGAAGTTACAGCAGACCTTCTGCAGAGTAGTATTCTAGATTCCTACCATAAGAATCGCCCTTTTCGCACTAGGAGAGCTAAACTCCAATTTCCTTGGTGGAATGACTCTAGCAGCCGAAAGAGCAAATGTTAGAAAACTTTTTAATAAAGCCAAGAAAAATGGTGAAAGGGAGAACTAGAAAACGGCCCTCAATAATTATAACAAACTTGTTAGAAAAAGCAAAATTAACTCCTGGAGGAAGTTCTGTGAAGAGATAGATTCTATTTCTGAAGGAACTAGTCTCTAAAAACTCCTTAAAAGGGATGAACCTATTTTGGTTGGCACCCTAAAGGACGAGGAGAATAATTTTGTTGCTTCCGGGAAAGAGGTTATGGAAATTATGACCAAAATCCACTTTCCAGGAGCTAGAGATATTTATAGCAACAAAGGGGAGCACTGCATTGGCTCTTTGCAAAGAGTCAATAGCGATCAATGGAACATCGCTAAAAATATCGTAAACTACAACATTGTTAAATGGGCAATCTTTGCCTTTAAACCTCTAAAAAGCCCAGAGACTGATGGAATTATGCCCCTCATAATCCAGAAGGCAGAGGAGGTTGTCATACCAGTGCTAACTAGAATTTACAGAACTAGTTTAGCACTGGGATACATACCAAAGATATGGCAAAAGACTAGGATTGTTTTCATTTCTAAACCTGGCAAGAACACCATGACCAGACCGAGTCTTACAGACCAATCAGTCTTTCTTCATTCTTTCTTAAAATTATGGAGAAAATCATTGATCGGTATATTAGAGATTACTTGGGTAGTAATACTCCCTTGCATGCTCTTCAATTTGCCTATCAACCCTGCAAATCTACTGAAACCGTTCTACATCAGCTAGTTTCAAATACTGAAACCACTCTGGATCAAAAGGATATTGCCTTGGCAACTTTCCTCGACATCCAGGGTGCCTTTGATAACACTTCCCATTCATCCTCAATGCACTTAGAAGGGCAGGGATTAATCAGACCCTGTGTACTTGGATTGAGGCCTTAATTTCGGATAGATGTATTCAAATGAACATCTTCGGTGAATCATTTGAAAAAAAGACTACTAAAGGTTGTCTTCAAGGAGGTGTTCTGTCACCATTACTTTGAAACCTAGTTGTAAAAAGCCTTATAAAACATCTAAATGATAGGGGCTATTATACGCAAGGATATGTGATGATGACATTGTCATCCTTATCCTTGGCAAATATTTCGACGTAACTTGTCATCTCATGCAGGATGCTCTAAGTTATGTAGATCAATGGAGCGTGGATAAGGACCTGATGGTTAATCCTCAGAAAACCTACCTTGTACCTTTTACACGCAAAAAGAAACGGAAAGGTTTTTTCATACCAAGACTTTTTGATGTTGAAATCAATGTGGCTTTAGCGGTGAAGTATCTGGGCATTTATTTAGACTAGAATCTCACCTGGAATAAGCACATTGATGATAAAATTAACCGAGGAAAGAAAAGCATTATGATTTGCAGGCGAATGCTGGATAAAAACTGGGGTTTACATCCAAAACTGATGTTATGGATGTACACAGCTATTGTCAGGCCCATTCTCACATATGTCTGTATGATCTGGTGGCGTAAGGTGGAACAGAAGACTGACAGACTAGGAGGTCTACAAAGACTGGCCTGTCTCTGCATCACGGGAGAAATGTCCACCACGCCAACCAGAGCATTGGAGGTTGTGTTGGAAATGACTCCTTTAGACATCTTCATCTGCAGCACTGCCAGAATGACTGCATTCAGAATGAAGCTACAAAACCACTGGTACGACCAGCCTGTTGCCAAAGGGCACAGGGGCATTACCAGGAAAATTCAAGATCCTACCTTCCTGATGACCTGACATCATGAAAAAATCATACATGTTTGATAGGACATTTGAAATAGTTTTTCCAACTAGAGACGAATGGGATAACATGTTTGAAACAAAAAAAAAAGAGATTTAATCTGGTACACAGATGGATCACTGAAGAACAGCCTCTCAGGATTGGGAGTATGTGGCGTGTCACCAAGAATCAGTCTGTCTGTAAGCCTTGGGCGATACGCTACGGTCTTCCAGGCAGAAGTTTTGGCCATTATCCACTGTCTGCGACTAAATATGAGGAAGGGGTACTACGGTAAGCGGATTCTCATTTTTAGTGACAGTCAAGCCGCTTTAAAAGTGCTTAATTCTTTCGAAATCAAATCTAAAATGATTTTGGAATGTAGAAACATTACAGAACTGGCAACTAGAAACAAGGTGATCCTTGTATGGGTGTCAGGGCACAAAGGTATCGAAGGTAATGAAAGGGCTGATGAGCTTGCTAAACAAGGATCGTCTTTTGTTTCCATTGGTGCAGAACCTTTTTTGGGATCAATTTGAAGACCGCAAAAACCAATGTTTTTAGATGGGAAAGACGGAAGATGTATGAAGTTTGGCTCAACACTCCTGGTCAAACCCATGCTAAAAGTATGATCTGTGCATCATCAGCGAGGATTGCCTCTGAAATTCTTAGATGCTCTAGACAGAAGATACGTTAAATCGTAGGCTTCGTAACTGGGCACTACTATTTCAGAAAATACCTTTATAAAATGGGACTGTTTCAGCAAGACCCTATTTGCAGGAAATATATGCAGGAAATAAATAAGGTCATACGCAAGAGGAAACGGCTAAGCATATCATTTACGAATGCCAGGCTCTTGCCCTCCCTAGATTAACTTCTTTAGGCATTATCCATACTAGAGAGTTACACCTAGACTCCATTAAAGGTTTATCGGACTTCATAAATAAGTGAGTGACCCGAGTAACTGGAACTAAGAAACATTGGATTTGGAGTTAATGGTACAAAATGCTGATTAAAGCAGAGGTGCCAATGACATACAAACCCAACCTTAAGAAGAAGTACTTATAAGTCATTTTACTAGCATCATTAAAAATTTAAAGCAGCACATGACAGCATAATACCTAATGTCAAGATAAAAATCAAAACTAAATTTGAGGGAAAAACTCTGATATAGATTCCACACTCTTATGCAGCTTATTAATTGTATTCTTATATCCCTCAATGTTGCACCCAATGGTTAGCTACGCTTGCCAAATTTTTGGGGATGAAGCTGGCAGTCGTCTTTATATTTCAAAATTCCGAACAAAATTTCCAGGACTCTCTCGAAGGCACATTTTTTAGAAATGAAGCAGTTATGCGTGACTTATGGATTACTAATACTTCTAGTTATTTTTTCCAAATAAATCAAAAGTTTTCGATTTATTAGTATATATACATATATTTTACATACATTACATAGTTTTATCATAAAATAGCGAAAACACCTATCAATATTTTTAATGTAGCAATATGCTACCGGAACACAATTAAGACTCAAGTTACACACCTAGAAGAAACAAACCAAGCAGCGGAAATGAGTGAGATAATGAACGCAAAATGTCATACAATCACTTTTCATTATTTCTATTTTTGCGTTCTTTCCCCCCCTCTTTCCTTTCTTCATGTGATAAAAATCGAAAATAGAATAATAATTTTTACAATTTTCGACGTAATCATTTTGACCATTGTTTTGAATGCTATTTATTATTTATTCAACAGGAGAATGAGCATTTGTTCTGGAGCTCCATAAGCAACATTGTTTTCTAATTAATTTTTCCAAATCCAATGATATTTTTAACGTAGCAAACTTAATTAAAACTAATCGTTATCCTACTGGTGAAAATGCTTAAGACACATTTTTCTCGAATGAATTTTTCTTGTGATTGATTTGTTAATTTAATGTCCCCTTTTTTGCATGCAATGGGGAATTCGAGAAGTATTCAATCCACTCTAGTGGATTCGAAACAACTACAAACATAGACATTCGAAACAAGATTCGAATCTATTAACTGATGAACATAAGGCAATATCATATACCATTAGAGCAAGATAAAAAAGAAACTTCACGTGTGCATTTTGTAAATATTGGGAAAACAAGAATAAAATTATTTAAGAATTAAATATTAGAGAACAATTCGGGGTACAGAAAAGAAATCATTTGTTGTGTGAAAAGCGTTATTTCTTAGCAAGTTTCCACCACATGCAAGTCACTGTGTTGTTTTTTCTTTGATGAACAGACGAATATATATTTGATTCATTTTAATTATAAAAATAATCCAAAAATATTTGTTCTTCTATTTGTATTCCATATACTAATCATGTATGCTTTAAAATTTACTTTAATGTTTGAAATTTGGTGTTGTATAAATTGTAATTTTGGCGAAGCAACGATTCTTACCATCTCTCTTATTGGGAATCTATCGCGTGACTGGTTTCGTTTGCTTTCACCAACGGCTTTCCTGTATTCTGCGCATGTTCTAATCAGAGCAAAGCAGGCAATAAGGCACATCAGACCTATAACAGCGAGACCAGAAAGCAGGTTCCACCTGTATAAATATAAAGAGAATTTTACTTACTGATGCCTCATACTTGTCCCAGCAGTATGTAGGGAATTCAAATATTGATCAGTTTTCAATACAGTAAAAAATTGAAAATTATAAACAATCGAATTTCAACCAATTGTATAATTTCTTAAAAGGGTAATACAGTAAATCAAACAGAAGATATTTACACATTTTCAATAAGATGTTAAATGTGGCTTCATGAAATTTAGAATTCAAGAGAATTTTTTAAATGTGTTAAGCTTAAAAACAAATGAATGTTGATTCTGCTTGTATGAAAAACTCTTAAGCAATAATGCAAGTGTGACATAAACGTTTTTCTTACTGAATCTTGGTAAATTTCTTTTTTAGAAGGGGTTGATGACATTTTATACAATCACTTAAAAGAATCATTGATTTTAGAATTCATTTAAATTTGTTTGTAGTTTGAAAAATAAATGTGTATTTAACTATTATTATTCTGAGATACAAAATTTACTATTTCATACACATCTCAAAGCTGCATAATAATTTTTATCAGAATATACATATTAATATATTCGATATTTAAGAAGTATGTGAATCATAGTATGAAATAAGGAAAAAATTGCCCTGTAATTTTTAGAGCAAATTGCTAAATATGCTGAAATAAATGTCTTGTTTCATTGCATGATTCACGCACTGCATTTTCACGAAACCATATACATTTGCAGAACAGTTTAAATGAAGAAAATATGGCAAATGTACTGCTTTTACCGTTGCTTATAGTAGTAAATTATTCAAGTTTTTTTTAATATATTTTAAACATTAGAATTAAACCTTTGAATATTGTATAAAATATATTGGAATTTTTAAAATTATTTGATGCTAAAATTATTAGTATTTTGTTGAAAATAGCTGATATTCAGTTATTCAGGAGCAAAATATTTTAAGCCACGTGTTGACATATGTTCTTATTAAAAATATTGTAAAATTGATTTTAGACATAAGGGCATTTTAGAGAATGAAACAATTCTATTAATAATTAATATTAATTGAGATTTTGCTCTTATATTTTTGGTTTTACTAGAAAAATGTAGAAAAGCATCGAATTTCTTCATTTAGAAAGTCTGAATATTTAAAATATTGGTTAGTTTGTCAATGTGAAGCTCACTTTATTTTCACAAAAACTAGTTAGCCCAAGACTTACAATTTAATGTGAATTCCGAACCATTACAAACATACAAGTTCGAAGTAGGATTCGAACCTACGAACTGTTGAACCGAAAGACAAAGTGCAAACGATTTGGTATCCAGTTTGGCGAAATATAGAATTACCGACATAAGCTCATATTCTGTACATGAATATTAATTCTAAAAGATTATACTGTTTACAGTTGATTGTGGACTGCAGAAAATATCTATGCTTGAAATGGGAATCGAATCCACGAAAAGCTAAAATAAAGACCATTCAGCTACCAGGACTGGCGCTTATTAATCAGATGCCATCTCTCGGTGAAGAAAATCTGCTATTGTCATCTTCCTGCAGAATTTCTTTTATCTTTGAGGAAAATATTAGAAATAAAATAATATACTTTACTCCACCAATAAATTTAATTTTTAAGATCATTTTTATAGAAAACTCATCCGAGGGTTCAGCTAACTATAGACATAATTTGATTTTTACCTTACAGAGAATTTTTTGCACATAATGTCTAATATGACAGGGACCTATACTTTTAAATGGATCTCGAGACAAAATAAACACCTGTAATAGAGATAAACTTTGCCCATGAGCTATTTAAAAGAACAGTACGTTAACTATTCTGGTGTTATCTTTGTCAGCCAACAAGAGCTAGGGATCTTAGTCTTGGCATATTAATTTTTTAGAAATTTATTTCATAATAATTTGCGTAGACATTTCAATTTTCTTCGAAGTTAAGAAAATTTATTTTATTAGCTGCACAATTTTCTTTTGACTTTGTTGAATACAAATTCAAAAATTTTAAATTATTTTTCTAATATATACTTCAATCTTTCCATATTCTAATTTCTAGGTCCTTCGTTATTTATTTTGTGCAAGCTAATTTTTCTAATATATTCAGATGAAATTCAAGATTTGAAAAAAAATTTAATATAATTCAAGACTTCTTCAAAGTTATTAACTAAAGAGCAGTGTTATGAAATAAAGATATCTTTAGGCAACTAAATTACAGGGTGTAGTAAAACAATTTTAAAACTTCGTTAAAATAGATTATGGAAAGTAACTATAACGTGTGGTTATTGATACTAGCAAAAAGCTTATAGTTTAACGTTTGTTCTTTTAATAGGTTTAGAAAATTGATTTCTTTTAAAATTTTAAAAATGAGGTTGTGAAATTGATGACACTTTCTTAAAAGCAACAAATTCAATTTTATACAGAAATCTGATTCTGACAAGCTGATTTTCTTTCCATCACATAATCCTAGATTAAGAAACTGAAAATATTGATGGACTGTTAATATTTATTAAGCAAGGTCATAGTAAAATAAATTAACTAAAATTAGAATACTACATATTGTTGAATTCTCAAAACAATTTCTGAAACCAAAAGTTACTTTTTTAAACTTGAAAAACTTTATTTACCTACAGTAAGAAATCTGAAAAAAAATTGTTTACTTTTATTAAAAGTAAGCAGATTTTTTTAATAAAAGCAAACAATTTTTCTTAAAATTTGAAATTCTCTAAACGGTTGAATGCATAAAGCAGCAGTTGTCAGAACATTTTACTTAGCCACACATCCGACTCTTAAATTAATCCATTAATTATTAATATACAAGTTAGTATTCGAAAACTTTTAGATCATTTTTTCATTACAACCCACAGAATTTAATAATTTAATGTTTGGCAAATTATTCGATTTTTCTTTTAATAAATTTATGGATTTTATTATCATGATTTTGCATTTTAATACAGCTAAATAAAAGCTTTGCACTTTTCGATTTGTGAAAAATGAACTAAGAGACATTACAATCAGTTTGAAAGTTTCCTTAAAAATTTAAACAGGTAAATGCTGACAATTCTGTTATTCACTTGAAATACATGATAGTAAAATTAAATTTGCATCAAAGGAAACTTTATTAAAATATTTAACGAGTGGTTTGGGCTTCAGTAATATATAATTCTCGAACTGAAATATTTCAACGTATAATTTTTTAAATTTCAAATTCTAATTACCTATATGTTTAATTTAAAACTACATATTCAGTAATTTAGAATAAACTGAAAGTTTCTTAGTAAAGATTTCTGAATTTCCGAAACTAACATACATGTGTTAAATTTATTTTCAAAAAATTTTAATCTTCAAGCATGGAGATTGATGCACTCTATTCCTCAATCCAACTGTGACCTTTCAAAATGGTATTAAAGATTTTATTAAAAGAACAACCAATGCATTTATCGTACATGTAGATTTAACTGAAAAAAGTGGGAAGAAACCACCTTTGGAAAATAAAAAGTTTGAAAAATCGGATGAAATTTTTAAAATGTTGATTCACTAATATTTATCTCAAGTTGTTCCCAATTTAGTTCTATTTGTAGTTCTGTTATAATCATTTTTCGTTCTGTTCTAATCACTTTCCGTACACAAGGATTAATGACCCAGATTTATGGTCAGACAGGAATTCCTATAAATCACTACATTCATCTTTAACCAAGATGAAAGTTGAACTCACAAATTTGAATTGATGATAAAAATGTAAACAAATTGCTCTAGAAGTTTAAACTACTATTTCACAATTAAATATACAATATTACTAATTATTTTAAATCGAAGTATTATTTGACAAATATATTTGGTATTTTGTAATATATTCTCTTTACGTAATCACAGAAATATAGAACAAGACTAATCATAAAAAGGTAGCAAAGGAGGATTTTGTTATTAATGATTGAAAGAAAATTAAAATTTTTAAGATTGTTCGATAAATTTTCTGAAATGTTTTAGATTTTTTGAAATGTAGTTGAAAGTAATAGAAAGTATGATAGTACAATTTATTAATAAAAGCATTATAAAAAGTTTGGTAATAAAATTTACTATATAAAATAATTTTATTTCTTATAACTTCTTAAAATCTGTAGTGATTAGGAAAGGAATAGCTATTGGACGATTTATAAGTAGTGGCATCGAATTCGAGACTAAATTCGTCACTCCTTAAAATGATACATACTACACCTATTTTAAGTTTTATCAAATACACATTTTCAAGTATACTTTGTCAAATGCATTTTTAGATATTTTAATGTATACCATTTCGAAGACTAACAATTTAAATATATTAAACATAAGATTTCATAGACTTTTTAACCAAAGAAGTTCAAAGTAAGGAATATTGTATTCTTAATCAAATTTTGTTAAATATTTATCCGACAGTTAAAATTGTACTCACTGTAAGTTTTTATTTATTGTTAAATCATATTATCTACTTTATACATCATAATAATAGTTGATTTTCTTATTTAACTAATAATATGCCTTGTTAACATAGGCATTTTCTGAAATGGTATGAAAAATCAGATATTTCTTAAAATAATTTAAGCATATGGGTTTACGTTTAAATATTAATACATATTTACTTACATTTCGGGAGGCATTTTGAAGGAAACAAATATAATCACTAGATGAAAATTTGATTATTAAAATATTCTTAAGAATTCTTTACAACACATTCGCAAAGCTGGAATTTTACTTATAACAGAATAATGTATTCTTATTTTGACATATTTTTAGCTACCTACTTCTCTGTTGATAAAATATTACTAGATGCTAAGAGCATTATGATTTCAAATTACGGTCAAGACGTAAAAATTTTTAAATGAGTTAATGCCTTCATTCTTAAACTTGCAATAGGTATGGGTTCTGTCTGGAAAAGTTATTACTCCAACAAAACCATTAAGCGAAGTATAATTTAGTGAATATTATGGCTCAGTTATAACTGAAAACTGTTGTATTTATCAAGATTTTCTTTTCGTTAATCAATCTCAGTATTATGTTTCTATTAGGGTGGTGTGGAAGTCTATAAAAGAGAGTTCTAGCTCAAATATCAATCTTGCCAGTTTGCAGTATATATAATAAATAGTCGAATGCTAACTCAGTGCAAAAAATTTCGATGATTGTTTATATATATTTTTAGCTAACTAAAAATCCATGCAAATGAAGTGGTTTAGATCTTATTTCTACTTACTTAAAATCGGGGTAAGATTAAACAACTGAAAATGTAATGAAATAAAATTAACATTCTATCATCGTACAAAAGTTGTAAATGTTATAAAATAAGCAACGCGTCATATCAGATGTTAACTTTAAATGATACTGCTTAAAATATGCCATTTTCATAAGAATTTCTTAATTGCTTAAAATTATTTTCCAATTGATAATTTCCCATAAGATCAACGAATTCAATGATTGTCACAATTAGACTTTTTTTTTTATCTCGTATAATTAGCTAACAACTCGTCCAATAAAGCAAGGAGTTTGATGACATCTAAATAGTGTGATTCTCTTGGTAATGTTTAAAGCTATTCCCATATTTTCACATTGGCGCTCAAAGCTAAAATTACGTACTTAAAAAATTGAGACATTATGGCTCAAAATATCGTTCTGATGCTCGAAAAATTTATATAGTAATTAATACTTATAAATTTTTGCAAATTTTTGTTGCTATTGCAAGGCTAAAAATAGCAACAAAAATCTTAATGTTGACTGATATACGAATGAAAGCCATATTCTTCAAAATAGGAGGCACCATATGAGCACTTTATTGCTTATAATTTATTGCAGACTTTTATTACCTTTAATAACAGGTTTAGCAAACTTTTAAAGCTTGTTCTTCCGAAAATGTTAATTTTAACGCTTGCTAAGTCTTTGGAGGTGTAGTGTCCATACAATTGTTTCGCTTTGAGAATTCCATAAATTCTTCTAGAAATATTTTTGATACTACCATACGGTGAACATTTTTTCTACTAGATGATAATTACTAAATAGATTTCTGTGTTGTAGGGCAATATAATCTATGAAAACGGACTTGTTATTGACTATTTCAAAATAGAAGGGCTCTCTTCTTAAACTGCTGGAGGGAAAGTCAAATCACTGTTCTTCGAGCATGAAGGCTCTTTCTAGAAAGACGTCTATACACGGTTTGCATCGATATCTTTGTTACAGACACAGCAATGAAATGTTGAAACATCTGGCCTGCAATGTTATTTTTACGATTTAATAAATAAGTTTATCTACAAATGCAATAAAGCAACAATAAGAGAATACATTAAGTATTGAATTTTATAATTGATTCTAACATGACAAAATTTATTAATATCAATATTGTTTAATTATTGGTGGAGTACAAAAGGCTTACCTATTATTTTACCCATTGAGAAGAGCAAATGTATGCAAAATGAACATTACTTGTGATTGTGCATAATCTTCACTGCTATCTATGACATTTTGCCATTATTCTGGTTGTAGAAAGAATCACACCATAATAAAATTCCGGTGGTTTCAAATGGAAAAAAAAAAAAAAAAAAAAAACCGTCTTGGATGACAGTTTTCATTGCGTCAAGATCATAAAAGATTTTTACACTGAAAAAATTGTTCAATCCACCTAATAGGTGATTGGTCAGTTAGTGCCAAATTAGGAGAATTATTATAATGAGATAAAACCTCCCAAGCACAAAGAACATTAAGTAAGTGATAACAGTAGCATGTAGCCTAGCATGATTATCATGAAGGATAATACTACGACGATTGATAAGATTTTGCCGCTCTGTTATCAAATTTGAATGTACCCTTTCAGACTGTAGACAGTAGAAAGCAACATTGATGTTTTGGTTGAGTTTCAGAACCTTCAGGTAAGTTATTTCCTGCACATCTCACCACACTCTCAATAAAAACTTCTTGTGAAGAAGTCCACTTTCAAAGTCAATATAGGCAGATCAGAAGGGTGACACACAGTCGCATGACACTTTTCATTACGGTATAAAACTCACTTATGATCTTATGCCAAAATTCGCGTCAAGAATCACATTTGTACCAGGAAAGCAAAATGTTTGGGTATTGATTCGGTCTTCTCGTTGATTAGCTGTCAAGTTATGTAAAACTCAACAATGCAACTTTCTCATAAAACCCAAGTTAACAAGTCTTCTCTCGGAAATTATCTCTCGTACGTTAAAGGTCTGCGTTAATTCTTGCACAATTCGGATTTTTTTATGACTTTAACAATATTACCTTCTCTAACGTGTGATATCCGTCTATTTTTAGCCTAATCTTGGCAGTTCTATATCCTTTACTAAATTTAAAAAATCATCGACAACATGTCTTTCGTCCATTACATCCTCTTCATATGTTTGATAAACATGGCGATATGCTGCGGCTGCCGTATGCTTTTTTTTAATCAAATTTGTATAGTAATGTCGCACATGATCCTTCCTCCTTTCCATGCTACATCCTTGGAGACTTTGAGATGACTAACTGTAAAATAGAATGCATTTATATTTTGAGCATCCACAGGTTTGATTGATCATTAAAACGTTGTGTGTGGCGTTAATTCCATCGAAAATTTGCAAATTTAAAAACGGGTGGAACTTTTGCTCTAACCCAATACATACTGACAAACCTATTTTTTAATACAATTAAAATAATATACTCATATAACATAATAGTAGAAACATTAATAATATTCTTTTCATTAATTTATGTGACTTTCTTATTGTATTAATTTAATAAAATGTAAACTATTTTCAGAATGCAATAATATGAATTCTTACTATTTTCAAAAATGAAATAAATTTCTTGTAGAGCACTTATTAATGAATAAGAAATAAACACATTGTTAACAAAATAATTTTTTAGTGATTCTTTTCAAAAGAAAAAGAAGTCTCCTTTCTCAAAATTTCTCCAACATAAGATTTGAAGCTTGAGCAAAGTTTTATATTATCTGAATATAAACAATTAATTTTAGAAATATGATAATATTTTGTATGCAATAATTTAAATAATTATGGGAATATTGCTAAATTAATTTTATTATTAACCTAATTTTTTTATAAATTTCATTAACATTCTTATGAATTAAGGGTCTTTTATTTAATCATAAATTAGTATGTATAATTTTTAAATTTTTAATTAGTAAAATTTTTTAATAAAATACCTGTCTCTATTTAAAATATAAATTATAGCAATTAAAAGGAAGAATACCCTCTTTCTCTTCGTTAAATTTCATTTTGTAAAGAAAAAAGCGTCATAAATCTGTTTTGATCAATAAGAAGGAAATAATACGCAAGCTGTCTAAATGAAACAATTATTGATTCATAAATGTAATGAATGTTTTACATGCTACACTTTAGAATAATAATATGCAAAGGATTTTAAAATAATAAAGTAATTAAATTTAGAATATCAATGCATACAATTTCATATCTTGCTTATAATTTTGAATCAATAATTAATCAGTCACAAAAATATAATTTCCCCAAATAATTTTTGCATGAAATAATTAAATTTGAAAATCCTCACATTTCATTATTTTTTATATTTATCATAATATTTTATTAATGTCTATTTATATTTAATATTCTAATAAATTAAAGAATTTATTATTCTGAAATTAGATTATGTAAAAAAGTAATTTTTTCAATATATTATTTAATATTTCATTTAAAATTTTTGATAAATTTTTGTATTATAATGACAATTTTTAATATTGTTTAATCATAATTTAAGACCATTAGCAATATTGTAATTAAAAATGAAATAATTACTTTTTTGTTTTTTCTTATTGTATATATATTTTTGAGTAATGTATATTTTATTAATTCATTCAATTCAATTGATTGATAAAATAAAATGCCAAAAAATATTTTTCAATTTTCATTCGAACTACTTTCTGAATTATTTTTCTTGTTTCTAACAAAAACGTAATTGATTTTAGTAATGAATAATTAAGATTAGAGATAAGTTATAGGCAGGTTAAAATATTGTAGGGAAGTAAATGAAACAAGATATTGAAATTAGTGCAATTTCAAGATATTGCAAATTAGTGAATGTTGTTTTCTACAAGGAATTTAAGTAATTAGTTTCTAGAGGGAATTTCTTTTGCAAAAGTCAAAATTGGAAAGAGCAATAGTAGTTAATGGAATTTCTTTCTCAATCACAATACTCATAGGTAAAAAAATTCTGATCCATGATAAAATAATAGGTAAGAATAAGAATCCGTGGCTAAAAACGAAAGGAAAATCATTTATTATTTTTTTGATCAAGCTAAATTCCAATGTATTAGGAGTGATTTAACCTCAAATATCACATATTTATGATTAATATCATTATTTTTTTCTTTTAGACTAAGAGGCTTTAAGCAACTTTCCGATTAAGTATCAGAATTGCTTTGGTTCCCTTTAAAGTGGGCATGAATTCCAAATTATTTAAATTAGAGCTCCAACTAGCAAACTATGCTTAAACCTGGCTTTCACAAGAATGAAATTCTTCCTCAGAGCTGTTACTGCTACTTTAACAATAAATGATTTTATTTTTGTCAAAATGAAAAACTTATTGGCAAACCGTTGAACAAAAATGCTTATTTGCACATATATTTTTCTACATTTTCGAAGTTTGTTCTACAATATTAGATGTGGGTCGTTACAGTCTAGCTTTATAAAAAGAAGAATAAAAGTGAAAGGAATTAAGAGCCATATAACAATAATGCGTTTATTGAAAGAGCAATTGGATAATTCAAAGAAATGTTTTGTTGCTAAATCTCAAAGCATATTATGGATACTATATTTTGAAGATACATAGGAAATACAGCTACGTATCTATATCGCAACATTTTAGAATCACAATAAGTGAGTTTGAAACATTGCCTATGTCAGGATAGAAACATACCATATAGAAAACTGCAATGAAAAATAAGTAATTTTTGTAAAAAAGAATCGTGCAAATTTGTGAGTTATTCTAAACAAAGCATTGCTGATTATTACTGAGTAGAATATATATATATATATATATATATATATATATATATATATATATATATATATATATATATATATATATATATATATATATATATATATATATATATATATATATATATATATATATATATATATATATATATATATATATATATATATATATATATATGTATGTATATATATACCCTATATGTGATTAATTTGGTATGAAAGTGTCTGATGTCTATACTCGGTTTTTGTTCACGGCTTAAACTGGATAAGCTCTCTCGATAGAAAAAATCAAATGTCTACCAATACTGTTTTCTTATTAGCATGCTTTTGTCGAATTAGTTAGTGTACATAAAACGTGGAAATTTATTTTTAAAACTAAGTTATATGTAAATTGGTTTTAATAAATCTTCAATGAATCTCGTTATTTAATTTTCAATTTGAAAATTTATAAGAAACTTTTTATCATTTTGTTATCTATCTCGCCACTTGCCATTATCATCTTTCAGTTCATAAATATGCCAATAAATTTTGTCGCTTAATTTTATTTAAATTTGTGATTTGTGTTGTAAATGATGTGTTTGAATTATTTAGATACTTTAGAAAGAAAAATAGATGTATAAAAATAAACTTTATTGTATAATATACATGAATATATATTATTCATGACGTAAAGTTATACAAGAAATATCGCTAATTAATATATATAATACAAGTTAATATTTTCATCTAAAATGAATATTGAGGAAGCATTCGATTTTCAATTTGCCACAATACTTTTCAAATAAAATTTGAATTTCTTTTTGTACTTTAAAAACTATATGAAATCATTTTCATCGCAGACTGAAGAAACATTAGAGTTCCCATTGCATAGGTTCGTTTTCTCTTTTAAGTAATCTGCTTTCAATCTCTTATATATAGCTCGTCGCACATTTCCATGTTCCTGAAATGAAATAACAATGTACATCAGAGGAATCATGCAGAAAATATTTAGGTCTTAATGGACTTTTAAGTCCCAGAAAACCAAACCTCACCTTATGGCAAAACGCCATGGATGATATGAAATACATTTTCTCACTCCACAGAGACCACATCAAATGTGCAGCCATGCCAAAAAGTTTGTTCACTTTCAGCATTCTTTTCACCTCGGTTTCGATGTCCGAAGCATCGAAGCAACCTTCTATCGCTAACTGCTCGAGATATGCCTTCATGAATTCACTCTAAGATGAAAATAACAAAATTATCATTAATTTAAAACAGTTTTAATTATAAAGTAAAGAAACGTAATTGTGTGTGTGTGTGTAAATGCATAGTAAAATTATTTACTCGTGATTACTTCAAGTGAAGAAAAATATAATGACTTCAAGTTGTATGAATTGTAATTTAAACATGTCGATTATTTTCGAATAATTGAAGCCTGTTTGTGTAATTAAGTTCGCGAAATAAACTACAGCAATCCCATTGACATCACAGACAGACAACGAGAAGGAGAAGCCTTGGTCTATATCTATAGGTTATCAGGTTTAGTCCCTTCTTCATATCTAGAGAAAAGGACACAAAGTACAACGTGCCGTGCGCCCACTTGGAAACGCAACCGGTTGTTAATCAATTGAATATTTGATTACAAAGTTGGAGCTTTAAGGCCTACAGTGGTCTACAAAGTAGTCCACAGTTTTTGGTACAAATCTGAAGTTGGCACTTCAGAGGAACGACATCATTTATGACCTCTACTAGTCCCTCTAGCTATTTCCTATGTCTTAAATATTTCCCCAGTATCTTTTAATAGTTTGGCATAAATATTTATTAAAACTTACTAAAACAAAAAGAAAAGTAATAAGATGTCCAACAGATAATATTCGTTTCTTAGTTCATGCTCAATGTTATTATATATTTTCTTAGTTCACGAGCTGAATATTAAAAGAATATATATTTTTGTTTGGCTAGAAATTAAAAACACATTTATAATACATTAAATAGCATCAAAAAATTTCGATCATATATCAAGAGATTCTTTGAAATTTATTATCTCTTTTGTTCGAATTCTGAAAGTTTAGTTTTACAACTTTTTTCGATGAATATTTTTACATATTACGATAATATTATGTTTTGAATATAAAAAATGACTTTTTTGGTTCCGTCAATTCATTTTCAATAGCATTTTTATGTTTTTATGGTTCATTATTGTTTTTCTTTTAATTTGGTGACCAATAAGATTTTGATAGTCCAATTGGTTTGATAAAATGAGAATACTATTATTTACATTTTACTAAACCCTTTACATAGATTTTTAGAAATATTTTGATACCCCATACTGGATGTCCGAAAGTTGTAAAATATTTTATCATCCACCGAAAAGTTGCTTTTTGAAAGGACTTTTCATAGATAGTGGACCGAATTCACGTGTCGTAAGAAAGAAAACCCGGAAAACTTCTAAGCACGCACCCCGACAGACGATAATCCATTCCCCATTGATAGAAAGTGACAAGGATCGAACCCGAGATTTTATCATCAAAGATCGTTGTACCCCTACATCAAGCCATCGTAATCCCTTATTTTAGAAATATTTTAAAAGGAAGTAATGAACGTAGATTTTATAAGCAATATTTGAAATGGTGAAAACGGAAATAAGAAATGTTATTGGAAAATTGTGCCATGATGTTTGTTTTTTGCACCCCATATTTGTTATTTTTTATGAATTTCAGAGTAAGATTAATGGAAAAGTTTTTTTACCCAGTTTAATACTGATACGTATTTTTAATGCATAGACGAAATGCATCTATTATATTCATTGTTCTTTTGAAAGGTTGCAAAATTTCACATCAAAAATTTGTATTGAGACTTTTCTTTTCAAAATATCTATAATTTGTTTTATTTCTTTACCATTTTAAAAGTAAAATGTGAAATACAACTAATCAAAAAATACGATTATATATTTCTGCTTATAAATTAATTTCATTATGAAATGCAATTAAATTGTACCTGGGAGGAATGCTGTTTAAACTTAATTTCTAAATGATGCATGCATTTTTATCAAAACAAGTGTATGATATTGCCTCAAACATAATAAAGAAATAAATATAAAGTTACCTTAGAAAATAAATCACAAAAAGGGTAAATTTTGAATTGCCTTTTATGTTAAAAATGGATATTTTACATTTTATTTTCAATACATAAATATTTAATTTATAATTTTGCAATTTAATTTAACTAAAATTTTAAACAACAAATTTATGCAAGAAATGAAATTTGTAATCAGCTTATCATGTTAGTAAACTAATTTTAAAGGGAGTAAAATATTAATACATTTGATACGAGATAATTTTCTTAATCATTTAAAAGCAAAACTTTCCTAATTGAACTAATATACTCAATGCTTAATAACTTTACGAATTAATTTTCGCTTGGATTAGTTTTTACGAATTAGTTTATGAATTAATTTTAGCAAAATATAAAACTATTTATTAGTTTATAATATCATCACATTTATGAAATTATATAAATTGATAAGCTAGAGTATATGTGAAAATTTTAGCTTATTTACAAAATTAGTTGTTGAAAGTTTTATATATTTAAAAATTTAATTATTTATTTTAGATAAAAGCAGTTTAAGATTTATAACTCTGACTAAGAAAATTTTATTTTCTTCAGCATTTTTAAGGATTTTAGGATATTTTACTGAAGCGATTTAGACTTATACACTAGATAATAATAGTGTACGTATTCTAGTGATACATTACATTCAAGAGCCAAAACATTATGATTTCCTCCCTATATTGGCATTGAACCCATCTAGATGTTGTGGGAGACATATAACTCAGTGGAAATGATTTATAATTTACATAGTGTGAAGCATAATTCTAGTGATTGCATGTTTATTTCACTGAAAAGTCTGTTAATCTAAGCGTCTTTAAAAGAAGGTAGATTGGCCCCGAAGACACAAAACGAATATCTCCTAAACTGCGTGGTTCCTCGGTGGTTCACGAGCTGTCTCTATGCTTAATGGAGAAATGGTGGTGAGACGAGTAGCAGAGACCCCACAGTATTTACAATCATTAATGGCACAAAACGTTGAAGTTTACTCTCTGTAAAATAATATCGTCATAGATAGTGGCTCAGTTAGCCACCGAATACAATGGGAATCATCGTAGAAGTGTTTCTGATGTCATACGGATCAATGGTATTTGTTACTTTGCATCCTGATATTATATACTTAAAGCATGATTAGAAATATCCTAAGCATAATTTAAATTAAATACAAGAATAAACACAAAAATTACAGCCTTAGCAATGCACTCAGCGGGAAAGCAGCTGAAATAAAATTACCAAAATATAATTAATCGTAAATTTTTTTAAAATTAATCAAATGCCAAAAGAAGAATAATAAAGAGAAAAGTCAAAAGATAGTAAACAGATGGAACAATATATTCAAAAGATGGTTCAAAATTTACAAGGCACACAGAATAAAAGGAAAATGAAACAAAATACAAATATGGGCAGCTTCTTCAGGGGGTGTCGACCTCATTGGCACAAAGTATAGCTTTTCTTCAGTGGCTCCAGACTAAAGTCTTAATGTTACCACTACAACCCTAACTACTTATTAATTGGTTAAGTTGGTTGTATTATATTATAAGTAACTTATATATAAGTCTATTTGTTCTTGAGCTGATACATTCTATATAAACCAATGCTTATTAGTGATTATCAGCTTATTAAAAGCTTGTTAAAAATCAATGTTGTTGTCGTGTGCCAGCTAGGCTGGCAATATGGGGGTGCGCTGCTCTACTTTTTCAACTGAACCATATTTGGTGTGAAGTCCGACTTTCTCAGTACACACATGCCATAGGGACCCGTTTATAGGGTAGGCAACCATTCACTCCACATTCATACAAGGAAAGGACAAAGACAGGATAGATAGAGAAAGTACATCCATGTCCGAACCAGGATTCGAACCCAGGACCTCCCTATCCGTAGTCAGCCCTCTGGCCACTAGATAGGGTGGGCGGCGTTAAAAATCAATAAATATTTTATATTTTTATTTTTTGTTATTTTTATACTTTAAAATGTTATTTATACCGATGCAAAATGGGTTTAATAATCTAATTATAACTTTTTTTTTTATGTCCATTTCATTTTTAATTTAATGAATTAGAGAAAAATTCAAGAAAATGCGATAGAAAATGTAAATTCTGTAAGTATTGTGTATATTTCTATTCCGATGTTTTAATTTACTTTTATACTGCATTTTAAAATGTAAAAACTAAAATTAGTTAGGTGTAGATAGCTTGCGATTAGAGGAATTTTATAGCGTTCTCTAATAAAGCCCACTGGTTGCTCTTTACTTTGGAAATACACACTCTCTCTCTGGTTTTATGAGAAACACACTCACACGCGCCAATTGGCGAGATAGCACCAAGGTAGCACTGTTTCTAAAAACATAATTTTTGGTGCCAAAATTTGGCGATATATCGTCAAAACTTCTGCCAATCCGATAACCTTTTGCGACTTTCGGGATATCTCTAGAACGGTACAGAATGTTCTGGAAAAGACTGGAAGCTCTCCGGATGCTATATACAAAGGTTTCCAACTGATTTGGGTAGTTGATATCAGTTTCTCTTAGTGCATGGACGTTGTTGAGGGAGAAAGCTATTTCTTGTGTATTGAAACAGTTTGAATTCTTTTGTATGCTGGATAGATTGAGTTATGAATTGAGTAATACTGCAAAGTACCGTATTTTTGTGGCCTCTAGTTATTAAATCTAATTTAATTTCGTTAAATTATGTGATTCTTAATCTACGAATCCCGAGAACGCAACAATATCTCTTATTTTAGATTTATTATTGAAAGTCATTTAAAATATTAAACTATATATATATATGGCACTTATACATATAGGTTGATAAAATGACATAAGTTTAACTGTCATTGAACTACTATTAATCAAATATCTTTACTTCCTTAGATATTTTTCAAAAATAAATTTTAATCATATATAACAAAAATCGAAATTAAAGTACTGTATCCATTTAAAAATCATAATATTTATTTATGATTGTCTATCTTTGAAAATGAAACTTAATCATATTGATTAAAAACATTTAATGTGATTATAATTAATGAAAATAAATAGTTATAAGCTGAACAGAAAAGTGCGAGGGATATTGGTAGTACCTTCACTTGTTATTTAGCTTTAGAGACATCATAGATCAGCCAGACATCTGCTATTTCAGATTGTATTAGAAGGTATCGACTTTGATAGTTACTCTGACAATCGCTTATTTTTTCATTCTGTTATGGTCTAATGCAAATCAAGTTTTCCTGACGCTGGCATCTCGATTGTTAATTCTCATTTATTACCATCATTTAATTAGCCCATCACATCAATTCATACGTGGAGCAATTGTATGCTTTGTCCATCCCACCTCAATCAGTCTGATAGCATGCCTTTCAGACACTGACTAAGGCTTTTAATGAGTGGGGATCTTTGAATGAGCCATTGTTGCAATCGATAGATGATTTAAATATTCCAATAGGAAATCCTATTGTAATATTTAAATCATCAGATTGTGAATTAATTCTTATAACTCTGCTGAATGTAAAGTTCGAGGATTTCATGCATTAGTTGGACATTAAATTATAATATTTTAAATGACCGGCTGAAGTAATTTTTCTCATTACATTTTATTGTAAACGGAGAGCTCCTTTTTAGGAGTCAATTTCCTTTAGTATTATTTAAATTCTGTCAATTATGTACTTTAAATAACTGTCTAAGCAGCATAATGAATATTGATTATAGAAAATACCCTGATCAGAACCGTCAAAGTGCATAGAATGGTAGATAAGTTTATTGTTCACAAGTAATTCATATTAAATTCTTGAACTCGATTGCTAACTAGAATAACAAAAAACGCTTTGTTCTTAAATTTCAGGGCATCAATTGATTTTAACTACTCATTATTTTGCAATTGCGAAGTATGAATCTGATTTTCTGTAGGGTTAATCAAACTCAGGATGGAATTATTTGATAGTTTCCAACAGGTATCATGCTTATTTTTTAAATTATTGTTTAGTAAATTTTCTACTTCTAAAGTACTTAATATGTAACTTACCCATATGACAAAACTGTATATATTTCTTTACATAATTGCAAAAAGACATCAAGAAATATTAATTAAGGCAATGTAAGTTTCATTCTCAAAAATGTGTAATTTTTATAATTAAGAATAGATTTTGCTTACTAAAATTTGCGCACAAAAATAAAATGGCCTTATAGTAGAAATTTTTATTGATTGTTTCCTGAGCATTTTGCAGCAAAAATCAAGATTTTCGTTGAAATTAACAAATAAACGTTTTTTTAAAAACGTTTTTTTAAAAAAAGCGAATTATTAAATAACTTTTGTTTTTCTGATCAATGTCATACTTCTCATAAATTTCATCAGTTCTCATTTTTTTGCAAGGAAAAAAAATGATATTTTTGCTTATTTCAATAGTTTTACATTTATTTATGTAGTAAATTTATTTAGGCACATTTATTTTTGTAATAAAATAATCTTATAAAAATTTTACATAAAAATAAATGTAATAAATAAAATGTGCATTAATAAATGCAAACAATAAAAAAATTAAATTTCGTATTTTGACACATAATGTGCTTATTAGCAAGAGTTCAGAATTAACTTACACTTGAGTTCTTAATTCGATTAAGGAAGAAATTTTAAAATGTTTCAATTGTATGAATTGAAATACCGAATTATAGTTCTTCTACTAATAAATTGCTTTTAATATTTTTATTCGGGTAAATCTCTTTCAATTCGAAAATTTGTGTAGGGAAATAGTTGTTGAGTTATTTTGCTGCTCAGTATCGTTTTCAGAAATGCTTATTTTAGCTCTGAATACGAACCATGATCTTATTATTTAATTTTAATATTAGTTATAAAATAGTTGTTAAATTTTTGCCTGATTTTAATGAATGTGAATTAGAAATTATTAAACATCGTCGTATACATTGGTCGCAATAAAGAAAGCATATTGCAATTTAAATCTTGAATTTTATTCTTTGCATAATGATTTAATTGACTTACTTTTTCTTCCTTTGTTGGAAACTTGTTGTATGCCGTTGTAAAATGTGGAGGATTTGGCGTGTTATAATCGAATACCCATTCGCAGAAATGGTTTGCAATATCAAAGTCCCTGAAAAGGATTAATGAAAAAATAATTTGAATCAATTTGTGACTTTCTATATTTTTACATTTATGAAAAAATATTTATTCATCAAAAACAGTTCATTCTGAAATGAAAAACATTAACAATATAGCTAAGCAATATTAAAGGATTTAAGAACAAATTGTTACTATTATTTTTAAAATAATATCAAATAATTTGTTTTAGCTATTTGTATATTTTAAAAATATTTTAGACCCTTAAGTACTAGTTAATAATTAAAAATCAAATTTCTGTAAAACTTTCAACTGTTTATACTAATTTGTCAAAAAATATGTCCTTTATGCCTTACTTCATATATTAAACAAACACTCTGTTTACACAAATATTTTCATATATTAAAATTATTTTTCCTTTGGAAGAGGTTAAAAAGTAAGCTGTGTGAATTTAGTTTAGGAACCTATTGATTTCCGAAATATAACACAAGATAGATTCTCAAAGGATTTTTTATATTTAGCACACTATAAAATTACAAAAATTATAAATTTCATTTTATTATAAATCTCATTACGACCACAAAAATTATAAATTTCATTAAGTTTAAAGCTATTTTTTAAAAAATGTAATTGTTTAGTAAATATCTTTAGTGTGTGAAATTCTTATAAAAATTTAACTTGTGTGATGTATCAGCGAGTTTTTTTTTCATTTCTTAAAACAATATTTTTCCACGATCAATATTTATTTATCCCAAACTTGTATCCAAATATTTTTATAATAGTACTCTGAACTTTTCCCACACATCTTTTAACGAAATGATTTCGAGTATCGTAAGTGATAAATTGACCAATTTTTCATCGTTCGTGAGATATCGTGTGACGATGGACATCCCATTGCAAAAGGACAAAAAATTTACTTTTTTGTCGTTAAAAAAATATTGATTGATGTCCTCCAAAATTGCAATATACTTTTCTTGATATCACATGCAATTTTTTCTCAAAAATTCATTATTATTTTATAAAGAAAATCAAAACTTCCCTCGCTACTTTCTAGTAAATTCTATACTTGATAAAAAAAAGTATTTGCTTGAAAAACTACTGCTTAAAAATATTTGTGTCGAAAGTTCAGTTTGAAAAAAATATTTCCTTTTTTTAAACAAGAATAAAGAAAACAAGGACTTGTTTGCCAGTTTGACGCTTAAAAGTGTTAAAATTACGTTCAATATATCATATAATTTCTTAAAAAACATCTAAGGATTTCAATAATCATTTAAATTCCTTTTATTGTACAACCGCAGATTTTGAATGAATTGAAAAATTCGTATGATTTATTAAGCATATTGAAAAGTTTAATTTAGACATTGACTTTTGACTTTCTAATGTTCAAATTAGTTTATTGGTAATAATTTATCGAAATAAATGTGGAGACATGTGCTAAAAATTAGAAATTGTACATTTTAATCAAACGAATGTTTCAACTGAAGAAATTCACCAAAATGAAATTCAAGTTATTTTTTGTCGATTTATGCTTCTTTCATAAACTTGATTTTTTTAAATATTACGAAGGGAATTTTATTCATATTTAAATCTTTAAAACTTTAAAATTATTTCATTTATAGTGTAATTTTAAGGTTTGAAAAGTATTCACATAAGAACAGATAAATAGAACATAAAAACACTTCATATCTTATTAAATCTTGCATTAAGATTTAATGAGAACTATGATTTAATTAAATCAAAATTCTACTTTATTTTGCTTCAGTTTAATATTAAAATTTCCTTACAATTTACAGAAAATATTTTAATGTTTATACACTGGTGATATATTAAATTATCGCAAATAGATCTTATAAGCTTAATAACAGTAAAATATGTTTATATCTCGCACATAAGATTTAACATATCTTTCATAAGATTGATAACTACTATGAAATCCTTGTACTTCTCCATTCATTCAGTTACTATTATAAGTTTCTAACGCAAGTGAAAACATTAATTTATAATGCTAAAAATTAATTATTATAAAAATAAGAAAATTAAATGAGCAAATGTTGACAGTTTAAAAAGTTTATAAGAATAAAATGTTATAAATTATTATTAAAATTTGAAAAGTTTGCTGATGTTAAATTTTCTGTATTTTATAGCAAATCCATTATTTAAATGTAAAGACGAATTCTAATGCAATAGCACAAAATAAGAAAAATACAAACGATGTTATATTTCATAGCTCGATACATATATTTAATTTATTTTTATATTCATTACAAAAATATAACTAAAATATGTATGAAATAATTGTTCTTATTTTTAACTCAAAAATAAACTATTATGTTTTTATAAAATAATAATAGTTTTACTTTGTTTCACATTTTGTGTGGTTTAATATCCTATAATGCCTCACCTATAGTTGTATCCTCCGAATTCAAAGTCAATAAAAATCAAATTTGGTTCTTCTTTATTCAAAGAATCTTTACGTAAGAGTATATTGCCTAAAAAACAAACAAAAATTATTATTTACAGTTAAAAGTAAAAGGAGAGCAATAAAATTTTACTTTGTAATAAAATCTTTAAAATTTTAATAAATATTTTGATTGTATAATAAGAGTATTAAGGATTATATTGATCTTATTGATAAAAAAATTAAATATTTTATTTATATAAGCTAACTTTGGATATTTTTTCCTTATCATTAAATTCATAGTAGGAATATAATAATTACCTCCTTGAAGATCATTATGACAAAATACTATAGGTGAATTTGTCTTTGCCATTTCTTCTCTAAAAGAAAAAACGGAGACAATTTTTACTGTCTTTATTTTAATAAGATAATTTTTATGATAAAATATAAATACTGCTAGAGTATTATATAATTTCCCCCTCAATATGTTTCTTCATTTCTTTATAAATTTGTATACTATGCAGAATAAGCTTATCGAGTTACTCATTTCTTAAATACAAATTTTGGAAAGGAAAATTTAAATTTTTTAAATTATTTTATTCATTAGAATTAAATTTTCAAAAAAACTAGAATATCAATTTTTTATTTATTGCAGTGAAAAATAGCAATACATAAATTTTAGTTTAATACTTTTGTACTACACACAATTTTCTGAATTAATATAGAAATATAATATTCCGTTTTCTCTTGTGTTTGATTAGGACAAAAGCTACAGTATATAAAATTATGTTTTAAGAAAAATTATAGATTATAAGGAGTTCATAAAAATGTATCATTCCTTTAGTAGTAACTTTGGAGCTTAAATATATTATCTGTGAATGGAAAATATTTTAACTATGAAGTGTTTATTTCAGTCAGATATGGATTAATTTCTATAAAGCTTTTTAATATATATTATAGACTATTAATTCCGCTCTCAAAATATTTCCATAATTTATTCAATTACATAATATTCAATTTCAAAAATTTTAGTAATAACTCTTTAAAGATTTATTGATATTATTACCTTTCTTTAAACTGAGTCTAACCAATTCAATTCATATCAGTTTTTTTTTATCAAAATCATTTTTATCAGTCATTTCAATCAATAACTTTTTCTAAATTGAGTAATTTTATACAAATTCCAGTCAATATCAGCAATATCAGATTTCTTGTTCGATGGTCAAGCTTACCCTTTTTCTTAATATAACGTCATATTCATTTTGTCGCCTTATGTTTTACGAAAGCAACTATGTTATATTGAATGGCTGTAAGTGAGATATTAAAGATTAAATTAGTTATAGCTGCAGGATAGATGGTTAAATGGGATAGTAATTACTGTTCAACACATACCTTTCAATTCAAATGTTTTATTGTTATCAGTATTTAGAATTCTATTTTAAATACTTCAGCAATATTGCTTTATAAATTTATTGAAGACTTTTTCTAAATATTTCTTGACCTCTTCTAAATTTTAGTTTGAACCAGTTTATGTTTTCTTGTCATGAAAGAAAAACAACCACTTTATAAATAAATGTCAATCGGTACAATTTAAAGCTTTTTTCATTTCCTTTCACTTTTATATTCTTTCTAAAGCAATAAGCTTACTAAAGCCTTCTTCTGCTTTAAAGATAAACTTTAAATTTAAATGAATTATAATAATGCTACAAAACACATTAATGTAGGTAAAGAACTTTTACTTCTCGCTTTTAACTATAAGCATACTTTTCTTAATCATTCCAAGTATTTTTGTAAATCTAACATATGAAAGGACTCCCGTGTTTTAGAGTTAGGACCTAGTTCTTTGGAGCACAAGATCTCAGGCTCAATCCCAGCTATTGTTGAACAACGGGAGATGAATTTTGCGCATCTGACTTCTGCATGCACGTTTGTTGGGTTGGGTAGTTGGGAGTTCTTTCTTCAACTGAGATAAGTGAAAAGGGCCTACTATCAATGAAAGCGCTATCGACTGAGGTGATTGATAGTAATGTGCATTATAACGAGCATCGACTGCTGTGTGTTCCACTCCATGGTGACATACGTAATTAGTGGTCTATTGGTTGAGTCAAAGTGACAGACCCCGGGACTGATACTAGCCACTGTTGAAAAATGAAAGATATGTGCTGTACTTTTGCATTTATTAAAATTGGAGCTTAGAAGCTGTAGAGTTTCCTGTGATGCATGAATATGGCTTATTATTTGTGAAAACTCTTCGAGAAAGACAGTATATGTGGAAGATTTAAAAACGCTCTCTACCGTTTAGTTGTCTACAGCGCAATAAAAGCAAAATGCAAAAATGTTTGATAAATCATTTACACCAGCTGTGATAATCTGAGTGATTAATGCATACTGTAATTTTAGTTAAGACTAGTTATTTCTTTTTTTCCAAAACTCAAATTTGAACTAAAAGGTTTCAGTATCAAAATTATCGAAATGATACTACCAAGAGTGAAAGCCATTTTTAAATTTTGAAAGTACTTTTCTATAGTTTTATCCAATGGTTCTATGGATGTTTAAAAATGTACGTAAAAAGCGAAGAATCATATTTATAAAAACTTGATAAAATGCGTAATAAAATGCTTAATAAAATACATCTAATCTTTTCATTTAAAAAGATCATATAAACATATTATTTTAAAAACGCATTTTATCAAGTTACTAGCACTAAGCTTTAAGAAATTAGGCTATCATTTAAATGATAGCCTAACTTTTTTAAAGCTTACTACTTTAGCTATTCTTAACAGACTTTCTGAGTTACAGGAGTTTAGTTTAGAAAATTATGTGCTGTTGAGTTTGTGTAACAAAGTATCTTAAATGTAGTTTACTTGCCAAATGTTTCACTTGTCAAATTGATTAACTCCACTTTCTGAAATCTATTAAATTTCAATTTCAAAGTTATAAATAAAATATAACTATAAATTCAAAGCAAGTTTCACTAATAATAAGAATTAATATTATAAAGACAATATGTAAATAGTATAAAAATCTCTAAATAAAAAAATTTACTTTATCATTTTTCCCATCTTCTTGTTTTATGGAATTAATTGATTTTGCAAAAGCAGTCTTCAACTGTAATTAAAGGTATAATATTCTTGCAAAAAACTTTTAAATTATTAATTGGAAGCATGTTTAAAAATAGTCTTAAATTGGAATGAAATAATTTTTCATACATAGCGCCAGTTTTCAATTTTAAAATCTTTGAATTTTCTGTTATTAAGAATAGCAATCTATTACAAAAAAAATTTAATGTTTCTCACATTATTATGAAATACGAATTAAAATTGGCTAATTCTTTTATTTTCGTAACTTAACTTCCTTTATTTAAAAATGATATTTTGACACCTAATAATAGTGATATATGACAATTCATACATTATTTGAGAATGTAAAATGATTCATCATTTGTAATTAAAATAAGAAGTAAGAAAATAATTTAAAATTTTGAATATTAAACATTACATGTTAAGTTAATCTTAAATAAATGTATATAAATTTTAATCTACATAATTTCACGACAATATGATTTCTTTATATTGTAAGGACTTTTTAATATTGTAAGTTTTGTGCATTCCATTATAAATGAGGCTTTCAATAAGCAATTTTCTTATCAAATTTCTTAATTATTCTAAAAGAAAATAATCAAATTTAATTAGAGTTGGCAATTTATAAAATTTCTTAATTATTCTAAAAATAATCAAAGTTAGAGTTGGCAATTATATTGATAAATTCGAATATAGCTTTAACATCATTGACCATTAAGTGTAATTTCAGTGATAGACTTTATTTTATTGTTTGCATCATAGCATACTTGTAAGTGATAAAAAACTACTTCTGACAAATTCAGTTTTTTTATTAACATAGGATTTGAATTATTACTTATTTATTTCACATGATAAGGGTAAATGTAAATAAAATTTTAAATCAACTTTTGTAAAATTTTAGCTATAAAAATTTACTCATCACCCATATAAACTTACATTTTTTGACGTTTGATAAAAATTAATTTCTATTGTTTGGCAACAACAATGAACTTTAAGTTTTATCAGCCAACTAATCTTATCATGTTTACGATCTATTTCCGAAGAGACACGATTAAATTATTTTCCAAAGCTTAGATATGAAAGTTACAAAAATAACTTTCGACAAACTATTCTAAAAGGAAGGAATGACTTCGAGACAAGTCTTGACAGAAGCGGCGATTTTTATTTTGTTTATTTGTGCTCATTTATTAAGCTTCCATAAGTGTTTCCTTCCTAAATTTAGAAAGAAGTCTCTTTTAATTAAATACTTATGACGTAGGAGTTAAATAATAACATATTTTTAATCTACTATATCCAGATTATATGGGTGTAAGTTTATATCAATTCTACATCTTTAAAAAAAGTATAATGAAATATAAAAATAAAAATATTTTTGAAAATGATCTTTATTTTTAACTTTTATCAGAGAAAGATAAATAAATTTCTAGAATTGTTTTACGTTGAAAATGGTTAAAAGTAATATTATTATCTAGTATGCATTTGTACATACAAAATTTGAAATCAATTTGTAAGTACATAAAATGTGATTACATGTGAATTAATTTTTAATAATATTATAAAAATTTATTTTAGGAATAAAAGAGAGGTATGAAATATAACAGTAAGCAATTTTATTTATTTTATTCATTTCATATTGAAAAAAATAATCAGGAGTTTATTGTCTGAAAATTTTTTAAAAGGGAATATGTAAAAAAAAAATGTTTAAAATTTAAAATAAAATTATTTTTTCTTAACTTTTTTAAAATTTCAAATTGACATCAAATAACAAATTTGGAATTTAAGAAATGATATTTAAATGGAATTTTTAAAAAGAAACATGATTGAATTCTCTTTTTGAAGGAAAATCTTTAGGATAAGTTTTACTGAAGTCTTACAAAAAATGAATTTATATTTACAACTGTATTTAAATGGATTTAAATCCATCATTATAGAATTTTGATTAAATATCAAAGAATTAAATTCAATAATTTTTTAATTTCATTCTATTTCTATTTCCCCTTAAATTCTAGCAAATTCAGAATATACATATATGGATTGATTTAATTTACATTTGTGTACAGAAAATAATTAATAAATATAATTTAGGAATTTATTAAATGTAAAGTCGTACTTTACAAACGATGAATCATATATAATGTGACTCACCATAAACTGTTTTAATCGTTTTATATTAATCTTAAACTGTATATTTACATTAAATATTTTATTCAAAAATTATAGCATTTGTTTAATACTTTACTTTTATAAGTTCTTGTTGTCTAATGATGAAATAAAATTTGTTACAATGATACGCAATCATTATATTCTAAATTTGGTAAAATTAGATTGCCAAACACAGATTAATGATTATGTATCCTTGTAATTCTAAAAGCTTATATTTTTGTGAAATTTATTACTAATCCATTAAGGATGAAGTATTAAATAATTTTGAAGAATGAATCAATTAAGATTTTTATTATCTATTGTATTTCTCCCTGAGAATTTTATTTTACTTGAAAATATTTTTCAATATTATGTATTATATAACGATAATAGTGAATAGATGCGTTATATTTCTTTTTTTTAAGCCTTGAAGAATTAAAGAATAATTCACATGTGATCACAGAAAATGAGAGCAAAACCCACACTAACACTCTTTTCTAATATGTCATATTACATCAACAGAAGAGAATAAGATGATGCTATTTAATGTATATAGGATCGGCCATCACATAGTCTTTAACTGTTAAAATATGAATAATATGGTTTAAATTTGTGTAAAGCATGCTTTTATCAATAGAGCTTCAAAAACTCAAAAATTGTGGCAGTATGCTGATTATAAAATAATTAATTAAACTAAAAATGCGTAAGAGCAATGAGCTGTCAAAAACATTTAATAGCAAATTACTCACTTAAAGTATATTTTTTTGTTAACACTTCTTTAATAGATTTTTTTGTTCAATATAAATGACCTAAAATATGTTATATGTATATTAGTTTGGTTACATATAAAATTTAATCAATATTACTTGAAAATAATGAAAAATAATATATGCATAGAATAGTAGAAATTTTGTGTTGGATTTAAAAGAAAATATTATAAAAAGTCTGCAAACCAAACATGAGAAATTAAATTTTGATATTATGGGATTTATTTATTCCATATACTTGCTTGCTCAGAGACATGTCTTCTGGTATCAAGGTCTACCCTCTCTGTCCCAAATGTCGAGTGGTTCAGGCCTCCCCATCTCATATTTTTCAGTGCATTGGATGTGAGAGAGGTGACATGGAGTTGAGACGGGGTGGTGCTTGAGAGACTGACTATTTTTGGATTCATGGGGCTGGTGTGATGGTACTGTCACGCCAGTCGGGGATAAGCAACAGCAAAAACAATTATTCCATATTACGCGAGAGTTGTGAGAGTTAAACTATTTTACTTAATAGCACACAGCTCTTATAACAAATACACAAATCATATAATTTTCATAAAATTAATTACTTTTGTGTTTATTCTGAGTTTCTGATACTATAATTGCTTTTCAAAACATAGTTTGATTTGGTAAAACTTAACCTGATTTATATTTGATTATAAAACAGTTTATTTCTAATGTAATTATTTAAATGTAATATTTTTAAATATTTTACAGTGATGAAGAGGCATTTATGTTTTTTTATGTATTGCTTATAGTTTTATAGCTTCCAAACGCTCCATTAAAAGAGAAATGTAAATGTCAACTTACATTATCCAATCCAAATTTTCTCTATAGAAATTCGCCAAAAGAAAACGCTCATTAGACTTTTGGATGCTGTCATACTCAATATCTTTTATCCATCTGTGAAGAAATAGATATTTATAAATTGTATTGACTAGCCACGTGAAATTAATGATCAAGTTATCTGACAGTTCAATTTTATTTCAAACAAAAAATAATAAAATCTGTTTGCAAAAAATATTGCTAGGAACGGAATGTTATTTATTTCTTTAAATAAATATTTGAATTGAAGTTTATATTTAAATATAAATTATTTTTAAAAGTGGTGCAATTATTAATTTAGTAAATATATCTAATTATACATTTTAATAATCAAGTAATCAATTGCAAAATGTGTGGCAGCAAAATATTAATTAGACTGATAATTTGAAATTTTAATAACCTATACAAACATTTACTCAAAATATAAGCGTATTTTTATGTTGCAATTTTAAGAATTTGCTTAAAATTGTACAATAATACAAATATATCTTATGCAAATGTTGATATTGTAGCAAAATTGCGAGATATGAACTTTTTTTTATAGAAGATTAGTATGAGTAAGCCAGTTATTAACATTTCTATGAATATTTAATCAATTGCAGAGATATCATTTAAGAAAATATTATAAATCTACTATTTTTTTAAAATAGATAGTTCAATTCGATTAATATTTTTGATTTTTGTAAATGTTACAGCAAAAATTATTAGTTTTATTTTTATTGAAAATTATTTCATTTAATAAGTTCTTATTTTCAGTTAAATATTAACATTAAACATGTTCATATTTTGGATGATTCTATTTTATTATTTCTATATTTATTACTAATGAATCGAGTATTTTTATAACTTCTTCCATTTTATATAACTTCTTAATATAAGCTGTTTTATTCTTTATGCGAAGTATAAATTTTATGTGATGTCATATGATTTTATTTCGTAAAGTTAGTATTTTTGAGAATACTTTTTTAAATGAAAACCTATTTTCTAAACTGCATATAACACAACTAAATTGTTCTTTTAATTTCAATAAAAGAGGGAAACAATGCAGTGTTGATTGATTTACAATTTTTCGATCATTATTTACCTTTGAGGGTAATTTCGAACTTTAACTACTATTAAAATGGATTCAAATGCTTATACAAGCATTCATATTAGATTGAAGTCAAATCCATTAAGTGTTGAAGATAAAAACAAAAATGCAATCGCTTAAAATTTTAAAATTCGGACATTGAGACTCGAATATTACGAATCTAAATTTACACAGCAGGCTCTTATTATCATTAGTAAAATATGGTAAGAGAATACCTATAAATAAACAAATACATTCAATAGACGTCTTAGTTAAACATATAAAAGAAAGATAATAATGTTATGAATTCATAATAAAACCAACTGTTAATTCAAATTATTTATATTTTTGGTTTAAATCCTGCCACAATTCAAGGAACGAAAATTAGTATTAGATCATTGTTTAAATGTTCCTAGATTTCGAGAATTGATTTTCGAAATGTTAATCCAATGAAATTTTGCTAATAGTAAAGACAAGAGGTCTGACCAGCTATTTGTTGGTTGGTTAGGTTTTATGTTGCAAGGTCCAAAAATGGACATGCTGAGATAGAAGATATTTTTAGAAGTTATTTTTTTTACATATTTTTTATTTTTATTTTTTAAAAGACCCAAACAATATTAAAAATTTAAAACACAAAAATATGTTTATATACTAAGATTAAAATCAATATAAATGCATTTAAAAAACAGAACAAATATATCAAAAATTTTATTTAAATAAACAACTTAAAATAAATAAAATATAAAAAAAACCTATTGGTCTCAAATAGGCGAATAAGTTTCTGTGGGGTTGTTCCCCCAGCAAATCAAACATGGTTAAAAGGTCTATTTTGAAAAATTTAAAAAGGTAAACGTTAAAAATAGGACGTCAGATTAAAATATAAAAATAAATGGTTCATCACACGTTTCACACCAAGGATTTAGTTCATGTAAAAATATATGTTGGTATCTGAAACGTGTGTGTCCGATACGAAGGTAAATCAATCTAACATCAGTTCTTCGTAACGGTAAAATTGTTGATGATGAGAGAGATGAGAAAATAAAATGAAGTTTTTTGCCGGCCTGCAAGCTCTAAGATTCCTGCCAAAGAGAATATGTGAGCATTTTAATACCCTTTCTCACATCTGAGAGAGGAACCGATCGTAAAACGGAATCTGATGGAGCCTCATTTCTATCAACACCAACGTGGCTTGGTATCCAACAAAATACAGTTTCATTTCCCTTGCCAATAAGGGAATCCAGTGCTCAGAAAATTTTCGACACAACAGGATGTCAGGAGAAACTATTGTTTCTGAAAGCTTCTAAAGTACTCATGCTGTCAGTGTAGACACAATATTGATGATAGTCATCTGCATCTACATGCTGAAGCGTGTAGTAGATAGCTGTAGTTTAAGCAGTAAAGATGGAACAGGACGAATGTAGGCTGTAGTTAAAAGATTTATTATTTATAAGAATTCCACAGCCGACATGTCCTGCAGTTTTAGATTCATCAATGAATACAATTTGTATGATTGATACTGACAGCAATCCAAAGAGTATAGCTGTTGTAAAACAACAGGTGTTGTGTCTGAGTTTTTAAATTGAGTAAAGGTATTAATAAAGATATTTGTTGAGTCATACCTAAGTGGATAAGAAAATTGATCAACAGACTCTATCAAAACATCGCATAGGTCTGAAAGCAACAGATGTGATCTGGCTTGTGTGAGAAAAGGTGGAATGCTCATTGAAATAGCACCATAAAGTCTCATAGAGAGATAGTAAGAAACATGGAACGTAACCATGTTACTTAATACCTCCCTATTTTGTAAGAAAAATATTTATATTATAAAGAAAAAAGTATACAATGACAATCTATTATGACGGCTATTAACTTCCACTAACAAGAAATAGGGATCAACATTTCCAGCAAAATTTCAGAAAGGATTGATTGGCGTTATGCCAACCAAAATAACTAAATAATAAGTTAAAGAACAGTCATTCTTATGACTTTCTGGATCGCAAAATATTTGTAGATATGTTTTAGATGAATTCAAGGTAATAAGTATTGCACAAAGTGAATCGCGATCTATACAAGGATTCAGTTAGCCATTTCCCATGATCGTGTTATAGAGTATAAAATTTCAAACGCACTATCGAATGGAGAAATTTTAATAAAAAAAATTATACTAAAACTATTTGCGCTGATTTCATATGCATACCAAGATAAACATTTGTATAACAAAATGGAAGTACAATAAATGATAATTTTGATAAGCGTTAATACTCACTTTTTCATCTGAGTTCCAACGAAATCTGAAGTTTTTCTTAAAGGAGCTTTAAGTGCATGAATTTTGGCCATTTCTCTGGCTATTATCTTGGAATGTTTTCTAATCTCATCAGTATTTAGGCTTTTTGACTAAAGTATGAACAACAAATATCTTTTAAAAAATAGATTTTTTAAAAATAGATCATGTTATTTCTAAAATAATATAAGATTTATCATATCAATATCGAAACATTTTAATTTTTTTATAACACTAAATTAAAAATTGAATTTTGTAATATTGTTTTCCAATTTTTAAACAATTAACTAAAACACATTTTCTGTCCTTCTATAGAAAATCATATATATCGGAGGTTTTTAAGATTCACATATGTGTAGAATCATAAAAATATCCGATACTTCAAAAAGTGAACTAAGCTGATTGGCTTGAAATGTATTTCTGTTATTTGTTTACGTAGTTTTTAAATTTTCAAGCAGTTTTAAAATTTTAAAAGATAAAAATTTATATTATTTTGTTACATAATTTCGTAGTTATTATACATAATAAAGAAATGAACGAGTTTTATTTTATGCTGTACTGTAAAAAAATTCATGCTGTACTCGAAAAAACTATGCGAAATCGATGTAATTTTAATTATATCGCGGTTTTCTTAAAAACGTTGTTTACTTTTTCAATAAACTAAAAACAATGTATTTTAATTGATAGTAAATATAAAATTAACAGAGCTTTTAGTTTCATTTATATTACAAATGCTACACTTTAAAATAAAAATATATTACTAAATTTCTTGTAAAGAATAATGATTAAGTTACATTTCTATGTATACGTAATTTTAGAGGATCAAATACTTTTAAAAATAAAGGAAAAAAAGAAAGAAATAATATTGAAAATGTAGATAAAGGAATGTTTATTTTAATAAGAGTAAAAATATCATTTCAAACTTTTTCTTCAAATTAAATCATGTTATACTCAAAGAAGGAAGTCCATGCTATATCAGTTAAGAAAAGCAGTTGTTTTCCTAAAATTTTATAAGCAAAAATCAAGATTTTTGCAGGTAATTGATATGAAACTGAAATTCAAATTAACTTTAAGTCTTACGTCAAATTTATTCTTTTTGTAAGAGTTTTGAGATGCAAAATATTTTGAGATAACTTTTTCTTGCAAACTGAATTTGGATTATAGTGAAAAATAAACTCAAAGTGATAAAAAAAGTAAAAAAAAATGTTATTATAAAATTAAATATGCATTTTATTTCTTATTTAGAAGAATTGAATTTAATTAAATTTTTATTTCAATTTCGTATTCTAAGTGTATATATTTGTTAATATATATGTTTTTCATTAATATGTGTTTTAATTAAAAAATTCTTATTAACTTGAAAAGTATAGATACCACAACAGTGAAAGTATGAATATGAAGGGAAAATTCACAAATGTGTTGATTCCATCCATATATGAGTACTTAATTAAACATTTTTACAAAAATATAATAAAAATATTAACAAGTGGTAGCTTTATTTAGAGGATTGACTGGACATGACTGCTTGTAGGACTACCTCTATAGAATTAGAGTGGTAGATTTCTCAAACTATGTTCTGTGTGACTTTAATCAACTAATGATTTGATTGTATGGTACTTTCTCAATCATTATCAAGAAGTATTGGAGAGCCCATGAACTAAAGCTTAAGTGCTAATATTCAGCATTTGTAAAATAAAATTTATGCGGATTATGCATTTTTATTGCGTTTCGATGCTTTCATTTAGTTTATTGGTTGTGAGGGTGTTTATTATGTTACTCTTATGATTTGATTTTTTGACAAATTAATATTTCATTCAATTTATTTAAAATTTACGCATCTTAATTACAACATATCGCCATAACAATTTTAGACAAAAAGAAAAATATGTTGTTGTTTTTGTGTTGTTGCTTATGACACTTGGCAGTGCAAATTAAGTTAATAGAGAGCGTCTTTCGTTTGGATCAAAGCACCACGAAGGTGAAAGTTCGACTTTGCTCTTTTTAAGATGCCTCGTAATTTTGAGCCACGGTCAAGTGACGAGGTCACACATGACCTGGCACCCTCCTTTCCACATCCACACCACACCAGCGGAAGGACTTTGGACTTCACACATTAACGTGGACACGTGTCCAACCCACAGAGCTCCAGCAATCCATTGAATAAGAGTAATAGTGGTCACCCTCCCAATCACTGCCCGCGGCAAATGATGCTTCACTTTGCTGAGCTTACGGGAAGTGGCGTGAAGCTACTGAGCCACTGGAGCTCAAAGAAAAATATAATCACCATTATGAAAAAAAATATAAAATCATTAAAAATAGCATCAAAGAAATTATTGCACAACTTAATTTTGAGATGTTCATCAAGAATTTATATGTATATACTCACAGGAATGAATTGTTCCAATCTTCCATTTGGAAACACACCATACAGTTTCGGTCCTAATTGCCTTTCTGATAGAAGGATGAAAATTATGGCTTCTAAGACAATGACATGGCTCTCATCTTGAATGGGACCATATATTCGAAGTAAGACTTGTCTGGGTGTTTTAGGATCTTCAACTTCTTTATTTTCCGGCAGTGAACAACAGTAAAGGGTATTTGAAAGACCACCACTAAAATATAAAAGATATTAATAATCTTTTGGATTTGGTAACTGAACTTGAATTTTTGAGATTCAATGCAAAAATTTTGTATTGTTTATTCTCATTAATGTTGATAATTGTTAAGATACTCATTTTTAGGAAAGTCTTTTTATATTTAATGCCTTAAAATTGCGTAAATACTCTAAATTTAAATATAATTTCTTCAAAATTTTTTTCATATATAACCTATTTTTTATTTATTAAGATGTTGGATACTGAAAACATTAAATTATTTTACAGGAAGAAACTTCAATATTACTTTAATAATAATTTTTTGTTTGGTTTGCTTGATTTCTCTAAACGAAAAATAACTAACGTAAAACATACCATACGGTTTAAAATAAAGTGAAAAATACTTCAAGCATACAAATTTAAGATTGGAATCGAACCAACAAATCAAACTTATTTTTCATTGAAAAAATATTAGATTAATAATCACTTGCAAGATACAATATCTTTAACTTGAATCAAGCGTAATTAATGGGAAATTTTAAAGAATAATGACAAGATATTTAGTCAATATTTGAAACTATTTGAGATATGTTTCATTAAGTTATAATTAAAATTAATTATCAATTAATTTAATGTAAATATTCAATGAATTGAAAAGAATGCACACATTAATTGATTAAAATGTATATAATTGATTTTTTTATTTATTAAAATAAAATTTTATCCTTTGATCAATCTAATATCACACTAAAATAAGATATTTGTAAAATAAATTCTGGATAATAAGAAATTTATCAAATTATTTTGAAACATTAATCAACCAAAAAATAAATTCTACGATTCAAAAACTAATTTTTGATAATTAATTGCCATTCCTGGGTAAGTCATTTGTCAAGCTTATTAGATGAAAATTTTGAAAATATTTCCATCCAAGTAATCAAGCTAAGTAATTTATTCTTGAAAGAAAATGAGTACTGATTCTTCCAATGAAGAGAATGTTTTTTTCTTTAAAAAGAAAAATTATTGCAGGGATTTTTTTTTTCTTGTAGTTACGAGAGTGTAAAAATATCAGTACTTAAAAGATGAAGTAAGTTTTATTGATAGTATTTTTATAATAAATTGAGCCATTAATAAATTATTAAAATATTTTACTATATAATTTTTATAAGTTATATTAAGTTCTAAAGTGAAATGCGTTTTGAATTTTAAATGGTTAAAAGAAGGATTCTTAACTGTGTGCGGAACGAAAATCTAAAATAAATCTTGAAATATAAGTGATAAACAAACATTATGATTATATTATTTAAGGTTGGCGAAATTACTTATAATCGTATATGAAAAAACCACTTGATTAATTTCCGATAACTTACTATCGACTCTTAAAAGAGTACGCTCAAAATTTTCTGATTTAAAAAATAAATATCTTTTCTGACGTTTGTTAACTTTATGATACACATCTCTAATATTTATAGAATAATGGAAGAAAAATTTATCTAAATTTAAAGTTTTATTCTTTACTATCCAAAGTTTAGTGAAATGAGTAAAAATATTTATCACACATAATTTAGAAATTTTTGATTTTAATTAAAAAATGACAATTGGAGAAATATTAAAGATTTATATTATATTTCTAACACTGGGCTTAAAAATAAGCTTTTTTATGGTATCAATTTAGCCATTTTTTGTTTACATTTGTTTACATACATGTTTACATTTTTTGTTTACACAAAAACATCTTTAACGTCAGTTGTAAATTTTTGTTGTAAAAACACTGCTAGCAAAAGATCTTGTTATTATTAATATTATATATTTGAGCTATAATTTTTATTAATAAGATATGATATCCTTTGTTTTATATTGTATAATATTTAAGGCTTTTTAAATAAGGTTAAAAAAGTATCAGTTGTAGTATTTTGCGCTTAAAATAAATATAATATTGGAAATGATTTGGTAAGTTGAAAAGCAAATTTTAGGCCACAATCCTTACTATAGGTACGTGATCTTTTTTTTCCGTAAAGATCAACGTAACGTTTAGTTTAATTACGTAATTTTTAATTCAACATTTTAATTGATAATCAAAAAGTAATTTAATTGTTAATCATTAAGTATTATTAGTGCATGTATAATGCATATTAGATTCATTAATTGAATATGAAATGCGTATTTCGGTTCTGTGTTAAATATTGTAGAGAACATAGTTTACACAAAATTAGAGCCTTGGTATTTTTATCAGGAAAAATAATCAAACAAATTTCTTATGTGACTTCTAAAACATTGAAAAATTTTAAACCAAAATGCAAATAACTTATAAATTTTAATTAAATTTAAAATTTAAAAGTCATTTGCATGTACTTCTATAAATTATAATTTTGGGTGAATAAATAAAATAAAGGATTGCAATAATATTTAAAATACATGATATTAAAAACTATAAATTTATAGCTAATTTGTTTTTATATGATTTTTTATTTCAATAAATAGGAGTTGATCAGGTAAAAAATTTTGTAATTGTCTATTTAGTTCCTGTTTCTTATTTTAATGCTTAAAGCATACTAAAGTTGAACTTTTTTATTAAAATATTATAGAAATATTAATAGTACATCTGTAATATCTCATATCCTCAAAATTTCAGAAAAATTATCAATAAATGCATTAAAACTCATTTATCTATTAGAACATTTATGAGCAGACTTCATGTCACAAATTTCTTTTAATGCAAACGTCTTTATTATTTAAGAAAATGTATTTATCCATATCATTAAAATATAAAAATCGTAAGGAGTATCTTAAATAATTTATAAAATATATTTTTATTCTATACATATATAAAATATCTTATATCAAGTTGAAATCTCTCAAAATTCATTTTATTGTTTTTGACTTCTTATGGTATTTTTGCTGCACAAATCATGCTGACTTAATCAAATCTCGACAATAACTGATTTAAATGGAACCAAAGGAAACTGATTTAAATCCCACCTCGAACATGGAATTTTACACACCTAGAAATCCTTTTAGCCACAAATATGATTTTGACAATTCTAATTTAATGAAATTAGTTGTAATCCGACAAAAAGGAAAGTAGTCAAGATCCAATCAACATCCTCGAGTACTTTTAAGTTTTGAACTAACACAATTTTCTATTTGATGTTAAATTATTGAAATGATTTTGCTTATGCCAATAAATTATGTATCAGTTTTAGAAGAAATCAAAATATAAAATTTTCAAAATTCTTAAAACTTAATAAAAGTTTTGTTCTTAAAGATTTTAAATTTCGCGGAATGCTATACACATTTAAAGTTTCATTTTACTTAAAAAAAATTTATTTTCATTAAAAATTACTTGATTTATCAAGGGAAAAAACAGGAATATTTCATTAGAATACACTTTTAACTTCTATATGAAAAGCGTTTTCTTATTCCAAATATAGCAAAATTTTCTTCCCTACCTCATCCATCTACAAGATCTCCTGCTCCTCTTGCTGCATTTGATAGCGTTAGGGAAGAAGACTATGATTTAATTTACTTTACAGATGGGAGTAAAGTTAATGAAAAAGTAGGTCTTGCATACGTATGCTTTCAGAATGATTTGGAAGTGAGTCATCAGGTATACCGCATTAATGATTACAGTTCTATTTTCCAAGCGGAGTTACTCTGCATTAATCTTGCTGTTAAAGATGCCATAAGCAAGCCTTTTCAAAAATTTCTAATTTGCAGTGACTCGATGTCATCCCTACTGGCTCTACAAGATGTAACTAGTTTTGAAAGACTTATAGTAGAAGTCCAGACTTCAATTAATATGTGTGATATCAAAAATATTTCCTTCACTTTCTCCCATGTCAAGGGTCATAGTGGTGTGTATGGAAATGAAAGAGCGGATTTCCTGGCCAAATCTTCTCTTTCACTTCCAAATAAACTCAATACCAGCTTACCCAAGTCTTTTTTCAAAACCACTACCAAAAAGAAGATTATCACAGAATGGAACTCAGGTTTCATTTCCTCTCCTAATTGTAAGTGGACCAAATATTTTTTCCCTTCAGTTCAATGCAGAATTAAGAACTACTGGTTTTACACTGACTTTAAAATTACGCAATTCCTCACTGGACATGGGAAATTCAATAGTTACCTACACCGTTTCCACATTAAAAACAGTGAGGTGTGCAAGTGCAACTCTGGGAGTGACAACCCTTCTCACATTCTTCTTGAATGCCCATCTGTTTCAGAAGTAAGGAACGAGCTTTGTAAAGACTTAAATAACAGGTGGCCCCCGATTATGGTGGACCTAGTTAAGAAAGAGAATTTTGAATTTTTTGTAAAATTTATCCATGCTGTTATCTAATTCATTTTTCATTTTTATATCTCTTTTTTTTTCTCTCTGCTTTCTTTTATTATTACTTTTTTCATCTCATATATTATTTGGATCTGTTTTGTAGTACATTTGTTGTACCTTCGGGCCCTGTGTGGTATTCCTTGGTGCACAGGGAGATATTTTTGTTTTTCCAAATAAAAAAAAAATATAGCAAAATTTAATCACAAAGTACGTGAAAACAATTTGGATTAGTACAATTCTCTTTGTTTTGAAATGATGGTGCATTTCCGTTTTTATTAGTCTTATATTTCAACTTTAAATATTTAGTTGCTAAAGTAATGATTTGCTTAATATATTTTCAACTGCACTTTAAAGTTAAATCAGTTTGTGTACTGTTTGTAGCATTAATCCTATTTCTAGAACCATTTGTAAGCATGACTGTCAAAACCATAATGGCAATTTATCACACTTCTTTCCTTGCTTTCTGATATGACAGTTTCCTGCTCAACGTATGCATCTAATAAAATAAATTTGAGAAAAAAATGCTTGGCTCTGCTTTCTTTCCAGATGAGAACTGATGTAAGGTGATTAAAAGTGTAAATATTCATCAGTTACTTAGAAAAATATACAAATAAAAGAGAATGAATAAAGATTAAACTTTAAAATGTTATGATCGCTATGTTACTCGTTTAAGTCAACGCGAGTTGACGTTTATGCAAAATTGAGTGATAAGATTAGGTATAATCAATTAAATAGTTCAAAGTTTTAATTGACAATCAACTAAACAAGTAAAATATCAAAAAGATATAAAGGTGTAACTAAACAGGATAAAATTTACAGGAAATGTCGAAAAACTTTAGAATTTGCATTCTAATAAAACAAAGCATGCAAAAAATTTATGTAAAAATCTGCGAAATATTTAAGTGGTGATCCATAACACGTATTCTCATGTAAAAGGTAAGCACTAAATCATAAAATTTGCAGAAATTATCAAGTGCTGATTTGATTAAAAGACCCTGGCCAAGAAAGTTGTAAACATTCATTCATGATATTTACAACTTTCTTATAAATATCATGAATGAATATATAAAAGGAAATATTTCATTCAAATAGAAAAATATTAAATTTTCAAGAATCGTGATGGAACGTTAGAGTTATTAACAAAAAGGTGTAAAGTTAAATCAAATAAAAAAGACAATTTATAAAGTTTGTGGTCACTTCTTCACTAAGCAAACCTTTTACTAAATTTGATTATCCCTTCTGATATTTCCAATCTCCTGAATAAGTAATCACCATTCTTTTATCCGAATATTATTTAGATAGATGGAAACAATTGAAGTTAAGAAATGTGTAAGTATAGCATATCCAAAATAATCTTAAAAAAATTCTTGGATTGGGAAAATACAATGAGCACTCAATATGCGTAATCTAATTTCTAAAAGGTCATTGATAAAGACAGAGAAATGTGGGTTATTAACAAATAAAGTGAAAGCAATATCAAATTATGCATAAAATCTTAGAATGGGGTTCTTGAATTTCATCCAGATACCTAAATTCACCATAATAAAATCTTTTTGTAGATGTGTTGATCGATATGATAACGTAAAGGATCTTGAGCAGCCCATGGTAGCACTATTTCAGAATTAAGAAATTTTTAGTAATCAGGCACAGTTCTTAAGAACTAGACTCTTCAAAAATGACTTCGATAATCATGAAAAGATGGATTAATGAATAGGAAAGAATTGAGGGAATATGATGATGGAATAATTTACTTCCATGCGTTCTGGCGCATAGAAGTAAATTAAAAATTTTCCGTAGGTTCACTTAAAAGCCATTAAGAACACCTCCCTGAGTTCTAAGCAGAATTTATTTATACTTGTGTACAATATTTATTCATCACAATTTATAGGACTCAAATTTTGATGTTACTTGACTTGAAATCGTAGTTAAATGTTCCATATCATATTTGTATTTACGCTTCTGCAAGTAAAGGGAATTCATTGAAAAAAATTAAGCTTTTCTAGAAATTAAATAAGTATGCAGATACTCTTTGTGTCAGCATCCTCGAACATTATTTGCAATAAAATCATTAAAAATTCAAAGTCATAGAACTTATCAATAGTGAGCACGTAGTCAGTATTATTCAAATCAGTAGTTACTGAAATTGCCTCTCATAGTGTTGCATGCTTCTATACAATCAAATAAGGAAAGGTAAAGATTATTAATGTTAATCTTCGATGTATTCTTCCAGGCATTATTAATTTTGCTACAAAAGTGTAGTTCTTTGAGCTTTCCAAATCTGGTGGACTACAAAGCCTTAAGCATTTTCCATTAGCGAATAGTCTGGTTGTCTTTTTGATCAAGAAAAATTATTCCTTATCCGTATGTATTTTATAGAAAGGAAATTCTTACGAAGTTTGGTATTATCTTGCTGTGGAAACTAATGCTTGTATGACTTTCCATGAAAGGTAGAGTCACCAGATGGAAGATAGATTCAATATATCATTGCGCTGGTTAAAGTTGTACACAGGAAGACAAGGACTGACTCTCTGTCTTAGGAAATAGAACCACACCATCAAAACAAGAATAATGGATGTATGTCACTGTAAATCAAATATTGTTACTACTAAATTCGGCAGATCTAAGTGGTGATCCTAGGGTGATTGAGAAGTGAAATTTATCATTCAACAGAATGTGCTTATAGTGTGTGATGATGCGTCTTGTAATATTAAAATTACATGATGTTCAACTGTTTCTCTGCGGCATTGTGGTATACATCTACGTAACGTAAGTTTCTGATGAAACCAAGAGATCATTTGATAATTTTACTTGTAATGCTTTGAATATCTTTTCTAAGATACTGGCAAACCATTTTTTGCCTTATCATGCCATCGCCGAAATATATAAGCTTCTTGTTTTCATGGAAAGATAACGTTGACTTTTCTTTTTATCTCTTCGGAGACAAAGAAACTACTGTGTTAACCATGAAAATTCATGTACAAAGCCAGTTATCAATTTTTTTACGCTTTATAAAGTAATTATTATTCGTAACAGTTTTTTTTTAACTAACTTTCAATTTTTTAAATGTTATTTTTATCCTCGCAAACGCAAACATATACATGTATTTTTATATGTTTCATGTGTCTGCTATATATGGCAGTATAAATCTAAAACTTATAATTTAAAATTTATGCAAGCATATGTATAATTCACATATCTTTAATAATTAGCTGTTTTAGGATTTGGGTAATTTTATTATATCAATAATAAATTAACAAAAATAATTTTCAAAAAATTATTACATCGCATGAAATTTTAAATTAGGAATTTCATGAATAAAATTTTAAATGAAATTAATTTTTAAAAAATAAATTCATGTTTCATAATATAGTCAAACATATAATAGTGTTTCATGTAAGGTTGGAGAGAGAAACGTGGAAGAAACCTACTTTGACTGGATATTTTACATGTATTTGTACCATAAGCTTTGGTTTTATATAAATTAGCCTATTTACATGTAACTTTATTCCAAACGCACACAGAATAATGAAGCATATATTAATCGCAATTTTTTGAGCAACAACAATTAACATTAACAAAAATTAAATGGCATAATCAAACATGAAATAAATTTTAGGAATTAATTTAACTGCTATAAAAAGTTGTAAAGTTTTCATAAGTAAAAAACTAGTATATAATAAAGTTTGTGTGTGTGACTTCTAATCAGCATCTCAATTAACGTGCAACTCCTTAATGTTTCATTCGTACACATTTTAAATATATTAAAGAATAATTATATCAGAAGAGACTTAGAATGTTACATAATCTCATAAATATGTAATACATGCATAGATAACCTATGTAAATGTAGTCCCTCAAGAATCCTTTGAAACTTTTTTACAAGAAATATAATAAAATGAAATAGTATTTTCCAACGTTTAGGTAGTCAGTGGTAACTCTCTTTAATATTAAATTAATATATAGAAAATAAACCTAAATATTTTATAGGTTTTGATTATAAAATTTGAAAAACTGTCAAGTGTTTATCAGTTAATATTCAGACAATATTCACAATAAATGTGAGAAAAATTAAGGTATATATTTACCGGCTTGAGAAATTCTTTTCTAAATATAGAAACATTTTTGAAATGACGATTTAAATATTTATTTGTTTTAAAGTTTCACCGTTTAAAATCCTTTTCCTTTTTATAACTTATTAAACTATATAAAATAAAATTTTAATAAGAAATTTAAAATACTTTTCTAAATACAAAAAAAAACTATTGCAAAATTAAACCATTAGAAATTTTAAAGTCAGCATTTAATTTATATATGGCAGCAGAGATGATGTCAAAATTCATTTTCCTCATTCATTTAAAAGTTTAGGATTAGAAAAAAGATATAGTGAATGATTTTGATGCTGTATAATTTGATAAGATACAGATAAAAAATAAAAGCAGCAAATAAAGGTTAAAGTATTAAATATAGTTAATAAGCAAAGGCCTTTTTTCTCACTATAATTTTATGATAAACTGGAAAGCTAGATAAGAGAATTTGACAGACAATGGATCTTAATTTTATTATTATTATTTTTTTAATTACTTTTATGGTTTTTAGACAAATGCTCATTAAAATGTTGCACACTAGAAAAAAAATTTAGGAAATCCAAATAAATATATATCATGATTTTGATTTAAAACATAATTTTTTTTTAAATCTGAGTTGAAAAGATTCTATCTAAGGAAAATATATTTACATTAATGGTTTTTTCAAGGATTTTTCAAGATCAGAGATTTTGTAGATTCATGTTTTCAACTCTATTTCTAATCAAAATAATAAATGATAAGAACACGATTTTACCAGTTTAAATACTGCTTATTTTCACTAATTTTCTCGATCAAGGACTATCTCGATGCGTAAGGAGTTCAGACAAAGTTCAACCACCCCATTATCTGTTATATAATTCATAAGTAATTTTAAATTATGAACAAAATAAAAAATTATCTTAAATAAAAATTCAGATTAAAAAGTATGAAAAGTATATTTTTTTAAAGTTAAAGAAACTAAAACTAAAGCAATGAAAAGGTACGGTTTTGAATTTGACAAGAAATTTTTATCTAATTTATAAATATAAGCAGTAATATTTCATTGTGTAAAAATGACGTTATGAAAAAAATGTCAATATTGTTAAATAAAAGTGAGCTGATAAATACTTTTATTGTTTAGTAAGGAATACTATTTTAAGTTGTTAAAAATTTTGAAAATTAATTTGCTTCACTATACGATATATGAAAAAAAATCCTTTTCATATTTAAATTTTTTAATAAGTTCTTAGTATGTGTGTGTAAATAAGGTTGTTAAAACGATATCCAATTCTCGACTGACTAATTAGTTTTAAAAAATATGGACCCTATTTTGAAAATTTGAAAAAAAATCACTAATTAAATATAAAAACTTCCATCATAATTTAGTTTCGACGTCAAATTGCTTATCAATTATCAAAAAGTTCTTTAAAAATATTTCCCTTTTAATGTATAGTGTATATCATTTGCAAGGTGCAAAAAAAAGAAGACAATTTTTTTAAGCAACCAAAATAACTTTTTTCATAATTTTTGAGAAAGTATTAAATAATCTAATAAGTAAACACATGGCAATGTATTTTATTAGCTTACAATGATCGTAACGAATTGCTTAAACTTATAACATCACACAGAAATGAATAACATAAAATTAAACTTAAAGTAGTAAATAGCTATTATTAATATAGATAATAATTTAACTAGGCAGACACTCTTCTAAATATCTGGCATTAATAATATGACAATTTAGTATTGCTTGATAATTTTCATATTTTTTATAGAAGATAGCCAAACATTGAAGGTTACCATAAGGTAATGGAATATGTCTATTTTGTTTAGTCATTCACTAACATAGTCAAGTATACTAAGAGAAAGTAGAACCACAATGGTTAACATTCAACGTTTAGTAGTGATTAAAGTTGTGAAACCTATTGCCTTCTATTTCAAATAACTCGGTTTTATTATAAATCCATATGAATGTTATATAAGAGGTTGTTTTACGTTTTAAGACACTTTTCGAGGAGAGATAATATAATCAGGACTCACACTTTAAAATGAGCATCAAACCACAACAAACATCCATGACAACTGTTTAACTGCTTAGCAAATCAACACATGCATGCTTTAACACATTTTTAATAAATAATATATGCATACCCAAATTTAGTTTAGTTTATAATCCTTGTAATTTAGGAAGTATATGAAAGTAGTTTATTTACATTTATATACGAGACAATCACGATCATGTGGTTGTACAGATTTCTTCTAAACGCCGCTCTTCCTGTACTAGGAAAAAGTAAAAAGAAGGTTCGTCAGGTTTAATGAGTGAGCTACTATAGGCGACTTTTGATAATAACTTCTATGGCAAGTGTCTTAGAAGCTATTGTACTGCATAAATGTTTTGTTTATGAAAGTGCTTTCTAACAGTAGATATTCATACTGACGAATCCTGTTGGAGATTACGCTCTGAGGTATTATGTTGTGATCTTACGCTTTAAACTGTTACAGTATCCTTCGAACTCTCAAAGTATTTTGCTTTCCGTTTACTGCTGTCATGAGTTTAGACAGCGTATTTCTAGAAAATCTTAAAAATTGGAATGTTTCTGTCATTGCTATTACAATTTGGCTGTGAAGTCAGACAGTTTATGCATTTAAAAAATCCGAGACTTAAAAAACTTCATAAAATTAACTGATAGCTATTATGCATTTTAATGCCTAAAATGCATTAAAATGCTACTTTCATTCACAGTTGTTTCTATTATAAGCTTGTATTATTTGAAATATTGGATACATAAATTTATTTCTTATATTTATTCCGATGCATAAATTATAAGTTCAGATTTGTAGTTTTAATGCTTGGTTTGTTGATGTCATGAAAAATTTGTTTTATAATGAATGAATTATTTTTTTTACTTGAATTGTTTTGGAATTGATGATCTATATTATTCAAATGTTTAATTTTTTCAGTCTAAATCATTGCCATTGGATTGAAAGTATAAGCTTATTGCGGAAAATCTGTACGTTTCATAACCATAATTTACTGAAATGTTATGTACTTAGCCTATCTATAGAGGAACAATAAGCACTATGAAATAATTCTTTTGTCCAATAGCTTTATTTTCTAGGGGTATGTTAAGCAAAGCCATTAATGTTAAAACAGAACATAATGCTTTAAGCTACAATTTTTTAATCTAATTGTAATATTTTCTTTAATTTTAGAAGCGAAGTTTGTGATCACACAGTTCAATTTTTAAAAATTTTTTAATCATTTTTTAAATGAATATCTATTTACTATTAAAAACAAGTAAACTGTACTTTGACTAATATTTCGCTTAGAATTTGGGTACAGAAAACTATTTTGATCTTTAAATCTCAATTCATTTTATCTTCACCTATTTTATTATACATCCCCTTTTATCTTCAAAATCAAGTAAATCTGTTAAAACTTGTATCCAATATTTCAATCCTAGAAGTTGAACCAAAAATATTTTGCTTGAACAACACTTTTTCAGTATATTTTTTATATATTTATATATAGATTCAAATTAGACAGTTTAATCACATTAACGTGATCACTTGTCAAACGCCAGAATAACCACCTTGCACCGAGCAGACTGTTACTGAGAGAGATTTAGTAAGGTTTCTGAAGTTGTTCACAGGGATGTTGAGCTATTCCAACTCTAGTGCCGTGGCCAGCTGCCCTACATCACGCGGGTGACGAATGATGCCGCGAACCATCCGATCGAGGTGTCACAGATTCTCCATTGAGTATAAGTCAAGTGAGTTTATTGACCATGGGAGAATGGCAAACTCATTCTGGTGGTTCGATTCCCTCACTGCCGGCTGTATGAGACCTCGCATTGTCCTACAAGTTGATACTATCATAAAGGGGGAAAAATGCGCATATAGTTGCGGACATGGTCGCAAAGGAAAAAGGTAAGTGATTGCATCGATCTATAGTCCATAATTTAGATATTATGTATTAGAAACATAGCAATACACTAAATAAATTTGTTAAAACATTTTAGGATAAAATTTTAATTTTTAAGCAAAATATTTAATGACATTTAACAATTAGCAACAAATATTTAACAAAATGATAACCAACCTTAACAAAAATAGATTGACAATCTAAATAGTTGACTCTCATATTTTTGTTGATGAAAAATTTTTATTTGCATAAAATTGAAATAGTTAAATTAAATTATAAAATTAAAATTAGATTAAGATAGCGTTTTACATTGGCTGAAATAAGTTTGAGCAACTAGAAAATATAAAATTAAAAATATTTTTTAATGAAAACAAACAGCTGATAATTTATTTTCCCATTTCAAATATTAAGAAATCAAGTTTGTCTTCTACAAATAATTTTATACTGATAAATATAATATACAGAAAACAAAATTGAAAAAAGTAATCAACATCAGGGAAAAAGCAGTCTCTGTATTGGCCAATTTCATCATTCCATTTCTTTAGCTTTAAAGAAAAGTTTATAAGGTTCGCATTTAACTTTGCAATGGTTTCTATTATCTATTTTTTACTCTTAATTCCCTTAAAATACTTCTTTTTAATAAACCAATATAAGTTGTTCGAGAAAATTTCTCATCACGTTTCCTCAACAAGTGCAATGTTTTTATTAAGTTTTCTACAAATCAGCATAATTTATTTTATTAAAGTATTTGTATATAGTTTCAATAATTGTCAAAGGTAAAAAAGAAATTCAACCGCAATTAATGCTAGTGAAATAAAATATTTCAGATATTAAATTTAGCTCTTCTGTAAATTTTGTAAGTTAACTAAGTTATTTGAAACTGTTTATATATTAACATTTTTACTAGTCGATTGCCATAAGACTTATGAATCAACAAAAAAATTACTTTCCATAGCACAAAAGAAAAGATTAATTTTTACAAAATAAATATATCCTTTTTATTCTTCAATGCATTCAATTTTTATTTTATATATATTAAATATATTTGAATTTCTAGTATTGTTGAAAAATTTGATTTTTAATTTCTAGTGGTCAGAAGTTTCTAGTTCTAGCACAGAATTTCTCTAGAGCATACAGTTAAAAATACGGTAATTTTCAATATTATTTTATCATATCGTTGAATTTAAAGATTACTTTGTATGATAAATTGAGTGTTATTAAAACAAAATTAAATGCAAAATGTATTTATAAATGATTAACATGTGCCACAATAAATAAAAGCAAGTTATTAAAAAAAATTAAAAGATCTTGGATTTTTAATTTCTTATTGTTTTGAGAAAGTTTTAGCGGTAAGAATTGTTTTTAAGAATTCCACAAATATATTCCATGTATTTCTTCTTAAAAATGTGATAAAATTTCAGAATATCATATTTAATGATAATAACTCTAAAACACATGTGACGTGTTTTAATCTTCTAGCAAATTTTGGTTTCATAACATACATTTCCTTATTCCAGCATGTTCATCATGTTTATTCAACGATATGTTATTTCCCATTTCTTAGATATCACTAGGAAAGGAATTCAATCTAGAAGTTGTTACTTGTTGTTTGTATATAAATTCCGATAAAGATAGTCAGGGAAGATCTGATAACGAGATATCAGTTATAAGACATCGGTTAAAATGTGAGAGCTATTGATTTCTTTTATTTTGCAGTATTTTAAATTCAGTTTAAATTTCTTTATTTATTTTTATTGTATTTTTACATATATCACTTCTATAGAAAAACGAAAAATACTCATTTTGTTACTAAATTACATTTTTATTACATTTAATCTTTATATTTAAGATATTTTTGAATATTTAAAGGGAAAATTTTATTTACTTCGCTAGAATCGTACAAAATATCTCTTATGCAAAAAAAGCTGGAATATAAAATATCATAATTTAGTGTCTACGTTGTGTTGGTCATAATCAATCTTGGAGATTATGTACAGCAGTAATAATTTTTTTAAAAATTTCATAAAAATATGTCTTTGAATATATCACGAAAAATATTTGATTTTCAATTTCAAATTCAAAACTAGCAATAGTTTTGATTAATACTTCATCACATATATATTTTAAGCATTTTTTTTCTCGAATTTAATTTTTGATATAATTAATTAATTATTATTCGATGAACAATTTTTCCACACAAAGGTTAATTCGAGTGGCACTTATGACTTTTAAAGTCGATTCCCGACTACTATAAATAAGCAGATCATTCGTAAAAGCCAGATTAATTAGGATCCATTAAAGTTTTTGATAAATGTTTATTTGCATTAATTTTTATTTAACAATATTTTATCCATAACGGTATTTCAGTATTGTTATGGATCATTACCAAGGTTACTGAGCAACGAATTGTTTGATCGATTGGGCAATTATAGTGAACTTATTTCATTTTGCTTTATTTAACAAATCAATCTTCTTTCTCATGCTTGTTCTCCTGACATTTGGACCAGCAAATACAGCTCATAAAAGTTTTTATTGCAGGTGGTAAATTTTTTTTATTCACGCATTTATTCAATTTGCTCTGTGTGACAAGAGTGCCCTTTTAAAATATGTAAAATTTGGCTCTCATTAGATTTCTGTCTAGCAAATGAAGTACATAAAATTAGCTTGAAATATGAATGAGTTTTGTGTTATCAACCAATCTATTTTAGAAATAAACTTCACTGGAAATATTCTCTGTGAGTACCGATAAAGCAATAGAATTCTAAGCATTTCTGATTCCTTTTAATTTTTTACAAAATTTCATATTATTTTACTACATGTTTTAACTTTAAATATTTTAAAGAATTGTCAACGCAGGAATATGTGTATCAGAAGGTTTAAAAAATAAATCTATGTGTGTATAGTAAAATGATGAGAATATAATAGAACAGAGTCACGTTAAAAAATGTAGCAAGTCATTTTCAAATCATTATATGCCTCAGTCCTCTCAAATGACACTGCTAAGAAATTGAAAGTAAAGACTATTTTATAGATAAAAATATCCAGCAGGAATTTTTTTAGGTAAGATCAGATTTAAATATTTAATTTGAAGTCATATTTAAATAGGAATTAGTTGGTATATAGGAATTAGTATTTTTGATTTTTAAGGTCAATATCAAAATAATAATTAAAATTAGATTTTACTATTTCAGTAATACAATTTAACAATGGATTTACCTTCATTCTGTAAAATGTATATCAAATTCCATAATGAAAGCATTAAATAAACTGCACAGTGGTAGTTTATAGTTAAAAATAAAATATTTAGCACATACAAACTTAACTAAAATTGTATCGTAATCAGTAATATTTAAAAAAGTAATAAATACACAATTTTGTTAACATGCGATAAAAAATTTTCACAGTAAATAATAAGAGTGTTACTTTAAATAATTACATATCGATTATTATAAAGTACAGTGCTAGTTTTTCAGGAACACCTATCCTATAGGAGATTGAACTTTTGTTCCAGAGTTCCATAAAACCTAATACCGTCTCTATAAAGTATAGCTTTTAACTCACAATGACAGAACATCGTACATAAAACTTACAGAATAAAAATGTACTTGTTAAACAATTTAAACTGCATTTTATTGCTTCCTAAAATTGAAATTGTACAGTGCAAAAGTACAGCTTAGTTTCTTAAAATATAAATCTGGAAATTAAAATAAAAATCATGAAGTAAGTCATTTAAACAAATTTGATAATATAAAGAAAATAACGTGGATTTAATTGCGTTTTAAATTTTACCAGTTTTCTGTAAGACTACCTAGTTTGTTTTGTTTGTTTGTCGCGCAACGGTCATTTCTTGCACATGAGGGTAAATTAGATCGGCACCTACGGCTTAAAGTGGATTCCGAAACACTACAAACATCCATGCCTAAGGTGGGATTGGAACCCACGAACTGTTGAACCGAAGGCAAGAGCACTAACCATTCAGCTGCCAGCTCGGCGTGAGGCTACCTGGATATATATATATATATATATATATATATATATATATATATATATATATATATATATATATATATATAAATTTTACTATGTGATATTACTTTTCTTAATAAGAATTTTATTTTCTTTGACATGGGATTTCGTGTTACACAGAGCATTAAATATCAACTTATGTATCAAATATGTTGATTAACGTGAATTAACTTAATAATTTAATATAATTTAAATTATATAATATAACAATATTCTTTATTTAATTAATATTAATAAATTTTATCCAAATAAAATTATGTTAATCTTTTACGTGCGAAAACTTTCAAGTCAAGTAAAAGTAATTTAGAAGGTATATAATTACAATATCACATTTGTCTCTTAATATTAAATACACTTCCGTATAAGTAAAAAATAATTCTAAAAGTTTATAACGAAATCCTTCATTTGAGTTTAAATAAAACTTGTATATTTAGATTTTTACATTGCATTAGTATTTGTTATCAATAAACAACTTTAGAATAAATACTTCGCTTTGATCTGCTTATGGTTTATTTGACGTTCAGTAGCATTTTTTACATTAATGAGCTAAATCAAATGTGATCAATCGCTTATGTAAAGTAGATAAATTTTAATTAAAATCATCCACTTGAGAGGTGGTTGTCGAACCCAAAATTTGAAAGCTATATCAAGAATCATTCAACTGTTAGCTTGATAAAACATGACAAATTTGCTTATCTTCATGATAATATACATCCAAACTATTTAGCATGTTTGTCTTATGTGAATAATGCTCGAATTTCTTTTGATATATATTTCATGCTAATTGAAATTTTCATGAATATAAATATTCATATATACTCTTGCATAAAGGTACAACTCTCTTTTGATCAAAACATCAATAACTTAAGTAGAGAATATTTAATGTATTTTAAGAATAATTAAGATGTGTCTTTAATTTCAGGAGAAATATAAAGAATTCTCTTTCAAATAAAATTTATTATAAAATAAAGTAATATTTATAAAAATACCCATTTATTAAATGCACGCAGCCACTTACCTTACTTTTGAAAATACTAAATCAGACACCGAAATTGTATTCCAAGACGAGCCAAGAAACTCTTTGCATATTTTTAATGCTTCCTCTTTTATGTCATTTCCATTTAGTTTAATTGCAGGATCCATGTCAATTGTCGAGCTTTACGGTAAGGAATGCAGAAATCAAAGTGTTTGAAAATGTGAAAGAACTTCGTAAACAACACATTCAAAACTCGCTATCTGCCAGCAAAAGGAGATTATTCGTCAGTTGTAAAACTTACAACCCAAGGAAATTGGAGATAAGATGGACTGTGTGTTTATTAAGTTAATAAAACGGGTTATCGTAGGGGTCACGGCGAGTTTGAAGGTGTTGAGAACATTTACAGCTCTAATAGATTTGATTAATAGTTTAACGACTCGTGATTTCACAATTTATCTCTAGTGTTAGCGAAAATTGAAATTTTGTGTCGTGTTTTGGTTTCAGAAGCAAACACTTTTGAGTTTGAGATTATATGTGAAACATACATTATATAATTTAATTACATGACATTTATAAAAAAAGAAAGCATAAAATAGAGTTATTTTTATAATTTTTAAAATATTTTTTTTAACATATTTGATTGTCGCACATTGTACTTTAATATTGATCATAAGCAATAAATTTCAATGTTTAAATTTAATTTGGAATATAAAAGAATATTTTTACATGATAAAATTTTAAAATTTATCAATAAATTATTAGATAAAAATTTTATATAGTAATTTATCTCAGAAACACAAATACGGTGAGTGTAAAAAGCATTCGTACAGTACGACAAGTGATTTAAAAGAGATCCGTTCATAAAAATTATAAATATAAATTCCATTTTAATTAATTATAAATATATAATAGAACATATTTTCACTAGTTTCATGTGTAATTTACAAAAAAAATAATTTTATACATGTATAAATATTTACAAAACTGAAACACTCCAACACATCTTGTGGTGTAAAAATTATTCGTACATCAGGCATATATTGGCCAACACAATCATAATATTACAGCTAATACCTTGTAGCTCCTGTAGCTCGAATAACTACCTTGAGTGTTCTTTGGCTTCGATTCCACCAATTTTGCTGTTATTGAGCTAGGTATGACGTCTTATTCTTGATTAAGAGCTGATTCTAAATCATTTTTATTAGAAATATGTCTGGATCTAATATTTTTATAAAGAACGTCCCATAAATTCTTGATAGGGTTGCGGTCCGGCAATTGAGGAGGAAGTTTCATGAACTTTGGGGTATTATATAGTATCTAGAGCCTTGTGTTTAGGGCTGTGTGCTTGGGGTCGTTATCATGCATGAAAACCTAATCACCATTCAAGGCCATTTTTATTGCACTACGTCCTAAATTATCGTTTAAAATATCAATATAAAGTTGATGATTCATTATGCTAAAATAAAGACTAATTTGTCCACCCCAGAAGCACTCATACACCCCCAAACAAGCAGACTTCTACTACCATGTTTTACTGTTGGCATTAAATTCATAGGATGGATTTCTGTATTGCGCTTTCTCCATACCATTCGTCTCCCGTCTGATCCAAATATGTTGTATTTACTTTCGTCTGTAAAGATAATCTTTTTCCAGAAATTTGGACGTTCATAACGTATTGCTTGGCGAAAATCAATCATAGATTCCAATTCTTCTCACTAATAAAGAATTTTCATCTCGCAACACAGCCTTGAAAACCTTCATTTCTGCATGTATTTCGAACAATACTTACAGAGACTGCTGTTCCTATGTTCTTAAGTTCTGATGTTAATGTAGGAGCCCTTATTTTGGGATCCTTCTTTAATGAACGTACCAGAAACCGTCTGTCAGATGATGTCAATAGACATGGTCGCCCAGTACGAGAACTGTTTTGAACCGTTAGAGTGGCAGCAAACGTTTTTATGATTGATTGCAAAGCTGAACGGGGTCTACCAACCAGATCAGAAATCTTGTTGTACGATTTACCATTTTCACGGTGCTTTAAAATCAGTTCTCTTTCGGAAACACTAGTCGCTTTACTTTTACGACCCATTACAGAATTTCTAGTTTCTCACAACATTAAAATTTCCATTGAAGAACCTTTTAAATAACTTACAAGATAACGTCAATTAACTACATATTAATGGCTAAACCAATCACAAAATATAACAAAAAAAATTTGCATTTCTTCGAGGGCACAAATATTTATTCATGTATAAAATAATTTTTCTGTAAATTTCACGTGAAACTAGTGAAAATATGTTCTATTATGTATTTATTATTAATTAAAATGGAATTTATGCTTATAATTTTTATGAATGGATCTTTTTTAAATCAATTGTCGTACTGTACGAATACTTTTTACACTCTCTGTATAAAAGTTTTGAAGCTTTAAAAATGAGCTTAATTAAAGAAATCATGACAAAAATGAGCTTTGAATTGGGATTTAGTTTTCAAAATACTTATAAGTTGAAGCTTTTAAAGTTTAATCAAAATAAGATTTTGTATTTGTATATAAAAAATTTAATACCAGAAACATATATGATGTCTTGAGAGTATATTTAATGCTTTGTGAACTCATAATTTACCTGATCTAAATTTAAAATGCAAAAATTTTCAAATATCTTTAATCCTTCATCTTATGACTAATGAAAGAGATTCTCATTTTTAATTATGACTAAGAAAAAAATTACAACTTCAACAAAACATAAATGTATTTTGATTTTCAATTACACTTATGTAAACCACACACACACACACACACTAATTGAAATAAAAACTAGTACATATGATAAAATAAATACAATTTGCATTTATAACTCAAATACATCAGACATGATCGACAACTTCACTACCTCTCTCTCTCTCTCTGTACAGTTTAAAAATTCTGTATTTAATATTGCTTATTTACAAGTTTACAGAAATACTATGAACTTGTAAGTTAAATAAGAATAGTAATATATTTTCACAAATTCAATTTCGCATGTTTATATAGTCGGAAATATCTTACTTAAGTTACATTATTCTAACTAGCCTCAGGATGCTTATACACTACTGGCCATTAAAATTGCTACACCAGGAAAGCGGCTTACCACACACGTGAAATTTCATGACAGGTAGAACTTGCTGTGATATGCAAATGATTAGATTTTCAGCACATTCATACAAAGCAGGTGACAGTAGCGACATCTACAATGTGTATAAAACCAGAGATTTGACAGCAGTTTTCTCATACTCAATTTCCGTTTCAACGTTGTTTTCAGCAAAGAAAGTTGTTGTAATGCCTCGTGTAAGAAGAAGAAATGCCTATTAGCACGTGTCTGACTTTTATCGAGGAAGGATTATAGTCTGCCGGGATTGCGGTTTAACGTACCGCAATTTTGCTGCTCGCGTCGGTCGAAACCCCATGACTGTTACCAGAATATGGAATCGATGGGTTCAGGACAATCATACGGAACGTCATGCAGGATCTCAGCGACCCCTCGTCACTAACAGTAGAGAAGACAGACATCTTATCCGCATGGTCACAAGGGATCGTACAGCCACGTCACGAAGCCTGAGTCGAGAAATGGAGTCATTTGCAAGGCAACAAGTTTCTGCTCGAACAGTTCGACGACGTTTGCAGTAGTATGGATTGTCTGCAAAGTGACCATGGCTTCGGCTACCATTGACGCTGCGTCACAGACAGGAGCGCCTTCAATGGTGTGATCAACGACGAACCTGGACGCGGGAATGGCATCACATCATCTTTACAGATGAATCTCGGTTCTGTATACAGGACCATGATGGCCGCATCCGTGTTTGGAGGCATCGTGGAGAATGCGCATTGCCAGCTTGCATTGGACATCGCCATACTGGCCCATCTGCTGGAGTGATGGTATGGGGTGCCATTGGATACACGTCTCGATCACCTCTTGTTCGCATTACCGGCACTTTGAACAGCAACCGTTACATTTCCGATGTGTTAAGGCCCGTGTCTCTGCCCTATCTTCGAGGCCTCCCTAATGCTTTGTTTCAACAGGATAATGCATGACCGCATGTTGCCCGTACTGTTCTGAACTTCCTTGATACAGAACAGGTTTGACACTTACCCTGGCCAGTACGTTCTCCTGATCTGTCACCCATTGAGAACGTGTTGTCAATGGTTGCCGAGCGATTGGTACGCCATCACTCACCATCCACTACTGTCGATGAACTGTGGCATATTGTTGAAGCTGCATGGACTGAGATCCCCGTACATGCCCTACAATCTCTGTTTGACTCCATGCCTAGGCGGATAAATGCTGTTATTGCAGCCAGAGGTGGCTGCTCTGGGTACTGATTTCTCAAGATCTATACATCCTAATTTCCTGTAAATCTAATCACTTGTTCTTTCCACTATAATGTATGTGTCCAATAAATATCGTTCTGTTATTTGCATTCCTTCTAGGTGCAGCAATTTTAATGGCCAGTAGTGTACCTTCTGATCAAATAACCAGAGTACCAAATAATTAGTTCTCTGGCTTTCGATTTCATAGTTTGTGGGCCTAAATTCAACCTTTGGTATGGGCGATTATAATGATTTAAAATTCACTGTAAATAAATCTAGTAGTTGAAGGTATCTAGTAAATCTAGTATTTAATCTAGTAAATAAATCTAGTAGTTAAGGAAGTTAGAAAAGTAGTGTGCTGACCACAAATGAATGTAATTTAATTTTCCTGTGGTTGGCAAAGAGATTTATTTGTAAGGGGGCACCGGGTATGTTCATGTGGAGAGTGCATGGCGAAGTGAAGTAAGGAGATGACCAGGAACCGGTTTTGGCGCCAGGAGAGGAAGGAGGGAAGGAGAGACTTGGAGAGAGACCGGGGGCCCGAACGCGTGCAGCTGACGAAAAAAGGAGGAGAGCCTGAATCGGTGTGAGATCAGTGCCGGACACTGGGAGTTTGCCGAAAAAAAGGAGGTGGTCGAGTATATAGCCATGCAAGGCGAGTTCCTGAGAGAAGAATATACTCAGGAGATTGGCTGCAGGAGGGAACCACGTCATACAATGCTCCAACAGCTGCTGTACCACGATTGCAGAAAAATCCCTCGAGAAGAAACGGAAAGCGCCGAGTAACGAGGAGTTTCTGGTCACCCGAGAAGTGTTAAGCCTGGCGTCTCCAAATGACTTTGTAAGTTTCTTTTGTGTAAATCTCTAGTATGTTTCTTCAAAGAATGATATATATCTTTATTTTTGAGAGATTTTATTATTACATCTATTATTAAATATAATCTATTACGAAATTATAAGAAATTAATCTATTTTTGGTTTGTGTCTAATTTATCTGTAAAAGAGTATTCTTATTTTGTCCAATTTAATCTGAAGATATCATTAATTGTATCATTCTAAATTAATCATTAATAAACTTAATTAACTAAGTATGAACCTGGAATTTTGTTAAGTGTCTGTTGATAATATGGTTTAACAAACAATTCACTGCATAAAGGATTACTGAATAATAAGACATTTAGCACATAAATGGTGCCGTGACCAGTTCTTCTTTGGAAGACTGAATTAAATTGTGTTGTAGTATTAATTATAGTTATATTAAGAAATGTAAATTGCAATTTTTTATTTATAATGTTATGTTCGTATAGTTATTTTTTCTACATATGTATAAAATAGCTCTTGAGTTGTAATTGAAGTTGTTAAATTTAATATTTCCTTTTATATTATATTTTTTTCATATTGTATTGTTCATTGTATAAGATACTGTGTAATATGCCCAATACTCAGAGTAGCGGTGAATCAGGAAATGCAATTGAGGGAACATTTTATCCCCAAAGAATGTCAATCGTCCATCTGTCCGCCATACCTATTTATCGCGGTCGAGGGTCAGGGATATCGTTTAGTGAATTTCTCGATCGCTTAGATGACGCGGCGAGTCAGTGGTCGTAGAGCTCGCAGGAAAAATTCTATGCTCTTAAAGACCGACTTTACGACGAAGCTAGGGATTGTTTTGTTGAATTTAAAGAGGAAATTAAAAATTATGAGGATTTAAAAGAGCTATTAATAAAAAATTTCGGCAATAAAATTTCTCCAAACGATGCATTAGTCGACTTTATGTCATTCCGACAGCCGGAAGACATGCCGGTTGAACGTTACATTGCTAGGGCTACTCAGAAAAGTAAGTTGTTGGAATTTGGTGTATCAAATCCTGAAATCACTGAAGCTCAAAGGAAAAATATGTTACTCAATATGCTGATGACAAATCTTCACCCAGAAATTTTACGAGGAGTAATAGCGAAAAAAACCCAGACTGTAGAAGCGCTTAGGGAATTTGCAAAGTGTGAAGAAATGGCGTGGAAGGCTTGTAGCTATGCGTCGAACACGCGTGCTCAGGAGCAACATGATTCCGAGCAAATTTTCCATGTAAAAGCTAATAACTCAAATGCGGCTAACATGCAGCTTATGGAAATGTGTTCAAAATTAACGGAACAAGTACAAATTCTGGCAGGCAAAATTACAGCGTTAGAGGAGAAGGATAAATCCCAAAGTGAAAGTAATCGAAAAAAACAAATCAAGTGCTACAGATGTGGGAAGGTAGGGCATTTTAAAAGAGATTGCCGAGTCAATTTGAGAAAGAAGGAGTCGGGTGAAAATTTAAACTGAATAAGGGGACCTGGACAGCACGATCACAGGAGACAGAACCCCGAGTGCAGTTAAACGAAATTTTTGTACATGAAACAGGAAGTACTCTGCCCATAATAGAAGCAAAAGTTTCCGTGAGGAAAATTTTTGCGTTATGTGATTCAGGAGCATGTTTAAATTTAATAGAAGAGTCAAGCGTACCCGATAATATAGAGATCCATGTATGTTCGATTCACATAAAAACAATTTCCCATCAGATAGTAGAGGTAACCAAAAGAATAAGCTTAGATTTAGAATTAGCAGGGAGAACAATAAAAACACAGTTTTTTGTAACACCGATACCAATATCTAATAATTTTCAAATGATTTTGGGTCATAAATTTCTTGAAGATCAAAAATGTATCATAAATTATGCTGAAAAGAAAATCACGTTTGACAATAATTCTGTTGGTTGGTTAAATAGGAGTCAAAACAAAGAAAGAGTATTTTCGATTCAAACTGTTAAAGAAAATAAACCAGTATATGGTTACCTTAATAGAAAAACTGTCCTTAACCCATTTTCGCAATCGATGGTGCAAGTTAATGTGAAAGGCAAAATTGACTCAAAAATTTTTGTGTCTAAACCATGTAACAATGGAAAAGATTATTTTATTGCCCACGCGGTACACAATAATAACGATAATAATGTCATACCTGTTCTTTTGTTAAATCCCACGAGTGAATTTATTCATTTAAATAAATCGACAAAATTGATATCATGTGAAGCTGTCATATCAAGTTCAGAAATTGGGGAGGAAGTTAATTTTGTAGAGTCCGAGGAAAAGTGGGGGGAATGTTGTGAGGCGGACTTAGAATGGGATAAATCGTTTGAATTTGATCATCTAAATGAGGAAGTTAAGGAAGAATTAAAGAAATTTTTAGAAAAAAATAAAGATGTTTTTGCAAGTTCAGTTAAAGACCTTCCTGGATGTGATACAATCCTCCATAAAGTAACTTTGACGGATAATAATCCAGTAAAGAAAAGGCAGTATAGAGTACCCTATAATTTACGTAAGGAAATGGATATGCAGATAGATATTTTATTGGAGTCTGGCATATTAGAACCATCGGTTTCGGCTTACTCTGCACCCGTTTTATTAGTTAAAAAGAGCTCTGGTGAATATAGACTTGTGACTGATTTTAGGGCGTTAAATGCTAAAGTAGTACCGGATTCGTACCCACTGCCAAACATTAATGAAGCAATTGATAAGTTAGCTGTAGGAAAAATCTTTTCAACACTCGATTTAACAAGTGGATTTTTTCAGCAGGTAGTCGCCCCAGAGGATAGACATAAATTAGCAATAACATCTCATAAGGGCTTATTCCAATTTACTCGTACGCCTTTTGGATTGAGAACCAGTGCGAACTCGTTTCAGCGTTTGATGAATGTTGTTTTATCAGGTTTAGAGCCACTTAATATAGGTATTTACATTGATGATATAATCATTGCTAGTAGAACCGTTGAGGAACATTTTCCTAAATTACAAGCAGTTTTCGATCGATTACGTGAGCATAAATTAAAATTAAAGCCAAAAAAATGTAAATTCTTAACTGATACAATTAAATATTTAGGTTTTGTAGTTAGTAAAGGTAAAGTTTTTCCGGACAAGAAAAACGTTGAAATTATTGAATGTTTCTAAATACCTCAATGCAGGAAACAAGTTAGAAGCTTTTTAGTATGCATAAATTATTATAGAAAATTTATTCCAAATATAAGTCAGCGGTCGATAAATTTAACAAATTTAACTAAAGAAAAATTAAAATTCAAATGGAATAAAGAGGCAGAAAAGGAGTTTTTTGAACTGAAATCGGCCCTCGTACAAGAGCCATGCTTGGAGCTCCCAGATATGGAGAAAGATTTTCATATTTACACCGACGCTAGTAATGTGGCAATTGGCTGCGTGTTGGCCCAGTTAGACAATTCAGGTTTCCCCAAGCCAGTAGCCTTCGGTAGTAGAAAATTAAATCAAGCAGAAATGAAATATTCAGTAACGGAAAGAGAAGCTTTAGCTATAGTACATTTTACTAATTATTTTAGGCAGTACTTGTTAGGGCGTAAATTTTACATATATACTGATCATGCCCCTTTAGCTAGTTCTATGAAAGTGAAAGATTCATTCTGCCGCATTGCTCGATGGACTTTGTCAATGTCACAATTTCAGTTTGAAATAAAATATGTCCCAGGTAAGATAAACAGTATTGCAGATTTTATGTCTCGAAATGTTTCCCATGCGGAGACCGTAGAGGGGCAGCTATTTTTCCATGACAACCCGCTTGAGATATGTGTAGGTATATCGAATATCACTCTTGATCAACTGAGAAAAGAGCAAGAAACTGATACCAAGTGTCAACGAATACGAGAAGCACTGTTAAAAAAAACCGGTTCATCCTCTTAAATTGAAATTTTTTGAGAAAAATGGAATATTAATGTGCGCAGAAGGAAATCAACCCAAACCAGAAAAACAGAAATATGTTATTCCTCAAACGTTAATAAAAAATGTATTTCAAATTTACCATGACTCCCCCTTAGTGTGTCACCCAGGGATTAAGAAAACTTTAATGAAAATAAGAGAACGGTTTCATTGGCCAAAGCTCCTGACACACACGATCAATTGGGTAAAATCATGTACCAGCTGTCTAGAAAGAAGAGCCCATAAGCCAAAAATTGCAGCACCCTTACAGCGCATACCTATTCCTTCCGGTCCGTTCGAAAAAGTTGCAATTGATATTGTTGGTCCTCTGCCGATTACAGAAAAAGGAAACAGATTTTTAATCACTTTCACAGATTATTTTACAAGATGGGTTGATGCATTACCAGTATCAGCTACTAGTAGTGAAATCGTCGCGGATGTTCTAATGCACTTCATTTGTCGCTACGGTACTCCAAGTAAACTTGTTTCGGACAGAGGGATAAATTTAATAAGTGAAGGAATGAAAAGGGTCTATAGCGTGTTAGGTATACAGAAAATTGATACGGTGGCGTGGCGGCCACAATCTAACGGAATCATAGAGAGAGCTCACGCTACAATAGGTAATGCCCTAAGTCACATAGTAAATAGCGCGCACTCTGACTGGGACAGAAAAATCCCTTTTGCTCTATTGGCATATAGAACTGCAGTTCATGAGTCTACCAATTTTTCTCCTGCCTTTTTAGTCTTTGGGAGGGAGTTATCCTTACCGTACCAGTTTTTAAGAGATGGAAATCAATTTTCTTACGCTGATGATTATGATTATGCCAATTCACTCTTATCGGAATTATACTCGTCATATCATCAGGTGAAAGACAATTTAGAGGCAGCGGCAAATAGAAGAGAAATGCGTAGAGATAAGGTCAGTAAAGTTAAGAACAAAAAGGTTGGTGACTTAGTTTACTGGTTCAATCCAGCAATTAAACCGGGCCGTTGTCGGAAATTCTATAAGCATAATGAAGGCCCCTTCAAAGTTATAAGGTTACACTCACCGGTGGTTGTACAGATCCAACATACAAGAAATGCGAAATATGTATGGGTAGCTCATATCGAGAATTTATCACCAATGACCAGTAGGCAAAATTGTTTAATAGACAATGTAGCCGGAAACGAGGCTGGAGAGCGAGAAATAGTAGAGACACAAGATGAGAAACCAAATTCCAAACCTTACTCTTCTGAGTGTGAATCTTCGAGACAGGTATCCAATATGGAAGGTATCGAAGGTTATTTACGACCAAATAATACTCAAAGGTATAACCTCAGGAGACGTGTTAATGGTGTAGTACCACGCCGCTAAATGAGTATTGGTAGTATGTTGCTTGTGTCTCGATGTATATTAAGTGTGAGGAAAATTGAAAAACAGTATTTTCTTGAACTGTATGTACATAGGCATAGTATTTGATCATATTTTTGTGATAAACATGTATAAGCGATTCTAATTTGTATATAGCAATCTCAATCTTGTGTGAGTGTGATTTTAAACGTATCATGTATCATTCTAAATTAATCATTAATAAACTTAATTAACTAAGTATGAACATGGAATTTTGTTAAGTGTCTGTTGATAATATGGTTTAACAAACAATTCACTGCATAAAGGATTACTGAATAATAAGACACTTAGCACATAAATGGTGCCGAGACCAGGATAATTAAATTACATTCATTTGTGGTCAGCACAGTAGTAGTTGAGTGACAAGCAAACCGTACCTACAGATAAACATGCTAAACACTACCCATATACCTTATAATTTTGAACCTCGATCAAATATTTGTATTAGCATACTGCTCTTCCTGTTGTAGCTTTATGGGAGAAACATTGTATCCTGTGGTATTTTTAATGTGCTTGACTTTTTCAGTACTACGGATTTTGGTTGTCATATATAAAACCCACGTTTCAGAGTTTCGGGTCACAATAATGAAGGCTTTCCTCACCATATCAACATGAATGCAATCTAAATTATTAGTAATTTATATGTTCTTAAAGGCATATTACACTGATATTTGTCATTCGATGTCATGAAACACAGCTAATCAATTCTTAATTTTGAATCTGATTGATTGACTAGATTGACATCTGACCTGATTTTCCTTTCCCAAATTCTTTCACTATATTTGTGAAAATGTATGAAAATCAGTGAAAGCTTAAAATGCGTTGGTTCATTCAAGGCGATGGCTTGTGAAGTTAACAGAGTCGAACAACAAATTGCCAAAGATAAAAAATTTTTTTCACTAAGCTACAGAAGCCATTAGTTCTTAATGCTATTTGCTTCCAACTGCAAATTATACTCTACCACATTACATTTTCAAATCATGATAAAGAAGTGAATGGAACATCTAAGTTGCCAACCCTTTTTCTAAACGACTTTAAACCAGTAAAGAGACCTAGGGTCTTATGGAACTTTTAATATGCAAAGACTTTCTCAGATGTACTTCCACGGAATTGAATTCGGTATTTTCAAGACAAGAGAGAGGTATTTTCTTGATAAGGAGGCTTATATAGAATGTCTTTGTATTTTCAGCTTAATGATCTTCTATTTGTTGGTTTCAGATAATTTAAAATCATTTAAATCTGCTACACATTCTTGTCACCTTAAATCATTTCTAAGTGGTGAATTTCACTTCTGGATCAGCAATTTTTACTTTCGTTGTCAAGCACATCAGCTAAAAAAGGTTTATTTTGAAATAAAAATAGAAATTTTTCATAATTAAAGCAGAATTATTTAGAGTAATATTGTAAAAGCAACAAAATAAAAGATTATTTAAATTACTTGAAAACCTTTCATCACTCTAAGGATTCAATACTAATACGCGCTTGTTTAGTCACAAATTGTATTCATTTGCAGACAAGTACAATGTTTTGCTTACGTTAGATCAGATGAAATTTATGTTTAGAAACGCAAAATAGGAAATACTGCAATGAAACACAAATATATACGCTAAAGAACTAAAAATGATTACATTTTAAGTTTTATTTTTTACCTATAGCGGTAAGTTTTCTAGTTTACTGAATGGTGGCTATCATCAAATGGATCACTTTGGATCATTAATAGCTCAATGATATGCTCAGGACATCTTGACATCGTGCTTTCCTCTCATAGAATGATCTTTAGGAACCATTTTCAGCAAGAAATGACAGTACAGAATCAGGGTGTCACAAGTATGCCTGAAGTAAGATAGATCCATCATTATTGCAAAATACAATAATATTCTTAATCAAACATGTGATTATACATGAAAGTTCATAACCTCATTTGTTTGGTTGGATTAGATGATGAATTGGGGTATTTGTGAGTAGATGAGTTGCTGACCTTCAAATGAAGATTATATGTTTCCATTCAAGCTGTACCAGCGTTTAGACGACATAAGAGAGTTCATTAACATTTCTTTTTGATTTTTTACACTATATGAGAATTTTGTGATTTGAAATTTATAAGTAATGTGTTTACATTTTAGAACTATAAATATATATATATATATATATATATATATATATATATATATATATATATATATATATATATATATATATATATATATATATATATATATATATATATATATATATATATATATATATTAAAAGAAAGTTTAGATGTGGTATCAAATTTATAAAATTATATTAAGTGTTAATAGTCGTTATCAATATTAGTCATCGTCATTTATTTCCAACATTAACATATGACAAATAAAATGCTCGACAAAAAAAACTTTGAGTATTTTATATTTCGATTCTGAAATGAGAAAAGTCGATGATTTGTGTTTTTATATAATTATTGAGAATGGGGATATCTACCTTTGTTGAACACTCCTCTACAAACACTTGATTATACCATAAATATTTTTTGTTTATCAACAAGTATCATCAATAAAATTTATTTATTCTATTTCTCTACTTATTATTTCTTTTTCTTTTCTTGTATTTTATGAGACTAACATAAAATTTTATAATTTATCAAAATATTTTATCCAAAATTACATTAATCCCATTTTGTTTGTAGGAGCATAGGGCAAATAACACTAATTCAATATTATACTTTTATAATTTATTATAAAAAGTTCTTAAAATATAATTTGAGAATTTTGCACACGTTATTTACTTGACAACTGAAATTTTTCTTGCGGTTATTCACTAGGCATCAATTTCCGAAGAAGTTTCAAATATACTCTCTCTTTCAATTAATATCTAATGCAAATTGTAATAATTAAATATGAGATATAACAAGTTATACTTTTTATTATATTAAATAAGTCGTGGCTTAAAAGTATATGTATGGGTAGATCCATCATATTTTGATATATACATTTTCTGAAGTGTAAGTGGGGTTATATCTGAAACTAAGTTACAAGGGAAATTTTCATACCCATAAAAATCAAATAAATATATGAATAAATATGCTTGAAAGGACAGATGACTGTTTGGCATATATCAGGCATTTTTTTATCATGGTTATAGAACTGTATTCATCTATAATGGAATTGAATATGTTCTAATATCATCACCATTTCATAAGGTTATTGACTATAGATAAAAAGTGAACATATTTTATTTTTATAAGATTGGAGCTCGCTCACCAAAAAACGGGTTTTCACATTCCGAGTACTCAAAGACAGTGGTCTCTCAGACAAATTGGAAGAATTTTTGAGAGTATAAGTTCTAATTTGATAACTTCTAAAACTGTATTATGGAAATCATGTTTATAAAGCTATATGTCTATGGAAATGAAGTATAACGAGACTTAACTTCTACAATCAACAGATATCAATCAATTAGATATCAATAAAATGATAACCAATTTTTAAAATCTATATATACTAAATTTTCATTGCAAACTTTCATCCATTCAATAATACCATACACCCAACGTATTAATCTTTTCTTTGATTCTGAACATTAAAAAATCAATGCAAATTCATTCATAACCTAACATAAAGTTGTTCTTTATGTTAGTATGTTAATTTAATACTTCTTTGGATATATAGTGCTAAGATTATTGAGCAAAATTCACTATTTTTAAACTTTTTTGGTTATTTTTGGTGATTAAAGAAATATTTAACTAGTAATTCTTAAATTAAATTCAATTGTATATGCAGAATTTTACTAAATGTTATAGGTTAAATATAATAAAATATATTCAGATTAATTCGGGTTTTTTCTCAATTTAAAATGCAACATTATAAACAAGTCTTATTTAATATACATGAAGGCAATTTATAAAAGTATCAATTATGATATAAATAAAATATTTTTCTGAACTAGGGCATTTGAATCATCGGATAAATAAAAATGCTACAATCATTGACATTTCCTTTTGAATCTATTGACCAGTGACGTTTTAAATATGCTTGATAAGAAAAATTTTATGTGGGAAAGTTGTATTCTTTCAATTTAAGACAACAGGATGCTTAACGTAAGGCTTCTTAAAATGCAGTTTTGGAACACTTTGAAAGAATGGTTTAACAACCTTTTCAACTATATGAATTTGCTGCATCAACCTGCCATTACAATGAAATTTTGTTCTCATAACACCTATTACTACTCTAAAAATCACAAAACAGAAAAGGATCAGTCCAAATTGAGCATGCAAGTTAATTGAAAAATCTTCCTATTGTATTTTTTAATGTTAATCGATTCGTAAACCTCTTCATTAAATTCCTAGTTTTTTTTCTTTACAGTTCATATTAATTTTACAAAAAGATAAATTATTAAGGCTTTTTCAAAAGTTCTTAATCTAAAAAGCATCGACCAAAGACACATTTACACTTTATCTCTATAATTTTTCATTATTTTTAGAGTAAAACTATGAAAAGTTAAATAAAGATGAATTTTTTTAAAGATTAAATACATAATAAGAGAGAGAAAGAGAGAGAAGAGAGAGAGAATGATGAAGTTTTTACTTAAAAGTTCATTACGTAAATAAATGTAACGTATTTCTTATCTCGAACTGAGTATATATATATATCGACAGATAATTTGGTTTTTGGTTTACAGCAATACTATTCCAGTAATTATCTTAAAATTTCTTCTAATAGATTAATAAAATTTTGTTAAATTCTCCTTTTCGTCACAGAAGGAAGTGATATTTGAATTCCCATTATGCATGTTCGCTTTTTCTTAAATACTTTTCTTTCAATATTTTAAATAAATTTCGTCTGACATGTCCATGTTCCTAAAAGAAAAAAATAACGCACTGTAAATTTTTAATATAATAACAAAAATAAACAAGTTTATTATAATAAAGGTTAAACAGAAATCCTACTTTATGAAAAATTTCCATGTTTGATGCGAATCGCATCTTCTCACTCCATAGGGACCCAATCAAATGTGGCACCATTCCAAAGAGTTTGTTCACTTTCAAAATTCTTTCCATCTCTTTATCGATGGTTGAAGCATCTTGGCAACCTTCTTCCACTAGCTGCTCAAGGTACGCTTTGATGAATTCAGCCTAAGATATAAAAATATTTAGCTTCTAAAACAGAGAAAATTGATGTTTTCTTTATTCTTTATAGTAACATAATTGTTTTCATAACCTGTTAACGAATAAGTGATTTTAATACTAATTTTTAAAATGTTTAATAAAATATGGATTATGTTTATATTGACTGATTTTAAGTGGTTGAAAAATAATGACTTTAAGTGACCATTATGAGCTTGGGTATGAATTATAATTTATAAGAAAATATTGTAAAATCAAAATTCATATAAAATATGGTAAGAATTATAATTCAATTTAAGTTATAACTCATATACATAGTGTTATTTGAAATAAATATATGAAATATGAGCATAACAGAGTTTGAGGGTTGATCTTAGTGTTCTTGATATTACAGGGAATCAAAGTCTCTCAATTATTATGTTCTGTCAATTATTATTGTGTTCTGCATTAATTTACTACAGAAATTTATGAATATTCCCTATGAAATTAACACAGAACACAATATTGATGAGGAATTTATGAGTAAGACTTGTATTCATGAATTTATTTTAAGTATTTCGGAAATGATCATAAGAGTCTACTGAATTTGATATTAATGATAAAAATTATATTTTTATAATTACCATGAAAAATATCTAGAATTGTATGTGAATGATTGAGAGACTTTACACAGATCTCTGTTTTAAATTAAATATTTAGAGTTGAAGGAGAGAGGAAGAGATGGTAAAAAAGTAATTTTCTTTAGTTATAAAATGAGGAACAAGTTATTGTGACTTCAATTGTTAAGGATTTTTGAATCAGGAATTCCATGCCTTATAAATCTGATAAAGACTCTTATTCATTTTAGCTACCAATAATTATTTTTAAAATATTTACAATTAAATTTGGAAAAAAAATTCTCAAAATGTTAAATATTATAAATTAAATGTTCCTTACAAAAATATTAAATGAAAAAATATTGACACTATCACTTACAGTTGTAAACCTTTATTTTTAAAATATATCATTATTTTTTAGTAAAACAGATTTATTAATGGAAGTTGACTCTTTATAAAGTAAAGCGTCTGAATTATATGTAAATTTTATGTGAAGGTTTCTTGTAAATTTCCTGAAAAAAACAGAAAAAAAATCTGTTAAATTAAAATATGAATAAATACCAAAGATTCAAAAAGCTTTTACCTTTTTCATTGACTCATCATTTTTAAGACTTCAATTTATTTCAAGGGGAAAAGCAAATAAATTGTATTGATTTTTGTAATTTTTTAAAATTTATGTTAATTAAGAATAAAAATAATTTCCCTTATATTTCTAGTTTGACAAAAATTGTTAAAAAACGCGCGTTTCAATACTTAAATTTATATTTTAATTATAATGCACTTATCTGAATCAATAAGTCTCTTCATGAGCAAAATTCTATTTCTATAAAATGAAATATTTAATGTTTTTTCTAATATAAAATTTCTCTAAGTAAAATTAATTCAGTAAAATCTCTTTCAGTTCTAGAATTTTTCAAGAGAAGTAGTTTTGCAAATTATTTTGTAATCAAATGTCTTTTCAAAATTCATTTATTTTAACAACTTATAAATTAAATATTGGAATTTAGTTTTACGGAATAAATTTGAAATAAATTTTTATTTCAATTTTTTGAATATAAATAAAAAATTATTAGTTTTAATCTTATGTATTGAAAAGCTTAAGAAGACATATTTCGCTCTCAATTTAAAAATTATTAATTTTTACTTACAATAGAAAGTTAATTTACTTACTTTTTCCTCCTTTGTCGGAAATTTGCTGTATGCCACTGTAAAATAAGGAGGATCAGGTGTGCTATAATCGAATATCCATTCGCAAAAATGGTTCGCAATATCAAAATCCCTGAAACAGTTCATGAAAAAAGAAAATATATGTAAGATTTCTATAATTCTAAAATAAATATTCACATTTAAAATTTGGCATTCTTCAAAAACAATTAATTTTAAAATAAATGCTCTACTTATTAATTAAACTTATTAAATAGTACTTTAAGTTCACTTTTATTAAAAGTTTTACTTAATCGCAGTTTTTTGAAGCAAATTCTTAACAAAAACAGTAGTAATAGCAACAATAGGGGAAAAATCAAATGAATCCAAAAATGTGGAAAACAAAATGGCATTCGCGATTCAAAGCACTGTGATTATTAAATTTAACAAATTTAATTACTTATAATAATTCCTGTAGAAAATAATTTCCTTATATATTTAAAATTTCGCAAAAGTTTTATAGGTTATTAAGAAACGTTTGGAAACTGACGTTTTTTAAATTATATAATTACAAATACTTTTACTATAATAGTTTCATTTATTTTATGCATTTGCTGTTATTAATACATATTTATGCCCGAATGCATTAATAAATAAAAACAGAACTTTTCTCTAAATTTTTCTAAATGTCTAATTTCTATCTGACTGCACATATGATGATTAAATGTGAAGTTTATTTATAAAAAAATATACATTAATAACTTTCTTTTGTAAGAAATTTGGGAAATTTTGTGATTTTTAAGTGAAAAATCATTGCGTATAATGATGTAATACTATCTAAATGATAAAAATCTCGTTTCTACTGAACAGAAAATAAACCTTAAGATTTCATAGCTTTTTTATTTTATCAAAATTAAGGATATTTAAAAAAATATGATTCAATGCCTGATATTTTGTGAGTAACTGTAATTATAATTTGTGATAAATATGTTGCTTTAATTATTTAATACAATAATTTTTATATCAGGAATATTTTCCTTGTACTTTATTTCTTCTTTATTATAAATTTTTAGGCAGATCTTGTAATGAAATTATTTTAAATATCATAACTGACAGTTTTTCATGATTCGAGGAATATCACGTAACTATGGATATTCTGTGGAAAAATGACAACTATATTTATATTCAATGTGTTCTTAAGAATAAGCTATACGATATTCTCTAGATTCTTTTTTATTGCTGCAATTTCTTTTTTATGATATCGCATTGTATAATTTTTCTGAAAGTTTGTTATTATCGTTAAAAAATTAAAATTTCCAATGTTATTTCTTAGTAAAAAATTGATTTTTTAAAATAGTTGAAAATATTGTTTGAAGAAGTTTTTATTCCTGTGGGAAAATTTTTTATTTTATATAAATTGCTATTTTTCTATAAAAGAAAATGAAAAGAATGTGTGCTTAAAATTTTGATTTTTTATTCATAAAACCCTCTTAAGTTTGTTATATATGCATAAACACATTTTTAAAACATTCCTTTTTCAGTAGTGCGCTTAGGAGTTAATAAACTAAATTTAAAATTTTAAAATTCTAAAAATCAATTGAAAACTTTTACAATTTATTATAAAATATGAAAATAGTTTAGGATATGAATTAAGTTGATTTGAACAGTTTATTACTAGTTTTACAATGTACTTTTTGCTAAAAGCAGTTTACGTAGAAAGAAAAATATTGTACGAAAAGTAATTTAAAAGAGTCATTTTAATCACATGTTAACATAATCATGAGAAAACTCTCAACAAATGTCACAGTAACTTCATAAAAATAGAATTTCTATGAAACAAAGAAGGTGACCTGATTATATTAAAATTGATGATTACTTTTTATATACATCAGAAATAAATTATAGGTTTTCTTTGAAATGTATTAGTGTATTGATGTTTTTTCGAATTTAAACTTTAAAGATGAAATGAATTACAAGAAATAAGAAAATGTAATGTGAATAATATATATATATATATATATATATATATATATATATATATATATATATATATATATATATATATATATATATATATATATATATATATATATATATATATGTATAATGTATGTATGTATATTCTCATACATTGAAAAATGTCTGATTGATCAAATTAACTGAAATCTGACCCACAAAACGTGAAAGCAACACAGATTTCAGGTCATTCTAAAGGCACATTAATAAAGTCGTGACTGAATACACACAGAAAAGGCTCACACTTGCTTTGAAATTAATTGTAATGTCTAAAAAGGGAACATCTGCAGAGAAATAACTGACCCTAGATCTTAATTAGGATCTTGATTCTCAACTATCAATAAATATAGCAAAGAGACATCTTCATAACTAAGACATTTTTAACAGAACAACAACTTCCAAGCGATAAAATCAAACATTGTCTTACGTTGTCAAGCGTTTTCTATATGGGCCACAACTACAAATCACAGTCTCAGTTGACTGATAATCCATTTTGATGTAAGAGAATTATACTGCGTTTTTCCAGACTAAATGATTCATAAAATTTAATTAATTCAAAACTTGAGGTTTAGCTGAACACGAAGACTTGAAGACTTAGAAGACTCAATCCGATTTGAATACTGAGAAGTCTTTTCGATGTTATCCACGATGACATCTTTTTCTTCTTCTTAACTTCAACAGGATCACGCTTCTACTATTTCTTGTCACTGCTCTATTTTCGCTTATATTCCGCCTGCATTCAATTTTGTTCTCTTTTTTTAGAAGAGTTCTTCACAAGTGCTTCCAGTACAATCCATTTTGTACATGGAAGGTGGGAGATTTGGTTTGTTTGTCGCTCAACGGTCATTTTTTGCACACGAGGGCTAATTATACCGGGACCTGCGGTTTAAAGTGGATTCCGAACCACTACAAACATCCATGCCCAAGGTGGGATTTGAACCTACAAACTGTTTGGAAGGTGGGAGAAAATAAGGATAGCACAACTTATGGATATGGTGCAATAAAATATAGAATGGAATTCCACGCAGTAAAATTAATTTTAAAAAATGACCAGTATGCGAATACAACAGTCCCCCCCCCCTAAAATATAACTAAACCATTATGATCTACTTTAAATCAATCATTTGTCTTATTAGTATCCTCCACCATCATATCTCCTCAAGTTTTAATAATATCTCCATGTGAATAATGATATAACATTCCTCTATGTATAATCTGGTAGATGCCTCATTCATTTTCCTTTCAAATCCAAGTTTTATTACATGCTAAAGGTAGTTCTACGTTGTATTAGTTAAGATTTCTTATAAATTTAGGATATTCCGTTATCATACACCACATCATTCTATCTATCAATAAATGTAATATATCTAGCTATTTATATTTGTGTGCATGAGATACTTAATTGGTATAAATAAAAAATTATAGGATAAAGGAATTAACTGCACAGGTGGAGCATTTAATAAAGTTTTTTCCTATGAGTATCTCATAGAAGATTGTAAATATAGGCCAATCGCCAGAAATTATTTAGAGGAATATATTTAATACAATTTTTGTATATAGTTTATATAGCCTTATTTAACCTTATATTATTCTTCATTTATTCAAGATTATTTCTTATTTTTTTCTATTTTTACTGTGTATGAAAATTTTATTTCAGTTTTATTATTTCCTCTATTTTTCAAGCAGAACGAAAATTTTCAACTCGTTGCTCTGCCCCTCAGCTCTCTGCTGATTGGATCTCAACGCTAAGATTCGGTTCCTCACGCTTCAAGTCTAGCACTCCCTGTCAGTACCGCAATGTCTTCCTTCAAGGATTTACCACAGATGAAGAAGTAAGGTCTGCTCCACAGGCCGACACTTCGCAAACGAAAAGCGATACAAGATTCTTAATTGGTTGCCTAACTTTAATTAAACGCATTGAAAGTATCTATAATTTTGTATAAATTTATTATAAATGTTTTATCACTTTACAATAAACGAAAAATAAACAGTCCTTTTAAATAAAAAGAAAACGAAAAAATATATTAAGAATGAACATTTTTTTAAGCTGTAGGGATTAAAATGTAATGAAATCATTAAAATTAATATAATGAAATTATTATATTTTGAATAAATTTAATAAGGGATCATTTTGAACATCATGCAATTAATGTAAGAGAAGTAAAGTAGTAAAAGATATCAAAACGGTTAGAGATAAACATAAGTTTTTACATGCTATAATATGTTTTGGGACACGATATGACTCTATTTTATTCTAATAAACATTATAAAACTTTAATTTATTGTAAATGTGATTATTTTATGTACTCAAACAGAAACAATAAAACACTACATTGTCTTACAACGAATATAATTTGGAGTAGAAAAAAACTCGACCTATAGTTGTATGCTCCTAATTCAAAGTCGATTAAAAGTAGATTTGGCTCTACTTTATTCAAAGAATCTTCACGCAAGAGAATATTGCCTATAAAGTAAATAAAAAATAATAATAAAAAGAGTGTAATAATTAATGCAATTTTTTTCAAACAAATTTTAAAACCTCCAAAGAATGTTTATTTAACTAAGAAAAATATAAATGAATGATTATAAGCTAATAATTGAATATTAGTTTTCAAATGTCAGTGTATGTGTTATATGAATATAATTTACCTCCTGTTAGATCATTATGGCAAAAAACTACAGGTGAATTTGTTTTTGCCATTTCATTCCTAAAAAAGCAAAGACACAATTTTAATTATATTACGGTTAATTTAATCTGATAAATTTTAATATAAGATTTTAATATTATCAAAGAATTTAATCATACATTTTTCGGAATGTTTGATATTGATTCTATAAGTAATTAGATTCTAAAAAAACTTTAAATTATTAAACTACATTCAATACTTATTCTCTCGCCATTTACTTTATTTAAAATCAAAATATCCTCGAAGTCAAAAATGAAATGTATTGTATCTGATGATCAGAATGGGAACTCTTTAGGAGAAAATAAAAGACCTTTTACACTATTACTAAAACCCAGGCATGATTTAATGCACATGGTGATTATAAAAATAAAACTGTCACGACATTTGGGCCCCTAACTATAACATTACTCAGAAAGTAAATCAAATTTTGTCGTAAGGTATTTTGAGGTATGCTCTCAAGAATGCTATGGAAAATAACACTGTCATATGCCATTCCAAACAAGATGCCACTTTTAGGGAAAGAACATGGAAAAACTGTAAAGATTTATGACATGAATAGACAAAATATCACGGAGACATTGCGTGTTTACCGTAGAAACCATGGATTACGGTGAGGCCAGTGCACTGTCAATAATGTAAAGGTACATGATTCATAAATTTGAAGAAACTAGTTGCACATGCGATCGACATCGGTCTGAACAACATTCCGTTCCCGTGGAAGCTGATGCAGAAGTTCATCATACAATAAGCACAGTTCATCCCGCAAGTGCATGTGGTGTTTCACGTGTTCTGCCGTCAGTCCGTGAGATTCTGAATTCTATTCTAAACATGTTTCTGATGGATTCCTGCGTGTCCAGATGTTGGAAGTGGGAGACTATCAATTACGACTGGATTTTGCGAATCAATTCCATATCCGGTATGATGAGGATTGCAGCTGGCCTTTACGCATTCATGAAGCACTTTTCTATTTAACTGGTAAAACAATTTTCAATAATTGTGTGCACTGGGCATAATTGCATTGTGTTCGGGGTAATAATCCACATGATGTGCTTGCACGTCCATTACACAAGGAAAAAGTGATTGTGTGATGTGATATAACGAGTACATTCATCCTCGGCCCTTACTTTTTTGAAGAGGTTATTGCTGGTGATCTACAAGCCTGTATAGTAACGAGTGATAGCTATCTAGACATGTTAACTCGTTACACGATTTCTGCACTAAAATGGAAAAATGCTTTGTCAGAAGTAGTGTAAATGCGAGTTGGCTCTTCTCTACATGTTGGGTCTTCCGTCAAACGTCTCTTAAGTCAACAATTTGGTGACAGAGTAATCTCCCGTCATTTCCCGTTTCCATGGCCGCCAAGATCTCCTGATCTAACACCAATGGATTTCTGGCTGTAGAGATATCTGAAACATAAAGTGTGGTAATTTCATCGGAGAATTACATTCTGATTTTAAATATGCCATCAAAACTGCGATTTAAGAGATTTCTATTGTCATCGTACGTGTTGCAGCGCTGTAAACCATCTATGACATGTAAAGTCTCTTCGTGTGGGAAAGAGGTCATGGGGAGAATTTGTGGAACACAATAAAATGCTTTATTTTATGCTGCTTTTTTGTACTTATTGGTTGTTCTTATTTTTACTCTATACACAGCCGGTGATTTTCATTCTACAGTTGCCGTTCAGGTTTAGGGATTTTCAAAATGGAGATCACATTTTAATACAAAAAACATGGTGTTTCTATTTGATATTTTTGAAATTTTCTCACTGTAACCATAACTATTAGAGTGATACTGTGTTTTCAAATCATTCTTTTAGCGCATACCTCAAAATACTTTATGATAAAATTTCATTCATTTTTCATGGTATGATTTGCATTCAATGGTCAATGGCAATTCAATGGTATGATTGTTAAGGGCCCATATGTCGGGATAGGTTTTTTATAACCATGCTATGTATTTTAAGGTCATGCAGGATGTAGCTATTAAAATATTATACTTTAAATGAACATTTTAAAATTTTAAAATTTAAATCCACTTTGCATGAATATATACAAATTTCGACCTATGGGTAAATATTCTGTAAACAAATGTTGATTCCAAAGTATACAGAAAATTATAACATTTCTTTTTTAACAGTAATTTATGAATTGAAAAATTTATAATAATGCTCAAATCTTTTAAACGTTCTTATATTTTTTCCATGTCAGCAAAATGTTTTTGTAATCTTTTTTATTTTAGTGATACACTTTTAAGTTAAATTGAATTAAATTACATCATAAATTAAATAAATGGAAGTAAAAATACATTCAGTATTCACTCTTGTATGTATTAAGATTACAACTGTAACGTCTCTCATCATGGAAGATGATAACTACCATCATTGTCGAATATCATAATCATTATCTTTTTTGATAGACATTTATTAAATCAAAATCATTGAGTTTTTTTTTCAAGGTAGAGAGTTTTCTGTCCGATTCCTAAATGTATTGATCGATTTTCTCTCACAACGAAATTTTAGTTCAAAGTGAAAGTTTGAACTCAATAATGGCTCTGTTCAATTATCTATCAGTTCATTTATTCATTTGAGATAAAAATGATGTGCAATCATTTACAATTAAAATACATAAGGTGAAAAAAATAATTAAAAATATTTTATAAACAAAATGTTTAATAAGGAAGATAACTTTAAATGAAATAAATTTATGCATATTTTAAGGGAAACATTTGAAATAAGATTTTCAAACATTCTAATTTCTTAAAATACTTTTATGCGTTATTATATAAATGAATTCAAATATTTTTTAAAAAACTCTATATCATTTCATGTGTTGATACTGAATGCAGTGTAATGAATTTACAAATGACAGAAAGATAAATACAAATGTCATATTAATATTCTAAATATTTACGGATAATTTTAATTACAATAACTTTTCTTCTTTTTATAAGCTAGACATAGTAATTTTCACATAGATTTTAAGCAATCTAATTTTTATGTTTCTAGGTTGTTTATTTAATTAATTTATATTTTATACTTTAATCGTAAGCATATTTTACAATTTTCTTATCATACAGATACTCAACACCATTAAATTAAAAAAATATATATATTTAAAAAGTCACTTGAGCCAAAATTATTTTTATTTTTATAGCAACAGTATTAAATTAGTTTTACTTGTTTGTATTTTTACGATATTGTATATCCGATTTCAAATTTAGACAGTTAAATCATCCTCCAGCGTTACAATCTCTAAAAATATTACAAAAATAAGTTATGAGACAAAATATCTTAAAAGACAGGAATGCGTTTGAGACAAATTTTGACAAAAGGGACAAATTTTATTTTATTTAACGCATCAATTTTAAGACTTCCAAGTATTTCACATTCATATTATTAAAGAAATGATCGTTGATCAAATATTTACAATTCTGGAGTTAATTAATTGCATTCCAAAATCTATGGTATTCTAATTTGAATTTTATGAGGTTATTTTTATTTGTATCATTAGAAAGAAATATATTAAACGTACGAATAAAGAAACTTTAAAAAGAATCTTTACATTTTCTTAACTTATGTTAAATAAAATTCTCTTAAATTTAAATTTTCTTAAACATATTCAAAAGTTCTTATCAAAGATTAAATTTTAGGAGTTGTTCTTTTTGCAATATCATTAAGTAAATAACGTTTACATGTATTTATAAATAAATATGAAAATTTCGAGATCTCTCTTTATATTATATGAAATGTGTTTATTATTATCAAAATATCAATAAAAATTTATTTCGACATCATAGGATTAAATGTAGAATGATTATAATTAATGTTTCACCTTCGAAAGACTAAAAATAAGAACTACTTGATATTTCCTTCGAATATACATATATGATACAATTGTAATTTGATTGATATTATTTGAATTTGATATACGTATATATATATATATATATATATAACATTCTTCCTTCATAGTTATCCACTATAAGAAAGTGGTGTTACAGTAAATAGGAGAAAAATAAATTTTTTGTTATATGTTGCTTATATCTCTCATTGTTGAAATCAGATATATATTAAAATGAATTTTGTATTTTAAAATTTATAGTGTAATACATACAAAGTATACTTTTATTAACCACTCAATTAGAAGTTGTCAGAGTTTTAGGTTTGATGATCATTGAAGCCAGGTTGTAAGGAACTGATAATTTTGTTATTTCTATAATGGAGATACAACAGCTGCTTCACTGGTGATGCAATGAGTAGAAAAGCACAAGTTTACATTAAAATTATGCCATCAAAATATTCAATCTGTTGCAGAACTTGTATGGGTATGTGGCACAGAGATTTATAACATTCTGCATTGGCGGTACAGGTTACAGAACGCAAAGGATCAATCTTGTCGAACAACAACTTCTTGTACAATACAGGTACAAGCCTTTTTTATCAACAAGATTACAGGTATAACCGGTACCATGCATGCTATACCATACAAATCTGCTTCATACAGTGACCTTTGGATGATTAGGAGACAATGGTTGGATTTGGAACAAATTCACTACAACCTACATTCTCTAATTTTGGATGCTGACATAACCTTAGACTTAGAAATTGTTTTCGAGTGTCCAAAAAACTCCATGGCTTGCATTGTTAAGTTTTTTTTCAGGCAAAGTATTCTAGGGCGAAATCTTCTTACTTCAGCAAGCTAATAGAAAAACCAGAACATATACCATTTCTTTACATCCTGCAATACTGTTTTAAATCAAATGAGCTCCAATATATATAAACTTTCGGACAACATGTATTCATCAGACGAAAGAATTTTCTTTTATCTTTTAATGTCCAGAATTTTCAGAGCAGTCGGCTTATGCTCACTGTTTTTATAACAAGACTTTCATAAACAAACTGGTTTTTGTGCTTGCTCATTTATTATGAATCATGACTATCGTCCAAGAAACAGAACAATATTTCTCTGTTCCTCATCCTTTAATCATAAATATAATATGTATATCATGTTTTTAATTAGTAACAAAAATTTAGCAAATCTTTGAGAACAATCCTTATTTTAGCATCTTATGACAAACAAAGCGGCTTCAGACTAACAGCTTGTGAATTATTATTTTTTCCTTCGATCAGATAAATTTTAAATATTAAGTATTTTTTGATGAAATATCAGGTTATTCTGATTAGTGGTTATTTTGTTTACAGCTTTTTAAAAGTGTAAACTTCTTATAATTAAAAATACCCTGTACATAGAATGTTAAAATAACAAGTTTTTGAAAATATTTTAAAATTTTTTAATCCATATCAGGCTAAAAAAATATTTTTCTGAAATTAGAATATTCAACAGCTTTTGTAAAATTAATAATTTTGTGAATTGTCTTTTCTATCACCTTATATAGAATTAAATTGTGTGTTCATCGATCATAAATATATAATGTTTTTTCATTATTGACTTCAATGAAATGTCAATGTAAATACAAATTCGCAAATTTTTTGTATACTTTTAATTATAAATTTTTATAACAGCATAATTCAAAATTATATTTTACAGGAATCTGTTGAATATAAAATAGTCTATTTAAAAAAGTTCTGACGCCCCAATTAAAATAATATCTCCATAACTTAATGTTAAACTTAACACAGACGTGTGTTCATTTAACACACTCATAATCAATTATAAAATAAACATGAGGATATTGTTAACAGTTAGCACATATTAAATTTATTAACAGTTAAAATAACATGAAAATTAATGCTCAAAATTGTGATATAGTCTCTAAAATACGGTGACGTTACATACTCTTTACTGTCTCTAATGATTGATCAAAATGTACTAGTGAGTATATAGGATAAAGTTTATTATAATGATAAAATGTTATTAATATGAGTTCAATGTGAGCATAGATGTTTCCATCAAAGTCAAACACACATTATTCATAAACTGATGATGAAGTTATTTCAGTATAATTTCATTTCATTGTATAACATTTTATATTTATAACTTGTATGTTGCTGTTTCTGTACAATATTAAATTAAATCGCATAAATATGTATTTGTATTCAGAGAATTCTATTCATTAAAGATAAGCTTAGAAATGTTCAGTGAATAAAGATGAAACAGGAATTGTAAAATTGCATTGTCTTATATAAAAAGCTTTTTGTAGATTTATTAAATAATTTATTTGCATTTTAATAAGAGTACGTTAAAAAGATTATAAGCAATGTCAAATTATATTATAAATGATATCTCAATAAACTGCAAATTACTTTCCAGTTTCTTACTAAACAGTTTCTATTTAAAATTAAAATTTCTCAAGTTTGTTGTGGCAAAATGTGATTATTTTGCCTTCATATTTATGATAGTTCTTTATGCTAAATTCTTATTTATTATAACAGTAAGTTTTTTAAATGTATTTCAAATAATTTGTTGGAAAAGTTTAAATGAAAAAATCAAAATTAATTTTTTATAAAAATTGTAAAATCGAACTTACACTATCCATTCCATATTTTCTCTATAGAAACTTGACAAAGGAAAAGATTTATTATACTTTTGAACATAGTCATTCTCAGTTTCTTTTATCCATCTGTGGAGAAATGAAGATATTTTAATGAAAAAACACATGAAATTATCTGCACTCTACTCCTTTTGTCTTATATAGAAAAAAAATCTATAACTATTTATAATTAAAAATGTAAATAAAACATAATGAATAATTTACTTCATTAAACAAATATTCTCAAGTTTAAATATTTAGTTTTTAAGTAAAACATTATTGAAAATTTCGTACTTTTCTGTATTATTTACGCAAGTTATAATGATGAAGATAATCAATACAAATATACACACATACATTACATACGTACATAACATATGAATAAGGAGAAATATAAGGAAATAAAACCAGTTTCATTTAAAGTTTTGAATATTTGCTATTTTACAAAATTGGTACGGAATGAAATATATACATAATCTTTAAAAACATAAATTGAAGCATTAATATAAAAATGTACAAGAGAAACATACATGTTATTCTATGCATTAGCATAAACAATAAAAAATATACATATATTATAAATAGGTAATTATCAAAATAGTGAAAATACCTTTAAATAAAAGTGACTTTTTTGAGTGCGCTTTGTATAAGCGTTAAAATATAAGAGATAAAGCTAATAGATTTTTTTAAATAAATATAAATGTCTATACACTGCTGGCCACCGTAAATGCAATACCTTGAAGAAAGCATGCAAATAATATTAAATTTACAGCATGTGTTATAGAGGTATGATATGCAAATGATTAGAATTTCAGCGCAGACGCACATCACTTGCGCATGTGGCATCACTTCAAAGCACTATTTAAGGCTTGGAGATTTCGACGATTACAAGTTAGGCAATTGTGTCTTTCTTGTGGTTTCTTTCAAAAAAATATCAATTATGCCTCATAGAAAACAGCGATAATTTTTTTATCAAGTATCGGAGTCTGACAGAGGAAGGATAGTGGCCTACTAAGGTTGTGGATTATCTTTCAAGGAAATCGGTTGTCGTTGAACTAACCAAACGTCAGTAATGCGGATACGTGATAGTTGGATACAGGATGGTACAACTGACAGACGTGCCCGATCGTATCCATCTTAGGGCACCACTTCATGTGATGATAGGCAAATTGTGCGCAAGACAGTGAAGGATCGCTCAGACACATCACGAACCATAGGGCAGCACATTCAGTTTACAACGCCTCACCCGTGAACCATTAGACTCCGTTTGCAGCAGAGTGGTCTGTCCGCAAGATGTTCATTGCTTTGTCTACCCTTGACGCAGAAGCACAGAGTCTCCCTCGCCAATGGTGTGAAGAAAGAAGAATGTGGATGGTGAAGGGGAATGAAATTGTGTTTACTAACGAGTTATGCTTCTGTCTTTACAACACGACCTTCAGAGCTTGTTCACAGTCATATTTCAATAGGATAATGTATGATCACACGTAGTACGCATTGTCCAAAGGTTCTTCACCAATCGCGAGATTGAATTGCTTCCCTGGCGGGCTGGATCTTTCGCCGATAGGAAATATGTGTTCCATGGTTGCTCAATGATTGACCCAGATTACAACCCCAGCTGCTACACCAGATCAAATTTGGCTACGTGTGTAAGCTGTTTGGTCTGCTGTACCCCAAGAATACATCCAAAGTCTCTTTGAATCAATGCCGAGACATGTGGCAGCGGTGATCTCTAACAATGGCGGCTACTCTGGCTACTGATTTTGGGAGGAACCACACTTCATAGACGTCTATAAATTTAATCACTTGATACTCAGTCAACCTAAGTCAGTCATGCTAAGGATAGCTTCCTGACTTTCACCAGAAGATGGTTTGGAGGTCATTTCTACCTCAAGTGAAGGATTCATTGCTGCCCCTTTACTGATTGCTTCTGAGTCCCTTGTCTTTTTCAGCAAGGTCTACTTCAGAGGCTTCACCTGCAAATGCAGAAAGGTTTGTTATTTCTTGTGTCTTTTCAGCCACAAGATAACAATTAAAAAGCTCAGGTAATATAAGTCCACCCAGCATTGCCTAAGTTACTGGGAAAGGCAAATTACTCTAGAAGTTTGCCAGGCAACTAGAGGCTCCGTTAAGACATCAATACCGTGGTGCCAATTAGCCCTAGGCACGGATCGCATAACACCAGGGTTTACGGAAGCTGGTTCGCGGCCTCTGATTCTATATTCAAGGCTATCCTGTCATTCCTACAGGTCATTCGGCGATCCACCACCTACCGACGCGCCTAGTGGCTGCTCAAGCCCCAGGAAGGTACACGTACCCCCTGGTTCCAGGAACACAATCACTCACACTCAATATAATTGAATCACTATACACTGCTGGACAATTGCTAAGGACGGATCACAAATTGCAATATAGCATAACATTAAGCGAGACATGAGGCATAGTAGGATAAAATATACTTAATTGCCACATAATTCAGACATTAGAATAAAGAATATTTATTGTTCTGGAAAGTACAAAAGCTCTGAAATATCTGAAAGAAAAATTTTTTTCATTTGATGCTGCATACGGAAAAATGGAACAATGCATCTAAAAGTAAGCAGGCATCTTGAAGAAAGGAATCAGTACGGGATATGTCTACCGTGAAGTGTGATGTAACATTCCACACATCGTATCATACTTTGCACACCATTATCCAGAAGTTGCTGAGGCAATTTACCCCATTCCTCTGGGAGTGCACGGATGAGGACGTTATTTTTTGTCGGAGGATAGTTTCGACCAGCAACCTGCCTCCCTGAAGCATCTCACACATTTTCAATGGGGTTTAGATCTGGAGAACGTGATGGCCATACGAGGCGTTGAATACACTCGCTGTCTAGACAATCTTGAACAGTGAGTGTTTGATGACATGTTGTGTTGTCGTCCATAAAAACAAATTTATCACCGACAGCACCACGGAAAAAATGAACATGAGGAAGTAGAACTTCATTAATGTATCGTTGGCCAGTCATAGTCCCATTCGTAACCACATGTAGGGGCGTGCGGCCATTGATCATGATGCCGGCCCACACCATGACACTGCATGTCGGATATCGATCCCTTTCTAAATATTTTCTGGATGATAAGCAGTACCACTCTCGCGCCAGATTAGTTGGCGTCTACAATCCGATGATAGACTGAACCTACTCTTTTCTGAGAATAGTACACAAGCCCAGTCCTGTTCAGTCCAATTGTGATGCTCACGACACTATTGCAAAAGGGCAGTACGGTGCTGTCTGGTCAATGGGACGCACACAACAGGTCTGCGGGTGTATAGTCTTCCTCCCCTCAAACGTCTGACAACAGTTTTTCGGGAGATCTGCTTTCCTGAGGCAGCAAGAAACTGATTTGCCACCTGCTGTGCTGTGATGCGCCTATTCCTTTTGCTGATAGGACGTTATATCTGTCTTCTACAAGCGTCGTATTTCTAACACGACCTCCCCCGTGCCGCCTACTACACATTCCAGTATTTTTAAATGACTTCCACAGCCGTGAAACAACGTTGTGAGCGATGTCGAACTCCCTGGCAACATCTGTTATTTTTCGCTCTTCTACGATCTTTCCAATAATTTGGCCACGCATAAAATCATTTAAGTGATGTCGGAAAGTCATGCCAAAAATCTCAAGTTCGTCAATTAAATCTTTCCTGTAAAACATTGACTTGAAACAACAACAGTCCACACGCGTCAAAACCTGTAAAGCTCTTATGAACGCTATCACGTGATGAACAGACGAGGAAAAAATTTGCATACGCATACTTCTTATAACTATATCCCGCAGTTATTCTAACTTTCCGCATTTTGTGGTTGCTATGGATGATAGTGTCATCCGTCCTTAGCAATTGTCCAGCAGTGTAGTATATTTTAGATCTTTCTATAGGGGGAATTTATAATTGCCTTTGGCATCTATTTTAGAACTTTTAAAATATTTCCCTATGAAGATGATACCACATTCCTGTAAACATTATTCAGAATTTGTATGAATCAATTTCTAATTGAATTTATAACGTATTTCTTGCCAAAGGCCATACTAATAAAGAATTCCTTATAAATCTAAGGTGATATCAATATTTTAATAAACATCAGTTGATATACATTTCTGCATATACATATATATGTTGCGCGTGTATATAAACATACATAAATGATTCCTAATTATTTACATTTAATAAATTTACAATTTAATTTCATGATTCTTTAAATAAGATCATACAATGCTTTCCCGATTGTTTACTAAATTAATATAATTATATATTAAACTCTTTTACAGTAAATTAAGGGCTCTTAAGTTCTAAGCAATGAACACATTTAAATTTCTATAATTAACGAATACTTATCACTCTCTCTTTCTCTCTCTCTATGCTGTTTCCGAACTCTTATATCAATATATAATTTAATAAAATATTTGACAGCTACGTTTGCTAGCTAATTTTGAAACACTATGTCATAATAATCTAGTTAAATTAGCAATAATCTAGTTAGGTTAAATTTCTATTAATTTGTCTTCGACAAAGGATATAATTTAAAATATATGTATATTCATTAGAGCTATATTAATGTTGAAAATTAAATGAAACACTGATAGATATGACATGCTTATAATTTACTTAAGGGATATTAGTTTTCTTTCTCTTTTTTATGAAAATAGGGAATAATTTAAAACATTGTTATTGATCACACACACAATTACAAATTCTCCATGTTTTTGAATTACAGATATACATCACATTAATAAAACATTAGATATTTAAACCTATTAGACTATAGATTAATTATTTATTAATGCTTTCGTTATAATATAAAAAATTAATTAAATACTTAATAAGTGTTTTTAGGATATCAATGAAATTAATAAATTTAATAATATTTTGTGAGACTAATGAAAAACATTATTTTGACGTATATAAAAGTGTTGCTAAGGAGAAAATGACTCATAATAACAGATCGAACCTATCAATTCAATAATATTAAATAATTTTAATTGTAAGGATTTTAATAGATAAGAGAGAATTTCTATACATTGGTATTGTATTAAATACTAATAAACAATTTATAAAACTAAATTCAAATAATATCTAGAAATTGATGCTGAAGGAAAATAATATTTAAAAAAAGCAATTATTTAATTTTTAGAAGAAGACGTTATAAAATTCTAAGATAAATATCAATAATTTTAGTTAAAAATATTATGTACGGTAAAATATGCATATTGGGTGATGTTTTCAAATTTTGCTTCGATTCACACACAAAGAGGGACATCTCACATTTGTTGTTTTGAATTAGAGCTCAAATACACCTCATTTTTACAAGATATTTACATAAAAACATATAAAAAAATTTTGCAGTAGTTTCCTTTCTTTTGATATGTAAATACGACTCACTCTATGAAAAGTCCACCCAAAAAGTAATTTATGGCAGTGAATATTAATAGGCATTAAAACAAATTTTGGCCCATCAACGACCTACTCAGCGAAGTCAAATTATTATAGAACTCACATCGATTCTAAAGTCCACAACAGAATAAAGAATAAATTTATAGAGAATAAACTATCAATATTATATGATTCAGTTGGGTTTGTGAAAAAGTGTGAAAACTAAAGAGGAAAGAGCATTAGTAAATGTGTACATGGAAACAAGACAGCAGTTTTTACTATTTGATTTAAGCAATAAGAATATTAGACATTGATTATTTACAAAATATACCTTCATAATAGGCATTAAACGTGGATTCATGTTAACACGATGCAAATTCCAGAGTCACCTATATAATTCCTTAAAAATCTAGAGAACAATCTCTGAATTAAGCTTTTAACACTTCATTAACTATCATTTAATTTTGCCACATTGAGCCAATTAAATGTGCATTGAACTAAAGCCATATGTTGTTAACCTAAGGCTTTATTTTAATCCACATAAAAATCAAAATTCTTAGAGACTTTAAAAATTCAAAACAGTGTCAGAAATTACAATATGTACATATTAAGACATTTAATTATATTCAGATCATGCAGACTGAATGCAGCTTAAATTCAAAAAAGAGTAAATTTATTAAGAGATGGATAACGAGATCACACAACTGAACAATATCCTTAATCTCACTTTTGCGCTTTTTAACAAAATTTGCATTTTTGTATTCCATATCAGTTAAGTGAAAAATCACTTGAAAAGTATGGATTATATCTTTGACTTTTTCGGAAAGTAAATAAATATTTCCATGCAAATTTTGTTACTAGAAATGGAAAGTATACTTATATGAATGTATTGCAGTGAAGTAGATTATCAGAATATGTGCCATATATATATATATATATATATATATATATATATATATATATATATATATATATATATATATATATATATATATATATATATATATATATATATGTATATATATATATATATATATATATATATATATATATATATATATATATATATATTCATTATTTGTATCCTGTATTTTGCACTTTTTTATTGTATCTAGAGCCCCTTTTAACAAATGTATGAGTTACACACCACTTCTGTTGTTTAATTCTAAAATGCACATTACTAAATACGGTTAAGGAATTTCGACCTGACCGATGATGTCATCTCGCGAATGAGTGACCAGTTGCTGTACCCTTCTGAGGGAGTTAAGTTTCCTCAAGGTCTTCTTGGTTGAACTCTCCTGCCGAGCTGACGTGCTATAGATTTCATGGTTGGTCTTCACGTTCTTAATACATGATAAAATTGTTTCTGTAATAAAACTTATTTTTTAAATTTTCCACTTTAATAATGTCTTTTAATTACCATTTCATCAATATCAATATATATATATATATATATATATATATATATATATATATATATATATATATGAGATAACAATTAGCTTCATGACCCTTCTCAACAAACCATGGTTTACATATTTGCGGATGCTAATTGAAGTTTAACAGGCGCGACTAGCATTATCATGGAATGATATCCACACTCTTGGTAGGTAATGATCAGTTTTCTCTATGGAATTCTAATACTTGCTTGTAACTATTTTTTCTTCTTATTCTAGGCACATCATGTGAATATATATCTTATTCTAGGTATATCAACTCTGACTTTGCGGATTAATTTCGAAATGAGAAATTCCAAGCTCAAATTTTCTTTTTCTCACAACCTTCAGATATCGTTTGTCTTTTAAACAGTGTCAAAATACGTTGAAATACATTTATTTTCCTTCATTTCATGCGATTTTATTGCTCATAAGATAACTTTTTTCTGGTGATGCAATTTGAATAGCCAATAGTGTGTAATAAGAGTTTCATGGATATAAGTTACGCGGGCATACTCATAAGAAAGTGGTTTTTATTAATTATTCAAAAAGACGTTGATTAAAAACCACGATGGCCTATAATTTTTTCTTAGGCTGTCGTTCTCATTATTCAAAGATAGAGAGTTCAAATCAAGGCTTAACTGAAAGTCTCTCATGTTCACTAAAGGCCTCTAGGGCAATATTAAATAGGTCATGGTTGCAGTGTCAACCAAAGGAAATGATCATTGGAGGGGATAGATCTAGAATCAGTGGATCTTCTATTTGTTACTGCTTCCAAATAACGAAAACTACTATTCGGTTACATCCAGTATTTGATTAAACCCAACTCTGGGCTAAGTATAGGGAAGTATACTGGTGCAACAAGAACAAGTTGTTGATTGTGTATACCAATAGAATGTCCCTTGTTGGAGCCATAAAAATTAAGTAGTTCTCAATTGAAAATATTATTAAAATGAGTTAACGAATAAGGTAACATGCACAATGTGTCTGCCCTCGTTCTTCTTTTTATGTGATTCTGTCCTTTTCTTGTTTTTCATGTGTGATGTCTAAGTGTTAGGCAAACAATATTCAGAGTGAAAGACTTAATTCCATCATAAACACTGTTTAATCATAAAAATTAGACTTCAAATATTAAAAAAATTAATGATACTAAAACTAAATAATTATTGATTTTCAAAATAAGACACACGATTGATCGGAAATTACTATATTAAAATATTTTTTCTTATCGAAAATGTCAATTATTTTAAACAAGTAACAAGCCCAGTTTTGACTTCATGTAGAAGAAGATTTATATTTTTCTATCTCTCGGTTTAAGTTTAAATTATCTAAAAATTTAATGATAGAAATTTCATAAAATTTTTAAAACTAAAACTAACGATTCCATGAACGAAATCAATATAAAATTTAATCAAGTTATTGTAAGTTTTTTTAAATAAAAAGGTCTCACAGCTAAAGAATTTATAAATTAAATTTTCAACACTATAATTTTAATAGTTTTCGCAGGGACTTCAACAATATTGCTCTGAACAAAGTATCTGAAGTACTAAGAACTTTTATTATCACAATTATTGACAAAGTCAGTATAAAATAATTTTGCTTTTATTTTTAAATTTTATTGCTATTAATTTTTAAAGGAAGTTAATAACACTGCAACTTATGATAAAACTAATCTTATTTGCTAGACTGAGAAAAATAAAATCAAAGCTATTTACAAAAAAAAATTTAATTAAAATATTTTTAAAAAAGATTATTCTTTTTGTATGTTCTATCGAAAATTCATAAGAATTCTATTAAAATTAAATTTATTTTTAGTGAAGTTATAAATGTTCTATGAAAGTCATCAGAGTTTTACGTTTATTTTATCGATGTCTGTGTATTATTTTATTTAATTAAGAATTCAATTGAATTATTTTTAGAAATGAATTATACAGAGGATTATATTTAATAATTATTAAATATTATGCAGGTGTTTAATTTAAACCATTACTTTTAATTATATGTACAAATTAGCATAAATAATTTCTTAGTAGTAATAATTTCTTCCTTTAGATTATTTTAAATAAATATTTGACACATAGATGGCAGCACATTTATTTAGAAATGTTTAAACCTTTATTAATTTCTTTGTTTAAATTTAATTCTTTACTAATTTAATTTGTTTTTTCTGGTTAAGGTAATCATTTGATAATTATATATATACTTCCATTTTTACTTAATTTTGTAAGAATATGATCATTATAAAATATTTTCTGGTTTTAAAAACTACAGTTATAGGGAAGAATTATTAAATAATTTTCTTACTTCGTTATTATTGGTAAGCCATGTAAAATTTCTTAATTTCATCAGCAATTTTAATAATTTATGAGACTTATTACAAACTAATTAACTGACTTGTGTCATAATCTTGAATAGATCACAAGATTTTCTATTTATTATGTACATACATAATATATATATATATATATATATATATATATATATATATATATATATATATATATATATATATATATATATATATATATATATATATATATATATATATATATTGTTACAAATTTATAAATAATGATTATATTTGTCTTAAAATATCTCGGACAGATCGAAAATTCTCACATTTTGGGCAAAAATTGCGGTATTTAGACGTATTGTAGTTTAAAAGCTGATTTCCTAATAACTTGGCGACTTGGCGACAGTTGGCGAGATTCTTGGCGACTTGGCGACGGTTGGCGAGATTCTTGGCGACTTGGCGAGAAATCGATACTTTTGGAAACATCCATCACCTAAGCTCTAGGACCAATATTTTTCGAGATAGCCTAGAAGCTTCCAGAATCTTGGCGAAATTGGTAGATTTCTCCGCCAAGTCAGGTATAAATACCGCAACCCGACATGGAAGAGTCAGTTTTTGTGAAGACAATCAGTGAGTGAAGACGATTAGTTGTGACTGCTAGTTGTTCTCTGTCTGAGGTATTTGAGACCTGTGATTAGAAGCTGTTTCTTGTTATATCTGACGAATTGTAGCTGTATTATTGTGATTGTTACAGCGAGAATTTCGTTTATCTAGTGAAGATTTTACGAATAAAAGTCTTGTGTTCATTAAGTGGTTGCTTTATTCAACTCTCAATCAACACGAACCCGTGAAGCTCGGTACAACTGGTGTCAGAATCGGGGTTGAAGAGTTGATGCAGTGTGTCACAAGAAAAATGGATATGGATTTAATGAAAAGCCTTCTCGAAAAATTAGCGGAGCAGATGGCTGAGATGAAAGCTGGACAAGAAGAGATTAAAACCGAGATGATGAAAGAGATAAAATCTGTACAGGAGGAGATGAAAGCTGGACAAGAAGAGATGAAAGCTGGACAAGAAGAGATGAAAGCTGGACAAGAAGAGATAAAAACCGAGATGATGAAAGAGATAAAATCTGGACAGGAGGAGATGAAAGCTGGACAGGAGGAGCTTAAAAAGGAACCTAAGAAGGACATTGTAAGTGTTAAAGAAGAATTCTCCAACATCATTCAGGAGAAGATGAATGCAATGGACGACAATGTAACTTCAGTTGAAACTAAAGTTCTGGCGATAGAAGAAAATGTGGAAGAAGCATTAGACAATATCAATAAGGAGATTGAAAGCTTGAAGAAGCAAATGTCAAACAGACATGAGGAGCCCAACGTGGCATTTGTGCCATCCCTAGCCAATATTAAACTCTCAACATTTGATGGGAAATCCTCTTGGCAAGTATACAAGACCCAGTTTATGATGGTAGCGGAAGCTAATGGATGGAATCCCCGAGCCCAAGCTTTTCACCTGGCGGCTTCTTTAAGAGGAGACGCAGCTGACATCCTCGAGACGCTTCCGGAGGAGCAGAGGCACGATTTCCAAGCCCTATCGAGTGCGCTTGAGCTGCGGTTTGGAGATAAGTGCACTAAAGAATATAGCAGACTACAGTTAAAGTCCCGCTATCAAAAAGCGGGTGAAAGTCTGCAAGAATTGGCTGCCGATATTCAGCGACTTTCCCATCTAGCATTTTCGGACTGCCCAGCTGAGACACGTCAAGATCTGGCTCTCCATCACTTCATCGATAGTGTGCGGGATCCGGAGATACAGAAAACACTTAGACTCGCCGATGTCAAAGATATTGGATCTGCCCTAGTCTATGCACATAAGATAGAGGCTGCCCAGCAAGCCGCGCGTACAGACCGGCACTCAATCAGAGCCGTCTCTACTACTGATACGGACTATGATCTCAGAAAGCAAATCGAAGATCTGCGGCGAAAATTCCGTAACTTTGAATTGAGTAAAGGTGGCAGAAACAAGAAAATTCAGTGTTGGACTTGCGGTGCAGTCGGACACGTTCAGAGAGACTGCCCGAAACGAAAAGATGGTGGAAATGATCTTCCACCACAGCAGGGAAACTAATATGTGGCCATCTTGCGGGGCGGAGATGTCCAGAGAGTCAGAAGCTCCATTTCAAATTGTTTCAAATTTCTTCCGTAAGTGGCGGCGACAATGGACTTTTCGTTATGGGACATGTCAACGAAGTTCCCTGTAGAATGATAATCGACACTGGAGCCAACGTAACTATCATTAGGACTGATTTGGCCCGCAAACTTAGTGAGAAACTCATCTGGACGCCGCCCTGCATTACCCTCCAAACTGTGACAGGTGACAAGATTAAAGTGCATGGAAAAGTAAATCTAAACATTGCATTTGGTAATGCCGTGTACCATCATATGGCATATGTCGCTGATATAAATGACGAATTTATTCTCGGATTGGACTTTCTCAAAGAAAACCATTTCAAGTTAGATTTTAAAAATAATGAACTACACTCATGTTCTGAAGACATAGCGATTTTTAAGACGAAATATTCAGATATTAAAACAGTCCATCATATAACTGCAAAGAGTGAAACAACATTACCACCAAGAACTGAGACAATAGTTTGCGGAGCTCTTTCAGAAGATAATAATTTTCATTATGGATTGACTGAATATCCAGATTCCGACAATAGCGTTAAAGGAGTACTAGTGGCTTCTTCACTCGTCGACCTTTCACGAAATGTAATCCCGGTAAGAGTTGCTAATCTAAGTAATAAGGTAAAACTTATAAAAGAAGGAGAAGTGCTAGCGACTTGCACTCCAGTGACCTGTATTAACCGAAATTGTCAAGCCACACTATCTGAGCCTCCTGACACTCTAATTAATGAACTCCTTCAGAGAGCAGAGTTAGATGATAAACAGAGGAATGCTGCAAGAAATTTATTATTATAATTCGGAGATCTCTTTTCCAAGAAATCAGATGATGTTGGGCGAACCAAATTGACGCAGCACCGAATCAATACAGGAAATCATCCACCCATTAAACAACATCCTAGAAGATTGCCATTCGCTAAGCAGGAAGAGGTGGACAATCTTCTGATGGAAATGCAGCAGAATGACATTATTGAGCCATCAGAGAGTCCTTGGGCTTCGCCTATTGTTTTAGTTCGGAAGAAAGATGGTTCTACCCGATTCTGCGTTGACTATCGTCGGTTAAACAATATCACTAAAAAAGATAGTTACCCTCTTCCTAGGATTGACGATACACTTGATGCTTTATCCGGAAAACAATGGTTTTCGACTTTGGATCTCAAGAGTGGTTATTGGCAAGTAGAGATACATCCTGAGGATCGAGAAAAGACTGCATTCACCACAGGACAAGGACTTTGGCAGTTCAAGGTTATGCCATTTGGGCTTTGCAATGCACCTGCAACGTTTGAGCGTCTGATGGAGACAGTATTACGAGGACTTTCCTACGAAGCCTGTTTAGTATATTTGGACGATATCATTATTGTAGGGCGCACATTCGAAGACCATTTAAGAAACATCCGAAAGGTGCTGGAAAAATTAAAAATGGCTAACCTGAAGCTGAATCCTTGCAAATGTAATTTATTCCGACGTGAAGTAAGCTATCTGGGACACATTATCTCTGCTGAAGGTGTAAGAACAGATCCTGAAAAGATATCTGCAGTTAAGGATTGGAGTCGTCCAAAAGATGTCCACCAATTAAGAAGTTTTCTTGGACTATGCACGTATTACAGGAAATTTGTTAAGGGTTTTTCACGTATTGCCAGATCCCTTCACAAGTTGACAGAAGTTAAACAGAGATTTCTATGGACAGATGAATGTGAGAAAGCTTTTAAACAACTGAAGGAGGCGTTGACATCTTCACCCGTTCTTGCATATCCCATGCCCGGAAAATTATTCATTTTAGATACGGATGCCAGCAATGAAAATATCGGAGCTGTTTTGTCGCAGGAAATTGATGATAAAGAATATGTCATTGCTTATTGGAGTAAATGTCTATCGAAACCAGAGCGGAATTATTGTACAACCAGGAAGGAATTGCTGGCAATCGTCAAAGCCATAGAACATTTCCACCATTATCTCTATGGAAGAAAGTTCTTGCTCCGGACCGATCACGCATCCTTAACCTGGCTTTTAAATTTTAAAAATCCAGAAGGACAGGTAGCCAGATGGATTCAACGACTCCAGGAGTTTGACTTTGAAATACGTCATCGCAAAGGAACTCTTCATGGAAATGCTGATGCACTATCAAGGAAACTGTGTAATGAAAGCTGCCGATATTGTTCTAGAGTAGAGAAGAACTATCAGCTGATAAATACTTCGGTACGCCAAGTTACTGTTTCACCTCCATCAAAACCAGACCCATGGAGTGATGAAGGACTTACGGAAGCCCAAAAAGAAGACCCAGATATAAATCCAATTCTTGAATTGAAAGAATCTTCTAGTATGAGACCAAGTTGGCAGGATATCTCCACCTACAGTCCTGCTACTAAGCAATATTGGGCTCTTTGGGACTCACTCCATATAAGAAATGGTGTCTTATACAGGAAATGGGAGTCCGATTATGGACGTAATTTCAAATGGCAGCTTGTTCTTCCAAAATCAAGAATTTCAGATGTTTTGAAAGAATTGCACAGTAGCTCAACTGGAGGCCACTTCGGAGTAATGAAAACTCTACAGAAAGTTCGAGAACGCTTCTATTGGAGCAAAACGAGAGAAGATGTAGAGAAATGGTGCCAATCTTGTGATGACTGTGCGGCACGTAAAGGACCGAAGAAACGTAGCCGAGGAAGGTTGCAGCGGTACAACGTAGGAGCACCTTTTGAGAGGATAGCATTGGACATTTTGGGTCCTTTACCACGATCCTCAAATGGCAACAAATACATACTAGTTGTCATGGACTACTTTACTAAGTGGCCTGAAGCGTTTGCAATCCCCGATCAAGAGGCGACTACAGTAGCCGAGGTTCTAGTGCAACAATGGGTTTCCAGATTCGGCACACCCTTACAAATTCATTCTGATCAAGGGACAAATTTCACCTCTGTTGTGTTTAAAGGAATGTGTCAAATTCTCGGAATAGACAAGACGCAGACCACGCCACTACACCCACAATCGGATGGCATGGTAGAGAAGTTTAACAGAACCATCTTGAATAACCTCTCCCTTATGGTTTCCAGAAATCAGCAAGATTGGGATTTGAAGCTACCGCTGTTTCTGCTTGCATATCGCAGCGCTGTCCATGAGACTACCGGATATACTCCTTCACAGATGCTCTTTGGTCGCGAACTTCGTCTCCCTTGTGATCTTCAGTTTGGTCGTCCACCGGATACATCTTCATCGCCAGAGGAATACCTTCGAGACCTTCAGGCACGTCTTGAAGATGTCCATAACTTCGCTCGAGACCGAATCAACCTGACGACCGAAAGAATGAAGACAAGGTATGACACAAGAGCGACGGGACATGAATTTCAAGAAGGTGACAAAGTTTGGTTGTGGAACCCGATTCGACGTAAAGGACTTTCTCCAAAGTTGCAAGCCAACTGGGAAGGTCCCTACACAGTCCTAAAAAGACTGAACGACGTCGTGGTTCGTATAAGAAAATCATCTGCTTCAAAACCAAAGGTAGTACATTATGATAGATTAGCTCCTTATCGTAATGTAGAGTAAAAATCAGTAGACCATGGTCTGTTTGTAAATAGTATAGATAATTTTAATCTTTTCTATTTTCTTGTATTTTTAGTTGCTTGTGTATGTAATGTACTCTGTATCCTCTTGAAATGTAAATTCTCTTATATTAAATTTGGCCTCCTATCAGGGGATTGTACTGCCCGGGACGTGCAGTCCTTGAGAGGGGGGCAATGTTACAAATTTATAAATAATGATTATATTTGTCTTAAAATATCTCGGACAGATCGAAAATTCTCACATTTTGGGCAAAAATTGCGGTATTTAGACGTATTGTAGTTTAAAAGCTGATTTCCTAATAACTTGGCGACTTGGCGACAGTTGGCGAGATTCTTGGTGACTTGGCGACGGTTGGCGAGATTCTTGGCGACTTGGCGAGAAATCGATACTTTTGGAAACATCCATCACCTAAGCTCTAGGACCAATATTTTTCGAGATAGCCTAGAAGCTTCCAGAATCTTGGCGAAATTGGTAGATTTCTCCGCCAAGTCAGGTATAAATACCGCAACCCGACATGGAAGAGTCAGTTTTTGTGAAGACAATCAGTGAGTGAAGACGATTAGTTGTGACTGCTAGTTGTTCTCTGTCTGAGGTATTTGAGACCTGTGATTAGAAGCTGTTTCTTGTTATATCTGACGAATTGTAGCTGTATTATTGTGATTGTTACAGCGGGAATTTCGTTTATCTAGTGAAGTTTTTACGAATAAAAGTCTTGTGTTCATTAAGTGGTTGCTTTATTCAACTCTCAATCAACACGAACCCGTGAAGCTCGGTACAATATATATATATATATATATATATATATATATATATATATATATATTACGTATGTAATTAATATATATATATTTAATTATGCAAAATATTTATTTTACTATGCATATCGAAAACGCTCTTTTACTATTCTTAAGCTTTGAAAACAAATTGTGTGTTTTCAATTAATTATTATTTAATCATTGTAACTACAATTACTATATATAATCATTAATATATATTATATTATTAATTTAAACACCCCCACAAACATGCGCAAACACATCTACACACATATGTATATATATACGTGCACAATAAAGTATACTAATTTGAAGAATTTTATTGGCATTAATACTTACTTCTTCATAAGTCTTTCAACGATATCTGGACATTTTCTTAAAGGTGCATCTAATGCATGAATTTTGGCCATTTCTCTGGCTATTTCCTTGGAATATTTTCTTATATCATCAGATGTTAGACTTTTTGACTAGATTTGTGCATAATAAACAATTAATATTTTTAAAAAATCTTGTTATTTCTAAAATGATACTTCATTTTAAATTGATTTAAAAAAAGTTGCATATTTTATAGGCTTAACACCAGTAACTATAAAATTAAACTTTAATTTATGTATCCTAAGACTTTAAAACTTTTATTAGAACACATCAACAGTTTTGCTAAGTTGAAAAACATGCAAATATAATACAATGAGAAAATCAAACAATTTAAAAAAGCAGTTTTAGATAATTGACTAAAAATGATTTCCTTATTTTTATATATAAGGTTAAAATTTTTAAATGCAGTTCATAAAATTTTAAAGGGCAATTCTTTTTGTTATTCTAAAATAAAATTTCTGTTTGCTTGTTACAATATTTGGCATATCTTATCTTTGATTAAAAAAAGTCTTCAAATATTACATGAAAAAATTAAGAAGGTAAATTTTCCTTAATTAAGCACAAAAAAAAACATAAAATTTTTTTTCTCAATACATTGCAATATATTTTATTTACAAGTTTTTAAGGAAAGATAAATATTTAGGATATGCATGTTTTATTTATTTTAAAATATACCGCAAATATATGTTTATTTAAATAATAATATATTAAAATTTTTTTATTCATGTAAATATTTTGAGAGCCAAAAGTTGTGCTAAGAACTGGTAAAGAGAGCAATTCATATACCATATATAAATGAAATGTTTAACAAAAAAGCTTTTTATGAGCCTTTCAAAGGAAAACAAATATTTTACCGAAGCAACAAAAGGTAAAAAAAATGTTTACAGCAGCAACAACCAAGAATTTTTAAGTGAAAGTTGGCTTCAATTTTTTGGTTACAACAATAAGTTTTACAAGTTTTAAATTTTTAAAAGTTATTTTCTAGATGCCATATACTTTGAAATGTATTTATTATTTTTTTTACAGTTTATTACGGAGGAGGTGACAAAATACACAAAACTTGAAGGCTGAAATACAAGGAAAGTATAAAAAATATATTAATTTTTTGATTTATGTTTGTATAAAAAAATAAGTTTTATTAATAAAAGATTTAACATTTTCGTATTCTACATGAACTCTCATCAGTTATTATTTATAATTTTTTTATTCTTAGTTTCAACAGCGTTCTCTTATTATACAAAGATTTACAAAATACATTACATGACATTTAAACTGTAACACATAGAATGCCTGAGTGAGAAATAATGAATTCAGAAGAAAAGAGACGCAGTAACAAATAATAAGAGTGTCACTTGTATTGAAATAATATATTTGTATATAGAGACAGTATAGTATGCTTTGTTATTTGTTGAATCTCACTTAATGGCAATATATTCAAGAACAAATTTATTATTTGTTGAATCTCACTTAATGGCAATATATTCAAGAACAAATGCAGGTATATAGTCAAAAAGAGTGGGGAGTATTTTTTTAAGGAATAACTTTTCAGTTTCTCTCACTCATTTGCAATAGTTCAGTTTTGAACACGTCAGGATCAATCAATGAAATGACGTCACTAGTATTTCAATTGGTGAGAGATCACAGGAAACAGGTGGCTAGAGAGATAACTGGACACTTTGCAGATACTGTTGAATGCAGAGCGTGATCTACAGTTATCTTGCTGTTAATCGACATTTGTCGTGTCCTGAAGAAAATATATAGTTTTGTATGGTTAATGTTGTCGACATATTGTTGCGTTGTCATATTACTAATTATGAAATTGTGATCTGTGATTGCAGTTTTACTGTGATGTGACGCTTTTGCAGGACATCGGGCTATACATTTGCGCTCGGATTAAACTAATCAAGCTATTACGACAAGAAGATTTACATTTTTGTCTTCCAACCTCTTTGGTAAAGTTGGTGTATAATGGACACGTGCACGTGTATGTTCCTGTCCATTACAATTTGGTTCTTTGACTAATCTGTTTTTTCTGACCAATTATTATATTTCTATTATACTTGTTCATCTGTTCTAAATATCATAACTTTAGGAGTTCTTACATTCTTATTACTTAAAGTTTTCTCAAGGAAAGGAAAGGAATTTGGAAAGAGATTACTCTGCTGACAGAGCAACACAACTGTTGTCAATTCCAAATTTCTTTCCTTTATATCTCGCTTCACGTGTCTCGCAATGCAACATACTTTCATATATGCGTTGCACTGTGTTTGTCCTACAATTCGCATATTTTCTTTATAGCTCATGGTGTTGGATTTTTACTAACTAATCTTGAGACTTAAACCCCAAGAAAAAATTATGTGGAAAAATTCCCATGCGTTGGTAACATGATTAGATTTTTCAATTTATTGTTGCAAAATGTTTTGACAAATGAAACTGAAATTTAGCAAATGAAGTTGTAAATCCAGAATTTTCTTAAGCAGCTTCTAACGCAAAATACAATTTTTGTATTCATTAGTGATGTTTTGAAATATTTTAAACCAAAAAATAGGGCTCTTTAGAAAAATATGTATATTGTCATATTTGTCATTCCGCCGTTATGACTAAATATGAGGCCAGTAAGGAGCTATATTAGTCTGCAGAATTTCTGTCATGATCTTTAAATAAATTGAAAAGGATATCTTGAAAGAAAGAAACACTAACGAGAGGCATTTTGATAGGTAATACATGTTGGAAAAAGATGAATTGATTATGAATAATGTTGTGGCATATTAATTTGTGTTTCAGCGTTATTCTTTTAAGGTTTGGTGCCCTGATTTATCTGCTAGGGAGTGGGAAACTACTGCTCAAAAATCCACACTAAGTTTCCTGTAACTGGTTGTATTTGTTTTTATTATTTCATATATAATTCATAGGTATCACTTAATAAAAGTTTATGTTAAATTTTATATAATTAAAATTAAAAATATATATGCTGGGAATGCCTATTAAAAATCACACTCAAGACTGCCTATTACACTAAAAAAAAAACTGTTGACATTTTATTTTATAATAAAAAGCTTTATAATACTTATAAATATAAGTGTATTTTGATACTGATAAACAATCTCAAGATCTTTAGAGTTTTTCAGAGCATTCTATTGGTAAGATCTGTTAATGAAAACATATACTTTTGAAATTAGTTTAAACTAAGCATGGATATCCCACGGTGAATCTTCATTAAGATTTAAGACCAAATGGAAATCTCATCACTGTTTTCAGATAAAAATAGTTATACCAAAAATAAAATATTAGGTTATTCAATGTGAGTCATGCGTAAACATGTCTGAAACATACTCACAGGAATGAACTGTTCTAACCTTCCTTTTGGAAAAACACCATACAATTTCGGACCCAGTTGTCTCTCGGATAAAAGGATGAAAATTGTGGCTTCTGAAACAATGACATGGCTCGCGTCTTGCAATGCGCCATATATCCTGAGTAAAACTTGCCTGGGTGTCTTGGGATCTTCAACTTCGATGTTTTCCGGCAGAGAACAGCAATAAAGAGTGTTCGAAAGACCACCACTAAAATGAGAAAGACATTTTAATATGCTTTTGATTTGAATTAGAATCAAGAGTTCTAATTAAATTAAAACTGTTTGTAAATATTTTGTATTGGGTTTTAATTTGCAAATTTGTTTCAATAATATGATTTCATATGGAAGATTTTATTATGAAATGTGTTCTTAATATAATGGATTGAAATATTAATTCATCAAATAATAATAACATTATAATTAAGTGCTGATTAGTTTGCTGAAATGCTTTGGTGAAAATGCTTATAATATTATTTTCTATTATCTCTACTCTCTCTCATGTAAGCTTCTATTATCACTTTCTATTTAAACTCGTAGTATTGAAATTTTGTTCAGTATTTATTATTAATAATTTATAATAAATTTTTGCAGGCATTTTCTTAATTTTCTGAACTAATAGATTTTTTTGATGCTATATTTAAAACATATTTTTAAATCTTTAATCTAAATGAAGTATCTAGATTCAAATTTAAAATTGTATTTTTAGTTTTCGTAAGTTTGCTTTCTACAGGATACGTCAAGATACCCTGTACAAAGCAAACTCCTTATTTTTTATTGCAATAACACAAAAATTGTTGAAGTTATCTTTTTAATTTATGTTTGCATGCAAAAATTACATAGTTAAAGTTTTAGTTTACATAGTTTTAAATATCGTATTAGGCAAGTGATTCTCACCAATGGCAATAAACAGGGTAAACCGTATTCTGTTTTAATTACTTTCTCCAGCATATTGGCAGGTATGCTCATCATTTCTCTTTGAATGTTTCTTTTCAGATCTTCCAAAGTTTGTGTGCATTCGGAATAGACACATAATTTTAAATATGCCTTCAAAATGAAATTTCATAGAACCAAATTGAGAGAATGTGCTAGTCACGCCAAATCGTTTCTGATTGAAATGAGGCATCCGGTAAAAAAGACCTCTACGACAAATACACAATGTTTGTTATTCCAATGCTATAATGGCGACTGAACCACAGTATCGCATTACTTCCTCTCTGAAACGAGACCACGCCAATCTCATTATCTTCACTAATTTTTGTCTGATTGCAATTCGAAATAAGGAAGTTAATTTGATGCATTCTTTATTTACATAAAACTATTTATAATTTACAAATATTTGTTTCATTTATACATAAAAATGCAATGTAAGGAAAATAGAACTATTATTCGTTGAAATATAGATAATTAGATTTTAAATGCAAAAATAAGATTAGTATTTCTGTAAATTTAACCCTTTATCAATTTATACCTCTAAGTCCTGTACTATTTAGGAATTATCCTAACTAATACTGGAAATAGAGATAGAATTTTTACTAAAAATTAGTTGAAATTATTCTTTTAAATAGAATAGGTGTTCTCCGAAATGTTCTGGAAACACTTGAATCGATAGTCTTCGAATGTTTGTGAAAGAATAACTTCATTCAAACACTAACTGGAAAATGTTGATATAAAATAAAATTCGTAATAAACTGATATGAAAAGTTTCTTTTTACGAATAATAATGCCAAAGAAATTTGAAAACTGTCAAATAAAAGTATAGTTTTCAACCATTTCCATAATATCAATAAATAGTTATAAAAATTAAAAAAATATGAAGGAATTTAAAATATAAAGATTATTACTATTATAAATGATTCATTGCTTCAAATAGAATTTTTGTCACAGGTCCGTAAATAATTAATTTTTATAGTTTCGTTATTCAGAATATTTTATTGTACATAATTTATAAACACATGCAATGAGTTGATAAAAAATTAAATAATCTACAAGCAAAAAAAATAAATAAATAAATAAATAAATAAAATAAAAAAACTTTATTCAGAATAAGTTATTAAAATTTTACAGTTAATGTTTAAAAAAACCTATATGTGTGAATGTCAAAATATAGTTTAAAATTATTCATACCATTGGTTAAAATGTTCTCTTAGTTTTACAAAATTAACAATAAATACTTCCCCGACGCTAATAAACGAGATCAGTTATGCTGCTTTTACATTTAAACAAAAGGTATATACGAAAAGAAATATTTTATAAATTGTGAGAAAAACACTTCTGTTAGATAATATTTAGTTTTGTTACAAGATAAACATTTACATGGAAAACATTGACATGGCTGTTAAAAATTTTAAATTTTATTTTTTATATTTAGATCAGTATCTATAAAAATATTTTATACTATAAAAATTAAAGAAGTAAGCAATCTCCGTCTAGAAGAATACTAAATATATACACTTAAAATATTTTAAAATACTTTTCTTCATATATCCAAAATGTTTTTTGCTGAAATTTTGATTTGTAACATTAATATTGTTTTAAATTTGAGTTAGAAGAATTGAGACTAAAACTCGTATTGGCACAGTTTCAAGGTCGAAAATCTCGTAGATTTAAACTGTCAATTCTAATTCTACTCACAAAAGTAACTGATAAGGTTATCAGTTTAAGTACATCCCATTTTCTCTCATTCTTTCCATGAAGGACAAATTCCCGAAGAAGCCTGCCAAAGTTCAATTAACCGTTATTTGTTACATAAAAGTATTAACTAAAAGTAATTCTATTGCATAACTTCATGTTTTCAATAAACAAAAAGGATGACAAAATAACTTTATGTTAAAAGAAATAGAGCTAAACCTATAAAATTTCCTTCTGTTTTGAATGCGATAAGTGAATTCGTACCAAGGATTTAAGATAATGATGCGGGAAACATTCATTAAGTTATAAAAGCATGTCATCAAAGAGAAATGACGATATAGTTATATGGAAATGAATAAAATAATTTATTACTTACGAGATGAACACAGATTTAAACTGTTACAAGCTTCGCGTAAACTAGATAAGTTTTTTTTAAGTCCAATATATATAATACACATAATAATGATAACGAAAAGTAATTTAAATGAACGTATCTATAATTTGAGGTTAAAATAAAAGTTTAAAATTAAAAAGCATTGCTTTTCTTTTCCAAATCTCTCCTTTTTAAAATTTTGTATTAAATATAACTTTGTAAATTAATTCGAAATTAATTAGCTTTATTCGTAGTCATTCAAACATTGTCTCAGAATTTCTGACATCATTTTTAACATATAATCTACTAAATATTGAGATTTGATCAAAATCACTCCTTAAATGTTAAAGTTTTTATTCAACATCAATTTGATAGTTAACTCTAATTTACGGTTGAATGTAAATTTTCAAATAATATTTTTCTTTTCATTTGTATATGCATTACACTGCACTCACACTTTGAAACATAATAAATGAATATTCGTGAACATTTTAATGCCAGAAGAAAATACATTTACTTACAACTTTAGTAAAATCATTCGAAAAAAAATTATGAATGCATAATATTTTAACATCTAAATTTGCATCAAAAGAGAGAAATAATCATATTAACAGGAAATTCAATTAAATAACTTTGTTCAGTATAAATGTAATACACATTTCAAAAAATAATAAAAAAAAAACTTTATTCTTAAAATATCTAAAAATGACAAATTAATGAGATATTTTTGTTATTAATGTAAAATCATTAAAGCAGGATATTTGCACTATGCTTTAATGAGCTAAAATACATGATTTAGAATGATATGGTACTTTATTGAGAAAATATATTGATCACTCTTTTAGGAAATTATTTTTGCATAGCTTCTTAATTAACTGTATACGCAGAAAGAAAACGCATTTTTTATTTGATTAAACTATTTCTAAGATTAAAAATGTAGTTTGTTGATAGCCCTGATTAAAAATGGATGTTTTTATGAATCAACTATTATTTTACTGTTTAAACTGTAAAAAAAGAATAATTTATCTTCCTCAAACACCTAATTCTTCTCATTCCAGTTATTATTATAGAGCGGAAATTCTGATTCTTTTTGTTCAAAATCGATCCATTTTTATGGTCAATATCATCAAAGAAAATAAAATATGTTGCTTCATAATGAATAACATTCACTTTATTAAAATAATTTTATTTTATAGTGCTTTATTATTTTTTTAAAATGTTTTATACAAACAAAGCAATTACAGTTGAAACACTGATTCGTTTAGGCAATTTTGTTTTTCATAAATATAATTATAAGGTGTTGATTTATCAATTTATGACGTTTGTTGCTTCAATAACAGGTTCTTTGTCTTATACAGTTGTTATTTCAATTCCTCCAATACTTTTTTGACTTTATTATTTGTTACTATTTTTATTTAACTATTAAGTAAAATTCTGTCAAAAGATATAATGTATTTTTAATGCAATTTATTTGACTTATTACAGCATATACTTAACTTTTGATTAAATGACAATTTTTTTTTCAATTTTTGAAAGGAGTTATTGGTAATACATCCTAGAAATCAAATAATGTATTTGTTCAAACTTATATGCAGCATTTTGTGACCAACGTTTTATGCTAACCACGCTTTTCTAAATATTAATCGAAATTAAATAAAACAGAATAATTTTCAGAAAATTTATGCGTGTAGCTTATTCGAAATATCCTTCTGTATTTTAACAATTATAAAGTGTATTTTGACTCTTATAGTCAAATTAATTAATATGTGTTGAAAACATTGTACATCTTTAATTCAACTTATGTGATAAAAATCGACTAATTTATAATCAAAAGTATTAGCTATAAAATTTTAAGGTTTGCTAATTTTTTTTACCTTGAGTATAATTTATAATTTTTGCATATTCTTCCAAATAAAATAAAATTTGAAGTTCCAGATTGGGTCCTCTTATTTAAAGAAGACTTAAATATAAAACTTAGAAAAACAGCTTTATTTTATTAAATTAAATACTGGAAAAGTACTCTTGATAATCTTATATTTCAATTGTAAGAAAATAACTTCATTTTGATTCGAAATTTAGATCATGAATGGAAAAGTTTACAAAAATTATAGAAGTAAAAGTTTCTTATTTAAAAATGTTGTAGAATCGTAAGTTTTGACTATCTGATCTCCCAAACGAGGGGATGCGTATTTTATTATTTCATTGTTTCTAGCAATATTTAAATGCACAATATTTAATTTATCATCTTTGTATGTTAAATATATTTATTTGAAGAGATGAACTTTCCTCTATAAAATTCCATTGAGAAAGGAATTAAAAAATTATAAGCTTTGTTTGTTATACAGGGTGTCCCAAAACGACCGCATAAACTCTGCACAGCTAGATTCCTCGTTGGGAGTACATAAAAACTTCCCAAAGAAGCGTTCCTGTACGATTCCTAGTTTACGAGAAAAATGCAAAAACCATAGTATAATAACGATACAAATTATAAGATACATTATGAGCTATTGATTTAATTTTTACTGCAACTGTAAACTGAGATTAAAACTTCTTTATATTTACTCTTGTTTTATATATACACCTTTATTTCCTGTTTACATGTCTATTTGTTATTTGGAAAAAAATAGCCTCTGTTTCATTGGCATTAATAATAGCACATACATAAATATACCATAATATCATATCATTTAATATTTATGAATAATAAAATTTTATGTTATTCTTTAAATATTTATAAGAACTTTTTAAAATATCGGGTTGTTAGGAAATTCATTTCTTTTTTCATGAAAATGAAAAACGGGCAGCAAATATATGTATTGCATTGCACATTGTTCATTCTAGTCCAATAGCTTTTACCATCTTTCTGGTAAGAACACGATTCCACAGTCATAAAGTGGTTGGTTTTTACTAACAAAAAGCTGATACATGTAGGAAAAATGAAATTAATTTCCGAACAACCCAATAATAAGAGTCGTATAAAGCACTTTTTTACACTAAATAAACTAAAATAGTGTAAAAGAGTTAAAAATTTACGAAATTTATTAAATCGACTATTATTTATTCAGTACTTAGTTTTAAATGTGTATATATATATATATATATATATATATATATATATATATATATATATATATATATATATATATATATATATATATATATATATATATATATATATATATATATATATATATATATATATATATTTATATATATATATATATATATATATATGTATATTTATATGTATATTTATATATATATATATATATATATATATATATATATATATATATATATATATATATATATATATATATATATATATATATATATATATATATATATATATATATATATATATATATATATATATATATATATATATATATATATATATAATCGCAAGAGCTTTATAGCTTTATATACATATACAAGCTGACCCAGCCACGCGTTGCAGTGGCTGAGTTTTTATAATACATTGAATCAATTTTTTACTAATTCTTGGGTACAATCAAATTAATATTTTCTAAAAAATTTTAAAATAGGTTCATTCATATGAGATTAAAAATAAAACGTTTCGCAAAAATTTAAAAGTAATAGGTAAAGTATCGAAATTTTGAAATTAAGCACAAATCAACATATACTTTCTGAATTTACATTTTATTAATCTTATATTAAATCATAGTTAGTAATCAGTGACTTACTTATAAAATATACTATTTAAATTAAAAACATCTAAAAATAAATTGTTATAAATGAGGTAGATAACATTGACATCAAACTATAATTTTTTCAATTTTTAATTATTAAAACTAAAAAATTTTTCCGCGGTATTATACTGAAATAAAAAAAATTAAAAGAATTTATCATTTGAATAAATAAATTAGATCAAAATGTTCTACTGAATAAATTAATAATTATCAAAATATAAAATAAAATAAAAAAAATAAAAGGCTGTCAAGAAATACTTACATGTTTTGATGTGGTATGAAAATTAGTAGAGAAAAACAGCAATAAATAAAATTTTATTTTACTATTTATAATATTAAAAATATTCAAACTGAACACGCACAATAATAACACAATACAAAGTATAATTATGAAAGTGATTCACAAAAAATTGTTATAGTATGATTATACATCATGAAAATATATGAAAATATATATGAAAATATATGTACATCATGAAAATATTATAATAAAAATATATGTAAATTCTATATTTAACCACGCGATTGCGCGCGCACGTTAATTTTCTCGAAGATGTATAATCTAGATAAATAAACACGTCGCCATCTGCCGAATACCTGTGCAACTTAGATGCTAAACCGCCATCTATTAGGAACTTACAGAACTAAACAATAAATAAACATTAATGTCGTATAATAAATATTGAAAATAATAATTAAGAGATAAAAACTATTCTATCTTTTAAGTTGGACTATATTATAAATGGTTACAAAATTTTATCAAAATCCGTTCAGTAGTTTCGGAGTTTATCGGGAACATACATCGTGACACGAAATTTTTTTATATATATATATATATATATATATATATATATATATATATATATATATATATATATATATATATATATATATATATATATATATATATATATATATATATATATATATCATATATACTTTTAGCACTAAGTACTGAATAAATAGTCCTTATTAAAAACACATATGCGATTAATACATATGATATGATAATCTATACAATTAATATATATAGTCCATTTCTTTATGATTTCCTAAAGAATCAAACAGCAGCAAGTATTTAAGTGAGGTATGGAAATTCTTTTCCTCGTATTTAATGTCATGAAATATGGACCAATGTTAAGGGGTTCTCATAGGAATCACCGCAGTTAAGAAATAGGACTGGAGGTTTCGCATTCAACAGTTGAACGCATTTGACAAAAGAAATTCATTTTGAGTTTTCTCTTTGTATAGGCATATTTGTTAAGGCAAGCTCTTGCGAATTTATAAAGTTTCGTCTTTGTGACACAGAAAAATAGCCTTTCTATCTGAATAAAAATCCTTCCATAAGCAATCTATGGTGTGCGCAATTATTTTATCGTTCAGCTGCTTGGTCACATGTGGTTTCAAATAACTTTCCAATTTAGAAAATATCTGTTGAAAATGTTAGAATTTTGTTTAAATATTAATTTTATCTCTTCTGATGAAATATAAAGCCCTTCAAAATTAATAAAAATGGTCATATCATTAAACTTTTTTTTATTTCTTTAATTGTAGTTGATAATTTTGAAATTTATCTGTTGGTGGTTAGCAACCAAATAATTTTAGAAATGAACTCTAATGAAAAATTAATTTGTAAGTCAAGAAACGAGACAATACAAGGATATACATTTCTGTATGCTTTTAAATTTTAAACACAATTTTTTGTAAATCATATATTTTTATGATATCATATGTTTATTTAGTTAACAATATATAAACAAGTAAAAGCAGAAAATATATAATAAGGAAATTACATCATCAAAATTGATGAACATAAAGCTGATAAATCATATTTAGAACAGAGCCATTAAAGTTAGCTTTCATGATTTTTAACATTGTATTTGATTTGATCAAAGGAAAATAGAAATAGGCAAAATATCGATAAAAAGCGAAATCCAGCATAGAATAAGATTTCTAGAAATTCTCAACCGCTTATAATTTTCAAATATTTACAAGGAAACTAAGTTTTAACTCGGCTAAGATAGCCAATTAAAATACATTTAACTACATAATACTCTATAGCCTTATAATAAAACTTATAAAATGTTAATGAACCATCGAACCGGAACACTTTTATTACGTAGCCGTTACTTTTTCATGTATTCAAACAAATATTTATGTATTAGTGTTGAAATCCGATTAATTTAAAATGATTCATAGTTACAGAAAAGGAGTCATTAATGACTAATTATCAATTAGAGATCATAAATTATTGTTAGTTATTTTGATTGCAGCATATGTAAAACTGATTATTTTCTTGAAAACAATCAATCTTTAAACAAAACTTCTGAGTACTTATAGCTTTTAAAATTGAGGTGCAATATAATGAATTACAAAATTACTGATGAATTCCAATTACAATGCTGTAATAACATACATCAGCAGTAAATTTAGAATATAAATAAAAATCAGGAACAGAGTTTGAAGCATAAGCTCGAACACTGTTTTGATGAAATAATTAAAACACATTTTTCACTTAATATTAATAAGATAAAATACAAAAAAATATATTCAATTAAGTTATTAATTTCAAAATTGCTTACTTGATCTTAAATAGAACATAGAACAGTCGTTTTATATGTGTTGACAGAGAGTAAATTCAAATAAGACCTGAAGTTCAAAGTACATTCTAAACCACTGGCAATATTAATACTCGAAATCGCAGTTAAATCTCAGAAATGTTGGACAAGCTTAATAAACAACTACCTGGTGTGGTAAAAAGATTACTATCTCAAATCTTTAAAAAATGCAGGGATAAAAAGATTTACAAAGACTTTTACTGTTTTAATTTCATTGAAACTATTGGATTGTTTACAGTTTTCTTTTGATTTGTGCCCATGATTGTTAAAATTTACGTGCATTCTTTTTGTGGAGTTAAAAATTGATTTTATTCATTCTTATTGTATAGAGAATATAATAGAGACTTTTTTTAATAATTCTTTTTATTCGAAAACATTTAAGAAAAATTTAACCACCATATAAGAACTAATGATTTCCTTTATTTGATCAATGAAGATAATGATATTAATTAATTAATAATATCAAAAATTTCTTTCTAAATTAATACAAAATCACTTACTTCACTTTTGAAAATAATAAATCAGACACAGAGATTTTATTCCAAGTTGATCCAAGAAATTCTTGACATATTTTCAAAGCTTCCTCTTTTATATCATTTTCATTTAATTTAACTGTAGTAGAATCCATGCTAAGTCTTGAGCTCCCCGTAGAGAGAAGCAGAAATCAGAGTGTGTAAAGATGCGAGAGCACGTCACAAGAAGTGAATTCAAAAGTCGCAATCTTTTCTAACAGGAAAAGATTACTCGTCAATTGAAAAATTCCCAACCCAAGTAATTTGGAGATAAAACGGGCTGTTTATTGAGTCCATAAAATAGGTTATCATTGGGGTCACGTGCACCAGAAGGTGTTAAGAAAGTTTCCAACTCTGATAGATATGATTTATAGCTTTATGACCCTTGACTTTACAATTTATCTACAACGTTCACAAAAATTTTGCTATGTGTTTTGATTTAAGAAGCATACATTTTTGAGTTTGAGATGCAATATAATTTGTACATAAGTAGTTTAAGTATAAATTACTATAATAAAAATCGTTTCGAAAAATATGAAAGATAAGAAACCAAAGTAATTATTTTTTTATAAATTTTAATTTTTTAAAATTTTATTTAGATAGCAGGCATGTGCATGTTAAAAGAGATTATGAAAAGTAATTTTTATTTATTATGAATCTAATTTATAGCATTCAGGATAATTTTGCATGATAAAATTTTGAAATTTTGCAACAAATCATAAACTGAAAGCTATTAGTGTATGTTGGCAATGAATATAAAGAATTTTCAGCTTTAGGTAGTATCAGCTTTAGATTAAAAGATATAAACAGAGTTTTTTATTTTTTAATTTGATACTTAACATTAGCTTAGCTAACATTTTAAAGTATGTAAATAAAATGTTTATTGCGATAAATTTTTTATTTTTAATTAACTTAATAGAATTAACTACCTACAAACAAGTATTTCTGCTACTAAGTGTTACTTATAATAAAAATTTACTTAATTAAAGATTACCATTATTAAATACTACTTAATAAAGATTTACTTCCCTATCATTCGTATGATTTATCTCATCTAAATTTATAATTTAGAAATTTACAAACATATTTTAACACTCTCATTCGGTAACTGATGAAAGGTAGTTTTTATAATGTTTGTGACTAAGAGAAAAGTTTATTTGAAACATTATAAAATTCTATAATTCAAATCATAAAATTGTTTAACATATTTTGTTTTGTCTGTAAACTTTTAAATAAATAAACAATTGAGTTAGAGAATAACTATTTTATAATCATTGTAGTTTATTTCGAATAATAAAATGATCCTAACTTGTTTTTGATTAATCAGACATGGACGCGATCTTTAGTTTTACTTCGCGTGCGTGGTAAATTATTATGTATTTTTATGAATAAATAAGGAAAAATTTTATATTTCCTGAAGTATATGAAATCAAAAATTTTCTGCTTTAGCTGCATTAGCATTTGAGGTAAAATAATAGAATACAAAAGCATTTTAATTTTATTTGTAATATTTCAATCACCAAACAAATTTGAATTATTTCCTTATGTATTAGAAATGATGAATTACATAAAAAATACACTTATAGATAATATTTCTTCATCAGGGTCTTAATCAAGATCTTTTTAGCATCTAAGAGAAAACATGTTAATAATTATTACATAGTACTTAATAAAAGCTTTAACTTCACATGTTAAACAAATAATTTTTATCAAGCTCATTTTCAAAAATATTGCAAAGAAAATAGCTGATGAAAGGAAAACTTTTACTTAAATAAATTTTTTTTAATTGCAAAATGCAAGAAAACTATAATTTTAACTGTAATTATGAACAGGCATGTATATTTGTTTTAAATGTTGAAAGATACTAATTCAACTATTTATACTTTGAGAAGTTATGAAACAGATTATTTAAATTTGAAATTTAGTATTCACTTTTAAGTAGAAACTTTTATTGCACAGTAATTGATTAATTATTTCCTTTTTCTGAGGGAAATTCAAACGCTGTTTCTATACTTTTACTAATAAGCCGAAAGATGGCGGAGAGGTTAGCGTCCTAACTTCGAAGCAGTAGGTTTTGGTTTCAAATCTTGGTTCGGGCATGGATGTTCCCTCCTCTCTAAGCGTGTTTCTTTATCCCTTCACTTTCGGGGCGAAATGGCACTCCTAGTGGGTGCACCACTGTATAAGATGACATCACATTCACCCATTGTAGCGTTGAAGAAGTATATCCTTTGTAGAGCCGGGCATTAGAAAAAATCTTTTCCTAATACACATCAAAACTAATATACAATTCTTTTAGCTATAAGTAAGCGGTAGCTTAAAAGATTAAGTATTAATATTTAATAATTAAACTTCATTTTAAAAATAATTAAGTACATAAAAGCTACTTAATTTTAACTTTAAATTTGAGTCTAAATAGCAGTAATTTAATTTTAAGTTACGATTAATTCAATATTGGATTATTTTTGAGGAAAAGAATTTATAGAAATCAAATTTCTGTAAAAGTGAATAAATAATTATCTGAAATAAGTAATTGCGTGAAATGCATTGATGTACACATTTTGGATTAAATTATATAATTATTTTACTGTCAAATCACATAATATCAATTAAAGGTAAGTGTTACCACCCAATGAACACTGTATTGAGAATATTATGATTAAAACACTTTCATTATGAAATTTAAAACTTATTTAAATCCTAATAAATATATTTTTAAAATGTTTTTACACGAATGAATTTTTTGGTCAGATTTAGAAAAATACATAATATAAAATTTAACTATGAATTAACTAATCAATCAATCAATTAAAAGACCAGATTAATAGCCAGGTGTGTTGAAAATCATCCGAAAATAATATAAAAATTCCAACTATTTTGAAAAACACATTTAGAATACATGTAAATAAAGAATATGGATGCATGTTGCTTATTTTATAAATTTCTTATAGTAAAACTACCCATTCATCTTTTATTTTTCACTCCATTTAACTTTATTATTCTTAAGCATATAACAAAGTTAACGAAAATTGGTGGCAATAAATTCCCTGTTCATCACTTATAAAATTTATTTTTTGAAATGACATAGCACACGATGGTCCAGTTAAAGATTTTAGTTCACTTAAAATTGCGAATTTTCATCATGAAAAATTACATTTTTTGAAAGTTCTGTTTCTCGGTAGTATAATATCTATGTATTTCTCAACTGAACTTTAGACTTTAAAACATTTAGCTTAAATTTATAATCTGAAATGTTTATTTTGAAATTATTCAAGCATATAGAGTCAATAAGTTTGTCGGTTAAAATTATTCTGACTAAAATAACAATAATTGTAATGTGAGAATCATTTGAAAATCAATGAATATTAATAGAAAACATGAGAATATTATGTTAAAATCTTCAAAGACTTAATTGTATTTAAAAAAGATTTTAATATTAATGTATAATAAGGAATAATAATCTTAAAGAAATAAATATAATAGATATTTATCAATAATATATTAAATAAAGCACAAGTAATTCATTTGATTTAATAATAATATAATAGTAGCAAACATAATAATCCTCAATAATTGTCAAAATATTTTGATATTCAACAGTGATGGCACTTGAATGGTGGACCTCCATAATGTTTTTCATATGGTGATAAAATTCTCTATTGTAGGTAGACACAAAATGGCAAAACTCACACGGGTATTCAACATTCTCGTTATGTATTAATTTGTGTCGCGCCATTTTTTCCTTGCGATCACTGGTATAAAAGCACTGGTTACACGCAAATCTCTTTTCTTTCAAATTTTGGACGACTGCAACTTTCGAGGACTTATGAGCTAATGCCATCTTTTCGTTTTGTATTATTGAAACTGGTAGGGAATCTGGGTTTGCATTCTATTGAGATATGATTCCTCTTCCAAGTGTTGGAATTATGTTATATCTTGAAGAATGCTGATAGATTAATGTATTTGGCATCTACAGGAGTCAATGACTCACAGTTTACTGAATTTAAAGGCGAATCAAGAGGGATCCTTTCCGGAATCAGATTCATCTTCCAATCTTGTATGTTATTTGGCAATTGAAAAGCTTTTAATTTAGCAGACTTATATGTATTCGTTTCTATTGGACATGATGAGGAGCTAGAATTGTCTTCCCATTTTTCTGGAAAAAGATCATCCTCCCATTTGTAGGTATCATCTGTCAGAGAAAGATCCGATAATTGTTTTGTGGACTTGTCAAGTAGCATTTCATCTGAGGATCCCAATTTTGCTTGATTTTCTAGACAATCATAATAATTATTTTCTGGAATTGAATTTTCTTTTCCTGTGGTGAAACGATCTGTCATTGTAAAATTTAATAATTGTTCTGTACTGTGATTTTTATCAAATGAATCTGGCTTTATTTCATTTGGTGGAAAAATTGGCTGAATCTCTTCTAAGAATACTGGTTCTGCTTTTCGTAAGTCATTTTGTAATACGAATGCCTGTAGAAAGCTTGTAGAGTGAATCTGACCTTCGAAATTAGGTATCAATGGATTGGATGGAAAATTAGCATATGGATCTTTCATATATGGATTATTTACTTCTAAATAAATATCATCTTTTAATGAAAGTTTTGATAACAATCTCGTTGCATCTTCAACACAATTTAAAGTTGAAGAATGAAAATTTGTATGTTCTGCACACATCAAATGACATATGGTTAGATTTTTCCAAAATTCATGAATGTCAGAAGCCATAATCTTTAAGAATAAATGAATATTATAATTTCTCAACACACACAATATTAAAAAAAAAATATATTTTTATAGTTGAAAAAATACATCAATAAATACAACCATATGATGGTACATTTTCCATGTATCATGGCAAATTCTTAAAAAACACAAGAAGCATTTAGGTTACTATATTATTCCACATGGGTTTTTGTAATTGTTCAGTTTATGATAATTACTATAGATTCCTCGTTATTTGTTTGCCCATTAAACAATAATTTACCCATTAAAGTCTTTTTAATAAATTTATCTAGGTGTGTATTATTATTGCTGAAAAACAAATGCAAACAAAAAAATCTATTATATAAAACGTTAAAAAAATTCTTATTCAGAATCATTTTTAATTTGCTCTTCTTCCTACCTACAAATACATATGACTAAATTTATGAAATTTAAAACAGATTAAATGATAAATTGCATTTGTTATATATTGTTTTATCACCAAGTAAAAATAGGAATGAAATTTTTAAATTTAGAAAGAAGTCTCTTTTAATTAAATACTTATGACGTAGGAGTTAAATAATGACATATTTTAATTTACTATATCCAGATTTTATGGGTGTAACTTTATATCAATTCTACAGTTTTAAAAGAAGTATAATGAAATGTAAAAATAAAAATGTCTTTGAAAATGATCTTTATTTTTAACTTTTATAGAGAAAGATTAATAAGTTTCTAGAATTGTTCTATGTAGACAATGGTTAAAAGAAATATTTTTTAGTATGCATTAGTACTAAATCCGGCTCAAATGTCCTGCCCATTTTAATCTCTTTTGAGATAAATTTAACAATATCTGGTTCTTTATATAGTTTATATAGCTCAGAATTAGTTCTTCTTCGCCATGTATTCTCACATTTTATTCCACCAAATATGCTTCTTAAAGTTTTTCTTTCGAAAATGGAGATGGTTTCTTTGTCCTTCTCAGTCAATGTCCACGTTTCAGATGAGTAAGTGAGGATAGGCCGAATCAAGCATTTATATATCAAAATTTCTGTTTTTTGACTGACGAAAGTAGATTTTAGGTGTTTTTTAAGCCCAAAAAGCATCGGTTAGCAGCTCTAACGTGGATTTAATTGCTTTTTAAAATTTACCAGTTTTTTGTAAGACTACCTGTTTTGTTTTGTTTGTTTGTCGCTCAACGGTCATTTTTCGCACACGAGGGCTAATTAGACCGGGACCTACCCCTTAAAGTGGATTCCAAACCACTATAAACATCCATACCCAAGGTGGGATTCGAACCCACGAACTGTTGAACCGAAGGGAAGAGTACTAACCATTGGACTGCCAGCTCAGTGTAAGGCTACCTGGATATATATATATATATATATATATATATATATATATATATATATATATATATATATATATATATATATATATATATATATATATATATATATAAGATAAAACATGAAGAAAAGTGAAATCAGAAATATAAAATTGGAAATATACTAAAGTATATGAAGCAAAACACAAGAAGGCATAGGGACCACGTCTTCTATTTTGCATTGTAGTTCCAACATTATATTTTCAGTATTGTATATATTACTTTATATTTATTTATGTCTTTTCTTTATATTAATATATATATATATATATATATATATATATATATATATATATATATATATATATATATATATATATATATATATATATATATATATATATATATATATATATATATATATATATATATATATATATATATATATATATATATATATATATATATATAAAATTTCGTGTCACGATGTATGTTCGCGATAAACTCCGAAACTACTGAACCGATTTTGATAAAATTTTGTAACCATTTATAATATAGCCCAACGTAAAAGATAGAATAGTTTTTATCTCTTAATTATTGATCTCAATATTTATTATACGATATTAGTGTTTATTTATCAGTTAGTTCTGTTAATTCCAAATAGTTGGTGATTTAGCATCTAAGTTGCACAGGTATTCGGCAGATGGCGACGTGTTTATTTTTCTAGATTATAGTATCTCCCAGAGTAAATTAGCGTGCGAGCGCAAGCGCTTGGTTGAATATAGAGTTTACATACATTTTCATGATGTATAATCATACTGTAACAATTTTTCGTGAATCATTTTTATAATTATACTTTGTTTTGTGTTATTATTGTGTAGTGTTCAATTTGAATATTTTTAATATTATAAATAGTAAAATAAAATTTTATTTATTACTGATTTTCTCTACTAATTTTCATACCACCTCGAAAACATTCTTGATAGCCTTTTATATATTTTTATTTTATAATTTGATAATTGGCTCTGTAATCGTGCTATTTTGGCAGCAAGAAACTTTGATGCGAACGAAATTAACTTCAATATACAACAGATGTTGCCCGGTGATTTGATGTCTCTTAAATCAATCGACACAGTTATTGATGAAAACGAAGCCGTAAACTTTCCAACTGAATTTTTGAATTCTCTGGATATGCCAGGAATGCCACCACATAATCTTCAATTGAAAACTGGTTCACCAATTATTCTTCTACGTAATTTAAACCCACCTCAATTATGTAACGGTACACGCTTAGTCATAAAAGAAATGACAGAAAATATTTTCTAAGCAACAATTTTGACGGAAAAATTTAAAGGAGATATCGTCCTGTTTCCACGTATTCCACTGATAGCGTCAGAATCTCCAATACCGTTTAAAAGGCTCCAATTTCCGATTTGTTTAGCTTTTGCGATGACCATAAATAAATCTCAATGCCAAACAATGTCTATTTGTGGTTTGGATTTGGAAAACACATGTTTCTCACATGGACAGCTATATGTTGCCTGCTCACGTGTAGGAAAACCATCAAATCTCTTCATGTTAGCGAAAGACAGGTTAACCAGGAATGTTGTACACAAAGTAGTACTTAGATAATTTTAATTTTAATAATTTAAAATTGAAAAATAATAGTTCGATGTCAATGTTATCTACCTCATTTATAACAATTTATTTTTAGATGTTTTTAATTTATATAGTATATTTTATAAGAGTTAAGTCACTGATTACAAACTATAATTTAATATAAGATGAATAAAATGTAAATTCAGAAAGTATATGTTGGTTTGTACTTAATTTCAAAATTTCGATACTTTACCTATTACTTTTAAATTTTTGCGAAACGTTTTATTTTTAATCTCATATGAATGAACCTATAAATTTTTTTAGAAAATATTAATTTGATTATACCCAAGAATTAGTAAAAAATTGATTCAATGTATTATAAAAACTCAGCCACTGCAACGCGTGGCTGGGTCAGCTATATATATATATATATATATATATATATATATATATATATATATATATATATATATATATATATATATATATATATATATATATATATATATATATATATATATATATATATATATATATATATATATATATATATATATATGTATATATATATGTATATATATATATATATATATATATATATATATATATATATATATATATATATATATATATATATATATATATATATATATATATATATATAATTTCACTATGTGATATTACTTTCCTTAATAAGAATTTTAGTTTTTGCGACATTGGATTTCGTGTTACACAGAACATTAAATATGAACTTATGTATCAAATATGTTGATTAACGTGAATTAACTTAATAATTTAATATAATTCATATAATTTAATATAACGGTATTTTTTATTAAATTAATATTAATAAGTTTTATTCTAATAAAATTATGTTAATATTTTACGTGCGAAAACTTTCAAGTCATGTAAAAGTAATTTAGAAGGTATATAATTACAATATCACATTTGTCCCCTAATATTAAATACACTTAGCGTATAAGAAAATATATTAATTTTAGAAGTTTATAAGAAAATCCTGCATTTGAGTTTAAATAAAACTTGTATATTTAGATTTTTACATTGCAGTAGTATTTATTATCAATAAACTACTTTAGATTAAATACTTCGCTTTGATCTGCTTGCGGTTTATTTGACATTCAGTAGCATTTTTTACATTAATGAGCTAAATCAAAGGGGATCAATCGCTTATGTAAAGTAGATAAATTTTAATTAAAATCATCCACTTGCGAGGTGGTAGTCGAACCCAAAATTTGAAAGCTATGTCATGAATCATTCAACTGTTAGCTTGATAAAACACGACAAATTTGCTTATCTTCGAAAATAATATACATCCAAAGATAACATACATCCATCATAATATACATCAAAGATAATATACATATTTTAGAATGTTTGTCTTATAGTGAAAAATGCTGGAATTTCTTTAGATATATATTTCATGCTAATTGAAATTTTCACACGTGTATATAAATATTCATATATACTCTCGCATAAAGGTACAACTCTCTTTTGATCAAAACATCAATAATTTAAGTAGAGAATACTTAATGTATTTTAAGAATAATTAAGATGTGTCTTTCATATGATGAAATATAAAGAATTCTCTTTCAAATAAAATTTAAAAGTAATATTTATAAAAATACCCATTTATTGAATGCACGCAGCCACTTACCTTACTTTTGAAAATACTAAATCAGACACCGAAATTGTATTCCAAGACGAATCAAGAAACTCTTTACATATTTTTAATGCTTCCTCTTTTATGTCATTTCCATTTAGTTTAATTGCAGGATTCATGTCAACTGTCGAGCTTCACGGTAAGAGATGCAGAAATCAAAGTGATTGAAAATGTGAAAGAACTTTTGTAAACAACACATTCAAAACTCGCTCTCTGCCAGCAAAAGGAGATTATTCGTCAGTTGTATTACTTACAACCCAAGGAAATTGGAGATAAGTTGGACTGTTTTTATTAAGTTAATAAAACGGGTTATCGTAGGGGTCACGGCGTGTCTGAAGGTTTTGAGAACATTTACAGCTCTAATAGATTTGATTAATTGTTTAACGACTCGTGATTTCACAATTTATCTCTAGTGTTAGCGAAAATAGAAATTTTGTGTCGTGTTTTGGTTTTAGAAGCAAACACTTTCCAGTTTGATAATATGTGTGAAACATTCATTATATAATTTAATTACATGGCATATTATTCAGATGTTTGTTTGTCATTCAAAGTCATGAAACACAGTTAATCAGTTCTTAATTTTGAATCTGATCGATTGACTAGATTTACATCTGACCTGATTTTCCTTTCCCAAATTCTTTCACTATATTTGTGAAAATGTGTGAAAATCAGTGAAAGCTTAAAATGCATAGGTTCATTCAGCGCGATGGGCTGTGAAGATAACAGAGTCGAACAACAAATTCCCAAAGATAAAAATAATTTTTCACTAAGCTACAGAAGCCATTAGTTCTTAATGCTATTTGCTTCCAACTGCAAATTATATTCTACCACATTACATTTTCAAATCATGATAAAGAAATGAACTGAACATCTAAGTTGCCAACCCTTTTTCTAAGTGACTTTAAACCAGTAAAGAGACCTAGGGTCTTATGGAACTTTTAATATGCATAGACTTTCTCAGATGAACTTCCACAGAATTGAATTCGGTATTTTCAAGACAAGAGAGAGGAATTTTCTTGATAAGGAGACTTATATAGAATGTGTTTGTCTTTGCAGCTTAATGATCTTCTATTTGTTGCTTTCAGGCAATTTAAAATAATTTAAAGCTGCTACACATTTTGTCTCCTTAAATCATTTCTAAATGGTGAATTTCACTTCTGAATCAGCAATTTTTACTTTCGTTGTCAAGCACATCAGCTAAAAAAGGCTCATTTTGAAATAAAAATAGAAATGCTTTATAACTGAAGCAGAATTTTTTAGAGTAATATTGTAAAAAAACAAAATAAAAGATTATTTAAATTACTTGAAGACCTTTCATCACTTTAAGAATTCAATACTAATACGCGCTTTTTTTAGTCACATATTGTATTCATTTGCAGACAAGTACTATGCTCTTCTTACGTTAGATGAGATGAAATTTATGGTTAGAAAAGCAAAATAAGAAATACTGATATAAAAAGCAAATTTATACGCTAAAGAACTAAAAATGATTACATTACAATGATTTACTAAAAATGATTACACATTAAGTTTTATTTTTTTACCTATAGCGGTAAGTTTTCTAGTTTACTGAATGGTGGCTATCAAATGGATCACTTTGGATCATTAATAGCTCAATGATATGCCCACGACATCTTGACATCGGGCTTTCCTCTCATAGAATGATCTTTAGGAACCATTTTCAGCAAGAAATGACAGTACAGAATCAGGGTGTCACAAGTATGCCTGAAGTAAGATAGTTCCATCATTATTGCAAAATACAATAATAATCTTAATCAAACATGTGATTATACATGAAGGTTCAATACCTCATTTGTTTGGTTGGATTAGATGTTGAATTGCGGTATTTGTGAATAGATGAGTTGCAGACCTTCTAATGAAGCCAACATATGTTTTCATTCCAGCTGTACCAGCGTTTAGACGACATAACAGAGTTCATTAACATTTCTTTTTGATTTTTTTGTGATTTGAAATTTTAATAATGTGTTTGCATTTTAGAACTGCCAATATATATATATATATATATATATATATATATATATATATATATATATATATATATATATATATATATATATATATATATATATATATATATATATATATATATATATATATATATATATATATATATATATATATATATATATATATATATATATATATATATATATATATATATATATATATATATATATATATATATATATATATATATATATATATATATATATATATATATATATATTATATTTAGTGTTAATTGTCGTTATCAATTAGTCATCGTTATTTTATTTCCAACATTAACATATGACAAATAAAATACTCGACAAAAGAAAACTTTGAGTATTTTATATTTCGATTCTGAAATGAGAAAAGTCGAAGATTTGTGTTTTTATATAATTATTGAATGGCTATCTATCTTTGTTGAACACTCCTCTACAAACACTTGATTATACCATAAATATTTTTTGTTTACCAACAAGTATCATCAATAAAATTTATTTATTCTATTTATCTACTTATTATTTCTTTTTCTTTTCTAGTATTTTATGACACTAATGTAAAATTTTATAACTCATCAAAATATTTTATCCAAAATTATATTAATCCCATATTGTTTGTAGGAGCATAGGACAAATAACACTAATTCAATATCACACTTTTATAATTTATTATAAAAAATTCTTAAAATATTTTGAGAATTTTGCCCACGTTATTTACTTGACAACTGAAATTTTTCTTGCTGTTATTCACTTGGCATCAATTTCCGAAGAAGATTCAAATGTACCCTCGCTTTCAATTCCTACCTAATGCACACTGTAATAATTAAATATCAGATATAACAAGTTATATTTTTTATTATAATAAATAAGTCGTCGCTTAAAAGTATATGGTTTCATATTTTGTTTTTTTATTTATTTTGATATATACATTTTGTCAAGTGTAAGTGGCGTTATATCTGAAACTAAGTTACATGGGAAATTTTCACATCTATAAAAAATAATAAATAGATGAATAAATATTTTTCAAAAGACAGAGTACTGTTTGGCATATATCGTTCATTTTTTTATCAAAGTTATAGAACTGTATTCATCTATATCAATGAACTGAATAACTTCTAATAACATCACCATTTCATAAGGTTATTGACTCCAGATGAAAAGTGAACATATTTTATTTTTATAAGATTGGAGCTCGCTCACCAAAAAATGGGTTAACTCATGCCGAGTACTCAAAGACAGTGGTCTCTCAGACAAATTGGAAGACTTTTTGAGAGCATAATTTCTGATTTGATAACTTCTAAAACTGTATGATGGAAATCATGTTTATAAAGCTATATGTTTATGGAAATGAAGTATAACGGGCGTAACTTCTACAGTAAATTTAGATATCAATAAAATGATAACCAATTTTTAAAATTTATATATACTAAACTTTCATCCATTCAGTACTACCATCCACCCAACGTATTAATCTTTTCTTTGATTCTGAACATTAAACAATCAATGCAAATTCACCCATAACCCAACATAAAGATGTTCTTGATGTTAGTCTGTTAGTTTAATACTTTTTTGTGGATATAGTGCAAAGATTATTGAGCAAAATTCACTATTTTTAAACTTTTTTGGTTATTTTTGGTGATTAAATAAATATTTAACTAGCAATTCTTAAACTAAATTCAATTGTATATGCAGAATTTTACTGAATGTAATAGGTTAAAAATAATGAAATGTATTCAGATCAATTCGGGTTTTTTTTTCAATTTAAAATGTGACAATATATACAAGTCTAATTTAATATATATGAAGGCAATTCATAAAAGTATCAATTATGGTTTAAATAAAATATTTTTCTGAACTCGGGCATTTGAATCATCGGATAAGTAAATATGCTACAATCACTGACATTTCTTTTTGAATTTATTGACCAGTGACGTTTTAAATATGTTTGATTAGAAAAAATATTTTTTATGTGAGGAAAGTTGTATTCTTTCATTTTAAGACAACAGGATGCTTAACGTAAGGCTTCTTATAATGCAGTTTTGGAACACTTTGAATGTATGGTTTAACAACCTTTTCAAGTATATGAATTTGTTGCATCTACCTGCCATATCAATGAAATTTTGTTCTCTTAACACCTTTTACCACTCCAAAAATCACAAAACAGAAAATAATCAGTCCGAATTGAGCATGCAAGTTAATTGAAAAATATTCTTATTGTATTTTTTAATGTTAATCGATTCGTAAACCTCTTCATCAAATTCCTAGTTATTTTCTTCACAGTTCATATTAATTTTACAAAAATATAAATTATTAAGGCTTTTACAAAAGTTCTTAATCAAAAAAGCATCGCCATTTTCAAAGACACATTTACACTTTATAAATTTTTTAGAGTAAAAACTATGAAAAGTTAAATAAAGATGAATTTTATTGAAGATTAAATACATAATGAATGATGAAAGTTTTACTTAAAAGTTCAATACGTAAATAAATGTAACATATTTCTTACTTGAACTGAATATATCTATATATATAAAAATTTCGTGTCACGATGTATGTTCCCGATAAACTCCGAAACTACTGAACGGATTTTGATAAAATTTTGTAACCATTTATAATATAGTCCAACTTAAAAGATAGAATAGTTTTTATCTCTTAATTATTATTTTCAATATTTATTATACGACATTAATGTTTATTTATTGTTTAGTTCTGTAAGTTCCTAATAGATGGTGGTTTAGCATCTAAGTTGCACAGGTATTCGGCAGATGGCGACGTGTTTATTTTTCTAGATTATATATCTTCGAGAAAATTAACGTGCGCGCGCAATCGTGTGGTTAAATATAGAATTTACATATATTTTCATGATGTATAATCATACTGTAACAATTTTTCGTTAATCATTTTCATAATTATACTTTGTATTGTGTTATTATTGTGCAGTGTTCAATTTGAATATTTTTAATATTATAAATAGTAAAATAAAATTTTATTTATTGCTGTTTTTCTCTACTAATTTTCATACCACCTCCAAAATATGTAAGCATTTCTTGACAGCCTTTTATTTTTTTTATTTTTATTTTATAATTTGATAATTATTAATTTATTCAGTAGAACATTTTGATCTATATTATTTATTCAAATGATAAATTGTTTTAATTTTTTAATTTCAGTATAATACCGCGGAAAAATTTTTTAGTTTTAATAATTAAAAATTGAAAAAATAATAGTTCGGTGTCAATGTTATCTACCTCATTTATAACAATTTATTTTTAGATGTTTTTAATTTATATAGTATATTTTATAAGTAAGTCACTGATTACTAACTATAATTTAATATAAGATGAATAAAATGTAAATTCAGAAAGTATATGTTGATTTGCGCTTAATTTCAAAATTTCGATACTTTACCTATTACTTTTAAATTTTTGCGAAACGTTTTATTTTTAATCTCATATGAATGAACCTATTTTAAATTTTTTTAGAAAATATTAATTTGATTGTACCCAAGAATTAGTAAAAAATTGATTCAATGTATTATAAAACTCAGCCACTGCAACGCGTGGCTGGGTCAGCTTAATATATATATATATATATATATATATATATATATATATATATATATATATATATATATATATATATATATATATATATATATATATATATATATATATATATATATATATATAAATATTTATATATATATATATATATTTATATGTATTTATATATATTTATATATATATATATATATATATATATGTATATAAATATTTATATATATATATATATTTATATATATTTATATATATATATATATATATATATATATATATATATATATATATATATATATATATATATATATATATATATATATATATATATATATATATATATATATATATATATATATATATATATATATATATATATATATATAGAGAGAGAGAGAAAGACAGATAATTTGATTTTTGGTTTACAGAAATACTATTCCACTAAGTATCTTAAAATTTCTTCGCATAGATTAATAAAATTTGGTTAAATTCTCCATTTCGTTACAGAAGCAAGTGGTATTTGAATTCCCATTATGCATGTTCGCTTTTTCTTAAATACTTTTCTTTCAATATTTTAAATAAATTTCGTCTGACATGTCCATGTTCCTGAAAGAAAAAATAACGCATTGTAAATTTTTAATATAATTGTAAGCAAGTTTATTATAATAAAGGTTAAACAGAAATCCTACTTTATGAAAAATTTCCATGTTTGATGCGAAACGCATCTTCTCACTCCATAGGGACCAAATCAAATATGGCACCATTCCAAAGAGTTTGTTCACTTTCAAAATTCTTTCCATTTCTTTATCGATGGTTGAAGAATCTTGGCAACCTTCTTCCACTAGCTGCTCAAGGTACGCTTTGATGAATTCAACCTAAGACATAAAAGTGTTTAGCTTATAGAACAGAGAAAATTGATGTTTTCTTTATAGTAACATTGTTTTCATAACCTGTTAGCGAATAAGTGCTTTTAGCAATAATTTTTTAAATGTTTAATAAAATATGGCTTATGATTCTATTGACTGATTTTAAGTGGTTGAAATGACTTCAAATGACCACTATGAGCTTGGGTATGAATTATAATTTTTAATAAAATATGGTAAAATCAAAATTCATATAAAATATGGTAAGAAGTATAATTCAATTAAGTTATAACTCATATACATAGTGTTATTTGAAATAAATATATGAAATATGAGCATAACAGAGTCTGAGAGTTGATCTTAGTGTTCTTGATATTACAGGGAATCAAAGTCTCTCAATTATTATGTTCTGTCAATTATTATTGTGTTCTGCATTAATTTCGTGAAGAAATTTATGAATATTCTTTATGAAATTAACACAGAACACAACATTGATGAGGAATTTAAGAATAGCACTTGTATTAATGAATTTATTTTAAGTATTTCGGAAATGATCATAAAAGTCTACTGAATTTGATATTAATGATAAAAATTATACTTTTGTAATTACCATGAAAAATTATCTAGAATTGTATGTGAATGATTGAGAGACTTTACACAGATCTCTGATTTAAGTTAAATATTTAGAGTTTAAGGAGAGAGGAAGGAAATCCTGATGGTAAAAAAGTAATTTTGTTATAAAATGAAGAACAAGTTATTGTGGTTTCATTTGTTAACGATTTTTGAATCAGGAATTCCATGCCTTATAAATCTGATGAACACTCTTATTCATTTTAGCTACCAATAATCATTTTTAAAATCTTTATGATTAAAATTGGAAAAAAAATTCTCAAAATGTTAAATGAAAAAATATTGACGCTGTAACTTTAACAAACAGTTGTAAATTCTTATTTTTAAAATGTATCATTATTTCTTTAAAAGGACAGATTTATGAATGGAAGTTGGCTCTTTTTAAAGTAAGACGTCTAAATTTAATGTGAAAGTTTCTCGTAAATTTCCTGATAAAATAGAAAAAAATGTGTTAAATTAAAATATGAATAATTACCAAAGATTCAGGAAGCCTTTACCTTATTCATTGACTCATAATTTTTAAGACTTCAATTTATTTCACGAAGAAAAGCAAATAAATTGTATTGATTTTTGTAATTTTTTAAAATTTATGTTAGTTAAGAATAAAATTAATTTCCCGTATGTTTTTAGTTTGACAAAAATTGTTAAAAAACGCACGTTTTAATAGTTAAATTTATATTTTAATTATAATTCACTTATCTGACTTAATAATTCTTTTTATGAGCAAAATTCTATTTCTATAAAATGAAATATTTAATGTTTTTTTAATATAAAAATTCTTTAAGTAAAATTAATTTAGTAAAATCTCTTTCAGTTCTAGAATTTTTCAAGAGAAGTAGTTTTGCAAAATATTTTGTAATTAAATGCCTTTTTGAAATTCATTTATTTTAACGACTTATAAATTAAATATTGGGATTTAGTTTTATGGAATGAATTTGCAAAATAAATTTTTATTTCAATTATTTGAATGTAAATAAAAAATATTAGTTTCAATCTTATGTTTTAAAAAGCTTAAGAAGACATATTTCACTCTCTAGTTAAAAATTATTATTTTTTACTTACAATAGAAAGTTAATTTACTTACTTTTTCCTCCTTTGTGGGAAATTTGCTGTATGCCACTGTAAAATAAGGAGGATCAGGTGTGCTATAATCGAATATCCATTCGCAAAAATGGTTCGCAATATCAAAATCCCTGAAACAGTTCATGAAAAAAGGAAATATCTGTGAGATTTCTATAATTCTAAAATAAATATTCACATTTAAAATTTCGCATTCTTCAAAAACAATTAATTTTAAAATAAAAACTCTACTTCTTAATTAAACTTATTAAACATTACTTTAAGTTCACTTTATTTAAAAGTTTTACATAATAGCACTTTTTTGAAGCAAATTCTTAACGAAAACAGTAGTAATAGCAATAATAGGGGAAAAATCAAGTGAATCCAAAATTGTGGAAAAGCAAAATGTCATTCGGGATTCAAAGTACTGTGATTATTAAATTTAACAAACTTAATTATTTACAATAATTCCTGTAGAAAATAATTTCCTTATGTATTTAAAATTTCGCAATAGATTTATAACTTTTTAAGAATAATTTGTAAACTGATGTTTTATAAATTATCTAATTACAAATATTTTTACTACAATAGTTTCACTTATTTTATGCATATTCTGTTATTAATACATATTTATATTCCCGAATTCATTAACAAATAAAAACATAACTTTTCTCTAAATTTTTCTAAATGTCTAATTTCTATTTGACTGTACATTTGATAATTAAATATGAAGTTTATTTAATAAAATATATATATTAATAACTTTTCTTTTGAAAGAACTTTGGGAGGGATTGTGATTTTAATGTGAAAAATCATTGCGGATAATGATGTAACACTATCTAAATGATAAAAATCTCGTTTCTACTGAACAGAAAATAAACCTTAAGATTTCATAGCTTTTATATTTTATCAAAATTAAGGATATTTAAAAAAATATGATTCAGTGCTTGATCTTTTGTGAGTAATTGTTATTATAATTTGTGATAAATATGTTGTTTTAATTATTTAATACAATAATTTTGTATCAGGAATATTTTCCTTGTACGTTATTTCTTCTTTATTATAAAATTTTAGGCAGATCTTGTAATGAAATTATTTTAAATAACATAACTGACAGTTTTTCATGATTCGAGAAATATTACGTAACTATGGATATTCTGTGGAAAAATGACAAAAAGCTTATATTCAATGTGTTCTTAAGAATAAGCTATACGATATGCTCCAGATTCTTTTCTTATTGCTGCAATTTCATTTTTATGATATCGCATTGTATAATTTTTCTGAAAGTTTGTTATTATCGTTCAAAAATTAAAATTTCCAATAATATTATAAAATTTCCAATAATATCTTGGTAAAAAATTGATTTGTTAAAATAGTTGAAAATATTGTTTGAAAAAGTTTTTATTCCTGTGGGAAAAATGTTTATTTTATATAAATTGCTATTTTTCTATAAAAGAAAAGGAAAAGAATGTGTGTTTAAAACTTTGGCTTTTTATTCACAAAATCATCTTAAGTTTGTTATATATGTATAAACATTTTTTAAAACATTTCTTTTTTCAGTAGTACGCGTAGGAATTAATAAATGAACTTTGAAGTTTTAAAATTTTAAATCAATTGAAAACTTTTATAAATTATTATAAAATATAAAAAGAGTTTAGGATATGAATTAAGTTGATTTAACAGTTAATAACTAGTTTTACAATGTACTTTTTGCTAGAGCAGTTAACGTAAAAAGAAAAATATTATATGAAAAATAATTTAAAATAGCCACTTTAATCATATGTTAACAGAATCATGTGAAAACTCTCAACAAATATCACAGTAAGTTCATAAAAATAGAATTTCTATGAAATAAAAATATGTCCTGCTTGTATTAAAATTGATGATTACTTTTTATATGTATCATAAATAAGTTATAGCTTTTCTTTGAAATGTATTAGTGTATTGATGTTTTTTAGAATTTAAACTTTAGAGATGAAAAGAATTACAAGAAATAAGAAAAATGTAATGTGAATAATGTATATATATATATATATATATATATATATATATATATATATATATAGACTTCTCATACTTTGAACAATTTCATATTGATCAAATTAATTGAAATCTGACCACAAAACGTGAAAGCAACACAGATTTCATGTCTTTCTAAAGGCACATTAATAAAGTCGTGACTGAATTCACACAGAAAGGACTCATACTTACAATGAAATGAATTATAATGTCTAAAAAGGGAACAAATGCAGAGAAATAACTGACCCTAGATCTTAATTAGGATCTTGATTGTCAACTGTCAATAAATATAGCAAAGATACATCTTCATAATTAAGACATTTTTAACAGAGCAACAATTCCCAAGCGATAAAATCAAACATTGTCTTACGTTGTCAAGCGTTTTCTATATGGGTGCCACAACTACAAATCTCAGTCTTAGTTGACTGATAATCCATTTTCATGTCAGAGAATTATACTGTATTTTTCCAGACTAAATGATTCATAAAATTTAATTAATTCAAAACTTGAGGTTTATCAGACATGAAGACTTAGAAGACTCAATCCGATTTGAATACTGAGCAGTCTTTTCCATGTTATCCACGATGACATCTATTCTTCTTCTTAACTTCTACTGTTTTTTGTCACTGCTCAATTTTCGCATATATTCCACCCGTCTTCAATTTTGTTCCCTTTTTTTAGAAGTGTTCTTCACAAGTCCTTCTAGTACAATCCACTTCGTACATGGAAGGTGAGAGATTTGGTTTGTTTTTCGCTCAACGGTCATTTTTTGCACACGAGGGCTAATTAGACCGGGACTTGCGGTTCAAAGTGGATTCTGAACCACTACGCATCCATACCCAAGGTGGGATTTGAACCTACGAACTGTTTGGAAGGTGGGAGAAAATAAGGATAGCACAACTTATGCTGCAATAAAATATAGAATGGAATTCCACGCAGTAAAATTAATTTTAAAAAAATGACCAGTATATGAATACAACAGTCCCCCTACCAAAATATAACTAAACCATTATGATCTATCATGATCATATCTCCTCATGTTTTCATAATACCTCCTTGTGAATAATGGTATATTATTCCTCTAAGTATAATCTAGTAGATGCTTCATTCATTTTCCTTTCAAATCCAATTTTTATTACACGCTAAAGGTAGTTCTACGTTGTATTAGTAAAGATTTCTTATAAATTTAGGATTTTCCGTTATCATACACCACATAATTCTATCTATCAATAATTGTAATATATCTAGCTATCTATATTTGTGTGCATGAGATACTTAATTGGTATTAATAAAAAATTCTATGATATAGAAATTAACGGCACAGATGGTGCATTTTATCAAGCTTTTTCCTATGAGAATCTCATAGAAGACTGTAAACATAGGCCAATCGCCAGAAATTTTTTAGAGGAATATATTTAATATAATATTTATATATAGTGTATATAGCCTATATTAACATTATATTACTCTTCATTTATTCAAGATTATTTCTTATTTTTTTCTATTTTTACTATGTATAACAATTTTATTTCAATTTTATTATTTCCTCTATTTTGCAAGCAGAACAAATATTTTCAACTCATTGCTCTGCCCCTCAGCTCTCTGCTGATTGGATCTCAACGCTAAGACTCGGTTCCTCACGCTTCAAGTCTAGTACTCCCTGTCAGTACCGCAATGTCTTCCTTCAAGGATTTACCACAGATGAAGAAGTAAAGGTCTGCTCCGCAGGCCGACTTTTCGTAAACGAAAAGAGATTCAAGATTCTTAATTGGTTGCCTAACTTTAAATAAACGCATTGAAAGTATCTATAATTTTGTATAAATTTATTACAAAAGTTTTATTACTTTACAGTAAACGAAAAATAAACATTCCTTTGAAATAAAAAGGAAACGAATAAATATATTAATACTTCCTCCTTTGTTAAATTGGGTGTATGTTTTTGGAGAGAGTATTTAATGTCAGATTCACTCAATGAAAATGAAGATTGAAATTATTCTTTATAGAATTAAGAATGAAGATCTTTTTAAGCTGTAGGGATTAAAATGTAATAAAATTATTAAAATATATTTTGAATAAATTTAATTAAGGATCATTTTGAACATCATGCAATTAATGTAAGAGAAGTAAAAAAGTAAAAGATATAAAAACGGTTAGAGGTAAACATCAGTTTTTACATGCTATAAATGTGTTTCGGGACATAATATGACTCTATTTTATTCTCATAAACATTATAAAATTTTAATTTACATTAAATATGATTATTTTATGTTTTCAAACAGAAGCAATGAAACACTGCATTATCTTAAAACAAAAATAATTTTGAGTAGAAAAAAACTCGACCTATAGTTGTATGCTCCTAATTCAAAATCGATTAAAAGTAGATTTGGCTCTTCTTTATTCAAAGAATCTTCACGCAAGAGAATATTGCCTGCAAAGTAAATTAAAATAATAAAAAAAGTGTAATAAATAATCCATTTCTTTTTTTAATCAAATTTTAAAACCTCCAAAGAATGTTTATTTAACTAAGAAAATGATAAATGAATGATTATAAGCTAATAATTGAATATTAATTTTCAAATGTCAGTGTATGTGTTATATGAATATAATTTACCTCCTGTTAGATCATTATGGCAAAAAACTACAGGTGAATGTGATTTTGCCATTTCATTCCTAAAAAACAGAGACACAATTTTAATTATATTACGGTTAATTTAATTTGATTATTTTTGATATAAGATTTAAATATTATAAAAGAATTTAATCATACATTTTACGGAATGTTTGAAATTGACTCTAAGTAATTAGATTCTAAAAAACTTTAAATTATATTAAATTACATTGAATACTTACTCCATTTACTTTATTTAAAATCAAAATATCCTTGAAGTCAAAAGTGAAATATATTGTGATCTGATGATCATAATGGGAACTCTTTAGAAGAAAATAAAAGACATTTTACACTATAACTAAAACTCAGGCATGATTTAAGGCACACAGTGATTATAAAAATGAAACTATCACGACATTTGGGCCCCTAACTATAACATCACTCAAAGAAAGGAAAGGAGATTTTGTCGTAAGGTATTTTGAGGTATGCTCTCAAGAATGCTATGGAAAATAACACTGTCATATGCCATTCCAAACAAGATGACACTTTTAAGGAAAGAACGTAAAAAAACCGCAAAGATTTATTACTTGAATAGACAAAATACCACAGAGACATTGCGTGTTTACCGCAGAAACCATGGATTACGGTGAGGCCAGTGCATTGTCAATAATGCAAGGGTACATGATTCATAAATTTGAAGAAACTAATTGCACATGCGATTGACCTCGGTCTGAACAACATTCCGTTCCTGCGGAAGCTGTTGCAGAAGTTTATCATACAACAAGCACAGTTCGTCCCGCAAGTGCATGTGGTGTTTCACGTGTTCTGCCGTCTGTCCCTAAGATTCTGAATTCTATTTTAAACATGTTTCTGATGGATTTCAGCGTGTCCAGATGTTATAAGTGGGAGACTATCAATTACGGCTGGATTTTGCGAATCAATTCCTTATCCGGTGTGATGAGGATTGCTGCTGGCCTTTACGCATTCTGTAGAAGCATTCTTTACGCATTCATGAAGCATTTTTCTATTTAACTGGTAAAATAATTTCCAATAATTGTGTGCACTGGGCATAATTGCATTGTGTTCGGGATAATAATCCACATGATGTGCTTGCACATCCATTATACAAGGAAAAAGTGATTGTGTGATGTGATATAAGGAGTACATTCATCCTCGGCCCTTAAGTTTTTGAAGAGGTTACTGCTGGTGATCTGCAAACGTGTATAGTAACGAGTGATAGCTATCTGGACATGTTAACTCATTACACGATTTCAGCAGTGAAATGGAAAAATGCTCTATCCGAAGTAGTATAAATGTAAGATGGCTCTTCTCTACATGTAGGGTCTTCAGTCAAACGTCTCTTAAGTCAACAATTTGGTGACAGAGTAATATCCCGTCATTTCCCGTTTCCATGGCCACCAAAATCTCCTAATCTGACACCAATATATTTCTGGCTGTAAGGATATCTGAAATCTAAAGTGTGGTAATTTCATCGGAGGATTACATTCTGATTTTAAATATGCCATCAAAACTGCGAGTTAAGAGATTTCTATTGTCATCTATTGTCATCAGATTTCTATTGTGTTGCAGCGCTGTCAACCATCTATGACATGTAAAGTCTCTTCGTGTGGGAAAGAGGTCATGGGGAGAATTTATGGATCACAATAAAATGCTTTATTTTATCCTGCTTTTCTGTCCTTATTGGTTGTTCTTATTTTTACTCTATACACAGCCGGTGATTTTCATGCTACAGTTGCCGTTCAGGGCTATTTAGGGCTTTTCAAAATGGAGAACACATTCCAATGCAAAAATCTTGGTGTTTCCATTTGATATTTTTGTAATTTTCTCACTGTAACCGTAACTGTTAGAGTGATACTGTGTTTCCAAATCATTCTTTTAGCGCATACCTCAAAATACCTTATGATAAACTTTCATTCACTTTCCGTCAATTGTATAAAAAGTAAATTGTTAAAGGCCCATATGTCGGGATGGTTTTTTTATAACCATGCTATGTATTTTAAGGTCATGCAAGATGTAGCTTTTAAAATATTATACTTTAAATGAACATTTTAGAATTTTAAAATTTAAATCCACTTTGCATGAATATATACAAATTTCGACCTATAGGTAAATATTCTGTAAACAAATTTTGATTCCATAGAATTCAGAAAATTCTAGCATTTCTTTTTCAACAGTAATTTATGAATTGAAAAATTTATAATAATGCTCAAACCTTTTTAAAGTTCTTATATTTTTTCCGTGTCAGCAAAATGTTTTTATAATCCTTTTCATTTTAATGATACACTTGTAAGTTAAATTGAGTAAAATTACATCATAAATTAAATAAATGGAAATAATACATTCAGTATTCAATCTTGTATGCATTAAGATTACAATTATAACGTCTCTCAGCATGGAAGATAACTACCATCATTCATTCTTGTCGAATATCATAATAATTATCTTTTTTGACAGATATTTATTAAATCAAAATCATTGAGTTTTTTCTACAGGTAGAAAATTTTGTGTCCGATTCCTAACAGAACTGATTTATTTTCTCTCACAACGAAATTTTAATTCAAAGGGAAAGTTTAAAGAGTGAATTATAGCTCTGTTCAATTATCAATCAGTTCAGTTATTGATTTGAGATAAAAATAATGTACAATCATTTACAATTAAAATGCATAAGGTAAAAAAATAATTAAAAATCTTTTGTAAACAGAATGTTTAATAAAGAAGGTAACTTTAAATGAAATAATTCTATGCATATTTTAAGGGAAACATTTGAAATAAGATTTTCAAACATTCCATATTCATAAAATATTTTTGTGCGTTATTATGTAAATGAATTCAAATGTTTTTTAAAATTTTTATATCATTTCATGTGTTGATACTGAACGCAGTGTAATGAATTTACAAATGACAGAAAGATAAATACAAATGTCATATCAATATTCCTAATATTTACTGATAATTTTAATTACAATAACTTTTCTTCTTTTTATAAGCTAGACATAAAAAGTTTCGCATGGATTTTCAGCAATCTAATTTTTGTTTCTAGGCTGTTTATTTAATTAATTTATATTTCATACTTTAATCGTAAGCATATCATACAATTTTCTTATCTATATTAATATACTCAACACCATTAAATTTAAAAAAAAACATATTTAAAAAGTCACTTGAGCCAAAATTATTTTTATTTTTATAGCAACGCTATTGAATTTTAAGTTTTACCAGTTACTATTTTTATGCTATTTGATACCCGATTTCGAATTGAGACAGTTAAATCATCTTCCAGCGTTATAATCTACACAAGTTACAAAAATAAGTTATGAGACAAAATATCTTAAAAGACAGAAATGCGTTAGAGACAAATTTTGACAAAAGGGAAAATTTTTATTTTATTTAATGCATCAATTATTAGACTTCCAAGTATTTCACATTCAAATTTTTAAAGAAATGATCGTTGATCAAATATTTACAATTCTGGAGTTAATTAATTGCATTCCAAAATCTATGGTATTTTAATTTGAATTTTATGAGGTTATTTTTATTTGTATCATTAGAAAGAAATATATTAAGTGTACGAATAAAGAAACTTTACATTTTCTTAACTTATGTTAAGTAAAATTCTCTTAAATTTAAATTTTCTTAAACATATTCAAAAGTTCTTATCAAAGATTAAATAATAGGAGTTGTTCTTTTTGCAATATCATTAAGTAAATAACGTTTACATGTATTTATATATAAATATGAAAATTTCGAGATCTCTCTTTATATTATATGAAATGTGTTTATTATTATCAAAATATCAATAAAAATTTATTTCGACATCATAGGATTAAATGTAGAATGATTATAATTAATGTTGCACCTTCGAAAGACTAAAAATAAGAACTACTTGATATTTCCTTTGAATATACATATATGATACAATTGTAATTTGATTGATATTATTTGAATTTGATATACGTATATATATATATATATATATATATATATATATATATATATATATATATATATATATATATATATATATATATATATATATATATATATATATATTGATAAGTTTATCGTTATAAAGAATACCGTATTTGTCATAAAATGTAAATTAAAAAAAGTTACACACATGCCATTGTAATATTTTTCCTTCATAGTTATCCACCATAGGAAACTGGTGTTACAGTAAATAGGAGAAAAATCAATTTTTTGTTATATGTTGCTTATATCTCTAATTGTTGATATCAGATATATATTAAAATAAATTTTGTAATTTAAAATTTATTCTGTATTTACACACAAAATGTACTTTAATTAACCACTCAATTAGAAGTCGTCAGAGTTTTAGGTTTGGTGATCATGGGAGCCAGGTTATAACGAAATGGTGACTGATAATTCTGTTATTTCGATAATGGAGATACAACAGCTGCTTCACTAGTGATGCAATGAGTAGAAAAGCACAATTTTACATAAAAATTATGCCATCAAAATATTCAATGTGTTGCAGAACTAGTATGGGCTGGTGGCACAGATATTAATAACCTTCCGCATTAGCGGTACAGGTTATAGAACGCGAAGGATCAATCTTGTCGAAAAACAAATGCTTGTACAATACAGGTACAAGCCATATTTATCAACAAGATTACAGGTATAACTGGTACCATGCATGCTATACCATACAAATGTGCTCCATACAGTGACCTTTGAATGATTAAGAGACAATGGTTGGATTTTGAACAAATTCACTGCAACCTACATTCTCTAATTTTGGATGCTGACATAACCTTAGACTTGGCTTGCATTGTTAAGTTTCAATCAGGCAAAGTATTCTGGGGCGAAATCTTCTTACTTCAGCAATGAAAATAGAATAACCAGAACATATCCATTTCTTTACCTCCTGTAATACTGTTTTAAATCAAATGAGTTCCAATGTATATATTTTCGGAAAACATGTATTCATCAGACGAAAGAATTTTCTTTTATCTTTTAATGTCCAGAATTTTCAGAGCAGTCGGCATATGCTCATTGTTTTAGTAACAAGACTTTCACAAACAAACTGGTTTTCGTGCTTGCTCATTTATTATGAATCCTGACTATCTTCTAAGAAACAGAAGAATAGTCTTCTGTTCATCATGCTTTAATCATAAATATAATGTGCAATATGTATATCATGTTTTTAATTAGTAACATAAATTTAGCAAATCTTTGAGAACAATCCTATTTTAGAATCTTATGACAAACAAAGCGGCTTCAGACTACCAGCTTTTGAATTATTATTTTTTCCTTTGATTAGACAAATTTTAAATATTAAATATTTTTGGATGAAATATCAGGTTATTCTGATTAATGGTTATTTTCTTTACAGCCCTTTGAAAGTGTGAACTTCTTAAAATTAAAAATACCCTGTACATAGAATGTTAAAATAGAAAGATTTTGAAAATATTTTTAAAATTTTTAATCTATATCAGGCTAAAAAATATTTTTCTGAAATTAGAATATTCAATAGCTTTGGTAAAATTAAGAATTTTTCGAATTGTCTTTTCTATCACCTTATATAGAATTAAATTGTGTGTTTATCGATCATAAATGTATAATATTTACTCATTATCGACTTCAATAAAATGTCAATGTAAATACAAATTCGCAAATTTTTTATATACTTTTAATTATAAATTTCTATAACAGCATAATTCAAAATTATATTTTAGAGGAACCTGTTGAATATAAAATAGTCTATTTAAAAAAGTTATTTCTGACGCCCCAATTTAAATGATATCTTCATAGCTTAAATGTTAAACTTAACAGACGTGTGTTCATTTAACACACTCATAATTAATTATAAAAATAAACGTGAGGATATTGTTAACAGTTAGCACATATTAAATTTATTAACAGTTAAAATAAACAGTGAAAATTAATGCTCAAAATTGCGATATATTCTCTAAAACACGGTGACGTTACATACTCTTTGCTGTCTCTAATGATTGATCAAAATGTACTAGTGAGTATATAGGATAAAGTTTATTATAATGATTAATTATTATTAATATGAGTTTAATGAGCATAAATGTTTCCATCAAAGTCACACACACATTATTCATAAACTGATGATGAAGTATTTCAGTAATTCCATTTCATTGTATAACATTTTATATTCATAACTTGTTTGTTGCTGTTTCTGTACAATATTAAATTAAATCGCATAAATATGTATTTGTATTCAGAGAATTCTATTCATTAAAGATAAGCTTAGAAATGTTCAGTGAATAAAAATGAAATAGGAATTGTAAAATTGCATTGTCTTATATAAAAAGCTTTTTGTAGATTTATTAAATATTTGCATTTTCATAAGAGTACGTTAAAAAAAGATTTTAAGCAATGTCAAATTATATTATAAATGTTATCTCAATAAACTGTAAATTACTTTCCAGTTTCTTATTAAACAGTTTCTATTTAAAATTAAAATTTCTCAAGTTTGTTGTCGTAAAATGTGATTATTTTGCCCCCATTTTTATGATAGTTCTTTATGCAAAATTCTTATTTAATATAACAGGATGTTTTTTAAATGTATTTTAAATTATTTGTTGGAAAAGTTTAAAGCCAAAACTAAAATTAATTTCTTATAAAATTGTAAAATTGAACTTACACTATCCATTCCATATTTTCTCTATAGAAATTAGACAAAGGAAAAGATTTATTACACTTTTGAACATAATCATTCTCAGTTTCTTTTATCCATCTGTGGAGAAATGAAGATATTTTAATGATAAAACACATGAAATTAACGAACAAATTATCTGCACTCTGTTCCTTTTGCCTTAAGTAGAAAAAAGTCTATAACTATTTATAACTAAAAATGTAAATAAAAGATAATGAATAATTTACTTCATTAAACTAATATTCTCAGATTTAAATATTTAATTTCTAAGTGAAACATTATTGAAAGTTTCGTACTTTTCTGTATTATTTGCATAAGTTATAATAATGAAGATAATCAATGCATATATACACACATATATTACATACGTGCATAACATTTGAATAAGAAGAAATATAAGGAAATAAAACTAGAGTTTCATTTAAAGATTTGAATGTTTGCTATTTTACAAAATTGGTACGGAATAAAATATATACATAATCTTTAAAAATATAAATTGAAGCCTAAATATAAAAATGTACAACACATGCATACATGCTATGCTATGCTTTATATCATAAACAATAACAAATATGCATATATTATAAACAGGTGATTATCAAAATATTGAAAACACTTTTAAATAAAAGTGACTTTTTTGAGTGCGCTTTGTATAAGCGTTAAAATATAAGACATATAGCTAATAGATTTTTTTAATAAATATAAATGTCTATACACTGCTGGCAACCGTAAATGCAACAATCTGAAGAAAGCATGCCAATAACATTAAATTTACAACATGTGTTAGTGGAGGTGAGATATGCAAATGATTAGAATTTCAGTGCAGACGCACATCACGCGCGCATGTGGCATCACTTCAAAGTGCTATTTAAGGCTTGGAGATTTCGACGATTACAAGTTAGGCTATTTCTTGTGGTTTCTATCAAAAAAATAATCAATTATGCCTCATAGAAAACAGCGTTAATTTTTTTTATCAAGTATCGGAGTTTGACAGAGCAAGGAACTACTGAGAATGTGGATTATCTTTCATGAAAATCGGTTGTCGTGTTGAACTAAACCAAACGTCTGTAATGCGGATAGGTGATAGTTGGATGCAGGAGGGTAGGACTGACCGACATGCTCGATCGCATCCACCTCATGGCACCACTTCATGTGATGATAAGCAAATTGTGCGCAAGACATTGATGGATCTCTCAGACACATCATGAACCATAGCACAGCACATTCAGTTTATAACGCCTCACCCAGTGTTTGTGTGAACCATTAGATGCCGTTTGCAGCAGAGTGGTCTGTCTGCAAGATGTCCATTGCTTTTTCTACCATTGACACTGAATCATACACGACTCCATCGCCAAAGGTGTCATGAAAAAAGAATGTGGATGGTGGAAGGGAATGAAATTGTTTTACTGACAAGTCACGCTTCTGTCTTTACAACACGACCTTCAGAGCTTGTCCACAGTCATATTTCAATAGGATTATGTATGATCACACGTAGTACGCATTGTCCATAGGTTCTTCACCAATCGCGAGATTGAATTGCTTCCCGGCGGGCTTGCTCTCTGGATCTTTCGCCGATAGGAAATATGTGTTCCATGGTTGCTCAATGATTGACCCAGATTACAACCCCAGCTGCTACACCAGATCAAATTTCGCTACGTGTGTAAGCTGTTTGGTCTGCTGTACCCCAAGAATACATCCAAAGTCTCTTTGAATCAATGCCGAGACGTGTGGCAGCGGTGATCTCTAACAATGGCGGCTACTCTGGCTACTGATTTTGGCAGGAACCGCACTTCACAGAAATCTATAAATTTAATCATTTGATACTCGGTCAACCTGTTATCTACATAAATTTTGTTGTGATATCTCTTGCCATTCTTGGTGTTGCTACTTGGGTGGTGAACTGTTTTTTTATTACTATGTTTTAGCTTCCTCAAAGGATTTTATTCGAACATGTACAATGTACCTCTCTGATTTTCATAGAGGTCAAATTGTAGAAGCTGGCCTAGTTATGTGAGATTGAAATGTGATCAATACATTCTTGGCGTTTCAAGAGGTACGGTGTCTTTATATTCATATATGTCTTTTCTTTGTATTAATATATATATATATATATATATATATATATATATATATATATATATATATATAGTTAAATTTTCAAGCAATTTAAAGGCTTATAGAAGTACAAAATTTTTAATGACAACTACCGTCGTAAAAGTTAGAATGTTAGACATGGACATGAACTGGGCTGGAATGACAAAAAGGGGTAATTCATTCCACGTTGCTTTAAGTCTATGCCACACTTCATCAACCGTAATAGAAGGAGAGGGTTAGCAGGATAGTTTCTCAATAGTGCATGACCAAATATTTTCCTTGGGTGAGAAGTTTTAAAACAATCATAATGAGACAACAATTGGATATTCTCTACTTCAGTTAAAGTCAAAACACTACTGCAACATATGTTTTTGCATTATCTTGTTAAAAGGTGACGTTTTTAGGACCCAGAAAAATAGGAGATAACAATTAGCGTCATGACCCTTCTCAACAAACCATCGTTTACATATTCGGGGATGCTAATTGAAGTTTAACAGGCGTGACTAGCATTATCATGGAATGATATCCACACTCTTGGTAGGTAATGATCAGTTTTCTCTATGGAATTCCAATACTTGCTTGTAACCATTTTTTTCTTCTTATTCTAGTCATATCATGTGATACTGAGTAAACTCTGACTTTGCGAATTGATTTTGAAATGAATGAATGATTTCGAAAATTCCAAACACAAATTTTCTTTTTGTCACAGCCTTCAGATGCCGTTTGTCTTTTCTATATTGTCCAAATACGTTGAAATACATTTATTTTCTTCGTTTCATGCGAATTTATTGTTCAAACGATAACTTTTTTCTGGTGGTACAATTTGAATAGCCAATAGTGTGTAGCATGAAATTTACGGATGTAAGTTACGCGGGCATACTCATAAGAAAGTGGTTTTTATTACTTACTCAAAAAGACGTTGATTAAAAACAACGATGGTCTAGTTTTCTTGGGCAGTCGTTCTCATTATTCAAAGATAGAGAGTTCAAATCCAGGCTTAACTAAAAATTTCTCATGTTCACTAAAGGCCTCTAGGGCAATATTAAATAGGTCATAGTTACAGTGTCATCCAAGTGAAATGATCATTGGAGGGGATATATCTAGATTCAATGGATCTTCTATTAGTTACTGCTTCCAAATAACGAAAACTACTATTCGGTTATATCCAGTATCTGATTAAACCCAACTCTGGGCTAAGTATAGGGAAGTATACTGGTGCAACAAGAACAAGTTGTTGATTGTGTATACCAATAGAATGTCCCTTGTTGAAGCCATAAAAATTAAGTTGTTCTCAACTGAAAATATTATTAAGATGAGTTAACGAATAAGGTAACATGCACAATGTGTCTGCCCTCATTCTTCTTTTTATGTGACTCTGTCCTTTTCTTGTTTTTCATGTGTGATGTCTAAGTGTGAGGCAAACAATATTCAGAGTGAAAGACTTAATTCCATAATAAACACTGTTTAATAATAAAAATGAGACATCAAATGATGAAAAAAAATTAATTTTTCTAAAACTAAATAATTATTGATTTTCAAAATAAGACACATGATTGATTGGAGATTATTAAATTAAAAAATTTTTCGTATCGAAAATGTCAACTATTTTAAACAAGTAATAGGCCCAGTTTTGACATTATGTAGAAGAAGATTTATATTTTTCTATCTCGGTTTTAAATTTAAATTATCCAAAAGTTTAATGATAGAAATTTCATAAATTTTTTAAAATTAAATTCATAAATTTTTTAAAACGATTCCATGAGCTAAATTAATATAAAATTTAATCAAGTTATTGTAAGTTTTTTTTAAATAAAAGGTCTCACAGCTAAAGAATTTATAAATTAAATTTGCAAAACTATAATTTTAATAGTTTTCGGAGGGACTTCAACAATAACGCGCTAAACAAAATATGTGAAGGACTCAGAACTTTTATTATCAAAATTATTGACAAAGTCAGTATAAAATAATTTTGCTTTTATTTGTAAATTTTATTACTATTAATTTTTAAAGGAAGTTAATAGCACAGCAACTTATGATAAAACTAATATAATTTGCTAGACTGAGGAAAATAAAATCAAAGCTATTTACAAAAAATGTAATTAAAACATTTTTATGAAAAAATTATTCTGTTCTATCGAAAATTCATAAGAATTCTATTAAAATTAAATTTATTTTTAGTGAAGTTATAAATGTTCTCTGAAAGTCATCAAAGTTTATCTTAGAAAAAATTTAACACAAAGTTCAATTAATATTTAAATTTACATTAATATTAATTAACTCAGATAATAGCGGCCAGCAAATGAAAAATTTTTAAGAAAATTTCAAGTCTATAAACAATTTTAATTTCAAAATTCTTCATAATTTACATGTAGATATTGTTATGTAAAATTTATCAATTTTTATAATATAATTGATATTTCAGATTTCGTAAACAGAGAAAGAAAAATATTTCTTTAATAAATTTTAAATAATACTTGCATTTAATTCCAGGAACAAAATAGAATCTTTGTGGAAACCAATTTCAGAATTAATGTTTAAAATTTACTCTTTTTTTAAAAAAGGAAAATTTCAATTTATTAAATATATGGTCTAAATATAATTTTTTAACAAAAAATGTAGAAGGTATGTTGATGATCTTCTCACAATTATTATTGATGATTTTAAACATAAGGATACATGATTTTCTTCTTAGTTTTTAAATACCAAACAAACAAAAGATTTTGATTGCAAAACCGATTTTTATAGATTAAAAGATTAAAAACAATAACCTTCTTTCCAGTTACAAGCTTTCTGATAAACTATGCATATAATTTTCATTTTATAACTCTTATACACTGCATTTCTAATTCCACTAGAAATACTCTGTACAGACTTAAAAATTCCATTGAGTTTATTCTAAAACTTAATGTTTTTCTAAATTATTTGAAAATTCCAATTGCAGGTTTTTGCACAATAATGACTTAACTAAATGTTTTTAATAAAATTCATATGATTTGACGTCGCATATAGGGGACAGCTTTATAGCAGAAAGCCGTTAAATGGCATCTTAACATAGACCACGTAAGCTAACTTCCGAGATTTTTAGTAGATACTAGATCTATTCACGCGTCTAAGCCAGTAAACTCCAAAGCACTCATTTAAAAAATATGTTTTAATATCCAGAATTTAACCCAGGACCTTATATTTCGAAGAGCGTGGCCTTACTGCTAGTTTTAATTAGGCCTCTGGTGAGTTTAACTTCATGTACTTAAAAATTAATAAATTAAATAAAAATTTCTAGATAAATATCTGAGAAAGAAAATGTCAGGGAATTCTTTAACTCTAAGCTTTTGTCAAAGTCAAGATAGAAATTCCCTGATTTATGTTTAATAACTGACACTTAGCCTGAATACTTTTTTATTGGCTATAAACTGAAATTTTCCGTGGGCAAATCTATATTGTGTGTGTGTGTGTTAATCTAGATTTCGCGTATTATATGTTTAATTTTAATAGGTTGCAGTATATGTGCGCGTTTTTACAAAACTCTATTTTACATACACTCAGGATTTTATAAATTAATGAAAAAACCTTAACATGATCCCATAGACGCAAAATAATTTTATTTTTCTTTAATGAAGAAAATTTTTTGAATGACCTCTGTTTTTTGTAAACTTAATAATGTCTCTCGTTAGCATTCAACTTTAATAATCTGTTTTCTTCACTTCATTTTTTAAATTTGTCATTGAGAAACTTGAATTATGATTTCCTTAAAGAAACATAAGCCTTTAGGATTGATATTCTAGTATTTTTCCTAAGCAATTCCTGTGGAGTTTCTCCCAGCTTATCTAACTTCTGTCTTACAGCCTATGCGGCTGAGTATAATCGACATCTTCTGGTGCAAATATTGTAAAGTGCTTTTGCAGAGAATGGTTATGACTTGGAATCTAATAATTAATTCAACTTTCAAGGAGCAATTCACTTATCCCTTTTCATGGAATGATGTTTCAAAAAGAAAGATATCAAGGTTATTTTCCCATGCAGACTTTATTAACACCATAACTGGAGAAATCCTAGAGAGATTTATTTACCTGATGACACTTAGGTGAAAACGAGTTATTCATTCCTAGACTTCTACAACGAAAACCGTACTATTGGACAAACTTTAATTTCAGGAATTTCTGAATGTCGACTAAGATGTAGTTTGTACGTAAGATGGATCAGATTATTAAATGATCTGAGGCAATAATAAATGAGAATGAAAAAAGAGTCTTTCAGATATCAAACAAAAAATAAAATGACGCAGTGCTTGCGACATTCTACAAAAGAAGCAGAAGAATGTTTAATAATATTGAGGTATTTTTTTGAGAGAAAGAAAGTGAAAGGCTAGGTTTGCTACATTGAAGACGTAGAAAATGTTTCTGCAAAATGTAGTTTTGAAGCCAAAATTAAAAAGAGATTGCTTGATATTTCCTCAATAAAAAGAATGTGAAAATGAGAAGAATATAAAAAAATATCTTTTCAAATCTGAATTTTATTTTGAATTTATTACTTAAATATTCTTGATAGGTTTTTTTCTAATAGTACTTTACTTATAAAGAGAGCAGCTAGGTAAGAAAAAATATTAGTTTACGATCTGCCATTAATTTTTTATTTTCAGAGTCTTCGATTTTACGTTTATTTTATCGGTCTCTGTGTGTACTATTTTATTTAATCAAGAATTCATATAAATTATTTATCGCATGGATAATATACAGGGGATTATATTTATTTATAATTATTAAATATTAATCAGGTGTTTAATTTAAATCATTACTTTTAATTATCTGTACAAATTAACATAAATAATTTCTTAGTAGCAATAATTTGTTCCTTTAGATTATTTTAAATAAATATTTGATACATAGATAGCAGCACATTTATTTTGAAATGTTCAAACCTTTATTAATTTCTTTGTTTAAATTTAATTCTTAATTTAATTTGTTTTTTCTGGTTAATGTAATTATTTGATAATTATATATATATATATTCTTTCCATCTTAAATTTGTAAGAACATGATCATTGTAAAATATTTTCTGATTTTAAAAATGACAGTTAGGGAAGAATTATTAAATTATTTTCTTACACTTCGTTACTAGTGGTAAGAAGTGTAAAATTTCTTAATTTCATCAGCTATTTTAATAATTTATGAGACTTATTACAGACTAATTAATTAACTTGTGTCCTAATTTTGAATTGATCACAAGATTTTCTATTTATTATGTACATACATAGTATATATATATATATATATATATATATATATATATATATATATTATGTATGTAAGTAATATATAAATATTTAATTATACCTAATATATATTTTACTATGCATACCGAAAACATTCTTTTACTAATCTTAAGCTTGGAAAAGAAATAGTTTGTTTTCATTTCAATTTCAATTAATTATTATTTAATCATTGTTACTACAATTACTATACATATTCATTAATGTATATTAAATTGTTAATTTAAACACCCCCACAAACATGCACAAACACATCTACATACACACACACACACACACACACACACACACACACACACACACACACACACACACACACACACACACACATATATATATATATATATATATATATATATATATATATATATATATATAAGTGCACAATAAATTATACTAATTTAAAGGATTTTATTGGCATTAATACTTACTTCTTCATATGTCTTTCAACGAAATCTGGACTTTTCCTTAAAGGTGCATCTAATGCATGAATTTTTGCCATTTCTCTGGCTATTATCTTGGAATATTTTCTTATCTCATCAGATGTTAGACTTTTTGACTAGATTTGTGCATAATAAACAATTAATATTTTAAAAAATCTTGTTTTATTTCTAAAATTATACTTCATTTTTAAATTGATTTAAAAAGTTGCATACTTTATAGGCATAACACTAGTTACTATAAAATTAAACTTTAATTTATGTATCCTAAGACCTTAAAATTTTTATTAGAACACATCAACAGTTTTGCTAAGTTGAAATACATGCAAATACAATACACTGAGCAAATCAAACACTTTAAAAAAACATTTTTAGATAATTGATTAAAAATAATTTCATTATTTTTATATATAAGGTTTAAATTTTTAAATGCAGTTCATAAAATTGTAAAGGGCAATTCTTTTTGTTATTCTAAAATAAAATTTCTGTTTGTTAGTTAAATAATTTGGCATATCTTATCATTGATTAAAAAAGTCTTCAAATATTCATGAAGAAATTAAGAAGGTTAAAGTTTCATTAATTAAGCACAAAAAACATGATGAAAAGTATTTTTTCAATATATAGCATTATATTTTATTTACAAATTTGTAAAGAAAAATAAATATTTAGGATTTGCATGTTTTATTTAATTTAAAATATACCGAAAAAGATATGTTTACTTAAATAATAATATAATACAAATTTTTTATTCATGTAGATATTTTGAGAAGAAAAAGTTGTTTTAAGAGAGAGTATAACTGGTAAAGAAAACAATTCATATACCATATATAAATGAAATGTTTACAAAAAAGCTTTTTATGAGCCTTTCAAAGGAGAACAAATGTTTTACCGGAGCATCAAAAGGGAAAAAAAAATTTAACCACAGCCACAGCAAAGATTTTTTAAGTGAAAGTTGGCTTCAAATCTTTGGTTACAACAATAAGTGTTACAAGTTTTAACTTTTTAAAAGCTATTTTCTAGATGTCAAATACTTTGAAATGTATTTATTAATTTTTTTTTTTTTACATTTTATTATGGATGAGGTGACAAAATCAACAAAACTTGAAGGTTGAAATACAAGGAAAGTATAAAAAATATATTTATTATTTGATTTCTCTGTTTGTAAGCAAATAAGTTTTATTAATAAAAGATTTAACTTTTTCATATTCTACATGAACTCTCATGAGTTATTATTTATAATTTTTTTTTACTCTTAGTTTCAACAGCGTTCTCTTATTATACGAAGTCTTACAAAATACATTACGTGACATTTAAACAGTAACACATAGAATGCATGAGTAAGAAATAATGAATTCGGAAGAAAGAGAGATGCAGTAATAAATAATGAGTGTCACTTATATTGAAATAATATATTTGTGTATAGAGACAGTATAGTATGCTTTGTTATTTGTTGAATCTCACTTAATGGCAATATATTCAAGATCAAATGCAGGTATATAGTCATGGAGAGTGCGGAATATTTTGTAAGGAATAATTTCAGTTTCTCTCACTCATTTGCAATAGTTCAGTTTTGAACACGTCAGTATCAATCAATGAAATGACTTCACTAGTATTTCAATTGGTGTGAAATCATAGTAAACAGGTGGCTAGAGAGATATCTGAACACTTTGCAGATAATGTTGAATGCAGAGCGTGATCTACAATTATCTTGTTGTTAATCGACATTTGTCGTCTCTTGAAGAAAATATATAGTTTTGAATGGATAATGTTGTCGACATAATGTTGCGTTGTCATATTACTAATTATGAGGAAATAGTGATCTGTGATTGCAGTTTTACTATGATGTGACGCTGTTGCGGGACATGAGGCTATACATTTGCGCTCGGATTAAACTAATCAAGCTATTACGACAAGAAGGTTCACATTTTTGTCTTCCAACCTCTTAGCTACTGTCGGTGTATAATGGACACGTGCACGTGTATGTTCCTGTCCATTACCATTTGGTTCTTTGTCTAATCTGTTTTTTTGTGACCAATTATTATATATCTATTATACTTGTTCATCTGTTCTAAATATCATAACTTTAGGAGTTCTTACATTCTTAGTACTTAACGTTTTCTCAAGGAAAGGAAAGGAATTTAGAAAGACATTACTCTGCTGACAGAGCAACACAACTGTTGTCAATTCCGAATTTCTTTTCTTTATATCTCGCTTCATGTGTCTCGGAATGCAACATACTTTCATGTATACGTTGCACTGTGTTTGTCCTGCAATTCGCATATTTTCTTTATAGCTCATGGTGTTGGATTTTCACTGATTAATCTTGAGATTTAAACCCTAAGAAAAAATTATGAGGGAAAATTCCCATGCGTTGGTAACATGATTAGATTTTTAAATTTATTGTTGCAAAATGTTTTGACAAATGAAACTGAAATTTAGCAAATGAAGTGTAAATCCAGAATTTTCTTAAGCAGCTTCTAATGCAAAATACAATGTTTGTATTCATTATTGATGTTTTGAAATTTTTTTAACGAAAAAATAGGGCTCTTTAGAAAAATATGTATATTGTTAAACTTATCATTTCGTCGTTATGACTAAATATGAGGCGTGTAATAAACTATAATAGTCTGCAGAATTTCTGTCATTATTTTTAAAAAAACCGAAAAGGATATCTTGAAAGAAAGAAACACTAACGAGAGGCATTTTGATACGTAATACAAGTTGGAAAAGGATAAATTGATTATGAATAATGTAGTATCATATCAATTAGTGTTTCAGCGTTATCTCTTTTAAGATTTGGTGCACCGTTCATCTGCTAGGGAGGGGGAAACTACTGCTCAAAAATGCAGTTTCCTATAACTAGTTGTATTTGTTTTTACTATATAATATATAATTCATAAGAATTACTTCAAAAGAGATTATGTTAAACTTTATATAATTAAAATTAAAAATGTATATTCTGGGACTGCCTATTAAAAATCACACTCAAGACTGCCTATTACACTCAAAACATAACTGTTGACATTTTTATTTCATAATAAAGTGCTTTATAGTACATATAAATATAAGTATATTTTGTCATTGATAAACAATCTCAAGAGTTTTTCAGACATTCTATTGGTAAGATCTGTTAATGAAAACAAATATTTTTGAAATTAGTTTAGACTAAGCACGGAAATCTCACGGTGAATCTCCATTAAGATTTAAGACCAAATGAAAATCTCATCACTGTTTTCAGATAAAAATAGTTATACCAAAAATAAAATATTAGGTTATTCAATGTGAGTCATGCGTAAACATGTCTGAAACATACTCACAGGAATGAACTGTTCTAACCTTCCTTTTGGAAAAACACCATACAATTTCGGACCCAGTTGTCTCTCGGATAAAAGGATGAAAATTGTGGCTTCTGAAACAATGACATGGCTCGCGTCTTGCAATGCGCCATATATTCTGAGTAAAACTTGCCTGGGTGTCTTGGGATCTTCAACTTCGATGTTTTCCGGCAGAGAACAGCAATAAAGAGTGTTCGAAAGACCACCACTAAAATGAGAAAAACATTTTAATATTCTTTTGATTTGAATTAAAATCAAGAGTTCTAACTAAATTATAACCGTAATTATTTTGAATTGCGTTTTAATTTGCAAATTTGTGGCAATGATATGATTTCATATGACAGATTTTACTACGAAGTGAGTTTTTAATATGAATGAATTGAAAAGTTAATTCATCAAATAATAATAACATTATAATTAAGTGCTGATTAGTTTGCTGAAATGCTTTGGTGAAAATTATAATATTATTTTTCTATTATCTTTACTCTCTCTCATGTGACCTTCTATTATCACTTTCTATATAAACTCGTAGTATTAAAATTTTATTCAGTATTTATTATTAATAATTTATAATAAATTTTTGCAGGCATTTTCTTAATCTTCTGAAACAATAGATTTTCTGTGATGCTATATTTAAAACATATTTTTAATACTTTAATCTAAATAAAGTATCTAGAATCAAATTTAAAATTATACTTTTGGTTTTCATAAGTTTGCTTTATACAGGGTACGTCAAGATACCCTGTGCAAAGCAAACTCTTTATTTTGTATTGCAATAACACAAAAATTGTTGAAATTATCTTTTTCATTTATGTTTGCATACAAAAATTACATAGTTAAAGTTTTAGTTTACATAGTTTTAAATATCGTATATTAGGCAAGTGATTCTCACCAATAGCAATAAACAGGGTAAACCGTATTCTGTTTTAATTACTTTCTCCAGCATATTGGCAGGTATGCTCATCGTATCTCTTTGAATGTTTCTTTTCAGATCTTCCAAAGTTTGTGTGCATTCGGAATAGACACATAATTTTAAATATGCCTTCAAAAGGAAATTTCATAGAACCAAATTGAGAGAATGCGCTAGTCACGCCAAATCGTTTCTGATTGAAATGAGGCATCCGGTAAAAAAAGACCTCTACGACAAATACACAATGTTTGTTATTCCAACGCCATAATGGCGACTGAACCACAGTATCACATTACTTCCTCTCTGAAACGAGACCACGCCAATCTCATTATCTTCACTAATTTTTGTGTGATTGCAATTCGAAATACGGAAGTTAATTTGATGCATTCTTTATTTACATAAAACTATTTATAATTTACAAATCTTTGTTTCATTTATATATATAAAATGCAATGTAAGAAAAATAGAACTATTATTAGTTAAAATATAGATAATTAGATTTTAAATGCAAAAATAAGATTAATATTTCTGTAAATATAATCCTTTATCAATTTATACCTCCAACTCCTGTACTAATTAGGAATTATCCTAACTAATATTAGAAATATAGATAGAATTTTTACTAAAAATTAGTTGAAATTATTCTTTTAAATAGAATAAGTGTTCTTTGAAATGTTCTGGGAACACTTGAATCGATAGTCTTCGAATGTTTGTGAAAGAATAACTTCATTCAAATACTAACTGGAAAATGTTGATATAAAATAAAATTCATAATAAATTGATATGAAAAGTTTCTATTTACGAATAATTATGCCAAAGAAATTCTAAAACTGTGAAATAAAAGGATAGTTTTTAACCATTTCCACAATATCAATAAACAGTTATAAAAATTAAAAAAAAAAATAAGAAGGAATTTAAAATATAAAGATTATTACTATTATAAATGATTCATTGCTTCAAATAGAATTTTTGTCACAAGCCCTTAAATAATTAATTTTTTATAGTTTCGTTATTCAGAATATTTTACTGTACATAATTTATAAACACCTGCAATGAGTTGATAAAAAATTAAATAATCTACAAGCAAAAAAAAAAAAACTTTATTCAAAATAAGTTATTAAAATTTTACAGTTAATGTTTTAAAAAACCTAGATGTCTGAATGTCAAAATATAGTTTAAAATTATTCATATCATTGGATAAAATGTTCTCTTGGTTTTAGAAAATTAACAATAAATATTTTTCCCCGACGCTAATAAGCGAGATCAGTTATGCTGCTTTTACATTTAAACAAAAGGGTACATACGAAAAGAAATATTTTATAAATTTTAAGAAAAGCTCTTCTGTTAGATGAAATTTAGTTTTGTTACAAGATAAACATTTACATGGAAAACATTGACATGGCTGTTAAAAATTTTAAATTTTATTTTTTATATTTAGATCAGTATCTATAAAACTATTTTATACTATAAAAATTAAAGATGTAAGCAATCTCCGTCTAGAAGAATATATTCACTTAAAATATTTTAAAATACTTTTTTTTATATATAAAAATGTTTTTTGCTGAAATATTGATTTGTAACATTAATATTGTTCTAAATTTGAGTTAGAAGAATTGTGACTAAAACTCGTATTGGCACAGTTTCAAAGTCGAAAATTTCGTAGATTTAAACTGTCAATTCTAATTCTACTCACAAAAGTAACCGATAAGGTTATCAGTTTAAGTACATCCCATTTTCTCTCATTCTTTCAATGAAGGACAAATTCCCGAAAAAGCCTTCCGAAGTTCAAATAACCGTTATTTGTTACGTATAAGTATTAAGTAATTCTATTGCATAACTTCAAGTTTTCAAAAAACAAAAAGGATGACAAAATAACTTTATGTTAAAAGAAATAGAGCTAAACCTATTAAATTTCCTTCTGTTTTGAATGCGATAAGTGAATTCTTACCAAGGATTTAAGATAATGATGCGGGAAAAAATTCAATAAGTTATAAAAGCATGTCATCAAAGAGAAATGATGATATAGTTATATGGAAATGAATAAAATAATTTATTACTCACGAGATGAACACAGGTTTAAACTGTCACAAGCTTCGCGTAAACTAGATAAGTTTTTTTTTAGTCCAATATATATAATACACATAATAATGATAAAGAAAAGTAATTTAAATGAACGTGTCTATAATTTGAAGATAAAATAAAAGTTTAAAATTAAAAAGCATTGCTTTTCTTTTCCAATTCTCTCCTTTTTAAAATTTTGTATTAAATATAACTTAGTAAATTAACTCGAGGAAATGAGCTTTATTCGTAGTCAATCAAACATTGTCTCAGAATTTAGGACATCATTTTAAACATTATTAAAATCTACTAAATATTGAGATTTGATCAAAATCACTCCTTAAATGTTAAAGTTTTTATTCAACATCAATTTGATAGTTAACTCTAAATTACGGTTTAATGTAAATTTTTAAATAATATTTTTCTTTTCATTTGTATATGCATTACACTGCACTCACACTTTGAAACATAATAAATGAATATTCGTGAACATTTTATTGCTAGCAGAAAATGCATTTATTTACAACTTTTGTAAAATCATTCGAAAAAAATTTATGAATACATAATATTTTAACACCTAAATTTGTATCAAAAGAGAGAAATAATCATATAAACATGAAGTTCAATTAAATAACTTTGTTCAGTATAAATGTAATACACAGTTCAAAAAATAATAAAAAAAAAACTATTCTTAAAACATCTAAAAATGACAAATTAATGAGATATTATTGTTATTAATGTGAAATCATTAAAGCAGGATATTTTCACTATGCTTTAATAAGCTAAAATACATGATTTAGAATGATATGGTACTTTATTGAGATTATCTTTACATACTTTATAATCTTTACAATTAATAGAATGTATACTATTAATACTATCAAACATAATGATAATGGATCTGGAAAGATCAGTCCATTTCTTTATGATTTCCAAGAGAATCAAACAGCAGCAAGTATTTAAGTGAGCTATTGAAATTCTTTTCCTCATACTTGTTGTCATGAAATATGGACCAATATGAAGAGGTTCTTTTAGGAATTACCGCAGTTCAGAAGCAGGACTGAAGGTTTCGCATTCAACAGTTGAACGCATTTGACAAGAGAAATTCATTTTGAGTTTTTTCTTACTATAGGCATATTTGTTAAGGCAAGCTCTTGCAAATTTTTAAGTTTCGTCTTTGTGATACGGAAAAATAGCCTTTTTATCTGAATAATAATCCTTCCATAAGCAATCTATAGTGTGCGCAATTATTTTATTGTTCAGCTGCTTGGTTACATGTGGTTTCAAATAACTTTCCAATTTAGAAAATATCTGTTGAAAATGTTAGAATTTTGTTTAAATATTAATTCTATCTCTTCTGAGGAAATATGAAGCCCTTCAAAATTAAGAAAATTGTCATATCATTAAAATAATTTTTTATTTCTTAAAATGTAGTTGATAATTTTGAAATTTATCTGTTGGTGGTTAGCAAGCAAATAATTTTAGAAACGAACTCTAAGGAAAAATAAATTTGTAAGTAAAGAAACTAGACAATACAAGCATATACATTTCTGTATGCTTCTAAATTTTAAACACAATTTTTTGTTAATTATATATTTTTATGATATCATATGTTTATTTAGTTAACAATGTAAACAAATAAAAGCAGAAAATACAGTAAGGAAATTACATATCAAAACTGATGAACATAAAGCTGATAAATCATATTTAGAACAGAGCCATTAAAGTTAACTTTCATGATTTTTAACTTTGTATTTGATTTGATATAAGATAAATAGCAATAGACAAAATATCGATAAAAAACGAAATCCAGCATAGAATAAGATTTCTAGAAATTCTCAACCGCTTATAATTTTCAAATATTTACAAGGAAACTAAGTTTTAACTCGGCTATGATAGCCAATTAAAATACATTTAACTACATAATACTCTATAGCCTTATAATAAAACTTATAAAATGTTTTCCATCATCGGAACCATCGAACCGGAACACTTTTATTACGTAGCCGTTACTTTTTCATGTATTCAAACAAATATTTATGTATTAGAGTTGAAATACGATTAATTTGAAATGATTCATAGTTACAGAAAAGGAGTCATTAATGACTAATTATCGATTAGAGATCATAAATTATTGTTAGTTACTTTGCTTGCAGCATATTTAAAACTGATTATTTTCTTGAAAACAATCAATCTTTAAACAAAACTTCTGAGTACTTATAGCTTTTAAAATTGAGGTGCAATATAATGAATTACAAAATTACTGATGAATTCCAATTACAAAGCTGTAATGACATACATCAGCAGTAAATTTAGAATATAAATAAAAATCAGGAACAGAGTTTGAAGCATAAGCTCGAACACTGCTTTGATGAAATAATTAAAACACATTTTTCACTTAATATTAATAAGATAAAATACAAAAAAATATATTCAATTAAGTTATTAATTTCAAAATTGCTTACTTGATCTTAAATAGAACATAGAACAGTCGTTTTATATGTATTGACAGAGAGTAAATTCAAATAAGACGTAAAGTTCAAATTACATTCTAAACCACCGGCAATATTAATACTCGAAATCGCAGTTAAATCTTAGAAATGTTGGACAAGCTTAATAAACAACCACCTGGTGTGGTAAAAAGATTACTATCTCATATCTTTAAAAAATGCAGGGATAAAAAGATTTACAAAGACTTTTACTGTTTTAATTTCATTGAAACTATTGGATTGTTTATAGTTTTCTTTTGATTTGTGCCCATGATTGCTAAAATTTACGTACATTCTTTTTGTGGAGAAAAAAATTTATTTTATTCATTCTTATTGTATACAGAATATAATAGAGACTTTTTTTTAATAATTCTTTTATTCGAAAACATTTAAGAAAAATTTAACCACCATATAAGAACTAATGATTTCCTTTATTCGATCAATAAAGAAATGATATTAATTAATTAACAATTTCAAAAATTTCCTTTTAAATCAATACAAAATCACTTACTTCACTTTTGAAAATAATAAATCAGACACTGAGATTTTATTCCAAGTTGATCCAAGAAATTCTTGACATATTTTCAAAGCTTCCTCTTTTATATCATTTTCATTTAATTTAACTGTAGAAGAATCCATGCTAAGTCTTGAACTCCCCGTAGAGAGAAGCAGAAATCAGAGTATGTAAAGATGCGAGAGCACGTCACAAGAAGTGAATTCAAAAGTCGCAATCTTTTCTAGCAGGAAAAGATTATTCGTCAGTTGAAAAATTCCCAACCCAAGTAGTAATTTGGAGATAAAACGGGCTGTTTATTGAGTCCATAAAATAGGTTATCATTGGGATCACGTGCACCAGAAGGTGTTAAGAAAGTTTCCAACTCTGATAGATATGATTTATTGCTTTATGACCCTTGATTTTACAATTTATCTACAACGTTCACAAAAATTTTGCTATGTGTTTTGATTTAAGAAGCATACATTTTTGAGTTTGAGATGCAATATTATGTGTACATGAGTAGTTTAAGTATAAATTACTGTAATAAAAATCGTTTCGAAAAATATGAAAGATAAGAAACCAAAATAATTATTTTTTTATAAATTTTAATCTTTTTAAATTTTATTTAGATAGCAGGCATGTGCATGTTAAAAGAGAGTATGAAAAGTAATTTTTATTTATTATGAATCTAATTTCTAGCATTCAGGATAATTTTGCATGATAAAATTTTGAAATTTTGGCAACAAATCAGAAACTGAAAGCTATTAGTGTAAGTTGGCAATGAATATAAAGAATTTTCAGCTTTGGGTATCAGATTTAGATTACAAGATATAAACAGAGTTTTTTTATTTTTTAATTTGAAAATTAACATTAGCTTAGATAATATTTTAAATTATGTAAATAAAATATTCATTGCAATAAATTTTTTATTTTTAAGAAACTTAATAGAATTAACTACCTACAAACAAGTATTTCTACTACTAAGTGTTACTTATAACAAATATTTACTTAATTAAAGATTACCATTATTAAATACTACTTAATAAAGATTTACTTCCCTATCATTCGTATGATTTATCTCATCTAAATTTATAATTTAGAAATTTACAAACATATTTTAACACTCTCATTCGGTAACTGATGAAAGGTGGTTTTTGTTATGTTTGTGACCAAGAGAAAAGTTTGTTTGAAACATTATAAAACTCTATAATTCAAATCATAAAATTGTTTATAATATTTTTGTTTTGTCTGTAAACTTTTAAATAAATAAACAATTGGGTTAGAGAATAATTATTTTATAATCATTGTAGTTTATTTCGAATAAAAAAATAATCCTAACTTGATTATTTTGATTAATCAGACATGGACGCGAAATTTAATTTTACTTCGCATGCTTGGTAGATTATTATATGTATTTTTATAAATAAATATTGAAAAATTTTATATTTCCTCAGAGAATAAGTATATGAAATCAATAATTTTCTTCTTAAGCTGCATTAGCATTTGAGGTAATATAATAGAATACAAAAGCGTTTTAATTATATTTGTAAATTTTCAATCACCAAATTTGAATCATTTCCTTATATATTAGAAATTATGAATTACATAAAAAATACACTTTTAGATAACATTTCTTCATCAGGGTCTTAATCAAGATCTTTTTAGCATCTAAGAGAAAGCATGTTTATAATTATTACATAGTACATAATAAAAGCCTTAACTTCAGTCGTTAAACAAATAATTGTTATCAAGCTTTATAAAAATATTCCAAAGAAAGTAGTTGATGAAAGGAAAACTTTTACATAAATACCTTATTTTTTAATAGCAAAATGCAAGAAAACTATAATGTTAACTGTAATTATGAACAGGCATGTATATTTGTTTTACACGTTGAAAGATACTTATTCAACTATTTACTTTGAGAAGTTATGAAACAGCTTCTTTAAATTATTTTAGTATTAATCTAGTATTAAATAATTAGCTGGTATTAATTTTTAAGTAGAAACTTTAATTGCACTGTAATTGATTAATTATTTCCTTTTTCTGAGGAAAATTCAAACGCTGTTTCTTAACATTTGCTAATAAGCCGAAAGATGGCGGAGAGGTTAACGTCCTAACTTCGAAGCAGTAGGTTTCGGTTTCAAATTTTGGTCGGGCATGGATGTCCCCCCCCCTCTCTATGCGTGTTTCTTTATCCCTTCCCTTTCGGAGCGAAATGGCACACCTAGTGGGTGCCCCATTGTATAAGATGTCATCACATTCACCTTTTGTAGCGTTGAATAAGTATATCCTTTGTAGAGCCGAGCATTAGAAAAAAAAACTTTTCCTAATTCAAATCAAAACTAATGTACAATTCCTTTAGCTATAAGTAAGCGGTAGCTTCAAATATTAAGTATTAATATTTAATAATTAAACATAATTTTAAAAATAATTAAGTACATAAAAGCTACTTAATTTTAATTTTAAAGTTGAGTATAAATAGCACTCATATTTAATTTTAAGTTACGATTAATTTAATATTGAATTATTTTTGGGGAAAAGAATTTACAGAAATCAAATTTGTTTAAAAAAATGATTAAATAATTATCTGAAATAAGTAATTGGGGGAAATGCATGGATGTACACATTTTGGATTAAATTATATAATTATTTTACAGTCAAATCACGTAATATCAATTAAAGGTATTACCACCCAATGAACACTGTATTGAGAATATTACGATTAAAGCTTTCATTATGAAATTTAAAATTTATTTAAATCTTAATAAATATATTTTTAAAATATTTTTACACGAATGAATTTTTTGGTCAGATTTAGAGAAATACATAATATAAAATTTAACTGTGAATTAACTAATCAATTAAAAGACCAGATTAATAGCCAGGGTCTGTTGAAAATCATCCGTAAATAATATAAAAATTCCAACTTTTTTGAAAAACACATTTAGAATATATGTAAATAAAGAATATGGATGCATGTTGCTCATTTTATAAATTTCTTATAGTAAAACTACCCATTCATCTTTTATTTTTCATTCCATTTAACTTTATTATTCTCAAGAAACGTAAATAACTCAAACAACGAAAATTGGTGGCAATAAATTCCCTGTTCATCACTTATAAAAATAATTTTTGAAATGACATAGCACACGATGGTCCAGTTAAAGATTTTAGTTCACTTAAAATTGCGAATTTTCATCATGAAAAATTACATTATTTGAAAGTTCTGTTTCAAGGTGGTATAATATCTATGGATTTCTCAACTGAACTTCAGACTTTAAAACATTTCACTTAAATTTATTATCTGAAATGTTTATTTTGAAATTATTTAAACATACAGAGTCAAGAAGTTTGTCGGTTAAATTTATTCTGACTAAAATAACAATGATTGTAAAGTGAGAATCATTTGAAAATCAATGAATATTAATAGAAAACCTGAGAATATTATGTTAAAATCTTCAAAGACTTAATTGTATTTTAAAAATATTTTAATATTAATGTAATAAGGAATAATAATCTTAAAGAATTAAATATAATAGATATTTATCAATAATATGTTAAATAAAGCAAGTAATTCCTTTGATTTAATAATAATATAATAGTAGCAAACATAATAATCCTCAAAAATTGTCAAAATATTTTGATATTCAAAATAAATTTAATGCTGAGTTTTCTAAATAGTTATTTCACATTCAATAAAAAAGACCAACTGACGTTATTATGAATGGTTTACTATATTTAAGATCCAATGGAAGTAGAAATATACATAATTTTTTTATAAACAAGTAATGATAAAAAAAAGTTTTGTCAAAAAGATAGCATATTGTTGATGTTATATCTTCCAAATTTATCTAAATATCTGCATTCAAAATAAGCAGCAACATTTTAAAACAATATGTTTCATTCAATATAAAGAACAAATGTCAAAAAAGTGTAATAAAGTAAAATTTTAAAATTTATGATAAATTTATTAAATTAACAATTCATGTGCGTTTGTAAATGTCGTATAAGGCTACATTTATGCTTGTATCGCTTTTCACAAAAAGAACACATAAAAGGTTTGCTTGCAGAATGCGTAACCATGTGTCCTTTTAAGTGATATTTTCTTTTGCAACTGAAAGGACATAAAGTACATTTGAAATTACGAATGCTGGAATGCATCACTGTATGCATCATTAAAGTCGATATCCTGAATGTGTGATAGGAACAGTGATGGCACTTGAATGGTGGTCCTCCATAATGTTTTTCCATATGGCGATAAAATTCTCTATTGTAGGTAGACACAAAATGGCAAAATTCACACGGGTATTCAACATTCTCGTTATGTCTTAATTTGTGTTGCGCTATTTTTTCCTTACGATCACTGGTGTAAAAGCACTGGTTACACGCAAATCTCTTTTCTTTCGAATTTTGGACGACTGCAATTTTCGAGGACTTATGAGCTTTGGCCATTTTTTCGTTTTGTATTATTGAAACTGGTAGGGAATCAGGGTTGCTTTCTATTGAGATATGATTCCTCTTCCAAGTGTTGGAATTATGGTTTATCTTGAGGACTGGTGATAGATTAATGTATTTGGTATCTACGTGAATCAATGACTCACAGTTTACTGAATTTAAAGGAGAATCAAGAGGGATCCTTTCCGGAATCAGATTCATCTTCCAATCTTGTAAGTTATTTGGCAATTGGAAAGCTTTTAATTTAGCAGACTTATATGGATTCTTTTCTATTGGACATGACGAGAAATTAGAATTGTCTTCCCATTTTTCTGGAAAAAGATCATCCTCCCATTTGTAGATATCATCTGTCAGAGAAAGATCCGATAATTGCTTTGTGGACTTGTCAAGTAATATTTGATCAGAGGATCCCAATTTTGCTTGATTTTCTAGACATTCAAAATAATTATCTTCTGGAATTGAATTTTCTTTCCATGTGGTGAAAGGATCTGTCATTGTAAAATTTAATAATTGTTCTGTACTATGATTTGTATCACATGAATCTGGCTTTATTTCATTTGGTGGAAAAGTTGGCTGAATCTCTTCTATGAATACTGGTTCTGCATTCCGAAAGTCATTTTGTAATGCGAATGCCTGTAGTAAGCTTGTAGAGTGAATCTGACCGTCGAAATTTGGTATCAATGGATTGGATGGAAAATTAGCATATGGATCTTTTATATATGGATTATTTACTTCTATATAAATATCATCTTTTAATGAAAGTTTTGATAACAATCTCGTTGCATCTTCAACACAATTTAAAGTTGAAGAATGAAAATTGTATGTTCTGTACACATCAAAAGACATATGGTTAGATGCTTTCAAAAATTCATGAATGTCAGAAGCCATAATCTGTAAGAATAAATGAATATCATAATTTCTCAACACACACACAAAATTAAATACAAATAAAATATTTTTATAGTTGAAAAAATACATCAATAAATACAACCATATGATGGTACATTTTCCATGTATCATGGGAAATTCTTAAAAAACACAAGAAGCATTTAGGTTGCTATATTATTCCACATGGGTTTTTGTAATTGTTCAGTTTATGATAATTACTATAGATTCCTCGTAATTTGTTTGCCCATTAAACAATAATTTACCTATTAAAGTCTTTTTAATAAATTTATCTAGGTGTGTATTATTATTGCTGAAAAACAAATGCAAACAAAAAAAATCTGTTATATAAAACGTTAAAATAATTCTTGTTCAGAATCATTTTTAATTTGCTCTTCTTCCTATTTACAAATACATAGGACTAAATTTATGAAATTTAAAGCATATTGTTTATATTGTTTTATCACCAAGTAATTTGTAATTTGTAAAAATATGAATTTTTCTATAAATTTTTATTTATTTTAAAAATGTTTTTCATTTATTTTAAAAACGTAAAGTTTTTAATGGAAATGTATTAAAAATTACGATAACAGTTTAAAAAATGGTAAAAGTATCATTATGTTATGGTTGCGTAAAGAGTCTTATAATTATCATGATATTAATTATACAATATAAAGTAAATGGAACATTATGCACTATATGAAAAGGAAACTATAACACTATTATCTGTTTTAAAAAATGACTCAATGTTGGAAACATGCTTACCATACAACTATAAATTTATGAGGACAAATTCAACGCTGATGTTTATATGTATACTATTCATTGGTAAGGAATGTTTACTATTTGGTAAAAAGTAAGAGTATCTTATATTTCAAAATAATCTCTGGATTTATATGCATTAAAGAAAATGGTATTTGAAAATATAATTTTACCTAAATACGCTACCTCGTAGAAAGGCAAATTTGATCATTTAGCAATGAAATAAGATTTAAAATTAAAGAATATCATTAAACATTTTTAAAAAATATTTCTTCTAATACAATATAGCGATATATCTTCTTACATTCTTGTAATATGAGCTGTAAATCTTTTACAGGTAGTTTTCTCTCACTGAAATGATGATTTTATGCACTTCATCTCATTCATAGATATTGAGTTAATTTGGAGAATTATAAGACATCCGTCTATTGTATGAATGCCCGAAGTTTAAGTAAGGTAATTTTGTTTTCAGAATATAAGCCCCCAATTTTAATTTCTTCAGAAGAAAAATATTTTCTATGCACAATGAAAGAATTGTTCAAAAATTAAGTAATTTGCAAAACTTTTAATAATTTATTTATTTGTGATTTCCTATATTTTTTCGAATAATTGAAACTGATATGTTAAAAATAAAGAATTGCTTATGAATAAAACTAATATTATAATTATTGTTCAGTCAAAACAATATTATTTTGTTAATTATTAATATTTATATATCTGCTTGTTAAAGTTTCGGTGGTTTTGCTGATAAAAAATACTTAACGCAATCAGTTAATAGTTTTAATTATTTGTAATTCATCAATCAGTAATTAGTAATTTTAATTTTCTTACTGTCAAATGGACCTATGAAACAGCACTTTACTCGAATGTCTTCACCATACACTCTCAACGCGCATAGTAACTCTTAATATCACAGTCGTTGGCGAGAATATGAAAATAATGTTTTTCAACACCAAACTATTAAAAATCTATTTTTTAAGACGTGATCACATAGATTAAATAGTAGGTTAGAAATTTCCTTAAGCTTCTTTCACTTTTCAAACACTTATTACATAACTATATATAAGTACATTTTTATTATATGGAAAATTTTACTTATCTTTTTTCTTTTCGAAATTATCTTTATCCTGCATAAAAGCAAATATTATTTAGTTGAATTTAATAATATATATTTGCTAATAAACACCATTAGCACATATCATAAGAAAACTAGTTAGATTTATATGTTTTGTTAAATATTTGTATTTCTAATTCAATATTTAGTTGCAGTAAGGTATTTTGGGAAATATATTGAAGTGTATATTTATTTTAAGTAGTAATCAACCAAAATTGCCTTTACCTGTATCAAATCACCAACAAAATTCAGATCAGCTGTTACATATGGATAATGAATTTAAAATATGATTGCCTTAGAGCGCCACTTTTTTGTTACTATGGATTTGAGCACCAGAAATCTATTGTCATTTATTCATGAGTGTCAAAGCATAATTTGAAGCATAATCAAATCATAATTACTCAACAGGATGCAGGCTTTTAAACACCCTAGATGATTCATTCGTCTCGACCGAAATTCTTCCAAAGTATTTTATTTTAAATATATATTAGATTGTGATGTAAGCAATAGGAAAAAAACAAAAATGTTAAATTTTATCCTTATTTATTATACTTAGTACCTCGAAATTCTTTTTATTATGACAGTTTTATGGATACTCAGTTAAAGTTGAAAACAGAAAGTGATAAGTATCTAATTGCATCGAATTCTCTGAACTATTGTCAAAAATAAAATGCAACGTAACATAAAATATGATAAAATTTATGTCATGTCACAACGGCAATAAATATTGTATTGAACAAAAAATAAAAGTTTATTTACTAATATTTTTATGTACGATGAGAAGTAAAATAGAAGTTTTGTTTAGTAAGAAAAATCAGCATTTTAAATATCATTTATACAAACTACTGTACTTGAATTAAATGAAATAATGAAAGCATTTTTATGTTATGTAAATCATAAAATATATAATTATTGCATCATAAAATTTGCCTTTTCCTTTTCTTCATCCCATTTTTTTTCACAATTTTTTTTAACAATATGAACTTGAACTATTATATATATATATATATATATATATATATATATATATATATATATATATATATATATATATATATATATATATATATATATATATATATATATATATATATAAATATATATATATATATACATACATATATATATATATATATATATATATATATATATATATATATATATATATATATATATATATATATATATATATATATATATATATATATATATATATATATATATATATATATGAGATAGAAATTATTAATAAATTATTATTTCATATAAAAGTGATGGGACTTTTAAAATACTTTAAGATAACTAAGTATTTTTTTGACATCCCTATCTGATCCATACAATTTATAAGAAAATACTATTTGTTTTCCAAAACAGCAGTAAAATGTAAGTTGTTTTGATGTTTTTTCAACTGCTGGAATGAACACTGAATTTTTAATTAAATCCATCTAGTTCATTAATTAATCTACCTAGTTTATATTTTTGAATTTGTAGAGTAAACTAAGGGTTCATCATGGAGTAGTATCTGGACGCCCCAGTTTACAGCAAAATGTCCCGTGTTCTATCCCAGCTGCTGTTAAACAACGGAAAGAGATATTGCGGTTCCGCATTCACGTCTGAAGGAATGCTTGTTTGGGAAATCTTCATATTTCCTTTCTTGTGACATGTAAATCTCTTGAAACTAATTTAGGAAGTCAGTTAATTAGTGGACATCAAAATGTCTTACAACAGCCTTTGGACCTCAGGCCACAACGTGGTGTCATAAGTAAATTTGGAGTTGTTTCTTCAGCTACTTTGAGTTAAGTGTGACGGTATGATCATATTTCATGTTTTAAAAAGGAAAGTAAATTAAGAGTTTTCGGAGTTAGTTAATCGATTGGCACTGTAATGCTGTTTTTTTTTATAAATATTTAAAATAATTTTCTGCTGATGGTTGAGTGGTTAGCGTTCCTGACTTCTAAATTGTTGATTCCGGAATCGAATCCTGGTTTAGACATGGATATTTCTTTTCTCTGTATTTTATCATCCTTTCTTCTGAGATGATGAATGAGTCTGGCCAAACATATATTCAGGTTTTTGTTGGAGTGACTCATGTTACTCAACTTCTTGACTTGTTTCATAGATGTTCACCGGGAAACGATACATGAATAGCAGTTTCTGGATTTGCTGTAGCTAAGAGATAGTAACCTAATGACCGCAGTTGGTAAAAAAACAACATTTTATAAAGGAGTATGTAAATTAGAAGTTTTCTTAGGAGCCTAATAGTAGGATGGGATTCTTTGGATTAGAAAGTCTCTCGGATTTGATCCTAACCACTATTAACCAATAGAGCATGGGTGTTGCGTTTGTGTTTTCTGCACCACACACATTTATCGGATAAGGGCTTTTTTTCCATATAACTGACACCTGAATGGCAACCATTGCCTAAGTAAAATCTTCTCGGAAGGACGAATTTTATTTGGTGTTTAAATGCTTTAAAATAGGATTAGGTTGCTAAGTTATACTTAGCAAAAATAATTAGATGTTATACTTCTAATTATTTTAATTAGAAATGCTCACTTGCATGATTTATTTTATATCAATTAATCTTTAATAGAAAATAAGATGTTACCCAAATCTATAATTAATAGCACAGTTACATTAAGCAAATGTTATTTAAAGATATTTTCAAAATGTATTAGATAGTGTCTGATAGAGTTATGGTTATCAACACTTCGTTATTGATCATGTTATAAGAAATGTAGAAATATATTAAACCATCCAGCCAGTAATAAAAAAAAATGAAATATAATACGAATAAGCTCAGCATTCATTTATCTATTCATGGCAAAGACAGTACCTCAAATATCATATATTGGGATGAAATGACTATAGAATTTATTATTTTTAATTTAAAACTTCATATTGACATGGAGTATGTAAAGGAGTATTTAAACTATTGAAAAGAGTTTGGCGCGTGGATGCTATGAAGTCATTATTTAAATTTATAATATTTTTTATTTGCTACATATGATCAGTAATCAAAAGTTACCAAGATGTCAAAGGAATATTCATCACAATCTATTTTCTAAGCACAGTAGTTGTAGCAAATTATAAAGGAAGCATGTTCCTATGGGGGACCTGGAGATTCCGACGACTGAGATTTCTTGTTCTTCCAATCACTGAATCTATCATTTCCATGACGTGTGTAAGCTAAAGGGTGAATGATACTGATATATGCTACAGATATGACATTATCATTTGTTATTGCATACTTTATACGTGAATCTAGGTCATTATAATGCCATTAAGTTTCATGCGAAGTAGTCGGATATCATCAATACTACAATCAAAACAATGTCTTCATGTTGCGTGGAATGTCAAATGAAGTCATCATGGACTTCTTGTTATAAGCAAATGAATGTAGATTTTTTCTTTACTTCTAGCGAACGTAAACGAAATATTATCGTTAAAAAATCATGAATTATCAAGGGGTATAACCCTGTATAATAATATGCTGCAGTTTTTGTAATAAGATCCCATTACCAATGAAGATTTGATCCTATTGAGAGAGAGAGAGAGAGAGTACAATTCCGTCAATTTAATTGGCACCCGACTACAAGCCAGATGCACAATTAGGAAAATAGCAATTACATGTTTTTATCATTTAAAACTAACTTCATTAGAATAAATAATCAATAAACTACTCGTGTGCTTTTCGCAACTTCTAGATTTATGCATTAATCTACACATCATGATGGCACATTGTTTCAAATAAATACTATTACTCTACAGCACACATAAGTACATCAAATATGTTATGATGCATGTTAAATATTTTTGACATTAATGTTTCTTCAAATTAAAATTTTTTTTAAAAAATAAGGTGAAATAAATTAATTGAAACTTTAATTTAATAAAAAGTTGATATTATTATACATATTTTTTATAATAAGATTTTTTTCACCCACATGCCTTTTTTCAACTTTTAATGAATTTATAAGAAAAGAATGAAAAAAGTGCTTCCTTTTTCCATAATTTACTAATGATACAGGATGTATTACTGTTAGGTTTAAAATCAATAAATGTACATAATTTGTGAACCATAAATTTTTGTGTAAAAGTATTTGGCATTATTTCTTTGGTAGTCAAACCTGGATAGAAAGAAATCAAGATCATAATTACTATAAGTAAACCCAATTATATTTTCAAGCTTGTAGTCAATAGAATTTTTTAAATGATATTATAATAATAAACTTCTTATGTATTTAAATATAAATCAATTGATGTTTAATATTAATTACTTAAATGAAACAATATAAATTACTTCCAAATTTTATTTTTTAAATAAATGTAACTTTACATCTTAGGAAATACATTTATTCAACTTAATTATAAATGAAAACAAAAAAAAATTGCTACTAAGTATTAATAAATTTTTCTTTGAGTTGCACTAATGATTGCATTTTCAAATGAAAGATAAATTTGTATAAAAAGTATTAATGAGATAAATTTATCCTTAAAAAATACAGCTTAGGCTTTGCTAATTGGTAAAATTATGAGTTTATGTTTTAACTGGAAGACAGAAGTATTACCCGATTGAATACCATCGCAAACAAGAATAGGAAAAAATTACTTAAAATATTTTTTATTTTTTAATGAGAAAAGATTATATAAACATATTCTGATGATTATTTGACTCAGATTTTTATATCTCTGTCAAAGAATTTTAACTTTTGAGATCATTATTGTTTTTTTCTTTTTTTTTACTTTCTGAGAAATCTAGATTGTTTTTAAATTCAGCCAATATATATGCAGAATACCTGAATTGCATTTTTTTATAAATTTGATATTATAAGAGAAGTTTTAATGAGTTATGAAAGTTTAAAATGAAGATCAGATCAATTATAAATATAATTAAAATAGAAGTATCTTTTTGAGTCATCCTAATATTGTTTCACTTCATTTACTTTTGTATATGTTTAATATTGAAATAAAGTTTTATTTTATAAATTATCAAAACTAGTTTTCATGGAAAAGATAATAACATTACCCTGATAATAATTACAATGAATTTATAGTTTAAAATAAATTAATTTGAATATAAATTACTTGGAAAATGTGAGAAATTAATGAGCAGTTTTATTATGAAAGTGTTACAAAAATTTTTTTCTAATAGATTACATTAGATATTCATATACGGTTATTTAAAATTAGCATTATTTTTTATGAAAATACGTTTGAACCTGAAAGATATTAAAGCCATTTTAGATAAATATTCAAAAAGTTAAAAAAAAATGAATATTTTAAATTCCCTTACCGTTTAAAAATTTCGAAATACATTATCAAATTTTACACGCGTGTGTTCTCGTATTAGAGTGTTCTTTAATTTCATATTTATTCTTTTTGATAAATTTTGTGGAATAATTATAATTTTCAAACAAATTTACTAATGACATTTTTTCTAGTTGTTTGTGATAAATTTTTCAATAGAATTATGAATGGTTTCTTGCATTTTTATTTAGAATGTTTTCCTAATGCTATTTTCAAATATGGGATCCCGGAGATTTATTTACTATGCTGTTTGGAATATAAAATACCTTTTCGATTACTACCACAATCATAGTTTGTTATCTATGGAATACAAAGATTCAAAGGATGTTAAAACCTCCAACAACTATCTTAGGTTTTTAAGCTATCCACTAAAAAAATTCAAATTATTTGCATATTTCATATAAAAATTATTTACAAATATAAGTTTACAATTTTCAATTAAATTGTTGAATTTCTAATTTTCCCAAGGTAAATATATTTTTTATTTTATTCTGATATATTTTAATTAGATTCATTTGGAAACAGCTTGTTGAATATAAACTAACTTGATTTTACTTCCTTTATACAGTTTGCTTCCACAATAAGTAACTAATATTTCTGCAATTAAACTAGATATTTCTTTGTATTTCCATTCAAGAATTAATAAGTTTTAATTGGTTAGACATTGCACATTTTTACATTGATAATTTTTTCAGGAAAATGTGCTTAAGATATTAATTAGATTCGCTTCTATTAATTTTGAGGTGTATAAAATTTACACCATAAATTAAGTCATTTTTGACAAATATGAGTCTGAAACTCAATGAATAATTTTGAAACGAATCAATTCAATCAATTTTTTTTTCATTTGCTTATGATAATTTAATTATTTTTTGGAAATGATAGTAACAATATGTTAAATTTGAGTAGGAAAATTAAATGTAATTTTATTGATATATAAAACGGATAAGGATTAAAAATTTGTTCGTGATTTTTAAGAATTTCTTAAGTAAGTATCGTTTCTAAAATGTTACTATAAATCAATAAATATATAATTAGACATTAATATGCGTTATTCCTAGTGACATTTTGAAAAAATGAATCTGGAAAACTATTTACCTTTAATATGTGTAAATGGTAAACATAAAACTATTCTCCAAATAGTTTTAAATATGTTACTAAAGTTAAATTACACAAAACTATACTGCAAATAGTTTTAAATATGATACTAAAATTAAACAAAATGAAGATAAATGCTACACTTCTGTTTGTATGTATAATTATATGCAGGATTGTTTAAAAAATATCCCCATTTTCTCTCATAAGATACGGGGATATAATATAATAGAATGAAAAATCTTCTATAAAATCAATGTTCTTTATAGGGTAAATTCATTATGATAATATCTAATATCTGACGGTTATAAATTGTAACACAATAGCTTTTGAATATGAATTTATTTTTTAAATTCTATAGTTTATGTCGTTTTAGGAAAAATGTTGACAAAACTACATAATGAGAGTTTTATTGATGTAATCAGGCTATTAGAAAAATCTAAATGAACTTGAAATTACATTGAACTGAAAACGTTTGATAATTTATTTTAGTTGAAAATATTTAGAGAGAAGAGAATAAAACGTATGTCAAAACATAATTTAAATTGCAATTAGTTCAATATAAGAAATAATTTAATATAATAAATAGCTTAAAGGGCATGCTATTATAAAAACTATTCGTGATATTGTAAATTTTAACCGATTCAAATTATTGATACGAAAATAATAATGAGTGTAAAATTTTTATTCTAAGATAAATATATGACCAATTTCAAGCAACAAAATATTTTTAAGAAATTTTATATGTTGTTGAAGAGTTAAGGAATATTAGCTACAATGTTAAATAAACAACAGGTAAAGTTGTGAAGTATAAGAAGTTTTAGAGTTCTCATATTTCTGAACTCATATATTTCACAACTTTGAATTTTAGTCTACACAGTTTCATTGTGAAGTAACGAAACAAATGTAGTAGGAGAGTGAAAAAAACAAAAACAAAAAAAAAATTCTCCTTTTTCAACTTTTATTTACAATACGATTTTTCTTTACTAACAACGAACAATAATGAAAAAAATCCTTCGAAAGTTTCATACATGTTTATTTGATATTAGAAATTATGCAGGATTCTTCTAAATATTTTTTACAAAATAAAAAGAGTATCTTTTAAATAATTATTATAATTTTGAAAACAAGAAATAGAAATAAAAAAAGCAAGTAATAGACTGTAGGATAATGTAGGTGACAGAGAAGCCTAAATGTTTGAATAAGACTCTTTCTCAACCATCTCTTAATAAGGTAGCGTAGTTTACACAACTTTAATAGATAATTACATTATAAATTATATTTTTGTCTTACTCGATGAATCTTACTTTTTATATCAGAAAAGAAATTATTTATCCTCAGTTGCTTCTAAAGAACTATGTCATAAACATTTAAACATTCTAAAATAATTGAAACTTCATTTATTTTCAAGAATCTTCAGCATGTAATTTTCGAATATCCGCGTTATCGAATTATTCAATCGGCAGTTTAATCAGCAGTGTACTGCGTGTATAAGTTGCAAAAGCAAGTCTTCGAAGAAGTATAATAAAACAGATATATGCTCTAAATCACTTCCTTTATTCTTTTTGTGTCTATTGACTTCCACAAAATAAAAAAAAAAATCAATTAAAAATCTTGCTTTAGGAATGAACAGGAAACAGATATTGAAAGTAGAAGACATGGCTTTGTTTCTTCAAGGTATATTAATGGACAATAATTAGAAATCTTTTGATTTTTTTGTTCAAGGAGAATATGTTTTGAGTAAAGAAATATGAATTGTATAATTATAATGTTCTCTTTGATACTACTGAATTTGTATTGTTGTTAAAGTTTTTCAGTTGTTTAGTAATGTACTCATTGAATAAAAGTTTGGTGAAAAAGTGAAGCAAATCTTCTCTTATTAAGCACCATTATGTTGGAGAGTATTATGTATATTTCTCCATATTTGGAACTAGTTTCTTTATTTCTGAATGATAAAAAGAATAAAAGATTTTCGTAATAAAGCATATCCTCAAATGGCTGTCAACGTAACAAGTGTTGAAAGGCATAATTCTTATGATAACGTGATCTGCTTTTACGTTATTAAATTCTGGTCTAATATTTTACTGAACATTTAGTTATCCTATTATTAAATAATAACTTTTAAAAAATGTTAAGCATACTCTTAACCTTACCATATATATAAATAAAAAGTTTTTCTCAAAAATCTCCATACCATTGAAATTAAAATAATTCTTAAAATAAAACATTTTCAAAATAGACTTAAAATGCGAAAAATTATCCACTTAGAATTTATGCAATTAAAAATTAAATTATATCATCGAACATTCTTTAAAAAGAATTTTAACTTCTCTTTTAGTTTTAATCTTATTTCAATCTTAAATGTATTAAGAATGGAAAAAAAGTCTCACTTATCTTAAATATTGCTCTTAAAAGAAATTTGAAAAGATTTTATTTTATCTTTTAAAGTGGTTTTTATTTCTAAAACTAAACTATTAGTTTTGCAAAGAAGCAATTAAAACTTTTACTAGAAAGATTTCTGAATTAACTCAAAGAAAAATTTTTTTCTACCTCCCTCATTCGTGGTATCTGCCCTTTAATTATCAGAGATAAGTTTTTAATTATTTTGTTATTTTTCTATTTAACTTTTCTTTCATGATTATCAAAATTAGTTCAATTTTAGATGAAGTGGAATTTAAAGTTAGAGAGTTACACGAAGAAAAATTACGGTAAATATGGAAATTTATTTTCCTAAAACGATTCTGAATCCTAAAATGGAATTATTTTTATTAGCATTGATACAGCTGATATAAATTGTTTCTTATTGAGTAATAGACTTACTTACCGAGTGACAAAGCAATGTCTTAAAGGGAAAAATTAAATAATCTGTCTAAGCAGGTATAAGTGAAAGAATACATATCATTATAGTGTGTAGCACAAAGGTAGATTCAACATTTTATTCTTGTTCGTTTCACTTTTAAAAAGCATAATCCTATGTGTAGTTTACGATGATCTAAGTGTATCGATTGTGATGTACATCATCTATTGTATAACTTATATCAAAATTTTGTTTTAGCATATTTCGATCAAATTTACTATTTCAAATTGAACGCCAATCTCTTGATTTTTTTGCATGATTAAGTGGTTATAAAATTTTTTTAAAATGAAGAATGACACATGAAAATATAAAACGTTTTCTGCAAAATGACTCTTTGAATATAACTAAGTGATCTTCAAGTATATTTTGGAAAAATATTTAGCATGAAAATTAATAAATATTTAGTTATAAAAGTTAAAAGTTAACGACTATAGATCTTAAAGATAAATGACAGTGTGAATAGTTTTAAAGTTGAATTCTAAGATAATTTTTGTAAGCCTATAATTATATTAAAGTTACATACTTTGTTATTATTCTTTAGAATATAATACATTAAGTGAAATAGTTGTGTTCCATTACTATTTATTTCTATTAATTTTTATATATAATTTGTTATTCTTGTTAGTAACAAGCAAAAACGTACGATGCCAAAAAAATTGTTTTACCAGGTAATTTTAAGAGACTATTGGTGCATTAAAGTATAAAATTTAACACATTTTATGATTTTCAAAGTAATGACATATTTAGGATTGAAATAAAATTAAAACGAAATTTATTTATGTTATATCATTATTCAGCTGGTTGTATTTGAATACTTACCAGACTTTTTGACGTACTTATGCTTCTTCACAGTGTCTGAAATTAATTTATTTCTACTGGTATCAAATAATATATATATATATATATATATATATAAGCTATCTTGTTTATATAATGGGTTTCAAAACGAAAATAAAATTCATATATACATATGAAATAACTTATTGGAAAAACAGCTTTCTAAAACAAGAACTTCATGATAGGATAATAGGATAAGAATTTTGAAAAGATAATTTTATTTACAATTCGGTTTTAAATTTGATATCTTTTTTAATAATTTCTTTTTTCTTGCATAATTAATTGAAAAATATAATTTGTAATGAAAAAATAGGTTGCATATTTAGATTTGAATTCTTTTTACAAAAATGCCATATATTGTTGAAAAACTTGATATAAACTATAAAAATAATATTACTAACAGAAATAGTTATGTTAATATAAATTATTAAAAAACAGAATATATATATATATATATATATATATATATATATATATATATATATATATATATATATATATATATATATATATATATATATATATATATATATGTATATATATATATATATATATATATATATATATATATATATATATATATATATATATATATTACTTTCTTTATCTATTTTGTTTTTTACAATTTTTAGGATTTTTGCTGTTTCAGTAGTCAATTTTCTTTGATTAGTAATATTAAATAAATAATTCAAATCATGTACTAAATTTTAATTGGATTATGAATCTTAATATTTTAAGTTGCCTCTGAGCCCATAAAAGCGCTAAATGTGTCATACAGCGGAAATGTTTGCGTCAAAAATTTCGAGCCTTTTCATTCTAAAATTTATATATAACAGCATAATCTTCGGTATACATTATTAAAATGTGATTATTATAAATATTTCAAGAACGAGTTTCATTGAACAATATTTTAGAAAATAGATTTGAAGGGGAAAATGTTGTAGATATATAATATGGCTTATATTTTAAGATATCTTTGTGTTCATTCAACTTTTGGAGGAGTTAAGTATATGCCAAAAAGCTAAAAATTGAGAGAATAAAAAATTAAAATTATAAAATTTAAATGAAAATAGTAAGCCCGAAGTAAAGATTTTTGTTAATAAAATATTACTAAAATCATTAAAAAAAGCATGAAAAATTTATTGAAGTTTCAGAGCATCTATGATTATTTTGCTTTGGAATAAAATAATACATTTAAGAGTTTTTCATAAATTAATTTCTGAAACAAAACAAATGCTTTCCGAATATAGTTTTCACTGTAATTCATACTTTTCACTCTGACATTGAAGATTTTGTCAAAAAAAGCATGAAAAATTTATTGAAGTTGCAGAGCATCTACGATTATTTTGCTTAGAAATAAAATAATACATTTAAGAGTTTTTCATAAATTAATTTCTGAAACAAAACAAATGCTTTCCGAATATAGTTTTCACTGTAATTCATACTTTTCACTCTGACATTGAAGATTTTGTCAATTCAACAAAAAATTATTGATTAAAAATTACTAACCCAAGAAAAATTCTTTTGTTTCGTTAATTGAAATAATTACCATCAAATGAAAAAATCTTAAAATAAGAAAAAAATAAATGTCTTCTATATAAATCCAAATGTTCTTGTACTTTTCATTTATTAATCGATAAAATTTAATAAAAAAATGTGCTACTCCATACAAATAACGAAACATAAAATATGCTTTAATGTTATTGTTTTAAAAGTGAAAAATGTGTAGTTATTATACTCATTTGCTATTTATCATATACTGTTTAACTGCTGTACAATTATCTGTCTCATTTATTGCTTGATTTTTAAGTAAGATAATTAAACGTTAGTTTTAACAGTTATGGTGAGTTGGCGATATGGCGATAAATGGAAATGAAATCGTCTCGTTATTCTGAAAATCTCTTGGAATGAGTTTTATATATATATATATATATATATATATATATATATATATATATATATATATATATATATATATATATATATATATATATATATATATATATATATATATATATATATATATATATATATATATATATATATATATATTCTGAAGGTTTTAAGTTACTTTACTGGTTCAATGTCTTATAGTAAAATAACTTATATTATATTATAAATACTTTAGATCGAATTATAAAAATATTGATTTAATTCTTATTTCTGTGTAATATTTAGCCCAAAACACAAGAAAATAAATCTGTTAGTAAAGTGAATTTGTAAAAAAAAAAAAAAAGAAAGTGCAGACATCAAAAATTTTTTGCTTCAGTAGTTTGTTATACTTTTTGGAAAACTAAATATTTGTTTCGTTGTTGGGAAGAATGAGACTATCTTTCTCCAAATCCCGTCCACACATCTAACGCAAAACACTTTATGATCTCCTGACTGTAAAAATAAATCTAAAAACTCAATGCAATTCGCAAATACTTTTAGAAAATTGAAAATCTCAAGAAAGCTTTTTCATTTCCAGGTGATAAAATTCTGATATTGTTTCTTCCTTAATATTCTGGTTTTAGTCTGAGCTAAGATGGATTTTCTTTTTTTAATTCAAAAAATTATTATATACAAATATTATTCTAATTATTGGTTCAACATTTATTTATTTGTATCTTGGATATTATTTTTATTATATTTTCGGTAGAAATCTCTTCAGTATTTCATTTCTGTTAAAATGAAATTCAATTCATGACAGTGAGGAAACTAAGCAATAAAAAGTTTATTGAATATCAGACAACAACACAATTCAAATACGATGGTATGTTGTATGAACGAATATTTGAAATGTTTAATTTTAACTGCAATATAATTTTCTTATTTTGGTTTATTTAAATAAAAAATGAAATTCCATTAAATCACGTAAAACAACAATTTTGTTTAAATTTATATAAAGTGAAATCAAAATCATCTGTAGCTTGTTTAAATTCTCTAAAATAAATAAAATTTTTGGAATCATTTGATTACATTTCCAAAATATTTTTAAAAATTTATTAAAAAGATTTGTTTAATTGGAAACTAATTTCAAATGTTTTTTTTCGAATCATCTCTTATGAGTTTTCCGTTTAAAAATATAGTCTCTTTCTCGTAAGAATTGTAGAAAAAAAAAAATTGGCTATTTTTAGACATTAAGCTATTAATCCGAACATAATTTTTTTCCTTTTTTATAATTTGTATGGTTTTTAAGGGTTAAATTGACCTTTATCCTAATGGAAAAAGTCTATAGCAGTAGAAATGTTTTCTTAAAAAAACTCAAGGAATTCATTTTACGGAAAAAGAAAATTATTTTATATTTTCGAATCTAAAACTTTTTCTTTTAATTTAGGGAACAATTTAAGAAAAAATTTGGTAAAAAACTTTTAGATTATTTCAACTATAAAATATTTTTCTTAGAAATCTATTTTCATTTTATAAAAAAATAGATTTCAAATGTATATTTTTTTTTAGAGTTATCTTAATTTCAAACTAGTAGAAAATTACATTTTGTTTTAAGGAACATAAAGCACGTCTTTATGGTTGAAATCTGAATTGTTTTTTACTGTGTGTTTACTTCATTAATATAAAACTAATTTTATAAGCCATCACCCAATCATCTCAAAGTTCCAGGGGATTCCCTATTTTACGCATGATATGTTTCTTACTAAATTTCATCAGTATCTGCATACCTGTGGTGATTAATTTATTCATGTGAGATGAATGCGTAATCCCAATATGTATAAATAATATTTTTGGGTCTTTTCTTTTATCTTGCATTAGCTTAATATATATATATATATATATATATATATATATATATATATATATATATATATATATATATATATATATATATATATATATATATATATATATATATATATATATATATATATATATATATTATATATATATATATATATATATATATATATATATATATATATATATATATATATATATATATATATATATATATATATATATATATATATATATATATATATATATATATATATATATATGTAAAAGTTAAGATGTCTGCTGAAAAAAAGTTGAAGTTAAATAAATAGGAATGTTGAAATTTTAAAAAAATTCAATAGTTTTTTGCCGTAAATCATCTAAATAATTAAGTTGATGATTATGATTATTTCTTAATTACATTTATTTCTTTGGATTTTATTGTTATTTCTATTTTTCTTACTATTTGATTATGTTGTCATTTAAATGTAGTGATAAATTGCTCATTTTTTTATGTGATGTGTCTGAATTTGAATTATAGATTCGAAGAAATGGAAAATTTAGTTATATATTTTTTTCATTATTTTCCCCATTTTATTTCCAATCTTTGATGCGACTCATTGGTAACTGGATAGAATTAATTAGATTTATAATCTGATTGATGGCAACATTGATGTATAATACAAAATAAATAGCTTGAACTGCTTAGTAGGCTAAGGTGGCAGATGAATTATATACCATTTGGCCGGAAAACTTTATGTTGTTAACACTTTGTTGGTTTGATCTCCCATTTGACTTAGACATTTATAGTATTTCGCCATCTACTTTAAATTGACAAATCCTTGTTGAATGAGATCTTATGTCCAAAAACTGATAGTAGAAAGACAAATTAAATCACAAATCGATAGTCATTGTCCGGGCTTTTGAGTTAACTTTTCTATCAGCAGCAGTTTGTAAAATCATTATCAGAGTAAAAATATTTCAAGGAAACGGGGTACAATATAGAGACAGTAACAGTGTTACTGCTGATAAGTGTAAATTTTACGTCTTTGAATGGTTATCACAATTTTAATCATTTCGAGATTGATACACCAACACGAATATTGATACTGTTTTTAATATTTTGTACAGCACCATCCATCTCAAGGCAATCTTTAATTGGTAAGATATTGTGATTGATGGAGAATATTGTTCATTTACAGTGAATTCGGAGACTTTCATCTCAGTACTGGGGTGCTTAGTCGGCAAACTTGCACAATCTGGGTTTATTTCACCCTATATTACAAAGTTATTTCGGAAACTAATGACGATTCTTTATTAAATCAAAAACAGGAAGTTTTACAAGCATGCTGATGTTTTTAATAATTCATTTAAAAAGTCAAAACAATTTGAAGACTTAAAAAATAAACTAATTTTACTCCCGTTATATATATATATACATACATACATACATATATATATATATATATATATATATATATATATATATATATATATATATATATATATATATATATATATATATATATATATATATATATATATATATATATATATATATAGCAAAAGAATGAAAAATTATACACATGTATTCAAAGTATATCATACATAAAAAACTTACATAATGATATCATTTGCATAACGTAGAATTAATTAGGATATAAGCATTTTCAAGTCAATTACAAAAAAATTGTAGAATTTTTTTTCAAAAACTGAAGTTGCTTAGAACTTAATTTTATCGATTTACTATAAAAAGGTAATTTGAAAATTTTAGATATGAGAAACTCGGCAAGTGATTTTTTTTCTTTCCATTTCTTTCTTTAAATCCATTTTCTAGTCCTGTATTTGTCAATTTTACTCTTTGGAAACTGATTTCAAAGCTTGTTTTTAATATTTTCTTTTTTGAGATATTGAATCTATTGTATTTTAAATTCTAAGTTGAATTTATTAAAGGAACACATTTTTTTCATTTAGATGCGATTTCAAAGATTCTAAAAGCAACTATTTTTACAAATATTATTATAATTTAAAATAAATTTTAATTTTCAATTATTTTAATTATTTTTTGTTAATTCGTTTGAAAAATAATCGAATGTAACTAAAGCTTTTTAAAAAATATCTTGATGTTGAAAATTACGAATAAAATCAAAACATATTATTTTTTAATTAAACAAACAATTTAAACAGGATGAACAACTTTAATAATCACAATTGAGGATGAAGTTATATGCTTGAAAAATCCTGGCAATATGATAATGGACTAAGGGTTTAAAGTGAAAATTTAAACGTGTTGCAGGTCTAAGCAAAAGCAATAATAAGAGTTACAGAACCTAAATGAAATCAAATTTTATTAAGATTAATAGTGGTGAAAGAGAAACAAGTTTTGTGTTGATTGATACAATACGGATGAAAGTTGTCTAACAATTGAGCTTTTTCATCTAATTGAAGATTCTTTATTAATAATAAACTACTCATGGGTTGCAGAAGAAGAAACATAGAAACCATCCAATTATTCATCCTGACAGGTGGGCATGTACAAGACATTAATGTAGAAAGCTGTGATCGGATCCAGAAAATTAGTTCAACTGAGGTGACTTTACTGTTATCGGGATTATACGCAAAAAAAAAAAAATATCTTGAGCAAATGAAAATTCTTATTTTATCTTTAATGAAATCACAAAAAATACTAAGAAATCTTGACGCTTTCTCAAGTTAATATGCATTTAGAAATCATTTTTCCAAAAATGAAAAATCTCATCAGAGGCCATAGGAAAAACCATTCCATTGAAAATATCTGGGATAACAAGGCTATGATTGATAACCAAAGTGCAATAAGTTATACTTCATAAGAAGAGGAAAAATATTGGCTTGTAGCAAAAAATTCCTGTTTAAAACACCTACAGATAATGAATGATGACATTTTGGATAATAGATATTTTATTCAATGAAGTTTCACTGGATGAAATAATTTTGAACGAATACTATATTTAAGAAATGTTATTTGTAAATGAATGTGAAGAAACAAAAATAAAAAGTGTGCTAAAGTAAAAATAATTATAAAGTGTTTTTCAATATTTTTTTTATTTTAAAGTGCTGTAACTCATTTTGAGCCAAAATAAAGTATTATATTAAAAATAAGTTTTTCTTGAATTAAAATATTTTTCTTGTCACTGAACGTTTTAATATGACCAAAATTAACTTAGAAAATTCCATCACCCTTTAAAATGAAGGATTTTAAAATATACTAGTAAGAATTTAATTGTTTCTTCTTTATATTTTTGTTTTATTTTATTCAGTTACAGATTTATATTATGTTCAACAGATGGCAGCACCATGACGTTGAAAAAATCTTTTTGAATTTTTTTCGGAAGAAATAAAATATTTTATATTACATTTGACTCTTATAACTAGCACTTTGTTCTCAACAATGTTCATAATTAATAAGAAAAAGATTTTAGAATTATTGTGAAAATTCTTCTCTGCCGATTTTTGTAATAAAATCAAATATAACTGTCTTTTATATTTCGTAAAATAACTTATTGCAAATATTATAAAAAAAGTTTTATTTATTTTAAAAAATATGCTTAACGAATATGAATACCGAAATTAAAGATAAATTATTAAATTCAGTAATTTTACTATAGAATAATCAAGTTTCTGAATATTTAAAGTGTATGCAAAATTTCAAATATCCACGAAGTCCAAAATAAATAAATAAATATATAAATACATAAAAAATAATAAAAATAAATAAAAAAAAGGAAATTTTAAAAGGAATTATTTTTTTGAAAATGTTAAGCTAACTAGATTTTAACCCCTATCGTAAAGATTATTATATTTTCAATGATAGCATTTGGAGAAATATTGTATTTTACCACATCTGTAAGTAAACATATCTCACATTTGACTCAAAATTTACTGATATCTAAATATAAATTTATAATGAAGACTTAAATGTGTTGCAATTGCTGAGCAAACATACCATACGAATAATTTACTCTATAAAAATAACAAAAAAGTTAAATACCAAAGCTGATTCGAACAACAGGAACATCACCTAAAATTAGAACAAAATGGCCATACTATAAAAAATAAAGAAAGACAAAGAATAATGATGAAAACGAAGATTATATACCATATCAAAAGAAAAACGAATGCGAGATTTCTATAAATAAAAATAAGAAGAAAATTAATGATTTACGTTGAAGAATAGAATAAACAAAGATACCACTTTAAAGAAAAATCGGCAAATATTTATATCTTAGAAAACTACAAAAGAATTACTTTTATATTCTCATAACAAATCCTTGAAGTTGAAATTTGATTAATTTTTAGTTTAGAAATGAAATAATCTGTCAATCTTATTTTAAATTTTTATGATAAAAGTGATGTGATATAAAATTATTGCTGTTATTACATATTTAAAAAACAATCCGTTTTAAATATTTGAAAAGAAAGAACAGAAGTTTTATTGCCAGTATATTGAGATGCTATATTGATTTTTCGATTTATCTCTAGAAATTTAAAATTTTATAGTTAAAATGAAGTTTGTTATAAAACATCAGGCGGAAGGTCCAAATTCCGAAAGTCTAAAATTTTTCTTTTGTATATAAATTCAATTTGGATTTGATAGGGCATATGTTTCTAATATTTTATTTATCTTTTGTTATATACACTCTTATATGCAAAAGTTTTTGATTAAATTATTTTTGTTTCATCAGCTTCACTAACAAATATTTTCATTATTGTTTTAAACTTGAAATAACTAATGTCTTGCAATCTAAGAGGAAAAAGAATAAGATAATTGAATATAAAAACTGAAATATATAACTTTTAGGATTATAAGGTGATTTAAATTTTCTTATTCATTTTTACTTCGAGTACAAATGTAGAGAAGAATTCAGTGTAAAAAGTGTTCACAAAAAGTATAGATCTCAAGATAAAAAGATCTCAAGATTATATAGCAGAGTTTGCTATGATCAACATTTCGAAAATTATGATTTTTCAAAAAGGCTTAAAGACTATATGATTTACATTTTACGTACAGTAAAATAGCTATAAAATCATCGTTGATGGTATTTTATCTAGCTTATTTCAAATATAATCTACATATATTCAGTGAAATTTAGTCCATGGATCTCACAGGTCAAGCAGTGTGTTGAATATCTTATACATTACAAATGCTTTGCTATAACCACTTACCGTAAAGTGTAGTATGCTAATAGAAAATAAGTATTAGTGAGATTTTGTTTTAAAATGATGTAAAAGAAATTTGAGCAATTAGATACAATAGTACTTGCTCGTAAAAGTAAGAACTGCAACTAATCACGAATCTTACAAAAAATACACCATATCCAAATTACTTCCTTTTGATGATAGAGTTAGAATGATTGCACGCTCAGTTTATTTCCATATGTTAGGTCAGAAATTCATACATTTCTTTCTTAAAGTACATTAATTGCTTTTTAGAATTATTAAGAGTCATATTAGCATATCAAATTTTATGAACTTAAATTAGGCTCCAATTAATATTAAGGCAGATGTTTTAATTGTTCAGTGCTGAAACAAAGATAAGTATGATTGGTTAAAATTCCAAAATTTATTACTCGAATTAAAATTTTGTTTTACATCAAAGCTATTGAATTCAGACGTGCTATATTAAACTGTAAAAATGAGGTTAAATTAACTTGGACATAGAAAGTCTCAAATCATCTTACAAATTCTTTAATGCAGAATATTAAAAATGTTCTTTATTCTAACTTGCAGAATACGATAGAATATGTTTAACCACACATGTAACCACATAAGTACACCCAAACACTCATACATATGCAAGCAGAAGGATCTAATTACTAAATAGTTATCATAGATAATTCAATATACCATGTATAATGTTGTGTTCTCAAAATAATACAAGTCTTGTTGATAATTTCCTGCAAGCAGACAATAATAAAATCAATCATATTGTTTGAAAAGTTTGCATATTTCTGACAAAGGGATGATTTGTTTGACAATAAGCAATCCTCCTTTGCTTATGATGACTAATTCGGCAAGATTCTGTTTTTTAAATTACATAACACAATATTACATTCATTTTTTGTATTGATGAATCTCATTTGGAAAAACACAATTTTTAAGTATATATTAATTATATACAGTCTTATTAGTCTGAGAAAAGATAAATAAATATATATTATTTAAGGAATCCCATTACTAATCAATTTCTATTGCAATAGTTTAATATAAAATTAACTTGTTTTAATATAATTATAATTTTTAAATTAAAAATACAATACAAAAATATTCATAATATTATCTTGCTTATGTAATATTTACAATAAAATAATATAATTTTAATAATAAAATAATTGTGAGATTGAATTACGCGAAATATCAGATAGAACAATAAACTTAAAAAATTATTATGTCACTTCACAAAATGAATGATTTGGTGTGTTCCCTCTTCCACTGATATTATCCATTTTTAGCTTAAATATATTTATGCATATTTATATAAATCCCTCTATTACACTCATCTACTAAAGATAAAATTCTTAAGCTATGATGTTGCATGTTTCAATTGAATTCTCTTAATAATAGAAGGGATTGAAGTAGTTATTTATCTCATTAATATGTATTTCAATAAACTTCAAACATTGTAAAGTTAATGGAAATTTCTTTTATATTATATTTAATCTTTTACATTTACTTTTCTTATATATGTCTTTAAATGTGATAATGATTCAAATAATAGGATAATATGACCTAGAATTTAAAGAAAAGCAGTCTTCGATTTCTTACCTGTTTCAATGATATCAGAACTATGATTTCCAAGATAATATAGTTTTCGTTTTTAAATATTTTCGCACATATATATTGAATATTATTCAGCCAAATGGATTTGATGTCATCTCGAATATTTTCATTCATATTTCATTTTAACTTTAAAACCAAACAATCTAATGAATTTTTCATGAATTTAAGAAGCTTAAAAATGTATAGATTGCAGTTCAATAAACTTGTATCTGGTTTATCATTTCACAAAAAGAAATTTTACATTCACTTTCAAAATTTTCCAGTTTCCAAATGAATTGCTTTTAATTAGTGTGATAGCAGTCTCTGTAAGCAACGAGAAATGGTCTAACTTCTATAAACATGTCTATTAGGTCAGGTGCTTGAGAGTGTTCCAGGTTCCCTAGCTTACGATACGATCGCTCTCTTTCATCCTTTCTTATGGGTTTCGCTTATGATACGTCAATATGGTCCACTATCACTGAAAAAACATTATGGGTGCAATTTACAAGGGAGACATTGCACTGCCTTGCAGCAGCCATAGGGTCTTAGTCTGTCCATGAAGGAGTGTCAAAAACATCTTCCCAAAGCAGATTGATGTTGTCCTTATACCTTTTGCATACACCTCTATTGAGCAGTTTTGCTGCTTATCCTACTTTACGAAGTGAGAAAACATACTACGAATGAAAAGTCTCGCAAAATGTAATATACGTGACGGTCTATATTAAAATACCTTCCAAACAATTGATCAGTTAAGCTGTCTCTACGTGATGTCAAATATGCATATACATTGTATATAATTATTACAGATTCTTATTGTAATCATTACCAGAAAAAATCAGGTCTGTATTGTTTGCTTACATGAAATGGCTCAGTAAACATTACTGTTTTGTGTGAGAATCTCTTTTAGTCCTTACTGTAACATCTGTCTTTTAATGTGTTCCAAGTGTGGATAATTTGGTAATTTCCTTCACCAGAGTGGAAGGTAGTTGCATAACTCAGTATTTAAGAATGATTCAGAAGGTAAATTTGGCATCTTCCAGTGTTTTTTAGAAAATATTACAAGATTTTTGTTTAATGCTGCATGATCTCTTGGTTGTAAACGTTGCAGCAAATGAACTTTCACTACACTTTTTTTGATGTATTCGATTGAATATAATTCACATAGTTTTGCAAATTTCTTAAATAGAATTATTGACACATTCTTTTCATCATTTGAATAAAATGAATACAACCATTCAGCACAGTGGGCTAAATATTAAGCATAAAGATATCTGTGGGACGTTTAAAAATCAATCTCCACTCTATAAGCTGGAACACCAGTTTATGTAGAACTTTTTCATCTACAAAAGCAGCACACACAGCTCCATTTCAGTTGCCAATATTAATTCATTATACTTATTCGGTTTCTGAATTGCAGGTAATATAATCTAGTATTTAAAGATTTGAATAAAAAATTCTAGTAATCTCGTTTTCGGATATGAAATAATATAAAGTGATTTCGATATTTTGGAGTATTTTAGTTTTAAAAATTAAAATTTTCTTATAAAATATTTCTTAATATTTTTATTTAAAGTATTACAAATATAATAAAAAATAAATAATTTTTTAAAACAAAATATAAACAACACAATGTAATAAAAAATTTCGTTTATCAATCTTCAAAATATGTGTAATTGATAAAAATTGATTAACCAATATTTTTTAAATAAATCCTCATATTATCAATATAATAAAACAAATTATTAATGATTACGTTAATATGCTTTTAAGAAAAAGTCTTTTGAATCCTGAATCAAAGTCGTGAAATACTCAAAATTTGAAAATAGATCACTTATACTAGCAACAAGACAACTTTCAGTTTTATACCCATAAGGAGATATAATTTGTGTATATATCTTATATACAATATTAATGATTTTTTTTTTTTGTGTTCATATCATTTCTATCATCAGTTTTTGATCCCAAGGTCTAACTGGAACATAATCTGCTATTTAAATTATGCGCAGTTCACTCTAGGTATCTGATCTTGAAGTGGAATTTTGATGTTCGATAAATTTTGAATTCTAATTAAAAATTCTAGTCATTCAGCTACCAACTGAGCTTCATGTAAAACTATATAGAGATTATTAGACCTATGGAATAACAAAACGTTGTTTAGAAATTTTAATCAAAATAAAAAGAATATTACTATTAATGGCTTAATTTTTTACGAGAATGGTGATTTGTTTATCATATACGGTTTAAAAGAATATATTCATCGCAACTAACTTCCATACCTGAAAAGGGAATTCGAATAAATGAACATACATCAGTGACCAATCAATTACCAGTTTGGTATTTGAAGCAAATTAAAAAAATAATTGTATTTCTAAGTCACGTGTTAAAAAGAAAATTTCTTTCAAAAACTCTTACGTGCAATATTAAATCACAATTTTGAAGAAAAAATTCTGTATCCTCCAGCAATAAAATTGCATTTCTTTCTATATTTCTCAAATAATTCTCCATAAAAGTATGCAATAACTGAAGATGCACTGTCTTCTACAATTTTAAATTTTGTGGCAAAGTAGAATAATGAGACTAATTTAAGCATTGAAATCCAATAATAATTAATTATTAACATGACAAAAGTACCGTTTTACTTGGCAGTTTGTATCAGCTTTAATTTAAAATTACTTTGATACTCTGAGAGAAGAGATCGATAGTCATTGAATCGAATCATTAGGAAATGGCTTGACAGCATTTTAATCGACGCTTTCTGCAGATTAAATAAAGGATTTCGAAGTAGAATGGAATATTCTGGAATTCCCTTTCGGCTCAGTTAAAGACTTGTTCTTTGACAAATGAAATTTCTACTAGAGACGAATGCAGAATATGGGAATAACGTCTTTAATTAGAATTTCAAAGTAGGATAATTATTTCCAATTTCAGTCGGTAATTTTATGTAAAATGATATACTTTGAACCATATTCTATGAAATTAAATTCTTTTGAATTAGAAAGAATATTTTACATTTTTAAATAGGGTAGACAGGACATTTCATAATTTATCAAGATGAAAATGAATAGTTTTATTATTATTAGTTTCTAACCAAAAAAAAATATTACTTTCTTTAAGAACAATGCTTTCCAAAATATTTCTTAAAAATAAGAATTCAAATTAGTATTTAAAATCATTAAAAATTTAAACTCTATTAGTTGTAACTATTAGAAATCGATACATTTAGTATATCTGTTTATTTATATCATATAGTAGTTTATAATAAATTAAATTTTAAATTTTAAGTTCATGTAAGTATCTAGTGTTATTAGTTACGGAAGCAAAAGGTAGCTCAGCTTAAAATTTCAATTTAGACAATGATTTCATTATAAAAGTATTTTGAAATTCTATAAATTTTTAGTATTTTTGTATAATTTATATCATTAAAGAATTATAAATTTCTTTAATCAATAATCTGGTAAGCAACAAAAGTAATTACGTATTATCAGATTACTGGGTTTTGATTAACAGCATGATTTAAAATGTGCTGATAAATATTTTATGCTTTTTCAAAGCATGAAATATTTTATTAAATCATGTTTTCTCAAATTTCAACTTATACAGCTTTGCCCTTTTAAAAATTGTAATTTAAGAATAATGCGTCACAAGCAAATTTTGTTTCCAAATTAGGAAATGAAATAAATTTGCTTTTATGAAGTGATATTTTATAAGTTTGGAGACTAAAAAGGAGCAATTTAGCGTAATCAATAAATATTTATTTTAAATATTTTGAGGAAAATCTTAATACTAGGTATTACAAGAAAATTGAGAAGCATTTACCCTGGAAGTAGATTAATGATATGAAATTTTTTTTAAATAAAACTTCGCTCCTGCTATTTAAGTACTTGTATAAATAACGTTTAGAATATACATTCAGTTTTTATGGTAACTATTTTAGTAAACATCGAAAAATAGGGCATGAAAAAATGAGAAAAATATTGAAAGATTTTAGTATATTATTGAATTTAGCTAGAGATATATTTGAATTCACTTTAAGAATATTAAACAATTTAAAAAGTATGGTATGATAGAAAAAATGCTTAAAGACTTGATTGATTAGTATTTTATTTTGTACTTATATTATAGTAAAATCAGTACTTTTTTAAAGTATACTTCTAGTAAAGTGTAATGTATTTTTTACGTAAAAAATCAAAATTATGCTTGAAAAGTTACTTTCATTTGTTAAACTCTTTTAAAACAAAATTATTTTTATAAATTTTAAAGTGATATATTTAATTTTAAATTCATTGGAAAAGTAATATTATCAAAATGTAAGCTTAGTTAGAAGGTATAGCTACATCTTTAAATGTGTATAAATGACATTATCATTTAGCTCTCAAATGATTTGTTTAGTACGATGCCTTACTAATACTTTGCATAAAAACTTAAATGGTTATTATCGTAGAATTATAATTTCATGAAGTTTATGAACTTACCTGCATTGTTATGGTTTTGTAAAATAAAATAATATTCTGCAATTGGATTATGAATTTTGATGAAAATTAAAAGAAATGCTTGAGTTAATTGACTAGTTTTATGATACAATGACAATGATTTTTTATTCCAATAGATTAGCGAGTGGCTGTAAAGCTGAACCGATGACAATTAGAGAAACAAAATTTAGCTTGAAATAAATAGACATTGATACATTTGATTTGTCTGGTATTTTAGTCAATGCTGAATATCTTAAGAACTTCATGGAAATGATATTAATGTTACAAGTGTTAGCCTCAATTTTAGCTGACAAATTTGTTTCATTTTTAAAATGATAAAGCAATTTATTTTGTGGCTCTACAGTAAATTAATTTGATTGGTAGCATTTATTTAATGTTTAATGTAGCCACTGTTCCCGACTTACTAAAATTTAACTACGATCAAATTTATATTCAAAAAAACATGTTTTAAAAATAAAGAAAGTTTCAAATTATTTAACATATGCGAGTTAATTATTTGCATGAATTGAGTTGTTAATTTGAGTTCTTGATGAGAATTTAACAAAATTAGAAAAGTTATTTTCAAATTTAAAATTTATGTGTACAGCAAAATTATAATAATAGTAATAAATAATTTTAATTTTTCATTTCAAATAAATTTTAAATTAGTAAAATAATACTTAAAATTTTTGTAGAAATATATAACATTTTATGGATGTTAGAAAATATGAATATCAATACTCTTATATTTTATCTCAGAAAAATATACATTATGTATAATAGCATATTTTATTTTATTTTTTCATATGTATGTACCATTTTTATCAAATAATATGAGCATAATATTTAAATTAAGTTTTGTTAATTTTTATAATATTGCAATTCATAAATATAAATGTCATGATTTTATGCTAGTAATAAAATCAAAACAATTTTAAGTAAAAATAAATCCAATTTTAAAAATGAGAACCTCTTCCTTTCTCTCTGGTTTCATCCAATTTTCAATTATATCTTGCCTTAAACACAAAGGTTACTGAATTATGCAGAGATTAGAATAGAAAATATTACGAATAATAATAATAACATTAAAATTCTTCGATTTCTAGAGTTACAAGCTTTAATTAAAGTTTCATCAATGAAAATTTTTTATTGACAAAATAATATTCTTTGTTAACGTCAAATCAAATATAACATGCTTTTAAAAATTAAAATTTTTTCTAAATTAAGAATTTTTACATGAATGTATGCTGTTAATTCTGCTGTGAAAAATATTTCTTAATTTAAATATTTTTTTGAGTAAAGGATTGTATGATTTGGCAAAGTTTGACAAGTGATAAGTACAACTAATAGTTTTTAAATTTATTGTTTATTGGATGACAAAAATAATTATAGCAATACATTATCAGCAAAATATTTTGAATAAGTTTATTAATTATGAGTTTATATATATATATATATATATATATATATATATATATATATATATATATATATATATATATATATATATAATATTATATATTTTCAACTGAGTTGTCGAATTATATTATTAACTGAGTTGTTGGTTTAAATTGACAAAACGTTTAAATTTCATAATTTTGAGTAGTTAACACAACACCACTGTACATGTTCTCTACTCCAGCCTAACCGTTGACGATAGTGAGTTACCGTGAGAAGAACTCATCTGAAAGGCTTGCGAGCTTATAGATCATATTGTCACAAACATTTTTGAAAAGCCATAGGTCAAACATTATTTTACCTTGAAAGAGTCGTGTCAATGGCTGACAATAGCTGACGCGACAACTCCTGTTATTACATAAAGGTGACCTGTACTGTAACATTTATTCACACTTCCATCATCTGGAATCGTTGCCACAGTCCTAGATATGATACTTTGGATAATTCCGAACTTTTTGGCTACTGTTATCTGCGTACGTAAAACTTCATCCACATGTGCTCTCCGAGTCATACCTATGCGGTGGTGCACTGAACCCGTTTCCTTCTTTGCCACGGATCCTTATATACATGTCTCTTACGCTCTTATCATTGTAGCACAAGCACAGCGCAATTAGCTGTCTTTTTGTAGGAAGCAAATAGTGACCATACTTGCGATATTTCTACAGATGACATTTTTCCTTTCACTTTTGATTTCTGAGTGTATCTGAATCATCTTTTAATTTACGGAAATGTGTACATAAAGTATATTGATAATTTATTACTTTGTGTTGTAAAATTTTAATTTTATTTTGTATATTTGAATTATTACAAAGTACAAAACTCATAAATTAATAAGAAGACAGTTTCTAGTAGATTTATTTGCTTTATGAGTTGACTTTCAAGTTATAATATTTCAGAATTGACTTCCGTCTGTTTCTATATATTGTTAATTATAATATAAGAAGATCTACATACTCAAAAAGTTACTTATGTTATGTTTATAAGCTAAATTTTTACTAACTTGAGTCTCTTCTTAAATTTAAATGAAATATTACAAAATAAATTAATTAAATCTTCTTCGGTGAAACAAATAAAGTTAAATTAAGTACAGGAGAAACTAATATTGCCATGAATCTGCAAACAATGGAAGTATGAAACTAATCGAAGACGTGATATAGTAAAAAGTACCATATAAGACAATAGGTGTCAGTCAAGATTTCTAACTTGCTTATAGATGCTACAATAGCAGATTATCAAGATTTAAGTGAATATAAGCTTGAAGGTGCATGATTGATGGGATACAGTACCTTCATACAAGCTAAGACATATGTAATTTCGGTTAGGACCATTTTACTAATGTACCTGAAATATTCATTACCCAATAAAACATCAAACCTAAGATAGCTGTGTGATGGAAAAAAGATCTTGAAGAAATGAGAGAATCAACAATTTGCGAGAATTCTTACCCAAATTGATATGTGATAGTTAATTAATGTTTATAAGTAACAAATAAAAAAGAACATATTACAGTATGGATTTCAAAATATTCAAATATTTTGACTTCAATTCTACTTTTTTTTTCTAAATAATTAAGTGCGTTGGTTATCAAACACTATAGAATAGTTTCACTTTATGAGTAATGTGTTATAATCATTTAAGGAGAGTAAACAAAACTATTGAAAGGAATAAAAAACTTAACAGCCATATTTATACGTGATATAAGAATAATATAGGAGGTACATGGAAGAAAATATAGTATATAGATAAAAAGATGTATATAGATAAAAATATAGGAAGGAAAGATGTATATAGATAAAAAAAAATAAAATAACCATATTTGCAAGCAATTATAAGCAATTTTGAATGATAGTCATGGTTAAAATAAAGATTATGTTATAAGATACGTAATGACTTTTCAGAGACTGATGCGTGATTGGTACATGTTGTCCATTCAATTTTTGAGATAAGTAGGAGAGAGTTTTTGCATTATATTTTACTAAAAATTATGTGTTCTTTCATCGATTGAAAAGGATTATGCCTTCCACAAATGCAGCAGAAGGCATCACAGACATTCATTATGAGATATAGTTCTCATAATGAATGTCTGTGGAGTTTACGGAGCAAAAGAGTTTACGAACAAAATATTCAGAAATTTTAATGATTATTTCATCTTTTACAGATCTGTTCTGCTTAGTCAAAGAAAAGGTATATTGCTCCAGAAGTATCAAATTTTGACTAACATGAAAAATAATTAAGACAATCTGACATATATTACTTGATATGATGTAGAAATACAGAATACTTTATTTATCATTAGGTAAGAAAATTAATAAAATATTAGTTCATGATGTGTATTTGTTAGAGTGACAAAAATTAAAATATATTGTTAAATGCTAATAAAACACAGTAAAATATAATAATTTCTCTACATATGAATAAACATATTCAGTGGAAAAATTAAGCAATGGCTAAATTTATTTCGTTTAATTAATTGCAGAGATGTGGAATTCATTCTAAATAACTTCTTTTTTACTGAAAGAATTTGCATCGATTGAATGCCTGTATTTTAAATGCATGTTGTTGATTAAAAATATTGCTATTTCATCTGAATAAAAGAAATATAATTTGTTTTTAGTATCAATTAGATCTATATAGGTATCGAATGATTAGTTTGAGTATTACGATAGATTACAATTTAGGACTTGGGATGACAATCACTGTGTATTATACAACGCCTTTGCCAAAATTTTAAGTCAACAGTTAGTAATCATTTTTGATGTCATCATATATAAAATACAGAAAGACAGAGAGTTAGTAGTAGAATTGAAAAATTCGATTAAAAAATTAGCAAATTCTCTAATAAGCTTGAGTGACTATTAGCTATGAAAAGATATATTGGGTTGAGTTATCCTATGAAAGAGAGGTGAAAGGCAAATTATTCAGAAGAGAATATAGATAGAAAGAAGTAATAATTAATCATTACAAAAATATATGAGCCAAAATATTTACAGTTATATAAATTAAGTGTGTAGAAAAAGAGACATTTAGATCAAAAGTATTTTAGGAATACATTTTTTCAACCACCTCAAATTATATTTGATTGAGAAAATAAGTATGATATAAGATGTACACTTGTACGAGTTAAAGATTTTTTTAGGAATACTATTTCTAAGTTTATTTAATCGACCATAAAATAACTCATAGGATTTTATTCAAGAAATTCAAATAGAATTTTAAACAAGAAGCAGTTTTTACAAAAATATTGAAAGATCTATTTTTAGAATCATTTACCAGATCATAGCTGAAAGACCAATCTGCAGTTCCAGTGCAATCAGAATACAAATAATATTTCACGTTTAAAAGTAAAGTTGAAATATCTTATTTTAATTAATGTATAGTTTTAACATTTTTATTTATGTTAATTGAAAAATCGAAGTTCAGGATAACAGTAAAATAGATTAAAAATATCAGTTTTGTTGAAATTCCATTATATCGAAATCAAATTCGCTTCTACAAAGTATTAAATTTCAAAAATAAATAAAATTTGTGAAAAAGTTTGATTGCTTTGTTTAATTTGATTAGTTTATTTCTAGAAAAATATTTGCTTAACTGAAAAATAACTTTACAGATGTTTTTCGTGGAATCCACTCTTAGTGTTTTCAATTTATCAGTAAACACAATTTCATGAATGTTTGCAAAGTAAAAATGATAATACTCTTTTGCTTGGATACTTTAAGAGGTTAAACTGTGAGTGCAAATTATTTTTACCAATCACTGCGATTTCTAAGATTTAAATTTGAAATTCAATCTAATAGAAACATTACATGCCAATAGAAATGATTTTTTAAAATTGTCAAAGAAAGTCATTTTAAGTGCTCAAAAAAAAAATAGAATTTGTGTGTGTGTTGCGTTTTTAAATTTAAAACTTCCTCAATTCAAGGGAGAGTTTGAGCCTCTATAAGAAAAAAGATCTTAAGAGTAACTCATTTTAAAGAAAAAAATATTTTCTCAATAGTCTTTATTTTCTTTTCCTGAATAAATGGATTTTATATACACCTATTTTTAGGCTGTTATCACAATATTAAATTAAGTGAGAATTATCCTTAATCTTTATTAACAAAGGTAAGAATATTAGGCATTTTAAAGAAAAAATATTTTCTTAATAGTTTTTATTTTCTTTCCCTGAATAAATGGATTTTATATCCACATATTTTTAGGCTGTTATCACAATATTAAATTAAGTGAGAATTATCTTTAATCTTAATTAACAAAGGTAAGAATATTAGGCATTTTAAAGAAAAAATATTTTCTTAATAGTCTTTATTTTCTTTTCCTGAATAAATGGATTTTATATGCACCTATTTTTAGGCTGTTATCACAATATTAAATTAAATGAGAATTATCTTTAATCTTTATTAACAAAGGTAAGAATATTTATAATTTAACAAAGGTAAGAATATTAGCCATTTTGAAGAAAAAATATTTTCTTAATAGTCTTTATTTTTTTCCCTGAATAAATGGATTTTATATCCATTTATTTTTAGGCTGTTATCACAATATTAAATTAAGTGAGAATTATCTTTAATCTTAATTAACAAAGGTAAGTATTTATTGCTGAGAAATTATTTTCATTTTATTATGTTTACTTCATTAATGAAAAATTAATTTGGTTAGCAAATGAACCTATTCATCTAAATATGGGCCACAGAGTTTAATTTTATAATTCAAATAGAACAGTCTTAACTGATTAAATGATTTCACTTTGTGTAGTTATGTGATAATTAAATTATTCATGTTCACTGAATTTCACATAATAAAAGGGATGAATAGTTCTTTACTTAGAATATTTATTTTATTTTATCTTGCTTTATTATGGATTTTTAAAACAACAAATAAAATGTATTCTATTAGTTATATTCTCCTAATTTTTATAAATGAATGTTATTCATTTGTATATTTCTGTCCACATTAAAACGAGTTAATTTTTTAGGTCTATAAGAACTTTATAAATGCTATTTCTTGAGATACGTTTTCCAAACAAATGTTAACAATCTTAAATAATATTACAAATGGTCTGTATCAATATTTATAAAATTGGTGTGCTTATTAAGACCAAAGGATATTTTTTATTTACCTTTATATAAAGATTTCAGTCACATTTATTTTCTTCTTTAAGATTCTTAAATACCTCTTTAAAATAACATTATATTCACCAAAAACAAATATTGTTAAAATAGAATGTCAAAACAAAATTATAAAGGGTAAAACGAATACCATTGCTTCAAAATAAAATATGAAAAGCATGAAATACATAATTGATCGATACATTTTCTATAGAAATTTCTTTGTTAAAATAAAAAACAAAGTTATGATCTTAAAGCTTTTCAAAATTGAATTTTAACTTTGTTCTTTAAAAAGATATTGTAAAACATACTGTCGAACTATATTTTAAAAACCGAGTATATAAATAGTTCAATATCATTTTAAACTATTTTATCATATTATTACATGTTATATATTATTATTATATTTATTACAATCTATCCTTTTTCACAGCTTCATGCAACTTTATTTCTGCTGTAGACAAAAGCAAAACTGTTTGAGAATGACAAAAGTAAGCCATTTGTATATTTATTTCTGCCTTTCATTTCGTCATTGCTCCCCTAAAAGCTAAATTTAAATATTTCAGAAGAAAATTTCAATTTTATAGATTGATTTGTGATTTGTGCAATATTTGAAAATTTCATTGAATACTGATTTTATCACTGCAGAATTTATTTATTATAGTTGAGAAAGTAGGCTTTGTGTAAGCAATTAGTCTTTTTCATAGTTGATATAGTGTAATGAGTTGGTTCAAGCCTGTTCGATGAGCCTTTCGTTCATTCATTGATTCAACGATTTCACTTCCATTAATATTTCTACAGTTACGATTGTTAGGATACATCCTCTCTCCTGTCTCTCTTTTCCTAAAAGGGGTTAATCATAAACGCATTTGATAGCAATTTCTTTGTAATCAAATTCTGTGATCTGTGGGGCATTAGTTTTGTTTGTTAGAGGGCATTCAAATAGTTATATCAAAAAACAATTCAAATATTTCATAATTATAGGTTTTACTCACTCTATTATTCTTTACAGTGACCGACTGCTTTCATATATACCACGAAATATTTGAATAATTCAAGTTTCACTTGGTTTGAATTATTTTTCTTTGTATTACATTTTTAATATATAACAGAGTATCAACAGTTAGATTCACTGAAACTTTTTGGAATGCTTCTAGAAATAACTTTATTTGAACTGTTAATATTTCTCTTTTGTTACAAAAATTATCGCTGGAAATAAAGGGATTAAAACTTCCTTTAAGTAATTGTTTTCTGTGAATGTCTTGTTAAGACATAAGAAACACGATAAATAAAGAGAAATCACCATTAAAATAATTTATATTTTCATAACAGAAAATATTTTAGAATGTTTACATGGAATAATCGATGTAAAATAAAGAAATACATAAATAATAGTAATGAATTGTGCAATTTTAATGCTAAAAAGTGCCATCATATTTTGTATATTTGAATTAATTATTGTTAAGTGGGGAACTCATAATATATTAAGAATATAGTTTTTAGTTAATGTTTTTCCATTACATGTTGACATTTAAACTATAGAGCTTAAAAATGTCTTCGTGTTTTCCTTTTTTTGATAAAGACAGAGTAAGAGGATCTATGTTTTTTTAACAGTTGCTTAAAAATTCAGAAATAAATGGGTTTTCTACAAAATTAAATTTATAATGAATTAAATCACAATATAGTTATTTGAAGGAAATTTTCTTTCAAAATAATTAAAGTTACAAAATGTTTTCAACTAAATATGCTTTCGAATTCCAGAGAAACTGTTACAGATAATGGAGATATGCAACCAATAAAATATGCTATATATAAAAAACATCTTATTATAAAACATGCCTCAGACAAAATTTTAAACCAATTATTGTTGCTAAAGTGTCAGGCAATCAAAAGCTAAGTAACTTTGAACGTGGCGCTGCAGCCTTCCCAAATTATATGAGACATATCATTTTAAAATTTGCAAAGAAATATGTATTTTCACAAACTTGCATTTTTCCATAGTTACTTTATATATTCTCTATTCGATAAAATATCAAGCATTAAGGGGCAGTGTGCCAGGAAAAAGACTTTGAAGAAACGAGATAATCTACAATTGACGAGAATTCTTAACAGAATTGATGTGCAGCCCATCCGAAAATGAATGTAAATAATTTGAGTGTAGAAGTATCTTGATGGGTGAACAGCTTAGTAGACCACCTTTACTATAGGCTTTCGGAACAGAGAGAACCTCATCTCAACCTAGTTCCATTAGCATGCACATTGCGCAGTCGATAGTTGGAAGCTGTTCCTGTCTGAGGAGTGTCGCTTAAAGTTACGGATGCATGGAACAATTAGAATAAACTGTGGAATAATTTCCTGCACATATAAATCTTATATGGTAGCAAGGGAATGTTCAAGCAAGTTGAATTTCTGTGTTGGTATAGTATATATATATATATATAGATAGGGTAATATAAGACCTCTTACACATCTATAGAAAATCTAATAAGTAGCAGATTCATTTATGATCACTTATACCTACTCATGTCCATTGTGCAATCCGATGGACTTCAGTAAAAATGTTTTTCTCGTTTCCTTATAATAATTTTTTATTTAAATACAGTTATTTCCCTGTAACTTTTTGATAAATACTTAAAACAATTTAATTTAGATATGAAATCTTACAGAAAATTAATTTTATAAATTTAAAACAAGACCACAAATTTTAAAGGTTGTTGAAAATTTTTTTCCCAACATAAGTATTTTAGTAAACATAATCATCATAATAAATTTTAATAAGAATAATAAATTAAGCAAAAGAAATTCGGTTTTACGTATTTTTATTAGATGAAGTAATAAATTAAATTAGATGTGCTAACGGTTATCTATTTTTTTTCTAAGACAAAGTATAGCTCAGTTTTTTGTCATTGCTTAAAAGCCATTGTGATTTTTTGTATTGCAGAGTGCAAGTATTGTGAATTTGACTTCATAATTCCATTTGCATAATCTTGAAATATGAAAGCTCTACTAAGAAAGGAATTATTTTTGTTTGATTTAATCATATAGTACAGAGAAATGGGAATTGCATAAACACCTTGGTTTAATCCATATAAGGAAAATTTTAATTTTTTGGTTACAATTACTTATGACTAATGCATCCATTGAAATATTTCTAGGAAAGTTTTTAGTTTAATTTCCAAAGCAATTTAAATAATACAAAAGTAATTTCTGGAAATGTGCACCAAACAGATTGCTTAACTTTGCTTAAACTTTATTTTTATAACAAAATATTGATATTAAGAAATGATTTTAGATTTGTTACTCATTAATTTCCCTTAAAGTATGTTTTCACTATTCTGTTGCAAAATATAAATTAGATGTATAGACACCCACAAAAGGGGTAGCGAAAAGTCATATTTAATAACGCTTAAAAATCTAATGAATTTGCTTGATATTTACACAACTTGCTTTTGAAATAACATATTAGAAATGTTTTCAAGCCCGATTCTTTCAGCCGAACTGATTAAATATAAATAAATCCAATCGCTTTGATCTTCTGCAAATATTCACTAAATGTAAATATTTTGTTAAGCGTATTTACTTTGAAAAATTGGTTTTTAAACTAATATAATCTTTTTACCTTTTATTAACTACAAAGGGCAATTTCTTTGTAAGTGATTAAATTTTCCTGTATACTGGCTTGATTTTTATTAATAACATAAAAATATTAATGATTTTTAATTGAAATTTGAAATAACCTTAATTTTCTTTTACTCAAAATGTTAAAATTAAAATATTTTAACGAACAATGATTTTTCTTTAATATGTGATTACAGAATTGCAGAACTATAATAAAAATATAATAACAATAAAAATCATAATGATTTATTACAATTAAATCAATAAATGATGCTCATTGTAAATTCAAAAATAGTTTTTTCTGTTTTATATTCTTCAACTTTTTGTTGAAGGTAATGTGATAAAATAACTGAAGTTAATTAATTGCATAAAAATATATAAGATTTTAAAATTAAATTAATTTTTCATATAATAACCATTACTCATTATATATTTTGCATTTATCGAATATTTTTGGTTTTATGCTAAAATATTTTCGTCAACAATTATCTCGAACTGTTTGTTTCACTCAGAAAATAACTATAATTTTACTATATGAAATTTTAATGCTGGAATTTCAAAATACAACTTCAAAATATAACTATAAAACTGTAACTTCAAAATAAATTTTTTATATGTGAAATAAAAGATAATATTCTTATTATTAAAGAAAAAACATGTGATTTTCGATTATTTGGGCAAACATGTAATCGAAGATTCTGATTTAAAAATCTCTTAATTGTGTATCTCTGTGCTGAAGAATTAAGAATCTTTACTTCAATGTTGTGTAGGTCATTAACTGATTTGAATTTACATTATCTAATAATTATCTTTGAATAATTTTCTTAAATAATTTTCTTAGTTTATTTGAATCATTAAAAAATTTGTGAAACGATAAAAAGTTTTTATACATAAAAATGTTTATAATTTTAAATGAACATGAATCAGGGAAGTCATGAAAATGAAAAAAATGCATGCATCTAAATTAATTTGAATTAGTACAAGCAGATAAATTATCTGGCTTTTGCATTTTATTTTAAAGTATTTGACAGAAATATTTATTACATAATATTAAATTCCCTGCGAAAATTAATTTCATTATTACATATTTTACATGTATATTTAACATTTTCGTAGTTATTCTTACTGGTTTCTGCAAATAAACTAAATATAAAACAAGGCACGTTCCAATTGTTTTTACATGTGTAACGATTTTTTAAGAATAATCAGCTTGTTTTAATAATTTAGTTTTAAGTTAAACAGTACATATCTTTTATTATCACACTTTGTAGAGAATATATTGAATAAATTAAGATGATGTTTCTAACTACATTCTTAAAATGAAATAAAATTTTATTATTGTTTCTTCCTGCCCCAAAAAGTTATTTAAGCACAAAATATCAGCCTCCTTGTAAAGTTGATTTACTGTTAAATGTAAATTACGACATTTTAGAGGCTTTACTTCCCTCTGTTACTCTTAAACAATAAATATGGATATACATTAGACAGAGAATTAAGACAGGTAATTAATAGATAAAATATTATTATTTAAATGGGAATATTTCTCTGCAGTAAGCAAACAACTATGTTAATCATTTCAATTTGATATTTATTGAATTAAATTTTTGTTATTCTAAAATTTCTGAAAATTTTATGAATTATCATATATTATTTTTATGTACCCGATATTATTTTTGAATAATTAGATAGACTAATTAAGGAATTTATTGAATATAATTAGAGATGTTTTTCCAAAACAATTAGAAGATCAATCAATCGTTTTTCATTTACTTATTCAACGGAGTTAAAATACAAATAATTGTGCACGAATTTCCCATTCTTATATTTAAAAACTGAACTTTTTTAAGAAATAAATTGTTGTATAGCTGAAACATTTGTAAATAATATATAAGTTATTACTCTATGTTTCTAAATTCATGCAGCAACTATAAGCGGTAAAGATTACTACAACAGCCAAAATCAAATGTATAGCAAAGGCTAAATATATACCTACGAGACAAAGCTTTGAGATTAGACAAGACATTTGAGTTTCCACGGCATGTCTTATCATCAGAAATTAAGCGGCGAAGCTATATTTAATGACATACGTCATTTTTAAGGATGACAATTAGTTTAGTAACCAAGCGTACGATGGATTTCCAGAAATTCCATGTATTGATAATTAGAAGTCCCAGGAGTTAAGGAGTTCGAACGAGTGAACGGTACACATTCTATATTGTAAGAGTCGACAGGTTGGCATTCCCATTAACCAGAAATCTATGGTTACTTGCGTAGTTTAATTAAAAATTTTAAGTAAATACTTTTTGAAAATAAAATTGAAAATAAAAATAATTAAGGAAATTAAAAAAACCACATCAAATGTGTATTTGTAGCATTAGATTCAATGTAAAGAAATTTTCTCAAATTACAAATCACATCTAAAACATTATAAACTGTCGAAAACCATATTATTTGGAATATTTTTCTTTATCATCTTTGAATACAGATTATAGAAGCTAAATAAATGTCTTTTTAAATGTTTTCACATATATTTTCAGATTTTATATGCTTAGAACAAATATAAAATTATAATATTTGAGAGATAATATAAAACTCAAAAGTTCACCAACAAATATTATATATTATACTATACGCTCTAAATTATAAGTTATTAACCAAGCATACTTCTTTTTTTATAAAGCCTTACAGAAAATTGAAATTTAATAAATATTTTATTTATTTATTTATTTTTTTGTATACTTTTTCATCAGCAAATTATGAAATAAGGAATTGTAGTTTTTCCAATGATAAAATGAACATGTTTCGTGTAGTGATAATAAATGAACTCATTTGTATTCTATCAATAAAACTAAATACCAAAGTAAAAAATTGCATTAAGTGAGAAGGTAAATTTTATTTACACGCAGTTAAATTATAAGAAAGTTTACTAATAGGTTTTTCTACGACATCTAAATTTAACAATTGTATATAATATTACAAATTTTAAAGTATTTGCCTAATTTTTATGAATATAAGCAGTTTATATTAATAGAAGCATTTTTTTTAAGCTTCTTACTTTTATTTGGCCATTATAAACTTTATAAATTGATAAATATCTATTTTGTATCTTATTCATGTTCTTACAGCCAAAGCTGTATATACACTAGGAATAGAAGAATATAATATAACAGATTGTCTACTCTATATTAGATTAAATTAAAAATAATTTAACAAAAAATTACAATTGCGAAACGTTTAATAATTTCTAAATTATTGTAAATCTATCCAAAAATATTTTTGTTATTTATTGATCATGCTAAAGAAGTACCTCATTAACTTGAATTTTCAAATATTGTTATTTTGATTAGTTAATATAGGAAAGCGAAGAAAAATTACATTATTAATCTGATTTGGAAACCCTTTGACATTGGGGACAGATAATCAGGAATTTCCAATTAAAAAAACTACTTTTCCCAATAAAGCACATTATTTTAGCTATATCAATTAAATATTTTAAAATGGGATTTTTTTTATGCATAATTTGTAATGTCTTTAACCTTATATATTATTATATTTAAAGAAAGAGGTATATATATTTTTATTAAATCTTATACAATGTTTGTGATATCTGAGTAGTTAACAGGATTTCAGGTTTCAAAAATATCAAATTTTAATTGAGAACAATCGGTCAAAAATAATTTTAATTTTCAATTTCCAAGAGTTGCATTGAACATAGTTTTATCTCTCTCTCTCTCTCTCTCTCTCTCTCTCTCTATATATATATATATATATATATATATATATATATATATATATATATATATATATATATATACTTTCTATTTTTATTTTCTCTTTCTTGAAATAAGTTAAAAATTTCCAACTTAATACTCTTCCATTAGTAAAAATTGTTCTGAAAAGTAAAAATACATTTGTCCTTGTAGAGTTAAAAAAATTTCTATTTAAAAGTGTATTCTTTTAATAAAACAAAATTTTTCTGTTATAAGTAATGTAAAATAACAATTTTTAGAGAAAAAAAAGTAATATTGTATTTGTAATATAAGTATTGTTTGAATTCTGTCAAGATCTGAATTAGGTTGATTCACAAAACTTATCAAATTTTATGAATAATTATAAATTTTAAACCAGAAATAATAAAATGAAATTTTTAAATTTTTAGAACTAAAATCACTTAATCAAACGAAACATACTTAGGTATGAAATAGGTTATATTTTTTTATATTTGAATCTGTTTACGTGTTTGAAACATGCACTAGGATATATTTATAAAACAATTGAATGCTGTTGTTGTTTCTAACCTCTCCTCTGCTCTGACGGAATCACACCAGATCAATGAAACCATTGACATTAATAAAATCCGTTACAAGTCGTTTATAATGGATATCCTCCTAGTCCAGTTCAAGGAGGACCAAGATGAAATGAGGTGATGCCTGTACTTACCGGCATTTGGAGCAAAGAGGAAATCCTTTCCTTTCCCCAGAATATGTGAGATGTTTCAAATATCTACTGCTAGTCGGAAAAAACATGTGTTTGTCTGCCTGTCACAAGATAAAGTTCTGTTTTTTGTTTTTATACCAATAGAGAAGCGGTGGTAGAAGCCATTTTTTTTTGTTTTGGGCCTTTCGGCGAATAGCTTTAATTATGTGTGTTTTGAAATAATGGTGACATCATTTTCTAGTCCTTCTTTGGCAAGGGTGTCGGCTATCATGGGATGGGATCCATTGCAAATATATTTTGTTCTGGTCAGAAATGAGCTTTACGTTTTGTAGGATAAATAAACTGGTTTTATCTCCTATGTGGGTTCAATTTTAAGAGGCTGAACTGAACTGCGTCTCTCAGGAAGAATCCAAAAGACTCCGTAGTCACTTTTGCTCATGACTCTTCTTAATCCTCTGTTAATTATGATTAATGCCTGTCAAGACAAGTAACAGTAATCTGGGTTACGTTGTTTTTGGAGTACTTTTCTCGGGGTGTTTCGAAATATATATTCTACTGGCTGCCCGTATATCAATTTCGCTGCTAACTGTATAAATGTTGATGTAATTTGGAAGAATTTCATTGATGATTTCCAATGATAATTGTTAAAAAAAGTAACAAGTCGTTTTTATTAAGAGAACATAAAGAGGCTATCATGAAAACTAACATTGGAAAGTTCATCGCAACTATTCAAATTATAGTGAAGATAATGAGGTTCTATATTTTCTGTAATTAGTTGTGGGGATTTAAAATTTTAGAAAGTACATTCTAGCTTGATGTTTTTTAAACTTCTGCATCAAATAAATATAGTCTGGAAAAGAAATAGGGAGCTTCAAAATTTGTGTACATCATTATCATTTAAAAAAAAATCTTGAAATATCTAAGATCATTTATTTTTTTTACAGTTAGTAATTTTCTGAAATATCTCTTGCCAATTTTTGAAGCACAGAAAATTTGGGTAAAACTAAATGTTTACAGGTGAATCTCGGGATATTTCTTTTTATAACTTAGAAAAAAGATTTACTATATTTTGTCAAACCTCGTGGAAATTTATATTTTCTCATTAAGACTGAACGAAATATGTTTTCAGAATTTGATTTTAGATTGAAGAAAGTCGAATTTTTTTCTAATAAAAGTTAAATGAAACCTAGTTTGAAATTTATATTTATTTTTATAAATTATTACTTTCTTGCAATTTTGGATTTCTTGCAGTAATAGATTAGAAAAAGGCCTATACAATTTTGGTCCCATTAAACTGTCTTAGCAATATAAATAAAAATTACTAACATTTATTCCAAATGGATCAAATATAAAAAAATTTAATATTGGTTTTCATAAATCTATTCAATGAAATAGCGAAAGATTACACAAGAATTTTAAATAAAAGGGTCCGTCATAAAACTTGAAAAATTGGACTTCATTTCACTTTATAAAATACGCAAAAGAATAAAATATTAATTAAAGTTAAAACTGTTAAAGAAAGAGGTTCTAAGAATAGAAATTAAAATTTTATGAATATAAATTTTTTGATATGATTTCTTAGTCAATAATATCACATATTTTTATATTGAAAAACTGTATAATCATGATGCTTAGCTTAAGCATCAATTGAGAATGTAGAAAATATTAACAATATGATAAGAAAAACTGGTATTTTAAATGAAACTTTTGTAGTATTGCACTTTAGAAAAAACAAAACTGAGAATAGTAACTAAATAAAGATTGAATATAGTTAAAGTATTAAAATAAAATAAATTGGTGATTGAAAAAAGAGGTATGAAGAATGTTGCTATATAAAAACAATGCAAATGAAATTTGTTGAAAGACATTTGAACATTATCATATCCTCGAGTTTAAGATTTTTATTAACAGTTGGACATATTCATATATAGAAAAACAGAATCTGGAAACCTTCCAAATATTTATCTCGTTAGATGTGTCTTTCTAAAGAACGAGACAGAATTCTGCATCCTCATAGCTAAAATCTGATCTGGAAAATTCGATAATGGTGAACTCAAGTAACTTTAATATTATTGGGATGATGCAAAATTAGTAATTCTCAAGCAAATAATGAGAGTTCTTATTTTATATTTGCTGAAGCCTCTTAAAAATTCAAGAGTACAAAAATTTTAAGCAATTATCAGATATGCATATAGAAAACCCTTTTTTGAAAATTAAAATTCTCAACAGAATTTGAAAGAGAACTTATTATAAAAAGAATGTTTGAGATAAAGCTAAGATGGTTAACAGAAATGTAATAAATTATAATTTCTCTAAAGTCATATAAGATTTAAATGAAAAATGGCTTTATATAACATCTATAGACAAAGAGTGATTATATTTTCCGCAGTAAAGTATTTATCGAATGATCCATTAGAAGAAATATATCTAAAGGTATGTGGTAGATAGGATGATGAATTAAAACGTGATCTTGTTGAGTTAAAAGCATCAAAATTCACTATAAGTTTAAAAAATAAAAATTTCTTCGTAACTGCAACTCATATCAGCGATTCTCCCTACCAAAATAAATAATCAATTTATTAATGCAGCAATTGTAATTTAATATACCTTTGTTAAAAAAGTAAGAAAATGTATTTTTTTTAAATAATCATTTTAAGTCCTTATATTTTTTAGCTATCGAAAGCTGAAAAGTTTGTAACAAAATAAAATACTATATTTAGAAACAATGCACTTTTTTATCAAAATATTTCATCTGATTACTAATTGTTTAAATAAAATAAAAATAAACTTTTAAAAATTCATAGAATCCGAAAATAAAAAAAAATCACAGGTGAGTGTATAGAAACTTACAATCTGTTCTATACACATTTCTTAATTTTTGTTCAAACATCGATTTACATTATGATTAGTAGGCGGCAGAAGAATAATGTCAAAGAAATATTTTTTGGATTTTTCGGAAGATTTATTTTATTTTACATTACATTTAAACTAAATAGTTCTCCATCCTATTCATGTAGTGTGTAGAGTTACATAGTAAATATTTTCAGATTTACATTCTAAAATTTCTTAAAGCAAAGTAAAAGTTTTTCAGAAATGTTTTTCATAAAATCAGAAATAAATAATTTTTAAATTACTCCAGTAACTTAAATATTTAATGCAAGTATTAAAAGATTTTTTTAGAATTGAACTCTAATTTATTTTAAATAGTATGGTTTATGAATAATAAAATCAAGGCCTTGTACAAATCTAATTGTTTTAATTTAAAGTAAATAAAAAATTAATTTTTTGATGTAGCAAAGCAATTTTGTTCTTATTAAAAATGTTCAAAGATAATTGATTTCTTGTAATTCATTTAAGATGAATATAAGCAATTAATACATTCAACATGGTTAGATCAGTGCATTTATTTTAATCAATATAACTGATCTTGTTGAAACTTTGGAGTCTATAAATTATGTGTACTTTCAAATATTCGTGAAACTCCTAAAAATGACGTAATGAACCGTAATGGATAACATCATTTAAAAGTTCATACTAAAGTGATTGTTAACAGGATTTTAACATCTAATTTATAAATATTTATATTTAAAAGGATAACATTTCAAAAATATTGTATTTTACCACAGCTTTAAGTAAACATACCGTGTTCTTTCGCAACTTCGCGCTTCATGTTTTGCAGCTTCAGTAATTCGTGGATTTTTACAAAATATTCATCAAAAAATAAAAATGAAAGAATACAACCATGTCGGCAGCCACATTGCGAAAAGGAGCATTCTTTCCTTTTGATGCGCGCGAGAGAAGGATCCCTGCATGTCAAACAAAGAGATTAGATGACTTAGAGTACATACTACAGGCTGTCATAAGGGTGCGTGATTGGTTTCCGATGTGACATCGACCAATGAGAGTAAGAATGGAGATTACTGTCTGCGCATCATCGCAGTCTCACGTTATCATCTTCTTTTGTAGTATCTTGCCAGTCTTGTCCATGATGTTGATTGACCCGCATATTGTATTTCAGTGTTGTGTTGGAGTCTTATTTTGTGTAACATATTTTGTATAAGTGATAAACTGTTTTATTAATTAAGCCCTTAGAACACCGCCTAAGCGCTGTGCCCCAGAGAAAGCTTCCTCAGGGGATCCAAGAGCAAGAAGATGAGGACCATCAATGAAAAAGTGATATGATTAAAGAGGGCAGAGATTATTCATCTGTGGCCATTACAGGGTGAATGAATCTACAGTGTGGTACATCAAGAAAGAGGAAGCAAACGTCCAAAAAACTGCTTCAATAACCTTCTATAGAGAAACGAAACGTGTGGTAATTCAGCGTTATTACACAATTGCGAAAATAGGAGCTGTTCTGACATTGTGGATTACTGATTGTAAGAAAAAAGATACTGAGTTTGGACACTAATATGATCAGAACAAAGCTCTCTAGGACCAAATCTTTCCCGATGACGACAATGAAGGGGCTGAAGAAGGTGCTGATGAACCTCAAACGAATAATAACCTGCCAAGAGTAATTCACCTCCTTGAGGACGAGGCTTTTTAGCAAGCAAAGGCTGGTTCGAAATATTTCAAAAAAGATAGGCTTCAGAAGCTTATTTCTGCATGGTGAGGCTTCCTCTGCTGACAAAGATGCTGCTTGCCGTTACGTGGAGAAAGAGTTTCCTTACTCATCAATAAGGAAGGCTACCTCCCTGAATAAATTTTTAACATGGATGAAACATGCCTTTTTTGGAAGAGGATGCCTTAGCGTACATTCCTCTTCAAGGACAAAGTGAAGAGGCCAGGCTTCAAGATTCACAAAGACCGTATGACTGTCATCATTACTAGCAATTCTGCAGATTTAGGCTTAATCTCTAGGCCTTATTTATAAAGCCAAAAATCCACGGGTAGTAAAAAACAAAAATATGGCTCGGTTACCCGTGTTATGGATTCTTAACTTCAAAGCCAGGATAATAACATATCTGACCCTTGAATGATTCCTACATTGCTTCATTCCCCAGGTGAAGCTGTATTTGGCTGAAAAGGGCCTCCACTTTAAGGTCCTTCTGCTGATGGATTGTGCAGGAGACCTGCAATAGGAAGGTGTGTAGATAGAGTTTCTGTCCCCGAATTGTGCATCTCTAATTCAGCCGATAGATCAAGGCATCATACGTACGAGGGCTTCATTTCAGCAGTTGATTATGCCACTGGTGAATTCACCTTGAAAGCATACTGGAACACTTACGACATTGCCTCATGTTTTTTTAATATTCAGCAAACATTAAAGGACATGAAGAGAGACCATAAATTCTAGCAGGAAGAAATTATGGCTGAACGTTGTGCACGACACTCCAAGAGTCACTCCTGAAGAAGCTCATCACTCAGCGGTGGAGAAGGTGGGGAGACAGGCTCATAATATATGGAATGAAGGATTTGTTGACAGAGCAAAAGAAGACATCAGCACCCTTATCAATTACCACTCAGGCCCTCTGACCGATGAAAACTCCCTTGAGATGACTAAGTCTTCAAGTAGGGAAGAAAACGAAGAGAAAGACTAAAAAATTGAAAAGCATGGCCTTAACCTGGAGAATCTGAAACATGGTAAGAGTGATGCACAATTTCAGTAAGACATTTGACGACAATATGGTTCGAGTTATCAGCAATTACGTTGACGTAGTTATGTCCTTGTACAGGGGAATTTGGAAGGAAAAGAAAAAACAAAGACAACTACTCATCACTATGTTTCTCTCCAAGGCAAAGCCCCCGGCTCTACCGTTAACATTTCCAGCAGAAAAGTCTCCGAATGAGCCATAAACTTCTACGAGTTAAGTGAGAGCCTCTCCTCTATCACCAACACAAGACTCTTCGCCACTCTCAGAAAACAATGTTAATCAATGTTTATAACGGTATAAGTTACGTAATCAACCTTAATAATTAGCACTGGCTGTCTAAGTAAATGTTGAAATTTTTACTATTAATTACTGTTGAAATTTTTGTCTTAAATGTTTATAAATACTGCTTACATATTTAAAACATTAGTGTACATGCATACACGAAAATTCCTAGGAACCGATCCTACTTCGTGGTTTTTCAGATTTCGCGGAAGATTCTGTTCCCCATTAACCGTGAAAAACGAGGGATCACTGTATTTTCCTATTTATTTAAAATTTATAAATTCCATTTATGAAACTATTATGAATATTTAAACGTGTTGCAGTTGCTGAGCATGCACAAAATATTAAAATAAGACATAAAAGTAACAAAAAAAACTAACATCATAGAAACAATTTGATGAATTATCTGAAACAAAATTTAGGAACATGATCGTAAAATAAAATATAACAAAATGGTCATACGACAGAAAGAAATAAAGGTATATAAGAAACAATAGAAAAACAGCGTTTACATACCATATCAAATATAAACTGATGTTAGATTTTTATGTAGGAAACTATAAAGAAAACAAATGGCTTACATCGAAGAAAAAAAATAAACAGTAAAACATATTTGAAAGAAAAGCACGATAAATATGTATGTTATAGAACTTAAAAATAATTTTTTATCTATTTTCATTTAAAATTTTTGATGTTTACGTTATGATTAATTTATGGTATAGACATTAGAAGATTCATTTTTACTTATAAATTTACCAATGTCATACATGTTATTGAAAATACTATTGATAGATTAGTAGAAAATCTATATTGCGATGCAATTAATCTATTGAGCAAAATCATTAAAATAATTATTAGGATTAAATGATATAAATTTTTCTTACTTTAATTTTACTTCGAAACCAACAAAACAAAACCATTCCATGTAAAATATTTTCTCAAAATATGTGTTTTTTTTAAGGAATAATAATTTCCTGTGTATACACTAGATCTCTCTCTCTCTCTCTCATTCAGACTGGTAAATAATTCGAATCCCTTGACGTTTCAAGACATTTTAGTGTACTATTATTATATGATCTATTTTTCGTGTAACGCCAGCTGTGGCTATAAAATCATTGTCAATGGCATATTAACCGGTGTATTTCGAACATAAACTATGTCTTCGATAATTTGTTTTACTCCCATCATACAGGTAAACAATGACTTGAATAAGCTAAATTGAATCACGAAAGTAAAGTCAAATTACCTTGGGTTTAGAAGGTCTCAATAAATCTTTCAATCAAATCTCTTCAATCTAGAACACTTCAATTACTCTTTGCTCCTAACACTAATTTACAGAATATGAACATACACACATTTGCCCACTCCTTCATAGATGCAAACAAATATGTATTCAAAAATAATTAAATAGATATTTATATTCTTACTATGTAAAATTGTATTATTATATATACTTTAGTATACACTATGTGCAGAGTTCTTTGTTCTCAAAATGATGGACTTTTGAATAGTTACCTTTTTCTAGAAGCAAAAATGAAGAAATAATCACAGTTTTTTCAAAAGTTTATATGGCTATATTTCAAAAAGCGATATCTTAGAATAATTTAATTAGAATGAATAATTTAATAGAATAAATATTCGAAAGCAAGACTGTTCCTTAATAAATCTAAATGATAATATCTTAGAAAAAGTCAAACTTATTTTATTTATAAGAAATTTAATATTTTATTTATAGCGATATCTTAGAATAATTTAATTAATAATTTAATTAGAATAAATAATTTAATAGAATAAATATTCGAAAGCAAGACTGTTTCTTAATAATTCTAAATGATAATATCTTAGAAAAAGTTAAACTTATTTTATTTATAAGAAAAATCTCAAATAACATCATACATAAATAAATATTGAAAAAGGTCCTATAAAGGAGGCTAGTTAAGTTTCTAAAGCATTTTAATTCTATATTTTCTATAAGTATCGAATGCTCAAAAATATTTCTTCATTTATTTGTTATGATTCAGATATGAATTTATTTGAATGAACCCTTCCGAATGATTCAAGAAAATAAAACGTACTGAATTATTGAGTACTTAAAAAAGACACAAATCATATTAAAATGGAATATGAAAACAATGTTATAAAGCTTAATATGAATACCATTGCTTCAACATAAAATATGAAAAGCATGAAAAATATAACTGATCGATATATTTTCTATAGAAATTTCTTTGTAAAAATAAAAAAAATATGATGTTAAAGCTTTTAAAAATAAAAAAATGATCTTAAAGCTTTTCACAATTGAATTTTAACTTTGTTTTTTAAATAGTTATGTGAAATATACTGTCAAAATATTTTTTAAAAGCCGAATATATAAATAATTCAATATCACTTTAAACTATTTTACCATATTATAACAATTAAGTTATCCTTTTTCACAGTTTCATGCCACTCTAATTTTGCTGTAGACAAAAGCAAAACTGTTAGAAAATGACCAAAGCAAGCCATTTGTATATTTATTTCAGCTTTTCATTTCGCCATTGCTCCCAATAAGTTAAATATAAATATTTCAGAAGAAAATTTCAATTTTGTATAGATTGTTTTGTGCTACAATATTTGAAAATTTTGTTGAATACCGATTTTACTACAACATAATTTATTTATTATAGTTGTGAAAGTATACTTTGTGTAAGCAGTTAATCTTTTTTAAAGTTATATATATATATATATATATATATATATATATATATATATATATATATATATATATATATATATATATATATATATATATATATATATATATATATATATATATATAAAGTAAAATCCAGTTTATCATGAAGCGTTGCATAGTAAACTTATTGAAAATATAATTTTAAACTTTTAAGAGATTTTTTAGGTAAACAAAATTTATATTTAAATATAGGTGGATACGCCAGTACATTTCATCATACAAATTGAACTTCAAAAATTATTAGTAATATGTACTTTATTTTAAAAAGTGAATGGTTAATTTTAAATTATTCTCTATAATCTTAACATTTATAAACTAAATCAATTTTTCAAATTCAGATAAATTTTAGAATTATATTAGATATAAGAATGTTAAATGAATAGTAATTATACTCTAGAATTTATTTGAATAATTTTGAATTGGAAATATGCAAAAAAGTTTAGAATTAAAAAAGTTATTTTATATTTCATGGGATTCGAATTAATCTTCGTGGAACGAGTGTCGCATCTTTATTTTTTATCATTTAATATATTATAATTGAAACTCACATTATTTGCTTAAAATAAAAATTTATTACTAAAATGTCGTCACTATAATAAGAGGTTTTTTCTGAAATACTGGAACTTGTTTTTGATTGTTAATTTTACTATTTATATTAAATTCTGTTATAGAGTGTTTTATTGCAGTTTTATTTAAGAGATTTTAAATATTTGGCTCTAGAATATCAGGTAATTTTTTCATTGAGCGAGAATGATTATTTCGCACATAATACTTTAATGATTTTCATAACATAAATGTGATTATTTTACTTATACCTTAAAATATATGTGTATTCTAATTTCCTCTATTAAAATTATAGAATGCAGAATTTTTCGTGCATTATAAAAAACAGATTTTTGCAAGAACTGTGTTTTACAAGCAAATGCTATTACAAAATTTTCACATAAATGAAAAAAACATATTCGTTTGAAAATTTGCTTTGAAACATGAAATTCATTTGAATGAAATTTTAACATAACTTTATTAGCAATAAAAAATGATTAGTAATTTAGATTTATGGCAATATATTACGCAAGAAATGAAGATTGAAATAAGGAAAATTTTGTTCAAATATATTGCAAAATATTATGGAAATTTTTACATGGATTCACGCAGCACTGAGAACTTAGAAATAGGTGTGTGTGTGAGTTAATGTATGTGTGTATATAGAATGAGAGACAAAGAGAAAGAAAATTTAGAAAGTTCACATAACCTAATTCATTTAATTTTATTATTAGAAATTAATACAAAAATTATATGCTTAACATATTTAAAGACTTCATCTTCAGTCTTTTAGAATCTTAAATCTAAAATAAAAAGACAATATTATTCCTTATGGGTTTAAAATGATTGAAAAATAAATAAAAACAAATGCTTGAAAAATCACTTAAATACATTTATAGAATATTTTCAAAATATATTTATATACACAGTGTTTAATAATAAATATTCAAAATGTGTAAAAAAGTGATGTGTAGGATGATTTGTAAATTTTTTATACTTCTCAGAAATAAAAAGCTAATGTCATAATATTTCACGATTTTTTAAAGATTATTTCAACTCACTTTATAAAATACCTTAAAATTTTTTTTTTGATACAAAGAATACAAGAAAGTTTTTTTAATACAAAGAATTTTTTTTGTAATCAATGCATGGTAAAAAGATATTACTACAAAATCCTTTTAATAATTTGAAGAAATTCCCTTTAATTCCTTCATGGAAGTAATAGTTAAACCAAAGGTCTTAATTTAATATACAATATTGATAATAATATAGGAAAATAAAAGTATATATACGTGAAAAAATCTCAAATGAATTTTGATTATATTAACATATTTTATCTGAATTTTGCTCTTTGATTTGTAAATAAATAAAATTATGCATTCTCAATATTATTATTAACAGTGATATGAAGTTAAGTATTTTTATGCAGAATTATTTTAACTATTGTTGTACATAAAACAAAAAGTTTTACAATGAAAATATAGGAATATTCTAAGCATTTCAATGTGATGTGAAGCATTTCAATGTGACAAATAGAGAATAACATTCAAACTCATTTTATATACTGTAAAGTATTGCAATCAGAAAATTTTACTAATTTGTTTAAATTTGTAAATTCTTGAAGAAATCTGATTATAACTTTATAAGTTTCATATAAATTTCTTTAATAAACTGAGTTAGATAAGGGATTTGGAATTAGATATTTATTTAAATTCTTTGAAGAGATTATTTAAAAAATGTATCTATTTATATAATTTCTAAGCTGTTAACCAATTAACTGAAAAATATAACAATAGTTCGTGTTCTTTTTCATATCTTATTTTGAATTGCACTGCAGCAATCCTTATCCAAGGTCTCAACATTAATGTTATACTTTTAATGAGCTAAATAGTTAAGGTATCCGTAAATTATTATTTACAATGTTCTTCTTCAACAAAAATTTTTTATTAATAATTTAATCAAACATAAAGGTATTTTAGGTATCAAATAGTATAATAAATGGAATAGGCAATTTTGTTTTCACGTAAGATACTCTTTAAATATGTACGCGTTTTTGAACTTTAGACAAGATTTTATTTAAACTTTCTTGTCTAGTCTTGAATTTTAATATGTAATACAAATTCAATAATGGATTAATTTTATTTATTTTTAAATTATTATTTATTTATCTATATTTTGAACAAATTTAGCATATTATGATTTTATTGTTCTTTGTAACTGTCACATTGCATTAATATCATGATTTTCTTTGTTCAATGGTATGTCTGCAACATTTTAATTAAAAATAAAATAAATTTAGGATTTGTATTGCATTGATATCTTATCATCTAAGGGTCATTCTTAGAAACATTATAGGAATGTTTTATAAAATCATATTTGGAGTTCTGAAAGTATTAGCACTCATTTCTATTTTTTTTGTATGAAATGATACAGATTACTTAATCAAATAGTGAAAAATGTTATGTAATTTTGAATAAAATTCATGTTTACTATACAAATTTAATGAATAGTTTAAAAATGCGTGTTATATATAAAACTAAATCAAAATAAATTCCAAAAAACAATTTTTAATACACTTAAATAAAATTATAACACAGCAGTATAAAAGGTGCATGATAAGAAACAAACATTTGATATTGTTTTAAGCTGATTGCTTAACACACACACAGATATATATATATATATATATATATATATATATATATATATATATATATATATATATATATATATATATATATATATATATATATATATATATATATATATATATATATATATATATATATATATATATAATATTGGTTATGAATACTTAAAAAATAATCAAAAGTTTGTGTTTAAATATCTGAATATGCTATAATGAATTAATCTTATTTCTTTTATAATAAGTCAAATAAGTATTTTTGCAAGATAGTAAAAATAAAATGAAATGCAATATTAGTTTTATTAAAAAATAAAGTTATTCGGTACAGTTTTAAATCGCAGAAATAGTGAAGACAGGAAATCGTTTTCATAGCTTTCAAATAACAACATAGAATTATTTAACAACAAAAATAGATATTTTAGTCAAATGTTCATAGATTATATAATATAACCTGCAGAATAAAGTGCCAATTCCGATGCTCATCTTGACATTTAACTTATTTCAGTTTAAATAACAAAGCACTCTTCTCGGAGGTGGACTGCGTGAGATTTCAAATTCGAGCCAATAGTCATTGTACCCACGTTTGGAGTTTCAAAAGTTTTCAAATATTTATAACAATTTATGCATTCTTGAACTCATTGTTTAAAGCAAACTTCAGTAAAATATTTAATAATTATTTTATTAATGACGTCTATATCATTCACTAAATCCTTGCTTTTACCGTGAAAAATATTTTTTTACTACAGAAGATTTTTGTTGGATAAAAGTAATGTCATGAGACTAGAGATGATGAATCTTATTTGAAAACATAGCCTTATACAAGTTTTATTTAAATAAAGTCTCATTTAAATAAATCTTTAAGTTAAATCTATAGGGAAAAATAAAAGGTTGTTAAAATTTTTTAACTATTATATTTTTGAATATTAAATATAGATATTTTATAATTCCTTTTTCTTCGTACTTACCTAAATCTAATTTACTTAGCTGAAATATAAGATAAGGATTTATAAAACCTGATAACCACAGTACATATTATAATGAATAAAATATATTGCTTTATAAAATACTTTATTTTTAATTTAAATACTCATTCATTTTAATTCTTTACATTTTCAATGTAAGTTTATAAGAAGTTTTATTTAAAAGGCTATGCAATAAAATATATATACTTATAGAATAAGTTTAAGCATTTAAAATTGCTTCATCTATGCATAATATAATAAGAATAATGTGATGAGTACAATGTGAAATGAATTACCGACATTGCGCTTGAAAGTATTCACTATTTTTCATTTTTAAAATTCAACATTCTTAAATGAATTAAAATAAATTTTAATAACAGTTTCAAAACTAAATAATTTTTGCGAATACTTTTCTTCATACAAACTGAAAATAGATTTAATCTCATTTAATTATTTTTAGGATGAAGACTTAAAATCTCGGAAAAGTTTATCTTTAAGGAAATGTAAGAATAATAATGTGGAAGAACTTTATGTTTGCTGTTAAATTTCTCATTTTTGTTTTATTTTCAGTATAAAAGTAAATGGAGTAATCTTATTTATATAAAAATAAATTAATATAATGTTCAATGTTCTTTTAATTATTAAATGCCAAAATAAATGTTGTTCAGTTAAAAATCCATGTTAAAAATTAAACGCACTTTAAATTCTAAAATTAATAATTGCTATAATTGGCTCAAAAATTTTCTTTTTAAATCATAAGTGCATAGTATATAGTTAAAATATCTCTTGTCCTTTTTAAGCAAAAATGATTGGTTACAAATTACATTTTTAAAGAAAGATGTTTCTCTATATATAAACTTAACTTCTTTAGTTTATTATTAATCATGAACATTAGGATTTTAATCTAAGTAAAAATTATTAGGAATTCTGTTGTTTACAGTGAGAGCCAAAGTGATTCAAACAACGAAAAATCAAGCATTTTTCAATACAATAGTTTTTCTATACAATGAAATATCAGGAAGTTAGCCCTAATTCAAGGACTAAACATGTAAAAGTATTGAAAAATTGTATTAAATGCTATTAACATGGTCAAACGTAATATCATTTGATATTGATGATGTCAGTGAGGAAATATCCAATGACGAATTGCTTTTCTACATTTCTTTGGAAATTGATAAACATAAAATTTGAAATGAATTTCCACTTACTTATAAGAAATAACCGTAAGTCATTAAAATCATTTAGTGGAAACTGGGGATTTCGTATCAACTTAATTTTTAGCACAATACCTTTCATGTATATTTTTGTATATATTTCTAACTTATCATTATGTGTCTCATTTATTTACTGCAATTTGGTTTGGATAATTTGGGTTGTCATGACATAAATTTGGAAACTTTTCCTAATCCATTGCAGAAGAATTGCTCATTTTCACTTGTACTGTCAACTCACCTTGATAAAACTGACAGTTTGAATTCTTGTGTTTATTTATACATATATCATAATGTTTCTTGTTTGTACAATTATAAATATGTGATTATAATATACAAAAATGCTTATCTAGAATGCATTTTATATGTATTTTAAAAAGTCTGACTTGTTAATTTAGAAAAATCATATAAATTGTATAGAATTTTTATTACTGGTGAAAAGTATACAGTTATGTTCAAACATTAAGTATTATGGACTTTAAAAAAATAAGCATTGTTGAAAAATAAAGATTTGAAAAACGTTTTTAAAATCATTTTAAATATGATATTTAAGTTTATCGAAATTGCTAAAAATAATGCTTTTTTTGATTTTTGCAATTTATCTCATTAACATCTTTAAATAATTCTTATGAAATTTCAGTTGTACATTATTATCCGCATTTAAATTTTTTTAGAACTATAATGTCATTAGTTCATTTAAAATATTTAATCTCATGCAGAAGCCAGTAGATTTTTTCTCGTGATCAAAAATATCATTAACGAAAATAGGCACAATGTCTAGAATTATAGCTCTTGTATTTTTTTCTTAATATTATTTATTTTAAGTTTTATTTATATTTTAATACTCATTTTTAAGATAACTTTCCTTACTCATTTCTAAGATCATTTACATACATGATTGTTGATAAATATAAAAATCAATGCCCGCATAAATCTTTTAAAATATTTCTGAATAATAGTGAGAGGAAATAAATGTATATATTTACACCCTGGAAAGAAAACATGAATGTATGATTTCTATTATTGTGGAAACTAAAAATAATAATATCTGTAATATATCTATATAAATAGATTTTTTAATGCTCCCATAATTTGATATTAAACATAAATTGAATTTCATTAGTAAAATTTAATTATTTATTTTAACTCTACATGAGGGAAATTTTCATTTGATTTGAATTCAGCTGAAAAGAAAGACTTCAATGACAAATATTGCAATAATATTGAATCTGCAATTATTTCACAGAATACTAGTAATTTAAAAAATTGTTTTATATTTAAATGTCTTAACCAATTTCATATAAAAAAGCTTATTATATTCATTAGAATAAAGTTAAACTGGGACTGCATTTCAATAAAAATTATTAACAATATGTTTGGGTTACTTAGCTATCATATGGCTGTTTATATTAATTCCATATAAATTAACGAAATTTAAAAAAAATTTAAACTGGATTAAAATTTTTAGTTTACCCTAAATGGACTGATCTTCATAAATAAAGAATTAAATAAAATTAAGATAAAGTAATTTGAAAAGAAAAAAGAAGAAACTTAAAAAAGGTGTATTTTGAAGAAAAATATATTACTGTACACAAATGTTAATTAACTATCTTAAATTCAACACATTTGAATAAGAGAAGACTGTGAAAAATTGCTTTATATCCACATTATTTTCAGTTAGTTAAAAACTTCTGGTTAGTACTCTAAGAATTTTCAATTAGTTAAAAGTTTATCACATTTAAATAAAAGAAAATATATTAATTAAGTATTTATTGTGAAAAAAGAATAAATTTTAGGTTAAACATACATTTTTAAATTATTAATGAAATTTATTATGTAATCAATGTTATAGAATTTTTCATTATAACCAGTAATTATATATATATATATATATATATATATATATATATATATATATATATATATATATATATATATATATATATATATATATATATATATATATATATATATATATATCTATAGCATCATTCAATAAATAAACTAATATTATCAAAGAAATAAGGAAATAAAACTTTGCGTAAAACAGACACAGAGATATATCATATCAAATTCGTAATTATCACGTTCGCATTAACATACGACATTTTAAAATAAATTATCAAAATAATTATGATCATACGGAATCTTTATAAACTAAGTTATAAACTATATCTTCATAAATTATATTAAGTTTATGAATTATCAATCTTAATAACAACAATATAAAAGCATAATTTCTTGTCGCATTCTTTTTTATGTATATTTTTTTTTCATTTCGACATATTTAACACATTTGATACTTTCTCTAACACATCACTTAATTCTGCCAATCACTTAAGATTTCACTTAAGTACACCAGATTTGAACACCAGTAAAATTTATAAAAAAATTTTGTATATATGATAATAATTATCAACATGCAGTCCTATAAAAACGAGATAGGCATGAGATTTCTGTGTAAAAACAATATCTATACTAAGGCTTTCTTAAAGGAGCTATTTTAAAAATATTATCACAAGTATAAAATACATTTTTGAATATATTGCACGAAAAGTTATTATGTCATTTCCTTCACAAATATTTACATTTTTCTTCTTAGAAACGTTAAATTATCACCTACAAAACAAAATACATTTTTAATATTAAAATGATCTATAGCAATCAGTTGATATGAACATTTGTTTCTTTTTTCCTAAGTACTCCATATATTGTTTCTTTAGTTTCATTATTTTTAATCACACTTCAAAATTCCTTTGAAAGATAAAATTAAAAAAGATAAATTTAATAGAATTGCATGTAAATTATTAAATATTTCTTTAAGGCTGTAATTAAAAATATTATAGTATATAACTAAAAAGTATGAATATTAATTATGATTTTAATTAAAAATTATTCGTAGTTAAGGTAATATTTCCTATGTTTGATTTATTGTATTCGGAAAAAAAATTGGGAAAAAAAATATATATAAGGGTTTCTTCTTACAAATATAACATAATAGCAGTATTATTTTTTTACGAAGTGCTTCAATAATGAACATTGCGATAAATTAGACCAATATTGATGACTTAGGCTATGCGTTTGACCGTGGCATAGAAATAGAATATCACTCTTTTGTTCTATCTCTAGACCATGAGTTTCTTTGAAGCATAAGACCACGGGATTGATCTAAATTACAGTTGAACAACGGGAGATGGATGTCCACTTTTGCCTTCTGCCTGCCTTTCTATTAGAGCGGGTGTTTGGAGTTTTCCGCGTCTTCACACATATCAATCCTGAATACAGTCCACTATCCATATAAATTTCTTTCGGTGGTAAACAGGTAGGATATATCAAAAAATATTGGTGAATTCATATTATAGGAAATTGATTTGTCATCTGCGATTTGCCGTAAGGACCAACCTGCCCTTCTCCGTCCAATCATCATTCCCCTCGTAAACTCGTCGGTCTGCCGGAACTTACAAGGTGTCCTTGGCAATAAGAACAAACTTTCAAAGGTTATTTTCCTAGTAGTAATAACGGAGCTAATAGTGCCCACCATACCAGTCTTCTTCACCTTGTATATTATCTTACGGGCGCTGGAGAGCTGCGCATTTCATATCATTTGCATAACTCGGTAAGGTGCGTCTACTCTTAAATTTGCAAAATTTTCTGCCCACTTCTTGGAGTTGTATTTTCATCACAGACTGTGTTGTTATAAAGATTTATTTTTGATTCAATGATAAAATATTTAATTTTCATTATATATATTGACAAACATGATTATTCTGATTCAACATATTATTATGATTATCTAATATTCATTCATGAAAAAATATAATATTATCTGGTATTATGTATTATTATCTGATATGTTATTTAGTATTTTTAGCTATTAAAAAATTTACTTTGATTTGTATATGTTATTTAGTATTTTTAGATATTTTACTCATTGCACATCATTATTTAAATTGTATCTTTATATTAATATAAGTCTAAACTTTTGTAATCGAAATTATGTTTGACAATGAAATTTAAAATTAAAGGATAGTTTTTAATTCCTAGATTTTGAAAAATATACACATTATATCTCAAAATAAAGAAAATTGTGTGAAATATTTATGCGTTTATTTTATACCTTTTCTTAGAATTTCTTAAATCTTAATCGAGTTTCATAACACCTTATAGTATATTCTTTAGGTATTCATAAAATAAATTTAAAATATGTTTTATAAGCTCGGATTTCTTAAATATTTCATTTCAACAACTCATATCATTAATTTCGTTGTTTAGAAAAATATATCTTAAATTAATATAGTTTTTATGAAAAATATACTTCACTATTGCAGTAATGAATTTTTATGAAATTCTGGTGGTAAACGTTACACTATAAAATTAGTAGACAGCATATTAATTAAAAAGTTCTTTATAAAAAAATTGAAATTAATGATCTATGATTTAGTGAAAAATAATGCCAAATAAGATCATTTATTTTGTAAAAACTGCTTTTACTTATAATGAGAAAGTTATATTATGGAAAATATACCTAGTATTTGTGAAAATAACATTTCTAATCAAAAATGGAAAAATACCTGAAAAATTGCAAAAAGTAATTAAAATGCAACATATATATTAAATATAAATATCGCAATTAAAAATTTAATAAAAGATTGAAATTGTGGAAAAAAAGTCATTGAAAAACAGCAATGAAAGATTAGTAATTGGAAATATTAAATTATAATAATCATGAATTTGCTGTGAAGAAAAAAATAAGAATAAAGTAAATGTATACATATATATATATTTGTAGCTGAAATCATCATAAGTACAGTAAATTTTAAGATAAACTTGAGACGCTTAAAATAAATAATGCAGAATGCTTATATTAAAATTCTGTAATTGTTTTATTTTATTATAAAAAAAACACATTTATATAAATTCTTTCAGTTAGGATTTTTATGTCTTCTTTTACTAAATTGTATTATTGAAATACTTTTAAAATCTGCCATGCCTTTGGTCCCTTATGACTTATCTTTTTTTTTATCTTTTTGCACTTGTCACATGACAACAACAACAACTTTTAAACTTGTTTTATAATGGAAATTTTCCATAACGGCATATAAATTATTCATGGTTTTCCTTTACTAAGAAATAGTAAAATATTAAAAATCTGCATTGCTCTTCAAGTTCATATACCGGTTGTCTTTATTTAATAAGGTACAGAAAAAATTAATTTTGATTGACATCCAAGGAATACAAATTAGAAATATTTAATAAGTTCAGAAGTTAAAAGAAGTGATAAAGCTCAAAAAATAAGGAAAGGAAGAAAATTTTATAAAAATATTTTATTCATTATTGACCCCTTTTAGCCAACGATGAAAAATAAAAATAGCAAGAGCTAATTTCTTTTATTTTTCTGGTATTTTAAAACATTTTCCAACAGAAAATAAATATCATTTCATAAAATTTTATAAAAGACTTTTACTTATAATTCTAGTTACGAATTTATGTATTTTGTTTACAAAATGTTATTTAAATTATTTAACACTTATTTAATGTAATTTTTATAAGGAATAATTTGAATTTAAATATTTATATTATGTTTCTTTTTTCATTTTTAGACGAACATTTTCAAACAAAAAATATATGTTTATTATTTGGTTGGAAAGTTAAATGTGAAACTACATTGTATTACAACATTGAAAATAAATTTTCCACTTGAAAATAAGCATTTCTTTTAAATAGCTAAAATGAAAATTTTAATATCTGTTAGAAAATTACAAATGTATGAACATGATGAATAATGTCACATAAATAATATTCAATGTACACTACTTATTTTTTTATAAATCCCGCATCATTATTTGCTGTACACAATAATGATCAATAACTTTGCAATATACTGCTGAATTACCTAGAAATTTTTGAAGACTATATTTTAGATATTTGTGAATAAGCACTTATATTACAAAAAATGTTTGGGACTTTAACATTGAGAAATGAAAAACCACAGAAATGAATGACGCATAAACATATTGTGCTTATTTCCATGTACCAAATTACTATAAGTTATAGTATTTGCACTGCAAGTTAAATTTATTTATCCTTTATTTCAAACATTTCACAATTTTCTTTTATTTCAATTTTAATTATAACTAAAAATTTCAATAATATTTGTAATTGATTTAGTTTTAAGCAATGATTTAATACTAGTTTCTAATAAAATTTATACTGCAATTTTGAACTGTTATTTACTTTGCTTATGAAGCTCAGTAAAACTTAAGGGAATTGGAAGCTGAAATTGCATTTTAGTTCATTTTTTAATGTCCTGCCGGAATCAGAAAATTATAAATATTTAAATATTTAATATATTTACAATCCTTATTTGATTTTCATACATGTAGTGGGTGAATTACTCAATAGCCGACGTTATTATTACTTTGGAAAAGTCGTCAGACGCGCGAATACTTCCTCAGCGAGCGGCAGTAAGCCGAAAGGACTGAGACGCTGTAAGACGTTGCGTTTGATTGCAGCAAGATGGCAGCTCCTTCCCCCATAACATTAAACTTCAATTCATGTTGATATCACTAAGACGAATAATTGTAAATATCCCCTAATTGTACATAGCTGTATTAGTAAATATATGTTAAGTAAATAAGAATTGTTAATTAATTATATTAAGCTTTGTCGACTCCCAATGCCACATACAAAATCCGGTATATTTGCTTCAATAAATATGTAATGTACAACTGATCAAAAGCACTTATTGATTCACTGGAAATTTGAAACATAATATATACTTGTACACATAATAATATATATTTGATGAGAAATTTCTTGAATTAAATGAAAAAAGCTGTTAAATTTGGAATCTGGTGTTTTTATATCCAGAAAATTAAATATTTTATGAAAAAGAAAATCAACCACAAAGTTGTTGACCCTTAATTCTGTATAACAGACAATATTTTACCCACAATTGAGTAAAGAATAAATTGCTTATAATTTTCACAGAAATATGAATGGATTTCAAATATTTTGCTTTTCATAATGCGTTAGAAACGTTCAGTAAGATACTCTTAAAAATTCATTGCCTAATGATTACGTGTGAGTCTCATATATGATGCAAGCTGTATTTGATCTTTTGGGAATACATACTGTCGAAATATTGTTGATATACCTCCACAAAAGCTATACAAGCGTTAATTTGCAAACATGCGATTGCAGAGAAACTTCTAATTGCTAAACTAACTAGTTACAAATGGAAAACAAATAAAGCAATTTTCCCAACCGTAACACATTCAGATAAACCATGCACGACGTTTGGGATAAACACAGTATTTGGATATTCAAATAAGAACAGTGGGGAATATTTTTTTACGAATGCATAAAAGTTTTTCGTTCATACACAGTTCAATGTTGCGGTTATTGAGACAATTATATTGAAAAGAACAAGAAAAGTTGATTCTGTATAATGAATATAGATTCATTGCCCGATAGATATTAAGATTTCATAGCGAAAATTTGCTGCCAACGTTTATTTTATGGAAGACCATCCTCCGCGATTTGAAATGCCTCATAAAAATCGCTTATGTGTCTCACAAGGTAACGACTAGTAACTGCTGAGGTGGTCGTAACTTTTGTCCACACCAATTTATTGTGCAGCACAAGAGATAATTATCATGAAAGGCCTTTCAAAAAGCAAACATAATTATTGAATTATTTTTATATCGTTTCAAAAATAGATACGAAATATGTGTGCAGTGTTATGTTTCTTATACTTTTAATTATAACACTTAATGTTATAAAAAACATGATTTGATAAATTAAAATAATAGAAACCTTAGAATATGTCAAGATAAACGGATATGAACATAATCGAGTTCTTTTCCTTTATAGTTACTCTTCAATTATGATGTTGTTAAAGATGAGACGTCAAGTATTTTCGACAATATTGCTGTATGTGATTTAATACAGTTGAATCTTTATATATATTTAATACAATATTGCTTAATACAATTCTTAACAATTTAAATAATTTTTTTGGCATCAATATTTCAGAAAGTGCTGATATGCGATGATGAACTTAGGATATGTAAGGGAAAATTGGCTATTTATTGAAGAAAAACAAATTTATTGAAGCAGTGTTAAATCATAAATTATTTCTTTCATTCAAATGCCATTTGCCAAAAATGAGTTTGTTATATAGTAAATAATAGGACTTCCGAAATTTAATAAATATATTGGTATACTTTTCCTGAATATACTTTTATAGTGCAAATTAAAATTGTTTTTATTCTTTTTATATATTTTTATTTCAATAAAATCTTAATCTAATCTTTATCTAATTCAAAATTTCCTTCATTTAGAAAAATATGGCAGATTTTATTATATTTTGCTGAAAAACAGATAAGTTTTCTCTGTTAGACTTTTATTTCGTATTTTTGTACAGTTTTATATCTTATTATACTTATTCTGAACAATAAAGAAATTGCTGTAAAAATAAATGTTTAAAAATTCGTGATTTTTGTGAATTATTGAAATTAATATTTTTACTTAAGGAAATAAAAGACACAAATTAGTATAGACAACCTAAGCTAAAAGTTTTAAAATTTGTTGATAAAATAAATAAACTAAATTGCACAATAGATAAGTTAAAATTTATTTTATAATAATACAAGTTTGGAATCTATGAAAATTTACTTAAAATTAATTTAATTGCGAAATGGCCTTTCATTTTATAAACTTTTAATTAGCAGTATCAATCCCAAATTTAATTTTTTTATTTACTTGGCAAGCAGTGTTATTTCAGTAGTACATTTTTTGGGCATATTGACATTTTATCATCTTCATATTGCACATATATCTTACTAAATTAGTATGTTACTCAAAATGCTTTGTTTTGTTATAATTAATTAGTTCTACATAGCCTAAAAATTTTTATTTTATGTGATTCTACATTAGGAAAATTATAATTTTAAAGACTTGCCTTTAAGTAATTCAATTATTTGGTATTTTTTGTGCATTGATTTTTCCATGGTAATCGTAAAATATGATTATTAATCATAACCATTAATATTTATCTATAGATTTTTAATCGAGTAATTTATAAAACAATAATATAAACTGTTAAAATTTATACTACATAGTTCGGAAAAAGGTATGACGGAAAATCCATACTCAATTATTATAAAAAAGGAGATTGCAGTCAAGACAAAAATACTGAATCACGAAAAATATAATAAAATAATGGTTTAAATTTGATAATTTCTTTTTTCCACTCGGTGACTCATATTTTCTAACGATTTGAAGTTAAAAATAATCAAATATTCTGCTTGTGATCTGATTTCTATATTTATTCATGAAAAGGGTTATTCAGCGTAAAAGAACGACATGCAGGGGATAAACATTCAATCATGACACAGAATAAGATTTCATAACGGAATTCTATATCAAAATTTTTTAACGAATTCTAATACAAAATATTGCACATTTTTTTAACATTAAAATGAACTGTGTATCATTATTAATAATTCGTGTTATTAATAATTCGATAAATAGAATAATCAATCATAGAACATTTTATGAAGGTTAAAAAACTTCATTACTTTCTCAGTTGCTGAGATAAGCAATTACACAGGAAGACTTGGATCACAGTGATTAGTAGTTGAATCAAGATTTGCGAATGGATAATTCCGTGTTCAACCCAGTCGCTATTCTAGAATGGTAGATGGGTGGTGCATGACCATTTTCTGAATGCATTCTTTTAATGGTTTTTTTGTAGTTTCCAAGATTTTTTCTATTTTAAAACGTTAATCTTATGATCCGAGAAAAGTTCTAAAGAAAAATGGTAATCCCCGTGGTTATTAAAATCTTTTCTGCAGTTTTGATGTCCATTACTGTGTCAAATTATAATAGGACTTAGCTGGTTCCTCTGTTCTTGGTACCGATTTCGCAGAAGGATTATTAATTTGAATTTATGATTCATTATTATTGTTATTGGAACAAAATTTATACATTTTAAACATATATTAAATTATTTGTGAATTAAATAATCTACAACAACATAACTTATAATACGTTAGCAGCTGAAAGATGCGAGGTGAGGCAATGCGAGGTGCAGATAATTTAAAAAAAAAACATTTATTTAAAGAATAGTTGAAACTGTCCTTCTTTTCTAACACAGTTTGACGATTCAATCTCGTGAGAAAGTTCATCTGTCTAACATATTCACAAACAAATCCATTAGAGATCTAAGCGGGCACAGTTTTGTGTTTAAATTATAAAATTATGAAATTTAAAAATTATAAAAATATTTATCAGTAATAATAAAAATATTTTATAATTATTTCATCATATAGGAAAATTATTTTTAAAGAAAGGAATTGGCCATTTTCTTGCTTCGTATTAGCATTTTTGAAGAAGTAGAAGGATAAGAATAAGAAATATAAAGCGCTTGAGTTTAAGATTGATCAACAGCTATTATAATATGTAAGAAAATAAAAATATTTTGTATCACTGATTCACGTTCATAGCTTTAATAAATAATTGTTTTCATTCGTTCTATTCCTAGATCCATCGATATTCCTTTAGAGCACCCTTCTTAATAACAAAACAATGGTAGCACAGAAATTAATTTGTTTCGATTAATATATTTTTGTTCTTGCTATCCGAAGTATTGAAGTCTCTGGAAAATTGAAGAACAGTATATTTTTGAACATATAAGGTTTTCAAAATTGTATTTGAATAAATAATAAGCCATTCACATGTCAATTAGGTATAACTTTAAAATAATTAATTCGTGGAATAAATTCTAATCAACATCAAAATATTAGTTTTTAAATTCTATGATTAATAACAATTGAAATAAGAAATTACAATCGAAAGTGATTTAATAATATTCGGTTATTAAATATATGGTGTTAAATGTATTGAATATTTCAGAATAAATATCACTTAAATGAATGAGAATTTAATTATGCTATAATTTTGTCATGAAAATGCTATAGTTCTTTTAATTGTGTTTTGCGTTTATACTTTCATATCGTTAGAGTAAAACAAAGCAAGGAAATGAGATTTCATTAAATTAATGTGAAACGTTTCACAATTCTTAAATTGGATGGCGTTTCAAATATAAAGAAAATTTTAGTTTTGAATGCTTTTTATTTTTATCAAATAAGTTTTATGGAAATTAAATCGAAAGAGTTGAATAAGTTTTTTTATGAATGCCTTGCTATTTGAACACAGGTATCAAACTTAATATATGATTTTTATATATGAATTTATTATGATTTTATATATGAAATTATTATATATGAACTTAATATATGAAGTTTGTTTTAAATTGTTTCACAAATTCAGAATGCGATGAATTTTCATTATCTATTTAACTATAAGCGATGCAATTAGAGTTAGAGTGAGATTTGCTGACAATTATTTTATGTTTTATTTGGTATACACAAATGATATTTTTTGCCAAGTATTGTTTCTGAACAATTTTGAAAGTGTTGGGAAAATTTTGTAATAAAAATTAATACAAAAGTTAATTATCATAGAAACAGTTAAATTCTGCCATTTTATTGTAACACATAAATTCTGCATTTAATATCAGTTTCCTATCGGTTATTGTCTGTCAGGATGTTAATCAAGAATATTTATTTATCGATTTTGAAATTCATGACATTACAGTTTTGATCAACGATAAAAAAAGTTTTTGATTATTTTAAAGAAATTATCGCCAACTCAATTTAGAAATTCATGCTCACAGGTTTTATGTCGACCTCACTTCTTAATAAACAAAACATTCTACAAAATTCCCTACTGAATTTCGTTTGCAATAAAATTTTATGAAAGTTATTGACGTTAAGCCTAAAATATAGAAAATCTACATTAGTTTTTATAAAAAAGCAATTTAAATTTTTTTAAATAAGAATTATTTGCATATAAAAAGGATTTTTATAAAATTTTTTTATTCTTAGAATTTCAATCACTTTACTTTATGATTTACATTATAAAACATTGTTTTGTAATTACATACAAACATGTTTGAAAAATAAAACCTATTCTTGATGTTATTTTTTTTATCTTACATATTAAATTTTATTTCTCCTTCAAAATATAACAGAAAAATAAACATAAATTTCCTTGTTTATTCTTAATAAAAAGCAAAATTCTGTTCGTACTCAGTTCTTTAGCACTGAATGAATGAAAAATGATGTTTGAAGAATTCTAAGTTAATGTAATAAAGTTTTCAGCGGAAAACTGGAAGAGGGTTTTACTAAAAATAATTAAGCATTTAATTTGACTCTTTTTCCTGTATAGAAGAATTCTAAACATAAAATTTAATTCTATAAGAAAATAGCAACTGAAAATAGCAAATTTTTTAACCATGTGCATTTTATTCATTAGAAGTTAGATTTCAGTGCACTATATTGAATAAAATATGTTAAAATAAATATTTATGCGTTGAACTCCAAAACTAAATTTTATTTTGGTTGATTAGATATCCGCATCAAATTAGGTATTTAAGTAAGCATTGTTTGAGCAAAGAAAATGTAAGTAATGTTATAAAGAAAATGTTTTTTCAAAAATTCTCAATTTATTAAACATAAGATAGATAATTCAAGGTTTAATGAAAAAAAGTGGCCTATAATTTAGGGTGCCTTCAATTTTTCACCAATATGGAACCATATTATTAGCGATGATGGTTTATTTCTGGTTGGCCTATCAGGTTTTCAGCGCCTTTTTTGTTTCCATAAACATGCAAAAGAAACAAGCTTGGTTAAAAAAAATCACCAATTTTTGCCAAAGAGTACCTTAAAGTCTATTTTTATTTGAACTAGTAGGATATATCTCCCAGCTGTGATGAATTTTGTGATTTTTTCGTCGCCAAGCTGAACGCATATTTTAGGAGCGGTAAATTTCCCAATGTTCGCCGAATTGAAAAAAACTAAACAAAAAATTCAAAGGATGTTTTTTAAAAAAATCAACAAATCGATGCAAAATTGACGTAAGACACAAGAAGCACAAAACCTGGCAAAGAAAAAAATCCGAAAATCAACAAGAAATCAAATTGGCAGCAGTATAATCATAACAAAGGACGCTAGATTAGGCAAGAAATATCTTGGAAGGATATATCATATTTATAACTATTTCTCGATAAAAATATAGGAAATTACTTATCCTAAGCATGTCTCGTAGTTGTTAACATTAGATGAAAGCAAAAAATGAAAAATGCTCAAATTAAAAATAAGTAGATTATTGCAAGTATTCAAATATATAAAAAAAAGCTTTTTAGTACCATTAAGTCGTCGTTTATTCTTGAAATTTGATCTCAAGGTATCATAATCCTCCAGGTCTTATACTTTATCATCTGGATTAATCAACTTAGACCAATAATTAATAAAATTGCCTTTTACTTTGTGAAACACTTTAGATTTTATGTGATTTGCTATACTAAAGTCGCTCAATATTTCTAAACTATTTATTCTAAATCCAATTATCCAATCATTAAAGAAACACTTTAATTCCTATACAAACATTTTTAATTTGCTTTCTACATTTTTATTATGTGTAAAATACTTTTTGCGAAATATTTTCGGGTGTCAATTTATTCCATTTTAATTAAATCTGCTTACATAAATTATATTTAATCTTTAGCAATTTCTTCTTACCTGGTGATTAATTAAATCACGTCATAAGGAAATAAACCAAGCAAATATGTTATCAAGAAATTTTTGAGAGCAGAGTTCATACCCTTGGCGCGAATGATTTTGGTTGTCGATTACTATGACTTGCACTGATCTTGATAACCCTACTTTGATACACTAGATATGATAAGCCAAACCATTTCAGGAATTTCGTTCTGGCTTGGCTCTTTTTTTCTGTTTGTCGCCAAGAGTTTGGGCTCTCCTAGGATTTTACCTTAATGTCTTCATCTAATAGTACTGTAATGTTTTCAAATCAGATTTTATTGCATTAGCGAAAATAAATATTTTGCACCTCCGACGGATATTCATACGATGCAAAAGGTTTAAAATAATTTCAATTTCCCATTTTGTTACCTTTTTATGCTGTTAAAATAACATTAATAAGTTTCTTGCAGAAAATAAAACAAATATATATTTATTCATAAAATAAGTGTAATTGTGAATTACTGCGGTTTCGTAACTTTCGTAACTACGTTCATTTTACCATCAACTTTATACAATATTATAGAAACAAACAAAATTAGGCTTACTGCTGTAATCATGGGCGCCGTATTATCCAGGATGCTAAATTCAGAGATTGGCGATTTTTTGACGGATTTTCTGATGTATCTGGTAACCTCATTTTTATTACGTCATACATATGGAGACTTATGAAAATTATGCAGAAAATTCTATTTTGGTAAGCCTTGTATTTAAGTAATTGCGCACGTCACGATACTTTATCTTGGCAACATTTCTTCATCGCTAAAAAATTCTTAATTTGGTATCATGGATTATACGGTAACTGTGCCTAATCATGGTAACATGTTACTATTGTAACACCTGTAGCCATCTCTAACTTACAATGAAAGCACTTACATTATTACGAGAAAGTATGAAATGAAGTTAAAATTAACTCATTGGAATAATGTAAACTTTTCAAAATTACAAATTTTGAATTTAATACTAAAATATTTAAGAAATTAAAAAAAAGTATTTATATCTGTACCGAAATTCTGCATCTTAATGTTTGCATTTTTAACTCTAATTTATTGAACACAAATTAAGAAGGGATTTATTTATGCCAAAATATTAGATGTACTTGAATAGAAATAGATTTAATGAAACATCCAATTTTAATTCACTGTGTAGTTCTTTTTAATTTATGCTATTTTTTCGAATGAATAAGTATTTGAGCAAAAATAAGTATAATATTTCTAATTTTTTTGTATTATTGATCAAGTAAATTTGTTCTTTAAGATAAGAAATATGAGAAAACTAAATAATTTTAGGGAATAAGTGATCAAAATGCAAATATATCGATTCCTTTATGATGAGTTTATGTTATATTTCGATACAATAATTACAATCTTCATACTATTTCTGAAAAAAAAATCACAGTAACTTATATGAAAAACAGAGGAAGAGAAGTAAATTAATTTCAGTTGCCTATTTCTTCCAAACTTAGCCACTAACAAAAACGAAACAATCATTCAGTGAATTGAAATCATGGTTTGAATGCCGGCAATGACCCACCAAGAGTTGAAGCGTCCTCTCTATACCAGATCACACTAACGGAGTGTTATGGAAATTTAGGGATAATAAAGACCATATGTCGTTAACGATATGGTCTTTGTTAAAATAGCTTTTGTAATAATTCGAATCTTCATAAGTAAATGACTATATTTTCTATCAAGATTCATCAATCTTCCTTACTCATATAAAGTGACTTAAGGTTGCTTATTTAAACTCTTGTAATGATTTCTGCTTAAGTGCAAAGGTAAATCATTTTCAACAATTATAACTTGTTTTTAACATAAAATTAAAATTGACAAATGTACTTGTAATAGCATAATTTATATATCGGCGTAAAAGATGTTAAAAATAAAAAATGTTCAAAATTACTGAAAGTAAGATAAGCTTAGATTCCAGATTTTTTACATTTTACATTCCGATTTGCAAATACGTTGTTAAAAACATTGATTTTCAGAAAGATAATTTTCTAATACAATCTCTAAGTAATATTGAATAATATTGAAAATCTTCAAACAACAGAAAGTTTTCTTCTCCAATTTATGAACTGATTTCTCGTATACTACAATAAAAAAGTTTCCTGTTTTTCTCCCTAGTAGATAAATGTCACCGTTTTGAATTTCTAACATAATTGCTAATAAATTTCGTGATCATTTACTTTTACTGTCTACATCTGGTACTCGTAGTTTCAATATTTCACAAATAATACTAGAAAAAATTTAAAATTTCAATTTGCCAGTAATTCTAAACATTCTTCAGCATTTTTTCCTTTCATCCTTGTTTTGCTGTTAAAATAGATCACTTCATCAATCTCATTAAAAATCACAAAATTAATTGCAGGTAAATAATCAATTAGTAATGGATCTTTAATTTTAAGATTTGGATCACTTTTTACTTCGCAATTGATTTTATGAGAATCGTTATTAAACTATTTCTATTAAGTCTGAATATCTTCTTTAGCTCTAAAATATTTAATAAGTCATTTGGTTAAGTGTATGTTTAAAATCCTACTTTGAAAGCCATTCCAACCATTGTTTTAGATAAGGAACATGCAGTTACAGTAACTAAATAAACTAACAGATATTTAAAATTATGCATAATTATGTAATAGATTACGTGATAATTAAAGACAATACTATTTTTGTTTGGCCATTAGAAATTTGAAACTGTTTTAAAATCGAATTTTTTTAGTTACTTTAAAAATTATAGAAACTGCTTTTTTAAAATAATAAAGATGTTAATTTTATAACTTATAGAAATACTCTATATATTGTTCAGGGACATTTTTTTAAATCTTTGAAACAGATGATCTCAAAAGTATTAAATTAATTTATTTTCTTTATTAATCACTTATTAGAAAGACAGCATGCTTACTGATCTTATTTGATGAGTCAGATTGTATGCAAAATAATCTTACAAATTATATCAGAAAAAAAGTTGTAAGATTTATACAAATTTCCACCATGGTTAAGCTTAAGATTTTTCAGTGACAGTCAGAATGGATACAAATACGAGCTCAAGCCAAGTTAACTAATATGATTTATCACTTTCTAGAGGACATTGTTGTTAGAGAAGAATAATGTTGGTATGATATTTGTTTAGAAGATAAACTGTTATTTATATTGCTTAGTAGGGCCAGTCTTTGGGATTTACATTTCGATAATATAGCGTTTAGCAATACGTATAAGCGGCTACGATGTTTATTAGGGAAGGACTTTTTGTAATAATGAGGTTGTGAACTCCATATCGACTCAGAAGAGGACCCAACGTTTTCGGTATTGGCTGCTGGGTGAAAGTAAAATGGATTGTGATTCCAATGTCTTATAATACTTTTACTTATAATACTTATAATAAAATATTTGACGTTCCTTATATGTAAGGAACTAAACGAATGCATACATTTTTAACTTCTTTCATTTATTAAGGTGCCGACCGATGACTAAGTGGTTAGCGTCCATAACTCCTAAGCTGTTGGTCCCAGTTTGGGCATGGATATTCCCTTCTCTTGAGAGGATGATGTTTGCGGTGGTATGGTATGGGTTATGCTACTCGCCGCCTTCGTGACTACGTGATCTGTTTCATAAGTTTCCACCGGGTAACGGTCAATGGGTAGCAATTTCTTGCCTTGTGCTCGATAACGGTTAGTCACCTAGTGTCCAGCATTAAGAAAAAAAGTATTAAAATTTTATAAAGTGAAATTTTTAATTTTAATTAATGAAATTCAATTTGATGAATTCATTTTTATTCAGTGAAATTTTCAGTAAATTTTATATTTACAATTTTATTCGAATTTTCTGCATAAAAAGTAATGTTTATAAATTGCAATTTCTTACTGTATCCAATATTCCAATCAAATGGAGGAATAAAAAGTGTTTAATGGAAAGAGTTTTGCTTAGCACAAATTCCCCTACAAAATAGTGTTTCAATCTAAAATATATTTGCCAAAGAAGTGAAATAATAAGCTATACACTCAAACCAATATTTATTATTTAAATTCCCAAAAAAGAGAAATCATATTTATTACTTCAATAAATAAATAAAAAAAGAATCGATATTTTTTTAAAATAAATATGTGTACTTTTAATTTTATAGCAGAGTCGCATTTAGATTGAAAAAAATCTTATAAAAGAATATCAAATTCTAAAATAGTATTAAAAAATAATATTTGGTAAGCCATTCTTTTATTATATCTGACTTAAAGATCTGCTTAAAATGCAAAAGATTGAGGCAGCGAAAAATGCTACATCTAGAAAACTAAAATTATTTAGCTTTTGAACATAGATATTATTTTTTATAAAATAAAATACTTTAAACACACTTAGTACTTTTAATTAGTTTTAATTTAGTTAATAAATTTAGTTAATAAATTATAAATAAATTTAGTTAAAGCTCATGATTAATTATCATACTTAGATAACACTCTAATTAGTCACGTATTATAATTATAGTATTCATAATTTTAATCCCATATTGTACATCTTTATTGAAAATTTTATTATATATAAATTTTATTTATCTAATAATAATATATATAGGTTTTAAATATAGCATTAAAAGATTTACTACAAAATTTTAGAGGAAGTAAAGAAAAAACACTTTAAACGTTTACAATAATAATTATATAAATCCAATAAAACAAATGTTTATTTGATGAACTTAAAAACTCTTGAATCAAAACAAAAATGAACTATCAGCTTATAATTCAAAAGTTTTGTCAAAGCTGATTGAATCAAAGTCGATCTGTGAAATAAAGAGTCAAATCACTTTTTTTAAAAAAAAATTATATGTATATATTCAATATGATTGTGATAAGACTTTTTTAATGTTAGGTTCATTAACAAAAATATGTTATAGTTTCAGAAAATTCTAAGAGATGGCGCTAGCCCCAATACACTGACTAGATTTGCGGAAATATGATTTTTAATAATCTACTATAGATGTTTATAAAAAATATCTATCACTAACATATACCATTTAATCCTTTAAAAGCGATTTCATTGGACGTTCAGAAAACACAATGGAGCTTTAGTAATCGTATATAACAAACACTTTTTTCTCAAAAAGTCTATATAACATTAATGTTATATATAGTATATATATATGTCTATTGTAAAGTAAAATACAAGATGAAAGTATGCGATATTAAGATTCATATGAAAAAGGAAGGAATAATGAAATACACTGGTATAAAGTGGAAAAATCGATGATGAAAAATTTTAATCATAAATTTCTAACAATAAATGCTTATTACGATTAATAAAACAGTAAATTATGTATAGCATGCACTCTTATTTATTAGATTATTTCATTACAGGAATTTTAAGACGAATATATCATAAAAAATGTCATTAAAAAGCAATAGAAGTCTATTTTGCTTTTAAATGAATAAATTAATTCTGATTAAAACGGAAGAAAATCAAAATTATAAGAGATTCAAATTTATAAATAAAAGAAAAGAACATAAATTCAAATGATAATGGGAAAAAAGGGAAAGAAATATAATCACCAGTTTTAAATAATAAAACTTTAAAAAAATTATATTTTTATTTTATTTATTACATCAAAACGAAAATTAAAATAATGCAAACATTTATAATCGAAAGAAGAACATAAGACAAAATTATTAAAAAATATAAAAAAGTGTAAGATGGAAGATACTGAAAATAGGAAATAATGACAAGAAAAACAAACCTACAAGAAATTTTTGTTCGAAGATCATGAAAAGTGTTCAAAAGCGAATAAAAAGAAATCTAAAATGTTCGGGCACGCTAACATTAAACATCGTGAAAATTTTTCAAATCTTTAAATATACATGTTTATATTTCAAATTGAAAAAAATGTCACAAGAAAATCACGGAAAACGATATCACGCTTAAAAGATTATTTGACAGTTGTTATGCAAGTCTAATGAATAAAAGCTCGAATATGAATAATGTCCGTCTAATAAATAATTTCTTTGAAGGCAACACGAGAAAGTTGAGTTAGAAATAAGTGCGTCATAAAATAAGTCAGTTGTTATATAAATATACAATTAAAATGCATATTTCTGCTAACAAATGAAAGTAATCTCCATTGTGTAAATAACACCCTCAACAAAAAACATTTTAATAAATTTGTAAAAAAAAATAATAATTTCAATCTAAATAATTTTTTTAGACTTGCTTTTTTATAATTTAAAAAAATATATCTATATTCCTTAGAAAGATTTCTATTATTTTTATGCTTTTTATTAATTAACCAATGTTTTTATTTACGCAATTTTGAAATACTTCTGAAGAAGTTTTGCACACATATTTATACGGGGAACAAAAATAAATTATAAAATAAATATATTAAATGAAAAAATAAATGTATTGATCGACAAAACAAATGCGAAACAGGCGGATATTAATTATTTTAACATAGTTACAACTAGATTGTGTAAGCAAAGCAGAATTCATGAGACATTTCCGTGTTTGGAGGATGTAAGGAGAAAGGTAAAATTATATGCGCAATCGAATTAGAACCTGTAGTTTCCATTTTGTGAATCTCGAAGGTCAACAATTACGCGATATTACGTATTCTGATTTCCACACTTTATATACCCGGAAACTGCAAGCACTTTTTCTGATATAGGATGTAGAACAAGTTAAGTATCACACATTGCTTATAGATTGATGACATTAATAGGTAATTTGATATTTTTGCACTGCACTTTCGCGCTATAAGGGCATCGTTTAAAAGTACTGGATAGCCAATGGACTAATTGCTTAAACTTTAAAGTGTTTGGCATTTGTAAAATAATTTGTAAACGTTTATTTGTAAAACAGAGTTTGTTGATAATTAAACAAATATTGGAAGTTTATTATTGATTATAATGTACAACATGAATTGTGTACACAATATTTGCACAATTTTATGCATTATTTATCTTTTTAATTTAATCTGATTTTTAGAAGTAATAAATTATTTGTGATGAATTTTAACAAATATTACAATTATTATGTGCATTAAACGAGGTTATTTTTAGGTTTCAAAATAAAAAGTGAAGGAAATTTTCAAATATAACGTTGATTTCTTTAGAATATTTTTATTAACAATTTTTTAGAAAATTATAAATCTGCAACAATTTATCAAAAATTTAAGTATCTTGATTTTTTAAATTAAATTAAAAATAAATTCAGCAATTTATATTCCATTAAACTAATAAAATATTCATGAATAAAAAAATCAATTAAAATTTTTTTAAATCAAAACTAAGATGCTCCAAAACATTTAAATTTTTTCTAATATCTAATATTCAATCCTTTATAAATTCATGTGACATATTTAAAAAACGTATTATTTATCCCATTATACATAGATTGTTCACTAGATTTTAATAATGAATTACTAATCATGATTATATTAAATAAATTGTTTAATAAAAGTTCTAAATAAAGGGAAGAATATGAAACTCTATTGCTGTTATAAATTTTTATAAAACACGTCTTTTTGAACAGACAAATGTCTATTTAATACATTTTTATTTTATATTTCAAAAGAAGTATACTGAATAATATTCTGCTACTTTTTTCATGAATTTAAGAAGATTTAAAAAAAATTTTACGAATTTATGCATTCAAAGATATTTTAATTTATTTTTGAAAATTTTAGTGCGATATTTTGAATTTAAAAATTATGAAATAAATTCTAAGAATTAATTTTCTTAAGATATTACTGTGAGCAAATTTATAAAATTTAAAAAATTATGCATTTATTATATATATACCACTAGCCAATTTTTTATATTTTATATTCACAGAAATTTTTATATTTAAAGAAAAATAACGAAAATGTAAAACCATTTTTGGACTCTCAAAATACAATTCATTCTCGTGAAATACATTAATAAGAGTAAAGGAATTTCAAGAATAAGTTGTTAAGAAATATTAATCATGTTTTAAGTATATGTCTACTAATATTTTCCATCTTTTTGTTGTCAAAAATAACTGAAAATAGGAAAGAATTAGCATAGTGAAATTTATATGCAATAGATAAAGTTTTGGATTAAATTTTAAAACATAATATTGTTTAATACACTGATATTGTTAAATACACCTTTTCTGAATTTTAATGTTTAGTGAAATATTCAACTGATATTTAATTTTTTTATGTTAATTTTAATATGATGCAAAATGTCTTTCAATATAGTAAATTTCTAAAAACGATTTGAATCATATGAAGCCATCAAATTATTTATTTTGACTTAATACTTAAAATAAATATAAATCATATTTCATTGTATATTAAAGTGATGACAAGTGAAATTCTATCCAAAAGATTGCGTTAGATTCTTTGATTATTTTATTCGAGAGTTGAAGAAATGATACTTGAATATTTTAACAAAATTATTCACTAGGGAATACATTATTCCCAATTTTTAACTTTATATATATGATTAAAATAGGATAAAATGTTACAATATACCTCACTGAACTAAAATAGTCCATTAAAGTTTTGAAATCTCCCTTATGAATACTATTGTTTTACTGAAGTTTGTGAATTTATAGATTACTAGTAAAGATAATGATTAAATGTCGAAATGAAAGATACTGACATATTCAAGGAAATATTCTTCCTTTCAGATATAATAATTTACTCTTATGTTAATGTATATAGAATCCGATAAATATAAAATAGGATAAATGAAGAGTATTACCATATATTTAACTGTTATGTACCTTTCAAACTCACACAAATAAAGTGCTTCAAAAATTCTGGAATTCTTCTCTTTTTGTAAAGTTATTTTCAACATAGAAGAAAAATCTTTTGAAAGTTATCACGAATACACATTGTTTGCTCAGAATTTTAAAATTAGTGATTAATAATCGATATTAAGGAAATTTTTCAATAAAAAGAAGTCATCTATATAACACAGTTTAAAATTTATAAAATGAATTTCAGAAGTAAATACAAAAGTCTGAGAACAAAATCAATTAATTTAAAAACAAATGAATGTTGTTTATTTCACACGATTGCAAAATTTTTGCCATTTATTGAATTGAAATGGAAAATATATGAGTAAGCAAAAAAAAAAATATGAACAAAATAAAAATAAATAACTTTATATTCCACATAGGAAAACAGTTCTTATCGCAATGTATTTTATTCCAATAAATATGGAAATGTGTAACTTAAATCATTTTGGGAGAAAGGTTTTAAAGGAAATCTTAATAAAAATATAGACAATTATCTTAAGCCAAAAAAATTATTTTGAAAGAATTGAAAATGACAAGTTCGATAAAGAACAAATAAATTCAAAAGTTAAGTAAAACCTCCGCGATATTCTGTCGGCAATTTAAATTAAAATGTTGATGGGTTTAAAATTATTGAAAAATGAGAGAATAAAGACATCTAAAAGCGATATATGGTGTGAATCGGTAGCATAAGTTATAGTAAGTTTTACATGCTTCTGTTACATAGAATAATGAATATGAGGATAATTGTTTACGTATAGATGTATTATATTGCCTATATCGATCTAAATACAAAAATATTGCTCTTAGTATGAAAATTAAGTGATAATCATGTATTCTTAAAATTAAAAGTTTACGATTATTAAATATACTAACACAAAGGTGTTTTACTTTTAAAAATCTTCATTAAATTTTCCTTTCCAAACTTGGTAATTTTCCATCAACCAATTGTTTAAGTAATGCATTTTATTCAGTTATGATTATTATAGTTTGCAATTTAATGTATGTTTATATAGTTTAATGTGTTATTGTATTCTGTGATGTTTTCCGAAGAAAAAATTTACAAAATAACTGTTTTTTCAATGCCTATTATTTGTATTATATACTATGTTAACTTCATGATTTGTATGCATATATTGATAAAATTGACGGGTGATTACAACTTCAATTAATAAACAAAATCATTTTTTAGAATTTATTGCATCCGATCATATTTAAAAATTAAAGAATCCATGAAAATAATTTTTTTAGTATTCTATAACTTTTCTATTAATTTTAGATGAAAATATTTTAGTAGTTGGAAGTTACGGATAATAATTATATGAAATGAAAATGCTCGTGTCCTTGCATATATTCAAGAGTAACAAGCGGACTGTAGCATGACTTATATGTGAATATATTTTACAATCGTCAGCTAGGCCATAGGTAAAACATTTTGAGCAACTTTTTTTAAATTTAAAGAATATATTTTGGAATAAAAACGTGACCATTAAGAATTATATATAGAATAGTAGTATAAATATTCAAGGTGATCACAGAGTTTAAAAAATAATCCATTTCCTTTGCATCATCCACAGGTATAATATACGTAAGATTACTTTAACCACATCATTAAATATTAATATGCTTATGTTGTGTAGGTATCCTTTTTTCCCTTTTTAATGAGGATTTTAAGTATAATAATTTCTAAAAGTGAAAATTTGTTTTTAAACAAAAATTCGCAAGGATAACTCTTAATTCGATTAAGTGCAACGATTTGAATTAACCATGTACTTCTTTTAACGTTTTTATTTTTGAAAACTTTTAAACTTATTTCATAAATTTATGAATGCCAACAAAGAAATTTGTGTGTCTGCATTAAATTATTTTTTAATTTTTATGTAAATAACTCGTTAATCGTTTGCTAAACTATCAATTCTGAAATCCATCTGGATACATTTTAAACTTTTATTACTTCGCGGGCAGTACGAGAACAATAATGCTTGTTTCAGCAAGACCTAGCTTTTACGACACACGTTAAACATAAAAATTTAAGTGCTTAAGAAATTGTTTGATAACCAGTAGGTCTCTGGCCACCAAAGTCTTTCTCATTAGATATTTTTATTATGTTTATAAAAGATATAGTTCTCCGAATAAGTCGTGCATCATTAGTGAAATGAAACAAATCATATCTCGTCAATTATAACAATCATCACATCAATTACACAAAAATCAATCAATTATAAAACTAAATCTCGCCAATAATACCATTAAGTTTCGCCGATTACACCAATAATGTCGCAAAGTATGTCAGAAAATTCAATTCGACTCATTCATGTTTGTATTTGAAAGGCTGGCCAACACTTTCACATTTTCTAAGGAATAATAATGAAAAAATGTGATGGAATTATGTTTTCCAAATAGAATTATCACAGAGTTAAGTATAACATTTTGCGTCTCCATTTCACTTTACCTCATTAATAACTTTTAATGGTCCAACAGTGTTTAAAATTGCTTCGCACACTTAAAAAAGGTTCATGTATTTATATTTTATTGTTAGAATATATATTTATATATATGTAATACATAAATCTAGTTTTTGAATACTAAGCATTGTTTCAATTTTATGGAGATGCATCGTTCATATTTAAGGTTTACTGAAATATACAGTAAAAATTAATTGGAATTTATTAGAATACAAAAGCACACAAGTATTCATTTGTTATATTTTCTATTTAATAAATGATAAAAGAGTGAAAATTGTATCAATGGTGTACTCTTGCTACAAATCAATAAATATGTTTTCTTATATCCCGTAGATCCTAGTGAATAAATTAAATGAATTCAAAGAAATAAATTGGAAATCTATTTTTATCTCATATTAATCTTCAAGCTATTCTTGAGGATTGTAAGTGTTTTCAGAATGTTTGAAATTAAATAATAATCATTAGTGGTTTCGGACAGAAATCCGATAGGAACTATTTATCTGATCCATCATAAATAATTTTTTTCATGAGCTTTATCAATGTTATTAAATAATCGTACTATGCTATTAAAACATGTCTAGAAAATAATATTATAAATACTATACTATCTTATGTTACTCACTAGAAATGTACTATTTCATTTGATAACATTTGCCAGTATTCAGTAGTAATGTAATTTACTTAAGAATATGTGTATCATTTGTGATTTATCCCATATTTGTTTTTAAAAAAACATTTTTTAAAGTTTAGATTCCTTTAATCTCGTTCTGTAATGGGATAGCAGCAATTGTACTTATATAATCGTGCTATATAGTTGATCTAAATTTAATTTCGAGGAATTGAAGAAAACTCTGTTCCGCCGATATTTTATGTATGTGAATATACAACATTCTTCTGAATGACGGGCTTTTTGAAAGTATCTTAACAAATAATGCCTGTCTTTGATTTTTTAGAAAACATTTCGCTGATTGTAATTTGTATTCACTTGTCACAAGGGAGGAAATTCAGAAAACTTCCATGCACTTACTGAAGCAGGCACACATACAAAAAGCAGAAGCATAAAGACTCTCGTTTTTTAATAGTGATTGGACTGAATTCAAAGCATTTTACTTAGAAATGGGCAGTTCTACTATTGAATCATGATGAACTCTGAAACAGTAACATTCTGTGTTAATTCTTTCTGCATGCAATTCTATTAAAATGGATGCTGGGGTAATTTTCGGGATTATTGCTTTGCACCATGGAAATATGAATAAATATCTTCCTTTAAATGTATGCAAAAGACTGTTCAAACGTATTGAAATTTCATTAGAATGTTTTATTTTTGGAATTTAAGTAATTCGAAAATGAGGATCTATGCATAAATTACTTCCTTTAATTACTCCGGAAAATATTTGTTATCAATTAATATCAATCGTTATAACTATGCAATTAGTGTGAGTTCCCAATTCATGATTGAGAATCTCTACAAATTTACGGTCTTTTGTTTCTTCTAATTTAGAAAGCAAGAATAAATTTGAAAAATTTTGACTAGACAATAAGTGATTAATTTGTACATTAGTCAATAAAACACCGTCTAGATAATATTGAGAATGCAAAAAATAATAAAATATATAGTAAGACATATTATCTTGAACTAACAATTCATCGAAATGGTACGAAAATGTAAATAATTTTTAAAAAAATTAGTTACAAAAAAATTAACAAAATTAAAAATAAATTGGAGAAACAATTTTTTAAATGATGATATTACGATTCACTAAAGACAAATTGAAAAATTAACCTCAAACTTATGCTATCTTCGGTAGTGATTTAACTATGTACTTTGCTTTGGTTTTTTATCTCTCAAATTTAAAACTCAGTTACTCTACATGATTTCTTGACTAGATTTATTTTACAGCTGATGGTTTCTTGCAGTTACATAGAATTGTAATTATATGCACTTAAAATAAAATATCTTTGATTAAAAAATTACTGCAAATATCAAAAGGTAGGAACTGAATAATTAATATTGGTATTCATTTAATAAATTCTGTTATAATTTGGCTTATAATTTCTGCGGATGCTCATAAAAAGATAAAAAATTGAAAATTAATGAACTTTTGTTTATATTACGTTACTATGAAAATAATACTTGGTAATTAACAACAGAATAGCTGAGGCACCGATTTAATGAATATTTTAATAGTTCAAGGTAGACCTGGAGGAAATACCTGCAGGGATACAATTAAAAATTATATGAAAACAGTAAAAAAATTAATAATTTTTAAAAACATTTAAGCCCGCATTATGAAGACTCTTGATAAGATTAGTTTTCTGATTCTAAAAAGAATTTACTTCTTTTGGTAGATGTTTCATCAATTTTTGAGCATAAAGTTATTGATTTTAATGCATACATTTTACAATTTTTAAAGATATTTTGATTGGAAAATAATTTTCTTTATTACATGATCATTTCTCTTTGAAGAAAATAGCGAAATTATAGTGGATTATTATTCAAAAGCATAATATTCGAAGACTGTTGCAAAAAATTTTTTTCTTTATGAAATATTTTGCACAGTATATTGAAATTATGGAAAAGCAAATGTTGACTAACAATTTTCCAATAAGATTTAAATAAATGAGTAATTAAAAAAAAAACAAATTTTTTTTTACGTTTTTTGGGGAATTTAAAACGAACATTTTTTTTTATATCTATACCTGTGAGATTTATTGGAAATATCAATTACGTAAACTTTAAGCATGAAGTAAAAAACTATTATGAACTCCAAATATTACATTTTGGAACTCACTTTATATATTGAAGAATATAAAAGATTAATGCATCAGTAGAAAAATGTAATGATGCTATTAACATTCTAAATTTCTCCAAGGTATTATGGATCTTTTCACAAGAAAATTAGACATGGATATTTCTCTTGATATAAAATGTTTTAAATTGAATTTTATTCATTCATGTATCTTACGTTATCTTCATTCATGTATCGTTTTATTCATTCATGTATCATTCATGTATCTTACGTAATCTTACGTTAGTGCAAAAGGTGAGATTTAGATAACATTATTAATATCCAGTTCCCTGACACTGGAAAGAAAATTTTTCTCAAATATGTAATGAATAAATAGTATTAAAACAAGAGTTGAAATATTGCATGAAATTACGATGCCTAATTTATGCTTGCTAAAGAATACTAATGCATACCGAAGGAAGGAAAAAATATCTAAAAATTTTTAATTCATTTTCAATATTAAATTTTCACACATGTACATAGAAAGGGAATTTCACAAGTACAAAATTTAATTCATATTATATTGAATTCATTGAAAAAGAAAATAATTCAAAAAGTTAGACATTCTAAACACCATAATATTTTATAAACTTTAAAAATAAGCTAAAAAATATACAGGCTCGTATGTATAATTTTTTTAAAAAATAAATTTTAAAAAATATTTAAAAATTACTTATCGATTAATTTATTGAAAATAAAAATTCAAACTGTTTATTTTTTATATTGCATTGATAATATATCATGGAAAATTAAGTGACATGTATTTTTTAAATTATTCACAAATCGTTTATTGATCCAACAATCGTCTTTATTTTAAAATATATTCAAGGTAATTAAAAATATCAAGTTGAATGCATTTCTTTCAGGCTATAAAGCATATTTGTCACATTTACATATATCGAAACATGCAAGATTGGAATCGAACATCAAGTTGCCTTAGATAACATATTGTGGAGCGTTTAAAATAAATAAACAATAATGTAAAAGAATTCCATGTTTTAATTATTGGTTATATCGGGTTAAACTATTTTATAACATCAATTTATCAATCGACACCTTCCACATGAAGTTATGTCCGTAGGCCAAGAACCTCTTTCATAGAATCCTAAGCAATAGGATCTGCATCACAGTTCTTCATGAAAGTAAATTTAATAAATATTTAACTGTATCTATATAGAGGTATGATTCATTTAAAATTAAATTAGTAGTAAATGCTAAATAATAAAAACAGATAGAGGAAAAGAAGATGATTAAACTAAGCATCTAATTACTATGTACATAAAATTTACAGACTTGAAAATGAAAAAGGTTAGAAAATGATGGCGAAATTTCATAAACAACTGAATTCATTATGAGAAAATATAATAAAATATAAAAATCATAACTTTCTAGTAAGGCCATTATCCAATCAATTTTCTCTATCTTTTTAGTACAAAAAAGCACTCATATTTATTTTTAAGCTTATGGTGATTTATGTACCACAAGTGCAAATAACTATTCTTTTTAGGTGTCGAATAGCTGTAGTATATTTCCGGTTTCTTTCAACTTCTAGTTCCACAAATGTCAGATTAGTAATTTAGGAACTGCGGTCCGCTTGATTTTATGAGGAATTATTCCATTCGAAAAAGCACCGATCTCACTAATGCTATCAACTTTATTTCCCAGTTCCGAATTTTTGTAGAACGCTACGTGATAAATGTTGCTTTGATAATCGTATCGGAAGTGTGTAAATGGAAATCCACAGATTTATTTGAGAATTTAATGATAGCGAAGAAATATCGTATCAAAATGTGTGTTTAATATTTCACACGTTATTTAACTAAATAGTTGAGATTGCTTAAAAAAATATTGTGCTGCATACCGAGCATTTTTTTTCAAAATACCAACAAATTAATTGCATTAATTATGAATTCTATTCGAATGAAATTTTAAATTCTACTCAAATTATTTTGTCCATTTATATTGATCCTGTAAGCCAAAAGAAATAATTTCTATATTCTAGTTTTATATGGTAAGCAATTTAAGGTAGTGAGAGAAACACATACATTCCGATTATTTAAGGAAAATACAGAGCAAATAATAAATTTTAAGTTGCAGAAGAACATAAGTTAATAAGTTAAGCAAAAGTTATATATATATGCAGGAGAAAGAAGAAAACTATGAAAACCTAATATGATATAAATAAAAAAGTTGAAATTTTTTCACATTTACATCAAGTAAATAAAGGACGAGGGAAAGTAAGCTCTTCAGAAATATTTTTGTGTAAATCAACTGTATTAAGTACATATAAATATATTGTGTCGTATTTATAAATATGTATATGTATATTTATCTCTATTTATCTATCGATGTGTGTATGCATCAGTGTGCAATATATTTTATTGAAAAACATTTATTACAGAAATTTTCATCTATGTAAAAAGTAAATTTCATTTTTATTCTCTGAGATTTTGATTTCAAAACTTCTAGAGCTTTTTTTATTTTTCGATTTTCTTTGAAGTTAATCCATGTATTTCAATTTTTTACGCTTTTATCTTAAACCATTCTTTCATAATGGATAATCATGATAATACTTTTCAAGAAGATTGAAAAGGATTTTTTAAAATTCTCCCACGAACAAATTTTATTACTTTTCTTTAAAGTCTTCCACCATTTTAAATTACTTTTATGCTTTCTGTTCTTCTTTAAACTTGTTTGAAATATTTTCTCTCAACTGTTTTTTTTTTATAACTTTAAAATTTTCTAATAATGTGAAGTCAGAAAAAATAAATTCCATTTTTTCTTGATGTCATCATTAAAAATGCGATTTAAATAATTTAATGATGTGTGCTTATGTTTTAGAATAACATAATTAAATATTTATCACTTTTAAAAAAACTTTTAAATATTACTAGTACGAGGAATTTTAAAAAATTTTTTTAAAAAAGTATACAAATCTGGAATTTGCAAATATTAATTTCTTGATAAATTTTACATGCAAATTTTAATTTTCATTTCTATCTTCATTGGTGATTAGATTAAATCCAAGAATAATTTCAAAAATATGATTTATTCTATTATTTCACCATAAAATATTATTGAACCAATTTATTATTTATTGATATTAGCGGTGGTATTGCTTTTAGAACACCTTTTACGTGATTGATTTAAGAGTAATGAAAGAAAATAATTAAAAGTGAGTAATATAGAGTTGATTTTAATAATAATTTAGAAAACCGTATTCCAGTTTTACCTTCGATGAAAAAAAAAAAGGGAAAATTTAATAGTGCACTTTGCAGTTATGGATCTCTCGAAATATGTTTTCTATTCAGGTTCGTGAGAGTTTCCCTTGAATAATGGAAGTAGTAAGTAGGGTTAGGGAATAATAATTATATTTTTAGCATGTATACTTATTTTCCAGCAGCATTTTGCATGCTTTAATACTATAAAAGCAAAAATAAATTAGTTGTAATTAAATTTTTAAACATTTCGATTTTTTTATGATTTTTCTTGGTAATTTTGCTAGCAATTTTTTAAAGAATATTTCAAATTAAAATTTCTTTAACTAAATGACATTTGGGGTATTAAAATATTAATTAAACTCTTAATACGGTCTTTACACAATAATCTAAACATGAGTTTCACCTGTCTAGGAAGATAATATTTTGTAAATTATTGCATTTCAATGGCGATATCGCAAAATTTTTAGAAGCAGCATTTTTCGCTTCATTTGAGAACCATTACTAGCAGTATGTTTTTATTCCAACAAATATTGGCTTCAAGGAAAAAATTTAAATTAAAGAGAAAATACATTGTAATCAAATATTAAAACAAATAAACAAAAGTAAAGATGTATAAAACGAAAAAGTTTGAATAAAAATAGTCATGAAATTTTGAAACGGTTGTATTGATACAAATGTCCATCTTTCCGTGAAGCAGAACATTCTTAGAAAAAAATATCTTCCTTAAATAAGAAAATGACAGCTACTAATTGCATTGATTGCTTAAAATATGTCTCCATTTTCTACATTTCGACAGATTTCTGGAAAGTTTTTTTAAGTACACGTTTCGATATTGATTATTCTTTGAATGAAATATATAGTTCTGGGTAATTTTTATTAAAGCACTTTCTAAAATATTTCGTGAAATTTTATTAAGTTCCTCTGATTAAGTGATGTTTATTAAGAAAATATTATTAGGAATTAAATATACTATTAATTAATAAAATATTGTTATGACTGATTATAAAATTAGTCACTTATGCTTTACTAATCATTCCGTTGAATAAAATGAATTTTATTTTGAAGTGAGTCATATATTTATCGAATAAATTTAAGTGAAAAATTAGTTATACTTATGATAAGTTTTAAGTGCTCAAGATTATTGAAATGTAAAATTTGTTTAAAATATTACGAAAATTAAAACTAATAATCTTATACACATCATGGTAAGTAAATAACTTTACTGCAATATGTTTCTTTTTTATTTCTAAATAAATAACGGATATTTAATACTGTGATTTTGCTCTCAAAGATGAAAATGGTAATGATTCAACTTAATATACAGTTTATTGTATATTCTGATTGCAGAAAGTTAGTAATCTATAGTATTCTTAAATATTTCGCTCTTTCAGTTTTAATTCTATTGTATTATAAAATTCGTGAATTACTTCGTTTTTCATGTTTAATTAAGAATTTATTTGTTTCATTCAGAGTATATTCTAGAATTTTCATTTACGAATGGAATTTCGACAACTTTAAAAGGATTACAAATAACCATATATTAACTTGTAGAATACTAACAGAAAATGAAACTACATTTTTATTTAATTATTTTTCCGCAGTTTTTCCCTTGGAATTTTTTGGAAGCTTCGGTTTGTTTACAAGGCAGACAAATAAATTTGCAAGAAGAAATTTATTTTGAACTTAGTCAATTGTAGTTGCTTGAAAATGGCTTTCAATTTATTGCTTTGTTTAAGATATTTGAGCTATGAAAGTATAAAATAACATTCAATTTAATCTATTTATTTAGTATATGAATTTTTAATCTGTGAAATTATTCAGGGTTCTCATGAAACATTTGACAAAAGAATATTTATGCATTGCTTATTTTGGTATTGTATATGTATATACAGTAAGATTTTTCAACAAAATAAAAAGAAATATCGTCCATTTGGGAAACGAATTCTGAAGACAATCATTCATAATTCATTTTAAAACCCAAGTACTTCTTTTGAAACAATTCTTGTATTTCTTGTATTGTATACTAATTACAATCAGGAATTCTGGTTGTATTTTATTTCTTAAAATACAATAATTTATAGCGTTATGAAAAATTTCTATCGTTCCAAATAAAATTTTTTCCTTAAATATTTTACTTTCTCAATAAATTTTCATCTAAGTACAAGTTGCGCTTTGTTGCATGACTAATCACACTTGGTGATTATGTGGAACTATGATCAGCAAAGATATCTTTTAGTATTGTCATATGTTTTCTGATTATTATTGATAAATTTATAGTTAATATGTTATCACACTCTTTTTGTTGTAATCATGAACATAATGGATCGAAGATTTAATATATATACATATATATATATATATATATATATATATATATATATATATATATATATATATATATATATATATATATGTATATGTATATGTATATATATATATATATATATATATATATATATATATATATATATATATATATATATATATATATATATATATATATATATATATATATATATATATATATATATATATATATATATATATATATATATATATATATATATATATATATATATATATATATATATATATACAGGGTGTCCAGAAAAGGACTCCCTGATTTCAAAATTAAATATCTCGAAAACGAAGATCGATAGAAGAATGCAGTAAACGGTATGTTTATAGTAAAAACTGTAAGAATTTAATACATCAGTTTGAAATAATAGTTACAGAAGTTGCAAATAGATGGCGCTGTAATCGCCATACGTAATGCTTAGTATAAATAGTCGAAGCCCAGAGCGATCAGTACCACTATTCAAGCGTGAAAGGAGGTTAGCATTGAAAACATTGTGATGTGATTTTTTGGAAAGAATGTTTTCATACGATTATTTCATTTATGTATGCTGATTTGAGCTGTACATCGTACAGCGCCATCTGTTAGCAGCTTTTGTAACTATTATTTCAAATTGCTGTATAAAATTCTTACAGCTTTCACAATAAACATACCTTTTACTGCATTCCTCTATCTATCTTTGTTTTCGAGATATTTAATTTTGAAATCAGGGAGTCCTTTTCTGGACACCCTGTATATATATATATATATATATATATATATATATATATATATATATATATATATATATATATATATATATATATATATATATATATATATATATATATATATATATATATATATATATATATATATATATATATATATAATATTTATTTATTTATAGTACCCCTAAAATTAATTACTGGATTTGAACTGCTATTCTACTTATTCCGAAATATTAAAAAAGTTTATAATTGTGTTAATATTTAGAAATGGCTGGAGCATTCAATTCAATTAGACAGTTTTTTAAATTGATCATACATTTTTTTCTGGAATATATAAAAATAATTTTTATTTCTAAAGTAAGTATAATGTTAGCCATTCAATACGAAACACAATAATATAAAGATATTTTTTGAAACTAAGTAGTGCGGTATGAAAACAACAGCGGTCATTAACTTTTTCTCTCTTTGACGAAGCTTATAAAAGTACGAAAATAGTATAGATTCTACTTCTCTGCCAGAACTGCTGCTCCTGGGAATAAAAGAAGCTTTTACTCAATCAGGCATAAAAATGAACTGGCTTTGGATGACAAAAACAGGCTGCTCGTTCCATACAGCTTAAAGTCTGCCACATTTAATCAACAATAGAAGCCTGAGAGGGGTAATGGACTATGCAGTCTGTAAATCTAGATTTTTTTTTTAATTGTTCAGTGTTTGGTAGATTATATGAAGGCCAGGATGGCATTTGAATAATATTTGTATCAAAGAAGATCAGAAAACGATGCAAAATATCTGCGCTTGTATCACCTCATTGGATGTAACCGCTTAGACAACTTCGAGGATAAAGCAAAACTAGCAAACTGAATATATCAGAAATATAATAATAGTTATTCAAACTATCATCGATCCAAATTTGTTATCTAATGGCTGTCCAAACCATTGCATCAAGTGAAAGGATCCTGTGCTAAAATAGAATAAAATCAGTCAACAAGAGTTTTCTCACAGCCTTTACAGACTTAAATGAGCATCAGAATTTTCTTCGGCGAACTGGGACTCATCTGAAAACATAAGACAAATCTGCAGGGATATTGCATTCCGCGTGTATCCATCTTTAATGTCAAATGTTATAATTCTCTCAAATGTTAATCAAGATTGAGCTTTGAGATCCTGCATGCTGTTCAGAATTCTCAAAAACCCTTGGATCAATATTCACTTGACATCATTGTATTTCGGCCCATACAAGTAGGAATATCATAAAAAAGTTATACAAACACTATACCTGCAATAATGATTCATCTATTAAACCCCGACTCTTACTAGTAAGCATTACATTATCTCAAAATAACATATTAGAAGCATAATATGATGTTTTGAGAAATATTTGACCTTAAATAGTGATTTGCAAATAAGAAATCCAAAGTACAATTTTCATTTCATGCTTTTCAACAACTTTCATTTCATTCTTGAAAAGTTATTTGTCTTTCTGTTTCATCTTAATGCTATGTAATGTTCATCATTTGCATACTCCAAGCACTTTTTCCTTTCATGTGATTTTAATGCTCGTGAGATCGACTATTATTTTTTATTATTGAAATCTTAATCGACAGTTCTACACAAATGAATGTAATGTATATTTTACAAAACAATTTTAAAACAACAACAAAATTTAAAACAATTTTAGAGAGTATTTTGGTGTAATCAAATTAAAAAAACCTCGTGTTTTTTAAATTTGGGAATGCTTTTTTTGAAAAAATGTATAATTTTCCAATGCATATAATTTATATCTTTTAAAAGTATATTCTACATATTAAATAATGTATTATAAATTAGAAATTTGAAACTGCTTGCAAAAAATGATAACTCAGTTGAAATAAAGAAATGATATCCGACTATTTTGAATGTGTTTCAAAACTTGTGTACTTGTACTCTATTTCCTTAATTGAGGTTCAATTTTAAAAACTGATAAAAATTGTTACTATTTGTTAATTCATTATCATTATAATTATTTACTAAAGAATTAAATTATGAATTAATAAATAATTTACATCAATAATTAATTGATAATTTAAATCTTACAACATGAAATTAAACTCTGAAATCTAGTACCAAGTTAGATTCATGACATATTAAAAAGTGATAGATCACATGCTTTTTTATAAGCGAAAAGACAAAAATGAAAAAAGAAATTACATTTAAAAAAGTAAAAAAATAATGAAAATAAAAATAAAAATTCCTCTTTAAATAATTAAATTAATTAACAAAATATAATTTGTAAGTATTTTTCATATTAATACTACTGAATCTAAATTATTGTTCACAATGTATGAATACTCTTCTATTATTCTCAAGATTATATATAATTTACTTAAGTAATCTATCTTTTTATTTCAAACAACTTAATGTTTCTGGGATTTATTCAGTTTATTTTAATGAATTCGAAAAAAATGTTTGTTGAATTGGATCACTTTTTTACAGATTTAATTAATTTAATTCTTTTGAAATGATTAATCAATTTTTACGTACTCATTCATTTTAATATTTTTCAGTTAATTCAATTTATTTCTTTTTCTAATTTTTTATAGAGTTATATATTTACAATTTATCCCTTGTTGCCTTACTTTGTTTGGTCTAAAATGAAATATATAATTTAAATTTATTTATAAGATTTCATGTAAATATTGAAGCAATTTCACATTTTCATTTCTGTAAGAATGTTACAATATATACCAATTTTATTTCTTCTTGTTCGTAAAAAACAAGGATTTAATTTAGTATATCGTGACTAAACTTACAGATTCCCTATGTGTAACTTGTAAAATAATGAAAACATATGAAAGAATTTAAAAGAAAAGGAAATTTATAAGCTCTCATTGTCTCCGTAACATCTAAAGTTAACTAGAAAAATATTAAGGAATATGAAAAGTATATGAAATTAAAGATATTTTAAACTTGATATGTATAAAATCAAATCAAAAACTTTTATTTAAGCAAAGCAGTACTTCCAATTTCATATCAGAATGTCATTTGCAAACTGAAATCTGAAATAATATCAAAGTTTGATTTATATTTTTGTTGTTTTCAAAAAGGAAAACTCACTTAAGGTATTTCATTAGACTAAATTATTATTTCTTAATTTATCAGATTATATGAAAAAGAATATTTGAAAAAATAAAAAATATTGAATTTAAATAGAGTTATCGTTTAATTTCAAAGGCTAATATTATTTTTTATTAATTGAACTTAAGTATGCTGCACAACAGATTAGTTTGACGAATTTGAAACTCGCTCAATGTAAGCATAAGTAATTAAGTGATTATTTAGGTTATTCTTTTAAATTTATTAAATTTAAATGCATTAATTACTAAATTTGTGTTACATCTATTTAATTCTATGAAATGATTTTAATGATAGTGTATTGATTATTTTATAGAATTGAGGAAAATCTACTATGAATTTTAAAACTGTAGCGAATGATTTTCCTTTCTAAAGAAAAGTGTGAATGTATATTCAAGCACGAAAACTTTAATCAACCAGAGCTTAGTAATTATCATTAAAATTAATAACAAAGTTTAATGAGTTTTATCAAAACTGAAAAAAATTCAAAAAGTATTTTAAGTGTTCTAAAAAATTAGTAGCTAATTTGATTTTAAGTGTTCACAATTTTGTAAATTGCTAAAAGCTTTATCATGATAATCAAATCCTTAGTATAATTTGCGTGGGAAAATTCTTCAGCGTTTGTTTAAATGGAAATAAAATAAATCAAGACATTTTCCCTTTATGAGTAATGTTCTTATTTTTGAAATGAAAATTCTTTGTTTTTAAACAATATCTGAAATATTTTTGTAAAAATAAAATTAGTTTTTGTACTGAAAACGTCTAGATTTTTATTTAGAATCTAAACTTTTAGGCTATTATTAATAATTTTTAACTCTATGCAATAAGAAAATTAAAACGAAATTTCATTGACAATGATAATCTATAAAATATATTTTTGGCATGATGAAAACCGACTTAATTAAATAACTATTAAACATAAATTTAGTAGGTAAATAAATTCATATAGTTCTTACATGTGAATATTAAATATTTAGCTGCTTGAGAAATGTCCATCATGAGTTTATATTAAGTTATAATTTATATTTATATATATTCTTTAAATGCGATTCAAAATAAGGAATGCCTTAAAAGTATTATCTAAATTACTTTTAATTTCTTTGTCAACTACTGTTCGTTTTTATAGTTATTTTTCAAAAACATTTTTCATGCAGTTTATGTAAGAGAGAAATACGTTGTTGAACCCTTATTCTTATATTAAGTTATTTCATGTACACTTAATTATAGAAACAGTGCTTTATGTTTATGTTTTATAAAAAGGAAATAAATAATAAAATGTGTGCAACTTTCATAATTTTCATAAATATTTGACCAAAATTTAGCAAGCTTGATTACTACAGATGCTTGTATTTTGCATTACAAATGAGTGTTTTATTTATATGAAACTTAAATCCATCTTGACATTTCAAACAGATTTCCTTCTGATTTCTGATGTAAAAAAATGCTGTAGATATGGCAATGATTGCAAAACATTTTAACACGCACAACTATACTTCAGAGATTACGCTAATATTCTGGTTGGTAACATTCGACTATGAGAATTAAACAAATTCCTCAATTTGTTGAAGTTATTTCAGATTTTTAGAGACGTGAATTCAGCAAACATTTTCAATATTTCAAAAGAATTTCAACAGTTGTTCAACTTTTTAGCTAGAATTACATAAAGGTTGATGCTGAAGAGTAACTAACTGAAATGGATAATTTTGATTTTTTAAAAGATAACGCTACAGTGAAGATGAATCTAGTTAATTTTGAAAATGATTTGTCAATGAAATTGTTTCCTTTAAACTCTGAAGATATTTAGCAACTTTTTCTTTGAGAAAAATATTCAATTTTGATCTAGGTTTGTTTCAAAATGAAAGCAATGTTCAACTGAACACATGTCTATATTTGAAATAAAAAGAAACAAAAAAGGGCATGTACTGTTTATAAGAATTTATTTACAAACAAAGAAGTAATTGATTGACAATTTTTCAATCAAGAGATAAATCTTTTCATGCATTCTATGACAGTGATTGCTCTTTGGCTACTCGGATTATCGTCAGTAAAAGAACCGATTGCTGCTGCTTTGAACCTCACAATGGGTCTTAGGAGCATGAAATAGTATATTCAATTCAGAGAACACATTCTATAATATGCTTGTGGCCACAATAGTCCTAAGAATTCCTTAAAAAAATAATCATGATTATAAGAATTTCTCAAAGCTTCAAGGTGTTCTGAAAAATCAGTTCTAGGTTTAATGTATTTTTAGCATTTAGCATACAAAGTCCAATCCTTTAAAATAGCTTTCTTTATCCCGAACTCTTTAAGGGACATGTTGGTGATACAAGCTCAATCGTGCTGCTCTGAATTAAACAAAAAAAGGAAATTTATGTACATTATATATGGAATTACAATCCATTTCCATGTAACTTACGTACACAATAGTAACGGATATCGTATTCCCAAAGTTCGTTGTATTCAAACATACAATACTTTTACGGTCACTTTCAATTTGCACATCGCAAATTCTTAATGTTCTAAAATATTATGGCATTTGAGTGATGGGAAATAAGAATTTTTGAAGCTGTTTGGTTACTCAGAAAATAATTCTTATCGGTAAATGACCGCGTGATGAATGTTGAAAGCAGGAAAAAGAATCTGAAATGATTGAACTTATTTTTTATAAAAAGCATTTAGACTTTATTTTATAATTCCAGATGTCATCAACACCCTTCCTTTGCAATGATATCATACCAAAATCCTTAACATCTTTTTATTGGAAGCTATTAGATAAACTAAACAACTTAAGAAATTCGATATAAATAAATTTCAAAAAAATGAGTTGACTTTAGAAATTTGAAAAAAGATGTGATTTATTTGAATAAAAATCATAAGAAAAAGATTAATGATAAAAAAGTGTAACGTTAATTTTAATTAAGAACTTTTAATGAGATTTTAATAATATTCATTTTTATTTTCCTTTTTTTAATCGAACAGCCTGAAGTGCAATTAATCAAAGCCGGGATCATAGTAGACTAGTATAAAAGAAGCAAATATCTCATAAAACTTTATTGCTTGATAAAAGTTCTATTTCAATGTTGGCGAATAACAAATTGTTTTAATCAAAAGTATTCAAAATCTTCTTTTTGCATATTGTAACTAATATAAATTGTTAGTCGCAATTACTGTATGCTGTACTGTTCGAACCCATTTTAAGTATTACGTACTGATGTATGTAATACTTAAAATGGGTTGGAACTGCTAAAAACACGCACATCAAGTAAGAATTGAACTTATGAGCAGATGGACAAAAAGCCAGACTTTTAACCATTGAGAATTTAACTTACGATGAAAGATTGAAATTTATGTAATTAGATTTAAGAGATTAAAAGGAATAATATTGTGTTTATATAGATTAATATTAAAAGGAATAATATGTGTTTATATAGAAAATGCAGAGCTTAAAAAATGTTTTATTTATGTATGACATAAATGTGAAGAGCGACATAAGGACTTTGCATAAAGATAAATCCATGAACTACCTGGGGTCTTGGTAGGGGAGCAGCTACTAGGCACGTCGGCATGGGTGAATCACCGAACGTCCTGTAGGAATGACAGGATAGCCTTGAATATAGAATCAGAGGTCGTGAACCAGCTCCCGTAAGCCCTGGTGTTATGCGACCCGTGCCTAGGGTTATTTGGCACCGCGGTTATGGTGTCTTAACGGAGCCTCTAATTCCTGGCGAACTTCTAGAGTATTTTGCCTTGCCCAGTAACTCAGGCAATGCTGGATGGACTGTTATATTACTTGAGCTTATTAACTGTTATCTTATGGCTGAAAAGACAAAAGAAATAACAAACCTTTCTGCATTTGCAGGTGAAACCTCTGAACTAGACCTTGCTGAAAAAGACAAGGGAACCCAGAGGTAATCTAGTGAAGGGGCAGCAATGAATCCTTCACTGGAGTTAGAAATGACCTCCAAACCATCTTCTTCTGGTGAGAGTCAGGAAGCATGGCTGACTCTTTGACCAGAATCAAGCTTAAAAAGAGACTTTCTGGTGCCCAGAAAAAGAAGCTGGTAAAGAAACTCAAAATCGCCGAGGGGACTTGGGTTGAAAAACCCAAGGCAACCAAAGGCGAGAAGCGTCCCACCAACCGGACGAACCACGGCAAGGCCGTAAAGGCTGCCAAGAGAGAAGGACCTGGAGATTTACCTACAGGGAAGCTCCCATGGCGATCAAGATGGCTGTGATCATAGAGGGTCATCCGGAAAAATGGCTAACAGAGGAACAGGCCTTCGACCTGAAACTCTTGTTAACCGAGAAAATAGGAAGGAATAAGGAGGGTTTTGCCCCAGCCTTCCTATCCTGTAAACTTCAGGATGGGGCACTTATTGTCAACTGTGCAGATCTGGGGAGCTCAAAGGGGCTGGAACAGACTGTCAGTGACATAACCCCTGGCAGGAGCTAAAACTCTTGGTGGGTGAGGCAAGGAAACTTGTCAGAACCACCATGATAATTGCAAAACTGCCGAAAATCTGCAGTAAACTGGAGCCTAAAGAGGTTCTGAGAAAAATCGAGGCACAGAACGGTGGGGTCACTCCAACGGAGTGGAACGTTCTTAACATCAAGAACGACTTATCTGGGTGGACCATCGTTCTTAGTGTGCCGAAACTAGATGCTGCCACACTTGGTGTAAGGGGATATAAGTTTTATATCGGACTTCACCAAGTGCAGGCTAAAGTACTTGACAAACCCGCTCCTGCTGATGGGTATGAAGGTAGTTCAAGCCAACCTCCACCACAGTAGAAGTAGTACTACTAACCTCAGTAAGAAGTTTCTTGCTAGGGATATACACCTGGCCCTGATTCAGGAACCCTGGTTGGTTAGGGAGAGAATCAGTGTCCTCAAAGGAACTAAAGGTAAGCTTATCTATTGTACCAATAGCAACGCTAGAACTTGTATACTCTTACATAAAAACATTGAAGTTTTACCCCTCTCTGAATTTATCCTTAGGGATCTGACAGTTGTGAAAGTCAGACTCAGTCAGAGGGAGGGAACAGAGAAATTGTTTTTGGCTCTGGATACATGCCCTATGAAGAGAAGGCTCCACCTGACCATTCTCTGCACAAGCTCATGAACTTTTGCAGAGACAACAACTTACAGGTAGTCCTAGGACTAGACTGTAGCTCACCGTGTTGTCTGGGGAAGTACGAACACAAATAAAAGAGGTGAGTGCCTTTTAGAATTCATTCTAAACTACGGGTTAGATATTCTAAATGAGGGCAACGAACCAACTTACATTACTTTCAATCAATCTGTAGTAATTGACATTACTATAGCGACAACGCTAATTAGTAAAAGTATCAAAAATTGGGAAGTAGATGGCAGACATTCTGGCTCAAACCATCAAAACATCCATTTTGAAATTCACTCTAATGTGTGTCTGAATCGCATATTCAGAGACCCAGTTAGGACGGACTGGAAGAAATTCCAGGAGGAAGTGACTGGGTTGGTTGAGCTCGGGAACTGATCTATTAGAGACAACTACGATATAGAAGTTACAGCAGATCGTCTGCTCAGTAGTATTATAGATTCGTATCATAACAAATGCCCAAATCGCACTAGGAGAGCTAAACTCCAATGTCCTTGGTGGAATGACTCTCTAGTAGCCGAAAAGTCAAATGTTAGGAAACTTTTTAATAAAGCCAAGAAAAATGGTGAATGGGAGAACTATAAAACGGCCCTCACTAATAATAACAAGCTTGTTAGGAAAAGCAAAATTAACTCCTGGAGGAAGTTCTGCGAAGAGATAGATTCTATCTCTGAAGGAGCTAGACTCCAAAAACTCCTCAAAAGGGATGAACCTATTTTGGTTGGCACCTTAAAGGACGAGGAGGGTAATTTTGCTGCTTCCGGGAAAAATATTATAGAAATTATGACCAAAACCCTCTTTCCAGGAGCTAGAGATATTTATAGCAACGAAGGGGAGCACTGCATTGGCTCTTTGCAAAGAGTCAGTAGCGATCAATGGACCATTGCTAAAAATATCGTTAACTTCAATTTTGATAAATGGGCAATCTCTGCCTTTAAACTTCTAAAAGGCCCAGGGTCTGATGGAATTATGCCTATCATGATCCAAAAGGCAGAGGAGATTATCATACCAGTGCTAACTAGAATTTACAGAACTAGCTTAGCACTGGGTTACATACCAAAGATATGATTGAAGACTAGGATTGTTTTCATTCCTATACCTGGCAAGGACACCCATGATTAGGCCAAATCTTACAGACCAATCAGTCTTTCTTCATTCTTTCTTAAAATTATGGAGAAAATCATTGATCGGCATATTAGAGATTACTTGGGTAGTAATAGTCCCTTGCATGCTCTTCAATTTGCCTTGATAACCCGGCAAATCTACTGAAACCGTTCTACATCAGTTAGTTTCCAAGATTGAAACCACTCTGTATCAAAAAGATATTGCCTTGGCAACTTTCCTCGACATTCAGGGTACCTTTGATAACACTTCCCATCCATCCTCAATGCACTTAGAGGGGGCATGGATTAATCAGACCCTGTGTACTTGGATTGAGGCCTTAATTTCGGATAGATGTATACAAATGAACATCTTCGGTGAATCATTTGAAAAAAATACTACTAAAGGTTGTCTTCAAGGAAATGTTCTGTCACCATTACTTTGGAACCTAGTTGTAAAAAGCCTTATAAAACATCTAAATGATAGGGGCTATTATGCGCAAGGATATGCTGATGACATTGTCATCCTTATCCTTGGCAAAGATTTCGACATAACTTGTCATCTCATGCAGGATGCTCTAAGTTATGTTGGTCAATGGTGCATGGATAGGGACCTGATGGTTAATCCTCAGAAAAACTACCTTGTACCTTTTACACGCAAAAAGAAACGGAAAGGGTTTTTCATACAAAGAATGAATTTCAAGAATGACTTCATGCAGAATGAAGCTACAAAACCAATGGTACGACCAACCTGTTGCCAGAGGGCACAGGGGTATTACCGGGAAAATTCAAGATCCTACTTTCCTGATGCCCTCGGACATAAAGGAAAAGTTACACATGTTTGAAAGAACATTTGAAATAATTTTTCCAACTAGAGACAAATGGAAAAATAACATGTTTGAAACACAAAACAGGAGATCTAATCTGGTATCACAGATGGATCACAGAAAAATAGCCTCTAAGGACTGGGAGTTAGTGGCGTGTCACCAAGAACCAGCCTATCTCTAAGCCTTGGGCGTACGGTCTTCCAGGCAGAAGTTTTGGCCATTATCCACTGTCTGCGAGAAAAAATGAGGAAGGGTTACCACGGTAAGCGGATTCTTATTTTTAGTGATAGTCAAGCCGCTTTAAAAGCGCTCAATTCTTTCGAAATCAAATCTAAAATGATTTTGGAATGTAGAAACCTTCTTACAGAACTGGCAACTAGAAACAAGGTAATCCTTGTATGGGTGCTAGAGCACAAAGTTGTCGAAGGTAACGAAAGGTCTGATGAACATGCTAAACAAGGATCGTCTTTTGCTCCCACTGGTGCAGAACCTTTTTGTGGGGTCAATTTGAAGACCGCAAAAACCAATGTACTTAGATGAGAAAAACGGAAGATGTATGAAGCTTGGCTCAACACTCCTGGTCAAACCCACACTAAAAGTATGATCTGTGGATCATCAGCAAGGATTGCCTCTGAAATTCTAAGATACTCTAGGCAGAAGATACGCATAATAGTAGGCTTCATAAATGGGCACTACTATTTCAGGAAACACCTCCATAAAACGGGACTGTTTCAGCAAGACCCTATCTGCAAAAATGTCATACGCAAGAGGAAATGGCCAAGCATATCATTTACGAATGTGAGGCTCTTTCCCTCCCTAGATTAACTTCTTTAGGCACCATCCATACTAGTTACATCTAAACTCCATTAAAGGGTTATTGGACTTTATTAATAAAGTGGGTGACCCGAGTAACTGGAACTAGGAAATATTGGGTTTGGAGTTAGTGGTACAAAATGCTGATAAAACAGAGGTGCCCAATGACATACAAACCCCAATCTAAAAAGAAGAAGAAGAATCCATGAACTAAATATAAATAATAAAGCTGAGAAAAAGTAATGAAGAAATAACATAAGACGTGTATGTGCAAGTAACATTAAAATCAAACTTTTATTGGATTCAAGTGCAGCAAAAGAAATTTTACGCATTTATTCGACTCAACAAGTTTATTGTAACTGCTTATTTATTGTTATAATTGAATTTCATTATGGACTTAATTGATTATTGAGGATCCAATAACGCCGATTTTGAAATGAAATGGGAATAACTAATCATTCTATATTCCAGTAAGAGTTAATGGAATTTAGTAAGATCGTCTTTTCAAAATATGATTAAAACTGAAAAAAATATTCAAATGGTGATTTAAATTTAGGTCTGTGAAGCTGTCATATAAATCTTTATGTTGTATAGTATTACTTTGGAATATAATTTCGAGTAACTGAAGCCTGATATTATTGAGAGGATATTTGTATTGATTTCAAAATTAACTTTTAACTCATTTTACAATTTATAGTAAAAATACTTTTATGTCCACGTATGCACCACATACCTTTTTATTTAAATAGTTGTTAAAATGCTCTATTAAAATTTAACTTTTAAACACTTAAATGTCAAGGAATTGTTACATACAGTAATTACGACCAACAATAATTTTAAATACTTATTACTTTTTAAATGAATTTTTAATGCTTAGTATATTTTTATAAAATATTATGTTAAACATCTGTTTGAATAATTAATTGTAGTATAAAATATTTATTTATATAAACTTTTAATACTACCTTATTTATTAATTATATTCATTAAATAAATTTAGCAGCTTAAAAGAAAAAATAAATTGTAAATTGTCCATTTTTATTTGTTCGAAAATATTATAAACAACAGTAGTTTATTCATGTCTTATCAATTATTTTTAAGAATATTAAATATGTTCTTAGATAAATTGCATTTAGTGCTTCATAAATTGTTTATTTTCCAATATATTTCAACAGGAATAAAGTGAATTGCCTATATTTAATATTCTTATAAAAACTTTTATGTTTAATGAAAGATATTTAATTTAAGCCATAAGCAGGTGTTTAAGTGAATGATGAATTCCACTTCATATTTTAGCTGACTTATTTACTTTTTCTATTCGTCTTTTTCTCCTAAAAAGTTTTCTTTTAGTTTTATTTATTATCAATTATATAGGTTTCTGAACAAAGAAAAAAGATGTTTCCTGTTTGCTATTTAATTTCATATTTTGATGATTATTTTAAGGTTCATTAATATAGTTGCCTTTAAAAAAATACATGTTAGATTAATTTATAAAGAATTTAATTCTAATGATAATTTATATATAAATAAAGCAACATATCTAAACGAATATTGTTTCTTCGCCATTTAGGATTTTAATTTAAGTAAAACTAAATGCTACAAATTCCTTTGGAAAGAAATAGAATAAAGAAAACAGTGTGCTTTAGGTAAATTTGTTAAAAAATATAAGACATCTGATACCAAGTAAGAAATGTATATATTGTATCAAAAATATGAATACATATACTGAACAAAACATAAATGACCTAAGACACAAATAAGTTACAATATCTTTATTATTAATTTGACTGTAAATATTAATCTGCTTACTATACAAGATTCAGGCTATTTCGAGAATGCATTTTAGAATATTAATATTTATCGCAAATTAAAAACATTTTTGCTTTCATTTGGTAAATTTTTAAAATGTATTGCATTTATGAACATCTTGAATCAATGAGAAATATCGGATTATGTTGTAATATGAAGTAAGTTATAATGTAAGTTTAATATACAGGGTGTCCAGAAAAGGACTCCCTGATTTCAAAATTAAATATCTCGAAAACGAAGATCGATAGAAGAATGCAGTAAACGGTATGTTTATAGTAAAAACTGTAAGAATTTAATACATCAGTTTGAAATAATAGTTACAGAAGTTGCAAATAGATGACGCTGTAATCACCATACGTAATGCTTAGTATAAATAGTCGAAGCCCAGAGCGATCAGAACCACTATTCAAGCGTGAAAGGAGGTTAGCATTGAAAACATTGTGATGTGATTTTTTGGAAAGAATGTTTTCATACGATTATTTCATTTATGTATCCTGATTTGAGCTGAACATCGTATAGCGCCATCTGTTAGCAGCTTTTGTAACTATTATTTCAAATTGCTGTATAAAATTCTTACAGCTTTCACAATAAACAAACCTTTTACTGCATTCCTCTATCTATCTTTGTTTTCGAGATATTTAATTTCGAAATCAGGGAGACCTTTTCTGGACACCCTGTATATAAGTTTCATGTTCAATTGTAATTCTTCTTTTAAATTATTTAAGAGACGCTTCGGTTATACAATAGATAAGATTAACAATGATGACCGCGTTGTAGGATATTAATCATGATACAGTAATTACTCTGAAAAGTATAGTAGAACTATAATTTTTAGAAAAAATTTCAATTGCTGAATGACGGGTAAACGTGTGACTTAACAACTGTTGAACAAAGGGGAAAGAAAGTTACATTTCTTCTATTTGCATGAATAATTTTTGATTACCTCCATTAGAACTCGCAATTATGCCTGTCTCTCAGACGACAAATCACAATTAATAACTAAAATGGGTTACAGTAGCCTTCAGCTGCTTGATTACTACACCTAAATGGATAGTATACTTAGTTATCATTATTAGCCAAGGAAAATATTAAAAATGAATTTTATAATTAATAAATAGAATGTCAAATAAATTATTGTAAATATGTTTTACATTAACTGGTTTCTATATTTACTTTAATGTATTAATTAAATGTATGCGTTTATTTAAATTATGATAATTTGTATTCTACATTCAACTAATTTAATTTCAAGTTCATTTTCAATAACAAGTTCATTTTTGATTCTTCATTAACATCAAATCATGAAAAAAAGGTTCAATTAACTGATAAAGCCTTTTGGTGTAATGTAAAAATCTTCAGATAAATATAAAAGAATTTATTTAATGACGTTCATTAATTATAAAGCTATAAAAACAATGAAATTATAAATAAAAAAATGTAAGTTTTCCTTTCCGATTTAAGCTTGCCATAAAGTAGATGTTTTGCTTGTCTTTTTCATTTTGCTTTTTCTTCTATTCTATTGTAAACGTGCAAATTTTTGAAGCTATACCGCTAAAGATTTTAAAATTTGAAAACTTATTTTTTAGAACTTTATAAACAGAAAAATTATGATTAGAAAAATATTTTTTATTACTGGTAAAAATAATTAATGGAATTTTTATCACCACCGATGACATTCAGACATTCGAAGGTGAATTTCGCCTTGCTCGCTGCCTCTCGACAATTATTATTTGAAGGAAAAAGTAAATTATATAAGTCAGATATATGACGCCTTAGTTGTAACTATATTTGACTTTATGGATATTTTAAACCAATGAGAACTGTAATAAATTGGCTGATCCTGATCTCCACTGTAATGAAAAAAAGAAGCATGTTATTGTTAATTAAATAACTTAAAAATTTTATTTACTTTAATTCATTCTGATTAGATTCAGAAAATTCATCTTATTTTTTTTAACATACCACAAGCAATATTTCTATCAAATTTGATTTTTACAAAAGTGAATTTTACTTTCTTCAGTTGACAAGTATCGTTTTTAAGAGCATATAACAGAGTAATACTTTTATTTGTTTTCAATGTTAATTAAAATACTTATAAAGTGATTTTAGACAATAATGCATTTTATATTAGTAGTAGAAAAATGATAGAATCATACCTATTTTTTCCTTATGAGAGGCTCATACCACTTTTTCTCCAATGAGGGTCTTATATCACTTTTTCCCTAACTGTTTAAATTATGCAAATTTAATTTGTTTTCAGATTTAAAATGTTTTTTATTTATATTTAAAATATCATCCATGAGAAATTTTCTTAATTTAAATAAAATAATTATGGAGTAATTTAATAAATAAATGAAGAGACGATTTATACAATTTGATCAAAAGTATTTGGACACATATATTTGGCTTATAATATTTAAAGATTTTATTTTTGTAAATTCAGGAGATTTGGTTAATCTCATATTTTTCTGCGAATTTTTGGCTGTAAAGATAATTACTGAACTATAGCGACAAATTGAAAAAAAAATAATATTCTAACACTTGCACGTCTGTTAAATATTTTTTACGAATAGTCATATTAAGTATATCCGTTTCAAAGTGCATATTATAATATTGCTACTTCATTTCTATAAACTTTGTGAGAGGGATTAAATTTTATATTTATATCCGAACAAGAGAATGGTGGGTAAATTTCCTGATTTCTTTATTCAGAATTTTAGTTTTATAAATATGCAACGGAGTCGGACGTAGGAGTAGAACCTTGTACTTTTCTGCCAGTGAGCCTTTATCATACCAATTAAGCTATTCGCATGCCGCTGTGTCAGCATTTCCACGCGTTATTATCTGTGGGGGAATGTTACGGATAAGGATTTAAGATTTCCTGTAGTTCGAACTCATCATTTTTTAGATTTAAACTATCAGCATTTTTTTAATGAATAGAAATTTTCATGCGATCAAATAAGGATTAAGTTAATATTCAAACATTTCTGCATGTATTAAAAGCAATAATATTTTACAAGATAATTTTATGAAATCATTTTAAAATATTAGATACATTTGAAAATAATTATACTGAATTAACAACCACTAAATGCCGAGTAACTGATTTTACTACGAACCTGATTTGATTTCTCACAAATGTACATATAAAGTATAAGAGCAAATTTCTATTTTTGAAGAATTTTCATCTTCAGGAACATATGTTACAATTATTTAAAGCATGTTTCCAAAACGTTAAGTAAAAATAGTCGTACAATTTTTAAAAAAAAAATATTAAAATTGTGACTAACCATTTAGTTTTGTGCTTAAGATTCGATTCTTAACGGTATTTAATAGTACTTCATTAAGATTTATTGTAATTTATGCAGAAAATTTACTTTAAATGTTAAATAATTTATGATGCTTAACATTTCAGTAAAATATTTAAAAATCTAATACGTCAGCTTAAATTCTGCATGAATACTCTTTAAATTAAACTAATTTATTAAAAAAGATTATTTAATCTAATAAAAGAAAATATAAATCGAAATTGAACATAATGTAAATTGGATACTATAAATTTATAATTTTTCTTCATTACACAATTATTTTTTATATCAATATGTATATTTTATCTAATTTATTAATTTTAAATTGCTAAGCGAAATCTGCGATGTCTTGATAAGTTTTAGAACTACACTTATACTCCACCTATTTCGCGGTACTTTTTAGAGAAAATTTTTCTCGTGTGCCTCCTTTGGACTTACAATTTTTCGTGTGAAAGTATAAAGTAAAAAGCGACTTTGGAATTCATTTTGTAGCATCTTTTCACTTCAATTTACTCTCGTTAATTTTTTCTTGTTAATGAAAGATGTCTGATTTTTGAATGCAATAACTTTATGTCCGTTTAACATTTATTTGATCTTTTTGTCTTAATTGATTCTCTAAATATCTCTCCTGTTAAGCAAAAAAAAAAATGTTTTGGAAAATATTAGATTTGGAGTTACAGTCCTCAGAACTTGATATTTTTTTGCACGGAATGTTGATCTTGTGTGAAAATATAAAATGAAAAGAGACTGTTTGTAATACAATAAGTTAATGCCTAGCTCATATGTTTGCTATCTTTTTTATTTCAATAAATTAATATATTTTCTTCTAAGAAGAGATGTCCGGTGTTTCGTAAAAGTATAGTTATCGAATAGTAGTTCCTCAAAACTGGTATTTATTATTAAAATTCAAAAGAATGATTTAAAAGACTCGGAAATTTTTATTGAAATTGATCTCGTGTGCCTAATTTGGAATCAAAATTGATTTTTTGTAATGCAGTAACTTAATATCTAGCTAATATTTGCGCCATCTTTTTGTTTCAATCAATTTTCCGTAATTAGTTTTCATACTAATGTAAGATTTCTGGTGTTTAGGAAACTTCTACTTCTCGAATTATAGTCCTGCAAACTTATTACATTTTTTAATAAAATTCAAACAAAAACGAAAATTTTATATAGCGCGCAACAACTGAATACTTAGCTAATATTTATCGAATTATTTTGTCTAAATCAATTATTTAATTTTATACTACTGTTTATGAGAAAAGATCAATGTTCCGAAAATGCAGTTCTCGACTTATATGCCTCCAAACATGTAACTTTTCTTGAAAATTGATCTCTTGATCTTAGAATTTTTCACATGAAAATATCAAACAAAAAGAGAATTTTTGAAATGCAATAACTTTATTCCATGCCACATTTATTGAATATTTTTGTCCCAATCAATTCACTGTAATTTTCTTCTTCTAAACATAGAAATTTGGAGTTTGATAAAAGAGTAGTGTTTGAGATGTATTCTGCAGACTTCGTAATTTTTACTGAAAATCATACAAGAAGTATTTATAGAAGGCAAAAACTTAATGATTGGCAATTATCTATCAGATATTTTTGTCTCCATTGATTTTCTGTAGTTTCCTATTCCTAAATAAAAATTTCTTGTGTCTCGGCGAAAACTTATTCTCGAGTTGTAGTCCTCTGAACTCGGTAGTATTTTCTGAAAAATCAAACAAAAATATTGTTCATCTTTAGAATGCAATAACTTAATACTTGGCTGATATTTATTATTTATTTTTATCTCAATTTATTCAGTCTTATTTTCACTTAATAAACAAAGAAATCCTCAGCCTAAAAAAAGTCGTTTTCGAGTCATAGTTCTCCGAACTTGGTACATTTTACGGAAAATTCATCTCATATGGTTTCTTTGGAAGTAAAAGTTCCTGTGAGAAAATGTGAAATAAAAAGTAACTTTTTAGAAATCTATAGCCAATATTTGTGACATCTTTCTGTTTTAATCGATTTTCTGTACTTTTATCTTTTAAGTAAAGGTGTCTTTTGTTGGGAAAATATCTAGATCTCTGTTTATAATCCGCCAAATTTAATTCGTTTTACATAAAATTTAAAAAAATTTTTTTGAAAGCATTAACTTTATACACAACCAGTATTTATTGATCTTCATGTCTCTCAGTACGTCATTCATGATTTTTTCTTGCTAAGCAGAAAACTCCGTTATCTGAGAAAATTCTAGTTCTCAAGTTATAGTTCTCCAAGCTTGGTGCTTTTTACTGAAATTCAAAAATTCATTGAATCTTATTTTAATCAATTTTTAATAATTTTCTCATTTCTAAGGAAAAAACTCCGTCTTCTTGTAAAATTTAACTCTCTATTTATATTTGATCAAGCTATAGGTGGTTTTTACTGAAATTTTTTCTTGTGAAATTATAAAAAGAAAAGCGACATTTTGCAGTTTATTATCACAAATACTGAGCCTTTATATTTCTGGTATCTTTTTGTTACAATCAATTCCCTTTAATATTTTCTTGCTAATGAAAGATGTTTAATATTTTAGAAAAGTTTAGTTCTCCACTCTTAATTTTCCAAACTCAGAAAACTTTAATGAAATTTATATGGTGTGTCTAGTTTGGGCTTAGAAGTTTTCGTTTTAGAATGTCAAATATATAGTAAAATTTTGGAATAGAATAACTCTTTATATTTGGATAACATTACCGGATTTTCTTTAATAAATCCTCTAGAATATGCCTCCGTCATGCATAGAAATACGATGTCTTAGGAAAGATTAGTTTTTGAGTTAGTCATCCAAATTTGATACATTTCACGGAAAATTTATCTCGTATGCCTATTTCGGAGATAGATTTTTTTCGTCTGAAAATATTTCATGAAAAGAGACATTTTGGAATACAATAACTTAATACCTAGAACATATTTGTCGTACCTTTTTGTTTCACTCCTTTATACGTAATTTTTTCTTGTAATGATGATGTCCGGGGTTTGGTTGAAATTTAGTTCTCGAGTTATAGTTCTAAAAACATGGAAGTTCAAAAAAACTTGAATTTTTTGGAATGCCATAGCTTATTACATATTCAATATTTATTAAGTCGTTTTATTTTCTCGATTCTTTGTAATTTTCTTTTGCTAAGCGAAAAGTTCTGATGCTTGGTAAAATATAGTTAGCCATTTATTAGACAACAAAGTCAGGACTTTTTACCAAAAATTTATCTCGTTTACCTAGATTCGACTTAGAAATTTCCTGGTGATAATATAAAATGAAAATTAACATTGTGGTATGTGCTTTAACTTTATACTTAATCAATATTTGTGGCATCTTTTCCAATAAGTTTTTTTTATGATTTTTTCTTGCTAATGAAAGATGTTTGGTGTTCTGAAAAAGTCTAATAACCTAGTGTGTAGTGTTCAGCAAACTCAGAACTTTTAACGAAATTCAAACAAAAATAACATTTTTCATGTGCACTAACTTGATAATTGGGAAATATTAATTGTATATTCTTTACCTCCAATCAATTCTTAAGTTTTCTCTTGTTACACAAAGATTTCTATTCATTAAATAGTGCTGATAATTTTAATTAAAAAATAATGAGTTATAATGATCAGAAAATCTTAAATCCTTATCTGTAACATTCCCCCACAAATACTAAGGAGTGGAAATTCTGACGAAAGCTTAATCGGTAAGATATCAGCATACTGGCTGTGGGGTACTTGGTTTTTCTCCTACAGGCATCACGTTGAATTTTTTAAAAAAATTAATTTCAAAATAAAAAAAAATCAGGAAATTTTAACATCATTCTTGTTTATAGAATGAGCGTATGTGAAATTTAATCCCTCTCACAAAGTTTACAAAAATGAAGTAAAAATATTATAATACGCACTTTAAGACGAATATACTAAATAAGACTATTCGTAAAAAATATTTAACTGCGGATGTGCTTGAATATCATCATTTTTTAAATTTGTCGTAAGTTCAATAATTGTTTTTGCAGCCAAATTTTCACTAAAATATATGAGATTAATCAAATTTCCTGAATGTACAAAATTAAAAATTTTAAATATTATAAGCAAAATAAATGTGTTCAAATACTGTTCAGCGAATTGTATAAATTGCCTTTTCATATATTTATTAAATTACTCCAGAATTAGTGCATTTAAATGCAGAAAATTACTCATGGATGATATTTTAAATAGAAATAGGAAATATTTTAATCCTGAAAACAAATTGAAATGTCATGATTTAATGATTAGGATAAAGTGTGTAATACTCATAGGAGAAAAAAAATGTATGAGGCTCTGATTTTCTACTCTACATATATTATTTTTCAAACAATCAAATTTTTTGTTAATTCCTGAAATCTGTATTTCATTTAAAGTATGTTTGACGTAATTGAAAAAACTCATAATTATTTATAAAATGTAAATAACTTTACATTAAATCTCAGCATTTTCAAAGTAATACTTTAGCAAATAGTTTTTTTGTCTGCCATTAAAAATAAAATAAAGAAAGCCAAAAAAAAAATCCCAAAATTGTATAGTCCTGTAAAAATAAAAAGCTAAAAATATTTAAAATGATTTAAAGTGTTCGAAATAAACATTCATAAATTTAATTTGTATTGTAAGTGTTCTGAAGTCAATATAAAGGATGTTGAGCAAATTAAAATAAATGTTAACAATACTGATAATATTAAAATATTATCATTACTATATTGTGAGTGAAAAGATGAAATTATCTGCACTTATTAATTTTGTTATTAATTAAAACTGGAAAACACAATATATTTCAATTGTGCTTATTATTCAATATATGAGTTAAGCTAATTAGGTGGTTTATACATGAACATTTAACATGTTCTCTATTCCTATTTATCTATTAAATTTCTGGCAATCTACGTTTTGGTGACACATTAATCATAAATATAATTTAAATTGTTTTATTATAGTGACAAATGCATCACTAAATTTCTAAAATCTTTCAAATATAACTCAATTTGCAATATTTCCCAAAATTTCATTAAAATTAATAGACTTAATAGATTAAATTAATAATTCACGTCCTAATTATTACGCATTTTTAAACATATATTTTAAAATAAAAATTCTGTTACAATATTTTCTATTAATGGGAAGGTTTGGTTGAACACTATATTGATTTTTGTGAAGTAAATGCAATTATAGTTTTATGAATATTTTCTTTTAATTGAATGGAAAGAATTAGGCTTCTCGCTATTAAAGAAAGTTATCCACATAAGGAATTTAAATATTTCTGGGCACATAAAATAACACTTAAAAGTTTAAAAATGAATAAATATTTATGCATAAATCATGATTTTATTTTATAATTTAATCAATCAGTTCTGAAATATATTATGATAAAAATCCTGTATTTCGCCATCAAAATTACCATCGTCAATTATTTTCTGCATTAATTTTGGTTTTAACATAAATTTATAACACTGATTTAAATTATTTTTAAAAGAAGGAAAATTGTTTATACTAAACCACAGTAAGGAATTATCTATATCAATTATATATTTTACTTAGAAAATTAAAAGAATTTCTTAGAAAATAATCTTAATTAAAAAGTCCTTAAAGTATTTTTAACACAAAATTAAAACATAAGTGTTAATTTTATATGCGTGAAGGGTGATAGCTATCCATAATATGTCTAGAACAGATACATCAAGGAATTATTTTTTGAAGTAATTTTCAATTTGCTGAAAATCTGAAAGTTATAATTGATTGTGAAAAGCCAATTTTTGTTTGGTTTTATATAAAAAAAGTTTGATTTCATATAAATAATCAGTTTTTAAGATTTTCATTTAATTTTGCTTATAATTTATATATACAAGTTCATTTGGTAAACATTTGTTAAATAAATTTAATAAAATTATGAAGAATATATTAATTTAAATTTCAAGCATAATTTAAGAATAAAGTGGATGCATAAAAATAACATATTACGAACTTAAATATTATGCTTGATTTGTATCTTTGATTTTTTAATTGTTTTCAAGGACGAGATTTTGGTTTTTAATATTTAAAACTATTTACACTGGAAAAAAATAGAAAATTTCCATGGGCAAAATTTTCAAATTTTTAAATTCAGCTATCTTATCCTAAGATAAGCGAAAACGAGGTGCCCTGCCATATTTTTTAAAGAACTTGTTTTGAAAACTGTCAGCTATTTCTGGTACATCCTCCTGTTTGCTGAATACACATCATTTCCTTTCTCTAACAAAACCTTAGAGTTACTTCATTTCCATTTCATTCTTCTTTTTCCCTAAATGTCCTTTGAAGTATTTTTCTTCATTCGTGAAGAATATGTAGAAAGATATTCGTTCGTTTTTTTAAATCTACCATCCAGCTAAGAATTGTTATAATACGCGAATTTAAAATTGAATTGAAAATATATTTCTATTATAATAACATTCTAGCTTTGAATTTTTTCTAATATGTTGGCAAAACTTGTTATCGCTTTCTGCCTACAAATAATATTCCGTAACAGAAGAATATTTTTCAACATTGTGATACATATGTTTTTACATTTCTTTATATGATTTGCAATTTATGTTGAGAAAAAAGTAAAAATAAATTCTATTTATTTTATACATAGTATTTGATTGATGGGGAGGAATGAATAAATTAATGGTGAAACTTTGAAATATCACAATTTTAATTTTTAAGTCTCGATTTATCCTATCTAAAAATGACGAGCTTTGCAAAATTTACATTTTCATTGAAACTTTGATGTCAATATTTTATTAATATTTATAATAAAATTTTAAAGATATTTTTAATTTTTTAATTTCCAGCTACTACAAGGATTTTCACATTTCAGCGCTGTAAGGGGCAGAAGTGATGGTAAATTATATAGTTGTAATTATACAGTGAGTGTTTATTCATTGTACTGAAAGTGAGTGGTTCTTCGTATTTTAAAAAACAGGGACAAAATACGAAATTGCTAAACTTGGTCTGCCACTTCCAGAGGTAATTTTTTACTTGGAGGACATTGACATTGTTGTCCCAAAAAGTGAGTGGATCTTCTTAGTTTAAAAACTGTGACCAAACTGGGAAGACTATTAAAAATGATCGGCTACTCCCAGAAGTATTATTTTACTTGGAGGAGATTAACGTCGTTGTCCCGAAATCGAGTGGTTCTTCGTAGTTTAAAAACAAGGACTATGCAAAAGACTCCGATACATTGTCTGCCAATTTCAGAAGTACTATTTTACTTGGAGGACAATAATGCTGTTGTGCCGAAGGTGAGTTGGATCTTCGTAGTTTAAAAGCAGAAACCAAGTAGAAAACTCCCAAACTAAACCTGCTATTGCCATTGTTTTGCTTAGATGATATTGCCATTATTGTCTCGAAAGTGAGTGGATCTTCATAGGTATAAAGTAGAAACTAGGCAAAAAACTCTCAAGTTTGACCTGCTATTCACAGAGGTATTATTTTCTTGGAGAGCATTTCAATCTTTGACCCGAAAGTAAGTTTGTTTTGATAGTTTAAAAGCAGGAACTAAGCAGAAAATTCCAAACTTGGCCTGTCACTCCCAGTGATATTATTTTACTTATCGAAGATTAACATCGTTGTTCCGAAAGTGAATGGATATTCGTAGTTTAAAAGCAGAAACCAAGCATATGAATCCAAACTTGGCTTCCACGATATATTTTACTTGTACAAACCACCATTAGTAAACATATCCAATTTTCGGTGGTGTCGGATTGGCGCAGCATGTCCAATTTTGGACCTTGCGCCATAAAACCCAACCAACCAACCAACCAATCGGTGGTGTCGGTATTCGAGCTATCTTTACAATAGAAAACGCCTTGACCAACCAGACCACCACAGTCGCTTTTTAAAAATTATTAACTCTATATTGCTTAAATAAAAATTTACTTATTGTTCAAGTACATTTAGTGGAGGTTAGCGGTATAAAAACATGTTTGCCTACAGCAATTCAACCATTACTGTTTTAGTATGTGAATAAAACAAATAAAAATTATTTGTTTAGAAGAATTAACATAATATAACTATAAATATCATTATATTATTTTATGTGAAAAATGAGACTGATATTATGATATTATCAAAATGACATTATAAAATTTTCTTATAATTAATCTTATTCCTTTATCATATAAATAATTTGACATAACCATAAAATATATTTTTAAATGACAAAAAGTATTGCCCATTAAATACGAGAGAAACTCTCGCATATTCCTATTTATCATATAATTTGTAGATATTGATCATTAATATAATTATTTCATACTGCAATAAAAAATTTATTTTTCATTTTTATTTATAAGAATAAGAAGATACACAGATTCCTAGGATCTGCTGTGTTACAGCACTCTATATCTCTTACGCAATGTGTTCACAATAAATTTGCATCAAAATTGCTTTATTTGGAAAATTATTTTGAAATTCCAAAGTAAAGCAATTTTGGTGATTCAATTACTGGATTATATTTGTAATTAAAGTTTATTGCTTTGCCTGACGTGTAAAGGCACCTAAATATAAAAAAATGCCTAATGTTAATGTATAATAATAATGATGTATAATATATTTAATATAAATTAATAATAGAACAATAAAAACTATAAATAATAATATAAAAAGAAATATATAAGTCTAAAGTTTCATGTGATTAAATTATTTACAAATGATCCTTAAAATGGTACATATATATATATTTTATCTGAAATTACTACGTTTTTTGACTATTAAAAATTATTGGGTTGTTCGAAAAGTAATTTCGTTTTACCCACCTCAATCAGTTTTTTGCTAGTAAAAACCAACCATTTTATGAGTGTGGAATCAAGCTACCATCGGAAAGATGGTAAAAGATTTTGGACTGAAATTGACAGTATACAATTCAACAAAATATTTATTCGTTATACGTTTTCCATTTTCATAAAGAATGAAACTAATTTCCGAACAAACCAATATTTTGAAATCATTACATACATTGAATTAAATGTCAAAATTGTTATTAACATTTAAAAATGAGTATGCGAAATAAATTGTATTATTAATGGTGTTGAGATAATATATTCATAACTTGTATAAATGAAGGACAATTAATCCTTATATGCAAATTTCTCTCAGTTTGTACTAACCATTCAAAAGTAAAGAAAAATATTAGGTTGGTTATATTTGAGAAAACTAAAAGCATGTTGTGCAGATCTATGTTTAGTACAATATTTTTAACCAAATTCATTAATTATATTTGTATGTGCACATCTTTTTAACTTAACTTGATTTAAGTATTAAATAATTTATGAAAAATTACAAAATATCGTAAGATGATATATACCGAGTAAATGTAATAAATTAGTTAATATTTTCTTCCAAAATATTAAATTACAAAAAAACTAGTTACTTAGTTTCCACATAAATATGCTTTTTAATTTTCAAAAAGTTTCTTTTTAATTTTCAAATAATAAAGAAAATATTGTGTAAAACTAATTAATATGCTAAGTATTTACAAATGATTTTTGTCTGATAAATATATAGACTTGCCATAAGATGAAAACCATGATCAACCAGAATACATTTTTATTCGAAAATTAGTTAGTCTCAGTCAAATGCTAGGTAACATTATGCTGTGTTCAATGAAAGTTCAGAAAATTATAACTTAAACTGTTTAATTTTGATAAAAGTATTTATTCGACACTCAATTGCAATGTTCAAAATCAATTTGGAAAATTTTAATATTTTCATATTTTTTGTGAAAAGACTTATATTCTTTATTTAAACTGTATTCCTAAAAATTATTTCAATTCTGTATTTTAACTAAAATTTCTGGCACAGTTACCTATTCCACCCTAATTTTTTTAATAATGTGAATAATTAATAAAATGGTAAATTATGATACCACATTAGGAACTGCGTAAAGGCGCAAGACTGTTTTAATTCTCAAAGTTCACCGCCTGGTTACCTTTTGAAAGGGCTTTTCATAGATATTTGGCCGCATTCACAAAGGAGGAAACCACTGAAACTCCTAAACATTCATGACGACAGACGTGTATGAAGAAAGCAGAAATGCACCATCCACCTCTCGTTTCTCAACTACAGCTGGGATCGAACATGGAACTTTCTACTCTGAAGAGCTGTGTTCCAAAGCTAGGCCAAAGAGAACTATCGTCCTGTTAACTTATTACATTTTATATTTTGACAAGAATTGACGCCACGCTTATCATTCTCATCTAAACTCAACTATAACAGGAAGTGAAAGATAAAAAATATATTATGATTTTTTATAATTATTTTTTCTTTATATTTTTTTACTTAAATAAAATAGTATCAAAGACAGTAACTTTATTCAATAACATCATTTTTTTAAATCTTATAATTAAAATTTTATGAATGATTTCACTTGCTATACATTTTCCACGATTTGTAATGACATTCTTTTTATGTTAATAAAGTTTTTATTTTATTATACTAACATAAAATTATAATAAGTGATTTTTCATTATTTTAACACAATGTGCTTAAAGTAATTGTTTTCATTATGGTATTTTGGATAAGCACGGTTATTTTTTTTGAAATATTACAGGATTACAAGAGCTACAAAATGAATATATTAATTTTTAAAATATGCCATATCACACAATGATTACTTTTGGTTTAACTAAATTTAAAAGTCATAAAAAGAAAATTCATATTTTAACACATTATATTTCTTAAAAATTTATAAAAAGAGTTATGCACAAAATTTAAGAGATTACAATTAGAAGAATTTGTTCAATTTTGTAATGAATGTCTAAAAAATATGTATATAGAAGAAAATTCTATAATCTTTTAATATAAACTACATATTTAATTTGTTTATGTATTCTGTAATTATAATGAAGAAAATTTGATATATTTCAGAAAATCCTGGCATATATTTTGAAATATTCGAAAGCTGATTAGATTTATTTTCAGATTTATATTTGAATTTTTGATGTATGTGTGTCATAAGATTTTATTGTAAATTGAACAATTAAAGTATTTGTTTTTCCATCAATTTAAAAAACATAGTGAGAAAAAAAAACATGTAGAACAATATTTTATTTGTTTTTAATAAAAATACTTTTAAAATTTGTAGTTGCATTCAGAAATAGTATATAAATTATCATTATTTTTTACTTTATTCTGAAATTGCTCAAAAATGACTTTAACGGAAATAGTTGGTTAATTTAAATATCCAGTTTCATGTTAAAACTTGAAAATTTAGTTACTTAATATAAACTAAAAAGAGTTATTTTCCGTTTCTGTCAATTCAACTGTAAGTTAATTAGCATTTCAACATTTGTCAAACGAGAAATATGGTATCAATTATGAAATATCTGAGATGTTAATTTCGATTCAGATGACAGCTTTAAAGTTTAGTGACGGATCTTTGGAAGTAACAGCACTCGTGTCACTTACATCTGCTTATTCGTTTCGCTTTAGTAGTTTCACACAAAAGAAGAAACTGTTTCCCTCTTGGCGAGGGAAAATAAGTATCGATTTAGGGAAAAGTCAGTTGGAAGATTTCCCTCTCGGTTCCTCTGTCTGTAAGCGATTCGGGACATTTCTCAGTTACAACCGTTGGTGGGATGTTATCAGTGGATATGTTTTCCAGGTTGCATTTATGCTTGTTCCCATTTTTAGGTAAGTGTTAATCTAATTATTTTTTTTTTGACAAAAAATTATGATATACAATTTAAAACGATTTCATCCGCCATTTTTATTGTTTTGAATTTTTCTAGAATATTTTTAATTATAAGAAAAAAATATGTGTGCAATATACTTTTTGCTATTTAAGGGAACAGCGAACTTCGGGGAAGTTTGTTTACGCTTTTTAACGCATGTAAATTAAGATGTTCATCTAGTTCTTTTGTTGATGATTATCATTTTTACCTAATTGTGCAAAATTAAATAGAAATAATAAGGAAATTTTAATGCTTTTCTTAAAAGAATTGCATTTAAAGAATTGCAATAAAATACTTTAAAAAATAGTATAACCTATAAAAATATATGGTAAATGTATTAAAATTATTTTTTATATAATATTTTAAAAATTATTTTTATTTAACTTTTATTCGATATTTTCGTTTCTCCACATTTATAAAATACTTAGCAAGAAAAGAAAAAATGTAGCAAAATGTTTTCTTAAAAAGATTTTTAGGTTTTAAAAATAACCTTACAATAAATTTCAGATATTTCCATCTGCTACTCATACAGTTTTTAATATTACTGTTTTAACTTTTTCAATTTCAAATTATTTATTCGGCAAACTCTCTCTGGATTATAATACGTTATAATAATTCGAAGTACATATTTTGATTCATGATTTAGTTTAAAAGTTGAAATATTTTTGTCTTAAATTAAATTAAAATTATATCTATTGAAATATTTGTAAAGAATTGTACTATTGAATTTTTACTGTTTACCTTGGTAACTATTGTTTTGTATAATCGACAACTTAGTGTTGTAATGCTAGACAAATCAGGTTTACTTTCAATATATACTATATGTAATTATACCAAGTTAAATAGTATATTTTAATTATTATAATAATTAATTAACAGATAAAAGTAATTGAGAAAAGCGATTGTTCTAATGATACAAAAGTCAAATTATTAGCTTATTTATACTACTTCATTCGAAAATATTTATATTGTTGAATATTAGAATCAGCTTTATTACATAGAACATAATTCACAAAAGTGACTAACTTGTAGTCATATTAATGATTGTAAAAAACATTGTTCATAAAATGCTTACAGAATTTTTTCAATTTGTTAATTCTTTTCAAAAATTCATGATTTTTCATATTTTTATTTAGTTCCTTATTTTTATTTACTTTCGATATATCTATTTATAATAAGGTATATATTTTAATTTAATATACATTTATTTAATATTAAGTTAGGGAATATAGATTTGAGCTTATATGTTTTTATATTCTGAAACATTTAGGGAGTTTTAGCTTTTTTTAATGAGATATATAGTTTGTAAAGATATGTTTTACAAAATTATGTATCTTCTTTTTTATGGTGCTTTCTACAAATGTTTATAAATTGACGACATTTGGTTGTCCCATTTATTGGATTTTCTTATAAAAAAGACTTACTTCTTATACTTACAAAATCATTGAACTATTTAATTTTGCCAGAAACATTATTCACTGGGCAGAAAAGAAAGAAAATAATAAAGTATAGTTGTGTGATTTTGATAGCTTCCGTGATTATACACATATTTTAAGTTTTATAATATATATATATATATATATATATATATATATATATATATATATATATATATATATATATATATATATATATATATATATAAAATTCAAGGTTAGATACAGAACAGATAAATTATTAATTCAAACAGAACAACAATATTTAAAAAAATTCTTGCCTTTGCTAAAAAACTCAAAATTAAAAACAAAAACTTTAAAATTCCATATATTACAGTATATCCGAAATTCCATAAAAACCCTGTTAAATTTCGGTTTATTACATGTGGATGTAGCACTTATGCAGACAAATTTGGTAATTTATTTTCTTATTATTTAAATATAATTTTAAATAACATTACTAATTCAAATAATACATGGATAATTAAGAATAATAAACCTATCATTGAATTTAATTCTGCCAATAAAATTAATGTTGTTTCCACTTATGATTTCAAAGATTTATTCTCCAGTATTTCACTTGAAAAACTTTTTGATATTATTATGTTTTATTTTTAAGATTTTAATTCAATTTTGGATGTCGATATAAATTTTTGGAAAGACCTTAAGTTTGTTTTGTATTTATAATAATTATATTTCTTATGGAGAAAATATTTATTTACAAGTTAACGGCATTGCCCAGGGTTCCAAATTTTCAAGTATATTAGCAAATTTATTTTTAAACTACTATGAAAAATCATTTATTATACAAATGCCTTTTGCTGTCACAGATATATTAACGATTTTATAATTTTTAATTGCGTAGAATTTGATAAAATTTACAATAATATATATCCTTAGGAATTAAAATTAATTAAAACTAATTTTGATAACTTAAAAACTGAATTTCTAGATATATCAATTACGATAAAAGATAACCACACATTTATTGACATATATGATAAAACTAAAAATTTTAATTTCCAAGTTAATAAACTAATTTTCTGGAATTCATCATTTCAATTAAAATTTATAAAAATATTATTTTTAATCAACTTAATAGAATATACAATATATGTAATAATTTAAACAACATCAATAACAAATAAATAGATTAGAAAATATTTTAACTCATAATGGCATTCCAACTTAATTTATTAAACACTATTTGGCTAGTAGAGCATTGCCTATAAGAGTGAAGTAAGGCATAGTTTTATACTACAGAAGGGTCACCCAAGCCTTGAAGGTCTTATAAGAAGCTTGAAATGTCGATAGTTGGATTGTTTGGCAACATTGGTTTTTTGGCAATGTTGCCAAACAATCCAACTATACTATATAATCATATATATAATATAATATATATATATATATATATATATATATATATATATATATATATATATATATATATATATATATATATATATATATATATATATATATATATATATATATATATATGTATATATATATATATATATATATATATATATATATATATATATATATATATAATATATATATATATATATATATATATATATGTATATATATATATATATATTATGTATACATATATATTATATATAATGTATATTGAAAGTGTTTTTATGTTCTTTTTTCATCATTTTTTTGTCCATTTCTACTATCACGGAAATAACATTTGTTTTAATGTAATCATTTGATTAGAATAATTTTTACTTTAAAAATACTTGGTCGTTTATAATACATTTTTTATAAATCCATGGTGCTTTTCGTTTCAATATCAATGAATAGTATTACATTCTTTATGAAACGTTATTTAAAGTATAAACTGTATGATACTTTATATTTGTTATAGGACATTTACAGGTTAAAGTGATTTTTTAAATTATTGGAGCGCGTATGATGTTATCATGAATTGTACCTTATGAAAGATATTATTTTGTAATAAAGTTTTTATAATTTTTAATTAATATCACATTTTATGAGTAAATGTAAAAATATTTAAACATGAGATGAAAGGAATTCTGGTTAAATATATATTTTTTATTCAAGCAGAATTCATTTCCAATAAGATTCTTTTATTTACGAATTTGATTTTTAAATTTAGAAGTAACTCCTTAACTTTAAATATGGTTTGCTTTAAAAAATAACTTTCCGTATTGTTAAAGTGAGAATCGTGACATTTTATTAGTTAAATAAATAATTTGTAAAAATCACAAGCGATGTGACATAATGTGTCTTCCTTATTTCTTGAGAAAACTGTAATGAGCTTCATTAATATGCTCCAAACGAAAATGTACAATAAAAACTTGAATATAAAATGAAATATACTATTAAATACTGCCGTGACATTTAAAAACTTTCTAATTAATTTCTGACAACTTTAACCCAGCAAATCTTCAGGGAAATCCATTATGACAAGTTAAACTAGATTAAAGAAGAATAAATTGAATACAACATAAATGTGACTAGTACAGAAAGAATTGAATAAAATTTGCTCAAAATAACACATTTACGAAACTTTAGTTAAATTAAAAATACTTAGTAAACTATATATTCCATAATAAAAACATAAATTATTTTAATGGATTGCCAAAAGTAATAATTCAAGTGAATAATTGATGAAATACTCAGTCAACGTGGAGAAGAAAATATATTTAAAATATATATTGTTAATATAAATCTTAAAGAATAATATTTTACTAAAAAGCATATTTTTGCTTAATCATTATTTCATAACTAGCTTTGTTACTATTATTCAGTTCATATCTTAACATATTCTTCAATTAAAATTCGTTCATGAATCAGCTGTTAAATTATTAATAGCAATAATGAATTATATTTTCATATCATCTATACAAAAACTCAAATTTCTGAGAAGTAAAATAGATTAAGAAAGTGGATATGAATTGAGCATCTATTATTTTTATACTATATAATTTGCATCCATTAATTTTCACTTGAATTGAATAAATATAAAATCTTATGTCATTGGTTTAGCTTTTTTGAAATAATAAGTATAGTGAAATGCATGTTATTATTTAAATAAGTCTTCTAGTAATTGTTATCCATGAAATATAAAAAATACATTTGCATTTCAAGTTGTTAATTTTTTTACTTCTTTATTGACTGTGGTGTACAGTATTAGGTCATATACCATTTAAAAATATATCCTAACTTCAGACAGTGTATTTCATAATAGTTTTGCAGTTATTGAAAAAAACTTGGAGAATACGAGAAATTAATTATCAGTTTCAGTTTCACATTCAGTTGCAAAATATGTTAGTCAGAGGCTATTATTTTCTTTTTTGTTGAAACTGCATAATAATAGCAGTTGCAGAATCGCGAACAATGATTCAAACTGAAGTTGTTTCCTTTATGGAATATGTATTGTCAACTAAATTGATATTTTAGGAATAAGAATAAATTTCAGATGCGCTGATATCGTTGCTTATTTACTTAGAGCTAAAACATTTCAACAGATAATATGCAGTTGAGAAATATAGCCTTAATCCATACAGTGCATTTTAAAGCAATATTGCAGTTAGTTCAAAAGAAGTGGGAAATACGAGAAATTAGTTTTCAGTTTCTCATTGATTACGAAATATGTTAAACGGAAGCCACTATTTTCCCTTTTATGGAAACTGCATAATAGCAGCATTTGAATGCTTGAAAACAATGATTCAAATTGAAATTATTTCCTTTATGGAATGTATGCTGTCTACTAAATTAATTGAATCATGATCGTTCCTTATTTAATTAGAATTAAACGTTTTTACCAAATCATATTCATCATATGCAGTAAGAAAATATACCCTTTAAAAATACAGTGTATTTCATAGCAATATTTCGGTTTGTTAAAAAGAACTAAGAAATGAGTGAAATTAATTTCCAGTTTCACATCGATTATGAAGTATATTAGTCAGAGCTATTTCTTCTTTTGTTAAAAGTGTATACTAAGAGCAGTTGCATGATTGCAAACAGTGATTTAATTTAAAATTATTTTAGTTATGAAATGTATGCTAGGAAATAAATTGTTAAATAAGGAATATGATTAAACATTTAGATATGCTGATCATTTTTATACTTTACTTGCAACCAAAAACTTTTATTGAATTCAAAAAGTTTAGCAAAAATTTACAATTTGATATCGCATAATAGAACTAGGTAAAAATATTAATTAAATGAGTATTATTTATGCAAATTAGTGGAAGTTATATTGCCAGTTCTTCTTTTTGTATTTATTATAATAATATTTCTATTTAAATATATGACAAGTAAAGTGTAAAAAATCAAAGCTAATAAATTAAATATTCACATTACATTAATTTTATAAGCATTTAAGATTTATTTTATATTAAATTAAGATTATAATTTCTCATGTAATTACCCTTTAAAAATTTATTATGTATGTATTATACGATAGGAAAACTATATCTTTTAATCATGGTGATTATCTGTGTAAATTTAAATTCACAATTTTGTAAATTTAATATATATATATATATCTATATCTATCTACCTATATATATCATATATATATATATATATATATATATATATATATATATATATATATATATATATATATATATATATATATATATATATATATATATATATATATATATATATATATAGGAATATAAGTCTTAGAATGTAATTGATTTAAATGATGTAGAGATTAAAATTTTGTTGAGTTCTTCAGCAGACTGCCATCATGATATATTGCCTTTAGAAAAATAAAATTCATTTTCTTTGTGTTCATTAGACAAGAAAACTTAATAAGACAGAAGTCATTTAAAAGATATTTTCATCTAAATTTGAAATAACTGTGATTGAAGAGATAAATGCCATGTAAACAATTTTGTTTATATGTCTTAGCTAGTTTCCATCTTTCATGCTGTATAAAATTAATTTGAAAGTAAAAAATTGATTTGCACTAACTGTTCATAGTGTTAGAGATTAGCATTTAATTAAAAAACAAAGTTAGAAAACTAATTATCTCTAACTTAGAAACTAATTTTGGATTGAGAAAAACTATGGTTCTTTGTAGTTTTAAGCATTATTTTTCAGTTTAATTTCGAGGGGGAGCAATTTTATATTTGTCTTTTAACAATCATTCCCAATATTTCTTTTTTATACTGATGCATTTATTTAGGTGTTTATTATTGTTCAAAACATCTATTTTAATGCATCATTTTAACGTATTTCAATTTATCATAGATGATACAATACATTAAAAGCTCAATTTATCGAATGATTTAAATACATAATTAAAAAAAATTATTATTATGCTCATTGAAAAAAGAAGTCATTATTACGATGAAAATGCACTTATGTTATTGAGTATTTTCGCTATTGTCACGTATTATATATTTAGACACAATTGAATGGTACTAATGAAATAAATGTCTAATAATTTCTTTTAGCAATTCGGTTTCCAATTAAAAATTATGTATTATCGTTTCTACAAATTACATTTGGGGCGTGGCATTTATTACTACTCTATATCTATAAATGAGATCATACCATTTTGAAGAGCAAAAGGTATATTAACTCTATTATCCTTAAAAATATAATAAGATAAAAGTCTAAATTTATTGTTATGGTAAGATATAATCAGATTATAGGTTATTACACAAAAATTGTTATTTCTGCCAATAACTATACCTTTTATTTTATAATAAATCAAACTTGGTAACTTAATGTGTCTTTAGAAACAAATTAAATTTATTAAATCCCATCCAGGTTTTGATAAAGTGCTTATATTTTCTAATTATCACAAAACATATTTTTTTCTTGCTCTAACAGTCCCTTTAGAATTAATCTATTATATAATTAATTATATATTTCTAAGATACTGAGATTTTAAATACCAAGTAACAAAAACACATAGGCAACATTGTTTTTTTCTGTTATACCTATACCAAGAACATTCTTACTGCTTATTGTTTTTTGCTTTGTGTTTGGATTTACGTTTTGAAAAAATATATACGCTTAGTTAAATACACTTTTATAAAAGTTTTCATAAAAAATACGATTATATTTTGACTTAAATTTATCTGATGATTCTGTTATCTGAGCTAATAAACTCAAAGGAATAAGGTTGCATTAAAATTATTATTAATATTTAATAGTATTTATTTCTAAGAGAATCCAATGTAACATAAATTAATTGAATAAAGAAATATTTAATCATATAAAATGTTGATTGACTTAACGTTAATTCAATGGAAAAACATTATATCTTCATTATTTGTGAATTATATATATTACTTTAATGAGATGCTGATGCCTTTGAAAATAAACCAATGACTTGACAAGGTAGATTAAATGATACCCGTCATTTACTATCACCAATCTAAAGCAGAGGCTTAATAAGAGGTTTACATCAGACTTTATAAAGTTTTGATGACCTTATGCTAAACCACTAATGCTTTGAGATTCAGCAGTCCTTAATATTATAAATTATTCTACATATGCAAAGAAAAAATGTAAAAATAGTTAATAGTTTTGCAATAGAATTAATGTGTGCATTCAATAATATGAACATTTAACTGAAAATAGCCATATTATTTTAAAATTTGTTGTTTAAATACTTCTCAAATTTAAAATGTTTTCATTTTACTACTTCTTGAAGTTTGTAACATCAACGCAAATTAACTTGATTTGAAATGAGTTGCTAAATTCTGTTTTGATAAATGAAATTTTCAACCGAGAAAATTATCTTTGTTTTCAGGAGGGGAATACTGAAATGATTCATAGTATTATGAAATTTTTTCTTTAGTAGTAAAAATGCGCTTTAAGGTGAAAGTCTAAGAACCTGTTTCCGCCTGTTGTAATTGAAAAAAATTTATATTACGTGAATGTCAAGGACTCGATTTTAGACTCTACTGTAACATGGAGATGGGTATTACGTTTCAATCTTTTTTGTTTGCGCGTCTAAATCAGTTGATTGTTTGGTCATTTTATGAAATTTAAATATTAAGAGTGTATTATCTATCAAATGAGATGTTTTCGTAAAACTCAAGGAGAAAGCTAAAGTAATTTGCTACAGCAGTAATATTTCAAGTGGCAAGTGATTATTTACTTTGGTGTTGTTGTGGTAGATGTGCTTATGAATAACGCTATCACGCAATTAAATACCAAAAACGCTCATTTTTGCAAATTATTATAAATGGAAGATTACAGTATTTCACGTATACATATTAAAAATTATGATCCAATTGATATATTGATAATAGTTAAAAAAAAACCAATATTTGATTTGTTGTGTATACATTGGATACTTTTTGAAAAATAATTGTATATTATAAATTAATGCGTAGATTTTCAAAATATTTACACCGATATTTTTGTATAAAATTATTTTTGACAAGCTATAAATAGTCGGATAACAATGTGAAAATTTTTTTCGGAAAAAGGACTTACGATTTATTTCTTACATTCTAAAGTAAATTGTGGATTTGTTGAGAAATATTTTAGGATGGTAAAGAAACATTTTTTCTTTCCATTAAAAAAGGGAAATGCAAAAATTCAATTTTAAAGGGATTTATTCTTGTTATTTTGTGCAAGAACAGGAATGCGAGGGCTTACTCATCTTATATATGCACTTGTGAAAGGAACAAATGCATTTTAATAATATTTTGAAAAATACATTGATTACTTTGTTCAATATTCTAAGTAAAAAAATGTAAAATAATTAGGTATAAATATTTGTAGTTAAAAATAATTTCTCCTATGTTTTTATATACATTATAAAATATCTTAAAAAGTGTATTTTAAATAATGTAATAGAGTTTAAAATTTATTACTATTTCGACTTGTCAAATTGAGAAAAGGGCATCGGTTTATAGAATGATAACAATAATATATGTGTGTTTCCTTTCAATAATTTGAATTTAGTTAAGTTTCTACTAAATATGTTGTTTCCTCTAAATGAATTTGAATTGCTTTCAACTTCACTGAAGTTAGTATTGAAAACTGGGAATATTGTATAATATGATATCCAAATTCTTAGAACAAAACTGCCTGCAAATAAATACCAGTATTTTTTTTAAATATTACATTTTTAGTTACGCATTTTTTTCTTTTCTATTGATCTGTATGCGAAACTCGCAGCCGAAAGAATAGACAATAATTAGTACTTTAGTTGTGATTAAAAATGGCGTTTGTTCATTTCGTTATATTTTTTGCCGATATTTAAATTATGAGGTTGCTATCATGTATAAAAGTACTAAAATGATACAAAAATTAAGTGTACACATTGATGAATTTTAATTATCATTATTACACACTAAAATATTATTTAATTAGCAAGTATACTTTTTAAAAAACTTATATCTAGTAATTACGAACGATGAAATATATCTGCTATATATTTAAATGTAATACATGTAATTTAATTTAATAAGAAGTATTTTAAATGTAACAAATAAAACTATGAGGAATGCAAAATATAAGAACAAAAAAGTTAACGATTTTATCCTTTCATGACAGATATTCTGTTTTCATTGTAATAAATATTATATAGCTTATAGTAAACAGTATCATGTTATTTTAATTAAATCCCCAAAATCTCAACTTATGCTTTCATTTTTTTAAGATTTTGCTGAAATTAGAATGTGCAATCTAGTATTAATAATTAAATGCCATTAACTTACAGTAAATATAATTTGTATAATTAATAGTTTTGTATTAAAATAGTTCTCCCTTTTCATGTGTTTTAATAAACATAGATTATCTAGCTGCAGACAGGTAAATTAGCTTGAGAGAAATAATAGTTAAAATTCAAAACATTTTTCAAAGTTGAAAATGGTAAACAAATCTCATCAAGGTATAAAACATTGTTTGATATACGAATTTTATTTTGTATGATGCGTGTCCTTGGTAGAGCGATAGTTTAAAACAAAATTTTAAATATTTCATCTCATTATTCAAATACAAACCTTAAAAATGAAATGATAATTTGCTTGAAATATCGTAATATAACTAGAAGTAAAGAAAATATACGTTTAAGGAAATTTTGGTATCTTATTGATTAATTGATTTTTGCATTTCAATGTCACATGTAATTCTTTTTTCTTGTTTTAGTTGTTGCAACACCATACACCTGTTGCCCTCCATGTAATGTTTTCTTCAGGCATTTTATTCTATTTTTGCGAATTATGAAGGACATTTAAAATATGTTTTGATGAATAGCAAAAGAAAAATTAAATATTAAACTTTTTCTAAGAATATTCAATGTATAGTAAACAGGTTATGACAATGTTAGAAAATTAAATAAAAATACTTGATTTAATTAGTTTTTTTTAATATGTAATAACAATACTTTTATTTGATAAATATAACTTAACAAATACATAGATATAAGTCATGAATCATGAATGCAAGTTAAGTTCCAGAGTGATTGAAAATAGTCAATCCATATATATTTATTGATATACATATACTCATTATTTATCGATACAATTATCATAATTTTGTTAAGATTGCGTGTACAATTTTTGTATGAAATTTAAACTATCATTCAGTACGCTATAATATAAACATTAAAACTGTTTCAATAATAAGTTTCTTTCAAAAATTTTTAACAAATTAAATATATACCATTATTTTAGAACCATTAATATTCCCATAAAGCAATCTAAATTCTATCACAATATCAACTAATTAAATGATTACATGCACAAATTATATTAGTTCTAAATAATAAAATGTTTGTTTATTTAGTTTAATCAGCATTTATGTAATTATAAGGCTTTGAGCGTTTCTTTTAATTGCTTTTATTTTTACATTTTCAAATTTCTATTCCTAATTCATTTTTTCTCTAATTGAATTATATAGTGTGTGCTTCCTCAGAATTACATTCTCTTATACTGTTTTTCCTTTCGTGCTTATGTTTTCATTCTTAATTTATTATTTTAGTGTTCTCCTCTTTCTTTGTAAGGGTTCTATTTGGTTGTGGAAAAATAAGTTATTCTTTTAATTTAAAAATATATGCGTAAACAATTTCTTATTCTAATTTTAATTATAAATTTGATTAACTCACTAAATTCTGAAACATTGTATTAGAAATACAGAATAAATTAATTGCATTAAAACAGTTTTAAACCAATAAAAAACTTATAGACTCAAGATAATAAATTTAGAAATTTAAATTTGTGCGAGATGCTGTTGCCAGTTTCGAAATAATCTTGTATTCAACTAATTTTTACGTTTTTTAAAAGTACTTTTCTAGGGAAATTTGAAAAATATTTTTATTCAAATTACTCAATCAAAACATTACCAATTATATATACTTGCCTTTTATTTTTAAAATTATTCATTTGGTTCCTTTAATGTATTTTTTTCTTGTATGTTACAGCAATTGTTAAGAACAATTTTCAATTTCTTATGAATCCACTACTTATTTTTGTTTCATAAAGTGTTGCATCATCTCCTAATCAATAAACATGTACACGCAGCTAATGTTAAAAATAAAAATTTTCTTTAAAATGGTACCATTTTTAAATCAAGTTATCCGAAATATAAGTTTCACTTATAACTATATCTTGTTAATTTAGATTCAAAGTGAGTAAAAAAATTACAGTTTTGTTCAATTGTTCCAATTATAAATAATATTCATTAAGAAGTATTTCGTTAAAATATTGCAATACATTAAGTATCGAATTTCATCTTTTGAATCATTAAACATTTCATGGTTCAGATTTTAATAGACTTTTAGTATCATTATATTGAATCATATATATTATCGTTTAATTTATATATCATTTTAAATATTGAATTAGTACTTTGTTAAAGCGAGTACCAAATCGTTAAAGTGAAAATTATGAGTATTGTTTCGAAAATTTGAAGACATTTGTCAAAGAGATATTACAAGTGAATTATTTTGAAGGCTAGAAAACCAAATAATAGTTAATCAGTACTTTTTTAATTTTATCTGTTTATGAATCACTGATTTATGAAATACATTTTTGCAAAAATATCTAATGGCGTTTCTAGTTCATATATATCAATTTTTTGAAAATTAAGATAATTGTAAATTAGTTTCTAAATTATCAAAATTCTTTCCATAAAATAATAATTTTGTGACTTTAAAGCAGTAGAATCAGATTTACAATGTTTGTAATTGTTTTTAATTGCATGTCCTTTTCCAGAAATAATTTCAACAATAAGATCAACTTATATTACAAATTGTTACATACATTCACAAATAACTGATCATTCAAGAAAGTAAAATGTGTCAAGTTTAGGAACCGAAAGTATCTTTTTTTATCAATGTATACTTCATTATAATCAGCTTAAAGATACGTTTTTTAAATATATTTATGTATATAGTTAAAATTATCCAAATAATAGAGAAACCTGTGAATAAAAATTATCTTTCTGAATATGCTTCATAAACATTAAAATATAATAACAGCAGCTAGAATTTTTTGTAAATAGGAATGTATGTATTCCGCTTGTGTGCGGTAGCACTTTGTGAAGTTCTAAAAGTTTTAAATAATTTCAAACATACAAATGTCGAATTTTTCTGATTTTCAAGGAGACCAAATTGTGACATCCCATCCAGCGCTGGAAAAAATCTGTCTGTGACATTCCAACTTTTAGAAGTTTCTATAGATATGGTGTTTTAATTCATGACAGCATATACACTGAATGGCAAGACAAGTTTGGCGAAGTAAAAAAGTATACGGAAAGAGAAATTCGGTGAAGAGACCGATTGGCATTGAAGTGGATTGTAGTGTCAAAAAAGAATGACTGCAGCAAATGACTGTGACAAATTTCCAATAATGTAATTCCAGTACTCAGTACTCATACACTATATCTATTTACTGTTTCTATGCCATTAATACTTTTCCTTGTCTATTGAGTTCACCAAATGTTATACTAATCGAAAATGACTGTAATGCCAAATTCTGACTCCCCAAAAATTCTCAGATCAAGAACAACTTTTAAGAAATTTCTGCTGAAATATTTTTCTGCAAAAGGAAATATCCACAAAAGTAATGTAAAACATTTATCTCAACTTACCTGGTTGTATAGAAAGACGCATTGTTTGAAATGACAGCTTTACTTATTGCTGGTGTATAGATACAGATTTTCAAAACCTTAAAAGTTTAATTATTTAATTGCTGTGCATGTGAGCTGGAGACATATTTAATTAAAAATTTGTCGTATCCTTCCAGGGGAAAAATATGTATACATATAAATTGTAAATTACAATCTTAAAAAAATAAATAAATCTTTAATCCTAATCTTTAACCACTGGACGATACTCGTTACATTTTAATTATAAAGCGATTAGATTCTTACATATTTACTTAAAGTTTAAACTGCTTGTTCATTTGACTTTTAGAAAACATATATATACTGACTATATTATATATCTTAAATTTTATGTTGAATATTTTGTATAAATTTAAGTGTAATGAGAGAGTATTTATTATCAGATATATTTCACATATTAAATAATATTAGTTAAGGAAAGGACATGAATTCTCTGTTATAAGGCTTATACTATGTGCAAGTTTGATTCTGTAAATCTAGTAGTTCTGATGTTCGGTTATTGCTCGGTCAGTTTCATTAACTGTATGCAATTATAATTACCGAGAGGATGAGTAGAAATCCATGGAATCTCTAGCAATCTAGTTATGGAATCTGGAAGTGATGTTAGCAGTCATATATTAACTTATGGTATAAAATTTGATAAATGATACAGCTAAAGCTCTTCCATGTAGAGTGTATTCTGAAATTTTTTTCAATACAAAACCTAACATGAAATTAAATTTAAGTGTAATATTTTAATTAGTTTTTAAATTCAGATATTATATTTTATTGACATCCACAAGTTTTCTGATATATTTGAAAAAAATTAAAGAAACATACTTATTTTGTATGAATGATTAGGTAGTAAAACCACATTTTTTCTAAATATTTTATAACTATAGAGTTTATTTTGAATAATTTTCATTTTACCCAACTGAAAAAATTAACTAATTTTATCTATAGAAAAAATAAAATACAAGAAAATTTCACCTAAAAGTTATACTTGACATTAATTATCAAATTTGAAGTTTCAATGTCTGATTTAAAAAAAAAATTTCTCAAAAAATTGTCACATTTTTGGTGTTAAGAATAGTATTTTGCAATTAACTCAAGTAATAAATGTGCTTGTAGTTTTTTTGATAATATTTTTAAAGAAAGTTTTGATAATCAAAAATACACATCTTTGCCAAATGATTTTGAGAAAGAAGTTACGATATACCTGAAAATAAAATTTATTAAAAATTAATGGATAAAAACAGAGATTAAGGAATCCTTCCTTTTATTACTCATACGATTGTTTTAATAAAATCATACGATTGCTTTAATAAACTTGCAATTTTCCTTGAACATAGTCTGGGGTGTTTCCAATTCTGACGATCAAACTTCAATCTTTAGTGCAAATATCATGACTGTCTGAAACTAAACAAGTAGCTCCGAATACTAATACTCCTCAATAAATTTCTTATTTTGGTCATTAATCTTCAAATTGTTTCAATAGTATCGCTAATTTATCCTAAAATTTGGCAGAAGAACCACAAGAATTTTTTTACTTGTTTCACCTTTTATTTTTTTAGTCATTATTCATTTATTTCTAACTTATTATTTGATATTTTGAACACAAAAACACGGATTCAACATTCGTATATCAAATGGTTACCTTAGTTTTGATAAATCTACATTCTTACTTATTTTCAGTTAGTTTTCAGTCAGTTTTTTTAAATTTAAGTTTGAGTTTAAAATATTACAATATGTAAAAATGATTAGTTTGAAGAATGGATTTAATATGCATCTTCATTTAAACTTATTATTTTTAATTTATTTCACTATAGATTAAAAATGAAAAATTTGAATTCATTTTCAGTCAAATATCTATTGTGGTCAGTAAAGTAAAATTTTTATTGTGGAAAAATTAGTTTCTTTTTTAGCTAATTTCCTAAAGATTAGACTTAGTATGTATGTTTATGCAAGTAAAAATGGAAATCAGTTAGGATTCATAAATCAAGCCTAATATGGATAAATATTTTGGCTTATGATAAGAATTTTACATTTAATTCCTTTGTCAAATTAAAATTTTTACTTCAACAGTTTATTACATTAAAACTTCATATATTCTATGGATACTTCTGTATATTATTTTCGCCCAGAGCAAATTCATATTGGAATGTGCTTTATTGATATTCGGCTGAATCGGGAATAGACATTCATTTCTTAAATGCTTGCTTCGATTTTCTTATGTCAAGGACCCTGTGTCTAATTTTGAAATTATACACCAAAATTCACAATATATTTTGCCTTATTTGAAAATAAATTACCCAAAAACTATTAATATGGGAATAATTGTGTAATTCATATAATTTAAAATAAGTAATTGTGTTAATCCTATTATTCAACCATTATTAAAAATATTTTAAAAACGTAATGATTTATATTGTTAAGTACTTTTTTTCGTTTCGATCTGAAAAGACTTAATTTGTAGAAATATTTGTGTAAAAGTATTAAAAATAGAGCATGCATTCATCTGTGCTCATACTCCATGAAAATAGTTGATTTCTTATAAAATATCATCATTTGTGAAAAGTAGTGAGAACGTTTTGTTTAATTCATTGCTTTCTTGTGTTAATTCCAATAGCCATTCATCGGTACTTTTTTATATGTACTCTTGCTTTATAACAGGAATTTTTATTATAATTAAAAATATTGTTATTTTTTACAAAAAAATACAAACCCTGAAAATAATTTATGAATCGAACATAATTTATACTTGAACAATTTATGATTTTTCAATTTATTTTTTATAATTGAACAATTGTTTTTTTTAATTGTTAAGGTACATTTTTACTTTAATCTTAAATTATGATAAATAATTATACATATATCTTATCTTTTTAATAGTTTTAAGCTTTAATTTATTATCTACGAATTTTTATCATTTGCTGAAAAGTTTATCAAAATTAGAAAAAAAGTTCAATAAATCTGTTTCTTGCATTAATCTCAGGAATGATGTTTCCATACTTATCTGCTTAGAATATAATTTTTTCATTTAAAAGTGTGATCTTATTAGTGATTTAATTTTAATGTCATAGATTTCTTTCGTTTTAATTTACTAGTTGAAAAAATAGTTTGACATTATTTATTGAAAATCTAAAAAAATAATAAGAAGCATATTTGAACAGCCACTAACTATTGGTTCTCACAGGAAACTTTAAATAAAGAAGTAAACATATATTCAGTGGTTGCTAATGTGAAAAGTCAAGCACTCACTCGGTAAATGTGTGTGTAAAATTAGATATGTGTATGTGTGTATTGGCTACTTTTATTATTTAAACTGTAGATAAGGTCTAGCTTTCTTTTTATTACGCTGAAAATTTTTTTTGTTATCTTCGGATTTTTATTCAGAACTCCCATCAAAAAGCATATAAAATCTCCGACAACAAGAAATTTAGTTCAAATACATAAACAATTTTTTCGTTCTATGATTGACTTTTAAAATAATCTTTTCCAAGTTTTCACACTTTTTGGTAACATCTTTCTAATTATGAAAAAGTTAAAAAATAAATTTAATTTAATTGTTAAATAATATTTTATTTAATTAGAAATAAATTATAATTATTGATATTTAAAAATTTTATCGTAGTCTTCAGTTTAAGTAGTGCATTTTTCTAATTTTAGTTCTGTATTGAATATCAAGGGTTAATCATTAATTTACAGTGATCTTCATAATACATTTTATCTTCACACGCGAGACCTGATTTTAATCTGAAGGAAATATAAAACGGTTAAACTATGAAAATAAGCGAAAATGTTGCACAACTATTTCAGAAAGGAAATATTTTGTATTGTAGTAAGATTAATTATACCTTTTATTATTTAACTTTCTTTTTATAAGAAATGCATGAAATATAATAAGTTAAATCACTATTGTTATTCGTAGGAAAATTATGATAGAGCACAGACGAAAGCTCTTGAATTATGCGATTCTTCTTTTTTCATAATATATCATTTGCGCAGTTTTTTCAAACTCCGCAAATACAAACTTCAGACAACAGCTAACTTGGTTGCGAGCGTACGTCGTCTCCATCCAAAATGACACACTTTATTTTTACCCACAGTAAAATTTTTTCTTTTTTTGTCCTCATTTGTTTTAAAAATATATCTTTGCTTTTGTTTTCTTTCAAAATAAATTTGTCTTTTAACATTTTTCGTTATTTTTTAAGTTTTATTTTTAATGTTTCATTTTCTTACATCATGATAAAAAGATGGACTTATTTAAAGCAAATGTGGGTGGATACACGTTATTATTTTAGCTTCTAACATACATTACTGAGATATTCTCTTTCGTGATCGCAAATGAATTTGCCAGATATACAAGGACATTTTCAGGAGAAATCATCAATTTTCCGTTGTTTTTCAGGAGAAAATGATTTCTGATTTTTTTCATCGATAGCTTAAGGAATATTTTTGATTTAGAAAAAAAAATATCTGAAATTTATTATCTGTCTGGTTATTTCTTATTATCATGTATTATATAAAAGACATTTTATTTTACGTAAGCTCTTAATCAGAAAATTGACATTATTATATAAATCATTATGATTTACTTATATAAAAATTGTTTTCAAAGTATTCTACAATGGTTTATTTATTAAAATGTTTTCTTATAAAATTGGTAAATTATCTAAATTGCTAGATGTTTTCAATTGAATCTAATAATTTAGATAATTTAAAAAATGCATATTTGTCATCTGATTTTTGAAAAAAATACTCCCATTTCTCTTTGTTTTTAAACATCTTTTTTCTCTCGTTATTAAATTTTGGCTTTTACACTAAATAAATGTATTTTTTAATAAAATTGTGATTATTTACAAATAAAATTTATGAAATTTTCAATTTTTGTAAAATTAGATTTTTATTAAATTATTTAGTTGTTATGAATTGTCAGTTATAATTTTAAGCAGTATGAATAAATTGATATGCTTAATATTTTTAACTATTACATAAAAATTACATTAGTTTGCCACAGCGCAAATTATTATTAAAGAGAAACATTTTTTTTATTCAGAGAAAACATAACAATTTAGTGGAAGCATAAATTAATCATTATTCGAATTAAAATATATAATTTACATATAGTTTTAATTGTTTGGTTTTGATATGCAGCTGAGCTGAGATTAGTTATTTCTATTGTTGGAATACCACTAAACAATGGATTGCTTACAAAAATGTTCGTGCATAAAAAACGGCCAATCAAATAGCAAGGAATCATCAAATAACTGATATAAATATCCTGGTTCTGAAATTTCTTTAACTTCAACATTACTTAGTTTTAATTCATTTCTTATAAAACATATTTAAAATATACTGTATGCGTGGGACATAACTTTGGAAAATTTATTGATACTTTTCATCATAGTATAATGATATATGACAGAAAATAATAATTATTTATATTAATAATAAGTCAGTCTAAAAATTTAGAATTCAGATAAACATCTTTAAGATATGTATTAAAAGTATTTAAAATCATCTTCGAAACTAATTTTTATTTGGAGCATAACTAAACAACAAACTAAGTAATAATTGTGATCCTGTATTATGAAACAATATAACTTTTAACCTATATGACTAACGAAATGCTATATGAACTATAAAATATTCAGTTAAAAAATCAAAACTAAGTTTAAGCAAATATGTAATTAACATTTCTTCATTAAAATATTTTATACAATATTTTAATTAACTATTAACAATCTGGAATTTCATAAAAATACTTAAGCATTTATTACCTATTTCGTTCATTTATTTCCCAATTTTCAATTCGCATTTCGAAAAACTTTGAAAAATTTTTCAATAAATATTTAATTTGAAACAATTATTAAAAGTGCTAGCACAATTTGAAATGTTTTCCATATTTTAAATCGTACAAAAACATTATGCTACTTAAATGACTTTAAACATTTATGTGAATATAATTTTATGGTATGTAATTTTATTTTAAACTATGCTTTAACTGAACAGAAAATGCTTTATTTTTTAAATAAGACCAATAACGAAATTATATTATGAGTGCAAATGTACAAATAAATGATCAAAATTGTTGAAATGTGTACAAATAATTTCGCTTTCGAAAAACATTTGCTTTTAAATTTTCATTGAATGTCAATTTTCTATACTTATCGTTTGAAAGATATCCAAGATCTGAAATCCTATTACTGAATTCTATTTATTAATTTCATTTCAAAAGCTTAAATAGAATTTATAATTTTCTGAATAGTTATATATATTTTTGTTGTTAAATAACTTACAAATTTAACACTAAAATCTTTGTTGCAATTGATGCATTGGTCTATTATATTTTCATGAAAGTACTGTTTGCATTTTTGATGATAATTTTTTCCCTCTTTGTATTTGTTACCAAGAAAAAATAAGCTATTAGTAAAAATAAAGAATACACCTGTAATATTAAATTAATGAAATAACAAAATTAGAGTTTCTAATGGTATGCACCAGGGGGGGGGAACTCTTTGATAATCGGAGGAGTTTAGTCTTTTTTACGAGCCGCATATTTAAAAAGTATGTAAAAAAAGTCTTAATTTTTTTGCAGAAATAATATTTATAAAATAATATAAGTAAAAGTACAAAATATGTGTATTGAATTTAAATATTAAAAATTAAATAACATTTATTTTACTTCTCTTGATAATCCCTTAAAATTTGGTGAATAAATAGTGACTGCACTTCTCAGTAATTCTTTATGATGCTGGTTAATTAATACTATCGGTGTTTGGATTTCATGAAATTTTAAAATGGAATAAAATGATTCAAATTAGTACGTTGTTACAAATATTGAAATAATTAGACAAGCAGCCGTTTTTAATTTAGGATACTTCGATTCTGATAGAAATTTTCAAAGTTCTGGAGTCTGTCGATTACTCCACTTTTTATGTTCGTTTCCACAGTTTTCGATGAGTCATATCATTCTTATCTTGGACAGAAATGAAATTTTTACCACTTTGCACTTAGTATTTTATGTTTGTCGTCAGTAATTTAAAAGACATTTTGAGACACATACGGAGTGATAACAATTTAAAAAATATAATAACACAAAAATGAAAAAGGAATTCGGGTACATTCATCGAGAGCCACAAATAATCCTTCAAAGAGCTGTATGTGGCTCGCGAGCCACATGTTGGCCATCCTTGGTACATACATTCTACGTCTGCACTGAGGATTTTTAAATTTTTCTACTTTTATATATATATATATATACATAGTGTGTGGAAATTAACTGTAGAGATAAACTAAAGATTGGGAATTACAAAATGCGTGAAAATTGTGTTGTAATTTGTCCAATATTTATTAAAATTGAATTGTTGAAATTGTAATAAATCCGGTTATAAAAAAAATCCAAAATAAAATATGCGATAATTAAAAGAATTAATCAATTTATTTTAATACAAAAGGCAACCTATGTAAAGAAAATAAAGTGTCTTGTTACTTTTCATGCGTCTTTCTTCTAAGTTTGTCTACAGCTGTAAGTTATACTGATGAATTAAGCACTCAAAACACGGGTTAATTTATTGATGTTATTGCTTTCATAAATTGCTCTATATAATATACTGAATGGTTTAGAAAAATGTTACGTCAAAATCGTTTCTCCTTATTATCAGACTTCATTAATTCAAAATATTGTAGTATAGTAATAAGGATTATCTCATGATTTTCGTTTTGTTAATATTTATGCATCTTCTTTAGGATTATTGAGTTCTATTAACAAAATATGTTGCCAAAGTATTCCTTTACATAACAGCTCTGTTATTGGTTATATAATCAAAGAAAGTGTTATTTTCATGACGAAACATTTTATGTTTCTTAAAATTGATTAATCTATACCACTCAACATTTATTAGTAATACCCTTTTCGGAATTTTTGTTAAAATATACTGAAGAAATTAAAGTACATATAGTATCGAATAAATAAAATGCAGAAAGTTATTTATGTATTAAAAATAAATTGCAAGTAGGTTAAAAGAAATCTTTGGATAAATCAACCTATCTTCGGAATAAGCTGAAAATAGTTGTTGAGCTTTAGGGAGACTAGTAGACAATGGTTAAACTTTTCATAGGAAGTATATATTCACCAACTTTATCAAATGAAATTAAGCCAAATAGGTTATTTTAGCAATAAAAATCCTGGGTAATCACTGATGTAAATATTTGTAGGAAATCCGACAAGATATAAATCAAAATATATTGAAATGTTTTTCAACATCTTTCAGCTCCTTAGCTATTTGCTGTGAAAGCCTCAGATTGCTGATAACTTTTCGGAAAAGCAAATATATTAATTCTATAAAGCTTAAATTTTAATGGAAATTTTTATTTTTGAAACTATTTTAATAGAATTTAATTTATTTTTGAAACTATTTAAATAAGGACCGTACTAACTTCAGTTAAAATTAAAACGGGCTTTAAAGGTTTTATATATTTAATTGAAGACAATTGAAAAATTATGAATCTCTCTATGATTCAAATAAGCATCGAAAAGAAAACAAAAAATTAAAATTACTGATAATATCGATCAAATATTTCATGGCGTTAAGCTTAAATTAGTTTCTGATGAAGTATTTTATTTTTTTGCTGAACACACATGCACACACACAGAGGGAGAGAGAGATATTATTTCTATATTATTTTATTATTAAATTCGCACTTTTTATGATTTGATTAACTTAGATTTACTACTTATCGTTTCAAAATATTCTATATATAACTAAGTTCTTTTCTAACTTTCATTTATTTTCTCTGCGCGATACTTAGAAATTTTGTCTATTCATCATTTCAATATTCTGTTTAAAAATTATTCTTTTCATATAGTACTTGATTAAATTTAATTCAGACTGTAAGTCTGCCAAACAAGACTTTTATTATTTTTTTTATCAGTAACCAGATTTTGTAAATTATCTGATTTTCATATTTTAAGATTCATATATTAAACTTTGTTTTTCACATATTAGTAAATAGATAATCTTTTTAATGTTATTTTTCCGATAATAAGATAGATTAATTCCATAAATTGATTCGAAAGACCTTTTATATTTAAATTTTTTGCTGCATAGCTGTAAAGTTATTATGAGACCATTATATGTGTGTGTGAGAGAGAAAAGGATATACTAAAGCATTCGATATCAGGAACTTTCTATCAAAGCATTTCTGCAAGAAATTAGTCATTGGAATCATGTTTGATTATCCTGCTTTGAAATTCTAATGAAAGTCGTTATTTGCCTTTTCCATCTAGCTCATCTATCTACAATCTTACCCGTGAGGGAGAGTTGAATCCTCTAACAAAGCCGAATGAGAATAGGAATGCTCTTTCTATTTTTAAATCCCTTGTTTATTCTCTACAAAGCGTCATTTACATGGTTGTCGAATCACTTTCTATTTGTTTGAAGCGTCATTATCGATTCCTGCCTTCAAACTATCCAAGAGATTTTTGATTGGAGCAGAAATCAATTGGAGCGTAAAAGAATCTTTTTCTCTTGTTGAACAGAAGTTTTATTCCATTAGGGGAATTTTGTGGCTTGTAAGTGATGCCACAGAGGAATTTCAAATATATAAAATTAATTCCAACTTAATGCACTCAGTATTTATTAAGCCTAATTAGGTCTTCATTGTAAAATATTTTGCTATTTCCCTGAGCACAAATTAAAACTTTATGTTATTGAATGGATATGTTTTTTAAAAATCGAAAAGCTTAAGGGACTGATTAGGTTACATTCAAAAGAGAAAACATTCATTCAAAAGAGAAAAAAAGAGTATTACATTCAAAAGAGAAAAAAATGTTTAAAATGGACAATATCTCAGTATTTTATTTATATCTGTTATAAAAGGAAACTTACACACTTAATAAATAAAAAATTTGGTAAATATTTATATTATTTCGAAATATATTAGTATTTTGTATTCACTAATATTGTAATTTCTCAATGATTCTAACTCTTATTTTCGTAGCAATTATAAAATTCTTCAGTGAACTCGTGACGCGCGCAAAAAATTAATGCTACTAGTTATGCTCTGTTTAATTTAAAAGCTATTAACATTAGTAATTCATATGCATTAATTATTTGTTCAGTTTCTAAATTGCTTTTGTCCTTTAACTTTTATACGTAGTATTTAATAGTTAATATTTAAAAATTCTGCAAAACTTAGATAGATTTAAGTCAGTTTAATTTTAACTTTTTAAAAATAACAACAGTATAACTCTGCTTATGATAATGTCAAAATTTTGATTTATTTGGAAATTTCAAAATTTAATCTGAATATTTAATTTTCTAATACCTAAATTTTTGAATATTTAGTTTCTAATATAGGGTTTTTTTATGTATTTTCAAACTAACTTTATGCATAAACTTAATTGCATATATGTTTTATAAGATATTCCTAAATTACTTCAATTTTCTATTTCGATTTAATTCTTACTTTCATTTTTTCACAAAACAAAAATGCGGGATATATTGTATTATCTAAAATACTTTAAATAAATTTATAAATTCATGGCTGTGCAGATATCGTAAAATTTCGTGTATAGTTTTTTAATCATTATTTAAAAAGATGGAGAAATATTAGCCAAATTAAATAAAATAACATTTAATCAAGTACATTACAATTATTTTGTCCTGATAATATCATTTTCTGGGTGTAAGACACAATCTGACTTGATTTTGAAAAAAAATAATCTGATAGTAATTTTCTTCACAAAGATACATTATTTTACCCTTAAACAAATAAAACTGACTAAAACAAGATTCATAACGTCAGTAAAAATGGATGAAAACGTCTACCATTTTCTTTCGTATCACCGACGTCTAAATCCGATGTCTGTTTTTCTGCGTCCAGGGACACCCATGATCTTTATTGTCCCCAGTACACGCTTCACTCAGAGAGCTTAGAAGTGAAATCGAAACTAATGCGTTTCATCCTTTCTTGATGGCAACTTTCAAGGCTACTTCGGAGACAGGGTGTCAGGAGAAAAGGGACACCGTTTCCTCGATGCAGCCGTAGAGGAAACTGGGCAAGAAAACTTTTTTCTGGAAAAGCACGTCAATAGTTAAAGAGATACGGAAAAAATATCTGGGTAAGGATTTTTTTTTAATGCTGAGCTCAAGGAATTTAATATCCCTTTTGGTTTGTCAAATGTAATGTAAACATCGAACGAAAATATCTAAGTTTACATTAAAACGCTACATTTAATAAAATTTATAGTAAAATGCTTGTCATTTCAAATGTAAACAGTTAAAATTTAGCATAAGCATTTACGTAGGAAAATTTTTATTCTTTTTCACTGAAAATAATGTGCATAAAATTATTTCTATTTTTTTTCCACCGTATTTATTTTTGCTTGTACATATAGTTAAATGAAAAGTTATTTCCCTTCAAAGTATAATATAACACACGTAGTTTAATATAATATATTAAACTCAGCTGATTTTAATAATTATATTTTTCCGTCAGAATTAATGAATATTTATTTTTGCTATATTTGATCAACTCTGATAATTTATTTGTCACTAGATGGATTATGTTTCTTGCGATTTGATAAACTATCAAATATTTTGGGCGTAAAATAATATCGGTACTTTTCCATTATACCCTAACTTTCAAGCTTTCGATCCTAAAGGAATTGCATGATTTTTTACGGTGAATCGAAAATAACATTACGCAGATACGATGATTTTATTGGCTCAAAATGTTATTTTAAATTTAATATATACTTAATCGATATTTTTGGTGCAAAAATTGGCTAAAAATGGCAAAAAATAGTAAAAATGCTAAATGCTAAACAAAGCTAAAGCTAGTTGGTGAAAAGGATTGCTTGGTGATAATTTTGTCGATTAAATGAAGCATTATGGTCACAAAAATCCATGGGCAAAAAACAACTAAATATAGCGAAATTTAATTTTGTCTCATTGAAAAAAGGCAATATTATATACTTACTCAATCGATCACGAATGCACTTGCTAAGCAGTTTCGGCGAGAAATAAACATTTGACGTTTAAGTTTTATCAATGAGTGATATATTGTGTTTAGTTTATAAAACGTAAATAAAATGTTTGCATAACTTTTAGCAGTTTCAGAAAACGTAAATATTTTTAAACAATACATGATTCGAATGAAATATTTATGATAATAATTTACGTCTATTTTTCTTTCCCGTAGAGGCGATTATCAAAAACTAGGGTATAATGGAAAAAAGTACCAATATATCTTATCGATTTTATTGATTCCTTGAATAGGCTATTTTATATCCTATTTGTTTCCTTTACTATATATCTCTCATAAACCTTTGGCACTTCTTGAACTTTTTAATTTTATTTAAAACTATGATAAAACTATGCCAACCGATTGGCTGAGTAGTTAGCGTTCCTGACTCCTGAGCTGGTGGTCCCGGGTTCGAATCCCGGTTCGGGCATGGATGTTTCTTTCCTTCTCTGTTCTCTCTGTCCTTTCTTCTGTGATGTTGTATGAATGTGGTCCGCCCTATAAACGGGCTTGTGGTGGTATAGCGCGGGTAACGATACTCGCCTCAGTGACTTGGTTCACAGGTGCTCGCTGGGTAACGATAAATAAGTAGCAGTTTCTGGCCTTGTTGTGGCATAGGGTTCAGTCACCATTGTGTGCCCGCCATTGGATTAAAAAAATGATAAAACTATGGCTATGGCCTAAAATATTTGTTGTTTGCTGGAATACAGTTTTACAATTATTTGGAATTTTATGTCTAATTAAAATATATAATATTTTAAAAATAGCCAGTAGATAGCTTTCACAACAGAATATAATACGGCTTATGTAAATCAGGGAAACATAATTAGACATTAAAATAGAGCACAGAAACATCACACAGAACATTTTATTTTAAATTTAAACATGTTCAACCTGACAGCTAGTACAAGGTATTCAGCAGGTAAATACATATCTTATTACAGTTGAGTGTAACTTGTCAACACCGAAGCTATTGGCGACACGTTGATGCTATCGGCATCTTTAAGTTCAGCAATGTGTACATGGTAGATATGAGATTTGAAGTATCAATTATGCACATGCTTGGCACGACATATTTAGGTAAATGAAGAAGTTTATGATAACTGATGAAATGTGCTTTATGGCTAAATATTCAAGTTTCATTGCAATATGGATTCCCACCTCGATCATTGCTTTGCGAAATATAGTTTGTAATTTCAATCGTTCTGTTAAGAATAGTACGCAGCATCAAATGATGAATCCATTCGTAACTTAATATATTAATATTAATCCAATTTCCATAAACCGTAAGTGTTGCTTATTAATTGTTTATGAATTGGTTTGTTTTTAAACGAAAAGAATTCTCTATAGCTTTATACTCAAAAATCGTATGTTTAAAAATTTGCTTATTTTTACTTATGCATAGTTATATTCTGCTGCAAATATATCAAACATATCGATTATTAATTAACTCCTACTTTATTTGCATTGGATTTGGGAGCAGATTTTTAGGAAACTCTGATTAAAGGTCTTGTTTAAATCTTATGAAACAACGGAAGTCAATTCATCATGTTTATTAGTATTAGCTTTTGAAAAAAATATTTTCTATAATTTAATATCAAAGTTTCATTTTTAATTAATATTATTACATAAAAAATATAGTTATTACATAAGAAAAAATAGTTTTTATATCTGTATAATATTATCATAAATTTTTTTCTTGATGATTTTGTATTAAAATCTATTAAATACAAGGCATTTAACCATACTTATTTTTTCTGTGATGTATTAATCGTAAAAAATTATCTTTTGATTAATTTCATTGTGTTTAGATAAAATAATTTCAGCCTTTCAACAATATAAGAAGTGTCTTTCCTTAAAAAGAATTACTTAATATGTTAGAAAATTTCCTCCCAAAATTAATAAGCTACAAGATTAAAAATTAAACTTCTTTTCAGATTCAATTAAAAAATAGATTTTTAACAACGGTGGTGAATTAATTAATTTTTTTATCCTTTTTTTCAATATCTCGATCAACTGCTTCATTACCTTACATAAAATGCTATAAAGCTTTTGTGTAATAATAGATACGAAACTATTGATGTGCATTATACCTTTAAGTTATTATGCCATTGTTTGATATTTTTAATTTTTTATGCTAATCTGAACAATTGTGATTAAATGAAAAGTTAATAACCTCTTAAATACATTGTGTAATGTTTAAATATTTTTCTGAAAGAATTTATGCCAATGTAATTGCATTCCTTTATTCAAATTTTACTTAACATTTTTCTTGATAATTTAATATAACATATTTTAATAAACTATAGAATCAGATAATCTTAAATTGATAGTATTTTAGTTTCTAGACAATGTACATTTACGTATAAGCAATCACATAATGAATTAGATTTATTTTTCATAAAATGTGGTTTCACGGAAGTTTAATTCTTATTGTGATATAGATATTAAGCCTACATATGTCACAAAAAATTCAAAGTGTCATATGCAATAGAGCATAATAATTTTTTTTAAATAAATATGTTTTCACCGTAGCTTTTACTATTTCTATAGACTATTGTGTAGCACGCTTAAAAGTAACCAGGAAACATCCTTTGTGTTGCGATGGAAGGAAAATTGCGTATCAAACGTGAAAATATTTGTGAAAGGCGAGTGCTGGTAAATGCTGGCTTAGTGATGCGTTGCTGCTCTTGACTTTACCCTCCTGGCGTACACAGTTTAGAATCAACATTCAAATACAGGATGTCAACAATGCTTCCTGATAAACGTTGCGCTTACGTAATTACAAGCGCTTTGAAATGAATTTGGGATGAATGCTCTGTTTTGTTAATGTAAGCGTTGACTTATGTTTGATGTTGATAATTATATTGACCATGTATTTTTCCTACTTGCAAAGCAATTAAAACTTACAAAGATTATTAGCAACTTAAGCTTGTATTGTATTTTCCTTTTATATGTATTATTTACATCTTTCAATAAACTTGACCCAAACCAAAGAATCTGTTTAAAATTGAACACATTAGAATCAATCAAACATAAAAATTTTAGTCATGAGATTTATTTATAAGGAATAAAATCATCAGTATATAAATCAGAAAAGAAAATATTTACTAAGATTACCACAATATGTGAAACTAACTGCAAAATATAAAATAATGATCACAAGAGCTCGGATTTATTTTACAAAATCATTAATGGAAACAGATTATTATTTTAGATGTTGAACTCTCTTCATTTTAATTTGCTACAGTTACTTATAGCTTTTTAAGATAGCTTTGGAATGATTTGCATTCATATATAGAGAGAAGAATGATTTTTAATAACAACACTTTCTATAAAAAGAATACTAATTAGTAAAATTGTTTTTTTTTTGTATTTTTGACAATGCATTATTTGTTTACAGCACAGAAACTAAGTTAATCAAAAAGTACGTTGTCTTCTATATTTTTAATTGATAGTCTTGAAAATATGTTATTTGTCTGTAAATATAGGGCTTGCATTTTAGTATTTGTTGAAAACCTATTTAATATGTTATCTATAAGTTTAATTTATTTTTGCTCCGTAATTTTGTAAATCTACTAGAAAGTTAAATTGTAGATGGTGATTTTGAGCAATTTCTCATTTTTAACCATTTTCTCATCATAATTCGCAATTTTCTACAAGAAATATTTTATTGCTCAAGTCCAAATAAAATAAGATTAGGAATTTTAAAAAAGGAGCTTAAAAACATCACTTTATTTAATTACGTAAAAGTCAGTTCTTTAAGGAAGGTACCGCGAAATCAGTGGCACTGCATCAAGCACTTAAATATATAATTCTTAATATCTTGTTTCCCTTCAGAAGTAATTAAGAATATAGTTGAACTTTTTGAAGCATAATATAATTCGCTTACATAAGATTATTGTTTTAGAAGAAGATTGTGACGATATATTTTTGTAGTTTCATTTAAGACTTAATTAAAATAGGAATGCAGTTGCATAAGAATAGTAACTCTTGAAATATTGTTTTAATTACTTTTTGTATTTTAAATGCAGTGACTAAAGTGTCCACATTTATTTTCATTTTTTTAGAGATGCGAAGTTAATGAAAATAAGTAAAAAATATGTCTAAAATGAAACTTCATTATCAGCAACATGCAAAGGCGGAAAACCTCTTGTGAATAAACTTTTGGCATTGAAACCGTTATCGGAAAAAGAAAAATAGACATTTGCCTAGTCTATTAAATAGGAGGGGGAGCTAATGAAATTAATTAATTTAATTAACTGAACATCTACTAGAATGAAAATGCTTTATAGAAAGTGCAAAAAGCACGCTGCTTAATTGTTTTAGATACATAAAAAAATGTTATCTTGAATATCTTCATGGGAGGAAAGTATTTTTCAGCTAAAAAATAATCTCATTTTCTTGAAATATAGGATGAAAGTTAAAAAATATTTTGTTTAATTAATGCTGATCAAATACAATGCTAGGAAACCATTTAACAAACAGAAATGTCTATGCATTTCAGACTTAAAATGCACTGAAGTTAAGACATAATTGAAATCATATTCACAACGTTTATAAATAATTCTTGTATTAACTTGATTTTTATATTAATTTATTAACTTATCGTATATAATCAAACTAAAAAAATTGATTCCTCAATCAGAAAATTGAAGAATTTAGATAAATCAGTTATATTATGTTAAAATTTGCATAAATTGGATATATATGTTAAAAACCTGAGCATAGAAAGTTTAGGGAAAGAATTGAGCTGTCATAAATAAGATAAATTTAAGTCTAGTTCCTAATAGGAAATTGCTGCTGAACAAATGATAACATATTAAGTGATTTTGAAATCGTCAAATTACACTGCTCTGGCCACCTAAATTGCAACACCAAGAAAGACAAGAGAAATCACAACAAATTTTATTTTGTTGATAACATGTTGATAAAGAATCAAATGACTAACTTTATAGACTGCTGTGAAGTCTTGTTCCTGCCAAAATCAGTAGCCAGAGTAGCCGCCATTGTTGGAGATCACCATTGCCACACATCTTGGCATTCATTCAAAGAGATTTTGAATGTGTTCTTGGGGTACAGCAGACCAAGTGGGTTCCACACGTTGCCAAAGTTGATTTAGTGTGGCAATTGGGGATGTAATTGGGGTCATTGAGCAACCATGGACCACATGTTTTCTATCGGCAAAAGATCCGGAGAACGAGCGGCGTGGGAAATAATTCAATCTGGCGATTGGCGAAGAACCCTTGCACAATGCATGAAAGATGTGGTCGTGCATTATCCTGTTGAAATATGGTTGTGGACAAGCCCTGAATATAAGGAAGAACAACTGGCTCCAACTCCTCGGAGATGCAGCACTGGCTGTTTAAAGTACCGGCAATGCGTGCTAGAGAAGTGCAAGTGTGATAGCCAATATTGCATCATACCATAATACCCTGTGCAGTACCAGTGTGGCAATGTGTAACGCAGCTGTTCAGCGTCTTCTTTTAACGGAGTCTTCAGACTCGAATGAAATCATCGTAATGTTGGAGACAGAAGAGTGACTCTTCAGTAAAGGCAATTTCTTCAGTAAACTCTGAAGGAAGCATGCAGTTCTGCCGTCCACATCCTTCTTTCTTCGCACCATTGTCTGTGGATTCTTCTGCGGTTCTGCGTCAAGTCTAGACGAAGCAATGGACATCTTGCAGACACACCACTCTGTTGTAAATGGCGTAGAATGGTACGCACAGATACTGGATGATGTGTTACAGACTCAATATGTTGTGGTATGGTTCGTGATGTGGATGAGCGATCCATCACTGCCATGCGTACTATTTGCCTGTCATCACGTGAAGTGGTGTACTAAGGTGGATGCGATAGAATACGTTGGTGCGTCGTACCCTCTTGCATCTACGACGATTACATATCCACATTTCAGTTGCATGGTTTTTTTCAATACAACTACCGATTTCTCTGAAAGATAATACACAATCCTGGTAGGCCACTATCCTTCCTCTGTGTTGAAATTCTAGTCATGTGCATATCTCTCCTCCACTAATGCGTGTTGCAAATTTCATGTTATTTGCATGCTTCCTTCAGAGTGTTGCATTTACGCTTGCTAACAGTGTATAAAAATTTAATCTAGTCTGTATTTACTTTGCAAAAACTATGCTATTGGGACATAAATAACTTATACGTACGATAACAAGAATGTATAAGCCCAAAAATAGATAGTTTAAGAGCCATTCAATGTAAATTATTTTTAGAACTGATATCTGACAATCGGTCTATTGAGAAATTTTGAAATATTACGCTAAGAATTTACATTTATGTGATGAAGGCAATTTGAGATTTTGGGCATTCACTGGAGGGGTGCAACTTTATCTCTTGACCATGCATTTTTTTTAGGAAAAGTATTCTTAAATAAGCAAAAAACTGCACGTTATTGATATCCTAATGACTATTAGGGATTGAGCTTTATGATAAACTTCTACCAACAATGGGGGGGATTTTAATTGCTTACATATAAAGGTAACTTCATAAATTGAAAATCAATAAGAACCTGTACTATTTAGAGATGAATCTTAATTTGTTATATAAAATGTTTTTTTCGTTTGTAAATAAGTTGAGATAAAACATTTTCTTCCCTTTTATGTTAAATACGCGTAATCTTCTATAGCAAGGAGAGTATTTTTTGTAAACGAAATAAACTTGTGTCGAAATATCACTGCTAAACATAGATGGTATATTGATTTTTATGGATAACCAGTATGAGATGCTTTTGTTAGTAATATCTTTATTTTGCAACTACAGAATATGAACATTCACAGAATTAACACCATGTGCCATATTTTGATGAAGAAATAACTGTCCAAAGTCATTATCATTATTGAAAGTAATAATGACAATATTTTTTTTTGTTGAAAAATGTTAGTCACGTTTTAAACCTCTCATCCATTCTATATAATTTCTGCAATTAAAAACTACCTTAAATAATCAGTGAATTTTTCAATTCTTACAGCTTACTGATAACATTATATATACTAATAACATTAAGTTTACTGATAACATAAGAGAAAAGACATTAATTATTTTCTGAACAATGTTTCAGCTTATGGAGACCATACACTATTTAGAAATATTTTTGTTATTAATTTATAAGTATGAAGCTCAAAAATATTATATTTTAGTTATTCTATTAAAATATGAATACACGTTATTTTTTGAATTTTTGAACTTTTTAGTAATACTAATACAAACATGATATTATATTAGAATCGATAATATTTTTTATATCGCGGAGATATTTAGTTAGATATTAGTTTGATATTTACGTTAGATATTTAGTTTGATTGCATATAACTTCTAAGTTACCATTAGTTATTTATATATTCTCTAAGCTTTTTTCTTTTAAATCAGTTCAAACTTAGATTAATCATATTTAATAATCTATACCGTAAAGTTTGATATTTGATTGTTATTTTTAGAAATGCTTAGAGAGAAATTAATTGGTGTTCAACTTTAGAAAATATCCATACAACACATGATTTTCATTCATTTCTTAACATTTTAATATTAATCCATGAAATTATCGATAACCCAAATTTATATTACACTAAATACTGTGATGATATTTCATATTCTACAAAACTCTTCGTAGATTATTTAGATTAACAATTTCAAACTCATAAAAAAATTTTTTTCTATAAATCCTTGAACCTTTTTAAGATAACGCTGCTTATAGATGAAAATAAGTAAACGTTTCGTTTTTAATCATAAAAAATTACGTGATTTAGAATTTCACGCGTAAAAAATAAAATAATTTTAGATTGAATTTCTAAATGTTTAGTTTACGAAATTCCATCTTTTAATAGTTTTCACTTATGCTTAAATAAAACATTTTCTTAAAATATCACAAATTATGAATCAGATATGAAGTTCAAATTCAATGCCAATGACAATTTCATTTCTTATAATATAAAGTTATGGTATTGGGAAAAATATCATAAACTCAAAAGAATAAAGAGTCTACGGTTGTAATTTTCATTAACATGTCTTATCACATCACTAATCGTTTGAAACACATAAATTGTTTCATTTTCTAGAGAAAGAGGGGATAAAAAATAGAAGAAAATCCTGTCTTCGGACAATATAGAAAAACAATTGTTAGACTCTAAGCAATGATATTTAATAAATTAGCTTGTGTGAAAGAGTTATTCTTAATAGATTTAAAACTTATACGCAAATGTGATTGGGAGTATTTTTTAATTCAATATTATTTTTTTTCTGATTATTTTTTATTATAGGTTTAAATTTTTCGATCGACAATACTATAATAGCACATTAAATGTATCTATACGATCAAGGTGTAATTTTCGTGCAGTAAACTGTTTTATATATTTATTTGTTATTGTAAGCATTTGAGTTAAGGAAAATTCATTATAAAACTTTTATGAAAAAGAAACTAAATTTATTATAAACAGAAAAATATCATATAAAACAGAAAAATATTATAAAACAGAAACTTTATTTCTCTGTAGAATCAGGGAAAATAGAGTATTATTGTTTCTTTCAGTTACTTTGAAAACTTAAACTTTACAGTTAACTTACTAATCTTTATTATTTTCGAAAATACTTTGCATATTTTCTTTCTCAACTTTTGCGAAGTAAGGAAATTTTATGTGCATATATATAATATGAGATATTCTTTCCATAAGAAAATCGATTTTAGTAGGGTGCAAGTCTGCAAATCAGTGAGGCTATTAATGAAGGTCTGGCATATTCTGTTCCATTCTTCTAGAAAAGCTCTTTCCAGTAGTTTTTGGAGAGTTTGTGCGGTGGTAGGCGTCTACAAAAAGAAATAAGTTATTAAATTAACTAGATGTGTCTTGAAATTGTCATCTATTAAACGCAATCATCTCCAACTGCTGCAGCGTCAGACCTAAGAAGAGATCTGAGGATCTCAACCCTATATGGGTTACCCGTCAGAGTTTTATTTCGAAAGATATAAAGATTGGTACGCCCATTAATGTAAATGCTTGCACAGACCATCATTTCCCCATCGCCAAATCTGATACTTTCCTGCACGAACGCATGATTGTTTCTAGTACCAAGTTTTCTTCAGATGTAAATACGCTGATTATCAAGATGAGGAGAAAAACTGGACTCGTCAGAAAAAATATTGCATCATTGATTTCTCTTTTAGTTTATATGTTCTGTTGACCCCTCCCTGTGGCATCGACAGTGCGTTACTGTTAACATGCACACTCCAATTGTCGGCGAGCATACAGCCTAACATTGTGAAAGTGATTCCAGACAGTTGATTCAAAACTGAAATACAAATAAGCAAAAGAAGGGGTTGTTGAAGAAGAGAGGCATTCAAATTTAATATCACCGTTAACTTTAAATAACTATCTTCATTGGGCTATAATGCACGTCTACGATCTTGTCCTGGTTTTTGGCTTGGTTCCAAAAATCAGTTCAACATCTTAAAAGTCACACTTAAAACTTCAATGATTCCTTTATTCAAATTGCTATTGATTTGGTTAAATGACTTCGCTGAGGCATAGCACTCATCAAAACAACGCAATTACTGAATGTTGATAACTTTTTTGCACTTTGTTTTATTTTAAGATGAAAACCAAATCTCATTCTCTGCTCCTAAAACATCGTCTAGGTCAATCTCATAAGTTTCAGGCTGCATAATTTGATAATGAGAAAAATTTGCATTTGTGAATCTCTTCTTTCTCTTATGCAAAAAATGTAGTTATGTCTTTATTTTATAAAACTTACAATGTTTTAATTGTTTTAAGTTATATATATATATATATATATATATATATATATATATATATATATATATATATATATATACATCAAATGGGAAACATTGAAGGTTATAAAATTTTGTGACTATAAGTATTATGTATTTATTAATATAAATCTATTGCTGATTTAATTAAGAATTCATTTATTCCCTTGCAGTATGAGAATATGAACTATTATATAAACATTTAGAATAATAATAGAAATTTCAGAATAGAGCAATTTTGTTTTTCTTTTTCTAGATAAGCACATGTGCCCTTTATAGGCCTTGGCTGCCTCAACCACACGCTCTCTAAAGTGACCTATATTATTAGCATCATCTTTCCAATTCTTAATTCTTAAAAAATTTAGGTCTCCATTATCATCCATCCATTTAGTAGGTCCTTTATCCCAGGATCCCTCAAGTATATTTTAATTTTAACAGTTTTGTGAGACTATCATCTGGGTTACTCCTAACATGTTCAAGCTATTTTTATTGGTTACCACTCATGAATTTTGTAATGTGCGGTTTTCTAGAGAGCCTGTGCATTTCACTGTTTTATATGACTTTCCAACAATTTTTTCCCCGTGAGTTAAAAATAATTCTAATGATTTTTATTACAAATATTTTCAGAGATTAATATGTATTTTTATTTAGAGTTCAAGTTTTATTAGCATAAAGTAAAACAAAAGCGTCTTATAAATTTTTTAATTAGTTAGTAGCTTATAAGTTTTTTGATCTTAATTATTTTTTCATCCCAAAACTAGCATTTATTACGCATTTTAATTATGTTATCAATTTTTACTTTAAGCTTATTTTTATCATTAAGTATAGTGACAAGGTATTTAAATTCAATAATTTTTCGAAAGGTGAAGACATTAATGTGCTCAGGTTTAAAATAAAATAGATATAAGTGCATAGGTGAAACATTTATGTATTTTATTTTGCCATAAGTGCATAGGTGAGACATTTATGTATTTTATTTTGCCTTCATTAACAGTGAGGTCCATTTTTGTGACAGAAATTTTAAATGCTGAAAAAGCCTCTTTTACTACTTTTTCTAACCTTACCTCCCAATAATATCAATATCATTTGCATAAGCCAAAATCTACTGTGATCTATTCTCCAAAGTACCTCTTTGGTATAATCCACTGTCTCTAAGGGACTTCTTTTTAACAATAAATTTAATATCAGGCAAGCAAGAGAATCACATTCACGTAATAATATATTTTTATTAGACATAATATCTTACACTATTGTTCTGCTTAGTGTTTAGTGTTTTCACTATGCAGTCTAAAAGTAATGCATTTTAAGATTTAAATTCCTAATAAACGTCAGATTTTAATAATTTATTGGGTAATAATTTACTATTTTTTTAAATTCCATCTTTAATGAAATACTATTAAATCAATAATTTTCACATTTTAATTTATGAGATAAATACGTGCCATTATTCTTATAAACAATATTATTGATAAAGAAGAACATTTTAACTTTAATAAGTATGATGATAAATAGTTATAAGTCAAAACAATCAAATGCTCAATATTTATTTCTCTGTTGCATTACCGTAGAAAATTTCTAAGTAGTTTTCTATGTACGAATTTCAAAATCCTTTACTATGTATCTCTCAGTAACGTTCTTCTTGTTTGGGTTTATATTTTTACTTGATATCATCCTAGAAATGTCAAGGGATCTGGAAGACGGTAAAAAGATTTCCTCTTTATATATTTACTGATATAAGTAATCTTTTAGTTTCCTCTGGGAATGCCTTGGGATATGTTAAGTTATATAATTTCTGTTATTAACAACCTGTACAAGAACTTTCATTTTGGTTATAATGATTAGACATTAAAAAACTTTTATGTCATGTGTCTTCTAGATTATATAAAAATAGAGGCAATTGTCTAAGATAGCGGTGGTTGAATATTTTAGGTTTTATGTTATAACAGATTCACCTTTATACCTATTCAATAAAATGGAAAGATAAAGTCTTAAATATTCTAGATGAGTATTTCATTGAAATACTTAAAAATAAATTATTTCAGCTAAAAACTAAATTTAGTTTTTAAGGATTTGAATGGGATTAGCGATTTTAGTTGACATGAAGTTGTACAAAATAGTTAAGATAATTTTATTTGTAAATGGCGTGACGAATAATGAATATTTTCCTTATATGGGGGAATTTGTATTGACTTCGGATATACATTCGAAACTATATTGTTACAAATTTTTAAATAATGATTATATTTGTCTTAAAATATCTCAGACAGATCAGAAATTCTCACATTTTGGGCAAAAATTGCGGTATTTAGACGTGTTGTAGTTTAAAAGCGGATTTCCTAATGATTTGGCGACTTGGCGACAGTTGGCGACATTCTTGGCGACTTGGCGACGGTTGGCGAGATTTTTGGCGACTTGGCGAGAAATCGATACTTCTGGAAACATCCATCACCTAAGCTCTAGGACCAATATTTTCCGAGATAGCCTAGAAGCTTCCAGAGCCTTGGCGAAATTAGTAGATTTCTCCGCCAAGTCAGGTATAAATACCGCAGCCCGACATGGAATAGTAGTAGAGTTTTGTGAAGACAGTCAGTGAGTGAAGACGATTAGTTGTGACTGCTAGTTGTTCTCTGTCTGAGGTATTTGAGACCTGTGATTGGAAGCTATTTCTTATTGTATCTGACGAATTGTAGCTGTATAATTGTGATTGTTACAGCGGGAATTTCGTTTATCTAGTGAAGTTTTTACGAATAAAAGTCTTGTGTTCATTAAGTGGTTGCTTTATTCAACTCTCAATCAACACGAACCCGTGGAGCTCGGTACAACTGGTGTCAGAAGTCGGGATTGAAGAGTTGATGCAGCGTGTCACAAGAAAAATGGATATGGATTTAATGAAAAGTCTTCTCGAAAAATTAGCGGAGCAGATGGCTGAGATGAAAGCTGGACAAGAAGATATGAAAACCGAGATGAAAGCTGGACAAGAAGAGATGAAATCTAGACAAGAAGAGATGAAAGCTAGACAAGAAGAGATGAAAGCTAGACAAGAAGAGATGAAAGCTGGACAAGAAGAGATTAAATCCGAGATGATGAAAGAGATAAAATCTGGACAGGAGGTGATGAAAGCTGGACAAGAAGAGATGAAAGCTAGACAAGAAGAGATTAACGCCGAGATGATGAAAGAGATAAAATCTGGACAGGATGAGCTTAAGAAGGACATTGTAAGTGTTAAAGAAGAATTCTCCAACATCATTCAGGAGAAGATGAATGCAATGGAGGATAAGGTAACTTCAGTAGAAACTAAAGTTCTAGAGATAGAAGAAAACGTGGAAGAAGCATTAGACAATATCAATAAGGAGATTGAAAGCTTGAAGAAGCAAATGTCAAACAGACATGAGGAACCCAACGTGGCATTTGTGCCATCCCTAGCCAATATTAAACTCTCAACATTTGATGGGAAATCATCCTGGCAAGTATACAAGACCCAGTTTATGATGGTAGCGGAAGCCAATGGATGGAATCCCCGAGCCCAAGCTTTTCACCTGGCGGCTTCTTTAAGAGGAGACGCGGCTGACATCCTCGAGACGCTTCCGGAGGAACAGAGGCACGATTTCCAAGCCTTATCGAGTGCGCTTGAGCTGCGGTTTGGAGATAAGTGCACCAAAGAATATAGCAGACTACAGTTAAAGTCCCGCTATCAAAAAGCGGGTGAAAGTCTGCAAGAATTGGCTGCCGATATTCAGCGACTTTCCCATCTAGCATTTTCGGACTGCCCAGCTGAGACACGTCAAGATCTGGCTCTCCATCACTTCATCGATAGTGTGAGGGATCCGGAGATACAGAAAACACTTAGACTCGCCGATGTCAAAGATATTGGATCTGCCCTAGTCTACGCACATAAGATAGAGGCTGCCCAGCAGGCCGCGCGTAAAGACCGGCACTCAATCAGAGCCGTCTCTACTACTGATACGGACTATGATCTCAGAAAGCAAATCGAAGATCTGCGGCGAAAATTCCGTAACTTAGAAATGAGTAAAGGTGGCAGAAACACGAAAATTCTGTGTTGGACTTGCGGAGCAGTCGGACACGTTCAGAGAGACTGCCCGAAACGAAAAGATGATGGAAATGATCTTCGTCAGAAGCCCCATTTCAAATCGTTTCACATTTCTTCCGTAAGTAGCGGCGACAACGGACTTTTCGTTATGGGACATGTCAACGAAGTTCCCTGCAGAATGATAATCGATACTGGAGCCAACGTAACTATCATTAGGACAGATTTGGCTCGCAAACTTGGTGACAAACTCATCTGGACGCCGCCCTGCATTACCCTCCAAACTGTGACAGGTGATAAGATTAAAGTGCATGGAAAAGTCAATCTAAACATTGCATTTGGTAATGCCGTGTACCATCATTTGGCATATGTCGCTGATATAAATGACGAATTTATTCTTGGATTGGACTTTCTCAAAGAAAACCATTTCAAGTTAGATTTTAAAAATAATGAACTACACTCATGTTCTGAAGAAATAGCGATTTTTAAGACGAAATATTCAGATATTAAAACAGTCCATCATATAACTGCGAAGAGTGAAACAACATTACCACCAAGAACTGAGACAATAGTTTGCGGAGCTCTTTCAGAAGATAATAATTTTCATTATGGATTGACTGAATATCCAGATTCCGACAATAGCGTTAAAGGAGTACTAGTGGCTTCTTCCCTCGTCGACCTTTCACGAAATGTAATCCCGGTAAGAGTTGCTAATCTAAGTAATAAGGTAAAACTTATAAAAGAAGGAGAAGTGCTAGCGACTTGCACTCCAGTGACCTGTATTAACCGAAATTGTCAAGCCACACTATCTGAGCCTCCTGACACTCTAATTAATGAACTCCTACAGAGAGCAGAGTTAGATGATAAACAGAGGAATGCTGCAAGAAATTTATTATTAGAATTCGGAGATCTCTTTTCCAAGAAATCAGATGATGTTGGGCGAACCAAATTGACGCAGCACCGAATCAATACAGGAAATCATCCACCCATTAAACAACATCCTAGAAGATTGCCATTCGCTAAGCAGGAAGAGGTGGACAATCTTCTGATGGAAATGCAGCAGAATGACATTATTGAGCCATCAGAGAGTCCTTGGGCTTCGCCTATTGTTTTAGTACGGAAGAAAGATGGTTCTACTCGATTCTGCGTTGACTATCGTCGGTTAAACAACATCACTAAAAAAGATAGTTACCCTCTTCCTAGGATTGACGATACACTTGATGCTTTATCCGGAAAACAATGGTTTTCGACTTTGGATCTCAAGAGTGGTTATTGGCAAGTAGAGATACATCCTGAGGATCGAGAAAAGACTGCATTCACCACAGGACAAGGACTTTGGCAGTTCAAGGTTATGCCATTTGGGCTTTGCAATGCACCTGCAACGTTTGAGCGCCTGATGGAGACAGTATTACGAGGACTTTCCTACGAAGCCTGTTTGGTATATTTGGACGATATCATTATTGTAGGGCGCACATTCGAAGACCATTTAAGAAACATCCGAAAGGTGCTGGAAAAATTAAAAATGGCCAACCTGAAGCTGAATCCTTGCAAATGTAATTTATTCCGACGTGAAGTAAGCTATCTGGGACACATTATCTCTGCTGAAGGTGTAAGAACAGATCCTGAAAAGATCTCTGCAGTTAAGGACTGGAGTCGTCCAAAAGATGTCCACCAATTAAGAAGTTTTCTTGGACTATGCACATATTACAGGAAATTTGTTAAGGGTTTTTCAAGTATTGCCAGACCTCTTCACAAGTTGACAGAAGTTAAACAGAGATTTCTATGGACAGATGAATGTGAGAAAGCTTTTAAACAACTGAAGGAGGCATTGACATCTTCGCCCGTTCTTGCATATCCCCAGCCCGAAAAATTATTCATTTTAGATACGGATGCCAGCAACGAAAATATCGGAGCTGTTTTGTCGCAAGAAATTGATGATAAAGAATATGTCATTGCTTATTGGAGTAAATGTCTATCGAAACCAGAGCGGAATTACTGTACAACCAGGAAGGAATTGCTGGCAATCGTTAAAGCCATAGAACATTTCCACCATTATCTCTATGGAAGAAAGTTCTTGCTCCGGACAGATCACGCATCCTTAACCTGGCTTTTAAATTTTAAAAATCCGGAAGGACAGGTAGCCAGATGGATTCAACGACTCCAGGAGTTTGACTTTGAAATACGTCATCGCAAAGGAACTCTTCATGGAAATGCTGATGCACTATCAAGGAAGCCGTGTAATGAAAGCTGCCGATACTGTTCTAGAGTAGAGAAGAACTATCAGCTGATAAATACTTCGGTACGCCAAGTTACTGTTTCACCTCCATCAAAACCAGACCCATGGAGTGATGAAGGACTTAGGGAAGCCCAAAAAGAAGACCCAGATATAAATCCAATTCTTAGAATTGAAAGAATCTTCTAGTATGAGACCAAGTTGGCAGGATATCTCCACCTACAGTCCTGCTACTAAGCAATATTGGGCTCTTTGGGACTCACTCCATATAAGAAATGGTGTCTTATACAGGAAATGGGAGTCCGATGATGGACGTAATTTCAAATGGCAGCTTGTTCTTCCAAAATCAAGAATTTCAGATGTTTTGAAAGAATTGCACAGTAGCTCAACTGGAGGCCACTTCGGAGTAATGAAAACTCTACAGAAAGTTCGAGAACGCTTCTATTGGAGCAAAACGAGACAAGATGTAGAGAAATGGTGCCAATCTTGTGATGACTGTGCGGCACGTAAAGGACCGAAGAAACGTAGCCGAGGAAGGTTGCAGCGGTACAACGTAGGAGCACCTTTTGAGAGGATAGCATTGGACATTTTGGGTCCTTTACCACGATCCTCAAATGGCAACAAATACATACTAGTTGTCATGGACTACTTTACTAAGTGGCCTGAAGCGTTTGCAATCCCCGATCAAGAGGCGACTACAGTAGCCGAGGTTCTAGTGCAACAATGGGTTTCCAGATTCGGCACACCCTTACAAATTCATTCTGATCAAGGGACAAATTTCACCTCTGTTGTGTTTAAAGGAATGTGTCAAATTCTCGGAATAGACAAGACGCAGACCACGCCACTACACCCACAATCGGATGGCATGGTAGAGAGGTTTAACAGAACCATCTTGAATAACCTCTCACTTATGGTTTCCAGAAATCAGCAAGATTGGGATTTGAAGCTACCGCTGTTTCTGCTTGCATATCGCAGTGCTGTCCATGAGACTACCGGATATACTCCTTCACAGATGCTCTTTGGTCGCGAACTTCGTCTCCCTTGTGATCTTCAGTTTGGTCGTCCACCGGATACATCTTCATCGCCAGAGGAATACCTTCGAGACCTTCAGGCACGTCTTGAAGATGTCCATAACTTCGCTCGAGACCGAATCAACCTGACGACCGAAAGAATGAAGACAAGGTATGACACAAGAGCGACGGGACATGAATTCCAAGAAGGTGACAAAGTTTGGTTGTGGAACCCGATTCGACGTAAAGGACTTTCTCCAAAGTTGCAAGCCAACTGGGAAGGTCCCTACACAGTCCTAAAAAGACTGAACGACGTCGTGGTTCGTATAAGGAAATCATCTTCTTCAAAACCAAAGGTAGTACATTATGATAGATTAGCTCCTTATCGTAATGTAGAGTAAAAATTAGTAGACCATGGTCTGTTTGTAAATAGTATAGATAATTTTAATCTTTTCTATTTTCTTGTATTTTTAGTTGCTTGTGTATGTAATGTGCTCTGTATCCTCTTGAAATGTAAATTCTCTTATATTAAATTTGGCCTCCTATCAGGGGATTGTACTGCCCGGGACGTGCAGTCCTTGAGAGGGGGCAATGTTACAAATTTTTAAATAATGATTATATTTGTCTTAAAATATCTCAGACAGATCAGAAATTCTCACATTTTGGGCAAAAATTGCGGTATTTAGACGTGTTGTAGTTTAAAAGCGGATTTCCTAATGATTTGGCGACTTGGCGACAGTTGGCGACATTCTTGGCGACTTGGCGACGGTTGGCGAGATTTTTGGCGACTTGGCGAGAAATCGATACTTCTGGAAACATCCATCACCTAAGCTCTAGGACCAATATTTTCCGAGATAGCCTAGAAGCTTCCAGAGCCTTGGCGAAATTGGTAGATTTCTCCGCCAAGTCAGGTATAAATACCGCAGCCCGACATGGAATAGTAGTATAGTTTTGTGAAGACAGTCAGTGAGTGAAGACGATTAGTTGTGACTGCTAGTTGTTCTCTGTCTGAGGTATTTGAGACCTGTGATTGGAAGCTATTTCTTATTGTATCTGACGAATTGTAGCTGTATAATTGTGATTGTTACAGCGGGAATTTCGTTTATCTAGTGAAGTTTTTACGAATAAAAGTCTTGTTTTCATAAAGTGGTTGCTTTATTCAACTCTCAATCAACACGAACCCGTGAAGCTCGGTACAATATATATACGGGTATATATTCGGAACTGTGTCTAGAATAGATCAAAGTCATTCTTAAGGTTTTCTTTCAAGATAAGACTAACGAAAGTTTAAGACTTGAAAAAAGTTAATTGGCATTCTGTCACATATTCGTTTTACAAATTATCAGTATTTTGAGATTCCGTAGAAATTTTATGTGAAGCAGTTATTTCCATGCCTTGAATTAACCTACATTAGTAAGACACTTTAGTTTCATGTAACTCACAACGCTTGTAGAAATGTTTGTTTTGATTTTACGTATTTTATTTATACCATTATCAATCCATTTTCAATTTAGTAACATTGAGTATTCTCATTGAGTAATTTAAAACTACTCTTCTTGCTACACTGACATTATTTCATATAATAGAATGAATTAAATAGTATATTTCTTGTCATACAACTTCAACGTTCTTTGACTTTTCGAATTCAGTTGCACTTTATGTGCAATGCATCATACCAGGCCAGTTACGGTATCACAGTTCAACAAATTTGCTGACATCTTTTCATTTTCAGATACATGATCACAATCATATTAATTAACTTTCTTATTACGTTCAAAAAGCATAATATTTGCCCAAATTTCAAAATTTTTACCATAATTTGCACTTGATATCTTTATTTGCATTTAATTTATTTTAAAATTGTTTTGTGATAAATTATAGATGCGTTCAAAATCTGGACAAAAAATGCTGACATTTTTTGTTGATTATTTTTATATTAAACTTAGTTGATCTTATTTCATCCAATCGCAAATTTTATGGTAATTAGGTCATTTGTTTCAATTTTATTGATGTTTACCTTGATAAGATTTAATTGTAATTATCGTATAGTTTAAAAATCATGGTCTATACTCTGTTTTAAATATTGCTTATATTTTTTCGGGGGAGGTGGAGTTTTGTTTATGTCAGTAATTGTTGATTTCTTATTTCCCTTTGAACAATTTTAATGACGAGAAACTGTAGTTATACTTTTCTCTTAATAAGATATTTTCTCAAAATACTTACTGATAAACTATACATAAAATAACGTATTATTAGTATAGAATAAAAATAAGTCCATAACATAGAGTTTCTCCAGTATCATTTAAAGTACATCTATTGTTTGAAAATTTTTAAAAGAAATCTGTTGCTAATTATTTGCTTTTTCTTGTGTTATGAATTCAATTTATAGTATTTACTATAAATAAAATTATAATTTAAATATATTATAAATAAAATACAATTCACTGAAGTTTTAAGAAAAAAATGGAAATCTTAAAAATTATTGACTGTAATGATATTGGAAGACAAGGCTTGTTGTTTATTTATTTTAGTTAATGGTTGTGTTATTAAATGTACTTAAAATTAAGTATACCAATGACTCGAAATCATCTATTAATCATCACTGCTACTACAAAATTATATTTATGGTCTAGATACATGGTGATTAAAAATTAGAATCCTTGTTCTTACGTACAACATTCCTGAAGGTCTAGTTTTTCTTGCAATAATTGGTAAAAAATATTATCGAATATTGTGAAATTTTCCTTACATGTAGAAAAGTCATAACAATGACTCGATAAGATTTATAAAATATGGAATGCAGTCATAAATATGACGTTCCAAACATAATTTGTTACTTAAGAATTTTAAATAGGAGATCTTTCCAAGGGTGATTGGAAGGCTTCCTTTGTTAGATCTAACTACATTTGAATTTGGGTTGTAAGTTCACCATAAGTTCACTTTGTATATTGGTGGCATTACAAACTTGAAATTTCTTGAATTACCTAAAAACAAAGTGAGCAGCTAAACTTCCAAATGAAAAGTTTACGTTAAGAAAAATAGTACATATGTTAACTTGTACGTAAGTACAAGCAGTATAATAAAGTAAGGATCATCCATATTTGTTATTACAAAATTATCATGAATTTTATACGGTATAGTTTAGGTTTTGTCATGTATTTTATATGATACTCTCTCTCTTTATATATATATATATATATATATATATATATATATATATATATATATATATATATATATATATATATATATATATATATATATATATATAGCGCCCTCTGTCTACAGCACCACTCATGACGTCATCAAAAAGGAAGCGAGTCCCTCTCCAGCAACAGTAGGAATGAGACGTATATCCATATGACTCTCATGTTTACCCTATTCCCTTTAACTTTATATGTTTAGATGTAAGTTTGTTTCATTTGTAGTATCTGTATCTGTGTTGTTCTCAAATTGTACCCTAGATTGTAATAAATTATTTTGAGCTATTTAAGGAACTTATTTCTTTGTTCCTATTAAACCAGATAAGTGCTACAATATAAAATAATGGCTGCCCAACGAGAGACCCGAGTTCAAGTTTCTTTTTGCTGTTAAAAAAAATTCTACCCAGAATTAAATTTTGTTGTTGGAGGGGAACTCAAAAATTTTACAGGTTACCTCCTGATGTGTTGTGTTTTATGGATTCATGAAAAATATAGTCTCATACGAGATTGTGGTTCATCGGAGTATCCCGTTTTCGATTTGAGAATTCCAGATAAGTTTCTGTTATTGTTTTTATATTTCTAATACCTCCTAATTAATTTTGAAGAATTACAATTAAGGAAGTAATTAATGAGTGTTAATGTTTAAGCACCTATGAATATAAAACTGTATAAAAAGTTTCTTTATAAGTTGTTGTGTTTCGATAAAAGTATTATTATTTTATACTCTTGAATTTAGAACAGTATTATTACTTGCGAGTATTTGATTTGTTAGATATGTTTCATATCTTATTAAATACATAAATTTTGTATTAGAGTATTGAATTAAAAGAAACATTTATTTATTATTATATTTGAAGTGTTATAGTATATGTGCGTGAATTATATGTTAAGAACATTATGAACAATAAGTAAAATATCTGTTAATTCTGAATATTATATTTGAAAATATCTTCTTTACAGTGAGACAATGTTTTAAAATTGAGTATCTAACAGAATTTAATTGTCTGAGCATTTTCATGCGATGATACATTTGTTTTGATTTAAAACACAAAACAAGGCGCCGCAAACGACCGCTGTTATTGCTTTCATATACGCCTCACTGTCTAGCCTTTCAATATCTATGAGTTCAGTATACATTAATGCTTATTTTTATTTTATTTTTTCGTCATTAATTTTCTGCTTAGAATCTTTGTGTTTTATTCTTTTAGTAAGTGGCTTCATTGAATAAAGAATGAAAATATATTGTTTTTCCATGTATATTTAAGGTTATATATTAAGATAACAAAATTATTATTAATATTTTGGTAAAAGGAATCAGAATTGATATTTTATAAAAATTGATGAACTTTTAAATAAAATAAAAAGTCAATAAAACATTTTGCTATTTATATATAAAATATTCTTTAAGTGATCACATATGATTAAGTTATCTTAATTAATATATTTTGATTTATTGAATGTGGAAATAAAGTATTGATAAAATATAATTTATAAACAAAGGTACATTTAGTGATATTGGAAATTGTAAAACGAAAGTAAAGAGTCATAAATGAAACGAAAATAAAAGCTTCATGGTAGAACTTTGAAATGCTTTGTTTTGGCTTGTTTGATTTGAAATATATAATAAGAGTGATTCCTTATAAATTTAGTAAGATTAATGTAAAATTATAAATTATTAAATTTAGTAAGATTAATTTAGTAAAATTGATTTGATTATTTTATGAGGGTGAATATCATGTGAATATTTCAGGTTTATTTATAATAATTAAAGAATTTATTTTATTTGCAGTAAATGTTTGAATAAATAATAAGAGGTTACACTTCACTTATATTTAATGTTAAAAGGTTTATATTTTCACATAATATTGTACTTAAGACTGATGGTGTTTAAATTTCGTTTTAACTAAAATAAAGAACCACATATTAAAAAAATCAGTATTTTATATCATTTGAAAATAACTTCAGAACTATTAAAAATAAAACACATGCAACATGTCATTCCTTGGGAAAGGGAAAAAGGAGGATTTGAGAAACCTCGCTACAGAAATGGGGCTAGGGGTAGCATATGATCTAAAAATAATTCAACTGAAAGATATTATAACCAAATTAAAAGATTATGATGAAGAATTAGTGAAAAATATGCTAACTAATATAACAAAGGAACGGCTTGAAAAAAAAACAAGTTGAATGCGAAAGTATTGCCAAAGAAAAAGAACTGTGCATTGAAAAAGAGAGAGCGTATGAATTGCAACGCTTAAAACTTCAAGTGGAAGCTCAGAAGGTACTTTCCTCCACTGCCACAGCTCCAGCCAGTGAAACAGAGAAAACAAGTTGGTATCTGAATCAAATTCTCCGAAAATTTAATCCCAATAAAAATGAAATAGGACTTTATTTGACAGTATTTGAACGTCAATTAAAATTAGTGAATATACCTGAAATGAATTAGATGCCGTACTTGATAGGCTCATTTCCAGCCGAAATAAATCAATTAATTGCTAGAGAAAATGAAGCTGTTAAAGACTACTCAAAGGCGAAAGAGATGCTCTTGAAGCGTTCTAGACTTACATCAGATAGGTTTCGGCAGATGTTCTCGCAACATAGAAAAAGTGCAGAAGTAACATGGAAAGACTTCTATTTTGAAATTAAATCGTATTTCGAAGGATGGGTAAAAGAATTAAATATCATCACTTTTGAGAAATTGCAAGACTTAATTATAGCTGACCAGATGAAGAAAAGAACACCTCCAGAGGTTAGAGAACATTTTGTTGATCAATGGTCAGAGCTGAATGATCCTTTAGAACTTGCAGAAAAGCTTGACAGTTAGGAAAATGTAAGACAGGGAATGAAGAAAATTCACCTATCTTTGCTAAGAAGCCAAATTTCAAAGACTATGTTAAATCTACTACAGAAAGAAACTATAAGCCTCATAACTCTAGGGAAAATAACAAAATCAAATATTCCAACTATGAAAGTCCAAAATTTACTAAAGACAAGCCAGAAAGAAGATTTTCGGTTCATTGGTATGGATGTGGTAATCCTGGTTTTATTCAGCGGCACTAAGTGTCCAAAGTGCAACATATTTAAAGAAGAGGCTATAACAGTTGTTAATGATGTAAAATTGTATACCGCACAAGCTTCAGATTCATTGTCTAGCTCAATTTTTTAACTGTTTGTGGTGAAAAAGCAGCTTTTTGTGCTGACACAGGTGCATCAAATTCTATTGCGGGAAAGAGATTTTTTACTTTATTGAAAGAGAAAGGTTTCAAAATTCAAAAGAAGAACATTATAATGATACTTGCCGATAGAAAAGAAAGAAATGTCCCAGCTTTGACAAAAGTCGTAAATCTTAATGTAGAAGGAGAGAAAGTTCGTATGAAATTTATTGCTTTACCAAACGCTAAAGGCAATAGAACATTGCTTGGCACTCACTTTCTCCAGGCTGCTGGTATTGTGCTTAACATCCAGAATGGCACTTGACATTTTAATGAGTATCCAGACAGACATTACTCATTTTATCGTGAACCATCCGAAACCGTAAGTACTGCAAAAGTAATAATGTCGCAGAAATTAACTTCTCCTAATATGTCTGCGGAAATTTTAGAAACCTCTAATTTCGTGAAATTGAGGAATGATGAAGGAAAACACTTGACAAGAGAACAACGTCATAAATTAAATTCATTGCTGGAAGAATTTGAGAATAACTTCAAACCAGGGGAGAACCTACTCCTTATATTGAACATAGAATCCAGACTGAAAATAGCCTACCTGTTTCTGAACCTCCATATAGAATGATACCTGCAAATAAAGAATTGTTGAAGAAAGAGCTAGATTCCTTACTAACAGAAGGAATAATTGAGGAATGTGAATCTCCTTATGCAAGTCCTGTGGTATTAGTGCCTAAACCGAACGGTACCATCAGATTGTGAGTTGATTACCGTAAGTTAAACTCAACGACTATTCCAGATAGCTATCCACTACCTAGAACGGATGATTTATTGACTGAAGCCAAGTCGACGAAATACATGTCTACGATAGATCTGGTTATCATCAGGTCAAAGTTCATGAATCAGACCAAGAGAAGACTGCCTTCATCTGTCCATTTGCAACTTTTAAATTTTTACGTATGCTTTTTGGGTTGCGCAACGCACCAGCAACTATTCAACGTCTCATTGATAAATTAAGATCTGGTCTCAAAGATGTTTTTGTATTGTCATACCTTGACGATATCATTATCTTATCAGAAACTTTTGATGAACATTTATCAGATTTACGAAAAGTGTTTGAAAGACTTTCTATATTTAAACTGAACTGTAACAGAAGCAAATATCATTTTTCTTGTGACAGAGTGAAGTATTTAGGCCATTGGATAACTGAAAAAGGTGTAGAAGTGGATGCTGACAAAGTATCTTCTATTCAAAAAATTCCAACACCAAAATGTGCTAAAGAAGTTTTGTCCTTCCTACAGACTTGTTCCTGGTTCCGGAGATATGTTCCCCATTTTTCTGAAGTTGTTAGGCCCCTTAGTGACTTAACTAAAAAAATAAACAATGGACATGGGGAGATACAGAGCAGAAAGCATTTAAAGAGTTAAAAAGACGACTGATATCACCAGCTGTGTTATCTCAGCCAGATGAATCTAAACCATTCCTCTTAAGAACTAATGCGAGTAATTACGCTCTAGGAGCAGCCCTTATCCAAGGAGAAAGACCGGAATAACATGTGATTGAGTATGCCAGTCGATTGCTCAGTTCAGCAGAAAGAATTTATTCAACTACTGAAGGCACTTGAAAAGTTCCGTGGCTATGTGGAAAATCAAAAAATCATTATTGCATCAGATCAACAACCTTTGAAGTGGCTTATGAGTATTAAATCGCCCTCCAGACGCTTAGCTCGATGGGCTCTTCAAATCCAGTCATATCATCCGAAAATTCTTTACACTCCAGGAAGATCTAATGTAATTGTAGATCTTCTGTCCAGACCATTTGATACAGTGGACAAATTTGTTTGTAACTTGAACACTATTTCCATAGATTTACCATCCCGGAAATCTAAAGACATTCGTGAAGAACAATTGAAGGATGAGGATGTAAGAAAGATCATAAACAGCTTTGAAAGTGGACGGAAAGATGAAAATTGGACTAGTAGAGGTTATCTGATGAATCAGGGAATACTGTATCGATTTTCACCTGAAACGGAGTCAGAAGAAGCACAGCTAGTTGTCCCTTGTCACGAGCGAGAACGTGTCCGACAGCTATATCATGATTATCACACTGCAGGACATTGTGGAGCTGAGAATACGTATCATAAAATTGCTTCTAGATATTTCTTTCCCGGCATGAGAAAGTTTATCGTCGAATACGTGAAAGATTGTGCTGAATGTAACCGGCACAATCTTTCAAATCCAACAACCAAAGAAGACCTGTTGAAATCTTCGCCATCGCTGTTACATCGGCTAAAATTAAAGAAAATTTGTATCCGTAAAACCTTCAAATGCCTAGTTTTTTTTTTGTTTTATTTATTTATTTATTTTTTGTAATTTAAGTAAAATATCACATTGAATTTAACAAACCAAAAGTTTTTTTACCCTTAGAAAATATGATTACATCTGTTAAAGTAATGAACTTAAAGAATTAGTTCATTATTTAAAGGTAGAGAGAAGAATTTTACTCAATATCTATTTTTTTCTCTTTTTTCTTAGAAAAATAGTAAAACTTATAAAAAAAGAGATTTTAAAGTTGTTAACTTTTTTATTTGTCATTAAAGTAGTTATATGAAATTTAATATTAGAATTTTAATATCATAATTATATCAAACAACAATTTCCTTGATTATAAAACAATAAGTACATTACACTAAAATTGAAACTCAAATTTAAGTTTAAAATATTTATAAATTCAAAAAAATATACACATTTTTATATTGATTATCCATCGTAATGCAATTAGACACAATTGAAAAACATTCGCGAGGAATATAAATTTAGTTTTATAAATAGAATTGCATATATATAGCAATACAATTTTTATGTTAATAATATTGCGTTGGAATATAAGTTTACTAAATTTTTTCTTCTCATTAACTTGTAGGATTTTTAACACCGAAACATATTATAATAACTTATAAACAATTGCAGAAAAATATTAGAATTAACAATATTTTATTATATCACTTTAAAATTAACAAACTTAAATTACTTTTGTATGCAGAAAATAATTTTAGATTTGTTAAAGTAGAGCATTTAATTAACGAATTATATCGCACGTTAAGTAGATATAGAAGAATTTTACTGCCCTTGGAAGAATTTATGAAAAAATAGTAAGACATAAAAAGAGAGATAGTTTATCCTGTTAATTATTTGTTACGAAAATATTTCTTTGAAATTTAACATTAGAGTTTTAATGTCATAACTAAATCAAATTGCATATTCTTGATTTTAAAACAGTAAATAAATAAAACACAACCTTAGGTAAAAATTATTTATTTATAAAATTTGAAAAAATAAACAGGCATAATTATATACAAATAATTCATTACTATACAACTGGATGCAATTCAAGAATATACATGAGGAGCACAGTTTTATAAATAGAAATGAAAAACAATATATATATATATATATATATATATATATATATATATATATATATATATATATATATATATATATATATATATATATATATATATATATATATATATATATACATATATATATATATATATATATATATATATATATATATATATATACATATATATATATTTGAACTATGAAAGTTTGCAAATATTTATTAGAAAAAAATGAAACAGTATTTTTTATATAAATAATATTAAAAAGCTGATCATATATTTATTACATTTATTCTTCAACTCATTAATCTTGTGCATGATTTGCTTAAAAGTATATTTTATGTTATGAATACAACAAACAGTAATGAAAAATATTATAAGAATCAGTAATAAAAATATAATTAGAATTAGATATATTCAATAAAATGTTAATGTTTTTTAATTTACGTTTTCTCAGAGTTTTTTTTTTTTGCTATATCATTTTTATTTTTAGAATAATTTTTAAGAAGTATGTTAGAAGTCCTCCAAACTATTCGTCTTACTATATCTTCAGGTGTATGGCCAGAGAAACAAGTATCTACATCATTGTGTAAATTTCAGTTACTCATAAATTTTCTTTGATTAGACTCCTTAAGAAATTTACCTTCGTAATCAGGCGAAAATAATTTTTGTGTGTGTGTGTGGGCTATTATGAAAGAAAAACTTACAACTCTAATGGCATCTGAATTAGGAAAGTTTAAGCTTCTATTTAAATCTGAAGTTTGTAAATATATTCGACAGCTAGTTCTTTGTCTATAACTAACCAGTGTTGTTATCATACACATATGTCTCTCTTTCAATATCATCCTCCTTAAAGTGCACTTCGCAAACCTGAAACAAAATTTGATGTTTTGATTTAATAATTTTTTTCTATTTTCTATTTTTTTCAACTTAATCATATCAGCAATAAATGTCTAAATTTTGTTTCAAGTAAATATTCATTTCTTAATCTCATCATTTCTATACCACAATTTTTCAAGAGCAGGCTAATAAAAGAATTATGTACAAGAAGTATTAAATAAGTAGTAATTTTTAATTAATCTAAGATAATTTATAAAGCAAATAACATATTTGAAAATGTTTTCATTTCCAAACAAAGCTAAATAATTCTTTTACTTTTTACATTTTTTTCTTTATTTAAAATTAAGATGTTAAAGATTAAAATATATGCATATATAAACATTGAAATTGTTTCCCACTTTCAATTAGTAAAGTTGAAACATTTATTGTACCATAGAAGAAAAGGAATATAGTTAAATATACAATATAGTAAATATATTATTTCTTATGCTAAAAATATTTCCTCCTAACAAATCTAACATTAAAAAATTGTTAAGATTTTTAATCGGTGAATCAGCACAGAGCTATAAATAAAATTAAAATATGCAATTTCAACATTAGATTTTTCATTAAAAATATGTGTTATGGTAATAATAGTTGTTTTCACAATAATTTGATATTAATGTGTATTAATATTCACATATATTTATACATTTGACGTATATACCATGTGATTATACATTTATGTATTATTAAATTGATTTTTTACATTTCCCCTCACACGTTTATACAAACAATTTTTCTCCTTTACAAAATAATTTGATAAAATCAATGTTATACCGTTCTTTCTCTTAAATTTTAAAATATTCGTGAAACACTTAATTTTAACATTCAATTATTTCTAATATCATACGAGTAAACTCATGCATTCTAAATAAAAATTTAATTAAATGCATGAAACTTACCCTTGATGATTTCGTTGTTTGAAAATCCTTCCTTGGAATAGATAGAATCCATTTCTTTAAAAGTTCTTTATCCATTGGAAACTTGAAAACACTAACACTAGTATTACTACTGTCATAATTTCCTTTACAATAAGGAACGCTGCACCTAGATGGCATGATTCAGCAGTTTTTGGGAAAATGCACTATCCAGGAAAAATAATCTGAAGAAATCAATTTAAAAGTAAGCTAATAAAGAAAATATTTAAAAATCATTAAAACGCCACCACGTTGTTCACACGTTTCACGTTGAAAATGTAAAAACTCCCTCATTCCAGTCGAGAGAAACAGGTCTTCCCTTTGTGACGTCACAGCCACTTCCCGTTCGAGCGCTCAGGCCTTGTATTCTAGGGGGTGTTGGCCAGAGAAGGAGTCTATAGCGCCCTCTGTCTACAGCACCACCCATGACGTCATCAAAAAGGAAGCGAGTCCCTCTCCAGCAACCGTAGGAATGAGACGTATATCCATATGACTCTCATGTTTACCCTATTCCCTTTAATTTTATATGTTTAGATGTAATTTTGTTTTATTTGTAGTATCTGTACCTGTGTATCTGTATTGTGCTATAATTGTACCCTACATTGTAATAAATTATTTTGAGCTATTTAAGGAACTTATTTCTTTGTTCCTATTAAACAAGATAAGTGCTACACACAACACACACACACACACACACACACACACATATATATATATATATACTATTACAATCTTTCAGTTCAGTGAATTTTACTTGTAATAATTTAAAATTTACATATTTATCAAAATCTCCCCAACAGCTTACGTGTAAAATTTGGCTATTATAAATTTTACCAGCGGACATTTTATACAGGAAAAATATTTTTACAAATATTCTATAATTTGTTTTTAGTGGTAAAATTATTTAAATAGCAGTGCAGTTTATTTAATGCGTATGGAGAAAATACAATAAAAAAAGTACAGCCGAAAAGTTTCTTAATAGCTCAAAAAAAAAAAATTGTAGTTAAGTATATTACCGAAGGTTGCACAAATCTTTTTGTTTTTAAATGTCGTTTGATGTTTACACAGTGAATAGCCGAGTTAATTTCCTTTCTCAGATTTCAATTTCCGGATGAGACAGGAAGAAGGTAATCCATAATGATGTCTGTCAACCATAAAAAGGCCCGGAAATGCATATTACTGGTACGATTGCGTGTGGGTGCGGTTCCACATACTTATTTTTTTCGGAATAAGAAAACAATTTAGTATTAGATATCTGTGACGAAATCGCTTTCATGTTCAGCTAAAGTTTACAGAAACAGTAGCTTTTGTTTTCTTTTTTAAAATTTCGTTTTCATTTCGCAGAAGAAAATTCAAGTAAGAACTATTTTTTTGAAGTGGAAATAATGGGTTTCTTCTTGTGAAAAGTTAAAGTTTCTTACTTGCTCTTGGCAATATTTCGTAAGATAAAGTTGTTTGATAAACGTTAAAATGAAATTTGAAGTTTCTTTTAACTACTTATGAAAGAATATTATTATTAAAGTTTTTTAAAATGCATATAATATTTATAAAGAAATGAAAGAAGAATAGTTTAACTAAATTAAAAAAGGATTTTTTTTTTATAAATTACTGATTTTATAAAAGTAATACATAATCGTAAGGCAGAGGGCACACTTCAGAACGATTAAAAATTTATCTATTTTTTTTTTTGATAATTCCCCCTTATTTGAAAATTTATTATTTTTTAAATAAATATTTTATTGTTAATTTGTTAAATTATGATAAATTTAATAATCGCTGGTGTTTTATTTGCTGAGTGAAAATATCAAAAATTACAATTTTTAGTTGCTTCCAAATGCAGATAAATGTTACTTATTCATAAATTAATAATCATGTAAAACTCAAACTTAATTAAAATGTCTCATAATCAACAAAATAAAAAAATTAAATTTTGAACGACTGATCATACAATTAATTAGACAACTAAGATAAGAAAATGTTCAAATTATTTCACAATTTATGATTTAATTGAATATTTAGTAATACGTTGTTGTGAGGTTTAGTGAATTTTGAAAAACTTCTTACCTTTTAAATACGCCGAGAAGATTTAGTACAATGGTAGAAAAAATTATAAAATCGTTACCTGAATATCACAAAATACTTTATTGTAAAATAGCTATAGTTGCTTAGGGTATGAATCAATATTTGATAAGCATTATAGTTTCATTGAATAAAAGTAATACTAAAAGAAATTTCATGCAAATGTTCTAGAAAACACGTAATTTTATTAAATATGCGTAATACTGGAAGATATGTAATCCCTTCCGTATACAGTATTTTTTACAAGTGAGATAACTTTTTGTATCACATTCAAACGATAAACATTTTAGGCGTTCACTTGAGAATCTGGCTAAGGCAGTTTAAGATTTTCGGTCACATTTTATTTCTAGAAGTGTTTTAGGAGATGTTCCAGAGTACCATTGGTGTGTTGGTGGAACTTGCCAGATTGAATGAAGTTTAGATATTTCATTAGAGTAAAGTTCCTGATATGTAAGTGATGAACCAGTAAGCATATCATCCTCACTTCCCTCTTTAGCCAGTCGATCTGTGGTCTCATTGCCCCTAATATTTACATCAATTGCAGATGTACCTCATGGTCTTGGGAGATCAAATTTCAATTTCAGCAGAATAGATAAACTTGTTTCATTATTTATAGGGAACCAGTCACTGAGATGTTGCAGTGCTGTCCGACAAAATCCATAGTTCTCCAAAATCACAGTTGCTGGAAATGATAGCAGCAAGTCCCACATTAATCGCTATCAACTCATTTCTGAACTAAATAAATGTGAAAATTTCAATAAAATACGTGATAAAATCTTGTCATCAAATCACGAGAAGAAACATTACTTTGCAGCTGAAGTTATAGCTTCTTATATTAATTAAGAGTTTTTAAACAGATAACAGTGTTATTTAAAAAATATTTATGTTATTAAACACGCAACAATGCATGTTGAAATTTTGTAAGATTTATAGAAAAAATGATGTTGTTATATTGCTGTTTTCAATCTGTCGTGAAGAATGCACAATTCAATGAAAAAATCATCAAGAATATTAAAAAGTAGATAAGAGTGATTTAACCAATTCATATGTAGGAAATTTCTTTTCTTTTCCATATTTTTCTTCTTTTTTACTCTAAGAAGTTTGGCTTTCTGAACACAAAAGCTTACCAGTAATTAATTCAAAGTTTGTAACATTAGAAGTAACATTGTCAAAGATAATGTAAATCGAAGTATTGTAAAAAGACAAATAGTATATAAAATTATTGTGTTATTCATGATATTAACAAAGCAGAAACATTTTTAAATTTTGAATTCCCCAAAATTTTTATAAAAGACTTTTATTTAATAAAGATAAGATTTTTTCCTAAATGATTTTGAGACTTCTGAGAATTTTTCCAAAAGTTAAAGAATGAATTTATGCAATATTTGTTAATTTAAAAGCCAGTAAATGATGCATTAGTTTAATTATTATTCTATTTTGAGAGGTCTCACAAATCGCATTCAAATTCTTATTATAAAAATCCATCTTTATGTAATATTTTTTGAATCACTTATTTCATTTTGAAGACTTGTTCTTATTTAATTAAAATGTAAAAGGAAATAAATGTTAAAAATTGCTGCATTGATTTGAATTTTTAATTGACTTCTATTATTAAATACTCAAACTCATAAAATATTGTTTAACAATAATTCTTGTTACTAACAATTTTTTTATGCACAGACTTCATCTAATGTATTATTTGAAACCTTATATCACATAATGAAATGTTTTTCAAAATAATAAATAGGGCGAATTAAAATATTTTCTCTTAATTAAATGGTGAAAATAAAAGTAATTATAAAACACAAATAAATTGAATGTTTCGATTTTTTTCTGGTTTCATTATTAACTAATATGTCTGTTATAAAGTGAAAACTTTTCAGGAACTAATTTATTTAACGCTCTGTGCTTACATCCATTTCAGCATATGTAAATTATAATTTTTAATTTGAATTGAAAAAATGAACAAATAATTTCTATAAATTTAAAATATGTTAGGTGTTTATCGAATTGTTTGTAAGCATTCTGTTTATCTCTAAGCTGCCTTAGCTACCGGCTTTATTGATCCGTATTAAAACATATGCATTCATTCATTAAAATGCTCATATTTAATTTCAACATCATCTCAAAATTGAGACAGATGAATGTTTAAATTTACATTTAATTTAAAACTTGTAATCTCCTGGAATAATGTACATTTAAGGAACAAAACGGGGATAAATTCGTGATATAATTTTCCAATAATGGATAATTATTTACAAGTTAATTGAACATCAACTCTTGTGAGTTTTCAATTCTTATTTTCAATTTTTTAAACTGTTAACTGTTTTATTACAATTTTTGTTGAAACACACACACAGTTACTGAAAAAATTCCTGCAACTCTCTGAATGAAATAAATTTTATTCTTAAATATTTAGTTTAACTTTACTAGGCAATATATTTCTTTCGACGCCTCATAATAAGCATCTTAAAACACATTTTGCGATGTAACATGAGATGAGATTTGTCTTTTTATTTCTGTTTCATGAAAAGATAGTCGTAGGTGGAACTCTTAAACACTGTAATACACAGCGAAAATAGCAAGAGTAATGAAAAATGGTGCACGAGAAGCAAGTTATGGTGTCCTCATTTTATTTATCCTATGCTTTTATAAGAACGCTTAGGACTTTAAAATGTTTACTGCGGGGGAGTGCTTGAAAGGAAAAAGATAATTTGCTTTGTGGAGGAAGATGTGAAAACTTGCTGTTGAAAGATATGGCAGAGGAAAGAAATTTAAGCAACTTAGAGGTATTGATTTTGAAACTACTTGTGCAGGAAAGCATTACTTCTAAAGGAAATCCATTAAACTTCTCTTTGCTCTTTTCTGATTATATATGGGAAGTATTTTGATATTGATAAATCATTTCAGATCTCATGTATACATTATTCCTTTTTTCTTTAGGTTCTAAGTAATCTGAGTCAATATCAGTTTAATGGTGGTATTTTATTGCATTTCCAATGAACAGTATTTTAATTCTGTTTTGATGCTAAATCGAATTATTGTTTTTTTTATAAATAGCTTATAACAGAATAGGCTAGTCCTTATTTAATTATGCAAATTATATCCAAAGAAAATATAATGATTTGTTTGTTTAAATATATCGTTTTCACACAAATATTTTTTTGATATTTTTTTATAAATATTTATTAAAATTCAAAATTATTTATGTGAATTATTTGCATTATACTTATAGCGACATACAGGCAATTTTACAAGAAAGTATTGCAATATTAAAATATCGTAAATATCATTGAAATTCTTATATAATGATATTTATAATTACATGAGATCAGCGAATAAGGTCATATGCTTATTATAAGCATAAAATTGTTATTTGATCCTTAAATTAATATTTTTCATATCTAGCAATATTCATTTTTCATTCATTAAAAATTTATACATGCTTATTTTTCTAATGATGTAACTCATAAACTTTTAATTATAATAAATCTGAAATAAGATACATCCCATTCTTGTTTTACTGTATATTAAAGATACCAATAAGGAAATTTAATAATCAACAGAATAAGCTAAATTAAAAAAATTCCAAGAAAATTTTACTGTTTTATTATATATATATATATATATATATATATATATATATATATATATATATATATATATATATATATATATATATATATATATATATATTAAAATTGTACAAAACATAATTTATGACTTTCTTATAGAGGGAAACAAAATTTTCATGTAAAAAAATAAGAAATTAACCTATTTGTTTGCAACATGGCAGTTTGAATGGCATTTTGAATTACATCTCATTACATTTTTCAATCAAGGTCATTTCATATTTTGGCACTTTGTTTTGCTTATACTTTGACGAATCCTTAGCCTCTGACACCGGACTAAGCAAATGAAACAAACAGGAAAAGAATTCGTTGTTATGAGTATCTTCAATTCTATGCAAGTTCTTTGTGCATAAAGAGATCTCGCAACAAACTTATTTTAAAATTCCTTAAGAAGTTCCAAGTCGATTTAAGTCATTCTGTGTCATGCTCATTACAAATGCCAATTACGCGAATCACTTTTCTCGACGTCAGGAATAGTAACAAACACAGTAGCACCCAAAGAAGCATTAAGAACATTTTTCCGAATTAATTTTCACTTTTTTGACTAATACTTTCAAATTGATTTTAGAGATTTTTTTTTACTTTCGATTGTATTTTCAGTTTTGAAACAATTATTGCACAAAATAGTTATATTTCGTAGCATGGCCATAGAAGGTATGTATTTTTTTAGACACATTTCATGCAAGTGCATCACTCCTTTCCTCCAAACATGCACAACATATATCACAAACGAAAATATCCTGGATAAATTTCTTCATCATGTTGGTTTATTCAATTATCGACTATAATCTAATTCATGTTTTTTGAAACAGGCAATTTTTCTGGCATAATCTGATTAGTTTAGCCTTTTTCCAATTTTTGGACGCTTTCTGTTCTTGTTCCTGGCTTTTCTTCTGTGTTTTATGTTTTTTAAAACATCTTCGAGTAGAAAAGTCGCTGTACGTCCTAATTTAAGTTTGCAGCTAAAAAGAGCTTAATAGGAAGTTCTTTTGATCCCAGAATTATAAGCTCTATTTTTTCATAAATTTTACGTAACAGAGTCCTTCATTCTATCAGTAAGTTTCATTATCTTGCATACAGGTACAAGACATATTTTTTATGTCTTGATTACCTCTTTCGATAATAACGTGGCTTTGAGAATGGCGAGGTTTCCAATGGATGAATTTCAGTGCTGATCAAGACTCCTTCAAGCTAATGACTCCATTATTGTCCAGTTTCCTACTATTGTCGGACTGTAACTTATGTGGCTCTCCGTGCAAAGTTAATAACTCCGCTTGGTCGTATTCTATTATTTCAGCTCTTTTTGACGTTAGAGATTTGGGAATCACGAATTTTGTGAGATGCTTTTGGTTCACCATAATTAATTTGTACTCTTCATCTGACAGACTAAAAGTCAATAAGATCTACCTTTAAAGATAGAAAGAAAAGGTTCCTTTAAAAAAAGAAAGAAAAGCAGAAAAAATAGGTTTCACAGCAATGTCCTTTTTAATACGTTTCTGTATTATTTGACAAGGTTCAAAAAAGGTGAATGTACAGTGTTCAATATCATTCACGTGTAATGTTTTTGTATTTGGCTGAAACCTTTTACAGCATTCTATAACGTCTTCGGTGTACCAATGACTCCTTCTCTAATTCTACAGCTAGGTCATCCATTTTCATGAAGCACAGTAAAAAACTAAGTTTTGTTGAAGAATCTTAAGTAAAATTGCGTATTTTGACACTTCCGAACAAAAGGTAAAGTGCAACTGATGAATTCTGATTTTGAGACGCGAGTTAAAAGTCACTTGCCATGAGACGTGATATTAAAAACGAATCGGATAGCCTTTTTACTTTGCCTTTGCCGGATTCTCAGTTGGCATTCTATAGAGTGCTTTGGAAATGTTTGAAATATAAATCATTTCATATATTACTGGCTAGTTTTAGGCATTGTAGACAATGCCTATGCATTCTGTAGAATGTCAGATATCATACTTTGCCGGTAACATTTACAAACCTTTGTTTATTTATTTTAATTCTTTGACAATATATATATATATATATATATATATATATATATATATATATATATATATATATATATATATATATATATATATATATATATATATATATATATATATATTTTTTCTTCAGCATCTCGCAGTAAACAACGTTTTTATTTCTGTTTTATTATTTACAAGCCCTTTTAAATTAGGTTTTAAACCCTTTAACCATTTAGTTTAGCGCTTCATGAAAAATTAATTTTGATTATTATGTTCTTGCGTTTACACCATCTGTTAACAATTTTTATCTATTGTTTGTTTCTCAACACTTTTCACATAGCTACGTGTATATTGTGGTATTTCTTTTCCAATACTTTTGTTTTAATGGTTGTTTCTTTCTCTTGAATTCAACGCTTAAATTCTTTTCATTAGTTTTAAGGAGTTGGTAACATTTTTATTTGTGGGATTTGTTTTTCAAAATAATTTGCTAATTTTAAGTAAATTAAAAATAGCTTTCTTATTGCCCTCTATTTATCTGATTAGAAGAGACATGTTTTTGTGTGTCCCTTTTTTAATACTTTTCTTAATTTAGTTATTTTTAATTTCAGTTACAAAATAAGACTTCATGCTTTTTGTATTCTTAATGTTTTTGTGTTTGTATTTAATTTATTCATATTGTTTTTATTAGAAATATTTTTATGTTTTATTTTCCAATACATTCAAATTTTTATTTGTTTTGCTCAAACATTTCAATAAAATTTACATTGTTAAAGCATATTTAAATTACTTTCATAATTTTGCTGAAATTTTAAAACTCGAATTTGCGTTATATATATTTTATTAAAAATAACAATTTTTAATATTTAACGTCTTTATAGTTTATCACTGTTCGTTATAGTTTATCACGAATATTTTTTCTAGTTGATAACTATAACATTCCTGCGTATGACATTTTAGTCGAAAAACCATTACTGTCAGCTAATGTATCTATCTACAAGAAAACTGCTCTTTTTCAAAAACAACTATAAATGATAGTGACAGTAACAGTTAGATAAAGCATACATTCTTTGAGATGCATTTTATATTTTTTTTTAGTCTGGGAAAAGGGTAACAGAATATCATTTGAAATAATCTACAAAATCTCAATGGAGAACACTATTTTTTTGTTTCATTAAATGTGTTGTATAGATTTAATACATGCATTTTATAGTTTATGCGTTAGTTAAAGTAAATAAAGCTAGGAATATTATCTGCCTTACAAAAGTAAAATAAGCTTTTAATAAGACGGATCATTTTTATGGTAAGAAAAAATTATGGAAATAAATCTTCACCATCATGGCTCTTTAAGTATATCGAGGCAAGAATCTGTGACACTGAATAAACTTTATATAAAAGCATCATCCATAGTTACTCCTAATAAATAAATTATTCTAAAAGTATAAAATATTACTTTAAAATAAGTAAAATTTGCATACCTAAATTTAGCCTTAAAGTTAAATTTTTGTTAGTATGCAAATTTTCGCAGTGAAAAACATTAGAGAAAGGAATCATACTGTTACCATTTATGACATCAAATTCATGCAAATTCTAATTTAATTACACATTGAATATCGTTTTAATATACAATTTGGAAAATGTAAAATATCGTCAATCATCTCAGATCAAAATGATATAAATTCATGAAATAATATCATTTTGATCTAATGATATTGGTAAATAATAATACTAACTTATAACATTCATAAGATAATATTACATGCCTACAATATTTTCAATTAGTTGTTTTTCTTTTATCAAATGAAACATTCATTTTATCATCAATTATTATGAAAGTAAAGTTATTTTGTTACCTACTTATTCGAGTTGTATAAATTGGAATTGTTCAAGAAAAACTTTAAATTAGCATATTAACTAAAAATTTTTAGTTAATGTTTTTTAAATTCTTCTATTATAAAATATGCGCAACATATAAATAATCAATAAATATAAATTATACAACATATCTATTATTAATATTAAAATATATAATAGTTAAAAATTTATTGCAGCAAGAGTGATACAAATTGTCAAGAGAATATTTAAAAATACATTAAAACATTTCAAAAATTATCATGTCATAATTTATAAGTAAAAATAAATGATTGGAGTTGTAATAGTTGAATCATTCGTTTCAGATGTTCCAAAATTTAGTTTTATCACACCATTTCCTTATTCAGAATGCATTTGTGATTAAACTAATTGAAGTCAGACTAGGAGAAATTTATTTTTAAAGCAATTATAATGTCGTAACTGTCACTTATAAGACTTCGTTATAGCTGATGCATTAATTTTTATGTCATTAACTCGACATTCTTATATCATCAAATGCTAATCCTTCTACGAATATAAGATGTAATGAGAAGATCACAACTTGTTAAAATAAAAATTCTAAGATTTTAGCAACAGATATATTTTCTAAGATATAAGTCTCTCACATTTCTTAAAAAGTAAAAAGAAATCAATCAGAAGAAAACTATTTTCAGTATAAGCTTTCGCAAAACATAAATCCATGTTCAATATAAACTTTTTCTGTCATGAAGATAAGAAAATATGTTTCATTGAAAACTACATCGGTTTACTCTGGTGTTGTATAATATTTTCATTAGGTAAATATCATTTTCTGAACTAAAGGGAGCATTTATAAAGTAAATGAGATAATGTGAATAAGTTTATTTTTTTAAGAAATTCCACTTCCAACAAAACACATCTTAGGATATTACATTGCTCTTGCATACTTATTATAATTATATAATTTTCTTGGGTAGATTTTAACATTCAGGGTAAAACTAAGTACGTATGAAAAAATTATAATTCAAAAATTATTAATATATGTCACAAAGCGATCATAGTTTAAGCGTTGGATCAAATAAGAGAACAAAAGCGAAAATTTGAAATAATTAATTCAGAATTTGAAATGAATATACTTTTTTATTACAAACCTTGAAATAATATTTAAACCAATTTATTAATACCATCAACAAATATAAGAAAGTAAATGATGTAAATTTGAGGTATATAGTTTATTTTAATTTTTAAGTTTTCATTTATAGTAAACTTAAATTGAAAAAATAACCTATCAAAATTTTGATGTCTCAACAATAGAACAATCTATTCCATAAATAAAACTGAACATCTTCATGTTCATTGTATTTAGCAAATAGCTGCTTAAGGAGCTATTTTTTAAAGAAAAATTTAAAATTAACTGATATTCATTAATATTCAATCTCAACAGTATACTAAAATGCTATGCTAAAAATACTAAACTCATCTCATTATAGTAAAAGCGTAAAATAGTAATTTACTATAAAATAACGTACATAATTTAAAGATAAAGTGTCTGTTACTATTAATCTTCATTAATAATTAGGATTCAATTCTTAGAACCTTGGCAAATGTGGAAATAATATTCAGACACATATTTTAATTATACTTTTATACACGTTGTTTTAAGTACAATTCCTTCTCACATCGTATTTCTAAAAATATTAAATAATCTTCATCATATTTTTTTCAAATACTGAAAGCACCAGTTTTGTTTTGATGTAATACTACACAGTTATATTTAAAAATAATGTTTTCCAAAACATTTTTTTTATTTTCAGAGCTAAATTTATATTTCTTATAAATTCTATACTCTAAATATTTTCTAAGACATGACTAATACTCAAGTTCTATCATTATAGAGAAATTACTTGCTTTTCTGTAGCCAGATCCTTCTCAATTCTGAAACATTTATTATATCTTGTCGAGATTACAGGTAAATGGGGCTTAGGTTCGACTTCATTAATGTGAAGTTTAAGTTACGAATGTAGATGTTTACAAACGATCTTAATCAATATTAAATTTTTAATTTCGGTCAAGTTAATTCTAGATGGTCAGATTGACTATGGAGTCACAACCAAAGCAAACTATATTCAAATTAAATCTAATTCACCACTATCCGATTTGAAGTCATCCTGTGAATTTTATTCTTGAATAAATAAAAATGAGCATTTTGTTCTCTCTTAAAATTTGTCTGTTACATCATGTCAAATTTTTCTATTTTTTTCTATTCAGCAAAAATAATGTTATAAGAATTTGCTTTAAACCTGTTTTAGTTTTCAATAAGTAACTTAGCAAAAATTTCAGTTTTCACGATAATTTAACTAAGTACTTTGTTATATCAAACCAAATTTATTACTGTATTCTACTTAAGTATGTAAACATATTAATTCACCTTATGAGAGTATTTTTAAATTTGTATTTACTTTATAATTTAATTTTAAGTTAGGATTTGAGGAGGGAAACAAGAAATTTTTTCAAAAATAAATTTTTTTTGTTTTTTTAGGACTAGAATATGTGCGTGTGTTGGGTTTCTTAAGACAATCTTTGCAACTTCATAAAGTGTTGTAAAACTTTAATTTTTTTGGGATTTAATTTTGAATCGGAGTTTTAAGAGGGAAGAAAATGTATTTTCAAAACGTATTACTTCATTGGATCCTTTTTTGTTTCTAAGAACTGAAATATTCTGGATATTTTTATAAAAGCTTACGCAGTCATAAAAGCCTATAAGTGACCATTTTATGTTTGTAAATAATAAATAATTTTTTTTATATCTACATTTTTTGTAAATAAAAAAGAGTAATCACTATTTCGCAAATATCTATTGTAAAAGACGTAAATTAATAATTATAACGATTATTATCAGGAACATCTTCATATTTATATTTTACAAAATTTACAATTGTTTCCGTTTAAACTCTTTTGAGATGTTTATGTAGTGATATTTATTGTTTATCTTATTTTTAAAAATTTATAACTATTTGATTTTTTATCTTAATCAATTTATATAATATATTTTGAGAAACAAATTTGTATGATTTTTAAAGAGAGCTATTTCTTATTCACCATGATTTTGAAATTTTTAATTAAAAGTCTTATTAACATTAGGAAAATATAACATACTATTTATAATTACGTGAGAAATGTCAAAACTGTTATTGGAATTTAAGTTCATTTTGAATAAAATGATTATCGTTTTAAAATATTTTTAATTTTATGACTAGTTTAAATCAATGAACTTAATAAAAATAATTTTTTTTATAAATAATCTTAGATAAATAAATCATAAGCATCCAAAATTCATTTAAATTTTATTAACTTTTTAGCAGAGATAGTTTTAATTTAATAACTTTTTCGATATTTTTGATTTCATAAGCTTAATTTTATATTACTGCTTTTTCTTTATTAATTATTTCATTATTTTTCTGGTATAAAAAATCACGATGTATGCAATGTTACGACAAAATATATTTTTAACGTTAGTAAAAAAATAACAATAAAAGTAAGTTAAAAGTAATTAATTAGCAAATTAAGAGGAATGTTACATTTTACTTATTAGTATTTCCCAATGAGTTGGATTAGTTTATATTTAATTTCAATATATAAACTTGAGAGAGTCTTGAGCATATCAAAAACTTTGTCATTATTGACAATGAATGGAAATAATTAAATTATTTATGACAGTGATTATGATATTATTTAAATTTTAAGTGTCAATTAGAGTTAAATTATTCTACATTTGTAAAAAATATATATGTTTCGATAATTTATACAGAATGACAAAATTAATTTATAATGATTATTATGATATGTAAGATTTTCATGAAAGATGATAATTAATCAGATCCCGATAGTTAGGAGCCCGAATAAGGGAAAGGCTAAAACTTCAGGTATTAAAAATGAAGAAGTGTGTTTATTAAAATTTAAAAAAATAACGAAACGGCTGTGCATTTTTGTCTCGTGATTGGTATCAACGTACATTTGAAACAGAATTATTTTTATTAATCACATCTCAATCATTTAATCTATATTTTAAAATCTGATTATTTTCATAAATTCATATTTTGTGTAATTTTGTCCAATGTAATTGAGCTCTATATATTCATTATTTTAAAATTTGTTTTGATTAATCTTATTGTAAATAAAATCTGTATTTATATAAATTGACACTCATTTTCACGAACTCGTAAGCACTGATAAAAGTGTTCGTAAAAAATAAAGTTCATAAAAAGTAAAATGTTGCATGTGTTATTAACACCTGAGTTTTTTTATTAAACTACTTTTCTTTATAAATAAAATACTATCAGAATTCATTATTTCGAATGCACTATAAGAAAAGCATGTAAAAGAAGATTTTTATATCTAAAAATAACACTTACATTCATTTTATTGTTTACACTTTACCACTCAATTTTCAAAAACTCAAAAAGTGTCTTGCATAAAATTTTTGGACACAACTATCTGGTGATTAAAAATCCTTTGTGCTCAGCTTCTTAGAAAAGCAGTTAGATTTTTTTAATGACAATACCATCAACAGGAATGTTAATTCCTCTTACATTTTCAGCCAACAAGCAATCCTTTTTTTCAGTTTTGATTGTTTTGCTTGGCTACAATATTTTTGAGAAGGTTGTTACTGAGTTCTTTCTCTGATATTGTTTTCTTTTCCAGATTTTTTTTCAGAGTTATTAAATTATCGAGCAACATCCTTGAAATCTATATTTTTATAGTAATTTTTTCCTTAATATTTTTCTTCTACCTTCAGATTTTTTTTACTTCATCTAATAATCACATTCGTTACCCCTCATGTCCTGCAGGCCGCCTCAAAGAGTGCTCTTATAGCCGGTGAGGGGGTGTACCTGGGCGGAACGGGTGAAGTACGTCGGGAGAGTAATCTCTTGGGGTAGGGTCACCCAAGGCGTGAAGGCCGTTCCAATATGCTCAGCTAAGGTCTGCAGGCATAGGAGCCAATTCAGACTTCTACCTTCGGTTCTAACATAGGACAAGTTGCCCCAGGTCTCCGGATTAACAGAAGGTATCAAATTTTCCCCTTTACCATGAGTCACATTTTTTGGATTTTGATGGATCCTTACAGACAGTCGATCCTTGATCCAGCACCTTTTCAATTGGCAATCCATCGGCGACACTACTAGTAGAAGTATTCTACTCTTGTTGAAAAGTCTTTCAGTTCAACGCCCAATCCACCTCCAATGGGTCCCCTCGCATGTTGGTCTGCCTGTTAATGAAGTAGCCGACGACCTTGCAAAGGCTGCCGCCAGTAATCCTTTGAACCCGGAAGATCGCATGGCACTAACACCATCAGAGATCTCTTCCATTACTAAACAACTTACTTCTAAAACCTGGGCTGACTCTCCTGCTCACCCTTGGTACTTCCAAAGACATCCTGGAGCCGCCACAACATTTAAGGACTCCAGAGTACATCAGACGACACTGTCTCGACTTTCTACTGGCCACTTAAAGTGTATGATCTTTGAAGACGGCGAAAGAAAATACCCATCATGCCCCAAGTGCGACAATGCTCCGTTTTGCCCGCAACACATCTTGAAGTGCTTGGGGTTTTCTCGTTAAGAGGCTGTGAAAGGTCCACATTTGCTTTTGGACTTTTTGGCTATGTATGATCTCATGGATCTGGTCTAGTTCCCCTAGGCCAGATGGGGATTAGACCCACCACCACATTCGTTTTTCCGATTGCCACAAATACTCAAATAAATCGGATCAATCTTTCTCGATAAACGAAATTTAATAAATTTAGTTGTTCCAATAAAATGAAACCAACCACAGAGAAACAGAGCACAAACTTTCAAAAAGTGATTCCAGCTTCTGCTCTAACAGATAGGGAGCCAGAGAAAATTTTTCTTCCCTTTCTGTGTCCTTACGTGCTGGAAACAGAAGTTGAGTACTGCACCACAGTTTTTCCCGATCAAATGTCTGATATCCATTTGTCTTTCACTATCGTTCCCACAATCCCTGGGATGCTTGCATGTGTCCGTACTTTCTTCAAGATTGAATCAAGTTCCTTGGTGTTATATAAAAATGAATCAAATAAAAATAAAAAAAAATTTCAATCATGAAAAATAAAAAAGGAAAATAAAACTATTTGTCAGAATCAAAAATTCACCAAAAAGAAAATTTTTTAAACTTCCATTCATAAACGGAAGCTAAAATTATCATTGTATTTTTGGTAAAAGCATAAGGACTAGCCGTTCGTAAAAATGTGAACGTTCATAAATTAGAGAGTTGTAAATACGAGAGTCTTCTGTTTATGGTGCACAATTTCAAGTATGGATACATACTATGACATCTATATTTTATCTCGTAAAAACTTTTAATTTATGCCGTAAATGTTATTCTAAAGTAAATGATGAACTCGTAATGATTATTCTAATGCTTAAGAAACGATTTATTTTTTTATATATAAAATTATATGTCGTCTCCAAGCTTTTTATTTTTATAAAATGCTTGAATAAATTTTACAGTAAATTATTCGACTAATTTAATTAACACAGAAATCATTTTTTACAAAAAATTTGTTATAGGGAAAGATCAAAATTACGGAGTTATGAAGTTCTGTAATGTTAAAGAGCTTCACTGTTTTAGTTCTGTTAGGTTGCCAGATAAAAATGAAAATCCGCCAAAAAAAATCACTGAAATCAGAATCTGAGACCATGATTTATACGGCACCTTTGCCGAAGTTTATTAATAATAATAAAAAAAAGGAAGTAGCTGAATAATTTATATTTAATTCAAATACTTATGAAAATAATCAGTAACTTTTGCACATGCATGTGAAATTGAAATTTTTTACAACATTCTCACCAAGTTCAACATATTTAGAGAAAAGACATGGAAATTCTATTTTCTAATTTATATTTAATAATTTGTATTTATATTAATAATATTAAATTATTTAATATTTCTTGCGTACATTAAAGCGAAATAAAATTACATAGTGGTGTATATGTCATTGATGATAATGCCGTATTTTCAAAACTAAAATAAATCAAATAAAGATTTCTTATTCTATCACTCTTCATAATTTTTACTTAAAATATTTCTTCGTTGCTAAGGCAACAAATTAACGACCTCAAATATTTAGACAACGCCCCAGACTCAAAAGTAGATTAAAGAAGATCTTGCAATTACCAGTAAATGAAGGTACACGCGGAATTTGACCTTAAATTCTTCACAAAGTCAAAAATTTAGCGTTTACTTTTGTCCACAGCTCAATCCTACTGCAAATGCATTTCGAAAAGTATACCTTACAGAAAATTTATATTCTCACTAAGTTGCATTTTAATTCATGATATTCATTATAATTAAATTTTCTAGTGGTTAAAATCATAATTTTAACTTATAATTATTAGCTATCATTATCCTAAAATCTATTAAATTTTTTACACTATATGTGATTTAGAATGTAACAAATTACTATAATTATTTTTTCCTTAATTGCTTTTAATAAATTGTAACAATTCCATTAATTTATTTAGATTTAAGGATTTAACTTATTATTTTTTAAAATTATGTTTTTAATAAAAACTTTTAAGGATAGTTTTTGGTATTAACTTATAGTTTATCTTTTATTTTATTTTAAAATAATTATTTAGATAGTTTATATTAGTTAATTTTAAAATAGTTGTATCATATTTAAATGTAGAAAAAGCTTTATTTTACAGCTACAAAACCATGAATAATAGTTTTTGTTGAATGAATAATATATTCACTCTTAAATCTTATGTCTTCTCCTGCTGGTCATAAAAGTAAATAAAGTGAATTATTATTTGATTAAAACAGAATAGATTATCAATGTTTTAAAAGAAGATAGTATGCATATATCTCTTATTTGAACTCATTATAATTTTCTTCATAAAACGCTTAAATGAATTCTATAAAAAAACTCTAGAGTTAAAAAATTTTAACCATAAACAATTGAATATTTAAAATGTCTATGCTAGTTGTAAAGTATGAGTTATGAATATTTCGAATTGAAAAATGTATTTTTGTTTCTCTTTGTATGAATTCCGGAAAAAAATTTGTAAAAAGAGAAATAAATGTAAAAAAAAAGATAAATTTCTACGCTTTCTTCAATAAATTTTGGTTAACTTTCTGATCTATTTTTCATATTTTAATATTAAATGTATAGCATATTTAAAAAAGCTTACAATAATTACAAATGAATGCAGTTTTCATACATAAAATTAATTTTTTCTTCGAAATAATTTACAATTGATATTTTTTAATTCAAATTGCAGGGTGAAAATTTTCATGTTTAATGAAATTCAATATTATGTACATATTCTATATAATTTTAGTGTTTCAAATGTAAATGTGTTTATTGTACGTAAACCTTAACTTTGTTACGTAAGTTCCCCAAAAGAGAGTATTTGACAAAGTAATAAATTAAAATAACTGACGTTGAATGAATCTTTCATTTTTATACCCTTTTTACAATATTATGTCCACTTTCCAGACTGCAATGCATGCATTTAGAAGCCCTTGTATTATTTCCTTAGTTAAAATTAGGTATAAATTGCTTGCTCAGATGTAATAAGTAAATGGTATACATTTATGGCATTTCTTAAGGTATTGTTTCGATTTGTATTGGTTTTTACAGAAAATGTTTTTGATTTTATAAACGCATGCTGTTTCGAGAAAAAAATTGTTGAATAAATATAATTTAGTATAAATCTTATAGTTTTTTCACGTTGGCGTACAAATATGAGTCAAGCATTATTCTTAAAAATAGAGTAGCCTATATGTATTTTATAAAATGAAATTGAGAAAAATTATTTCCCCATGTTATCTCCATCAAAGTGTATCAGGTTTTCATTTTGGAAAAATATAAACGAATTTTGTACATAACACTTGAGGTTTTATTGATATCTTTTATTCAACTTAGTTTATGTTATTCATATACTGACAAATTTCAAGTTGGATTTCTTAGGCTGCAAGAGCTGCAAGATTTTTAAATACTGTAAAAGCATTTCACTTCGATGTAATTTTTAAAGCACCCCAATATTACAATGATATATTAACTCCCTTTTTTAGAAAAATACATAAATTAATTGATGCACAGTAATTTTTAATAAGTGTTCCAGGTTTATTTTAGAAGTTTCATTTCATAACTCATTATTGATATAAATAATGTCCGTTTTGATTGAATATATTATTTCTGAGAGTTTTTTTTATGATTTTTTTCCGTACATATTTCATAAAAACCTTATTATGCTTACACTAGAAAATTTTACACTTGGTAATTCTAAAATTAAAATTGTTATTTTCATATATGTGTTAAATTGACTTAAAATGACGTAATGATTATATTATCCAGTCACGTTCTTTCAGTTGGTTTAAAATATTAATTTGAAAATGCATTCATTATTTTATATACCAATTTCTTACAAGTAAAATTTATACAGAAAGAATACTAGCCGAAGACCAGTTTTTGATTTCATATTTCAGATTAGAAAATTAATCCTCATGTGTTTCTGAATTTCAAAATAAGTTATTAGTTAAATTTTGATAAAAATTAATATAAAAAGCAATTAAGACCCATTTTTGTATTGGGTATAAAAATATTAATGGCATATAAAAAATTATTTTGTACACAATGCGCAATTATGTTTAAATATTATGTTTAATGTATGTTTTAAATTGGAATAAACAACCAATTCGTCATTAAAAAAATATATTCAGCATATTCTCGTGATATATTTTTAACAACATATATCACCAAGTTATTATAAAATGTATGCAATATTGATCCGAGTTTGTAAAGATTTATTTGAAAATAAACCCAATGCCATAAAATAAAGTAATAAACTTATGATACCAATAGAGCCAAAATTCTCAAGTAACTTTGCATGCTAAGCAATATCAATAATTTACAACTAAAAAAAATTCCTTATTTTACTTCCCTATTCGCATATTTATGAAGTCATATATGTAGATTGACTTTTTTCCATGAAAAATGAACGGAGTTTCGGAAGATTTATGATCTTTGCAATAAAAGCATTTTATAAAACTTTATTATTCAAAAAAAATTCCAAAATAAATAAAATTCTGAATTGAAGAACTAAACTGGGTAACATATTCTCCTCCATTTCAAATTTTTTTTTAAATTTCATACTAAAATAAATAACTGAAACACATTTAATTTAATAATAGCAAAAAGTTGTTTTCTTATAATCGTAAATGGATCATCTGTATATATTATTTGTTTTTGAAAAAAAATTATTACAACTGTGACATGATCCATTTTATTTTAATTAAAAAATATGCTAAAGGACTGCAAACATCTTAGAAAAATTCTAAAGAAGGATTTCTTTTTAAAAAATGATTTTTATTTTAACTATAACATTCATTAGTCTTATAAATCGATAAGTATTTATTACTTCAAGTTTTCGTACTTAATGCATTAAATAATTTACTATTTTTTAATGTTGATTTAATAATCAACAAATTTATTCTAATGTTATTAAATGGATTTGAATTGCATACAAATTACAGTACTTTTTTAAATAATTAAAAATTATTCATTTAGATTTTTTATTAATTATATTCATGAAATGCATATACCCTCAGATTTTAGATATACTTATGATAATAAATTTATAAATTTTCCTATTCTGGGTAGAATATAGACACTCTATATTAAAAATTATATAAAACAAAGACAGTATTAATTATATAGTCTAAATGAATATGATTTGCTTTTATTTCATTTTCAAAGACTTCTCTGAAGACTGGAAAATCATAAATAATGTGTAAGTGTCGTTAAAATTAACATTACTTCTATCATACTACAAATCAGCATTTAATTGACTGAAAGCCTTGGTTTTTTTTTTCAACAGTTAATTAGGTTTATTCTTTTTTCAGGAGTAGATATAAGTATTTGCGCAGAAACCACTTTAAATTGAAGGCATACCACACAGTGGGCATAAAATGAAATTTTAGAAAGTAAATCTTATATAATAGTATACAATTTTTATTATCCAAAATAGACTAATTTTAGGTTTTAAAATTTTTATTGACATTCATTGCTATAAACATTCAATTGGCATTTATTAATGTAAAATGTCAATGTATTTTAGTATTACTTAACAAAGAAGCTTTTCACGATTTTTTCCCGTAATTGTTTTCTGTTGATTTGTTGCAAAATAAATAGATTATCAAAATCAAAAAAATTCTTATACTATCATATTAGAAGGCAAATGCTCGTATATGGAAAATTTCAAAGGAAATTTTCATATCAAAACAAAATAAAAGTTTCTGGGTTGGTCACTTATTTTTCTTTCTAGAAACATTCTTCAAAATAAAAAGGAAAGTCCAAGTTATTTGGTTCAATTTACTGGATGGTCTGGACAAACTCTCGTCAATAAGAGGTTTTTGGCGACAAATTTTACGATACGAAGGAAGAAAGTTGTGTTGAGTGGTATTGATCTTCTTCCACCTTCCTGTTTATACTTTTCTTCTCGGGGACTTGGTTTTCTTCTCAGATTATTTTATATTCCTGTCATGCCATATTCGTGATACTGCTAAAATGCCCTTCTATGATGTTGCTTGAATTTATTCTTATGTATTCCCATGGTCTAGGAAACACATTTTTTATTACAGTGATGAATGTTTGGTGTTAAAATAAAATTTAAAACCAATATATTATTATTCTGTTTGTTTGTTTGGCTCTGAAATCAAAAATATATGACAATTAAAAACAGAAGTATCACATGAATTCAAAATTTAATTTAAAATAGTTTGGCATTTTTTTAGCATTTAAATTGAATTAACTTTAAAACATTGCTATAACATTAATTTTAAATCAATTATATGAAAATGATTATCTGAGCATCACTTGACTTTTCTCATTTATAAATACTATATTCTTTTAATTTTTTAATAATATATAAAAATTATAAGAAAATCCACATCTTATCTTGAATCTATTGATTTACAAAGGCATTAAAATATTATGTCTTGTTTAATTTATTTTAGCCTTTTCTCTAAATTAAGGTATACGTTTATTACAGGATCGTAATTGTGGATTTTAAAATTTGGAAAGTAAAATTAAATCTATTGAGAACTTAATTTCTATTGAGGTAAAAATACAATACTTATATTAAACATATTCCTTTTTTAAAAAGCGACTTTTACTACTATCCCTATTACTATTTGATTTTAGTGACAATTGATTTTTATATATCCCTGTAAAAATCAAAAATTATTATATGTTTTTGTATTATTTAACCAGATCTATGAAAATTTTCGAATACGATTTTTACACTTAGCTATTCCAAAAGCTATTTAATGTAAAGTAAATTGAATATTTTGTTACAAATTCTTTAATGAAAATAGATCATTTCTTTAGTCAGAACTTTAATAAATCTAGCTCTCTTGGTCATTCCTTTATTTAAGTTACAGCAGAAAGTTATTTTAACATTCAGTGAAAATATCTAAAATTTATGACACTATGGCTATGTGATTGGTTGTTTTATATCACACATTTTCTAAGCACACGCACACAAAATTTCTGCTTACTTAGTTTTATTATCTTTTGGGGTGGAAGATTTTATATCAAATGGCCTTTAATTTAAAGTAAATAGCAAAAACACTTATTACATCACAATACAACATGCATTTAAAAAGAAAGAATTTTAAAAACTAAAATAGCAAGTCCATCTTGATTGAAATTTAGTGAAAACGTGTTGTTAAGTCGGTTCATAAGTTATATGCATCGGACCATAAGCTTTATGCATGATAAAAGCTATATGCACCAGTTTCTAAGTGTAGCGACTGACTGGATTAATTTTACAAAATTAATGTAATCAGAGAAAAGATGTTTGAAGAGAAACATTATAGCTTTGGTTTTTTGTTTTTAACTTGCATTAAAACTTTTAATTCTTGAATATAACGTTAGTTACAAAAAATTTGATGTAGCACCACACTTTTTTTATAAGAAAAGATAAATCGAACAACTTTAATTTCCAATGAGTTAAAATATTTCCATTAAACAATTATTTTCAATACGTTTCAAAATTGAACTCATTTGGATTTTACCTGTTCTTTTAACAACACAAATGAACAATAGATTGATATTCTCAGAAACACTGTTTATCAGTGCAAAACTGAATTAATAATTTTGAAAAATATTTAGCTTGTACAGTTGGATTTTAATGAAATTATACTATTTACTTTTTCATTCCGTTAAATCCATTAAAGAAAATAAATTTTTGGAATAAATGGCAGTTTATCTTCACTAACAGTTATCTGTAATTTATACAATGCCCATTTCTTTACCTGTAGTACTTGTTGTTATTGAAAAGAACTTTTAAACCTAATATAGAAACTAAGTGATTTTGTTATAAAACGACTTAATTAGAAAGTAGTTAAATTGTTGTTATTTAAAAGCACTTTTAAAATGTATATTTGTTAATATATTAAAGATTTTCTATGTAAAATAAACTGTTATGTAAAATAATTAATAAATTATTCCAGGAAGCTATGTAAACTGAGTTTGGTGTTTAGAATTTATTTGAGTCTTTAGAAAAGAAATATGATGAGAAAAGATACCCATGCTATGCGTTAAGAATCTAAATATTTTCGAATATTCTTAAAAAAAGAGAAACATCTAGAAGATATTAAAAAAGATTATAACAGCCTTCAGTTATTAAGTTTACACGCACCCTTATTAGTTCATTAAGCAATGTTTTGGCACATTCATTAGAGGTGCAAAATTCTTTTAGAAATAAACAATGATTAGACTTGTAATGTAATTAAGAGTGTCAGTGTAACCTTTCTTGTAGAACTTATTTTTCTGAATAATTAAAAAGAAGATAAAAAGTTATGGTCTGAGATAGCTGGCTTAACATGAAAGGTAAACCAAATATTTGCTAATTAGATAAGCATTTTCAATAGAATCTTTTGCTATTGACTGAAACATAATTTAAGTTGCGTTTAATATATATAGTATGTTTGTAGGAACAGAGTTCAAGGATCTATACCACAGGAACTTCAAATGCTGTGTAGATAATTTAAGGAAATATTCAATATTATTAGAAACTTAATTTTTAGAATTATAAATGAAATTAATCTTGTTACCTGGGAAAATATAACTGATTGCTTTTGCTCCTGTCAACTCGATTTAATTTTTCCTGACAACCATAACTTAGATAGAATGTGAAATGGGTTTGTGATTTCTTATCAGTTTGTTCACTTGATATTTTTCATGTTTACAAGGAACTAGAGTTGTCTTTTAAAATAAATCTTTGTAATGAATCAACAAAATTTTTTCCCTAGATAAACTTATAGTTCCTTAATGTATCAATACAAAAAATACTAAGCAAAATTCTTGAGAAAATAACGGAAATTATTATACTTCTTATAATCATATAAACTTTGTTGTTATAATAGCTAATATATATATATATATATATATATATATATATATATATATATATATATATATATATATATATATATATATATATATATATATATATATATATATGTATATATATATATATATACTGGTTTTAAATATCAAATCCTGTCAATAATCCTTTAAAATAGTAAGAAAGAGTGAAACCAATAAACCTCATTTCTTGGTAGAAAACTACACAAAAGGCCAATTTGATTCTCTTTTTATAAAGGAGATTAGAAGGACTTTTCTGAATCACTCAAAGAAGCTAAGAGTAAATTTTCACTTCCAAATATCTAAATTGTTATTTTATGCTGCAATAAAGACATCTTCCAGAAAACTGTTCTATAACATCTCCGTAAATGCTGCATTTCCAGCTATTGTCTGATACTACGTTACTTTTAGAGCCAATGCAAATGTTTACTTGTAAATCTCTTTAAGGAAATTTCTCTATCTTCGTAATTTAATTTAGTAGAGACGTAAATTAATTTGTTGGCATGCTGCCAAAGAAAACGTAGAATGTCATTGACTATTTTTTGTTTGAAATGCTTTAAGCTTCTAAATATATGGTAAATTATTTTGGAATGAAAAAGTTTAATTTGTTACTTTACTTATCTTACATAATATTAAATAAAAATGTTAACAATTTTAACTATCTTTTTAATAACATTTTTTAAAAGCAACTTTTAATTTTCTTGTAGATTTGGATTTCTTTTAAAATGTAACAATTTTAAAAATGCAAATGAATTTTTATATATTGATCAAATTTCATTCGAAAATATGTATTTTACTAATTGTAAACATAATTGAAAAAAATTGTTAAAAATATTGAAAGAATTTTTTTTAATTTGTAAAGCATCAAACTTAAAATTCGGTTATTAAATATCATAGGAAATGTATTTTGTTCGAAATAATTTTGTGACTGCAAATCTGTATTCAATAATAAAAAAGTGTAAAGTTGTCGTTCAAACTGTTTTTCTTTGATCGATATTAAATTATTTTTTATTCTAAAAAAATAAATAATATTATTGAATAATCTACTAACTTAATTTTTTCTATTCTTTTTATAACATTCACAATTTAAATACGACAATTTGTTTCTTATTAAAATTATAAAAACACACACACACACAAATATATATATATATATATTATTATTATTATTATACGAAACTTTTGCACGAGGTAAAATTTCCTGCAGAAAAAATCCATACTCATCTGATGGTTTGCAGTCCATTATTAAAAAAATTCCAATAATTTTTATAGTAAAATTATACTAATACTTTTGCTCTAGTTTGTGTTTTCTTTTAATGTCGTGAAGTTTTAGAGATAAATTCGAGATACAAAAAACATTATTAATGTTTCCGTCGGTTACCACAAAATAAAATCATTATTTTAGAAGTTTGAATAATTTTATTTAAATTCAAATAAAATTACTTGAAAGCACAGCTTTTTGTAGCCGTTCTTAGAAAAAATTTCAATAACTCCAAATAAGATGAGTTATAATAACTTTTTTTTAAATCAAGTCATTTCATTTTGAATTTATTATTAATATTTTACCCACTTTCATTTATAATTAAAATAAAGTGAAATTTTATTAAATTGAATAATGAATGTAAGCATGCGAATTGTGTTTCGCTTAAATACAAAAATACAATTAATTATTACAATGAATTTTAAATAATTTTAAGCAGTGCCTCTTTGTGAAATATCCTTTAAAAATCACAAGGCTATAGTAAAACGCTAACACAATGAAAAAAAAACTTAATTAAATGTTATAAAAGGAGTCTAAATATTTATTTTAATAAACAGATTTTTATTAACACATTTTTATGATATTACTTAAATTAAAATAGCACTTCTAAATATAAATTATTTTAATAAATATATTTTAATATACTAAAAAGTTTCAAAAATACAAAAACATATTTGTATGATTTTAGTGAGCATGAATAACAACTATAAATTCGAACGATGTACGTAGAATATATGTGGAAGTCATTCTTTCTCAAAAAGAAAACATTTTTGGATTAGGATAATTTTTATGCCTTTTTAACTTCAGAATTCAGTATTACTATTTCGATTTTCAATATTTATTTTTAATAATAATAAATATCAAATATTTATTTTTAATAATAAATATTTATTTTTAATAATAAATCAAAATGTATGATAAACATTTTTAATAAATGTTGGCATTACCAACTGTTTAAGGATTTCGATGCAACAAAAAGATAAAATATTTTTCGCTAAAATCGTGACTTTAACTAGTACACGAAAATACGGGTCGATTAAGACAACTTTATTACCACCGTTTAACAAACAGATACGAACGCCCAAGAGACATATATAAGTTGTCCCTTGTTAGCGCAACTTTTTCCGATGCACATTTACGCCACAAACGCCCACGGACACTCATAATGTGAGTTCTAAGTGTATTAACGGGCTCTGGACTTTAACCTCACGGAGAGCTCTCTTTTCCGATAATTGACTCTGCAGAGCAAAGAAGGAAAATGATCTCTGGAGATCCATTCTTCATGTCCGGTATCGATTTGGACAAGGCCTCCGGGAATCTCGGACAAAAGTGAAATAGACCGGACATTTGGGGTCTGTGAGGAGCACTTAATGTTTTGATTAGGAGTCGGTAGGCTTTTCGATACACAGTTCCGAGCATCATCGCTGTCGAATTGGATGCATTGAATTTGTATCTTGTTTGGTTACTCACTTTAGATGTTTGGAGAAAATCGATATGTGGAACTGATTCGATAGTGGATTTATTTATTCAAGATATTTCTAAAGATTGTATTTATACAGGGCAACGCTTAGTTTGGAATTTAATGCTCCAATCTTTTCACTACGTACATCTTTTCTCAAAACTTTCGGTGTTTCGATAATAAACTTTGTATAAATATTCAACTAACACTTAATATTGTTTCTGACAGCTGTTGTCTGGAAATGTGATTAATATCAATAAATTCTCAAGTATCAGACGCATTTCTGATTTTGCTTCTTATCAACTTTCATTTTAAAAATGTATATTTTAAAATATAGAAATGTTTAATATGCTGTATCACTATTGTTTTGAGGATATGCATTTTTTTTGAATTTGAAATATCCACCTAAAGTATTCGCCCAATTCACAAATTTGAAACGGAAACCTAAAATAATTAATTATAATCAATAATAAATTGTTTTGCTGATGTATGTATGCTAATTATTGAACTTTGTATTGACGATATTTGATACATGATATTATTATTGTTCTCTTACTATGATATACTCTTACAAATTGAGAATTTATGAGAATGTTTTTTTGAAAAATAGGTTTAGGTATGTGTGTGTGGGGTGCATTTTTCTTACACCGGAAATGGATTAATTTTGTAGTTTTTAAATTTTCTTTAATTTTTACTCAAGATTTTTAATAAAAAATATCTTGTAATTATAAAATATTTTCATCAGCAAATGGGATGAAATAATTCTTAAAGATAACAATAAAATGAAACTCTCTAAAATTGTTCATGTAAATTATTTTTGAAAAATGTTGACTTTTCTCATGTATTTTTCATGCAAAATTTGGATTTTTTTAAATTGAATTATACAATAATATAACATTTAATTAAACATTATTATTAAATTTTTTAAATATATTTTAATAATCTGGTCAATATTCTTTAAAATATCAATATTTTCTAAAATACTTATTTAGATAATGCTATATATTTATGCTAAAATTTCCATCAGTGACATGTTCACGATACTTGACTATTTGACACGCATATACATTGTAAATGTTCCCGACCTTCATAAACCTAATTTTGTAACTTCAGAATAGTTTTATTTAATATGGTAGTATGAAAAATATCTACTATTTATTCATTCATAAGTTAATTATATCAATGACTCATTTATACAGCAACACAATTAATCATTAGCGAAATACTTTACTGTAATCTTTTGCGGAATATCATTTAGCTGGAAATAGTTTGAAATGCAAATGAAAAATTTCATTATTTTTCAGCAATAAATAAATAAATGTTCTTGTATCGTCAAATATCAAATTTTATACCCTCCATTAATCTTTATGGATAATCCTACAGAAGACAGAGCTCTATGCGAAGTCTAGATAACTGAAGACATTGGCTTCAAGCTGGCAATCTATACAGTTGTAAGCACCGTGTAGACACTTATGTTTGTTATCTTGCAAATGATAATATTTTTTTATCTATTTCTTGAAACTTGACTGTAAGAAATAATAATTAGTTCGTGAGGGCAAGAAGCTGTATTTTCAGATCGAATTATAATTTACCTTTGAGATAAATCAATCACGGCATACCTTGATTATCCTGGATCTATCGACTCCATATTCTGCAAGCAGTTACAGAATTTTGATTTAAGTGAACAGCGGTACTGTACTGCAATGAGTTGCAATTCAAGTAGATGTACAACCTGATTTGGCTGAGGTTGAATTGTACAAATGAGTACAATTCAACCTTTGCCAAATCAGAAATATACTGATAACACTTTTAACACAAGACAACACAACTAATTTTCACTAACTAATAACGTTTAAATACAATTTGTGCATTTGAAAAAAAAAACTGTTTTATGATTTTCTTCTTTTAACACATTCCACAGGTGTCACTTCCTATTTTATATGAATCATTGAAAAGCTATTATTACTATTATTATATGTGTATATGGCTTTATTATATGTGATTTTTTTGGATTCTTGAAGGAAAATATTACGCACCACCGTTTTTATTTATAATGCTGTAAAAAACAATAACTGCAAAAGTATTCCCTCATTGCAATGCTGATGAACATTGTTAATAATATGCTTGAATAAATATGGATTGAATTTGGCTAATTTTTTTTCAGTTTATTGAAATTTTGTTAAATCGCGAAGCATTTTAGCTGTTCTAGAATCGTGAAACATTAATGTAATTTATTATTTGTGAACATAAATATAAGCACACGATCGTATTCAATTCATCAAAATTTCAGATCAAAAAAACAAAAAAATTTGGGGACATAAACTTCTGAAATATTTTAATTAAAATTCAGCTACTTTGAGCATTATTTATTAAACTAAAAAGATAAGTTTTACATTTTTATTTTTTCTTCAGTTCTTAAATATTAAAAATAGTTTTGTTTTTATATTCACCAATATACTGAATTCATAGTTTAAACTGATTTAATATCAAAACTGGTTTAAATAAGAAGCAAAATTTTCTTTACAGTGAATAAAAAAACCTGTAATTTTTAAATTGTTTTTTAAAAGTTTCATTATATTTTTTGGTTTTAAAATTGAATTAAAAACATGTATACGAGGATATGGAATTTATAAGTGAATGCAAATTTACATTAAACATTCATAAGACCTTTATAGATATGCAATACTGCGAAAAACAAGGATCTCATAAATCTCATTTAACAAGTGGCAACAATTATTCTAGGAACAGTTAATGTCAATGTTAAACATTTAATATTTATTGAGAAATTTTACTAACATTTGAACGGAAGACCATTTCACCAGTGATCATCTTTCACTCCTAAACAAATCGTAATATTTTCTAGAACATTAAATACAATTTATTACGAGGTAAATATAAGCTTAATTCATTGCTTCACAGAGAGCAATTATTTTTATTTACAAAAACAGTTTAAATAATGATTTAATATGGCCTTTTAAATGCTATAGCCGGTAATGATAATCTGAGTTGCAATATTTCACAATAATCATGCAAAAATATAAGCGCAAGTCTTCCAGCATTTAATTATTTGCTTATATTCATGATTGATTTATTGCCAAGATTTTTGAACTCGGTAATTGTTGAGAAGAATCGAGTTTTTGTTATAATCTTAGTTTACAAATATATTCGTAATTGATGAAGCGTAAGATTATCTGAAATTATAAACAAATAAATATTTATGTTTTGTTAATCTATTGACATATTTATTGTTGGTTTGTGAAAAATGCCTTAAAGTTCTATAAAATCCTTTTACTCTTTATTGATTTCATATTTAAAATAGTGAAATTAAGTTAGGATTACTGTTGCAGTATTAAATTTTCAGTCATGAATTTATTTTTAATTTCAAATTTAAAAATAAAAATAAAAATTCAAATTTAAAACAAATTTTAATCAAAATTACCATTACAGAAATGAATGCTCAGTAACTACTTAATATTTTATAAAAAGTGTTTGGTGTTCATTATATATTCATTGTATAACTGACACACACACACACACAGTTTATATATATATATATATATATATATATATATATATATATATATATATATATATATATATATATATATATATATATATATATATATATATACTACACATGCCTCCAAAAGTTAAGGAACAACTGGTTTCTTGTGCCTAATTTGCAAATGAATGAATGTAGGAACACCAAATTTTGATGACATGTGCACAAAACAGGTATTTATTGACTGCAACATAGAAGTTTACATAAGAAAAAAGCAAAAAGGATTTACAACAAAAAAATGCAACCTCGCTGGAAAAGACCATTCTTGGAAAAAAGAATAATCACAGTTTTATGTGGTAAAAACGTAATAGAAGCATAACAAAAATGAGTTTTAATAAGGGATATGCCCACCCCTAGCTTGCATGTATTGGCGGCATCGACTTTCCATGCTGTCAATCAAGTTATCGGTTACCGAAATGGGAAGCGAAGACCAGGCACGGAGTAAGCTTTGTTCCAGCTCTCCTAAAGATCGTGGAGGAGGATTTAAAGCAGCAACCTGTCTACCAAGATACTCCCACACATGTTCTATTGGATTCAGGTCTGGAGATCGATTTGGCCATTCCATTCGCTCCAAACCAAGATCCTCAAGATATTCCTCAACAACTACAGCTTGGTGAACTCGTGCGTTATCATCCATCAGAATGAAATCATTGCCAATTGCAACGGCATATGGGCGGACATATGGATCAAGGATCTCATCCCTATATCTCACGCCAGTCACAGTTCCTCCCTGGAATACATGCAGGTCAGTTTGACCACCGATTGGGATCCCAGCCCAAATCATCATTCCACCGCCGCGGTAACTGTCTCTTTACACAATGCTGGATTGGTGGTGTCTGGTGTTTTGTTCCCTCCAGATCAGAAGACGTCCTGAATCGCTCTCCAGTGTGAATCTGGACTCGTCTGTGAAGAGTACAGAAGCCCATTGCTGTCTGGTCCAGGAAACGTGTTCTCTTGCGCAAGATAAGCGAGCCCTTCTTTGTCGTCCGGTGAGGGGTACACACACAACTGGTCGCCTTACATAGAGATTTGCATGGTGAAGACGCCTTCGTACCGTACTAGCGGATATTCTTCTCCCCGATGCTACAAAGAGATCTGCAACAAGTTGTGGAACAGAAATTTTTTTCTCCTTCGGACCGAAAGAGCTATAAAAGGGTGTTCTGCAGGTGTTTTGACTCGTGGTCGGCCTGGAACATGTCTTCTGGATACAGAAGCTTCAGTTTGATATTGAATCCAGAGACGGTGGATCACACTGCGAGACACATTAAGGCGTCTAGCAGGATCAGCCTGTGAGCAACTCATTTCCATCCATCCGACCGCCCACCACCTTAACGAATCGGGCAAACGGCTTTTCTCAGACATTGCGGGACCCCACTGCCTATTGTCAAGGAAACTGCCTACAAAAGTTGTAAATCAACAAAATTTACACGCGTAATTACGAAAGGCTTATATTTGCATATTTTTCTCTCACTCATATATAGCTATTCTTAACTATAAAAAAAGTGATAGCTACCGTTTTTGCATAAATTTGCAAAAAGTTCATTTTTATCAGTTATATAAACTATAAATTGTTTTGTTAGTGTCATTTTCTTATGATGAACTTCGGAAAACATGTTGTTCCTTAACTTTTTGAGGCCTGGGGCCTGAGCAGCTACCAGGCGCGTCGGCAGGTGGTGGATCGCCGAACATCCTGTAGGAATGACAGGATAGTCTTGAATATAGACTCAGAGGCCGCGAACCAGCTCCCGTAAACCCTGGTGTTATGCGACCCGTGCCTAGGGCACCGCAGTAATGGTGTCTTAACGGAGCCTCTAGTTGCCTGGCGAACTTCTAGAGCTTTTTCGCCTTTCCCAGTAACTCAGGCAATGCTGGGTGGACTGTTATATTACCTGAGCCTATTAATTAATTGTTATTTTATGGCTGAAAAACAGAAATAACAAACCTTTCTGCATTAGCAGGTGAAACCTCTCAAGGTGACATTGCTGAAAAAGACAAGGGAACTCAGAGGCAATCTAGTGAAGGGGCAGCAATGAATCCTTCACAGGAGGTAGAAATGACCTCCAAACCATCTTCTTTTGGTGAAAGTCAGGAAGCTATCGCTAGCATGACTGACTCTCTGACCAGATGGGACTGTTTCAGAAAGACCGTATCTGCTGGAAATGTCATACGCAAGAGGAAACGTCAGAGCATATCATTTACGAATGCGAGGCTCTTGCCCTCCCTAGATTAACTTCTTTAGGCATCATCCATACTAGAGAGTTACACCTAGACTCCATTAAAGGGTTATCGGACTTTATTAATAAAGTGGGTGACCGAGCAACTGGAACTAGGAAACATTGGGTTTGAAGTTAATGGTACAAAATGCTGATAAAAGCAGAGGTGCCCAATGACATACAAACCCAACTCTAAGAAGAAGAAGAAGAACTTTTTGAGGCCAGTGTATATATATATATATATATATATATATATATATATATATATATATATATATATATATATATATATAATGTGTGAGTACGCATTAATCATTTAAGAAAGTTTACGAATGTGCAAACTCATATTTTATTTAGTATTTATCCTTTATCCATAAGTAAAATATTTGAAGATCTTAATGACAGTAAAATGTTTTCTTGAAAAGTAGAAACATCATCTCAGAAAAAATTTATGTGAATTATTTCTTTCCGAATTGCATTGTTAGCTCTCATTAAATAAGTAAATGTTTTTGAAATATTTATAAAATAATGCGCACATTGAAAGACATTAATGCAAACATTAAAGTATAAGTTTTTGGAAAAAATGCTTAATTTTTAATTTATTTCTGTTAGATATGATTAGCATTATTTTTTAGAATACGTAAAAGAAAATACTTTTCACCGCAAAGCGTTTAGTATTTTGCATCTTAAATAAAAAATTCCTGAGAAATTATTTGCCACAAAAAAAATACGATTTCCTGAGAAACAGAAAACTTTGATAGGAAACTCAAAGCATAAAGAGTGATAAATTTTAGTTTCTTATATTGTTTTTCTTTAAAGGCATATTTTAATATTTTCCTTAAAAAATTACTTTTTTGAATGAAATTAATGATTGTTTGAAAGAAAATTTTGTATATTTTTCTGCTTTAAAAATGTTTGAATTTTGTGGTAGTTTCATAAATAAAATTTGAAAAATAAAATATTTGTGTTGAAAAAAAGGAATATTTCATATACTATATATAATTGTTGAAATAATTAAGACACCCGTGAATAAAAATTACATTTTGGATTACATTAAAATTATATTCTTGATATTATTTTTAATACAATATATATATATATATATATATATATATATATATATATATATATATATATATATATATATATATATATATATATATATATATATATATATATATATATATATATATATATATATATATATATATATTCATAATTTATTTAAAGGAATTTGTTTAATAAACTACATTTATTATTTTCTAAGTAGTTAAAATACCAAAATGTAAAAAAAATGATAATTATCCGATTTTTATTTGAATCTTAGAACAAATAATTTTCCAAAAAAGTTCATATAAATCTTTAGTTTACTTTGTTGAGTTCATAAATCATTTTGGAAAATATAAAATATTTTTCTGACAAAACTTTTTTTTTCATTCATTGTTCCTATTCAAGATATCTCTGAAAAACTAGATTTAACATATTCAGTAAGTAGGAATGAATAAATAAAAAAAATATTTTTGATCTCAAAAAAAAAAAAATGGAGGAACAACAAAGATTAGTCACAGAACAATAGCTTTACAATAGTTGAATCCAAGTTTTGCAAATTTTTAATTCATAAAATGGAAACAAATCCCCTTAATTGGTTTGAGAAGATTACGTTTCACGTAAAACAATGCGAATGTAAAACAGTTTTTGGTGCAAAATGTTAGCCGTAATTTCAGTAATGATAATAAATGATGATTACAAGAAAAGCAGAAATAATTAAATCACGTTTTCGTGACAATTATAAAAGAAAGCAAAATTAATGTTTGGAAAAATTCTTTCTTCTTCGACTGATTGCCGGCCAATTAATTAATTTAGACCTGGATAAGTATTAAATTTTTTGTTACATTTCTTGATACATACACTTTAAATGAAACAGATAGTTACAATCTTTACTGAATTTATTTTTACATTGGATTGTATTTAATTTTATAAGCAGTCAATCGAAGAATTATATGAGATTTTCTACTAGTTTATTTTGGCTTATGTAACAGCTATTTAATATTCGATGTTTTATTAGCATTCATCGTGTCTTGCTGTCTTAATATAGTATAATTTTTGGCCCGTAGAAGAGATATAGCGATGCCAGAAATCTTTCGTATTGATTAAAATTTAATTTCGGTAATTAAAATACTTAAGAAATGGAAAAAGAAAGTTTATTCTACATAAAATAAAACATGGCAATTACCAATGTTTCCAAGTAATATAATGCGCTGTGATACAAGAAGAGAAAAATTTAGGAGAAACAATAAAAATGCAGACCAATACAAGAAAGCAACAGAACGAAAATAAAACTAAAAATATTTGATTTGTATATAACATGTTTATGTGTTAGTCTTCTATTCATTATATAAAATGACTGTCTGGAGGGGCCAGTGGTTTTCAAAATTTGAGGAAGCATATATATATTATTTTAAAATATAAATAAAAAGAGAAGAATCCAGCTAGATCTAACTAGTGTTAAAAAATTAGTTAGTGGAAAAGAGAAACCATTTTTCAAAAAGGTTAAACCAAAATAAAGAATTCAGACTATAAGATTACAGCTTTGCTTTTACTTTGAAGGAAAATTATCAATATCTTATATTGATATATATATATATATATATATATATATATATATATATATATATATATATATATATATATATATATATATATATATATATATATTACGAAAAATACTATAAATGCAACTTTGGAATTTTTTAGTAGTTATCAATAATTTATTAACTAATTTATGTTTATGACTTAATTTCTGATATAGTAATATCATTTATATTATTTACAAGGGATTATTTCTAACATTTTGTAATTAGAATATATCCAAAAAAATTAATTAAAATATGATCTAGTTTTCAATATATGCATTCTTATTACCTTCGTTTCAATAATTCATTAATTGTTATTTTTACCTATTTAACCCAAAATAAACGACCTAAGATTTTTCATCGGCAGTTAAATTATATCACAAAACCTATCAAGAGAGAGAGGGACACAATTGGAGAAAACTATCTTTTCACTATAATTGCAGTGCAAATTACATAAACTATATAGACCTTAAAAATCTATGAGTTTCAAATTAATAGCTTTCATAGCTATATTTTGAATGTGATTCAAGCTTAATAACAACTTCAGGCTTAAATTGATATATATTTTATATGCGGTTGTGGTTCATATATTAACATAAATTTGCTTCAAGTATATTCTCATATCTCAAAAGACTTATCCAATGACTTAAAAATTTATAACTTAAACTTCATAGTTCAATTTCTTATTATTTTATCTGAAATGCTCACTTTAAAATATATGAGTACAAAAAACACAGTTTTGTTAATAAAAATATTTTACGAAGAATAAAGTCTTATCGTAATGTTTTGAGAAATAGAAAAATTGCTTTGAATTAAACATGTGTTCAATGTAAGAATATCGTTTGATAATGCATAGAAAATATCACTCTAATACTTTCAATCTTCTAAAGATGCCTTGAAAAGAAAAAAAAATAACATTAATGATAATTTCTATTTCAATCTAAGAAATCAATACCAATAACATTAAAAAGGTATCAGAAATATTTTATCAACTTTTAACTTTTAGTGACAGCAGGAATATATTTCGAGTTGAGAGGCAAGAAAAGTGAAAAGATAGGAATTAAGTTCCAGGTTCCATTAAATGTCGTGCTGAAATGCAAAGTCCAAAAATTAGTTGTTATTTCTTTGAATGCAGTGTTTCATAATGTTTTACAATTTCTTGGTATGAAAATAACGTCGGTAATCTGAAATAGATAAATTTCGATATCCGTAATGACACTGTCACAATACATGTGTAGTTACAATATCACATATCTAAGTTATATAAAAACATTAACAAACTGGTTATGAACACAGCACTTCGATACCTTATTTCATGGTGGATGGATTTCGATTTCAAGATTCTTATTGCCCTTCTACAACAGTTAAATTCTTATTATCTCTAAGAGTTTACTAAAATTATTCTGTAACAAATATTAGAAAATTCAAAATTTTTAAAATCTGTAATTACCTACATTACAAATATGTTCTAGTTATTATGTTTATTTTGATATGGATAAATAGGATAAATGTTAATTTTTTAACTATTATATTATGTCAATGAAAATAAATTAATGTCAAAATTTAATTTTAGATGATATTTAAATTACTGTCTTAGATATTTATTTCATATTTGGTGTAAAAATAGGTTTAATATGATATATTGATGATGTTTAATTTTATAATATGATGTTATTTAAACGTGTTTCAGAATCACGTAAAGCATAATTAAAATTAATCTATTTGATTAATTTTATTCTGTACCTGACTAATATATAAGAAAATGCATAAAATAATAATATTGAGCCGTCCATTATTAAATGATATTACTATTTGACTAAAAGTGTTTATTAAATGAAATTAATATTTCTATATAATGTGTAAAACTATCCTTAATGTATGTACTTTTATAAAATTATTTAAAAATAATTATAAAATTTAAAAAGCTATATATATTAAAATGGGTAACTCAAATTCTTAAAAATATTATATAATCTCCTGTGATTTTAATCATTCTTGATAAATAGTACGTTTAGTAACATCTGTAATTTTCTTAGAGGGATAATGAAGTCAGAAATATCAGTTTAATGAAGCGATACTTAACGTGAACGGTTTCATCAAAAGTTACGATCTCCGAGAAAAATGCGATATGCCTCGGTCATTCTATTCCACTTTATCTCCTAGGCAGATGGGATCAGCAATGACTAAATAAATATTAGCTGTCAGTTTGGCGATAACAAGAGAGGAAGAAGCAGAAATGTGTATGTGTTTCGCCAAGTATATTAACTTCTGAGTCAAATGATGATGGAGGTAAGGTAAAGAAGAAAAATGACTTGTTCTTCGGTTTTTCTTAATTCAGGTAGAGATTAGGTTGGGATATTTCTGGAGTTTATTGAATAACATCATCTACCAGGGACGTAATAAAACATCAAATTGTTCATAGGTTAAAGTTTGTTTATTAGTAGTGAACAAATCTCAAATCAACATAAATTTAGTATCATTTTATAATGTATGATTTTTTTTTTAATTCTAAATATTATTTAATGATATATAAAAATAAAATTAATGATAATTAAACACACTCATATATACATTTGTGTGAATATATATATATATATATATATATATATATATATATATATATATATATTCTGTTAATTAAAATTATGATAAGATTCTTGTGAACCTAGAATAAAAAATAAAGTAGAGTTTAACTTCTTTTTTAATTACATATTTAGAAATAATTCATAAAGAGATATGTCTCTATTTCTGAATAATTTCTAAACATTTTTCTCTGAAATTTAAAGTACAATGAATACATCGATTAAGTTACTTAAAAGAATTATTAACTTCTTACTCTTAAATCGAAATTAAAATCAAAAGAACTTTAACAATAAAATTCCTTTATATAGATGAAATTTTGAAGGATTTTGTGAATTTTCAATGTTACAAATTACTGTGCTCGAGCATTAAAGCAAATATACTGGACAATATAAGTAAAATGAATAAAACATCTATCAAATTGGATTCCTGTTTCTTCATTATTTCCAACGACTGGTACTTGGGTGACGAACCCTATGCCACAAGGCCAGAAACTGCTACTCATTTGTCGTTACCCAGCGGGCACCCGTGAACCAAGTCACGGAGACGAGTAGCGTTGCCCGCGCTTTACCACCACAAACCAGTTATAGGGTGGGCCACATTCATACATCATCACAGAAGAAAGGAGAGAGAAATACAGAGAGAGATCCATGCCCAAACCGGGATCCGAACCCTGGAGTCACAGCTCAGGAGTCAGAAAAACTAAACCACTCAGTCATTGGTCGGCTTCCTGTTACTTCATTAAACAACAAAAATATTTTGTTCAAATATTTTTAATAATTATAATGTATATTATTATTAAAATGATATTTGATAAAAATTTGTTTTCTAAGAGCTATTATAAAATACTACAAATTAAAAAAAATAATTTCACTCTCAAGACAGTTTTATCAATTTTATGTATAAAATTTGCATGTCAGATGCTTTTAGAAAAAATTGCCTAAATTTTCATTCGCTATTTTTTATATAAATAAGATGAACAAAAATGGTGTTAATTTGTTATTATTTTAAAGATATGTATATTATGCATAATATTCTTGTTAAAGTTTCAGCATTCATAGCTTATATATTTTTTTATAATTTTAAATCCTCACTCACATTATTAAGAGTATTGAAATGAAACTGATTTCTATGAACTCATATGTTTAAGAAAATATGCATTTAATATTAAATATTTCTAGGAAAATAGTTAGTTGTATGATACAGACTTTATTATTTTCAAAGAAGTTATTTTCAATCTATTCAAAACATACTCGGTGAGATTTTCACTTGACACAGCTAAAATACATGTTTCGGTAAACTCTAGTATTCATTTTCTTAAAATATTTTTATGTGTGTGTGTTGATAAACTTCTGCATTCATCAATTTGCTCCACGTCATGAATTTTGTTTGAAAGTATTTAATAATTACAAATAAATATTAAAACTTCAATCATATTGAAAATTTGTATAGTGTGTATGATTAACGTGAATTCCATTATTTAAAAACTTAGTTATGATATTAAAATATGAAGAAATAACCAATTTTATTATTGCCTTTAAGAATATTTTGTAAGTTCATAGTATTTAAATTGGCAGTTTTAAAATTTTATGTCTCTAGTTACCTTATGAAATTTTAGTAACAATAACAAATCATCCATATTAGAGAATTACACCTAGACTCCATTAAAGGGTTATCGGACTTAATTAATAAAGTGGGTGACCCGAGCAACTGGAACTAGGAAACATTGGGTTTGGAGTTAATGGTACAAAATGCTGATAAAAGCAGAGGTGCCCAATGACATACAAACCCAATTCTAAGAAGAAGAACAATAACAAATATAAAATGCTTCCAATGTTTTAATTATAGAAATACATTATGTAGTTGAATTTATATATATATATATGTATATATATATATATATATATATATATATATATATATATATATATATATATATATATATATATATATATAAGAAAGACAAAGTTTCAAGAAACTGTAATATCAATACACATATTTTTAATAATGATAATAATAATGTCCTATTTTAATTTTAGTATTTGTTTGAACAATTTTTGAATCATATCCTTTTATAAGAAATTTCCTTAAGCATTAATATTAAGACATAAGTACTATTAGTTATTTTTTTTAAAAAGAAAAGCAAAGTATCATCTTGTTCGTATATCCATGCTTTTAATAGTTATATTTTGATATAAAATCGATGTATTTTGAAGGACTTAATCAAATTGTATGCTTCCACAATGCTCTGGTGTGAGTTATAAACTCATATTCAAAATTCAGCTGCTATATATTTACGAATTGTGCTAGATTGAATTTAGTGGTGTAATTAATAATAGTTTAAATATTTCCATAATTATTAAATGGCGAAATATGTATAAAAACATGCATAATAGTACGTATAGAGGTATATGATCTCATATCATACGATTAACATGGTACGTTCTACCCACAAAACAAGTTGCTTTTTGTTATGAATAAATTTTATAAGAATAAATATGTATGAGAATATTTTTATATTATTGTGCAAATTGTTTAGTAATTGTACACACAATGGTCTTTAAAATTAAGGAACAACACACACGTTTTTAAAACTTACCACAGAAATTTATACTAACAATAACATTCGCAGTTTATACAAACAATGAAAATGAACATATGTAAATTTATGCAAAAATGCTAGCTTCCCCCTCTTATAGAAAATAACAGGTATATTGAAATATCAGGATTTCGTTCAATTACGTCTGTAACTTTTGTTAGCAGATTCGTTGACAATAATCAATGGGATCTCACAATATTTGAGAGAAGCCGTTTGCCCGATTTGTTTAGGTGTCGGGGTCAAATGGATGGAAATGGGGATGTTGCACTTAATGTGTCTCGTATTGTGGTCCACTCTCTTTAGAGTCAATATCAAAACAATGCTTCTGTGTCCAGAAGGCATGTTGAAGCCCAACCACGAGTTACCACACTCGCAGAAGGCCATTTTATAGCTCTTTCTCTTTTTATATTTCTCTATGCAAGACAACAAGTTGTACGTGTCTTCTACACCGGATAATACAGAAGGGTCCGATTATCTTGGGCAGAAGAACACGTTTCCTGAACCAGGCTGCGATGAACTACTGTACTTTCTATCGGCGAGTCCAGATTCACACGAGAGAGCGATTCAGGACTGATCTGGAGGGAACAAAGCAGTAATACCATTAATCTAACATTGTGGAAAGACAATGTTGGATTAATGGTATTACTGCTATTACTATGTGGTGGTGGAAAAATGATTCGGACAAGTATTTTACTTACTGATAACACTTACTTGCATGTGTTTTGTGATGGAGGTGTGGAACTATGACTGTTATGAGATATCTGGATGAGATCTTTGATCCATATTCAGGTGCAGTTGGTAATGATTTAATTCTGATGAATGATAACGCAGAACCACATCTAGCTGTAGCTGTTGAGGAATATTAAGGATTTGGTTTGGTGAGAATGGAATGACCAGTTCGATCTCCAGATTTGAGTCCCATAGAGTATTTGTGGAACTATCTTAGTAGAAAATTTTTTGCTTTGAATCCTCTTCCCAGGTCTGTAGGAGAGCTGAAAAACATCTTACTCAGTGTCTGGTGTTCGCTTCCCATTTCGGTACCGACATTTTTATTGACAGCATGGAAAGTCGATGCAGTCATTTCATTCAAGATAAGGGTGGGCGTACCTATTATTACAAATATTTTTGTTAAGCTTCTTTGACATCTTAATTCATAAAACTGTGAGTATTTTTTCCAAGAATGGCTTTTCTAACGAGGTTTCTTTTTTATTTAAAGCCATTTATGCATTTTTCTTATGTAAACTTCTATGCTGCCATCAGTACATAACTGTTTTGTGCCCATGTCATGCAAATTTGGCATTTCTACATTCTTTTATTTGCAAATTAGAGCCAAAAACCGGTTGTTCTTTAACGTTTGGAGGTCATGGTGTATTTTACTTGTTTATATTATTAAAAAAATTAGTACGTAAATAATATAGATATATATGTTAAGGTATATTTGTTATTATTGTTTACATACAAGATCCATTGAAATATAGACGATATAGGAAATTAATTGTAATCCTAAGTTATATAAAAGTAATCACAGAGCTTTATAAATAATGAATTTAGAAATGATTTAAAAAAAATAACTATCCTGACTATCTTATCTTACTTAAAATTTAACGATGCTTTTTATTTATTCTATATAAAAAATATGATATTTTCCCAAGAAACTAGTATTAACTAACCAAAAATTCAGTTTAAATTGCTACATTTTTCCTGGCACGGTTTATTTTTCCTTTTTGTCTACTGAAAACTACTTTTTCTCTTTACGAATTACCCCGCAGCAAATATTTTAAACATTAAAAGATTTTACGAGCCTATCTGATAAATAAGTAAATAGCCCTCGCCTTTACTTTGTCGAGTCACTGTTTTTATTTTATTTTGGACAAAATCCAATCTACTGCAACTTTTTCTCGCAGTTTGAAACTAAATGTTTGTTATGCAAATAAAAAAGGGGAATACATTAAAAAAATATTTAATAGATAACTTAGATATTTAAACTTCACTTTTATAAATTGTATAAATCTTTGTTTTAAATTTAACTGGTAGTCAATTCAGAAAGGACTGATAATTTTCCTTAATTTAGTAAATATAAATAAATAAATGGTATTATAATTGCTTTTAAATTAATAAAATTAAATTTATATTTCTTAAAATTATTTTTAATAAAATTTCAAATTTACAAAACATGTCATAAATTTAACAAAAGATATCAATTATGTTGATAAATAATAAATTTTAACTTTTTTCCTGCTTTCAGAGTTTAACGCATATTTATTAACTTTTTGGTCTTTTTCTACATAATGCAGACTAGCGTAGATAATATTTTTCCGAATTATTTTTATAGAAAATATATCAAATATGATATTTTCTTTATATTTTAATAATTTGCGTAAATTATAAAAAAATACAAAAAGATCATCAAAAAATAGCTGTTCAAACTTTTTTTTAAAAAAAGTAAGTGTTTAGTAAATGTAAAGTAATCAATAATGTTAAATGTAATGTAAATAATATCACATTACAACTATAAGGAGAACGTTAAAAAAGTTTTTTCATTGATCTTGAAAAAATTTTTTTTTCTGATATTTATTTTGTAACTTAATATATTCAACATTAATTTGTGTTCCGTAGATAAAATTACATAAGAATATAATGTAAGTTAAAAATAAGAATAACAGTTTCTGCAATTAAAAAGTCAACTTGTGATATGAAATGAGAATTCTTAAGTTTTAGTCATTTTATTTTGCTATAATCTTTCAGACTGCTACATATTTGATGTTAATTTACTTAAAGTTATGACTACATGATTAAATTTTATAAAGATCATTGTTTGATCTTCTTATTGGTCTACAATTATTTTTTGCTCACAACCACGGTATACAGCTAGAAATGATTTCATAACACCAGAGATATCCTGACTACAAAGTGAAATCGATTTGAACAAGTGAAAGATAATACTTAAATTCAATAAAACAATTAGTATGAAATAAGGGATAAGGTTTAAAAATAAAGTTAAATTTAATCTACATTGTTATGTAATTATATATGGTGTTTTAATTTTTATCTTAATGTCATCTTTATGCAGTGCATTCAAAATGAGAAATATGATGAAATAAGAGTACATATTGTTTGATCTAGCACTTTATAAGAACACAGCTAGAAATCACACATTTGATGTGCATTTTATTCAATGTTAAAATATATGTATTTAAATCTGATTTCATCTAAGTGTATCTTTTTAATCCTGTATAAATTTATAATAATAAATGCTAATAATTTGTAATAATAATTTTATTCACCTTTTATACATTTTGTAGCTAATTGTAAAATATTATAAATTTTATTAATACTAATTTTTATACATAAATGCAAGTTATTTGATTGTTATTATGTTGACACATCAATAATTAAAATATGGTAATCAACTATTGAACGGAACAATTAAATTATGATGAGATTGTACTTAAATGTAGAACCCTTTCAAAGAAATGAAAAAATATTGAATTCCATTTTCTATTTCAGTTTACTTTGTGAACGCTGCTCCTAAATGCAATGATGCAGATCTCAGAGCTTGTATGCGAGAACTGAAGGCGCTCACAAACAATCCAGATTTAGCATTTGCTCAGACAGAAAGTGAATTGACACAAACTTGTCGGTATGCTGATTTATTTAAATTTGTAATTTTTATATCTAAATAATTATTTTTTTAAAAAATTTCTTTATATTTAACATGCCAATATTACAATGTGTGTCATTTGTGTATACCTAACGGTTGATGTTTCGATTTCTTATAGAGCCAGATTGAATGTTGTTATCAACTTATGAGTAACACTGATGTTTTTCGTATTTTATGGATGTTTGATTATATAATTATTTTAACATAAATATCAGTCATATTTCAGCTGTATATATACCAATACGTATCATATGTTGAAAAATACAGTTTACATTTTCTTTTTAACATTGTATGGGGTAGGATACACTACTCTGGTCGCTATCAGATTGAATCATTTCTTTTACATTTATAATTTTAATGTTTCGCAAAGTGATGCGATTAGTTGAAAATAGTAAAGGCTCGTTTTCATTAACTCGTTACTAACTGTGTTATAGAGTTTATACTTAAAAGCCATTCTTACCTTCATTTAATTGATGAAAAATTAGGAAAATTAATCAGATATTTCTTGTTTTTCTTTTCTTTTTAAAGCTGCATTTTTAAAAATACATTTTCCTTTTTTTCTTATTGCTGTTCTTTTACTCAAAAAAATATCTTATCCTCGTAAACCATTCACCTATTTGTTTAGCAAACCGTTTCAGCATTACGTTACACTTATCTTGATTTCTAAAAGTTTTTTTCATTGTCATTCACTACTTTTTTAATAACTTAATCATGTGATACTTCTTATGTGTAACATACATTCCAAGTCCAGACTCAAAAAATTCTGAAATCAAACTTTTAGCAATACTGTTTTTTCCTTTGTTGTTGTCGATGCTTCTAAATGAATAATTTATGTTCATTCAAATCCTCAATTAAATGTTCTTGGATTTCTCCAGTTATGGTTGTTTAAAGCAAGCATGACAAAATGACCTTGACATAGGTTTTCTGCAAAACCATTCGAAGCTTACATTGAACAAATCAATCTGTCGATAAAATCAAGTTCATAAAGCTATTCCACGCCATGATTATTTTTCTGAAAATACTTTATTCTATTTTCACTCGAAGAAATTGCTTACATTGTGATGCATGGGTTATAAGATGGGAGTTGTATTAGGCGGGATTACTTCCACTTAAACTATTTAAAAAACTACTACATTTAATCTTTAGCTATTTAGTTAGTTATCTGTTAGTCGAAAGACTTCAGATCTTCTGAAGTGACTCATCTGAATTTCTCAACCATAAAGTTAAAAATATATAAATATATATATCAGCTCATAAAATAATAAGTGCAAATAAAGGAAGCATGAATCGGTGATCTCAAAAAGAAATTTTCATAACTTTTATTCGTAAATGTGTATTAAACATAATATGTCGTATGGGAGCATGTTAGTTTTTCGTAGAATAGTGATTGTTCTTAAATTATAGGTTCGTTAAAATGAATGTCAATTGCATAATCTTTTATCCTTTAAAACATGTATAGTATTATCAAGAAATTATTATTATAAATTTCCCTGCTTCAGGAAATCATTTATTTGAGACGGCATGTACTGTTGAATATACGGAAAACATCAGAATTTTAAATTATTATTTTAAAACTTAAATTCTTTATAAGTTGTCATTATAATGACGTAAGATAACAACAATAGATTAGTAAATACTTTAAACTGTTTTGAGAATGAAGTGAGATTGGAAATGAAATAGGTATTTTACTATTCGTTATATGGAGACAATTTTTAAAATTATCACTGGTTCAAATGATTTGAAAAATAGAATATCATATAAGTCAGGGGTGCACAACCTTTTCAGAATGAAGGGCCAAAATATGAAAAAAGATCATGTCGAGGGCCAAAGCAGTACGTAAATGTTAAAACATGTTATAAACGTGAAAACACTGTTTTTTTGTGGTAATACGCATGAATTGTATAATTGTTAATTTACTTATTTACTCATGCAAACATTATACAATAAAGTAATAAAACACAAACATTATAGATATGCTTAAAATACTTTATTTCCAGAAAAAAACTTTAAATTGAATAACAGGAGAAAACTTTTTGGTAATTATACAAAGAACACAATTTAATGTTTTGAAAAAAATTATTAAAAATTAATGTGATGGCTATGACTGAATATTTGAAGTTATTGATTTTAAGGTGGAGCTTAAGATTCGTTGTGGCAATACTATAACAGAAGAAAGGTTTTCATCTGCTATCCTATTTCTTATTTTTGATTTGTTTAAATTCATTAAAGAAAAAGTTTGCTCACAAATGTAAAATATTTATTCTGATGTAAAATCGTTTTCTATCAGATTTTTTCTTTTGTTTATTTGAAAGAGTCTCATTCTTTTTAAATTAGTCTTATTTTATTAACAACATTCGCGGGCCAACTTTAAAGGCTACGCGGGCCAATTTTCACCCGCGGGCCATAGGTTGTGCATCCCTGATATAAGTGAATTTAAAATATGAAATAATGTAAATTAAACTTTTTCAGTTTAAAATAAGTATAGTTATATTAATTTTTCTACTGTGTTATCTAAATTAAAGAAAATATATTAATAAATGATTTCTGTTTAAGAGATTAATAGCAAAACTAATTGCAAATTATATTATTCTTTTATAATACAATATTTTTAAATTTCTATAAACCACCTTAAGTAACTCAAATTTAATTTCACTAAAGCACACTAAAATGACTTTTAAATACGAGAGTTGTGAATTGCTTGTCCTGTAGGGCATCCAATTATTCAAGAAAAATATCTATGAAACATAGTCCTTCCATTTGTTACAACTATGAAAATAATCTGATTAATTTCTGAAAAGTGAAAAAGAATAATTAAACTAGTTTTTTTTTAAAATTTCAATTGAAAAGTTTAGTTAGGAAATAATACAGTTAATACATTTAGAAATTATTTTTTTAACACAAATCTAACTTTTTTCATAGAATCGTAATTTGGTAAAAAGAGGTTCAACTTAAGTTACAATTTAGGAATTTACAAAATATCATATGTCATGATAAAAGTTATTGTCACCAAACAATGCTAAGAATATTGTTAGGTATAGTTTAATGTAATATGAAAAAACATATTAAGCTATTATTCTTCATCTATTTCATTATTGGAGAACTAAGTATACTCATAAGTAAATTTAATTATTTTCATAAAGAAGTCATTAGTCATCATCATGAGTGACATTTAAGCCAAAATCATTAACCCTTCATTCTTGCTCACTAAAACAGCTAATTATGGTTATGGGTTAATAAATTATTCAGTCATAATGAGGCCATTACATTTTTAATACAATGTAATTTAAAGTGAAAAAAATGACGTTATTTATTTTCACACTTTTTAATTTTTTATTAACAGAGATCAGTTACGGCGCTTCTTTCGAAATTTCGTTTCAGAAAAACCTTCAAGCAACATATTTCTCTTTCATAAATTAATAGTTATTAACGGGCATGTAAATAAGCAATTTTTATATACATTTTCATCCAAGTTTCTTAAATTTAGATTTCTTTGCTTTGGAAATTAACTGGAAGCTTGAAAACCATGTGCAATATATCAGAATAGCTAATATAATTTTTGAGGAGTTGTTTTTTAACGCTTATTAAAACTGCCACTGCTTTTTTCTTCAAACTTAATAAATAATAGTAAAATCAGGTAATTCATGTATAAGAGTTTTTTTAGTTTAATAAATGTTTATCAATAAGAGTATTTTTACAAGTTTTATAATATGTTTAACACTTAATTATATATATATATATATATATATATATATATATATATATATATATATATATATATATATATATATATCAAGAAACTACATTAATAATAAAATAAGTAGCACACTTTATAAAATAACAGTCATTTTATGTGAAAAAATAAAATTTAAAACTAAATGTCTTATCTACATGCATAAAAAGCATTTCTTGTATAAATAAAAAGCAAAATTAAAGATTATAACATTTTTATGTATTCATTTCATTTTAAAAGATTAAGTAATGTATTAAGTATCATTTTACTGTCAATGAACATTTTTTAAAATTGTATAGGAAAACAAAACTTATTTTTTCCCTTTATTATAAAACAAATTCATAAAATAATTATATTAATTTTCTACAACTAGGCAAAATTAAGTAAAATAGAGTATTTTCTACTAAACATAATTTATTATAAAAATTAGTTTTTCTAAATGAATATAATATTTAGTTTATTTCTCATGCGTATAAATTCTGAAATAAATCACGAATTAGTTATAAAAATATTATTAAGAAACCTGAAAAGTAAAATAATATATTTTCAATGCATACTAATTTTATTTAATTTCAATAATCTTTACAGAAAATCTCTATATTTTCTGTAAAGAATTTAAAAGTGTTATTACATTCTGTTTTCTTCAGACTTATATTTACCATAACTAAAAATGCATCGATCTTATTAAATTATGTATGTTACAATCTTAGAAACAAAATATTTATGTATTTTATAAATTATTACATTGTTTAAAGTATCATCTTTATTCAGTTTTCATATTAATCAGAATCAAAATATAAATTTCCTTCCAAAAAGTGCATTACATTTTTAAGAATTTGAAACATTGCAATATTATATTTAAATGTATTCTTAAATTCGTTATTATTTGTCTTTAATTTAGTAAATAAAAACCTGTTGATTTTTTTGGAATAGAGCATTGTAATTTTGTAATTTTAAGAAATATAAAAATAAAAGCTTTAATTTTTTTACTGAAATCCAAATTTCTTAGCTGCATTGAGAAAAACGTAATTGAAACCTGTATTAATGCTATATATTCTTTTATAACTGAACTTTTAATTATATAAATGCAACGCAATATCATCATAATAAATAATTTAGATTTAAGTGTGTATATTGGTTTCTTAAACAGACATCTACAAGATGCCATGCAATGTGTTAATAACTTCACAAGCCGATGTTTCGACATCATGCAAAGAGACATGTATAAACAGCTGACAGGTGGAGCCCAAAGTCTGTTATCAGATTTGTGCACAGAAGACTCAGGGTTTCGAAAGGGTATGTTCACATTTCAGATTAAATTAATATTATTATCATTATAACAATAATATATTTGAGAAAATTGAGTACTGTATTGTTTAACCAAATGTTTCTAGCTCGAATATTTAATATTAAATTTACTCTTAAGCCACAATTAAGTATTGATTACACTGATATAAATAGTAGAGTGTATTTATTAAGAATTATTTGTCAATTTTAATGCAAAGTAGAATATTGCACAACTTTAATAAGCCTAAAATTTTGTAATACTTTTATTAACATTCTTTCACCCAAATTTCTTTCTATTTTCACCTGGGATTTATCCTTCAGCACAAACTAGAAAACTACACTTGTTAGGTTACCATAATTTTTTATAGTGAGTGGTTGTCTTCATATATTTTATGGTTTAAATTAAAATATTGGCTTTCGTCTATTCTAAATTTTCATTTTTGCAAACTAGAGTTTGAGGATGATTTTATTTGAAAATAAAACCTATATTTTTTTGAAAAATTATGAAATTTTAATATTTTAGAGAATATTTTTCACAGTTACCACTAGCTGGTTTTTGTAAATGATATAGAATACTATATACAAATGATTCATCTTAAAATGTTGTGGAGATTATTTGTTTTCTGAGTGATTTTTATATAATCTGCACATGAAAAAGAATATAATAATAGAAAAGCTCAAATAAAAAGGTGAAACATTTTATAAATATAATAGTTACATTTTCACTCTGTTCATAGATATAACATTGCAAATGTAGTCTAAAAAAGGGATAAATGCCGGTGTATACTCACGTACATGAAATATTGTTATACTTTTGTTGTATCACTTTCATTACAAGACAAATTCTAAATATCTGAATTTCAAATATTGGTAATTTAATACCAGATGTAATTATTAAAAGTTTGAAATTAAAGTTAATAACAGTTATATGTGACTTTATTATAATATTTTTCACTTATTGGTCATATTTGTTTGAATTTCTTGGATAATTTCAAGAAAAAGACAAATGTTGAATTTTATAACATCATAAATTCATGAAAATATCTAACAATTAATATCTTTCAAATGAAGTTCATTATTTTTGCGAAGAGATAATTTACATAAATGATATCAAATTTTCTAAATTTTATATTTGTCTCTTAGCTTACATAAAATATGATAAATTAATATTTTAATTTATCAGGTTACTTTTGGAGGGATATTTTGCTTTGTCTTCATAAATGAATTAAATTATGTTGTTAAAATCATCATCTTATAATCAGAACCATATAATAACTTTGGTAATTTTCTTTAACTTTTTGTTATTTGCTTACATACCACGTTACTCTGTTACTTTTTAGTGATTTAATAGTAATTAGATATTTTATTTTTTATTTTTAAAGCTCAAACGCACAGGTAATAAATATTTGAAATGATTGCGTTGATATCTCCATTGAGTATTTAAAATATTGAAATGATTGCGTTGTCTACAAGAAATATAGAGCTTACAAATGTGTTATTTATAAAAATGCTCGAATAAATTACACTTCTTTCCTGAAAGAAAAATAAATGCTTCTAGAATTTAAATTTAAAAATATATTTATATTATCTTTTTATATTATCTATATTATTATTTTTAAATTATCGACATTATTCTTTCATATCGCAGGGATTTTGATGCAATGCATAATACTAATAATGTATTTTAAGTTTAAGTACATTTTTAATCAGTTAATATAATTTATTTTGATTTCAGTTTGGCTTATTCTGGATATGAGACTAGAGAGTAAATGTATTTTCGAAAAGTTAGCTTTTCATTAAGGAATGAAATTGATTCTTCTGAATTCTATATCAATCAGTTTCCCTCGTAGTCTTATTTTGTCTTGGTATTTGCATTCAAACTGCAGATCATTTCTCATACTTTATGCAATTGATAGTTTATCAATAGAATACTTTTCAAAAAGCGGTATCGCTGTTATTTTGAATTCATTAGTGACTTCATTTCTTTGTAAGCTTCGAATCTATTTCTGAAAGTCTTTCATGAAATATTTCGTAATTTAATTTTTATTTCTTAGAAATTTAATGTGTTTTAATTATCATTAAAAAAGAGTGCTTGTAAATAAAATCTCTATTTTTAAAACTTGATTTCAAAACTGAGTTTCAATGGTTTTTGAAGATATCTTCTTTAGTAGAACATTCAGGACAGCGTTTCAACGCCACTTACAAATATTTTATGTCATTCAAAAAGAATTTTAAATTAAATCTGATGGCACGAGGAATCTATACGTATTTAAGATTTATTTTGCATTACTACTGAAAAAGAGTTTACATTATTCTTGACAGTGGAATTGTGTTTGTGATATATAATTGATAACTTATGTGAGTTAATTAATGAAAACTTATGATAATTAGTATTAAATTATAGCTTTTATTTCACTGAAATTCTTGCTGGAGATAAATTCAATAACATAATCTTTTCTAATATTTTTGTCGCTTAATTTCATTTAATTTTTTTTAAATTTAAGGAATTAAAATTAATCTTATTAAAATTTTTTGGTGAAATGTTTTTGAAATTCGAATAATGAACAATTACATTAATCCTAAATTGATGAATATTTGGAGCAAATTAAATTCAAGTTATTAATTTTTAAAGCACTTATAACTTATAAATAACTTTGAGCGTATGTGTTTTGCATACACTATATACTTATATTTGTAGGCAAATTTTAATGTATATAAGGATATAAAATGTGTTATAAAATTAGATTAAAAGACTCGCAAATTATAACTATTATAATATTACACTAGACTAAGTGAATAATTTTGAAACAATCAACGAAGCCAAGATTCAACCATTATTTTGAATAATTTATTAAATGAAAAATAACTAAGTAAATTTTACTCAATACACGGTATTTTAAAGTTTTGATGTTGCATAAAAGAAGTTATTATTGACGTCACTTTTTTATTAAAATTGACAATGCCATGTAAAAGAACATTAGAAGACATAGGAGCTCATACAATTTAGCCCTATAATGTTTCGGAAATAAGAAAATGATATCAATAAAACCCTTTAGTGTTTTGAAACAATTGTTCACAATGCCCGCAGTGATTTTTATGCAAAATACAAAAGTTTCAAGAGGAAGGGAAAACTAACAGCTTGTGATGATAAAGAAATTGCTTAGTTAACTGAGAAACAGAAATTGTTTATTCTTAAAATATATTGCAACCAGCAAGTGATACAGTCACATATGCAAGAGTGTGACATACAGGTATCAAATTCAGTTATTACTCTCTGAAAATTAATAAGAAACCAAAGCTCTTAAAACATTATAATAAAAATAAGAAACGGGGTTTTAATCTGGAATTCTACATCAAAAAATATTATCTTTTTCCGATGAAAAGCTTCAGTTCATATCAATGGAGTGATTCATGAAAGAGATCTCCTAATTTCCTATGAAGTATATGAGTTGTAGCTTTATGATGCTGAAAGGAACATTTGATTTGTATATGAAAAGAAACATAATCTGCTAAGAGTTTCTAAAAATATATTGTAATTGTGATTAAAAACATTTTAGGAAAACTTGCTTCAAAAAAAATTATAAAAGTTTAAACCTGGCCAAACTGTGTTTTAAAGCTTAATTCCATCATGGAAAAATTATGTTCTCTTATCTCGTAAAATTTTCAAGCACCACTGATATTATTTTGTATACAAATTAAAAGTAAGTGTCATGGATAAAAATGACAAAATTTCCAACTCATTGCTCGAAATTTGATTCACCAAAGTTATTCAAATGAATTATCAACGTTCTTATATATTTTAAAAAGTTAATTTAACTCATGATCACAATTCTGTAAGTTTAACGTGTTATTGTTTAATTATAGGCAATCATTATCTTGTGTTAAAATCTCAATATTTTGCAATTTTCAGGAGTTTCTTTAGAAATATATGCCAGTTTTATTATTATTTATTAAAAAGCAAGAGTTTCATTAAATACATTTTTGATAAAGGCATTGATTTATTTAAATATGGTATTGTTTTTGATGACATTCATTCTATGCATGTATTCCTTAGAATTTTAAACAAATAAAATAGATTTAATATGTTATCATTCTTTCTTAAAATGGAATTTGTTCATAAATTACTTTTTGAGATTAATTCATATAAATTTAAAGATTGGAATATAGATTTAATTGGTGAGATAAATGTGAAGATTTTACTTATAAAATACAAACGTAAAATATTCTCCAAACAGAATAACACGACGTTTAGTAAGCCAATTTTAATAAGCATTGAACTCATATCAGATGTTATTATTTCAAATAATAACATTATTTAAACAAATTAAATGGTTCATATTTATTGAATTTTCTTCCATATAGTGGGATTTATTTGTAATTTTTTTCGGTATAGGGTGAAAATCCTTTCTGCATTGGATTTGTGTTATCAAAAACAAAAATTTGGTAGATTTTTCATAATAGAAACTATTGATACATAATTTTAAGTACGAATTTTAAGGAACATAAGTTTATCAACTTATTTAAAAAATGCTAAGGATATAACTACTAATAATTAATAGAATTGTGCGGGTAACTGAATGCAATAACAGTTTTAAAATGAAAATTGCATACATTCTTTAGTACTAATGGTTATTTTATTCTAGTAATAAAAGAAGTCAAAATACACTTTTTAGTTTTTAAATAATACAGAATCTCTATTTTAAAATTTTTTTGAAGTTCAAATTTATGAAAATTTATTAATAAAAAGGCTTATATAAAATATCTATTTGCGTTCATTTGTGTTAAATTTTCAAAGTTTCGAATAAAAGTTCATATCAGATTTTATTAAAATAAGAATATTTCAGAAAAGATATCTGATAATATTTAAAAATGTGTACTTGATGCATTAAAGTATCTTGAAATATAGATAAGTAACTGCAGTGAGTTTTTATTCCCTTAAATGCTTAAATGTGTACTCTCATCAATCATCGATGTAAAATGTACCTAAAATCCATCTGATATCTGAGTAAAATTTTCCTACATTCAGTGTTAAGTGACATTAAAAAGTTTAAAAACTTTTAGTCATGCAGAATTTAGAAAGAAAAAAGAGAAATTACATAAAACCTATCTCTTTAAATGAAGAATGAATTTTCTGATAAATTTCATTCATTGTGAATTCTGCATTTTCTACTCAAAGGTATAATTAATAATATTAATGTTATCACTATGATTTGAATTTTAAGCATTTTAAGTATATATATATATATATATATATATATATATATATATATATATATATATATATATATATATATATATATATATATATATATATATTATGAGATAAAGTTCAACTATCAAGATAAAATTTTATTTATTTTTGGTATAAATATTATGTTATGTACACTTTTTATTCCAATTTTAAAAAAATATATATTTACCTTATTTTCTTTAAATACTGAACCCATTTTAATATTAAAATAACTGAAGCTACATTTATTCAATATAGAATAGTTGATTTTAAATTTTCAGGTCAAATGGGGGCATTTTCTAAGAAGATGAAAATAATCAACTGAATTTGCTTATACCTGCTAATTCGAAATTATTTTCATAGGGCTTAAATAAAATTTAATTGATTCAAAGAACTTTTAATTTAAATTGAGAGAAAATCACTTACCAAAGCTGTAGAAAGTGGTCTATAAATATAGATACAATTTTATATTTCTTTATGTATAAATAAAGGGCCTTGTTAATTAAATGACTTATGATATTAATGTTTAATGAAAGTAAATATACTAATTAAAAATAGAATAAAAGCTTTTAACAAAAATATTGTAATATTTCAATTTATAAAATTTTCCTAACAGAGAAACTAGATTATTTTTTTCTGAGCATTTTTGTAACATTTAGCCATACACATGAAAATATTTCATCCATAAATTTACGGATAAAACTTAATAAAAACAAAATAATAAATATTGTGTAAAAGAATAGCATACATAAAGTGAAATGTAAATGATAATGGAAAAGAAAACTAATTGCAGAAGTATTTTATAAAAAATATATAATAAATTTTAGAAAATCTTCAAAACTGATATTTTTTATGAATATTTCTGACCAAGAAACGTTGTCAGTAAATTTAGTATTATCATTTGCTTATATTTTTATTTTAAATCGATGACATACACAACAAATATTCCCCATATTTAATCGTTTTAATATACTTGATGGGGACTTGTAATACTTTACTTATCATCAAACAATAAAACGCTTATCAGGGCATATAAGCGTGATTCTTAATTAATGGTGATAAAAATTAAAATGTGTTGTATATAATGTGTATTATAGGAGTGTAACACTAAATTTAATATGAAGATTGCTGATTTTATAAAATTTTTTCAAACAACAAAATCTTTTCAAAATATTTGTTTTGCAAAAGAAAGACATTTAAGCGTATTTTCCCATTTTATATTAATTATTGCTCACAGACAGTTTCTAATCATGCTTTTCTTACACTATGCTTTTTTCTCATATATATATATATATATATATATATATATATATATATATATATATATATATATATATATATATATATATATATATATATATATATATATATATATATATATATAAGTTATGTGCGAAAGTTCCTCAACCCAAATGAAAATTGATTTAAGAACTGAAATTTCTTAGTTTCATGAAATATGCTAAAATCTTATGAACAAATGTGTGTATGTGAAAATCAGATTTTCATTTATTTTAATGTTCCAAATTATCGATATAAAAAATCTCTTATATATTTGAATTTATGGCTGTAATGATGAGATTAAGTGTATGTGTATACCTTGCTTTCTTAAAAGAATATTCAATTATTTATAGTTTCATAGCATAGGAATTCTTATCATCGAATTTCTATAGTAATTGTTATGTGAAATTTTGATAGTAAAATATTGTTTTAAAATATTCTTGTCAAGTATCTAATGTAAAATTGTTTTATAAAATATTTAAAGGATATCAAATGTGGTATAACAATCTATAAATGATAAATTAATTTTACTCAATATTAGCTTCAGAAAAATTTATTTAATGTGTCTCGTTATTAGTTAAATGATATTCAAATTATATGCATTTTCCTTTTCATGTTTAATATGATAATTAAATACATCATAAGACTGGTTTCTTTCAAATTATTTCTCATAATAGTGCATTAACTTTAAAAACGGATTATTTAATTGCTGAAATACCAAATTTTGTGATTGTTGTGAAATGACCGAATTTTAAACTTAAATAGTTGCTCTTACTTTCTTTTTAGCAATTCAAACATTTGATTTTCTTTTTCATTGCGGATAATTGTTTCGTTTTTTATTTTATTGAGTTTTCACGGCTTGGTCTAATTGACTCTAGTGTACTGGAAAATTCCATAAAATAATAAACTATATCAAATAAAGTAAAATCTATGGGCGATAATTAGTAGCATCTCTGTAATTCAAAAATAATTGTAATGTTAATTGTAATTGTTTCATCTATCGAAAAATTATATTTTTTTCATCGCATTTACCTCAATGTTCTATGACCTTTTAAGTGTATATTATTTTCCATTAATTTAAAAGATAAATCATCTCAAAGAAATATAACGCAAACCAGTATTTAGTATATATGGTATTTTTTATCTTTGCTTTGCACTTGTTAAGCATTGAAACTCATGAATATATATTGATATAATTCAAAGGGAAATATGAGCATTTATAAGTAAGGATAGATTATTTACATTTTACTTAATTTAGACTATTGTCAGCGACAGATATGTTAAATCTTGAAACAGTTTTATCTTTAATAATATTTTTATAGTAGTATACAAAAAGGAGAGATTTATTATTTTATGAAAGAGATTTCGATGATTGCTTACTTAGAAGACTAGAAAACCAAACATTGACAACAATACGTTTTTATTAAATTTTACTAAATCAAATAAGATTTCTTAACTTTTGTATAATAAGTTCACGAATATGTAAGAAATTGATAAACAAATTTGACTTTGTATTATAAGTAATCTGCATTAAATGTTTATTCAGCATTCTTAAATTGAACGAATTTTAACAAAAGCTTTTAATTGTTCCTGAATAAAATTATTTTACTTTTTATTTCTGTCGTTATACATGATTCTTTTTAATTTAACAACTTCAAACTTCAATTCACAGATTTTTATTTTCATTCTCTTTGTCATAAACATATATTCTCTTTCTTGAAATAATACCATTTTTCTCTTATATTTTAATTGTTACTCATTATTGCCTTAGTGGAAAAAAGTATTACATTCCTAAATAACAATTTCTGGAAGAAAACTCTTTCCTGATTCTTTAACATATATAATTAAGTTTCAGGAAATAAAGTTAATGAATTTATCCTTATGAAACAAATAATATTAGTTCATTCATAATAATGAATAATGCTATTTTATTCGATTAAGCTTATTTTTGTATTCAAGTAATGGATTTTGCAGCAAAGGAATTTTGTTTTTAGCATTGGGAATTTAAATTCTGTTTATTAAATTAATAAATGTATGAGGATAAATTTCTTGCATTTGATAATATTAGTTCACAGATTTGAAAATATTAATTTTGTTACATTATTTTAAACCGAAGAGAAACAATGTACATTGATTTTCATAATTGCAAATGAAGTTTAACATCAAAAGCATTTTTAATACGATGAATAATTTTAGTTTTATCATTTCGAGAAAAATATTTTCTGTAAATAAAAGATATCTTTTTAAATTATTTGAATGAAATATGAGTGCTCTTTTATAATATAAATAAAGGAATAAATATATTTAAATATTTACAGAGTGTGCTCATTTGCACACTACACTACTACATAATTTCAAAGGGAAAAATCATTATCCAATGATTTTTTTTTGTATTTTTTTAATCATTCAATACTATTCAGAGACAAATGAGGATTTCTTAACTTGTGTTAACCAAAAATATTTTTAAAAGGAACAATCTATACAAGAATTAAAATTTTAAGAAAAAATGTAGAATTTAAGTGATTACACTCAGGTTTCCTTGAATATTCATTTCATACTGTACTTGATAATTTGATAAACATCTATTAATTTAGAAAAATGGAGGCGGAAGAAAATTTGCAAAGCTTCTGAATACGAAAAAAATAACATTATGAAAGTGCTTTCAAAATTAAAATTTGTCATCTAGCCATCGTTTTACCTTATCAATGTGAAATTAGTTTGAGCTAATTATAGATTTTTTTCACTTTAATGATCTCAAAATCACGTTGCTGTCTTAGTCCATATAATATCATTTCATACAATAGTTATTATTATTTATTCATATAATTTAAAAAATGTGTATCTTTAATCAATTATGAAATATGAAGAGAAAAAAATTAATATTTTAAATGTGTGTCTAATTACGTTATCCAGCAATGTTTATTGAACTCTACAACCACTTTTTAGAAATATACTTTTCAACACAACCCTTTTTGTGAAATATGATATGTTATATATTTAATAAATTACATAATATTAGTTAACATTTTTTAATGGAAGCACAAATATTTCATATTAGTTAATATGGTTTTTCATAGCCAAAATATTTTTAAATTGTCAAAGATATTAATGATATTTACAATCCTTATGTACTATAAAAATGTTTGTGAGGAATTATTTCCTATTACTATTTACTTATACTCCTAAATAACTATCATGTGCAAGAAAATAACAACGAAATAAAAAGTTTAGAGTATAGTTTTGTATTCAATAATTTTGGGGCAATTAAATAACTTTAATCATATCATACATAAACTAATTCTCATTTCCATTTATGTAGTTATATTGATTACTTTGAAATTAAAAATATTTTACAGTTAAATATAGAAATGTTAGCAGTGAATGCAATATAAGATATTTTCACAATATATTTGTACGCAAATAGATATACTTGTGAATGAATTTAGTTTTAAAATATAAATTAAAGAACAAAAGATTATAAATATCAGATAAAGCAATTTTATTTAATTAGTAACATGAATGATTATTTGCTAACAATTAATATGTTCTTAAATTCTAGGTATTAGAAACCACATTTTCCATTAAAAGCGCCTTCTTCCATTACATGTTTACTGTTCAGAATGCATAGAAATTTTAAATTTTTACTTTTATAATCTCCTTTTACAGAAAATAAAATAAGCTAAGGGACTTTGTTTTGTAAAAATTAAAAGTTAAAATCATTCGTTGAGAAAGTTCTAAAAGTAGTTTCCTAAGTGTGCTTTAGTGTATTTGCTGGGATCTTATCTATTTAGGGCAAAACAAAATAACTTAAAAGCATTCTCGTACTTCCGGAAAATTAATTAACGAAATATGTTTACTTCACATTGTTCGAGAAAATCCTAGTTAGTTATTCAGATTTTTTTCCTTCTTTAAGTACCAGTCTTTAATAGATGCAAAAATAAAGTCAAGAATCTTTATATCAATTTTAGTAAATTATTTTAAATGTATCATTAAGTTATATTGATGTAAGGAAATTTTTATTTAATTTATTAAACTAGCAGATTATGCTCAAATTCATTAATATTATTTTTCTCAAGTTTCCATTCAGCATTACACGTTGAATTCTTAAAAGCTGCAGAATTCTATATTTTATTTATAGTAAATCTGTACTGCTTTCTGGGAAGAAGTTTCATAACTATTTGCAGTATTTATGTTTGGCAAAGGAAAAAGTAGAAACTTTCCATCAATTCATTTATGCAAGAAGAATTCTCCTATAAATATGTATGCAAGAATTAGAGAAGCTTAATATTCATCTCTCAACATGCAGCAATGTCACTCGTTTCAAACAGATGTTTTACATTAAGCTAGTTCAAGGGAAAATAACTTCCTTTTTGGAAGTCCAAATAAATCTCTTCTTATCAATCACTTAAATATTAAATTAATAATATTGTAATAATTACCAAATAAAGCAATGATTTTTGAATTGTGAAATTATTATTTAAATAGTAAATTTATTTTTCTCATAAAATTGAATATGCTCCAAGAAACTACAAAGTATAAACAAAAATATATAACTCAAGAAAGTTTAAATTTAATTGAATAACTGCGTAGCACGCTTAATAAGACACGTTGACTTCTCAACAATAGGTGTCCCTTTTCTATTACAACTGAATCAAAAATGGAGTCAATTAATGATTTTTTGAAAACTCACCAAAGTTTTGGTGTCATGATTAGTTTAAAAATATAGAATTCAAATTTTTGTTTTTATATTTTAAAGTATAAACAACAAATAAACAAGTAGAATAATAATAAGAAAATTATCATATTAATTAATAATAATAAATAACTATGAATAGCTCAATCAATTTTTCTTAAACAATAGAAATCTCAAGTGCTTTGTATGATAGCAGTCATGAAGTTTCCAGTATTTGTAATCAGAGTAAAGTCTTTAGATTATGTGAACTGGAAACTTTAATATGAAGAATATCTAAATCCAATATTTGCTTCATCCCCTCATTTAAAACGGACATGTTGAACTTATCATTTTCGTATATGAGTGAAAGTTATAAATAAAATAACTGTGGTTCTTTTGATAAAATTGTACATTATTAGTTTTACTTTAAGCTAATATAAATTTAGATTCTTTATATAGAAAAAGTTTTAATATCAACAGATAAAATATTCTTCTATTCATTATGAAAGTTTCTTTAATATGTCTTAAACGTAAGAAGAAAGGCATGGATTTAAATACGATAAAATTATTTTAAACATTAACATTAATTTTAACATTTTTCATTATTAATTTAAAATAATTAAAATTATTTTAAACCTTAATTTTAAACATTTAAATACAATAAAATAATTAAAAACACTGAAAAGTATAAATTTTTTTATTATATATACTGTTGCTTAATATATTTATAGATAGAAAGTATATTTAGATATTTTCATTTACATGCGATCCCAAATAACTTGATTTCTACGTAAGAGAACTTCATGTATCATTCACATAACAGAAAGTTTTGAGATCAAGTTTCCTTTTCTTTATAACAAAGTATTTCTGACATAACAATACAATTTTTATTTAGTGTGGAAAAATATTTATGCATTTATTTCAATTTCATATAAGTTTGCAACCTTTAATATCTTGATATCATTAACAAAATGTGTCTGAGTATGCGGTATTGTGAATAGCAACTTTCTTCAGATGAGCATTGAGTGTTTATTATGAAATCATATATATATATATATATATATATATATATATATATATATATATATATATATATATATATATATATATATATATATATATATATATATATATATATATATATATATATATATATATATATATATACAGATAACCCTCCTATAACACGGTATCTTATAACACGATTCGTAAATTGCGGGAAAATTCCTACAACACGTCATCCTATAACACGGTTTTGTTCCAATGCTAGAGCTTGTTATCGGTCGGCGGAAACATGTTCACTCCTTACTTCTTTTCTAGGTTAGCGGTGACTCTCCGCGTCTTTTCTTCCGTCTGGGCCCTCTTCAGTTGAAACAGAAAACATGCGTGAAACATCAGAAAACGAAATTGGTGCCATATTAAAAGTCGCTAAATCAATCGGAGGCAAAGGTTTTGTGGATATGGCTACTGAAGACATTCAAGAATTATTAGTGGAAGAAGAAGTTGACGAAGCGGATTTGATGGAAATGGCATCCCTGGATGCAAATCCAATAGATTTTGAGGACGCTAGCTCTGATGAAGATTGTGCAGTTAAGAATTTAACATTAAAAGAATTACAAGAAGGTTTATGCTTAGCGGAAAATCTCGAGTCATTTTTCTTGAAAACAGACCCTTCCACGGAAAGAAGTCGAAAATTCAAAAGGGTGCTGCAAAACTGTTTAACTCCATACCGCGAAATTTACAATGTCCTAGTAAGAACTAGTCAGCAAAGTTCGATTACAGATTTTTTTAAGAGGGAGAAACATACAAAAACTTTAAATAGAGAAAAAAGTTCTGAAAGTGAAGGCGATATCGTTCCACCCAAAAAACGTTCTCGGTTGATTGTACTGAGCAGTGACGACGAATAAATTCATTAAATTAGGGTTGCGTTAGATTAAAATATTTTTTCTTACTTTGTGTTGGATATACATTTATTATTTAATAAAAATTAAGTTGTTTATGTCGAATTAAAAAAATATTTGTTTTTAATAAGTTTTTGGAACGTAACCCCCTTTTTGTACTAGTTCTGGGTCTCATACAACACGATTTCACACAACACGGCATTTTCTAGGATCCGAACTACCGAGTTATAGGAGTGTTACTGGTATATATATATATATATATATATATATATATATATATATATATATATATATATATATATATATATATATATATATATATAGATAGATAGATAGATAGATAGATAGATAGATAGATAGATAGATATTAAAATTTTTGATTAAGTTTAATTTTAATATACGAAATTCCTTTACTGTTAATTTGAAATACTTAAATTGATTAACAGTATACAAATATATTTAATTTTTTGATTTTATGTTCTTTATCATCATTCTTAGATTTGATTAAGGAAATATTATATGTATCACTTTGTGGAAAAAATTGATTAGGTCCTTTTTGTATGTGTGAAATTCTGTAAAAATCAATTCTATTTTGCATTTTAAAAATCTGCCCTTTATTCGCTTAATATGGAACATTATATGTTATATTCAAGACGATTGTGAAATAGATGTTTTCAATAAAACATTAATCTGGAATGTGATCTAAGTTTATCAGAGAGGAAATATAAATTTCTAAGATTTCTTTACATTTTTAAGCATATTCATGCAGAATAAGCATCGAAAAATATACGACCTTAGACTCAGTAAATTACAATTTAACTACTTGAGAATTTGCATTAATAGTGATTTTATGCACCTTGGCGTACAATTTCTAAAGATAAAGATAGTCTCAATGCATTTCCTTGTGCTAACATAAAATTCAAAAGTGTACTTTAAACGGTAAGATTGTGTTCAAATAACAGGAATCTTATAGAGTCTTATCAGTATCGTAAGTTGTTTCTTGAAAAAGACAGAAAAATTCCTTTTATGTGTTTTATATTTCTGCTCACCTATCCTTCAACGTAAGAAAATTTTATATATAAATTTTATTTTATTGCCTTTGAATATGACTAATTTTTATATGCATTTTAAGTACCATTTTAAATTTCATGGATATTAATTTTTTAACTTTATTTTCCTGTTTGTGTTTTCGTAATGCGGGCATGTGTTTTAAAATGAAGTTTTGTATCAAATTTAAAAATAAATTTTCCAAATTAACTTTAAATTTGGATAAAACAATTTAAATGCACATTTACATTGAAAAATATATGTATCACCTAACTATTACAATATATTATTTTTCGTCGAATTTTTTATTAATTAATTTATTTTATTTTCATCATTTTTGAAATTTAGCCGAGTTAAAGTTGATGAAATTAGTGAAAATTATTTTATGTAAAACATTTAAAGGAAACAGTAACGTATATAAGAAAACTGTTTTAAAGAATATAAAAATTTATTCAATTAATAATTCATTATTAATATTAGTGTTGTAAAAAATTCGTGGCCATATATATCAGTATAATATTATTTATATAAGGTTACAAATATTATAAAATTTAGAAGAGTTGTGCATCAGCATTCTCATGTATGTAGATTAAAATCAGAAAATATTGTGGAAATATCTCACCATAATGCAGAAACTTAGTATATTTTTGTGTAAAACTTTAAAATTATATCCATTTAATTTTAGGATTTAAGAAGTACTATTCTTTCTCAATTTCTTGATGGGAAATACTATTTGACATCCGCAAGATGTTTTTAAAATTACATGATCAAATTGAAACACGTTCTCAAACACAAACCTGTTTCGAGAGAAATAATATATTTATAAAAAATATTGTATTTCTATTATTCATCTCAATGTAATGTTCAGGTTTTTAAATTGTCTTTTTATTTATGATGCGTTAGTTTAAACAGATTTGCATTGGGCATACTTATTAATTATCAAAATTTGCTAAGAAATTTCACATATATTTTAAAATTTAAATTCATATTTAAAATAATGAAATCAATATGGAAAGAGAGAGAAATAAAGTATTTTGAAAAATATTTTTACGAAAATATTAAGTGCTTACCACATAACAACCTCGCTGAAATTCTTGGTTGAAAAAATTCGTTATGGTGCAAAATTTATGAAATTTACATTGTAATATGATATTTACATCACATTTATTTTTCGTGAATAATTTAACACCAATGAAGACATTAGTTAAAGTATCAACTCTAATAAAATTACTATATGATAAAAATTATCTTTTATATTATTAGAATTGAAATTCATTTTTTAAGTAAAATTTTCATTTAGTTTATACATTAATCATGTATTAATTAAAAATGAAATATTTCATAGTAATTTATTAAATAACTCATCTTGCGTTTTGAGAGAATTTTATATTGTTCAAAATGTAAAATTATATGTAAATTTAAAGTATTCTATAATCTAGAAAAATATGTTTAATGACTGTCTAAGCTTTTCTTCAGTTAATTCATATAAAGATGTTTATAATAATATAATGTTAATAAAAAATATCTGACAATAATACAATGGGTAAAATAAAAATAATGAAATTTCATTTTATCCTTTATATATAATTTTCAGATATTTTATTATATTCTTGCACATAATTTTAGTACATTTTTAAAAATTTGATTATTTTACTTATAATAATTTGCTGAATCTCCAAAATTTTCTGATGAAAAACTAGGTAATCTATTCAAATTGTTCTTTCCCAATCATAGATTTTAATAACGGCCACAGAAACTTAGTACTATAATTTGCAAAAGACATTAGGATAATAAGTGTTCCTTACAGTTGAAGGGCAGAAACTTAAAAAGATGAAATTACTGTCTAAAAACTATTTTAATTTGGAAAAGTGCACTTTCTTGCTATGCTCAAAAGCCTGATAACTTCAACTTTATTTTTATAGCTGGAATTTCTTGAAGTAATTCCTTGATGTCTAGAATATTACTATGGTAATGTAAAAGTAATTTATTTAATGAGCATTTATTTGAATTTTGTGAAACCATTGCCTTTTTCTGAAAGCATCGCATATTAAAATATATTTTGCAAAAATTACAATAATGCTTAATTAATTATTCTTATTTGCTACAAAATTGCTTAAAGCAATAATTTTTTACGAGAAAGATATTTCTTACGGATAGTATGCTTAACCAAATAAAATATGTCAAATTTTTAAGTAAATGTATGAAATGATATATCTATAATCATTTTCATATCGATTATACTTTAAATATATTTTTGGTATCGTTAAATTCATTTAGTATTTATTTGTATAAAAATTAAATTCTTTTATTTTTTAATAATAAATGTAATATGCTCACATTACGATATTCGCATCTACCTCATATCTTATTTATCTTACTTAGTACCATACTTACTTAGTACCATTATTGGAAAATAATATTAATCCAATAATGGTACTAAGTAAGATTTTTTTTATCAGCACAAATATCTTGATATTATAATACACATAAATGCCATTATTGTCAGATTTTAGTTTTTTTAAGACAAATCTAAATAATACAAAGATTTTTCTGCCGATAGTGAACCGGATATATCCAAAAAATTATTAAGGCAATTAATATTGATTTTTATGCCTTATATAGCAACGCAAAAGTGGTTTGAATATAATTAATAATTTTAGAAGTAAAATATTTGAATGTCAAAGAGAATAAATAGAACTAAGACCATATATTTGTAAATTTAGAAAATAATAGCTATGTTAAGGTGATAAAAAATAAATATTTATGACAATAGATTTAGGAATTTTAAAAGTTTTTACTTATAATATAGAAATTTGAACTAAATTTAACTAAATTATTTAATCACTTTTATATCTCTTTTAGTAATGTTTCAATTTTGTTTAAAAGTTGTTAGTTTTATTAGATTTAGGATTTTAACACTCGCACTTTTAAGCCTTTAAGGTATTCCTTAGATATATTTAATGTATATATTGAAGTACTATAAACTGCTCATTAAATCAGACTTTTATTTTAAAAAAACGCAACTAAATTGTAAATTTATGTTGAAGCTTATTTTGCAAAACATTTTGTAAACTAAATATTGAGAAAGATGGTGAATATTATTTTTTGTAGATAAAATAGAATGTTATAATGTAATACAATACTAAAAAGAAACCGTCTTCCTATAGTTAAAATTATTAAGATTAATGAATAATTAAATATTTAAGAGAAAAATATTTTGCTCTTTCAATATTTGCCAATAAAATTTTAGAATATTCCTTTCCAGTTTCATTGCACTCTATTTTTTGAGACATTTTAGAAATACATAGAAGTGAAAAATAAAATTAGTATTTGTATCTTAATTTATTTACAATTTATTATAATGACTAAGTTAAATAAATTTATCACAAGCATAAATTTCTTATTAAACATTCAAGAAATAGAAATAAATTCCAAGAAATAATTAGAAATACTTGTCATTAATAGCTAAAATCATGTGTTTCATTTCCGTTATATGCATATTCAGATTATAAATTAAAAAAAACATTAATTGTAATTAAAATGTCATTATTAATTTTTAGACTCATTTATAGGAATATTTATATTATTTTTTATGCATTAAACGTGAAATCGAAATGAATTTGCTTTTGTTTTTAAATAAAACTTTTGAAAAATCTTAAATGAAAAATAAAAAGTTAAAATAACTTTGAAAATTAACAATGAAATTCAGGTTTACATAGTGTCCTTAAACTAATTAATAAAGACAATTATACTGTAATTTCATACAATGAAAAATTATAATATGTTGTTGTTTTATTTAAAATGATAATAATTTTGTAGTAATAAATCGCTAATATTTGCTTATTCCTTTTAATTTAATTTATTACATGAAGAAATTCCCCAACAAGATATATTAGACGCATAATTTTGACTCACTATTAAAATGCGTCTGAATTATAAATAAACAGATAATTTAGACTAAATAAAGAGATTAATATGAATACATAATTCATTAAGCAATCATGCCTGTTATATTATTATATTTAAGAATGCAATAATAGCATGCATGAATGCTTATTGAATTATGCATTTATATTAATTTGCTAATGCATTGCTAGATTAAATTTAAATAATGGTTGATATAATATTTAACACGTGTGGACTCATTTTATGAATTATGTATTTGCAAATGGGATTTGAAATGTTTATACTCTAATTTTAAAGTGATTCACTGCTCTAAAATAATAGATGTGACATCAGGGTTTATAGTTAAAATATGGAAAATTTACATACTTTTTTTAATAATTCTACTGAACTGATTGGAAAATTCTGCGGGGATGTGGAATTATAATTGAAGAAATTTATAAGTTAATTAATAGGTTAAATCTAAAAAACAATTATTAGCTTATTTATGATAATTAATGAAAATTTTTTGTAGTAAATATTTTTGTGAACTTTATTCGAAATTTTAAAAATATTCCAATTACATTTTTGAAAAATACCAAAAACGAAATTAAAACTATAAGATTTGTTCATTAAAAATCTTATATTGTGCATAAATTCTCATATAGTAAATGCGCAAATATTTAATTTTTTATAAATAGTTTCTGAATTATTGTTAATTTTAATTATAAACATCATTGTTTAGCTTAAAAGTATATTTCTCACTTTCTCACTCTTTGCTCATAAAATATGATTTACATCTGTTTTGTAAGAATTTAATGTATGTATTTATACCCCTCTTCTGATATGATTTGAATATATAAAATGAAACTCAACAGTAGCTTTAAAAACTTACATAAAAATTAAAAAATTAATACCAGGTCAATAAAATGTCTTGAATAAATCACAAAATAATTTATGTAATGCATTTATGAAACTGGGTAGCTGAGTAATTTACAAAGATGAGCATATATATATAATCATTTAAACTAAAACCCTTAAGTAATAAAGTAAATCACTCAAGACACAGTCGGAAGACATTTTAAATTATCATAGAAATATTATCATACTAAACTTCTGTCGATAAGTGCATCATTGCGTTTTGATTTCAAATTTATATGATGAACTTACACTAATATTTGTATTTCAAAGTCGCAAATATTGCTTCATTTCTTCTTTTGCTTAATGTTCAGCTCAATTGTTGACTAGAAGTCAAGAAGTCTGTGCATTTTTCAATAGAATTTTCATGCTTAGAAGCCAAAAAAGTTTTCTTTGCGTAATATCAAAAAGTGCATATAAAGAAAATTAAATTGATTTTGAAACTCACAATACAATTAATTTGTAGTTTCATTACTATAGAGTTTGCAAATAAAAATTACAAATACAAAAAAAAACATAGTTTGTTATTGAATCCTCAACATCTTAATACTCATAAAAAAGTGATAAAACTGCTTAATAATGGCAATAAATTGTAGTCATTTTAATAGTTAAATAACAAATGCAGATAACTTATAATTTTCCCATTATTTTATGTTCCTTTAAGATTTAGAAGTATATTCTTATCATAAATGTCAAAATAACTTTTGCAATATTTTCTGCATTTATTAAAAAAATTACAAAAAAATTTCTACATTTATTAAAAAGTGTGTGTGTTGTGTGGACATGTATGTATACGTAAATAATGCATAAATATTTTTTGCAATGTTAGTTTAATGTTATAGGCATTTCTTACAGAGCACAAACCTCTAACCACACATTATTCATAAAATATTTTCTTTTGTTTTAAATGTGAAATTATGACGATTAATCCCTTAAAAAGAATCTTAATTAAATTTTTTGACGTATTTCAAAATATCTTTTGAAAAACATATTTTGCATTTATTTTTATGATATAAAAGATTTCGTTTAATCTTATTGCATTATTTTGCATATCAAAACAAGGGATAGAGAAGCAAAATTCTAGATTGAAAATAAAAATTTCTCATATTTTCTTAGTTCCATAGTTAAATAACAAAATTAATTTATACATTTTAATAAGATAGTTTACTTTTTTTACATTGGCATGTAATTTTGAAAAAAAAAATCTTACATTGATTTTAATTTGCGAAATTTAAATTATAAAATACAATAATTTATTTATAACTTTAAATTCATATTTTAAATATTTTTTAAAGTTTTAAATACACATTTAATATATTTATATATTTTGATGATACATCACTTAGACAAATAAAAATTGAGAATAATTTGTGTTTAAAACTATTATTTAACTTTGACACAAAAGTTGCTACAGAAATAAATGTTGAAATAGGTTAATAACTCTGGTAATATGTTTTTAAGAAAAAATGTATTGTGCTTAAGGAATTTTGCGTTATTGGAGTAATATTTTTCTGTATTGATTATTAATAAATACTACAACATACTTTTATGAAACATTGTATTGCTTATAATAGATGACTGCTCATTTCTTTCTTATTCTTACATTTGAAATCAATTGAATTCATAAATATATATTTACTTATTTTGTGTGAGCTCCCCATCCTGTCTAGTGGTCAGCGTGCTTGACTGCATATAGGGAGGTCCTGGGTTCGGATCCAGCATAGATATACATTCTCTTTTTCTCTCTTGTATTTGTCCTTTCATTATATAAATGGGTTGTGAAAGATTACATGCTCTATAAACGGGTACCTATGCATGTGTGTATTAAGGAAGTCAGACACCACACCAAATTACGTTTCAGTTGGAAAAGTGGAGCAAAGCCCCCCATATTGCCAACCTGGCTGGCACAAGACAACAACTACACATTTTGTGTTATTTTTATAATATTTAAAGAACAAGAAATAAATGTACTATTTATGATTGCGAAGTAATCGAGAAACAAATTTATAAAAGTAATAAAATATGACTTGATTCTCATTAAAGGGTTGTGAGTGCATCGGTCGAAATCATGTTTTATCCCTATCTTATGCATAAACTTTATGTTAATGTTTTTTTTATCAATTCTTTAAGCAAAATTATGATAACGCTGCTAATGATTCTCTTTCTCTATTATCCGTCACCATATTTTCTATTCTATATGTTTTAATGTTTAAATACACCTTATTAGTCGTGATCTGACAGACCAGCACGTAACGTTTGTTAGCACATTTGCAAGCATAAAAAGTTACGAAATGGAAAGTGTAAATGTCAAATAATAATAATTTTAGAAGAAGTATATATATATTATGGAAGTCATTGGCCAAATTTTTAAATTAAAGCCTTCAAATTAAAATAAAATTAATTTTTGAAAGAAATATTTTGATATATTTCATAACGTTTAAGTAGAAACATTTATTATAAATTAAATTTTTTTATGTAAAATTTTTCCATTAATATTGTTCGGTTTGTACTATCATACTACTAAAGAATTTAAATATACATTTTGCATTATAGTTTAATTATTTGAATTATTTGCTGACTTAAACTAGGTATAATTGTTAATATAAAACTTCGGTAAGCAATTATTTGCGTGAATGTTTTTGTACACTTCATAAGGTTTTTTTAATATGCACATTTGAAATCACTTTAGTACATACAATTTTTTTATTTTAGGAATTATGTTACTTGAATTGATATTTTAATATTCGCTTTAAATTTGATTATAGAATATTTAGTTCATGCTGGATGCTACAGAAACTTATCAGAGGATTATAAAAGATGCGCAGACAGCTATCTCGCTCAGCAAGAGACTACTAAGAAAGAAGACATGTCTGTCCAAGACAAATTAAGGAAATCATGTTGGTAAGTTTGCAAATTTTTATTCGTTGGTATTAACCCATTTTATCCGACTGCCCTATTTAAAGATCAGTTAAAACATAATACTTGGAAATCAGTATTTACTTGGTACAAATGTGTGTGTGTGTTTAATTGGCTGGAGCATGTAGAGCTATGTATTAGATATTGCTATGGCATCAACATATACTCTGACTGTAAATCTGCTCTGGAGGTCATTAAAGGAGGTAAAACGAGACTTGCCCAAGACATCAATGTGCTTCTGTCCACCATACTTGCAAGTGAGAAAATCTGCACCATCCAATGGGTCCCCGCACATGTTAATATCGAGGGAAATGAACATGCGGACTACTTCGCCAAAGAGGCTAGGGATATCAATTCCCCTCCCACGACTACCATTTGCTTCGATGTAAACGCCGTCGCAAGGCATAAGTTCTGCGAGGGACTACGGAAAAAATGGTGCCCATCGGAGCTTAATCCTGACCGTGGTATCACCTATACCATCAGTAGAATGTGGACTGGGCACACTCGGTTTGACATTTCTTATTTGAAAATACTTTTTCATTACCAACCTGGTGGTTAATCAAAGTTAAAGTGTTATTAGGCAATTTTTAGCATATTATTTTAACTGTCCTCTAAATAGGACCATGGGACGATAAGTATGCAATCTATGCATTCTTTTTCTCCTTATAAGTAAGAATAAAAAAATTCTCTTGTGGTGCTTTACCCATGTTGAGTTATGTATGTGTAACGATTACTGAAGTTAGAGGAATCATTAGAACTATTCCATAGTTATGATTCATAAGACAATGGCGTTGAAATTGCTGTGTTACTACCGGATGTTAACTGACGAAGATGTAGGTGATGAGAATGAAGTAAGTACTGTTGAGACAATATAATAGATATTTCTAGGTCTGTTGAGTTAGAACTGGAGATAGCTTCTAGCCTGAACTGTCTACGAACCATAGTGTTTCTACAGCAAAGAGAATAAAATATGAAAAGACATCAGTCATCTTAGATACAAAATACTGCAATATACAAAATGAGAAACACAAGCTGAATCATTTGAGTGACTTGCTCAAACATGTGGAAGCTGCATTAAAGGATAAAATTCCCTCAAAGCTTTTTAAAATATATCATTTCAGTGAAGTCTACGATCTTATCATAAAAGAAACTTTGTGATATGCAAGACATGTAAAAAACTAATATATTTTCTTGAGCACTGGTAACGAAATACGTGTACTAATGAGAATTTTGATCCTATAATTGGCTGTCATTTAAATACCTGTAAACGTGATTACTACTCATATGTCGAAGATCTTGGCATTAACCTGTTAGAAAAGCAATGTCAACTAATTTTGTTCCAAACATGAATACATTAATGGGATTAAATAAAATCATTATAAAAGCAATGTATTAATGGCTAAAATAATTTGCTAATTAGTTTTTTGAATAATGTTTCTTTATAAGTTCCGTTATAATGTATGTTTTGCTTCACCTTTTGATTAATAATTTTGTATACTGATTTTTTTATGATTAAAGGAGAGGCTGTTTTATTTAAAAAAAATTAATACAAAAAATTTAACTTTTTTACATATTACTTACCATTAGGTTCATAATAATTTGCAGTTTGAAAGCTATACGAAGAATGTTTAACTATATATATGTATATTGAACACGATGTTTATGCAGTGTTTCTAATTTTACTTTTGTTTAAATTTTTTCTCGTGAATTTTTTTAATAATGCAAACTTCTTTTTAAAATTTATTCTCTTTTATTGCTTCTATAACTTTACATAATTATAAGTTAATGTTTTTTTCTCAAAATAATAAATATTAGATTAAACTTTGCATTTTTACAATTCTAGAATAAATGATTGCTTAAATTTTCAGGAGGATATATCCTCATAATTTATTGTTAAATTTCTTGATATATACCTTTATTTCCTAAAAGTATTATATTAAAGCTAATGAAGGTAAAATTTAGAATAATCAATGATGATATGATATTAATAGACAACAAATATATACTATATTATTCAAGATTTTTCATAATAAAGCAATCCACTTAAATAACGTAATACTTTACATGAGGGAAAATATGATAAATGTTGTTTAATCATAACTTTACCGAAGGGTTTCAGCTTTCATACTTATAAGCTTTCAAAAAATTCAAACTTTAAATTTGACTTTTTTTCACAAGAAATGATACCTTTATATTTAATTAAATTAAACTGAATTGTTGACTGCATTAAATTTTAATTAAAATAGTTTTTATGTTTATGATTACATGTATGTTAATTTTAAATATACATAAAACGTTATTTTTACGAACGATAATACATAAAATGTTATTTTTAGAAATTTGTTATGAAATTGCTGTAACTTAATAAATTTATGGCTTAGTAAACATGCGTGTGTATGAAGAAATAAGCACTATACATTTAAATTTATTAATTTGCATTAATTTTAAAATTTCTATAAAATTTATGTAAATTATATGTCTTTTAAAATTTATTATAAAAGTATCCTGTATTACTTTTTTTATCTCAAGAATACTATGAGTATGCACAACATGCAATAAATATGCCAGTATTATTGAAAATCAGAACTTTAAAAATTATATTTAATAGTTGTTATTTAATTTTTTAAATTCAAGTTGATATTTAAAATTTGAAAATTTCAATCATATAAACATTTTTTTATTTGAAAATTAAAAATATTCTTTACTACTTAAATATATCAAATAGTGGAAATAATTTTAGCTTTTTGTAATCTTTAATGGCAATATTATAATAGGAATTATATTACTACTTTATTAAGAAATGAATTCATATTTTTTTAATATTAACAAGTATAATCATTCGATATACATTCAAATATTTTTAATATATTACTTGTGAGTAATCTGATTTTTAGAAATTTTTAGTATGACCTACAAATATCCTTCAGGTAACCTAATGGTCTAATGTTTAGTGTTACGGTTATGACTAGAATGATTCCAATGCCACAGACAAGTTATGGACTACTTAAGAAGTCAAGTATCGCATAAATCGCTTTGCTGATATGTTTTTTATACCTTATTTCTCCATGATAACGTCACGTATCGTTCGATTTCTTCTTAATGTTTCTTCTTAGGGATTCTGCCATAAATCAAGGAAAACTGCTTTGTTCTCAAGATAACTACTGATGCCTTATGGCTCATTGTTGTGACAGAGATACCAATTGAAGCTTGGATTCTATATTTTATATGTTCGCTAAGAAGTGTTGTGTGTAAAACAAGTTGGAAAAATGCTACATGTTTTATTTTATGCAATATATGCAATTGCTCCAAGTTGTTGTCTTATGTGACATCACAAAAATACATATTTATTATTGTAACTATTAAATACTGATTATGCAGTAATATATTTAAATCTCATATTATGTTAATCATTAGGATATTATTTTGTAACTGATGTTAATATTTTTACATATATTTTTCTAGTTCAAGGAAACTGATACTCACAAGCAATAACCCCCTTTAAATTTCTTAAGCTGAAATTTTGAACTATTTTATGAGAAATAAATTGAAGTAATATAATGATTGATTGATAAATTAAGAGAATATCTTTTTACAAATTTCGTATTTCCTGTAAAATGTGTGTGGATATATTAAAAATATCATTACAGTCTGCTTCTGTACAGAAAATTGGTAAAAGTTTAGTTTTGCTTGTTAGTGTCTCCACAAAAATTGGATCAAATCCTCCTTAATTTCCTACTTTTATTTCTTTTCCTCATGATACACATTGAATATTGGAATATAACAATCAAAATCTTTTAGCATTGTTGCGGAGAATGGCAATAGCAGGAGTTTTCGACTCCTCCTCCCACGCATGCGTAGTGTATCGTCAGCCGCCACTGCTGTCACTTAAAAACTTAAGTTTTCTCTTTAGCTTATGTATTTAACTCGCACTTCTATTTTGGATGTCTTTCTGTATGTGTTGTTAATAAATGTCTTGTGCTACGATGGCTTCGATTAATTTCTTTATCGGTGAGATACCAGCTTTGGATTAAGTATTCTCCACAAGCAAAGAGCGGTGCTTAAATTGCTAAGAAGGAAAAAGATGATTAACGTATTATTGTCGTATATATTCAAAGAGAAAATGTGGAAGAATGCTTCAAAAAATGCAACACATCAAGGAAGCAAAGTATGCATACATGCCCCCTGTTGATAAAAATCTACTTATTTGTAGGAATCCTTCAGATTATAAGAAGCCACATCAGATGCGTTAACTTAATGAAGCACTCTTGTATATCTTTAAGCAGAGTAGATCTCCTCTTTAAGGTTATGAGAAGAAATACTTGAAACTTTTGGAGAACAATGCTCATTTTTCCACTGAGCAAATTAATTAGCGTATTAAAATTCCATAATAAACTCATTAGTATGTGACAAGAGGAAACATACCGCTGTAAAATATTTGTAAAGAAGAGGATTATGAAACATAGGATAACGCCTGAAAAATAGCTTACATTTTTCGAACGTATTCGAAATATCATTTTTTAATCAGGTTCACATTTGCAGGCAACAACAAATTTCAGCCTGAAAATTTTGGCCAACGATATTGAATGTAACATAACTTACATGCATAGCCATTGTTGACGCACCGATATGCTTCCCTGTACCTAGCTAGTTCTGAGTTGGATTTCACTAGTTAGATAGAAGCAGCCGGACCGAGCCTTCGATATTTTGAAGCAGGGACTAAGCAAAAAATCCTCTATGCTTGGCTTGCAACCTAAGAAATATCATTTTACTTGGAGAACATTGCAACCATGCCCAGTTTTAACTTGCCACAAACACCTTTCGCCAAAACGATGGATCTTTATTTAAGTCGGGATTCGAACTCACTACCATCCGATAATGTAAACGACGCCCTATCCAATCAGGCCACCCCGGGAGTACATAACGGTGCTGGCAAATCCTAGACTATACGTGAAAGTAAACAGGTGTTAGCACAGTCGCCTACCATCAAAAGCCTCGTAATTCTGAAACACAATCAGTCAGGTGACAAGGTCACATCTGAGTTAGCAACTTGCTCTCCACATCAACAAGAAGACTATGGACGTCACAGATTAACATAGTCACGTGGCCAAATTACGGAGATCTAGCAACCTTTTGAGAGCGAATATGGTCACCCTCCCAATAACTGTCCGTAGCAAATGATCCTTTACTTTGCTGATCTTAACGGGAAGTGGTTTCAAGATATTTAGCCACTGAAGTTGAACGTAACATGAAAGGAGAAATAGGCGTAAGTTACAAGTTTTATGGCATCTTTTCATTTTGTCATTGGGATCTCATGGTCAGCAGTAACTCAAATTTTTGGTAGTCCCAGAATAAAAAATCCAGGGAATTGAATTCAGGGGATAATGGTCACTATGAAATTGGAAAGTTATGGAAGAAGACGCAATCACCAAAATGTTGTTAGAAAATTAGAAAATGTAATGAAAACCTGTATTATGTTTATATAATTCCACTAAGGAAGTGAGGAATTATGTCATTCTACATAGCTGATTAATTTTCGAAATTTTATGACAGAGGGGGATTTTAGTTTAGTGGTAGTTACCACTTTAAAGAAGTATAGACCAACAACAAGTGTGCTGGAAAGGGCGTTAAACACAGGCATCTATTTCTCGTGTAATGGCATGGGTTCTTCATTGTGAGGGTTCTTACTAGCCTAGTTTATTTTTTATATTAATTTTTTCAATTGAAGTTAAATGCGTCTTCACCGTGCGTAGTATTTGAAGCGGGCATATGATATTCTCATGGTCATATGATTAAATATTTTGAGAAATATAAACACAGTTATTCATATCCAGTCTGCAACATTTAGAAGAGCTAAAACTAGGATGTAAAAGCGCATACAACAGAGCGGAGAAACCTGAAATCTGGTTTTTCTGTAGATCCTACCTGCTGGCAATAATTCTTGACATAATCGTAATGTGAATTTCTCCAACAGCATTAATTGGAACAGATTTTCACTTGAATCAAGACTGAACACATGAGGATCCTGTTTCATAAACTTTCCTTGCCAAATTTTACATGAAGCAAGCATTTCCCATTAGTTTGTTTAGTTTTAGTCCATTAGTTTTTTCGGTCTAATTAGCCCTCGTGTGCAAAAAATGACTGTTGAGCGACAAACAAACCAAACCAAACCTTTCCCATTAGTTTGCAACCCCCTTGCCCTTAACCTAGTTTCGGTAGTATTTTTCCCGAAGAAAATGGACAGCTATATCTATTTACCTCGTAACTTCATCGTTTGAATCATCTTCTTAGAGCATTCGAAAACATGCTTAAGAAACATTGCTCTTTCTGTATTTGCTCTTAATTTTTTTTCAGAATCAATTACTTACCCATTTTTTTGTTTTTGATGTTTGATTCTTCTACTGCCTGAAAATATGAATAATGCAAAATGGAACAAGTATTTTCTCCTTGTATTGTCAATTTCCCTATAAATTTTAACTTAAATTTGCAAACCCATTATGCTGGTAAATTTCGATCCATGTTCTTTATTTCAATGTCATTTGTAATGTTTAATATGGTTATCAATTTTCATATGAAATTTTTCCTCAGTTAGTTGGGTAGATAGGTCATTAGGGTTTCTCTCAAATGTTCGGGAAGATTTTTGATCACTTTGTGTATATGAGTATGACAAAACTATTAAATTAAATAAAACAATGCACATATTTTCTATGTGTATATACAAATTATTATGATATTTGATAAAAATTTTATTATTAAATTTTGTGCATTTTATAAAATTTTAAGAAATTTGAATTAAAATGATAGTTTTAGATTTTGTGTGAACTTGAAGATTTTTATGTTAAATTTTCATTTTTGTTTCTTTTCTTCCAGTTTATTCGATGGCTACAAAGAATGCACCAGGGTATCTGTTGAAGAAAAGTGCGGTACAAAAGCTGCAACCCTTGGGGAGGAAATTGTTACCAAAGCAGGTGGTCCCTTGGTCCAGAGTCACTGTTCACCCTATAAGCATAACACTGAGATTTGCAACCTCATCATGTCAGCAGGACTGTCCTTGCATTACGTTGCCGCGGAGCATATTGTGATACTGCTCGCTGTCGTTTTCTTATCAGTGTTAAACTCGATGTTCCATATATTGTAGAAAACCACAAACATGAGATATTTTGCAGTTGAACTGATAAATAATTTTTTTTATTTTATGTAAAAAAATGTCAGGACGTACGAAGTCCGTCATACCGCAAGTGGAATATAGCGGGTATTTCTTGTGTATAATGGTGCTATTCTATACGAATGGCCATTGGTGGTTTTTTAATATATTTTTCCCTTAATATATGTGTATTTTATCTTTATGCAGATATATTAAAAGGCAAATTTTCAGCAGAAAATCATAAAGAGTTCATATATAAACATCAGTTACGTTTTTGTTGGTTGTATTTAAAATGTTAAGAGAAATTTGAGAAATTGAATTTATTGTAATGTGGAAAAAATTTAATCATCAACTTTCTCTGCAATTTCAGTATTTTAAATTTGAGAGTTGTCTCTCATGAAAAGTGATTTTCAACAATTATATTCTTATTATATTCCCATTTCAAATAAAGTCAAAAGTCTAGTTATAAGTACAGTATTAAAAACAATAAAATTCTATAAGACTTATCAAAATTCTCACTATATTGTAAATTAGTAAATAAACTCAATAACAAAGTATATTTTCCCGTTTTATATTCGGTGTATGCTATGAAATAATATATGCTGTTAAAGTAAAGTCGTTCTTGTTTTGCTCATTTTTCTAACACAATTATTTTACCAAAGGAATTACATATACTTATACAAAAATATTTATGATTCCTATCTACTTTAAAGTCTTTCCATTTCTTAGCTACTTTTATTGGTAAGTTTATCAAGTATTTGCATAATTACCCATTTTGTTTTTATTTAGATTTCTATATTTATCAAATACCTTTCTTCTGTTATATTTTTCAACTCAATTTACTAAATTAAACCGTTTTAATGATTTTTTAAAATAATGATTAAAAAATTATATGAATATTTCAATTAAATAGATATTATTCATGTTTTCGGAACTATTTTTACAGTATATTCGTTTAGTGTTTTCTGTTAAGAAGAGAGTCTAAATGTAACATTATTTCAGTTTAGAGTTTGCCCTATTATGTAAAAGGTATTATAAAAATATAAAAATTAAATTAAGAAAATATTTTTCCTAAAATATATGTACTCGTAGAAAAATTGGAAACACATTAACTTAAGTAACTTACGTGTTTACACTTTAGCCAGTGTAAGATATCTATAAATACAACTGTATAGATGAGCATCTTAATTGCAATTAAATTTTCAGTGTTTTGAAGTGGTTAATGTTAAATACACGGCATTTAGCCTAGCTTCAGTTTCCCTGATACGATTCAAAAGTGTATAATGTGTGGAGCAAGCATGGCTTTCATTGAATATAAATGATTTAAAAGTTTTGCCTTTAAGCGGTCCTATAAAGAAATGAAAGAAAAAAATATCAACTCAAAAATTAAATGGCAGATTTAGTGTTTCATGACACATATATTTGTACTATGTATTTAGCTTGTTGGTCAATAGTATAATGAACAGTATTATGCATATAATATATTATATTAATTTACAATCAACAATAATTTTAACAACAATATGAGTAATTGAGAAAAATTATTTATATAAGGAAGAATATTTGGAATAAATCAAAATAAATAATCGTTCAATATTTCGTTAATTAATTTAAATATGACAATAAAATATTGTTTTAATTTTAAACAAAAGAAAAATTTACGTAAAAATTATATTAATATTTATTTAAGAAAATATATTTTAGTATGCTTTCAACTTATCATAAAATTTATTTGTCTTTACAACCATATTATGAATAAATAAATTAATTATATAATTACCAAGTAATCAGAAATTAATTCTTAAATATGAATTATATCCTCGACATATTCACCTTAGCTTAAAAAAATAATAATCAAAGTTGCAAAGTTATGCTTTGCAAGAAAAACTCTAAAAACTATCTCTGTCTGAGATTAAAATAAATGCATATAATTCGCACCAGGAATTCAATAATCGCTGAATTAATTCTCAGATATAAAGATTTTCTTAAATAATTTTAATATACAATCAGCAAAAATAACTCCCGAATTTAATTTTTAAGAACTGATTTCTATCTTCAATCTGATCCTGTCAATAGCGTTGAGATATTTCCCCATAATAAATCCTTGAAATTCTTATAAAATCTGTCTGTCCAGATATCATGATTTGTGTAAAATACATAAATATACTATTCTTAATTTATTAAATCATGTGAGATAACATGTAAATATGTATTTGAAATTTCTGTATAAATAAAGCTATGTACTTTTTGATGACAAATGTGATGCTCACCATGACTTTTTAATATTATTTTTTGAGATGAAACAAAGTGTCACTCATTTCATCCATAAGTTTGTATACTATTAAAATTGATTTTCTTTGCATTTAAGTGCATTCGAAAATTAATTTAAGTTCAAGTATACTTACTCATAGAAATTGATTCTGAATTTATTTCAATAGCACTGAAATTTTTGTATTTGATTGGAAATATCATGTTTTCTGAATAAATAAGATTTGATATCGAAAATGCCTCATCTTAATTACTTGTAAGATAAACACTCTGTTGTTGTTTTAAAAGAATAAATTATAAAGGAAGAGAATATATATATGGACACATCTTTAAATAAACCAATTTATGAAAGGATTGTACATTTCAAAAAACTATTTCCATGAATCTTTAAAATTAAGAAATCTTGTTTGATAAGATATTTGAAAAAGGCAAATATTTCATTAATAAATTTACAATCCAACTTATTTTAAAATCTAAGTTCATTCCACACACAAATGATAAATTGATACTGTGTACTTAGTTTAATTTTTTTATGATCGAGCTAACATTTATTATTCTGGTTATATCTAGTTTTTACTGTTTTAAACATTATTTCGAGATGACAATTAAATATTTTTAAATATCAAAATTACGATAAAATATTATACTGATAAGGAAATATAACCTCAAATAGTTTATTTTCTTATTATTCATCAAATTAGGTCTTTTTTTTATATAAAATGCTAAATTTTAAAAATATTTTTGGTCAGAATGTCCTAATATAATTTTTGCTAACTGAAATAATTATTTTTATTGGAAAATAATTTGCTGATGAAAATTAAATGGAGCAAATAAATTTTACTTTTAATCATTAGTAAGCTAACAATCAGTTTTCTACAAATAACTATGAAGAATGCCATTTTAAAATAAGTTATAATACAATACAATCACTGGTTAAAGTATTTTAATAGCTTCGATGTCAGAGAATTGTTACATCAAAATATTCTTTACTCTCAAAAAATAGATTTGATATATTTATCAGATTTCTTAATAAAAAACTATTTTAAGTTAGATGAGAAATGTCCTCTATAAATGTATTATTTTTAAAATAGTCATAAAGACATAAAGTTTCATGAAAATAAGTTAAGAGTTAAAGTTTCATAAAAATTCATTACCAGTACAATAATTTAGTAGCAGATATTTACAATTTTTCATGTCTTTTTAGTAGCAAATTTAGATTTTTTAATCGTTGGAATTAAATTTCGTATAAAAATTTGCATTCAAACATACATTCCAAAATTTTCTTTTTTTAATTTTATTATAAAAAGTGACAAAGGAATTTTTTGAAATTAATGCTTAAGCAAACACACGTATTCCATCAAGGGGAATCAAAATAATATTGATTGTGGAAAAAAAACTTTAATTTACTAAATGTTAATAAATCATTTGAAGGTTGCAATAAAAATTAATAATTTCCTTACATTTTCGAAAAAAATGGTTTAATTAATTAATTAGAATTATGTAGAATGAAAATATTTTCTTTTCAAATATATTATGTAAAACGGTTGTTTGTTGAAAATCAATAAAAAGCCCAGAAATTACGTTATCTTTGCTTTTAAATGAATATCAAGGACCTTATATTCAGAAATCGTTGAGTATAGTTATTTTGTGATTGCTTTAAAACATTGTGATGTTTCCATTTTCTACCTTAAAAATCAAAATTCTTAATTTTAATTCCTTAAATATAATATATAGTGAGACTATATAGTATAGACTATATAGTGAGCACCCTACTAAGATGGCCGTTTTAAGATTTAATATTTCCATAAGCTAGATGTAAATAACATTTAAAAACTTTCAAAAGTTTCTGCAAACAATTTATGAATATCTTAGGAATGCTCATCATCAAGCTGATAGTGCATTTGAAGACAATTTATTTTAAGAACAAAATATATTGCTTATTTGTGGGTAATTTTGATAATTTAGAAGTGAATTTTATTTATGTATATATTGAATATTATATTATGAATTTTAATTTTTTTATATAAGTAATTTAGAAGTGACATTTTAAATTAATACATTTCAATTAATTTTAAAAACAATAAGTAATAAATTCTAAAATGTATTATTTGAATTATTCACCCTAGATAAGAATGCATTCCAGAATGTATTAATTATTTATAAATTATTCTGATATTCTAAAACATATAAGTGATGCTCGTGAAACTAACAGACAATATTAGTAATGCGTCTTTATCTTCTTGATATTTTCATAATGTAATATAATTTGGCTTACATCATTCGATATTATTTCAAGGAACTGATTATCACAATTATTTTAATCGAATAATTAACTCGTTGAAAATATAAACTGCACTCTAAAACTGGAAAAAATCATATTATTTCAAATTTAAATCTGCCAAATCTTTACTGTCCTATCTTAGATTATTTCAGCATAAATCACAGTCAACTTAATTTAACAGGTTCCGAAATAAAACCATAATGCATTGAATATTATATTATATTATATTGATATATTTAATTTGCTAGTAAGAAAGTTGTGTATTTTCAGTGATTAGGTTGGAAATTGCTATTACTTTATTATTGAAATGCATATTTCCTTCTAATTTTACTTCAGAAAATGTTACATACGTAAATGAAAACATTAACTTACTTTATCTTAAAAATTTCAGCACAACTTTGTATTGACGTTTTCTAAAATCTTATTTGTAAAAAAATACTGAGCAATTAAATTTCCATTAACTTGGATTTTTTCCTTTTGATTTTTAAATTTGAAATGCAATAAACACACCAATGCCTTAAAATTTATTTTATTGAATGTTTTTCGTAAAACGTTTGCTATTTCGTATCAAGACTGTACTAATTTATCCTGAAGGTCACCTTTATTCTAAAAGTATGTTTTCTTTAAGATATCTTTTCTCTTACTTAAAGATTAAAGAGGAATAAAAATAAAGTATGCTTGATTACAAAATCAATGTGAATCAAGTAAAGAATAGAAAAGGAGAAATTGCCTAAGCTTTGGCTGATTTATGATTCATGTCACTGCTTTTCAACTTTTAAGATCTCTGACACGTTTCGTAGTTAAATTGACAGAAAATTGTAGTTTTCTCATTCTTCTTTCCGCAAGAATCTAAATGTAAGAATCTGTTAAAACTGTTCAAATATTGAGATTCACCTCATAATGGTAGTCATTTGGAATAATTAAAGCCGTCATATATTTGATCAAGAATGTTTAAAATTTTAAGGGAATAAACTTCATCAATTTTATGCATTGATAGAATTAAAATAATAAATGCAGTTAATTCTACAGTAAATGTGACAGATTAGTTGGGGAGCCAGAAAAAATTATTAGGGAGGAATAAATTTAATGTAGATGATAAACCACTATCATTTATTGTAAATATGCGTAGTTAAAAAAATTTTATTTAGTATTTTTATTTATTTAGTATAAAAATTTCTAAAACTTTACTTAAAATATCTTTTTAATTAGTTACTCCATGCTATCAATGTTTAATTAGTGTAAATTTCTTATCGTATGACCTCTGTCTTATGAAATCAATACTACCCACATTTTAAGTTTTTATATTTATTGAATACACTTAAAATTTAAAAATAAATTACTTACATTTAAAATTAAATTATTTCCCAAAATTTTTAAGAAGGAAATGCCGCACAATAAATCACAGCTAATTTTAAATTTAATAATATTAAATCTGCAGATGATGTGATTTAAAAAACACTTTTGTTTTTTTATTAAATTAACTATAATGAAGAAATCTATAAATCATAATTTTGTATCAAATATATTATCAAACACAGAAGACTGTGAAAAGGGTTGTCAATCCCGGAGTTGCAGATGTATGCGTCACTGTTTTTAATATAGAAACGATGGAGGTAGCTGTTGAATTTTCCATGTCCAGAAAAGAAATGAGTAATTTTAATGTCAATATAGAACCAGTGGTTTTAAATTCGGCTGGGAAATGAAGAGAAACAAGTTTTAATCCACTTATATATACAATTGGAAGAGGAAACAAAATCTGAGTTCCATTCTGTGATGATGTTCTTTTGTGCAATGGATTTAAAATAAGACTTGGGTAAACTGGTATCGAGTTTATTTGTAAATGAGAAAGAGAAGATTTATATAACTAGGAAATCTGCTCTTTCATTTCCAAACACACTACTGGGGCCCTTAACATGTGAGAAACAGAAGGAAATGTTTTTAACATTGCTCATGTGAATAGAAGTCTGGACTTCTACAATGGTTTTTCACAAACTGCTACACCTTGAAGAGCCAGAAGGGAGGATATCGAGTCACTGCAAATTAAAATATTTTAAAAGGCTTGTTTATGGCATCTTTAACAGCTAGATTAATGCAGAGTAATTACACTTGGAAGATAGAACAACAATCATTAATGTGGTATACCTGATGACTCACATCAAAACCATTCTGAAAGAATATATATGCAAGACTTACTTTTTAGTTAACCTTACTCCCATCTGTAAAGTAAATAAAATCATAGTTTTCTTCCTTAATACTATCAAATGCAACAAAAGGAGCTGGAGATCTTGTCAATGTATCAGGAAGGGAAGAATAATTAAGATGGTTAGAAAAAGAGTCTTGAGCATAAAGATAAACATCATTTTGATGAAGAATCGGAACATCAAGAGGTAGAAGACCAGAGAGAATGAAGAGAGCATCATAACTAATTGTTGTATATCCTCTAACAATCCTCAAGAGCAGTCTTCTATGTGTTTTCCTGATAAGTTTTCGTTTTATTTTTTCGTCAAACTGTCTCCCCAAATTCGCAATGCATAAAGAGTAACAAGAGCATTAACTGGTTTACAAATCAATTTAGCAACTTCAAATTTAATACCGTGACTGTCATTGCAAATTCTATACAATGCATTTGTAAGAATGTTAATTTTAGCTAAAATGTATTTCAAATGTTCCTTTCAGTGAATTTTATCATCGACAACAATGCCAAGATATTTAATGTTATCAACAATTTCCAGAATATGGTTACCTATAACAAGATTGATAGTGGCATCTATGTTAACCTTTTTGTGAATCATCATTACTTTGCTTTTTGTTTGATTGAATTCCAGCTTGCACTGTTGAGCCCAAATATGAATAAAATCAAAAATATCTTGAGCAGCACTGCATAAATCCAGAAAGCTCTTGCTCTGAACAATTATGAGTAAGTCAATGGTGAAAGCAATTTTCCAACACTTAAATGCGTTCAGTTTTTTCATTAAATAATTTATAATTAAATTCCAAAGAAATAGAGCGGAAACAGAACCTTGTGGACACCCTTTTTGGATGTTAACGACTTTAGACTTATTGCCAAGAGTGAGAACAGCTGCTCTGTTGTTCAAGAAAATGCGGAAGAGATTGAGAATATTTTATGGAGTATTAGCTTCACTCATCAAGACAATGTCAAAGGGCATTATCAATGCATTATCAAACGCTCCATTTATGTCCAATGAAAGGAGAATAGTAAACAAATTTTTCTTTTCCCTTCCTTGATAACGTGACCAAGTCACTTAAGTGCTTCATGTGTTGATCTCTGTGGTGTAAATCCACATTGTTCTTCACTAATATAATTATGATTGTTAAGATGCCATTTTATGTTTGTAAGAAGTTTTTTAGGCATTTTTAAATGTTAGGTGATAGGCTAATACATCTAATATTATTAAGGTGCCGTCGCTTTGAGGTCAAGCACTTTTGAATTTAGACAACTTTAACATTTTTTCAAAGTGTAGGGAAGACAGAACATTTTAAGCATAAATTGAATAGAGCAGGAAGAACAGAAGGAGAACACTGGTGAAAGTACTTAATCACTTCATTGGAAAGAGAAATCAAACCAGGAGGTTTTTCAGGGGACAAACTGTGAATATAGCATTAACCTCATTTACTGTAAAAGGTGCACCATCTTCTACAGAATAAGCCTTTTCAGATTGCTCTCGAATATTTTGTTGAAAGGAATTATCGTTTGAAGGATTGTCATCTGGGAAAGAAAAATTTCTGAAAGTACTCAGAGAGTCTTCAAAAGAAATTGTGAAATGACCAGAATGGGTTTCAATGCCAGAAATCTCGACACTTTTACTAAAGTTTCTCTTCATGCCTTTATAAATCTTCTTCCATGCATTTGTAGGGGTAACATAAGAAAGAAATTTCTTCTAGGAATCATGTTCTTATACTCTTCTTTAACGTGAAGGTAATTAGTTTTAAGAATTTCTTTGACAATCGGGTTTTTTTTACTCTTTGAAAGCGATGCAATATAGCATTTAATTTTTTACGCATGTAAGCTATTTCAGATGTTCACCAAGAAAGATTTTCTTATGATAATGCTTGAAAGAAATAGCTAACTTTCTGGCAGAAATCATGACATTTTGAAGCTCAGAAATTAGGCTCTCCAAACAAATAGAGTTATTACAAGTAGAAAATTGATCCTCAAAGCTACAATTATTGATAGCCTCATAAAATTTAGAGTGAAAAAGAAATTAATTTGCTCTTCTACAGTCAAATATTCTAGGCCTGTTTTGGTGCAAAGAGTACGTTGTACTATCAGACAATGCAATTTCAAAATAAATCATCCCATAATCATAAAGCGAGTCATAGTCAGGAATAGATCAATTGATGATATCTTGCAATAAGCTCTCCTGAACAACAGTAACATCAACGTAGATAGATCATTGAGTTAAACAGAATGTAGGACCGAAATCCTTATTAACTACAAGAAGTTGTTTGGTTTTGAAGAAATCACATAGTTTATCTCCTCTAGTGTCCGAATAAAGACTAAATCAAACATCACTTTTGCTATTAGATTGTCTAAATAATTAGAGAAGAATTATTATTAGACATGAAAGAATCCATCTTTTGTAAATCCGCAGTGAGAAATGAGAATAAAATCCAAGTCATTTACAGTTATTTCAATAGAGATTATGTTATAATCAGAGTAAGTAGGATAAACAAAGGTATAAATTTTATTTAAATGAATGATGATCGCTGATTTTATAACATCTGATTGGGAATCAAAGAATACTTTGTAATGGCTATGAAATCCAGGAAGATTCCCTTTGTAACAGTGAGGTCCTTGAATCAATGCTACATCGACATTATCAGTTTCCATATTGAGAATGTGTTGCTGCGTAGCATTTTTAGACTTTTGTAGATTCAATTGGACAAAGCACGAAAGAGAATTGTAACTATTATTCATAATCAATATGAGAGATTGATAGTTTCTTCATGAAAATTTCACTCTGGCAAAAGCTATCATAAGGTTTATGATGAATATTAACTCTTTTTGAAGGAATTTTAGTTTTTTTTATTAAATCTAGCACAATTGGAACAAACTTGATTATTTTTATTAGAACACTGAGATTTTATGGTTACCTTAGCAGTTAAAGAAGGCAAGGTGGTTTTTACAATTAGCAGATTTATGATTATAACCCAAACATTTGAAACATCTATGTATAATAACAAAATCATCAACTTTACACATAGACCAGTCAAGCTTGAGAGATCCTAATTTTAAAATTTGTTTACGGACATTCGGTAAAACATTAATAATAACGTCTTGAATCAATAAATTTCTTTAGCGTGAAACAAATTTTAAACTCTGAAATTTCTTCCTCGGTTACTGAAATATATCAGAATTTTGCTCAAATAAGACCTTGATAAGTTCATCAACATGTAGTGGGCCAGGAACATGTTTAATAACAATGGTAAGAAATTTTCGCTTAGCAACAATTAAAAAAAGAGAGGTGCAATTTTCTGCCAAAACATCACGAAGCTTTTTCCTGTCATCATCAGACATACATTCAACCAACAATTCATCATTTGGTAGACTTCTGAAGTTTTTGATAATAAATTTTATTGCTTCTTGGATTGACTTGTGTTTTTCTGATATTTTTAATATCTTCAGCTTTATATAAGAGTTCCTTGTTCATTTGCACCGATACGAGACTATGTTTTTTCCAGCGCTCATTTGTTTTATCAAAGGTTCTGTAGGTGGCGCTACTACACTCGTATATGTTTTCTTATCGTATATTTTCATTAACACGTTTTTATAAGCTATTCGTGACTGTACATTTTAAAATTTATCAAAATTTGAGTAAATAAGGCAACGTAACTCACTCATCGAATTCTTTGCATCCTCATTCGTTTGTTGATTCATGTTTGTTCTGGAAGTAAGCACATTTTCAACAGTTTTTAATTTATTTTCGCAGGAAGTATCAAATTCGTCAACAACACCAATGTCTTCCATGTTACCACATTTCTTGTACAAACATTTGGCAAAAAAAAAAAAACTTTACTGAGTAAATGTAAAAGTTCAATAATTTTGTTCTGAAAATCATGCTTTTTTTAAACAATAATTTAAAGAAAAGATATCACAGCAAAGTTCATTTGATAAATAACATATTATACCAAGATCAAACGGTTGAAATTAGAGCCTTATGTGAAGTGTGGAGGATCACAAAATCAATAGTTAATGTAGTCACCATTGTTGTCTATAATTATTGACACTTGCCTCAATATGGTATTACAGAGGTTACGAATGTATGCTTAGGATACAGTACAATATATGGTTTTCACATTTTTACAAAATTTATTTGGTATAGATGAAGGTGGAATTGGCCAGTTCCTGGCTAAACTTAGATCTCACATTTTTAATTGAAAATAGATGATGATAAAAAGCAAGCCAAGCGATTAATTGTTTCTGATTAGTAAAGAAGACTTGATAAATGTCAATTGCAATACGTGGTTACCATTATTTTTGTGGAATGACAAACTCTGAAGTTATAAGCTCTTGAAGACAAGCTCTGAAGTTATAAAAGGACCCCTAGTTCCCCTACCTTAAAGATGTAGCTCTGACTGTTCAGAATTACTTAAAAATTCGGTTGAATTACTTAAAATTATCACCATATCTTAATAAATACTTTAAAAATACTTTTGCATTAAGCTCACCATTTAAGGGAAACAAAATGTACAACACGCGTTAAGACTGTAATGAACCTGTTTTTGTAAAAATTGATTCATTTACCAAATCTATTAAAACCACCAAAACTTTTTAAAATGTGTCCCTGCTGTATCAAAACATTAAAGGAGTTAGGATTTCCATACCAGAAAGTTTTATATGAAATCACTGGCAACGTATCCATGAATTTTCTTTATATATGTTTTGAGCTCTTTCTATGTGAAGAAATATAAAAAAAAGCCACAGAGAGTTAAGTTGGGGCTGCAGTGCTTTGAGTTCTTCTTCCGGACTAAATATTCGGCAATAATAAAGTTTGTATGGTAAATACGTTATTGTGGGGAAGTTTCATCGAATTTTCACTATCACTTAGCATTCAGGTTACTATGAGTTTCAATCTCTAAAACAGTTCAAATAAAATGATGATTGGACAGTATCTTGCAGTGGCAAACTCAAAATGGACAACTCTTCGGGCGTCAAAGTAAACAATAAGCATAGTTTCAGCACGAAATTTAGTAGGGCGTGCTTTTACGGAGAGAGAAGTAATAGGATGTGCAATTCAGTATTTTGACTTTTTTATTATGGGTCTTACTCGAACATCCATGATTCATCTTCTGTCACTATAGGGTTAAAGAGGTCAGGAAAATTTTTCACTCAATTCGAAAAGTTCTTCATTGCTCAAAACTCGATGTTATTTTTGTTTTTTCCTTTAACAGCTTCTAGAGGAGCTTTTAACAAACCTTCAGCATTTGAAAGACCTTTGCCACTGTTACATGTAAATATTGAAATAATCAAAGATCAACGATTTATAATACAGATGGTCTGATTTTAAAAGATCGTGTTATCACTCATGGTTATCGTAGAGAACAAAGAATAATGCTCTCTGTGACAACTTCACAGCTATTCTTGAATTTTGTCTTTTTCCGAGTAAGGTTTAAGTCACGTTTGAAGACCTGGTGACGCTTTTGGTAAATTTTCATAAAATTTATTTTGATATACAAGCAAAAATTTTTTTCTTATCATTGTTCGAATGATTAATCCATCTTAAATATTACAACATGCAAAATCAAGTTTCGTGGGGAATGAATTCCCACCATTCGGGCTGCTAGGAACAAACTTATTGATCTCGCATTTTGAACTCCCAACATTTGCTACTTTTTACTGGCAACAGCAGAGCGCTGCGACTGAGAGTAGCGTTAGAAAAAAAACACGATCATTACTTTTATAACACACTTTGTCGAGCTATCTTTTACATATATGTACAAAATATATTAGTGAATTGTTAAAAAAATTTTAGAAGTGTCAAATTCAAAATGTTAACCTGCTGAAAGATTCATTAAGTAAAAAGACTCAATTTTATAATAGTAAAATTTTTTAAATAAACTGAGAATAAAATTGGTATATTAGAAACACATTGATTACAAGCGGACATATGTTCCCGAATAATGTTTAAATTAATGTTGTGACAAAAAATTTTAGTACAGAAATTCAAACATCAAATTGAAAATTTTTGATCAGAAGCCACCCTAAACAGAGGCTTTATACCTGTAGAATCTCAGAAACAAAGGTTAATCACAATATTAACTTCACCCATGCTGTTTTTTTTGTTTATTCTTAAAAAATATAAATGAATTTTTTTAAGAATAAACAATATTAAATGAAAAATTAAAAATTCTTAATGTAATATTTACATGAAGTATTTTAATGTAACATTACAAAAATTAAAAAAACGTATGCAACAACTACATTATCAACGTACGTATAAAACGTATGTAACAATTACATTACAAATGTACGTAAAAAACGTATGTAACAATCACATTACAAAAATTAAAAAAATGTATGCGATAAACACAATGACTTAAATAATTATAACTTGTTCAAAATTAAAATCAATGTTTTTACAGAAATGCACTGAATATTCAGGGTATTTCATAATTTAGTATCTTTTCTGTAACTGTTTTTAATAAAACATCTGCTATAAATGTAACTATCTAAGCGCTTTAATGCATATTAATTAAAATGGTTTTGAGACCATATAATGGGCGTCGTGACCATTTATGAACACTGCATAAGAGATATTAATATCCACAGCATAAATTATCTTCTGAAACAACTTTTCATAGATAGTTGGTATTAAGCATGTACATCAAGGGAAGGAAATGAGAAATCTCTTATGAATCAACCAATACAGACGAAGCAGAACAACTATCAATTGTTGTTCAATTGTGGCTCGAAACAAATTCGTGATGTTTGCCCCTGACTCCCTATCCAACTTTTATATCAAATAAAAAGATGTTTATGTCATATTATGTCCCCTGTCTTGCCCTTAAGTAAAGTAAAAATGGAATACTACCTTATTAAAACGTGTATCATATAAAACTTAACTAATATGTTCCTTCAATTGATACTAGATTATCATAAATATATAGACGTTCACTTGGATACAAATCTATTAATTTAGACTCACATCTGAAATAAAACCAGGATTTAATATTTCCTATCTAAAAAGCATTTCATCTCTGCCAACTATCTAGACAAAATATTTTCACAATATTTCTAATGTATTGCTGAGTAAAATTGATTTAACTATACAAAATTGCAATGTTTTAAAATAATACACAATTTGTTGATTAAATAGAAAATAAAATGAAAATACTTATCTGTTATATCATTTAATTAATAATAAATAAGCATCCAATTTCCTTGATAGTGAAGAGTTTAAACTTTAATCTATAAATTAATTTTCATGATGTTGATGCATCAGCAAATTATTACAAAGTCCTTTCAGTCTACTAAAAAATATAAAAAAGTACTTAAACTTCTGAAAAACTTAATCCCAAAGTCAATAATCTGCAAATAAATTCTCGTATTTCAAGTGAAATCTTTCACAAATCAAATTTCTGAAAAAAAAAACATCTTATGTATATCCAAAGATATATGCATATCTTTTTCGCTGTGTAGGAATATTGGAAATTTTCCAGATTATTTTATTCAAAGCACAAATGAGTCATGATTTATAAAACAAGATCAGACAGAAAAATTTCTAAATAAAATCAATCTGCTTAAATTATTAAAATATCTTATATAGGTTTTAAGAATATAACAAATATATTCCGATCAAAATATTTATGGAATCTTATACAGTTTTATGTAATATTCTGTAAGCTATAAAATGATGCACACATTGCTGCTATAAATTCCTCTGTTTTAATTCTCTCTTTATCATAACATTATCGCTGCCATACGACAGTAATTGATTTAAAATTCATACATTTTTGTAATATATGTAATATTTTTAAAATTCACATTAAAAAGAATTATACTTTAAGTTAATTTGTTATATGTATATATACATACATGCATACATACATACAATATATATATATATATATATATATATATATATATATATATATATATATATATATATATATATATATATATATATATATATATATATATATATATATATATATATGTGTGTGTGTGTGTGTGTGTGTGTCTTAAAGCGCAAAATCTAAAATATCTACCAAGTTAATGAAAGTAATCTATTTGGAATTTCTTTATTAGAGTGATTTAAATATTTGGCAATATTAGGAAAATACACAAAATTCCTTAGCCTATTTAAGTAAAAAATTTCCCTTTTTCTTGAAAACATCAATAGATCAATCATATCTTGCATAAATTTAAAAACAAGTATGAGATTTGTGTTCTTCTAAATCAATACATTGATTTTATTTATAATAAATAAATAAAGTATCATAAAAATTGTTAGGTTATGAAAATAAATAAAGTGCCTGCACTTCTATTTGAATCGTAACTAAAATACAAAAAGAATTAAATAAGTTAATTTTATTAATGATGGCGATTTTCGTATAAATTTTTTAAGATTGTTTCCATTTAATTCCATGTAATCCAACATGTGTAAACTCTTAAATTCTGATCCTAAAATATATGTTTAAAGTAACACAAAAAATATAGAAGTATGTACGAAACAAAAGGAGAAAATAAAAGAACGATAAATATTTTGATTGTTCCTTGTAACAAAATCTATCAATTGGTATATTGTAAGATTTCTGTAAGTGTTGAACAAGCATTTATATTTTTAAAACTTTAATATGGTTTTACATTTTTATAATATTTGCATTTAAATGTTTCTAGTAAACAGTTGATCGTAATAAACACTTCATGAATAAATCATTATGACTAAACTCAAAGTCTAAAATATTACTTCGTATATCTGAAGTAATATGATACAGTCAATTTTAATGCAAAATAATTAAATTTATAATTTAATAACTGCATATACTCTTACACATTTAATTTTGAAAATCAATGAATATTCGTGGGAGGAACACCTCTTTTTGATGAATTAGATATGAGCTCCGATGTATATATATATCAAGAGATTATATAAATAAATCAAGATTCCAATCTACATTTGTGTCGCTGTTAAAATAGGAATTTGTCACGGGGAGTAATGCGGTGTTATCTAATTATTAAGGACGATTCAAAATACATTTACCTTTAATATTTCTATATCCGAATATAGGGCTACAGTTTATTAAAGAGTTGATAAAGTGACACAATGAACAGCAATATACTACTGCATTTATAGATTTTGAAAACAGAAGTTTTGAGAAGATTATAAGTATTTTAAGAAGAATAACATGTTATACAAAATAATACCTTAAACTGAAATAGAATCAGTAATTTTTTTTAAATACTTAAAAATAAATAATTTGGTTTTTATAAAGCTAATTAAAACTTACGGAAAGTTTTATAATTTTTACATGAAAATATATGGCAAATTATTTCATGTGTAATATTTTAGAGACAAAGTAATTATTGTTTTGCATTCCTTTATATAGCATAAGTGTAAGTGTGTTTATTATTAAGTGTAAGCTATAAGTTTATTATTTATCTTTAAAAACTAATAGATTACGTAAGTCAAATATCACTTAATTTGTTTTGTTTTCATTTCGTTAAAATTTCCTTAATTTTTCAATGTAAGAAAAAAAATTCGCTTTTTTAACCACCATCTTCTTTTCTTCTAGAAATCCATAATGAAATATTTTTGAAGTATGAAGAAAAATCAGTTAATTGAAAAAAAATTAAGCATTTAAGCAAATATTATTATTTTACGTAAATATTATTATTCCTTAATTATTTAAATTTCAAAAATATAGAAAATGAATAAAAAGAACTTAGTAATATTATGATTTCTATCATAGATTACATACTTATATTATACTACAGGGAATAGCTAAAATTAAAGCTCAATGAGAATCTAGTATTTCATATAAAATGTAGATTATAATTCTTATATTTTTATACTTATATAAAAAATGGAATAAAAAGAGGATATAAACTATTTTAAAAACATTTTCAAATAGTTATTTTAATTATTGATCATATATTTGGCATTATGAGTGAGGTAGCTTGCGATGCTTTCTGTGTGTGTGTTAGATATTTATTTCTATTTTTAAACCACTCAAGGAAAAAGAAATTTTACATTCCTATGTAGATAGTTATTCGCTCGGCACTGGAATTTAGAAAAACCATGAAATTATTATAAATATCTAAAATATTTTTCATTTCACGTTATATATATATATATATATATATATATATATATATATATATATATATATATATATATATATATATATATATATATATATATATATATATATATATATATATATATATATAGTACACACATTGTAGTAGATGATATAATATTTTTGAATAAAGTATTATATATATATATATTGTACATTTATTGTATGAATATAAAGTATTATATGAATTTTATTTCTACTGAATTCTATTCATACAATATATTTATTTACTAGAATTTTTATTTTTAATTTTTTTTAAAACTAAAGATTATGTGTCATAGTTCAGAAATAAAAACTACCAAAGAAACCCAGTTTTAGAAAATTTATTGTTAGGAAACAATATCCGTGTTTCAAAGCAGTTTTTTTAGTCAACTGATTTGCAGAACCATTCTTGATATATATAAGCATCAGTTCATTCTTTTATTTGACAATATATACAATTACAATATATTTTCCTTTTTCAAAGCAGAGATTGTTTCTTCATTTAATAGATGCACAATTTTTATGATGCTTTGACACCATGTAAGAGACAGTCCATCTGCCAACGGCCATTGTACGGCAATTTATCAGAAATCACGTAAATTACATTTCACAATGATTCCTCACAAATAGTTGGTCCGTATTCGCGTGACGCACTCGAGGAAATCTGGAAACTTCCAATCTCTCATTTCGACATCTGTGTATATCTAAGGTAAAAGTTCAAAATCCATCTCCTTTTTTTAATAGTAGCTGGAATCTAATACTTGGACCTTATGATTCCCGAAAGGAGCTTAAAAATAGCTTTAAAAATATGCTGATTTTCTTAAACATTTCACTTCACTTCATGTAAATTGTATATGATCTTAAAACTTATTTTCTATTCTGCCTGACCTATATGATAACTACAGTCTATAAAATTATTTCAATTAAAACTAATATGAAAAATAAATATCTAGAAGACTGTTATGTTTCATGATTAAGAAAAGTTTTCATAAATTAAAATAAGTAAAAGATTTTTATATAAAATATCTATTTTTACAGTAAATATGATTTGTTAAACAAAGTATAAGTTCAGAATTTTATTACATAAATCTCTTACATCATACTGAAATTAATAAAAATATTATTTTAAGTGGTTAATTTATTATTATTGAAACTCTTATCACAATATGCAATCATTATTGAAATTCTTATCTCAATATGTGTTTTACACAATGAGATATTTAACGATATTATTTTGCTTGCATTACAAATTTATCCATTAAAATATCACACAAATTTTAATGTATAAATTTTTTAATTTCAAATAAAATTCTCTTTGAAAAGAAGAATAAAATCTTATCTTTTTACATTTGCACAGACAATAATCAGAAAAATATTTTTGAGACTTCTGTGTGATAAACGCAATTCATAAAATTTTCAAAAAGTGCATTAATAAAAAGGTGGTTTACATTTTCATGAAATAAACACATTGAAAGGGCAATTGATGTAAACACGTAAATTATTATTGCAAGGAGGAATATCTCAAAAATATTTCAAACATATGTTTGATAGTGCAACAGAAAGAAATTATTTGCAAAATCTTTATTTAATTAACAATGTTCTATCATAGTATCTCCTAGTTTTTGTTAAGAAATATATCTTAGTTTGATTAAGTCATTGTATTTTCTATACATGCCGTTTTATAAAATTAATGGATAAACAATTTTTGAAGCAACCTAATATTTGAATTTTTATATTGAATAGAAACAGCGAAATAAAACATATTTTAGAAACATTTATCAAATTTAATGTTAACTCAAGAAATTATCTATTCATGTTTATTCAAGCAGTCTTTGTATTTTCATAAATCCTAGCAATATTTTTATTTATATTTTTGCTTAATTACTGTAAATTAAAAACCATTATGAAATGAATTTTCATTCTATCAAATGCTTAGAAACTTTTCTGACTATTTACAAACGTTTAACAATTTTTTCAAAACAGATAATAAAGTGCTGGTAAACAGCTGATATTTCAACAGTATAGCCTAACTAGTTATTAAAAAATTTGAGTTTAGACGAGTGAGATTTGAAAAATTGTTTGCTAAACATATTTGTTATTAATGTTTTTATACACAATTTAGAAAATGTTTTCGATATAATATTAATATCTATATATTTGAAGCACACTTTATTGCTCTTGAATTTTATTATTTAAATTTTAATTGTATAACAAAATAAAATGTTATAAACTGGAATCATTTTACCAAATAAATAAATGATTTTAAAATCAGTTTAGTGTTTATTCAGATGTAGAAAATATCAAATGTGTCATGAAAACATAATTCATTCAAAACATTTCAGTCAAAATTTTGTTTTACTCCGATGCTTTCTATATAGAAATAAGAACATAAAAATAAATAATGAAATTGGAGTTATTTGCTTATATACTTTAATAAGAATAAAGGAAATCAAATTCTCAAAAAGCAATTTACGAAAATAGGACCATAAATAAGAAACCTATCAAATGTTCAGAACTTATTTCCTTTCTTTTGTAAGCCATCTTTCATATAGCGAAAATAATTATAGGGAATGATATTGTATTACTAAGTATTATGGAAAGCAAATAAAAAAAATTGATTAAATTTTCGAAGAATTTCTGAATATGTGGTAATGTTTTTTCACACACAACATTTTGAAAGCAATTTCACTCATTATCATTTCTGTTGTTTTGTAAAATATGATTTTACAAAATCTTTTAATAAATATATTATTGATAAAATTGATTTGATCAAAATTTATTTTAAAACTCATCTAAAATATTTCCCAATCAGAAAATGAATGTTTATCTCACACTTAATTAAAATTAATAACACTTGCTAAATTGATTCCCTCCAAGCATTATTGCAAATTAAATTTCATTATCAGAATTGATGAATCTTCAAACGAAAAATTATCATCCTTTGGAATTTCGTAATCTATTTGTTTTCCACATTAAATAAGAAAAGAAATGAAGATATTTAATTAATGTCAAAGTTGTCGATCGAATAATATATTTTAAAATAAATCTCACTGTTCATAAATAAAAGTTGCAAGTACTATTTTAAAAAATAGCAATTTCAATTGAAAAGCGATTGCTAGTTGAAATATAAATGAAGACCAGAAAAAGTCTCTCCTAACAGTGCCACGCAGAACAGCAAAAGTTAACTGCTTTAGCTTAAACTTTAAAAAAATGGATTTCGAAGAACATCTGTCATTGAATCACGCGCCAACTATAACTGTTAGCAGACTTTTATCGAAAGAATAAATTAAACTGAAACAAAATGATGTTGACTAACTTAAAAAAATACAATAATTCAATTCTAAACGCTCTTTGTTATTAAAGTCCATTGCAAAATATCTATATCAATCCAATAATAATTTCTTCTTGTCTGAGTCCAAGAACATATTGAAGTGGTGTTAATTAAATCAGTATAAATAAGATAATTAGTATTAATAAGCTTTGCGAAACTAAAAGTCGTCTTCATCAGTAAGATGACGGAAATTATTATGATTAACAATTAGTTAATGAGATTAAAGCTTTCCATAAATTCAATAAATGTATTTTAATATATTTTTATACTGCAGTTTATATGTTTCAATTTCAAAACAAGTTCTGAATTTAAAGATTACAAAATTAAACAATATGTTTAGAAATACATTTTAATGAATTATTCTCGATAAAAATATTTCAGTATTACAAAATTAAGGTGACTTAATTATAATATTTGAAATTTGCTTGAATGCACAGTAACTTTTTTCTCTCTTTTAATATTAAAATTTTCTGAAGAAACAATGTTACGTAAAATCCAATTATGAATTTTTTATTGTTTAATTATTTATCCTCTTTACATATGCAATTCATTGCGAAAATTGTTTTATACATTTTTATGTTTCTCATGGCTTTTATTAGAGTCAGTTTTTGTGTATGAAACAAATGTATATGTACATGATGAAAGAAAATAAAACCATATATTTTTCTGTAAATCTCAGAAAACAAAAAAAAAATTATTTCTTTCTATAAAAATGTTATTTAAGTTGCGTTAATTTGAATTATACATTAAAAAACGCAAATAATTTGTAAAGTACTATTAAATGTAGCTTGCGTATTTGCGTATATATAAATGGTGGCATATAATATATGGTGGCACTTCCTAATAAATCATTTCCTTTCATTTATCTTCTGTGGCTGTTGGTATGAAGAGTGCTATTTTTCCAACCGAGAATTAAGTGATAGATTTGCTTCCGGTTAAAGATTACGGGGAAATATTCCTTCTTTGCTGAAAATTTCTGATTTCAAATCATAAATTGAAATCAATGAATGTATGAATAAAATATTTTTCATTCTATTTCTATGAGAGCCAAAGCTAATTTAAAGCTTGTTCTATTTTGATAGCACTAACAAAAAGATATATTCGGTATTTATTTTTTTTTATTCCAAATAGTAACTTTATAATTCAAAAAAAAATCTTTTTTGAGACGTATTTCCATATTTACTATATTCATATTATAATATGTTTATTAACATAGTTAAATGCTTTTAATCACTTAATAATAATGTTTTAAACTTGAAATCAAAATTAATATTTGATGACAAATTGTGAGGAGATGCTTTATATAAAATAGCCTAATCAGATTAGTGGCATAGCACTAAATCATTAGGAAAATTTTCTATCATACATTTATTCAGAAGTACATGCATATATTTGTGGAAAACATTTTGATAAATAATGATGATTCTTTGACGTTCACAATTTTATTCCACTAGTATTTAGAATGATGGTGAATATATTTGTATTTTAATTGTATTTACTGTGTATTACGTATTTGGATAAAAAAGGGTTGCATATTTCAAAATTGATTCTACAGAATGAGCTTAGAATTTATCGATTTTAGGGACAAACATTAAACCCGATATGTTGTTTTAAGTATTGCTACATACATTTAACATAGATTATCCTGAAACAAAAGACAGATATTTATTGCTGTAAATTGAATCTTTTCTGTGTTTAAAAATCATTTTTCAAGTTTATATTTTTTATTTGCTTTATTTAAGTAAAAGATGTTTATAAGATATTAACATAGTAAAATTTGACAATTTAAAGGGTATTTATTTGAAATCAAAGTTTATAGTGATATGGATAATATGTATTTATTGCATTCCAAATCATAGATTTATTTACTGCTGAATATTTCTATAATTAACCATACATTAAAAATTATGACCAGTATATAATTGAACAAATAATATTTTATTACAATATTTTTATAAGAGATAATTGATTTCTTTTGAATAGTATGATTTGTAAGTTATATTATTCTAAGGAAAGTTCTTTTTGAAAAAAATTAAGAAATACTAATTTTTGGCCTTATATTTTCCTTAATTAGTTTAATGAATTTGACCTCGGAGAACATCCTTATGAAACATTTCATACAGCATATTCAACATAGAGATATGTGTTTTCAATCCTGTCAATTTTTATAATTATATCGAAACAAGAACTTTTAGTTTCTATTCTAATGTATAATATACTCATTGATTATATTGGATTCAGATACGGTAAGTCCATCAAAGGTGAAAATTTGCAAACTTTTTTCCTCTAACTGTTTATTTTCTTTTTAAAATTAATTAAGTCACTATACTAACAATAGAGTGATATATTTGTAACTGTTACTGAAATAACACGATAATATTAAATCAAAATTCAAATCATAATTTAACAAAAATATTTTCCAGTTTTCTTACTTAATCAAGTATACCACAGTGGTAACTAAGTGATATTTTATGAAATCTTATTATGCATAATAAACAATTTGATATTCATAGTACGTTTTCTGTAAATAATATTTAATCTTATTAATTAGAGCATCGTTGGAATAAAAAAAAATTTATAGTCTGATGTAAAAAAGGACAAATAATTTAATAATATAAAATTATATCATATCTGAAAATTTAACACCGTCATTATTTTAATATTTCTTCTCACTATTTTTTTTATAAAATAACTTTTTCCATGTCCAGGAATTTATAATGGGAATTTCTAGATTCCTATAAATAAAAAGAAGACAAATTATTTTTGTCTTCAAAATTCATGCTTTATAAGTTAAATACATGGACATTTTACATGTTCCCCTTAATATAGAACATACAGATTTCCTTATTAATGAGAAAGTATCAAAAATAACATATTGATTACTTTAAGAAGCTCATATAGCAGTTATCAATTATGCTTCTCACTAAAGGTAAAGTGAATACAAAATATCACTTTTAAACTAATTGCTACTAAAATACCAACAGTTACATGTTTATGTTAGAAAATAGTTTCGAAACTAATGGGTGAAAAAATCATCTCAAGTCATTACATTATCATAGATAAATTACATAAATGAAATTATCATGAAATAATTTTTCTTACTCATGTAATGAATTACTCTAACTTCAGATACATTATTTTAGATTAACATTTTCAACTACTATTGTATGGAAACTTTAAAAAAATTACCACTCGTTTTGTGCGTATTCTTATGTACGCTTAATTTCAGCATTGTGACTATGTATGGCATAAATATATAATGTTCCAACTATCCTATGAATTGCATTTGAATAATCAGGGTATATAAATTAATGAAACATTTTTCATGAATATATCGAATTATATTCATTTATAATCAGCAAGTCTTCTAAATCCTTTCTCTAAATGATATGTAAGAAGTGAGTTGATACACATAATAAAAGTAAACATCTAACCTTGTTGATTAGCAGTGTCTGAAATTGAATTAGACTCTTTCAGTTAATAAGAAAACGCTTTTACTATTAAGCGAAATTGAATTTAAGACCACTGCTTTAATACTTTAATGCCTTTTATAAACATTTAAAGTAATTTACTTTTAAATTGTTTTGCTTTTGTGTTCTGAAATATTAAAAAAATGCAAATCGTAGCTTTCAAAACTTACTAGTTGAATAGTTAAAAAAATGAACCAAATATTTTGGCTGAAAAAACTGCATTACATTGAAAATATTTCAATCAAATTATTGAAAATTAAAAGAAGCTGAAAAAAGGTAATTAAAATTGCATATACCTCGTGCAAGAAATAAATTCGATACACAAGGAACTTCTGTATTACAGAAATCAGTTAATGATTCAGAACATTAAATATTTTAACTATACAAGCACGCTTTACAGGGGAAAATTACTTTAATAAGTTTTTATCAAAATGTTGCTTCTTTATGTTTATGTAAATTTCGCATATATAGTGATTGATTCGAAGGTAACAAAAGTATAACGAAGTCTGCGTGTTGGAATATTTTAACCGGAATACCCCAATTCAATTTAATGTGTTGAATAAACAAGATGTTGCAGTTCCCATTTACTTTCATTCACTTCATATGCGAGAATGTTGTGATCACAGTTGTTGGAGCAAACAAAATCTGAAATCTCTCTCGAATTTTGCTCAAAAATCTCTTCCAGTTCTCTGCGCTGTTTGAACGAATCAATCATAAGTTTAAGAGAAAACGCGATTTGAATTTCAAAGTATGTGTTTGGTTACGACGATATTCCAGAAATGCTGATAAAATATTTTAAGCTGAATATGTTACAAATTTTTGAAACAAACATAGGGTGGTGTAAATTTATTTTACCTTATTTTTATCAAAACGGATATGTAGCTAATAAAGGTTTGTGAATGCAATTTGCTCTAGAATATATTTTAAAATTATGTTTCAAAAGCATATCGAAATATATAATATTTTTTAAAAATTGAAAATTTATTTTACTTGTTTAAAAACTCTAACTCTAATTTTTAACAATTTTACTTAAGAAATATTCTATATATATAATCGACTTAATTCCTGTCTTTTTATAACTCAATTCATATAAATGTTACAAATAATAATCTCTTTCATTAAAAAATAGCAATAAAATATACAGAAATTTGTTATATTATTTGGAATTCATTTATTATTTAATATAAAATATAGAAAACAGACAATTTGATATAGGTTTTATAATTATTTTTAACTATTACCTTTTCTTTCTCAAAAATATTTACGTTAAAATGTCTTTGAAAAATATACTAAAACTTGAAGATATTTCTACGTTTCCTGAAGAGAAATATTTAAAATGAGTTGCTGAAGCGAAACATGAAAATATAGTTCCTAATAATTTTTTCAAAATAAGATGTGAAATTATAAAATATTAAAGGAATAATTTTTTTTACTTAAATAGAAAAGTAAAATATAACGAATTTTTAAAAAAGTATAAAATACACGTAGTTAATCTATTAAAAAACGCGTCATATCATATTTTATCTTTTTTCAATTTTAATAATATTTTTTGAAAAGAAATGTTTCCTATTTATTCAAATTTTTATATAAAAATCATTCAGAAACGAAATATGTCTTTACAAATACAAATCCTGGATGTATCGATCAGATTGTACATGAAAATTATAACAATTATAATAACTATTCTAAAGAATAAATTCTAAAGAGTTTCTAAAACATAAGACTTTTGCTGAATTCTTGATAGAATTTGTTGGATACTTACGTAAATAAAAAATAGGAAATAAAGGAAGGGAAATATCACAATAGTTTGGATTATTATTGAATATTTTTACAGTTCTATAACGTGTTCTTTCCCAGAAGATAACTCTCTGTTATTTTTAACGCTTTCTTTTTGGAGTCAATATTTCATCGTTTGATAGGGATAGTATTTAATTTGATGAGTGTCATCAAGAAAACACTGTCTCTCAATCTTACGAATAAATCATTATTCGTAAGATTCATAAAATTCTTAAGGGTATAAAAAGCTATATACTTTTAAGCGTATCCATCTAAATCCCAATTTTGGCTTCAATTTGATTTTATTGCACTTTATTTTTCAATATATTTTTATCCTACGCTCGCCCGACGAGTGGCATCGACGAGCATCCCAATAAAAAGATGAACAAGAATAAAATCCTTTAGTAGCCTCAAAAGAGTTGTCAGTCATAAACTTTATAACTTCAGGGCAGTTCTTGAGGTGAGCGGCATCCATATCATCCTGATTGCACAATGGACAACGAGCAGAGTCCATTACACGTATTCCATACAGATGCTTCTGCAGATTGTCACCCGGAAACAAGCAACACCAACAGCTCGTGGTAAAAAGCCAAGGATTTTATTGTTAACATTAAGTAGAGTGTTTTTTATTGCCTGTCCATAGCCGCATCAGCTTAAAGGTAAACTCAGTCATACTTTATTTTACGGAGGATTACACTTTTGATGTTACGCAAAGGCAAAGGGGGACTTGGCTGGATCATAAGCCTTTCTCGCAAGTCTTTCTGCCTGCTCATTTCCAAAAACAACGCAGCGGCACGAGATACACATTTTTCAGTATAAGATTTCAAAATGTCTTTCAATGAACAATGGAAGGATTTAGAAAGATTATGAGAAAGAATGCAACAAAATATTTCTTTGAATTTTGAAAAATAGTTCGGTTTTGTTATCTTGGAGATTATATTTTGTTTAATATTTCAGTCAATGGTATATTTGATGAAAAGGATCAGAAATAAGTGCTAAGCATTTAAGAAAAAATATTTAAGAATCTTGTAATTCAAAATTTTTTAAAAGCATTTAAAATTACATAAATGTAATTTTTATTTTAGATAGATAATTTCACGATATATCGTAATATATTTTAAAAGTTAATACATTTGTTAAAATATATGAAACGGTCTTACAGATGAATCTACCAGAAGTTATTTCAGCATTTAGAGGATATTATTAAGAATATGAAATAAAGTTTGATATTCAAATGAAGATGATAACGTAAGTATTTGTATATTCGACTTAATAACACATTCCATGTTCTTTTTTTTTCATAGCACTTGTATTTTTTTATCATAATCTATTATATCAAAAGGAAAGTTTGAGTAAATATACGCTTAAAATAATTTTAAACTATTTTTCAAGAATGTTACAATAAAAAATATAAAGAACATTTGATTATAGCAAGTATTTTCTATTTCACTTGCCAAATTTGAATACACATAATTTTGGAAAAAGAAAAGAATAAGCAACAAATTAATTGCTGGAGAATCATAATTTATTGAAATCCAATTTGTAATGCGAATGTTTCATTAAAACACCTTGTTGAACTCTGTAAAAAGAATATTTTTCTTGAGAAACTGCAAGTTCTTACTTTCAACATAATTTAATTAAAATTACTTTTTTGAAAACTAATTGATAAATTTTAGGAATAAAAATTCTTATTTACAGATGCGTTAAGGAAATAATTATTTCAAGTACATGAAATATTCTTTGTGATAAATAAATGTTAAATTTATTTTTAAAATATGTTAAATTTGCATAAAAAAATACTATAGGTTCAACACTATTCTGCTTTAAAAAACAATTTCTGAGAGTGTTTAAAACAGTGTGTTGAAGGATTGAACACAATTAATGTGATACCTAGAATGTACTGACACTTTTCAACAGTTTTTGGGAAGGATTTGACTGCAAATGAAATGTAAAATAAAGGATAATTTGTCTGTTACACGCTATGCCAACTGACTCTTTAGTGAACTAATTCTGTTGGTTGCGAAAGGTTATCTATCCCAACAAAATTATACTACATCGGATGAGATTGGATTTAATTGTCCTAAGACCAAAAACCGTATAAAAGTATCAGTTAATTAGGTTTCTAAATTTTTCATGACTGGGACAAAACATGTTCAACATATTGATTATCGTTTAATGAATCAAGTGGAAATAGAGAAACAGTATGCTATACAACTCAGCGACGGAGTCACGCTAAGTGGGTGTTGTGCAATGTGTTCAATCCCTTAATTCCTTTAATTCACCTAAGTTTGCAATCAGAACGCTGAAAACAACATCCTTAACTCAACTTCCTATCGAAAAGTTATACGGATTAATTATATAGAATCCGGATAGCCAAGGTTATACGGATTATAGAAAAGGAGGATAAACATTACAGGTATTCATAAAACACTGCTTCCACAGCAATTTCGCTTCCTTTGCAACGCGTTTATTCGAGCTGTGATGTCTTGCTTTAAAATTATGTCATCCATATATCCGCGCTGCAGAAGGGTTAAAATGTGGTTGTAAAAAGACACTCATAGCATCTACTAGTGATAGCACAAGTTACAGGAATATATATATATATATATATATATATATATATATATATATATATATATATATATATATATATATATATATATATATTCAACTCTCTTCTTAAAATATATGACTATGAAAAATGGTACCATGAAGAAATACTACACGGTATCCTTCGCAGAATACAGTAATATTGATTCATTTGCAAGTGAATTTTTGGTTTTGTTTTTCTCCGCTGTATTATGTATATATATATATATATATATATATATATATATATATATATATATATATATATATATATATATATATATATATATATATATATATATATATATATATATATATATATATATATATATATATATATATATATATACTTTCTTTCAAGTAGAAATGGGTTTCGTCTGTTGATGAAGGATATTTTATAGAACTCTATGCCTTTATGCTCCGTCTAACAGGCATACCGCATTTCATAAAAATTCCCGTGACGTATATGATTGTACATCTTCTACCGACTACTCCATTACAACTGTGGCAAATTTGCTACTGATGTTGAGTCAATTCTTTTTCACCCTCTATCAGCTAAAGTAGCTTATCAAGGAACCTTCTTTTCCTATTTCTTATATATTTAGTCCACTAAATTATATTATTATAGTCCAATAAAGTTGTCGGACCAAAGCCTTTTTCCATAACCTAAGTGTTCGAAAATTCTGCAGATTTAAATATGCACAATCATCATTCTTAAAAAACTAATATATTTTTTCACATTATGATAGTAATCAGATGCTTAATTCATCTAAATATTCATGTAATGCTTAATGTTAAATAAAATACTTGTTCATCTACTTTATTTTTGGTTATTTGCTTTGAATAAAACATTTGTTTACTTTAAAGCTTTGTCTTTTTAGAATTGAATGAAGAATAATAAAATATCCATTTCAAGAAGAAATACTAGAAATAAAGCAGCTCCTGCACTTGGAAATGTTACTTTTTCTAACTTAAATGTAAAATTATATAAAAAATTTCCTTATTATATCAATGATAAAAATGTCAAATGTTAATATGATTCCATCAATAGAGAAAAATACTTGGTAAATTTATTTTGATGTTAATAAGATTGGAATGTGTTTTTTTTTTAATTTGAAAATTTTCTTTTCTTTTATCAAAGAAGATAAATTTTGCAATTGAATTAAAAAAGCTTAATTCAGTCTAATACTATTTAGCTATCCAGTACAAGACATCAAAGAAAAAGCAAAATAAATATTTATGAATATAAGCAAAATATAAGTGGGAAAAATTACAGATGAATAGTGATATAAGAACTGTATAGCTTTGATTATTGACTCAATATTAAAAACATGTAAAAATACCGATTTTCCACAATATTCGTTTATATGTCCTAAATGTTAATGCTCCTAATAATAATGTAACGATATAAAAAATTGAACTAAAAATTTGTAATTAATCAAATGAAGAAATAAAAACTTAAATTGTTTAAACGCAAAAGGGTTCTTAGGAAAGACACGCATAATTGATATATTTACGCTGCTTACTTTTTTAAAATGTTCATTTAGTTTGACCTGTAATTATGAAATTTATCACAGTAATAATGATTTTCATAATATTTCTTATAATTAATATTTTCAGCCCTTTTAATTCCCATGGAAAATTTTTTTAATGTTTAGAAAAAATACACATTTCCAAGTTAAATGTTGAATTTTCAAATTTATATAGAACTTTTCAATAATTTTGCAGAGAAAAAAACTGATGATTATTATTTTTTTATAATTATTTTAATGAATTCAAATATTTTTATTCAGAGCAGATTTTTATTGAACTATTGATTTTTGAACAAAAAGAAAACTTCAAAAATTAATATAAATTTTTGTAGTAAATAGAATCGTATTTTACCACCATATTTAAATATGTGTTAAAAATCAGGAAAAAAAAGAAAATGAATACTTAGGAATTTATTTATATAAAAGCTTATACAAATGTATTTAATAAAAAACAAAAAATGTATTAATTGAAACCAATATATAATGAATTCTCTAATAAGTAAAGAATTTTAAGTTCTTATAAAACAACAGATGATTCCACAACGAAAACAGACATAGAGATATATTTTTTGTGAAAAATATCCTCAGAAGTACAGCTGATTTTTTAAAAACTTTAACTAGAAATTCTAACATTCTCTTAAAGTTTACTTCCTGAGAAACATTTTTCAATTCTTTCATAAGTGACATTTTTCTCAAAGTAATTTATGAAGGCGGAGAATGGTGTTGCTGTGAACAACATATTCTGTGAGAATAAGGGGAATAATTTTGTTAACTTTGGAAATAATTATATGAAGAAAAATAGTAGGGATTACTGAAACTAATTTCAGATTAACTTTGCCCAAAAGAATGCATAAATGATTCTTTAGATATTTAATCTTTTAGGTGTAATGAATGTGTTTTATCATGTTTTTTGAATAAATGTCACATTCTTAATTATGAATTAATGCAAGTAAGAATGTTTGGCTTGATAAAAAAAATTATAATTTATGAAATCTAAGTTTACTTATGAGATAACATTCATATAGAATTTTTTAGGTTATAACAAGGAGTATTTTATTCAATATAGGGAGTATTCAATCATTTGTTATTAATTTTTCATCATATAAACAAGAACATTTTTAAAATTAATATTGTAGTAATCTTGCTTTCTCAATGAAAATTTCTATTTTAATAGCGTTTCTATAATATTCATCACATTTTATAAAATTATATATCTTTATAAGTTTATAATTACGTATCTCGTAAATTAAATTAATTACTAGATGATAATATGTTACATTGATGGCAAAAAATATTATACTTTATGTGAAAAGTCAAAGTTTTCAGAAGTAGAAATTCTTATCATCACATGATAATGTTTAAAATAATGCTTTTCTGCAGATGATGAAATGATTGCTGTACGCAAGAATAAAAATATGGATATATCAAAAGTCCTACTTCAAACTATTGGAGTGTACAATAATATTATGAATGACAATGGTTAAATTAGATACTTTTCGAAATAGCTAAGATTCAGTTTCACAATAATTATAATTTCTGTATTACATTACAATATATTTATCACACAAATATTTATATAATAATCTATTTATCTCACAATTTTTAATAAATTTTGCAACTACTTCTATTTCTATTCAAGTTAATGAATTTCGTTCATTTTGAAAGTTTTTAAGTATTTGATGATGAGCTAAAATGACTCGATTATTTTCTCAACTAATTTAACATGGAATAAAAATTCACATTTAAATAACATAGGCAACTGAGGCATTAAATTCCATAAATTTATCTTGAAATTACCACAAACAACTGAATAACAAACTTATATTACAAGGAAAATTAAGGAAAAAATTATTGATTGGGACCATTATCCATTTGAGCTAAATTAAGTTAGACTAACTTAACTTTAAAAATAAACATTTTATAAGGCTTGATGTCGCTTAGTTTAATCATTTTAATCATAATTAAGTCAAAAAATTATATTTTGGAAACAAATATAATTTTACTTAATGCTCTTTAAAATAAAATATTTTTCAATTAATTGCTTATATAAGTGAGAAAGTATTTTCCTTATAAATGTACTTATAATTTAATGCAGCTCTGGCTTATGATTTAAAGCAAAACTTAAATAAATCCACTGTTTGAAGCGTCACATAATATTGCTAAACTGAAAATTTTCTTAACTCCTAGATTTCTTGATTTTTAAGAATGATGAGGCATAATTTATTTAAATATAATATTTTTAATTATTAACTGAGATAAATATCAAGCAATATACTAAAAAAAGCAAATGATTTTTTTCGTACATGTTTATTGTTGCTTTTTGGAAATATAAATGAGCTTTTCAGAGTTAAGAAAATTATTCAGATTTAAAATAGAATTTTTGGAAGAGTTTGATCTGATGCGCTACAGAAAACTATAAGTTACGCTAAAAAATCACTGGAACAAACATTTTGATAATCGCTGGAACAAACGTTTTTAGATAGCCTAGATAAAAAAATGAAGTTTTTATAAGAAACTAGCTTGTGAGAGACGAATTGACTTAACGCTATCAAAGCAATCTTACGAGAAAATAGATAGCATTTATGTCTATAGAGACCAATACTAATTATATTTTTCTAAAACATTGATATTTCGCATTTTTTAAAACAATTTACAGCTTCATACTATCTCTAGATAGGTTCCTCATCACATAACTGAAAAAAAATTAAAACAATAGTTTATTGATATTTTGTAGTGGGAACAAAAGCTTAAAAATAATAAGAATTTCCTAACGAGCGTAATAAGATAAATTAAAACAATAAGATTTGGCTTATTACTAGCATCTCTTAACCATTCCACAACAAATGCATGGAAATACTTGTATTCCTTTTTCTACAGAAAATAGACGGATCAAACTGGCTATATAAAACAATGATTTTTTCTCTGATTTTATAGAAGCATTTTACAGAAGCATTTATTTTTGAAAAATAGCATTTTTCAGTTTTGAGCATTTTGCGACACAACATATCAAGAAAACGTCATACGAGAATTTTTAAAAAATATAATTTTTAGAAAATTGGTTAATACATCACGGTAAAACTTGCCTGCATATTACAACTTCTGTGCTCAACAATATCTTAAAATATTCAATATTAAAACTATGATAAAACGCTCTTTGTAGTTGGGATCCCACGCATTGGGATTTCAGCCTGTTTCTAGTTTTAAGTTCATTTTAATTTTTGTCCTTGTTTCAGGATTGTATGATTTTTTTATTGTAGTTCCCAGAGAATGAGTTTTTTACTTGTTTTGAAAAATGAGTTGAAAAATGAAGGACAGTTGCATATTGGCTGAAGGACAGCCTTATGAAAGTAATAATTAGAAACTAGCGTATTCTACTTCTGAATTTAAGGAATGATCTCAAGATGTAATAATAATAAGTATTCCTACTAAATAAATAAATATAATTCAGTGTTAAAAGGTTTCAATTATTATAGAACGTTGTGGAAGACTATAGAATACTCATACAAAAATAGAGCTTCACTATTTAAAATTTTCACTAAATCTAAAGCAGCAAAAAATATTCAAAAAATTGAATCGGAGAAGCATAAAAAAGGAAATGGAACGTAAGATCTTGAAATATATGAAAAAAAAAAATCTGATTTATAAAATATATAAGACAGTTGGATTTTTACTTTAACTTGGAACAAAAATTCGTTTTAAGAATAATTGGAATTAATAAATAAAAATCCTCGCCAACTGAGCCACCAGTAATTTGGGAGAGTATTCTGATCAAATTTGTATTTTACGGTATACCGTGTTCAATATCACTTCATCAAATAGCTGAAAAAATCACATCAGAAAATAATATTGCTGTATTTGAAATTAAAATGTTTTCAAACATAAATCACAACAACCCCAACTTGACCTATTCAAATATCAATCAATATCAATTCTGAGAATACATTTACATAAATCAGTCAGAATATATATCACAAATCAATTAATGAAAGTTTTCGTCGATATACCAAGGCAATGAAATAAATGCTTTAAATTTAATTATAACAGTAAATAAATATAATTCTGTATAATACACAGTATTCAAAGTTTTCCTAATAATACTCAGTGGATTAAATAACATTACGTCAGAAATAATGTGAAGAATCAAGGATATAAAACCCCCACACATTTAAAAAGAAATAACGTAAATATTTTTAATGTTTATAAGGAATGAAATAAGAATAAGTATTGTGCGAATCAAGCTGCAAATAAAACCTTGTAGATTGAAATTGAATTAGAAAGGATCTAACGTAATAAGCACATTTCTGTAAGCCATAAATATATTTTTGATTTAACAAATTTTTTAAAAATAGTTTTTACAGAAATAGTTTTTACAGAATTTATATATTTTTACAGTCACCAATTTCTCAAAACAAGTCACGTCGTAAAATAGGAGACTTCAAAAATACATTCATTGATTTTTTTCTCCATTTTATCGATTTCCAATATTATTGAAAGGCTGAAAGTATATGAAAGATGACTGATCGGAAAAACCTATAAATATTATACAAATTTAATACAAAATAGTTAAAAGGGCAAAAAAAAAAAATGCTAAAAGAAAAATTATTTCCTATAAATATTTATCTATCACTCGGTTTTAATTTCAATTATGTAAAAAAATGTGTTAGTGAGAAGCATATTACATTGTTTAATTTCTTCTACAGAAAGAGTTATTTTTTAATAAGCTACACCATTATTTCCAAATTTTGAAAAACAATTTTATGTTTTAATATATTTTTATTTCATAAGAAAGTAAAAAGGCAGCTACGTTTGAATTTCAACTCTTATATCAGCAAACAAGTTCTTTATTTTAAAGATTTTTTTATTTCATGGTTTATGAAAATTTTTGTTGATAAAAATAATTCTATGAAATAAATGTAACAACGTTTGATTTGCTTGTGAATTACTGTCCATAACATTCTTTGTAGTCCACTTATATAACAAAAAATAACAAGATATCAATAATATTTTTAAAACTTTACAAATGCTTTTTCATTGAAATCTTATTCTGTTTATTAATTAATCACAGTAATACATAGTATTTATGATGTATTGAAAACATTATACGAAATATTATTTCTTATAAAATCAAGTATCTCCTAAAAATTCATTCCGATTTTATTCAAAAACATGCAAATTTAAATAATATACAATATTCTATTCATTAATATAAGGGGGAAATATGACATATATATTTTGTTTTGTTCATAAGTTTCTATAGGCTGAAATATATATTTTATGCGAAATCGTCTTAACGTTTCGGCGTATTTTGTGACATTATAAGAAAATGCATTTCTCTTTATAAAGTAATTTAATATAAGAATGTATGTAAAAGTCAAAATGTTGTTTGAAAGTAAAACATGCATTTGTGTGGGGAGAACATTTTGTTCAAACTTAAAATGAAGTCAAAGTTATTTTATTATAACCTGTAGATTTCATAAACTTTAATATGAATTTAAAATTTCTCTTACCAAAACATCACTAATTTTAATGCAATGAAAAAAAATTGTGTATTTTTACTAATACGTGACTTTTGTAAGGGATATGTAGTTAATTAGAAGTATTTTTAAATATTATACATGAAGAATATTCATTTTTAACAAATTTAATTCAAATTTAGAGAAAATTCTACAATTACTTTTTAATTACGATGTGAAATTAAAAGCAAAATTCTTTAGCGTAATATTTTAGGTAATTTTTTGTTAATTTAATAGTGTATAAAATCATTTCTGAAATCTCAATAATTTGAAATTTCAGAAAATTAAAATATAAAAAATGTAATAATTAATTAAAAGCAAACTGGACACTGAATAAGTAACAGCCGCAAAAAATAAACATATAGAGCTAGTATAAGTAATACAAAGGAAACATTCCACTCTAATCCTGGGAATAATGTTCTTTTAAGTGAGCAATTGTTTCTGCACGCATTCGAAAGCTTGCTTCAGCTTGATTGTTACATGAGCATATGTTAGGGTATTCTATAATCAAAAATTACATTTTCTTTCTCTTGGGTTTAAATTCATATTTACAATTGCGGAATTTTTTCATTTAATCATAAAATTTAATCGTAAAATTAACGCTTCAAAATTAAATTTTTTCTTTTAATTATTATAAAATGATTTTTTGTTTTTACAATATTTGGAGGATATTTATAGAAAATATAAAAATACTTCCTGAAAAGGTTTATGTTATGTATTGTGTTAACATGAGGTTCTGCGGGATTTTTTTAGACTTTAGATATATTAGGTATTTATGGGGATTGTCTGGCTCTGGTAAATAACCCTGAGGTTAGCAACAACAAAAAAAGCAATATATTATATTTAAGCTAAATTAATTTTAATTGAAGTAAATTGAAAATATATAATATATTGCTTTTGAAATATTTTCTAAATTCAAACTTATTTTTACAGTGAGAGATATTGGATTCAAGCATATAATTCAATTCAATATATTTCTCCAATGATATACATATAATTTAAATCGTATATAAAATATTATCATGTTTTAAGGTATTATTTGTAATAAAAGCAATTCTGAATTTTCATTTACTAACCACATGCAAATTATTACTATAATTCTCATACTTTGGTGTACTTATACCATTTTTATTAACTGCAAAGTATACAAAATGTGAAAAGATTATTTTTATTAAATGTATTCAGTTAGGTTTTGATTTAGCGTTCAAATGATTACAAAATGGTAAAGGATTATTTCAATGTATTCAGGTAGGTTTTAATTTCCAAGAAAATAATTGTTAAAAACAATGAACACACTCTTAATGATTTAAAATTACAGTTAATTTTTTTAACGAATTAAAAATTTAAAAGAAATCAAATAATATGCGATCTTCCCGAATTTTTGCTCAGCAAAATTCTTAATTCTCAGTAAAATTGATCAGTGAAGTGTTCAGTGAAATTTACAAAAGAATAAGTTTAAATTTAATTTGTATTTCAATAAAATTAGTTTACATCACCTAAAGAGCAACCAATTTCCTCTTTTTAAAATTATGCTCAGATATATATATATATATATATATATATATATATATATATATATATATATATATATATATATATATATATATATATATATATATATATATATATATATATATATATATATATATATATATTAAGATGCAAGGGTATATAAGAGAATAAATGAAGGGAGATTAATATATTAAAGTGAGTTTATTTTCCATTCACCAGTTCAAGAATGAATAATTAATTGTTGTTTTCGGTCTTTTATTGAAGCATGCAACTCAGCCATCTTTTACTTAATGAAATAATGGATTTCTATAGTAGAAATGGTATAAATGTATATAATTTATTTAATATACACAATCATATCACTTCTACTATTTAGTTTGAGATAAATTAAATTTGAGGGAAAAAAGCATTTAATTGAAGTAACTGTATTGGCAAATCATTTGGCTATAGTGAGCTATTAACTTTAGCTATAGTCTGTTTAAAAATCACAAGTTCCAACAACAAATATTCTAATTATGGGATCTTATATAAACATATATGCAGTCACTTTAAATAAAAATATATTGGTTTATTTTAGGCATAATTTAATATTCATATATTTAAATTTGAAATTTATAATTATAAACTTAAATTTAAATAAATTCTGCTTTAGTTAAAGATTTGATATAAATTGTAATGTAACGTATATTAGTAAATATTGTATTAGCCCACAATGTATTCTTTATTTTTGAAATAAAATAGTGACTCATTTTGAAACCTGCATCACCACTAATTAAACATATTGCACCTTCACTAGAAAAATGAATGGCAGTAATAACTGAATAAACATATTTTTCGTAAGTGATAAATCTTTGTGAGAACTGAATATTAAATATTGAATTTTTAACATTTTTACTGTAAGCAATTGTTTTGTGATTTTGAATATGGTAAGATTTCCACTACGTTTTCACTTTCAATCTTCTACAAGATTTTATTTTTCTGTAATTGATATTTCTTTACATCATAGATGCTATTACCATAATACAGAGAAACTTACTAAAACAACAAAGAACGAAGAAGAAACGACTAGCTGAATACAAAATAAACCATATTCATCAGTTGTCAATTAACAAGAGAAATTGTTCAACTTTTAATTAAACTATTTATTTTTAAGTAAATATCATTACGCTGTTTGCAGAATAATTAATGAAAATCATTACTGTTAATCATAATTTATGGATACCTTTTGAAAAATAAGGAAACTCATTTATATGAGAGTAAGTTTTTTCATGTTTTAATTCATAAAAAGATTTGAAATTTCTTATAGGTAAAAAAAATGATCGCTGTTTTCTACGAGGCATAATTGATTATTTTTTGAAAAAAGCTCATGAAAAAAACAGCTGTAGAACTTAAAATCTTTGAAATCTCCAACCTTTTTATAGTGCTTTGAAGTTGCGCCACAGGCACGCATGATGTGCATCTGAGCTGAAATTCTAATCATTTGCATATCTCACCACCGTTAATGCATGTTGTAAATTTTATGTCATTTGCATGTTTCATTCAGGGAGTTGCATTTACGGTGGCCAGCAGTATAGTTTAAACTTGTAAATAAATATGCTAAGCTTCATAAAGAAGATCATGTCAGTTATCAAACCTTAAAAACAGTAATTGTTTTTTACATAGAATTAATGAAATTCTTTGAGGTTAATAATATACTACTGAATCAAATTTAAAGGAATAAAATTCATCATTTTATGATTAATTTTTGTGTTTAAAATGTGTAAAACATGTATTTTTATATTTAAAAGCTGTACGCTTAAATATTACTCAAAGAACTTTATGTAAAAATGTAAATTAATTAAATAACATAGCATTGAAAACGAAGACATATTTTATTATCTTTATTCATTTATTAAATATTAATGACCAACAAAATTATGATTGGAAAGCAAAGATATTTGTGAGTTCATTTTTAACTCACATTGCACATTCATTAGAAAATAAAGGTTCTTATTTTTAATAAAACAATGAGAAAATTAAAATAACTGATTTTATTTTAAGTAGAATAAGAGAAATAATTTGCATTGATTTTATTTATTATTGGATGTAACTATTTATTTAGGTATAGTTGATCTTTTAAAAGAAAATATTTTAAATATTTTATTTTGAAAAAAATTATGTTTAGTTAAAAACATATAAGAAATACATTTTATGTTTAAAAGTATGTTAATTGAATTCAATGTTCTGTTGAAACTTATTTAAAAGTTCTTTTTTTGTATGGAATTCTTGTAAAAGAAAGATTCTTTCTTATATAAGTAGTCAGAAGAAATCTAAACATCATTGAAAACAAATATTTAATCAAGTCAAAAATATTTTTAAAGTATTTCTTTTTTTGATAAAAATAAAATTAATAACATAATGAATAAGCTATATTGTTGATAGTTCCAACATATTTTGAAATATATGCTATTAAGCAAATTTTATTACACTTTTGGGAGTATCAGGATATTAAAAATAAACATAATTTTGTTCACTTCATTTAAGTAAAGACGCTGAAATAGATAAATAACATCCCATTTAAGAGAAGAATATTATTCTGAAAATAGTACGTGAGAGATTAAAGTTTGAAACGTCTCCATTTTCTTGGGAAAACAAATTAAAATTTTTAAGAAACTAATAATGTTTACGTTTATTTCAGTGAAAATAAAATATGATATTGTTGATTGAATTTCCATCAAGAAAGCTGAGATATAATGAAAAAATATTTTTATTAAGTTTAAAAATAACTTATTATAAAAAGGTACTCCATTATATTTTCTCATTCATGTGGTATTAGCAATCACATGAATTTTAAGAATTTAATTGATAAATGTAATTTAATTAATCTCTTTTTCATAAAAAGTTTATCCAAGAATAACTCACGAGACTCCATCCTATTATATTGAGTTTTCAATATAAGTTTGAAATATAGGTTTTATAATATCAGTATATTCTGAATTCGCCTCTTTTTTTACGTCATCCATTAGCTTAATGTCGGTCATAAGATCAAACTGTCATTTCAAGTGAAAGATAAAAATAATATTTCAATAAACAAATAAAATAATAAAAAAGTTAATAATAAAATTTAATAAATTTGCCTAAGCACCTTTGCTAAATATTGAATTATTTTGGAAATATGAAAAGTATTTTGCAAGTACAAAAATGAAAGCAAAATACCGCAATAGTTCATGATGTTCGTATATCTATTGTTTTCATTCAGTACTAATTAACAATGTAGTTTTTTTAAATATAAATTAACTGTGATATTAATGTAAATAAACTGAGATATTAATGTAAAAAATCTAACCTATTCTACCTCTGAAAATAAATAAGTATCATTAATAAGTTTGAAGTAGGTTTTAAAATTATCTCTATAAAATGAAAGCCGAGCTGGCAGCCGAATGGTTAGCGCTTTTGCCTTAGGTTCAACAGTTCGTGTGTTCAAATCCCACCTTGGGCATGGGTGTTTGTAGTGGTTCGGAATTCACTTTAAACCGTAGGTCCCGGTCTAGTTAGCCCTTGTGTGCAAAAAATGACTGTTGAGCGACAAACAAACAAACTATAAAATGAAAACCAGAATAATTGAGAACAGTACTTTAATTGAAGTTTGAAATTCATTCTGAGAAATGTTAAAAAGATTTCTTTAAAAACTTCAATTTTGTTTGTTTTCATACTGCGCTATAAATGTTTAAAACAATTTTCAGTGTGGTTTAATTGTAAATCCAGTATTTTGCTGTAAGATATAATTTGTTTGAACGAACCTACTGTTCATTAAGGAAAAATATAAGTTATTCTAAATGGAACACCGACCCACCCGAAGGTATGCGGTGAGTGAACGTTGTTGTATAATCCAATCAAGAGATGCACCACAAGGCCGAAGCTAAGTTTCAGGTGGTCGCAAAAGTCTAATGACCGAAAGAACTCCCAGCAAGTGGTGGGGTGACCCAAACCACTATAAAAAAGGCTCAACGTGATAGGGCGAGAGAGACGTTCATTGGAACTCGCTCTGACTGGAAGATGGGGGCCAATTTGGCCTATAATAATTAAATACAAACAAGGTTACAAAACAGTATGGTACAAGATAAAATACAAACAAGGTTAAAATACAGTATGATTCCAGATTAAATACACAGATAAGAAATTTTACATATGTACAGAGAACAGAAGAGGTGGAGTCACCCAGTGAATTGGTAGTGCATCTCTTGCAGTAGAATCTCCTGGATCCCCTTCCGGAAGCCTTTGTTGGAGAGGAGTTGTGGGGTTCTATCAGCTCTGGCAGAACTTGGGAAATGGCATGCCCTGACATCAGCGTAGTGCTCACAGTCGAATATGAGGTGATTGACGTCTTGAGTCTCTCCATCATGTGGACAGATGTCATCTTGTTCATGGAATCGTCTTCTATAGGTTCCAAAGGAACCATGACCGGTAAGGAACTGGTTGAAGTAGAAGTCTGCAGAGATTCTTTTTCTAGATACTTTAGTAAAGAATGAGTCTTGGGGGAGTCTTCGGGTCTTGGTCTTGGGGGAGCACTCCCAGAGATGTTGCCATCTGTGCAGTTCGTCTACTTTGGTAAGGGTGATAAGCTGTCGCCTGCTGAGTCGGACTGTGGTTCTAATATCTTCATTTGTGGTTGCGTCTTTGGCGGCTTTATCCACTTCCTCGTTGAAGCGGATGCCCACATGTGCTTTCACCCAGTGAAAGGTAATAGTTTGGGGGTTGTTCGTGAGAATCTCCTTAATGTCGCTGATCACGTCACTATTGATGACTATAGCAGAGAGGGCCGAAAGCGCAGGTTTAGAGTGTGTGTGGATGCGGCAGACCGGAACATTATGTTCCAGAACATATTTCTTGGTAAGAAGAATGGCAGAAGCTTCCGCTTCAAATACCGTTGCGTCATCATTCAGTCGGACTTTGGTGCTACAGATCACAGCTTCGTTGCAAAGAATAATGGAGGCACATCCTACTCTGTTGACAATCTTGAAGCCATTGATGTAGGCAAAATGGTCAAGATGGTTAGGAATGGGCGACCATTCCAGTTATCTATGAGTCCAGGGAGGATCATTCCTCAAAGTACGAGTCCATGCATTCTTGGAAGACCAGTTTCTGTCGCTAACACTAATAGTGGAACCATAATTCCACAGCTCGAATCGTTTCTTATAGGAATCTGCGTTGATGCAGAGGAGGGCAGCCAGCAAGGACTTGAAGGGCATCAGTAGAGGTGGTTCTATAAGACTTGGTGATCTTAAGTAGAGTAATTCTCTGTATTTGTTGCAACTTACCATTGATGCGGACTGTGTCCTGGTACCACACCTGGCAGCCATACAGGATTATGCTCTCAACAACACAGGTATATGTCAATTTGAGAATCTCTGGTTTAAGTCCCCATGTGGCCCTAGTGACTCGGGCAAGTTTGTTTTGCAAATTGTTTATTCTTTCCTTGATCCAATTCAAGTGCGGAAACCAGCTCAGTTTGGGATCTAGGAGGTTTCCTAAATATTTCATTTCAGAGGTATAGGAGATTCTGTGATCAGAGATGGTAATGCCAGGTCTCTTGGTGATGTCCCTGTGTGGAACAAATATAGTATAATTGCACTTATTGAGACTAAGTTGGAGTCTAAACTTCCTGGTTCAGTCTTCCACTATTTTCATAGGTTTTTTCGCCATTTTAGAGAACTTAAAGTACGACTTTGAATGGAGGAGAATTGCCACATCATCAGCAACTGCCAGACAGTGGACATCCATTCCTAAGTCCTGAATGAGCAGTTCATGGGCAATAAGGAGCCCTAAAAAGGGTCCCAGGCTAGAGCCCTGAGGGACGCCTATATTATAGGAGTTTTGCTTCTTTGATTCATCAAGATAAACTCTATTCTTAAGGAAAGAGCAAACTAATTTCTAAAGATTTGCTGGGGTATTATACCTTCTGAGGATTCGAAGGTTGTCATTCCATCTGACGCTGTTAAATACCCCTTTAATGTCCATTGAGACCAGGCAAGTAAAGAATTTTCGCTGTCGGTGATCCTGGATCTGGTTCACTATTTTTCGGAGTGCGTCGTTAGTGCTTTTCCCCTTCTGGAAACCGAACTGGAACCTACTAAGAAACAGATTGGAGGAGAAGTGGTAGCTCAATCGTCTCATCACAAGTTTATCCAGAATCTTGCTTCACACAAACAACAACAAATGGGTCGGTAGGAGTCTCTAGATTTCAGATCCTTTTCCTCCTTTGGGATGAGAATAACTTTGGCTATTTTCCAAATCTTGGGGAAGGTGTTAAGTTCTGGACAGGCATTGAGTATTTTCAAGAACTAGGATTTGTTGTTTCGGAAAAGTTCAGTGTAGACATCTAAGCATATATAGTTGAAACCAGGAGCCTGGTTGGGATCCGTTTCCTTTATGGAGGCTTCCACCTCATACTCAGTGAAAAGAGGATCATTGAGATTTGAGTCGTAGTCATTGTCGTCGTCAGTACGTTCTTTAATTGTGGGAAAGTGGTGCTTCAAATTAGCGTTGATGGATGCAGTGGCATCAGGGGCTTCTTCACTGTTGTTGAGGAGAACCAGGGTAGTGACTGCCGGACGTTTGAGCTTATCCCTAATAACTTTATAATGTCCGCCAAAAGCATTCGAGTTAGAAACGGAGCTAAGGTACTCCCGAAAGGCCTTCTGCTTGTGGTCAAGTAAATTTTTCCTGTATTTTGTGGCAGCTAATTTGAAGTCAATCTTCTTGGATTTCCGAATGTCTGAATCAGTTTCCTTCTGGAATCTTCTACGAAGTGCTCTGACTTTACTGCGTTCGACCATTAGTTCCTGAGTCCACCAGTAGTTGCTGAACTGGCGCTTAGTATCATGCTTCTTCTTATGCTGTCTGCAAAGTTCCAGGAGTCTGGATTCAACCATTGAGATTAGATCATCAACATCTGTGTTCTTAATGATTGGGAATTCTTCAGTAAAACTGGATAGGTTCAGGGAAAATTTCTCCCAGTCCAAAGTTCGGGAGTTCCATCTCTTGTTTGAATTATATGGGACTTTTCCAAGTCCAAAGGAAGAAGTCATGAGGTTGTGGTCACTTGCAGTAAAGTTGTCACTAATAGTCCAGTCTCTGATTTCATCGTCATCCAGATTTCTAGTAAGAAGCAAATCGATCCAGCTGTTGCCTATGGTGCAGGAGAAATTTGGTTTGTTTTCGTCATTTTCAACCACCAGGTTGTTTCTTACGCAGAAGTCCATGAGTATTTCACCTCTTTGGTCACTTGGTCTAGGGCTCCAAGTTGAGGACTTTGCATTGAAATCGCCAAATATTAGCCTCTTCTCAGAGGAATGTCTGGCCAGTTGAGCTTCAAGTGGTTCAAGCGAATCCCGGATGGAGGGCTGTAAATAGAACAGATGAAAAGTGCGCATTTTTTCCCTTTAAGTTTGTCGATGAAAATTTCGTTGTCCATCAGGACTGGGCTGATCAATAATGATTTCTTGGCAACCACAGCCACCTGAAGATCAGGAGAAGCAATGATGAAGTAATCGAGAGGAAAACCAGTGATATTGTTTTGGTGTGTATACGGGTCGTTGATTGATGCAATGTCAACGTTGAGGGATTTAATGTCTTGAGCGTACTGAAGGTTCGCTGCTCTACAATGATGTAGATTTAGATGACTCAGCTTTAGAACTTGGTCTTTTTGCTTATGATCCATAGCCAATTTTCATGATGAGTTTGCTGATCTCCTTTTCATATATATATCAAGACTTGCTTCTTGCATCATGACCAGTGCTTATCTTTGTTTTCCCTCTCTTATTGAAATTGGCGCAATTGCAACACTTCAATTCATTCTTGCAATCTTTGCTTAGATGATTCTCCCCGCATTTGTCGCACGTTTCCTGCCCTTTACAGTCTCTGGCGTGGTGGCCAAAACGGAGACACTTAAAGCATTAACTAACCCTCAGGTATTCTCGAAACCTCCATCCAACGAGCTGGTCCATCCAACGTACAGTTTTTCTTCTCCTTGATAGTGTTGATGGCATCACCATTCACCGCCAGAACCCAGTTATTGCCAAGCTTGCTTCGGTAGCTGAAGACTGGTTCGATCTCAACCTGGTCATGATAAAAGTTATATTAATTCTTTTCTGCAAGCTCACTTACCGGCTTAGACTGTTTGGCTTCTTCCAACGGTTTTCAATTTTTACTACAGTCTGACTCGTAAATATGGTTCACTATCTATAAAAATCTTTCAAAATCTAAATGAGTCAGATATTTTAATGCCTCACATTTTCCTTACCTTATTAGGGTATATGTGGTGTAATGCTAAAAATAAGGCATATGATCACAAGGACAGTTCGATGTATTAGTATGAAATTATGCTAAGGTTTAAAAAATGTTAAAACACAAAAATAATAAAATCGATTAAATGTTTGCTTTTTATATTTTGTGACATAAGTTATGTTGTTAAGGAAAGAATATTAATTGTGTAATAATTTTGTATCCGTCTCGATTATAAACATTTACTATTTAAAATATTATTAATAATGGAATTATGAAAAGCATTAAATAAATTTAGATATTTATTTTTAGAGTTTTATTTTATGAATTTTATTCTATTCAAATATAATTCTCTTCAATTTTAAATGAATCGAAATTGTTTGTAATTTTAAATTAACTCTTAGGACGTATTTTTATTAACAGGCAATGTATTAATCATAATTTTAACTAATCACTAATATTCTAAATTTTTCACTTATAAGCAAGTTTGTTGCCTTGAAATTAGCTAACTATTTTCATGAAAGAAAAATTCTTTTTAATATTTCATTTTTTGATAGCTCCTAAAAAAAGAAAATTATTTGGACTCGTTTTAAAACTATACTAAAAAGTATAAATATAAATTTTACAAAAATACCTGAATCATGTACATTTAAATACGAAAGGAAATGTGTTCATATCGTCACTGATGAGGCAATTAAAATTGCTAATCATATTTTACTTCTTAAAAAAAGTAAATTTTAACATAAAAAGTTATATTTTTTGTTTTACTTATTTTAATTTATATGGAAAAGTACAACGTGTCTTAGAATCAGTAAATTTTTACAGAAATATATCTGAATCACTAATAATTAGAATATAATTTTCAATAAACTAAACTTTTTAATTTCTTTCTTTAAAAATGATAAAGCTGCTTAGTGGATTCCATTACAAAAAAAACATGACTGTAAATTATCTTGACAGATTACTTCATATGCATTCCATTTGAATATTCTTTTCAATTCTACGTCCATTTTCCCTATTCGCATTGCCAAAGAGAATATATTATTCCATTTTTATCATTTCCCATGTCATTTCGTCTTTAAAATATATATCAACAATTGTAAGGGGAAAGAAATATCACTTTTGTGTGACTTTTAAAAGATCTCTTTTGTTATTCTTTTTTACATTCATGTAATAAAAAAAGAAAATTTAGATGTCTTTGTTAAATAACGTGCAAAATATAGTTATAGTAATTTTTAAAAGCTGTGTTAAAATTTTTTACCGAGAATTTTATTTATTTATACATAAAATAAAATGTGTGAAATGATTTATTTTTTTAAATCGTGTGCTGATAAAGAAATATTTTTATTTTAAATAAATTTCTTTTATTCTAACTTTTATTATTGGTATTTAAATTTAAAATGCATAAATGTGTTATTTTTAACACATTTCCGCAAATTGCGAGAGTACACAATTACTCTCGCAATTTAAATTAAATTACTTACTTCCAAACAATAATTTTAAATGAAAAATATTAGTAAATAAGAAAATTGCTATATCTTTATCATCAGTTCACATTTCAAATCTTACGCCATCCAGAAATGAAGTGAGATTTGAACTGATCCAGAAATGCAATTTTTGCTATCAAAGTCTGTTATTCCCTCTAGATTACAAAACCAATATATATGGAGCCTTCTACAGGATTGTAACTCCTTTTTATAGCATATTTTTCAACATAAAAATCATGTGATTGGTTTTTATGTAACATATGGTTACTTAATTTTCATCTACCGATAACTGCAGCTTGTCCTATTCAAATACAATAAATCTCCATTGCTTAAAATACTCGTATACATCATATTTTTATCTCCAGATAAACTCACAGACGAATACATGTTACGACTTTAGCGTATAAATTAATCAATTATAATGCAGTTAAAAACATATTTGAAAATTTATATATATTTTAAAGTAAATTTTCTTTTTTCTGAAAGATAATTAAAAACATTAATATTTTCAAGAAAACCTTAATATCTCTTGCACGCAAAGCCTAGAGATTTGAAGCAATATTGAAATTGCATTTTGGAATGTCAATATTTTTCCAATTTTTAATTTTTAGACAATCAACTGAAATTTGATGTAATGAAAAGTTATGTGCTTTCTTTATCAGTTCTTAAGAATTTGAATAAATTTAATGCACATCAATTTTAAAATAAAATCGTACAACAAAATATGCATAAGAAGGATGAAATATAATTTAAATTATTTAGGTATCACTGTATCGTATATAAATTGCTTTTATATTTTTAATAAAATCATTTATTCTCATTATTTATATTATTACCATAAATATATTTACTATTCATTTGCAACTTAATCTTTTTCTAGATATCAATGCTATTTTAATTAAAATTTAAATTACAATTTTTTGTTGAAATTTTATTTATAAAATGTGAATACATCATGTTAATTGTATAACTTGTAGGTTTTTAGGTAAATCTTAACTTTATGAAAATGTATATCTATATAAAATTCCTTAAGCTGTTTTATATCAAAATGTCTTTATTCCATTAAAAAAAATTGTTTATCAAACTTAAAACATACCTATCCTGTTCAAATTTTGATGTGTTTAAACTTTTATTAAATAACAATAAATTATTCAAAATAATTATAGTTAAATTGCTTTATTACTGCTTATAAAACATCAAATAAAGGTATTACTTATAATAAAAAATGTTGCATTTAATGATACTTTATAAATTTATTAGTGAAATTCTCTAATGAAACTTCAAATATTTTTGTCTAAAGAAATCCAAACAATTCAAAGGTTACCGCTACTTAATACATATTTATTTTAAAGAAACTTTATTACTAATGAAGGATAATGAAATAAAAGAACTTACACTTGATTACAAAATCAATAGATTACCACGATAAAGGGAAAATGGCAAGTTTAATTTGATTTATGATCCACTTGAATTAAGTACTACATTATTTCTCACTAGATTAAATGTTATGATCAAAAATTCAGCAAAAATGTCTTTTATAATTAAAAGTCAGAATAATGAATCTCTCTCTCTCTGTCTGTCTGTCTCTCTTATGCACGCAATTTAGAGAAATTAATTCTTATTTCTTAAATAGACATTTTGTAGTTCATAGTGAAATGGAATTTTGTATTCATTATCACAAAAATAAATTTGCAGAGTTAGGATGGCAAGTAAAATAGCAATAGAAATGTTCTACATAATTAATTCTAATTATTGATAAATTTAAACTATTATACATTAAATAATTTTTGAAATTAGACGAGTAGAATTTTAATCTGAAATCTAATAGTTATAAACATTAATAATATTTGCTTAGGTAATTGCTGATGTAATATTTAATTAATAATTTAAAATTATAAATTAACATTTTTCAGACTAAAATTTGATGAAAGGCTTTAATAATTATTGAAAAACTGTATTATATTCATACAAACTAATGTTCCTGTAAAATGTGAGAAAAGCATTTAATAAAATTCAAACAAATCACTTTAATATCAGTGAAACAAACAATATTAAATTCTTAAACATCACTTAAAAATCTCTGAAAGTTTTCTTATATCAAAATTTTATTATTTAACGCAGTGATGAGAAACATCTGAAAAATAAATATCTTTGTTTGTCATAAAACCTTCCGTTTTAAATGATAGATTGACATAATCCAAAACTAAAAAATATTTTCTACAAAAAGAACTACTTTATAAAATATGCTTCAGATTTTTATGAGAATTATAATTAAAATTTGCAACAAAAATATTAACACATAACAAGAACTATTATTAGAACTGTATTTAAGACATGAAGAATCAGAAATGATAATGCATAAGTTATCAGAGCTTCAAATATATGACATGTGATACCATATTGTACATTTATTATGAAGAGACAAGTATTTGTATTGTAATAATTATATATAAGCATAATTATTGGAACCAGAACGGTTCAACTTGAAGAGCATGACTCTACTTTATGTTTACATCAGCCTCACGGATCCAACTTGAGAAACACTGTAATCTAATGAAAAAGGAAATCATTCTTATATTCCGAAGATAAAACTTGATATTTAGTCCAGCTGAAGACCACCATTGTCAGAAAATTTAAAATAGATTAAATTTTTTGTCTGCTCCGTTGTCTCTCTCTTGTGAGAAGAAGCGTGAATTCATGTACATTTGTTATTTGAATATGCTTTCAATTTACTTGGTACTTGGTGACTCTCAGTAAGAAATATATACTAGACATCGCAATTATTTATCTAATATTATTAAGATGATATTTACACTTTCTTTAAAATATTAATTAGCTAATATTTTTATCATTATATTTATTATATAATTAAACAAAAATTATAACATATTGTAATTACAAATGCCGCTATTTAATTTGGAATGCTTAAATAAAGGGTAATGATAAGACAAATATAATTTAATATAAATAATCTAAAATCTAATGATAAAACAAAATAAATATAATTTAATATATTATTATTATAAAACATCCCTAAGATATAATTTTTTTAGCAAATAAATATTAATATAAGCCTTATATTAGTACATATTCGGTCAATATAAAATTGTTTTCACACATACAGGACATTTTTAAATTTTTTCATATCTATTATCATTAAACTAGATGTTCTCAGGAATGTTTTACCAAATTCAACTACATTGAGATCACGAAGTCTTAATTTTTAAGTTCACAATATTTACGTTTTGGGAGACTTGTAATTTTTTTGAAATACAATCCAAATTATACGGTAATTCATTCACTTCTGATATTCATTTTTACAGCTATTATTACATTAATTAAAATTTTTAAGCAAAATTTTACAATAACTAATATAAAAATAAAAATAAGTAAAATTTGCGTAAAATTTTTTTAAAAAATGCTCCCTTTTTTTCTTGTTCAGAATTTTTGAGACTTAAAAATTTGAGAACTTTTTGATTTAATTTTTTAATAAGAAGTGTGTTAGTTATCAATTTAGGGAAATATTTATGTATATCCCAGGCATTTTTTTATTATTTCTAAAATATTTCACCTATTATTAGGAGAGAGTTTTATATCTTTAGTGTTCTGTGACATAATTTCTTCAAATTTGAAATTTTGCTACAGCTCATAATAGAAATATATTTTGTGTTTTTTTTATATAATATGTATTGACAACTATTCTGCAATGAAGAATGTCAGTCCAAGTATGGAAAACTACTTTTTATTGCAATTGAAAATTCGTTTGAAAAAAATAAATGAAAGACAATGAATAAATGATTGTGAAATGGTATTTATTTTAATTCATAAATTATTTTCCTTAGTTTGAAGCATAATCATAATTACAACGATTTTGTTTTCAATTTTAATTGTTAATCATTATTTTTATTTGTAATTAAATCTTATTTTAGCAATATTTTATGTTTTAAAATTACTTCCTTAAAGGGAATTTAAATTCGTTAAACCGAGTTTCACTCTTTAACATTAAATGCAACATTCATGTTTTTTTTTTCAAATTACAAAGAAGCTTTCTTTTATTTCTGGAAACAAACTATAAAACATTAAAAACAAAATACATTTCGAGATATTTTAGAAAGGTTTATAGAAAGAAAACTTTTTTAAGCGTCTTATATTTTTTTGTATTGGAAGTATAGAAAATGTTAAGCCGCAAAGAAAACTATTTCTTATATTCTTTGGGAGCGAAAAATTCAAATTACAAAAAATAGGAATAGATAAAATATATATACGCTTGAAAATTGTTTAATATAACTTGTACTGAAAAGTATTTTTTATAAGAAACGCAAATATCAATACTTTTGGGAAATATGCGTTTTAAAATTTCCAATTATTTTAGAAAAATATAAAAAACCCATTGTTTTTTTAGGATTTTGAGAAATTTCAGATATATGCACTTTGGGATTAAAGTTTTCAAATGTTAAAATATTATCTTTTATCAAGAAAGAAAAAAAAGAGATCCTTTTTGTAATATAACTTGAATTGCCTGTAGAAAACTGTTTTGAAATTTGAAAAATAAATTTTGATTTTGAAAATATTCCTTAACTGTAATTTTTTCATATCATTGCTCATTTCAGAATGTTTTCCAACTCAAACATAAATAATTTTAAGAAATTTTATTTGAGTAGATATGAGTAAGTAATTTAAATGGTATATAAAAAATTCTAAAAATAAAATTTTGATACTGAATCATTAGGAAACTACTTGTAATTAAATTTATGGAGAATATATGCTGTAACTACAGCATAAATAATCTGCTAAAATCCAAAAGATTCTACTTATTCATCAAAAACAGTAAAATATCAACCAAAATTTTCATATGGAAATTATAGTCGAACCTTAATATTGAGGTAAGACATATGCTTCTCTAAATATGCTGATCACAAAACCTCAATGTTTACAGAAACACTTAAAACATCATAATGAAAGGAATTTATGCAACCATAATAAAAATATAAAACATAAATTTCATACTGTAAACATTATAATCAACAGTTTATTTTTGCTAAATAACTGACTTACTGCTTTCTACGAATCCCTAAAATGAATTAAAGAAAATAACGTATTATCATAATACATTAGCGCAGAATAATTAAATTACAATAATGTGTCTAAATACTCTTATTCTTATCTCAGGTTACTTTTTACTTAATTATTTCCCACTTTCAATCATAAATATAAGTTATCTATACAGATTTTCTAGATTGAATTCAATTGAATATCTAACTAAGGTAAAATACGAACATAAATAGCATACATTTTAATTGAAAGTATTTTAAATAGTTTTTTTTCAAACCTATCACATGAATTTAAACACATGAGGTAAACTGTATGAGTAGTCATCATAAAGAAATAGATCTTTTTATGTAGTTTATAGTCAATAATTGTTTTTTAATGTAGTTAACTGATGGGATTGAATTTATCAGTAGTAAATTGAGTTTCAATTAATATTATTCAGTAAATATATTGTTATTTATTTTACAGAATATTTTATCACATTGTTGGTAATTTTCTAAAACTGAAAAATGAGTGCTAGAATATTTATGGTTCTGGTGGAAGTATTTTTTAACTCATTGTAAGCGTATTTAAAAAAATATTGATACTTTCTTACAATCGTGTCAAAACATGAATCATCCTAATCTCAACATTAATTCGCGAAATACCTGAAGTTTTAGTTTTAAAGCTTTAATTGCAAAATAATATGTAGATAAAGCCTTTGTTAAGGGCAAAAATTCAGATATATTTAAACTAAATTAAATCTAAAATAATGTTGAAAAGCCTTGATTGCGTGAATCAGACAAACAGATCAGGCTTATAGAACATATATGTGTAATTTGGTGAAATTTGTTCTCCTATTTGTATTATAATCATTGATTTTATTTGTTAAATCTGCAATGGAGTTTAACCACCGCAACAATCTGCAAGGATTTAACTGAATAAAATTAACTGCGCAGAAAAAAGAAAAAACATTTTAATTTTACTCAAAACTCAAAATATTAAAATATTTTATACCACTTGTAGCACAATACGACATCTCAATGTAATAATTTAAATAATTTTCCAATAAATGAATTAATGGGATGGAAATAATATTTGATGTAATTAATAGTTAAAATTTCTTGCTTTAAATCTCCTTATACAACATAATATTTACCAAAAATGGCTGTTGTAAAATATGGGGTGATCAATAAATATCCCATATATTTTTTCTTCAGCAAATAAGGCATTTTTATGTTTTCGCACATAATTATAAGATTATCTATTGAGATACGATTTAAAAATATTTTAAGGATAACATTTAACATCATTTCTAGCTTCCTTAAAAAATTTATCTTTGATTGCAAAGATTGTGCTTTAAATATCGAGAAGTCTATCATATTAAGCGTATTTTATACGTAGTTTTCGAATTAAAATCAGCAATTTTCTAAACATTTGTTAAATTATTCAGAATCATAGATAGAACAAGCAAGGGTATTCTAAAAGTCAATGCTTTCATATATTCAGTTAATTTACATTGCGTAATATTATTTATCGTAGAAAATTGAATTTTTTTATTGATTTAGCCTCTTGTAGATGCATTTCTCTTGCTGCTGTAATCATACATTTTTTTGTTTAATTCAAAAAAATTAATGGATTGTTATTGGAATAAATTTGAGTGAACTGCGGTTTTTTGTTCGTTATTTTTTAGGAAAAGTCCGATTCTCTATTGTATTTTTATTCTCCCGACACGTCCATGGACAAAATATTCAAAACATCTACGAAAGAATATAAATATTTTAAACACACCTATATAATGCATTGATTTTTTAAGGCATGCTTCATAAATAGAAATAAAATACTGAATGAAGTACATTTTATGAGTGTATCAAAGTTAGTTTAGACAAGGATTATAATCTTAAATAATATTTATGCGTAGTTACTTTAAAAACTCGTAATTTAAAAACATGATTATAAAATCCTAATCAAAGAATCGCCGAATTGGTCTACGAATGTTATTAAAATTCAAACTGAATCTGGATTCAAAGGAAAAATATGTTATATTCCAATGCATTGATATTCAAGTATTATGTTTTTAGTGCATTGATGATTGTTATTATGGATCCGTTTAAGTTTTCAGCTTTGAATGCCTTTCAAAGGAATTTTCATATAGTATAAAATCCTTCCTGTGCTGCATATGTAAAATCCTTAAAAATTTCAATAACTTCTCCTAAAAAGTATACATTATATAAGTATAAGCAAAATATCTTCAGCCTGTTCCTCAGTAAAAAGTGGGATCAATCCAGGGACATTTTATTAGGAAGATCCCAGTTACTCCATTTTGCGAGTGACTGTATAAAAAAATTTAGAGGCTCGCTTGCACGATAAATGCTTAGAACTCAAAACTCCTGTGTCTTATGGTTATCAATCTCTTATCACAGTATACATTTTAAATTTTAATATGGCAGATTTTACAAGTTATTAATGAGTCAAGTAAATGAATAAGATCTAACACATTATGTTTTTTTGATATGTGTCAAAATACGCGCCCAATCCTGTATTCTACTCTATTAATTTTATGGGGACTATTTTAGGTTGTACATGGCAGAGTTGTCAGTATTTTTTTAATCCTTAGACAGGACGTATATTTTTCGAATAAATTGTTTTTTATTCTATCTGACGGATAATATTTCCCACATTTAATAAATGTTGCATGATTGAAAGGAACTTTAGTACCTTAAAATTTTTTTGGCATTTTCACTTATACTCGCATTGGTTCCTTACTACTATCATTGTTTATTGTAACAAAAGTGTTGCTATATATTAAAGATCTTTTCGTTTATTTTAACATTCCATAATAAATTATGAATTATATTAAGATAGGAAAATGTGAGATAACCAGTAATTTGAAATTTTTCTTAAGAAACTATATTTCAGAGATGCACTTATCACGAGAGTCTGCAAAATTATTAACGCACCTTAATGTTAAATTTTTGAGAAACTGTGAGCAAACGAAAAGCAAAAGTTGTCATAAATTTACACTATATTTAAAGCAAAATTGATTTAAATATTTTTAAAATTTCTCTCTAACTCGATATAATCACCTTACAATTTAATTAGTGAGTGCTATGCTTACCTTGATGGAATATTAGAAAAATATTATATTGATAACTTTAATGCATATTAATAACAACCATATTAACAGCTTAAAAAATTACTAAGAATGAAGAAAAAATTAAATTTATGTTTAACGTCTGATAGATGCGTTAAAAATGATATTCTAGGCATTTCTTTGTTCTTATGATTTTTTGAAGAATATTGAATTTATTACCAATACAGAATATCCATTAAATAAGTTATGTGATGAGCTGGTCAAATTTAAATCGCAAGTTAGTAAATTAATAACTTTTTTTATTAATTTAGAAGTCATATCTGGAGGTAAAGTGTTTGATAAAGGACTTAAAAACGTAAAAATGTGTAGTTTTTTTGTAAAAATATTTAAACTTTAATTCTTTGTATAATTTGCATAATGTTTCGTAAGATATTCCACCATTTTATTGCAAGTGATTTCAGTTTTTTCAGAAAATGTATTAGAAGACTTTATTTGAAATAGTCTCATTGAAAAATAGCATACGTATGTACGAAAGAAAATGATAAGCTAAATTAAGCAGAAGCTTTCTAAAATATGATTCTTGGCAAGTATATTTAATTCCCTTTTGGCAGATAGAAAACATGTTTTTTTAAAATTCAATTTTTAACTGTTTTTTTTCCCCAAAAAGTACTTAAAAAGATTGCACTTAAAGACCTTTTAATCCACTCAATATATCGATATTTTCAAGAAAAAATTTAATTTATTAAAAATTTTAGTCATTTATAAATGATTAATCAGAAGCAATTCATTGGTGTGAAATGCAAAAAATCCAAATTGAAATTGTATAAAAAGTGATTAAAAATAAAAAACGAAAAAAATACTATTTGATTTTTAGTAAACATATTGAAATAAAAATTACAAAGTAAGAATACTTGAAGTTGGAAAATATTTATAAATTATAGAATGAGTTATGAGTATACAAATTTAAAAAAAAATAAATAAGTGAACATTTTATAACTATATTCTTTTTTTCTAAAATGTACTTTATACATTTTATTTACTTTTGCACTTATTCAAGAATTTTAAATTCAATTCATATAAAGTTAACAGTGGTTAAAGGAAATGATTATTTTTAAACAAGATCGTTCTTTACTTTGAAAAAATATTTTATACACGAAGTGAAATTTTGATGTAGCATATAAGTCCTTGTCTTTTTTTAATTTTTACTTCTTGAGAAAATATTCCTATAATTCTATTATTCATGTAATAACTATTAATGGAATGTTTAAAACTGTTTTTAATTTAACAGCTTTAAAATTAGCATCATGTGGACTAGTTCCTAAAAAGAAAAGTTTTATAACATGTTATTATAATATATAAACACAACCAAATTTTATTTATGTACATTAAATTTAGATTAATTTTATATTCGACTGTATTTGTAATTTTTGACGAAAGAAGTGAAAATAATAATAGAGTTTTGGTCTCTATTATTGTAACAACTTAATTCAGAGTTTGCGATTGCAAAAGATTTATTATGTATTAAGAAATTCATCATTTTACAGTAAGTATCTAAAAATATTAAAATAATTTTCAATGTAAGAAATTTTTATCTTATCAATTAAAGTATATTCCTAGTTTTGTATAAAAATTTATTCTCTTTTTGATTTTTCCTTTTCTAATTATATTAATATTTTCTAATATGTTTTTCTTTCATTGTGACGAACCATAGTATTTTTTTGTAAATCATCTTTGAGCTTTATTGTTTTTTAATTAAAAATATCCTCTAAGGAACTTCTTTTTCTCTTATTCTCTCTTTTAAATTAAAAACTAAATTCACAACAATAACTGTAAAATGAAAGTAACATAATCATAATTTCGTATATCATATTTGATGGATTAATATTTTCCCTAAAATTTTCAACATCTTGCTTCCTCTTTCGAACCCTTTATGATTTTAAACATCAGACAGCTTTATCAAAGTAGTAAAATTTATAGTTTAAGAGATATAGAACTGTTTGTAACAATTAGAAGTCGCTTATGTGTATAACAGAGGTGTTTTTAACAGTAATAATTTACAGCAAGAGTGTAGTTTAAAAAAATATGCAAATTCTATTTCATAAACTATAAATTATGTTTTTCTTTGATGTCAGATATGAAAGCCGTAATCGTAATAATATTATACTATTGTTCATATGGGACTTCTTAAATGTTTTGAAAGCAGACAAATAAAATAAGATAAATATATTTTAATAGAAGTTTCATTACTCACAACATTATTTTAATCTGTTTATTTTATTCTGTCATTTTCTCAGAGGGAATAATCTACTAAATATCAATCTTAATAAAAAAGAATCATTGATCGAGTGTTAAAATAACTATTAATGAAATTCAATTATTGTGAAAAGAAGTGGATTTTTTTAACAATAATTTTACTATAAATCTAGAGGCCTTTATGTTAACAAAATCATTGTTTACCATCTAAACAGAAAATAATAAATTGCTTTGAAAATCCTGTCAATTGTTTCATATATTCCTCCATATTACATCCATATCATTTCATTCATCCTAACATGATAAGCAGTTCAACATCACCAGTTGGCAGGATTGTCTTCGCTCGAGTACAAGTTCCCGGTTTTGATTTAGTTATGGGTAAACAACAGGTATATAATAAATCTTGCAATTTCATTTTTAAATGCACTATGTCATGCAATATTTGGAAGCATTGACAAAACATTTCGGTTTATTGTTCTTAGAATTAGAAAAGGCAATATATATATATATATTATATATATATATATATATATATATATATATATATATATATATATATATATATATATATATATATATATATATATATATATATATATATATATATATATGTATATGTATATGTATAGATATATATGTATAGATGGATAGATAAATAGTTATAGATAGATAATTGTCAAATTTTTCGTTTAAGATAACTACGAATAATTTATAACAAAATCAAAAGTAAATACTTCCAAATAAATTTGATTTTGTTCTTAAATTTAATTAATTATTTTTATCAGAACTCTTTAAATTTTAAAGAATTAAAAATTTTAATTAGTTATCTTAATTATTACTTTTATGTCTAAAAAGCTATAAAAATCTGAGCTTTAAAAAGTCAATTTCTTTTTTATACCATCATGTTTTATTTAAAGTTTAAAATATTGATACTTTTATTATAAAAATAAAATACTTGTTCGACAAAAATATTTAAAGTTAAAACAGATCATTTTACAAATAGAAAGTCTTCCTCATAATGAGTAGTTAAGAGAAAATTGATTTTTAAACGCATTATCGTTTGATAGAATGGTATGATTAATGCCTTTCTTATTTACTCGAAATATGAGAGATGTCAAAGTCTCATACTTTTTTTTAAATTCCTTTTAATATTATTTTAAGCTTCATATTTATTTGATGAAAAATTTTATGAGAATTTATTTTTAATCATAATAAAACTATGTTAAGAAAATGATTACTTAATATATAAGACTTTTTTTAAATGAAGAAACAATTATAAAGTATATTTGTTTTCTATTCAGACTATTAATTTAGTTAATTGTTTATCAAAGATTTAAGCACTATTTAGTTTACAGTGCTTGACTTGCAAAATGTATTTTCTACAACAGTCTGATGGATAATAATTGTGTGCTTCCATCTCAAGGCTCATAAATCAAAAATATCTGAACAGACTTCATAAATTTTCAAGTAAAATAAAAAAGATTTCACTATAATCTGTAAATTACGTAAAATTATCTGATTTTTCAGATTACATTTTATTTATTTAAGTAAATTGTATGAGATTTTGTGTGTGAATTATATGAGTTTTGAATAGTTTTATTTAACGAGCATCAAATATGTTATAGACATAGCGAAATAAAAATTTAATTTGCAGAATAAATAAAATTTTTCAAATTATTTTTAGTGTATATTTTTTGTAAAAGATTTCAAATATAATATTCTAAGTTAATTCCCTTAATAAATTGTTAACTTGTGGATTTTGTAATATTTTCTATTGAGTTATGTTAAAAAGAAAATTTGTAAACGTCTTGGATTAGAAATAAAAGTGCTCTTTTTCTATTTTTAATTATTAATTTGCTGTTATTTCTATATGAATACATTTTATATTTTGATGCATTAAAATGAAATTAAACTGTTCCAGTTTTTTGATTAATTTAAACATGCATGTATTCTTAAGAAATGACTTTTCTGATAATAATATATTATTAGATAATAAATTTTGAAAATGTAATTTCTTATAATAAAATAAGCACATAGATAATAGAACTAACATACTTTTCACAATTTTTAATTATTTGTGAAACAGCTTGTTATAGATTTATGATAAAAATGGTTGACATAAGTTTATCAAATATTTAAGATAATTGCTTAATATGTTTACAGATGTTTGGGATATAATATATAACTAACAAAAAACTTAGGGAAGACTATTTTTTAAAAAATTAAATTTCATAATAATAATATTAAATTAAAAAATACTTCAAAGATTAGGTAATAAAAAGCGAAGTTTCTCAACCATGATAAATTATTTTATCGTGTGATAATAAGTTATTTAAACTTAAAAAAAACTAAGATTTTTTATTGGGATCTTAAATGATGCAGTACATAAAAAATGAAAAGAAAAGCCTTTGACTATTATGAAAAGAAAAGCCCTACAATGCAATTGTCTTTTAGGTTTTACTTTTTTCTTTCCGCATGATGTTGGTTATTTCTTTCTTCATTTTGTGTTACATATTTTGAAAAATTTCATATGGAAATTTAATTAATGATGTTTACCATCAAAAATATTGAAGGTACTGAAATTCATAATAAATGAAAAAATTAACCTTACATGATCTCATTTCTTATTGATAAACGGTTTAAAAAAAAGATATTCATAAGAATTTATACAAGATACTTTAAAGCATACTGTAAAATCCTTTTAATCATTTGAATCAAACTGTGCATAATTTGTTTATAATTGCTTATACGTTTTCTCATTTCATTCAACAACTAAACTGTTAGAAAGTTAGCTAAATCATTTGAGATTTTTTCCTTAAAAATACCAAATTTATTTCAACTCAAATACTCTTTTTTACATCTGATGCCATATAACGGTATAATGTGCCATCATTGCCTTGATAGTTGGTGGTTCTTCGTAATTTAGAAGTAGAGACCAAACAGAAAACCCCAAGATGCATAATTTCACACGGAGGACATTGCTGCCAAGACGTGTTTAACGTGGCCCATCCACCTTTAATGAACACTATGGATCTTCGGTTACGTTGGTATACGAAATCACTACCTTCCGATAACGAGAATGAAAATCTTAATCAACCAGACCTCCGTGGTCTAAATTCAAACATGCATTTTTGTTGTTGTTCTTTTTCTTTTTTTAAAAAAGTTCATTTAACACTTAATGGAAAACTAAATATTTTATTCAATTTTCACATGATTTTCATTAATAATAATGCATGCGTTTGTAATAGGGTAGATTTTAATTTATTTAAAAAAATATTCCCATTAATTTGAAATACATTGTATTTAAAAAATTCATTGATAATTTTGTAATTGTTTCAAAAATAATTCTCCAACCTATTTTTGCAAATATTTTGAATTCCTTTCAATTTTAATGAAAATTTTATTTGCGATCAAAAATTATAAGGGAATGTGATTATTGAAAACTATTTATTTTATTTATCATGTTGACTAGAAAATAATAATCTTCTATGCGAATTGTTAATATCTTTAATTCTTTATTTTCCTTTTATTTTGTGTGCAGTTAGTTTTTTCTTCGTTCGGCTTTAAAAATAAGATTAATTATTTTTAAAAAAAAACATGTCACAATTTTTTATTAAATATAAATTTGTAGAAAATTTGATGTAATTAAAATGTTTGTATAGTTTTAGTTAAAATTAGTCATTAGATATCAAATTTGTGCAATTGTTATTTTTAGTAGCTGCAATCTCATCGATACTGCAAATTTTACTATCGTGATCATTTTTATTATCTCCATATTTAACAAGGCTAGATTTGTAACTATTACAATAGCACCTTTTATATCCGAATTGTGTGATGTCTATTATAATATACACATTGTTATCTAAAACAACACAAGGAGCTAATAAATAAATGAATTTACCATTAACATGAGAGAATTCCCATGCGGTTTGGTTTTCATTGCTAAAATAATGTTTCTTATCTTTTCAAAACTTCTATACAAAAAATCATCTATTTTTCATATTATTGGAAAAATAGCACTATCATCATATATAAATATGTATATATATTAATATATCCCGCAGTTCCTGTGACGGGTTTTAATGAGAAATTGATTTTGCCTGTCAAGTCATGTTAGAGGTTGGACATCATCACTTTAGTTTGGGTATCACCAAACGTTAATGAAATAAAATCTGCTGAAAGAATTTTTTTATTTTGATAACAAAGATTAAAAACAAAGAATGACTAATTTCACATATTTTTGTGCTAATAAGATCTCAGTTCTTCTCTATTGTTACGTTAAAAGTATTTAACAGTAAAAATTATGAAAAAATTAATCATAGGTTGTTGGTAATGAAAAGAAATATTAATTATCAACCTTCTTTTTCCTTATGTGTAACGTAAACTTTGAGCTTTTCACTTAATCATTAAATAATTCTAACTCTCGGAATTTTGCTTCAAAACAGCATAATTTTTTCAACATCTTGGTACAAAAATTGTTTTTAAAATAAATAGTATTTAGTTATGCAAAACAAACAGGTTGTGAAAGGAGTATCTTAAAATTTAGATATTAACACAGATACATTTGAACATGATATTGGTTTTATAGTTTCAATTGCTTATTGTTAATATGTATTTTTATAAGTGTTTCCTATTGTACATTTTATTGAAAAATAGGTTTTATCTGCATGCATTTATTCCTTGATAATGTTTTACAAAAACATTATATTCTAATGATATATTTACTTTATATATATGTACGTAGCATATACAAAAATGTTTTTGTATGCAATTTCAATTTTGACTTTAAAAATGAAAATGCTAAAATAAGTCATATTTTAACCTTGTTTATCATATTCATAGAGTAAAAAATAAAAATTAAACTAAGCAAATGCATTTTACGAATGCCAATTTTTTATTTATTAGTATGTCTTATTTGTAAACTAGTTACACTTCACAAACTTAAAACTGGTTTGTTCATTATTTCTGTTCGATACAATTTTCTCTGCTTAGTTAGTTTATTATAATTGTGAAAAAAGGTTTGAGCAAAACGAATTAAAATCCTCGTTCTGACGTTGGAGAAAGGCTGTGAATGTCTTTTTGATGATGAAATAGTACTTGAACCCATTTTTCTTAAAGGTGCTTTATGAGATTTCATATGGTGGAATGTATTGTTGTAATTTATGTGCTTAAATTCAGGGCTTGAAATTATTTCACTTTCATCTTTAAAGTCTATTTTACTATTGCCATTAACAATATTATAGAATTCAGAATATTTTGAATTTTCTTCAAAAGTGGAAGCAGAGAGTTCTTTATCGTTGGAAATGGTATTCAGTTTTTGCATTTGAATTTCTTCTGAAACAGTTGAAATTGGTTTACAACCTGACTCAATGCTAGGCATAGTTTGATTGTTATTTAAATTATAATCATAGAACATATCTTTGGGAGAAGATTGATTTCTTGGAAATATGCTTGTATCTCCTTGTGCATTTATATCTTCCTGATTTTTAATTCTAGAAATATTTACAGGTATTTTTGAACGCGTTTGAATTTTTATGTGCTTAATCTGCTTTTCATTACTGTTCTTTTTTAAATAGAAGCTTTGAGCCATTAAGTTCTCATTTGATTTGTTTTGATCAAGTGCATCTATAAATCCAGTTCCTTTTAAGGATTTATTTGAATGGAAACTGGCATTTTTCTGCAACGATAACGAACATTTTGACGGAAAACTATTATTTGATTTCCTGGGTGATACATGCTTTTCTGTATAATTGAATTCAGATTTTTTCTCTTCCTTAATATCAGGTGTACATGAATTAGAGGAATTTTCTAACGTGAAAGTTTTTACTAATTTCTTATTTTTATCTAATTTATTATTTAATATTTCTTGTTTATTGTCATACAATATAGATTGAGATTCTATTCCCTCATATTTTTTATTACTAATATTATTAAAATCTATATCATTATAATTTTTATCATAATTTTCATCTTTAGGATTTTTATCATTATTTTCATCATTAGGATATTTTTCATTATTTTCGTCATTGGAATCTTTATAATTATTTTCGAATATTTGTTCAGAAATTTCTTGAAACTGATATGAATTATAATTCAATTCACTTTGAGAAGATTTCAAATTAAGTGATTTATTATTTACTGGTTTTTTTAAAGGAGATAATTTTTGGAAATTGCCTTGGTATTGTTGACTAGATTTATCTTTTGAAGAAATAACGTTTTGAATTTCTTTAGTTCTTGGTTTTTTGGTGTCTGAAATCTTTTCTTTCGTTTGTGTTCTTTTTTTGTTATCAATGTTTTCATTTTTTTTAAAATTTCCATTAACAATCTTATGAACTGGTTTGCTTTGTTGTGATGTGTCTTGATGAGAACTGTCATTCAAGTTGTCTTGATTTTCAGTCGTAACAGCAGCCTCCAGTTCATGTTGCAAATTTTGCTCTGTATCTTTCACCTCACATTCAGGTTTGTTTGATTCAGAACATTTTTTAGACTTACCAGATTTATTTAGTCGTTGAAAATCAAATTCATTTTTGTGAGATGACTTAGTCGCTTTCTTTTTTGAAAGCATCATACGTTCAACATGTTTTCTTTGGGATAAGTCAAGACCTTTTTTATTAGACAATGATGACGGTACACGCAATTTTCCTTTTCCTTCATCATTCGCCATTTTGATGCTTAATATAAATTAAAAGTTGAATAAAATTATTGATATAGAAATTTAATTATTTTATCATAAAATGCTATTTAAATTAATTTCAACATTTTATTTAATATTTTGTAATTATAAAGATGGCTAATCATATTATAAGAAAATAATTCAGTTGAAATAAAGCTGAAAATTTTAATGCGTAATCATGCATAACATAGTGTTTAAAAATTATGTATTTATGCTATTGTAAGTATTTATGTAACTCCATTTTTATTTTAAATTGATGTTTATTTTCTGCAAATTAGCCGTTTTTCAATTAGATTAAATCTATATTCTTATGCCAACATTGCACATTTAGTTCTGTTACAAAAACGAGAGGAATCTAATCTTATTATTCCAAACAAATACATACATCACACTGCAACTGTGATGCGAATTTAGACTTAATATTTATCAACGTTTAACAATTCAAATATAGGAAATACATTGCAAAAAATTTAAACTTTTATCCTAAGTTAATCCATACAATAAGATCATGAAGAACGGTATATAATACATAATTTTATTTCCTTTTCAAATATTCATAAGTATACATGGTAAACTGAAAATAAATAAACAGGTAATTCATTAATTTATAGAAATTTAGTTGGAAGGCGTAAAGAATTATAAGCAAATGTAGTCAGTTTAAAAAATTAATTGAAAAATTTAACTAATTTTAAATCATTAAATTGATATTTATGTCCAAAATATTTAATCATAAAAATATCTTTCAATTCTAGTAGTTTCCTTTTGTTACTAAGGTCTTGCAAATACTCTAAAATACTTGTGTTGTTAAATATTTATAAGCTCCATATGCTTGAATGCTTATTGAATTAATTGAGGTTGGCAACAGCACAGTCTAAAAAGGTTAAAATATATCATAACATGAGAATAATGTTTAATAACAAAATAAATTTATGAAAAAATAAATGGAGTGTTTCAAAACTCACTCACTATATAAGATGCTCAAATTACTAAAAATTCCAACAGGTATATAAACTTCAATATAAAATAAAATATATAATCATGTTAGTTTATTATATTTGTAGATTAATTGCATTACATATAAAATATATTTTTCATCAACGGTTTATTTACTAAGAGGGACTGGTACACAGTGAAAAGTTTTTCTTATAACATTTTAGGATATAAGTATAATTACCTCCAAGAGATTTCTCACCAAATCTAGCATCCTTTGTTTTGATTATAGTGTTGTTGGTTTTCCTTTTGGCGTTGCTGATTGGATTTTTGGATTTTTTGTTGCCAGGTTTCTATTTTTTTCTCATGTCATTTGCGTGTCATATTTATGGTATTTTTAAGTGACATCATTATTTGAATTGCTTGGCGACGAAAAAAAGAGTCGCAAAGTTTTGAAGGATATACCCTACTAGTTCCAATTTTGGATTTATGATACCTAATATAATGGTTAAAGTGTGGTATATCCCTCTAAGTCATTTCTCGCCATATCTGACAACTTTTTTTTGATTATTGTGTTTCCGATTTGGTTAAAATTTACTGTACGGTCACCCTTGGCGAAATTTTCAAAAAGTCGCCAAGGCCGTATGACGTCATACTTATGAAGAATTTCCGATCGGGAAAAACGGCGGGAGGAAAAATGGCTGAAATAGTGACAAGTATTTCATGCATTATTGATATCTATCAATATACTCAAGTAATTTTACAAAATTAACAAAAAACGCAAATTTATAGATTTCAAACCTCAATGGTAAAATAATAAAGTTGATATGTTAAATTATAAATAAAATTTTTTGATTAAAACAAAACACAAAAATATTTCGAAAAAATATTTTGATTTCGATAAAATATTTTGATTCACAAAAATATTTCGAAAAGAACGAGGGAGCTGAAAAAAGAAATTACTTCGGAAACAAATGCGAATAAGGAAAATATGGGAACTTCGAAAAAGTAAATATCAGTTTTAACAAAATCAGAATACGAATTCTAACGAAAATTCCAGAAGAATCCGAACACGAATAACAATGAAAAATAAAGCAACATTCGGTAAAGAATAAATATAAATTATTAAGTACAAATTAAACTGTTAAATAGAATATCTTTAAGAAATTAAATACAGAAACAATAATTTTAAAAATGTTTATCCAAATTATATAGTATTTTATAGTAATAATATAAATTATAAGAATGTGCCATATACATAAACTAAAGAAAGAATGTATCGACACAATTTTAAACAGTAACTTTAAATTCAATTTAAATTTTTAAATTAATGAAAAAGAGCAATACAACCTGGAATTTAATTATCCAAACTGTCAAGCAAATTGTAAAACACACTAAAAAATCTTACGAAGTTAACTCGCAAAAATTTCTAGTAAAATGCTGAAATGGAACAAAATGTTTTAAATTTCATCGCGATGACGTAAACACTAGAGTTGTTAAAATTGAATTTTCACCTTAATTCTTATTGGTCTTCATCTGTATGACGAGCATCTCGCGAGAATCACATGAGACAAAAATAAGGCTCTGTTCGCCAAATTTGGCTTCAAAATAAAAACGCGCCAAGGGTGACCGTACAGTAAAATTGAGCCTCCGAGATTTTCCCTTTGTTGTTGATAAGTTTGATTTTTTTTAATGTAAACTTTGCTTCATATATACGGGTTTTAATTGGCAACAGCGTTAAAATTTCGTAGCAACAAAAAAACGTCGCAAAAGACTCCAATTGAGGTGAATACTCTATTAGTTCCAACATAATTGGGTAAAATCCTAATATAAGTATCGCGTTTGCCGCGGAATTCAGAAATGTCGCCAATCGAAAAATTCATGCTATTCATAACCATCAGCGAATATAAGAATTTCATAATCAAAAATTGTGATCTCAAAAGAGCAAAGCACAAATATACTATCCGAATCTTAATGTCACCAAATCCTTTGTGTTACTGATACTAGGATTAACCCCATAATTGATACAGTTATTTTATTATCCTTGTGTTGATTTTTTTTTTGTTGATTTTTTTAGTTTTTGAAATTTTTTGCGACAATTTCCATTTTGACTCAGGAATCAGGACTTACTACCTTGGAATGATCAAATATTTAGAAATATACACTTTACAACTAAATGTTATAAAATTTTGTATTTCTTTAGTTATTGTAAATTTAAATTAATGCCTTGAAATTTGTGTAAATATGTCTCTTCATATTTGATAACACACTCAAACTTAATTTTCAACACTTTCTTTTTTAAAGATAGTAATATTTTATATTCTTACAAGCATTTGTATACTAATTGCTATTAGTTTATTTATTAAGATTTTTACAGCTCTTTTCAGAAAAAATATTAAAATATACTAAGAAAATATGGTTCGTGTTTTGGTCACCAATTACATCGAGTGAAAAGTGTTATCAAACACAGCTTTGCCTACATAATTTATCTGTTCTACAAAAATATGATGCTTCATGTTGTTAAGCAGCTTAAAGCAAGTAAAAATTGGTAATCTATAAAGGCACATCGAGATCTTATATACTGTAATTATATACCTTGTTTTACAAAAAAAAAGTATATATGAAAACTTTTGTTGGACAATTTCTGTATTTATCACTTTCTTTTAACATTGTATTAAACAATATAATTTCTAAATCTTGTGACCAATCTGTCAGCCCTCAAATGAAGAATCTGAAATAATTCTTTCTTTTTTTAGCTAAAAATGTTTACTTGCGCTAAGCAAAACACAATTTAAGATATATGCTACAGCTGAATACTTAAAATATAAATATCTCATAATTAACAGATTTTACAAGAAAATGTTATAAGTAATAAACAATTAATAGACAGTAATTGCATAGATCGCATAAGCTAATTATACAAAACTTTATATCAAATGCGACATTGAACTGTCGTTTTTCTATATTACTCCTTAAAAATTGTGATAAATTGGGAATATGATACACACCAATAAAATAAGAAATAAAATAATAATATTTATCGATGTTAGGAAAAATTATTTCTGTCATTAATATCTAATTTAAGAATCTAATAAAAGCTATCTTCAAAAAAACTCGATTTAATTGTTTACATATTTTCATTTGCTTTAAATAAATATTTATACACTACATTAATATTGTAAAAGAATATTTCTTAGGAATACAAAATAACTTTTTATCCTCGTTTCAAAATCTAAAGTGAAGAGAAAAACAAATATAAACACTAATGGTCACATCTTCCGATAAAAAAAATACTATTTCTTTAAAAACAGCTGTAGTATAAGCATTTGTAAGGCGTCTCCAATTTCTTTTCAGACAAAATTCATTTTCTTTTTCTAACACAGCTTAGAGCATGTTTCCTTTTCTTAGGGAAGAAATGTGGTTTGAGTGTAAAAACAATATCCAATCAATATGTGCGTTTTTTTATATTAGTGGTTAAATGTCAAAATACTTTGCTTTTATAATGTAATTCATAGTTTAATTTTATTATAGATTTATCTGAAAAATGTAGAGTTTTAATATTTTTTAAAAAAGATGCTTGTATTAAATTCTACTTTATTAGAATTATGAACTTCCATTGATTCAGAAATATTTTTATAAATTTATGTACTATAGAATACTATCATTATTTTTATACGTGAAATATATAATTTGATTTTTAAGGAATGCATTTTTTTGCAAATTTATTTTGTATTGTAAATATTTGTGAGTTTTTGACACAATTTTATTTTTCTTTCACTTTTTTTGCATCTCCATATGCATGACTCAGTTTTTGTGAGAAAATTAAACACAAATAAAATGCCTATATTAATGAAAAGGAACAAGTAATTCCGTTTAATTTATTAATGAATCACTAAGCACATCCTTTGAGATTATGCATACGAGATTAAATACATAAAATAAAATTGCAATAATATTTTCTTAATTTAAAATTTTTTCACAATTATGAACTCTTACTTTTGATTAATTCAATTCAAAAGCAATTTTACGAAGATCTTGAATTCTAAAAAAACATTTTATTATTGCTTTGTCTTATACAGCTTATTTTTCTTTTCCAGTTTCAATTCTATAAATAAAGAAATTAATCATAAATATTCATTTACGAAGAGCATTTTACTGCCATGAAATATAAATACCATGCAAACAACACAAAAATTAACAGAAAAATTTACATGACAATATTTCAAAATGGAAGTTTACAAATACTAAATTAATCTTACTTTAAGAAAATATGTTAAACACTTAAAAATTAATTTAAATTATTTGCGATTATAACTTTTCACATAAATATATGTGATATTTTATAGTTACTAACGTAGATTTTTTGTACCCCTAAAAGTTAGAGAAAATTTATTAAATACAATTTATTCTAAATTTCACTTTAAAATCATTTATTATTTATATATAAATAAATTATATATAAGCTTATCATTAAATGTATGAATGTTTTGGTAAACAACTATTAATTTATACAGTTAAAATTCTCAATATTTTTAATATATTTTACTTAAAATATTAATAAAAAACTTTCCTTTACATGACATTGCTCATATCTTTAGCACGTTTCACTGATTTATGTTTTGATCAAACTCAACACATAATGCATGCATATAAGAATGATGATCTTAGCAATTATTAACGATACGAAAGTTCAAAAGTTTTATTGTGGATTGTTAAACTGATTTTAGTATATTTTACAAAAAAAATTTTGAAAATATTTTATAATATCTTTGATTATTGAAAAAAATGTTTTGTTTATTTATTTGAGTTTATTAATTTTTAAAAACCTCAATTATGGAATTTTATAGTATGAAGAAGAGAAATTTAACTCAGCAATTGATGTTAAATTGAAAAAGCTTGTTCACACGTTCTGAAATACATTTAAAAATAAATTAATCATTTGAATCAATATTTTGAAATAAATCTTAAAATATTAAAATCAATATTTTTTTAATTATTTGAGAGGAGTATAGAGAGTATAATTTTTTTTAAAAAATAACTCTTGAAATTAGGTATAGAACATAGGATTTTTATGTTAAATAACCACTTTTTCCTGGATAAAACTTTTTCTCAAGTTAAAAAGCGAGGAAATATAAAATAGTGTCAAATGTTTTCCAAAGATGATTCTAACATATTAATATGAAAAAAAAATCTAATAAAGAGTGAACTAATGGTACAACCTCATTAAAAATGATAAATTATGTACGTTAAAAGGCAATGAAGTACATATGACTGCTTTGTAACTTTGGTTAAAAAATATATCATTACGCTTTGAAATTAACAATGGTGCTTAAGTCTAAATGACTGTTATATCTGCAATGCATTATGGATAAAAGATACAATTTGTTGTGAGATTTAATAAGACATTTTGCATTTAAATTGAGGAAATAAAAATAATCGTCTTCTTCACTGCTCAAAAATGAAAATAACTTTAAAAAAATTAATTCGCTAACATACAGAAGTGTTCTCAAAAGTTGTTCATTGTAACTCAAAAAATCTTGTTGCATAAAAATCAAAGAATATAAATTTTGACCCAGAACCAATTGAAGTTCAAAAATAACATTTAAATAAAAAATCTTAGTGTTTAATGCAAATGAAATGTTATAATTGAATTTTTTATGTATGATGCCAACAGTAACGCTTTTAAAAGCTGATTATTTTGCCAATAAGAGAATCAAAGAGAATCAGAAACCGGCATAAAATGAATCACATTTAATGAAATACCCAGAAAATCAATTAAGGACTTTAAAATAGACTTTTGTGATTTCAGTCTGATAAATTGTGCCTTAAGAAACCGGCCTTAATAACTCTGATAAAACTGATGGAAATCATTTAAGTGCAGGGTATTATAATTAATATAATAGTATAATAAGGAATATGTTGATTTCGTATAAAATTCAAAGCATCAGATAACTTTTTCGCATAGGAGAATTTTATTACATTTTATTTTAAATTTATTCATAAGTGCTATAAAGAAGACATTATACAACGATGAAACTTGTATTGTATAAGCAATTTATAATAATTTTTTTAAAACAAGTAATAGAGATCTAATGTTTATACATATTTATCTGACTACAAAAATATTTTTATCTCAATATATAAAAGTATTAATCATAAAGTTAAAAAAAATTATTTTGAAATTATATATGTAATGTATGTATTTAAAAAATAATAGTGTATTTAAAAAATTGAAAACATCTTTTCCTATATTAAAAAACTTTTGAGAGACAAACTCTGTCATAGTTGTATTTTAGAGCATAAGATAAATAAATACACTGTATAATACTTTTCCTAAATTAAAAACCTAGATTTTTTGTTTATGTTTTAGAGCATAAGTTAAATAATACACTGTATGAGACCTTTCCTATATTAAAAACCTGGAATTTTTTGTTTGTTGATTCCAAAAAATAATTATAATTACTTCGATGTTTACAACATTTTACAAATGTACTCTAAAACAAGTGTTACTGAAATAAACATTTTAGAAGTATGGGCTCATATCTTAACATTATAATTAATGTTTATGAGTGTGTCAAAATTCTATTTATTAAGATTTTATTTAAATTTGTTTTATGCTTGTTTCTCTGATTTTTCTTAGATAATCATCAATAGTCTATTGTGTCTCTCAGATCAGATGTTACAATAACAAACATTTTCATATAATTTATTTCACATATTATTTTTATTTGGGAAAACAAATAAAAAAATATGTGAAGTAAATTATTATGAAAATTTTTTAATAATAATTTATTTCAAACAATTTTTTAAATGGTTCTATGTTGTAATGTTATGTTTCTCAGTTTAATAGCTGATAATAATCTTTTTCATAACATTCTATTTTTTTAAATGATCTCCAACACATTCTTCGTAAAACTCCGTGATTTTTGCCAGTATTTGTTTTTCATTTGCTTAGTGTTGCTTACTCTTATTAAATAATTGGTACTTTTCCATTATACTCCCTCTTTTGATAATCACCGTAAGAGAAAAGAAAAATAAATTTTAAATTAGTGTCATAAATAATACATTTGTATCATGTAAATGTTTGCGTTTTCAGAAACTACTAAAAATAATTCAAACATTTTATTTTATTTATATTTTATAAACAATATTACTTATTGATAAAACTAATTCAAAATCCAATCTTTATTTCTCGCTGAAACTTTTTAGCTATCGCATCGGTGATCGATTGCGTAAGTAAAATGAATTTTTTCATTAAGACAAAATGAAATTTTGGGGTAATTAGTTGTTTTTTACTCTTGGTGAATTGTTACCATAATGCCTCTTTTAACTGACAAAATTATCACCAAGGAAACTTTAGTAAAAACTAGCTTTAGCTTTGCTTAGCATTTATAATGTTCACGATTGTTTATAACTTTTTAGTCAATTTTTGCACCAGAAATTAATTTAGTTTATATTAAACTTAAAACAAATATTTGAGCCAATAAAATCATCGTATCTATGTTCTATTAACTTCGCTTTTCCATAAAAAAATGTTATTTCTACTGTTATGTCTTATTTAATTAGTAACATGAATAACATTTCATGTCTTACAATATTTAATAGAAAAACTAAAGAAACAAAACAGTAAATTCATAGATATTAAGCTCAAATAGAAATTTATTACCCAACTGACCCAGCAAACTCAAACGCTTGCAAAATTTTACAATTTTAATAGGAATATTAGAATGAATTTTCTCTTAAAAGAAAATGTGGCAGCGATAAAATGTAAGATAGCTTTTCATACTATTCTAGAATCTTTTCATTTTAAGCATCATTTCAAATTTCTATCACAACTCCAGCTCTTGTTTTAATATCTTCTAAAGATTGACTATTGTTCAGTCTTTTCTCAATTTTTCTCACCAGAAATATTCGCATCGATGGTTGTCTTTAGGACGAGACAATCATTTATATTTTAAAATAGGGAAATCTTTATATAATGTAATATTTTTGAATAGCAAAGATAAAAAAGAAAGCGTATCACACTTTTACTACGTAAAATTCGATGTAACAAATACTTTTCCTTTGGCTATAAGAAAAAGTAATTCTAAATTGAAATTCCTGTGCATTTCATGAAAGATATAAATAAAAATATGATTTCCCTTTATATTAAACTTTAAGAGCAACACTTTATTTAAGGAAAGATAAAATAAAACTTTTGGTCGGGAAGATATTTATGAAAGGAATATATTTTTGTTCAAAAAGAACTTTGTTTTTTTATAGATTTGGTTGTAAATGTCAAAACTCATCATACAATACAAATACTGCGAAAAACTCAATATTACAGCTTAGTTAATTTAATTCCTCGAAACATATTTTCGAAGAAAGATTTTTACATTAAATTTAAATCCAGCTAAAGAAGGAAATTCCAACTATGTATATATATATATATATATATATATATATATATATATATATATATATATATATATATATATATATATATATATATATATATATATATATATATATATATATATATATATATATATATATATATATATATATATATATATATATATATATATATATAGATAGATAGATAGATAGATAGATAGATAGATATTATTGATAATGTATTTGAATTTTATTTAATTTTATAGTTTATCACATATAATGTCTTATTATATTTCAAAAGTGATTCATAATTATTCATCCAAAATCAGTCACTTTCATAATCAATAGCTTACAGATATTTCATTCTTTCTCTATTAAGTTAAAACTAATAATCAAGTTTTAAAAATAGTTTTGTTGGTTTTATAAAAATGAACATTAAAGATTATTAAAGATTGCAGCTTTTCTCTTAAGGCAAAAGCGTTCTAAACATTAATTTAAAAGGTAAAATTATATAAATTAATAAATAATGCAAAATATCACTTTGTAATTAAAAGTGCTTAATGCAAATCTTCAAAGAAGAGAGTAAAAAACTTTAGAACGTTTTAAATTTTTTGACTAAATTGAATTGCTTAAGATTTAAAATAAAATTTATATATTGTATTGTATGGAAAAGAACTATTTATTTTATGCAATCATAATTATTAAAATATTTACATCTGAATTAATGATTGAACATTTCTGTTCTCTTTATGAAACTTAAAAAATTGGAAATATTGTATGTAGAGTATAAAGGAAAATTTAAAAAAAAATAATCAATTATTCGTAAGGCAACAAGAAGAAAATACCTTCATTAAATTAAAATGATTTAAAAAATGTAATTCATGTTTCACTCTGTAATTGAAATGTAAAAAATAGCTCCTTATAACTGTATTACATATCAGTGGGAAATTATGTAGAAAAACAATTTCTGAAAAATTTTTAGTGTCATAAAAACTTTCAGGCCTAAATAAAGACACAACAAATGTACCATGAAAATTTTGTGTCACCAAATGAAAAAATCTTCTTTTAGGAGTGCAATTATAAACTATTTAATGTAACTGTGGATCCTTAGTAACTAAAATACAAGTGAATAAAATCAACTATGAAAACGGCAAAATATATCCTTGCCATAAAGAATCATTTAAAAAAAATGAATAAAATAAATATGGAAAATGAAATTTTAACCTCTAAACTTTTAATTTATATAGACACACATACACATGTTTATGTTGGCACATCAAATATAATATGTGAGGTCAGATACATATTATAATTGTATTTGATCTCATATATCTCTATAATGTTATTTACAGTAAAATGCAGCTACTGCAAATTAATTTTATAAAGTTTTAAAAATTCTTGTGTTAAAAAAATGTGTTAATTATTTAAGTATTCAATAAATGTGTTAATTCTTGTTTTAAAATTGTTAAATTCAAAACTGGTGTTGGCAAACAGAAATAAGTTCTTACATGACTTTGGTTTTATAATATCAAGTTGAAGTTAATAAATGAATCCATTTAAGCAAACTTCACTCAACAAAAACAAAAAAATTCGCACACTTTGGATTCAATAAAATATTCATGCGTTTTAAACATAAAACTAGCTGTTGAAAATATTCCTCCCTTTTAACTCTAAAATAAATTAAGCCGTGAAGATGAAACAATTCCAGTTAGTAAAGCATTTTTAAACAATGGATTACAATTTTTTGATTTTTAAAATGTATATATTACTACTGAAGTAGTAGATATTTCATACTAAAATTCCTCTTCCACTGCAAATGTGAATATTTTAAAAATATCATTCTTATTTAATATATAAGAAATTTGTATACTTTGAATTTTATATTAAATGTATATTTCTCTTTGTTCTAAAATATTAATTGTAGTGTATTCATAGTATTTCCAATAGTCTGGTCAAAATTCTTAGAGTTAAGTTTCTAAAAAATTCTTTAGCACATATAAAATTACAAACTCTATTTAATAAGCTTTAATCCATTTTTTGAAAATTTCATTAAATACGATTTACGTGATTCCTGTTTCTAGTTCTTTATTTGCGAAAATTAGTGAGATTAAACTTAGATTCATGACTGGAGACATTGTGCTTAAGAATTATTTCTCTATGCCATTTGCATATAAGACTGACAGACTTAACTAATTTATTCCTGAGTAAAAGTGGTTTTGATTTCAGCAGAAACTTGCCTTTTATTCTAAAATTTATATTATAGGAAATTCATTGAATTCTAATTTTATAGATGTTTTTCATATTTTTAGTAAAGCAAGATTGTTTCTTTTATTAAAAAAATTTTCATTCAACAATGTTTTATCAAATCTTAAATTTAATTTTTCTTTTAGTTCTTTGGGTTTGATATATTTACTTTATTAGTAACAAAACATATATTAGCTTATAGAATTTGTTGAATATCAAAGGTTAACTATTATTCTATTATCTCAATGTAAACAAAAAATATTCAAAATTACAAAATTGGAAAAATAGCTTTGTTTAATAGAAACATTTTAAATGTCTTTATTTATTTTTTAAATAAAGTAACAAAAGAAACTGCTAAATAAATGAAAGGAAGATTTGAATAAGTATTCACTTTTTAATCTCATGACAAAATAAGCTAAAATATAGTTTTTTTCCTTTTATCCTTTTTTTCTTTTTTAAGTAGCTTACATGACTTATATATATAAGAAAATTATTTACAAAATAAATTCTAAGCTTAACATGGACCATTTTCCTTTATAGGCGATAAATATGGTGTTAGAAAATCTCAGATATCCTAGATATGTTCAACTTAGGATTTAGGAAATGTTTTTTCCCCTGGAAAGTAGAGGGGAATCCTAAGGATTTTTTTATTATCTATTTGTTACTATGAACAAACTCAGTTTTGTAGAAAACCATAAGGGTTTTTTTTCAAATAAAATATTTGAAAGCTGTTTGTTTCTGATATCCTTTCATGTATTATTTCTTGATTTGTCATACTGCAGACTTTTGTAATTATTTGCTAATTGAATATCTAGTTTTTAAAAATCGATGGTTGGTACCATTTGTTTTGATTTAAGTGTTTAAATAAATTATTTTATAGGATGAACATTGAAAGTAGACAGACTCTAAGTTAACAAATAACGGACACATACATTAAAAACATCCTATTACACATTTAAGTAAGTAGTCATTTGCTGTCATATATTTAAAATTTTAATGAATATGACAATAAATTAGCTGGGGTTTTTCTACCGTTTACCACGAGATATAATTGCTGACAAATTATAATTATTTAATAGACATACATGAAAAGCAAGTCTTATGCTGATATTTTAAATAAATAATCAATGCAGATAAACTTTCATAAGCGAAAATTTCGAAATTATAATCATATGGTTCTCAGAAAATATTTATATAGTAAAGTAAAGTACAAAATTGTTTGGAATATGAATGATGTTTGAAACTTTGTCAGAAATATATCAATGTATAAAACATGGAAAAAGAAATGAATTTCGTGTTTTCCTTCATAACATAAAAATGAAAGTGTATGAAATGTTTATTAAAATATGCATATATACTATGCACTAGGATGAAAAATCTAGTTGATTTCAGATAATTTAATGCTATAATGGGTAAAATATGTTAATCTTATCTTTGGAAATAGAATATTGATGGAACAGAAAGAGATGTTGATTGTTTAAAGAATGTATTTCTCATAGTAAGTATAACATTTATTTAACATTAAAATTTAAGTAACTAAATCTATTATTTAACCTTTAATATTTCATATATAATTTAAGATATTTAAATATTCTTATGATAAGTGGATGAAATGTCTTGATACAAATAAAATTAAGAAACACAAGTTCCAAGACTAGGAAGGGGCCACTTTTGTAGTCATTAAAAGGAATGAAGGTTACGAAAAATAAACTAAGATAATTGAACCGCTGGATGAAAAATGCATAGAAAATATTATGCTCATCAGCATTTGAATAACAAAAGAAAAAGTAATTTGTTAAAAAAAAGATTATAATGAAAGTCAATTCACATGCAAAATGAAAATAAAGCTTATTCAAGATTTAAAACGAGGTGCTAATCAGATCTTGGGGAGTTTCAGTGTTTGGGCAATTCAGTGTTCAAGTCTAAATACATACATTCCATCTTCATATTAATTTATAGTTAACTGATAGTAACTGATATTCAAGGATAGTATATCATCTATTTTGAAGATGACTTTTTTGATAAGGATCAAAGACAAAATTTTAGAACGGAAAATTGTATCCGAAATGATTTTCCTCATTCTTAGCTTTTAGGTCTTAACTTTCAGAATAATATTGGTTTAGATATTGATTTTACCAAATAAGACGGAAAACGGCTTTGCCAAAAATGGAGTATAACGATTGGAATATATTTCTTGAACTAGTAAACTGCCTTATTTAATATTTTCAGTATGTTACAAAGTAACAACAACCAATGTTTTATGATTTACCTATTAGCTAAATTAATAGCATCGCCTGAAACATCAAATCAGAAAGCAATACATTAATGATTACTTCTAATTAATGAAAACTTCTAACTCTGATAATTTATTTGCTTGTTCCTATGAGTGTATTTAATAAAATTAATCTAATGTTGTCTTTAATTTCATAGCTATTGAAAATATCAACTACAGGAATGACCAAAGTATAGAGGTATGGAATTAGTATAGTAAAACAATTGAAGTTATATCCTGTGATCTGTTATAATTTGTATACAAATATAGGACGTGTTGAGTCCCAATATTATTTGTATGTTTGATGCCATTTAAGCTGTAAATTTTGTAAGCACTCAAGTATCCTTCTTATGGAAACTGTAAATGAAGATAGCTACAACCCAAATGAAATCATTGAAATTAAATCAGAAATACTTGATGAATTTACGAAGTAATTTTGAAGATAAATCCTGGTCTCATGCATAAGATGTATTACCTTATATAATGGATAACTTGAATAATAATTTACAGCCACATTTGCTTCTGCTGTACTGATTTTACCACTCTGCTCTTATTAATAGTCTTAAAAATTACTAAATAAATGTAAGTATTAAGATGATTATCACTAAGCATAAAAAGGAAAAATAGATACTTTAAAATATTCATTAGTACTTTACGTATAACTACTAAATTTCACATATTATTTACAGCAATATTAACTAAAAATTAGACGATTCCAACTTTTCATTCAATTATACAATGACTTTAAAAAAAGAAATGATTCATTTAATATTTATCGCATAAACATTTTTCTTAAACACAAAATCAGAATTATTTAATGTAAAATGGAAATTAAATGTGGTATTTAACATAAAAATATTCGTTAATATATTGAAAAAGCACATTTCAGAGCGATTTCTGGCATAGTTATTAAATATTTGCAAGAGGGAAAATATGATTAATCCTTTTTTAATGACAATCCACTCTTTCACTATACTTTTTAACACAATAAAATGTGAAACAATTTTGCGAGCTTTAATATTTATATGGAGCAACTGAAACAATAGCATTTCTGATTTCATTTTCTGGTCTATAAAGTAAGATTAATTTAAGATTAAGATTACAAGCAATAATTGAATGTGGATACAATTTTTTATATTCAAACAAGTATTAGTGATCCAATGCAGGAAATCAACGTAACAATAAACTCTCTTTTAACGAGGCAATATTAAGCAATTCTGCGTCAGGCGTAATTTCGTTTAACTAAGTGGCGATTCATGACCGTAAGCTTTCTGTCACAATAAATCTTTGGCGGCACAGTAAACATTAAACGAAATTTATCTAAATTTGAGAAGTTCCATGTATAATCTCTGAAAGATTATCTAAAATGTATCACTAAATTTTATTAGATTTAGTTTTTGTACTGAAATACTCCAAAGCGTTTATTGTTAAACGCTTTGGAGTATTTCAGTACAAAAAGTTTATCAGTACAAAAAGTATTTCAGTACAAATTGTTGTGTTATCTATAAAAAATAATCAATCAATTTAATGTGGTGATTTATACGATTCCAAATTTCAGTTTTTGGTATGTAAAATATATTGTCTAAAGGAAAAATAATTTGTATAAAAATATGTGATTGAATGACAAAAATTGAACGTGCGCTCTGTGTGTATATATATATATATATATATATATATATATATATATATATATATATATATATATATATATATATATATATATACACACACACACACACAGAGATAGCGTACATTCAACTTTTGTTGTTATTCAATCACATATTTTTATACAAATTATTTCTCCTTTAGACAATATATTTTAGGTACCAAAAACTTTAAATTATGTATAAAAAAACTGAAAAATATACAAAACTGAACCATATATATATATATATATATATATATATATATATATATATATATATATATATATATATATATATATATATATATATATATATATATATATATATATATATATATATATATATATATATATATATAATTAGATTTAATTAGATTTTTCCTATTAATTTCTCTTGAGAATACCAGAAAATATTGATTTACTTTCTGAATTAAATTATGTTATCAATTTCATTTCCTGATAAACGTTTGTATAATGCAATAAAAATTGTGAAGTAACTAACATGACAAGTTATTTGCATTAAATGTCAATTTCAATTTAAGGAGTAAAATTTTCTGATGTATTTTGAATGTATAAAAAAATGTGACTTCGCAAGAAATATATCTTAAATTACACAAAAGAAATAATAATTAATTTTTGTGAATTACTCTTTATAATATTTCATTTCAGTAGAAATCAGAGAAAAGAAGAAAAAAATCATTGAATAAAATATTATATTAGTACAAATAATATTATGGCAATATGACTTGAAATTAGAACCAATAGAATTTTAGAGTCCTTAAATTTAAAAATTAATATGCAATTAATGTAGAAGGAATAATACGACATAATAAGCTCGTTGTTTCTGATAAAACATTTTAGCCATAAAGTTGTTGTTTCTTTCGCTCCAGTAGAGATCATGGCTATTCTCATTGGCTTAAAATATCCATGATGTCAGATAAAGTCTTATCTAAGTCACACATCTTATTGAGACAGAGTATATTGTGACACATTTAAATGCCACTTCTCTAGGAATTCGCTGCCTGCCTTCAAATCGCATTCTTAGAGCGCCAGCAAACAAAGCGGAGTTCACCATCAAATGTCTGAGAATACAGCCAAGGTTCCTTTTGTTAATTGTGAATGAACTGTTTTATAAAAAAAACATTAGTTTGAGAAGCAGATTCCCATTGATTTAAGCTATTAACAAATGGACATAGAGCAGCAAAAAAAGCAGAATGAAAAAGGCAAGATGAAAGATACGCTTCATAGTTAGTTTAAGTCAGCAAGAATGATTTAAATTTTTAGAAAATTCCTTAATTAATATAATTCTAAATTAATAATTGCAATATTTCTAAGGAATTTCTTTTGAATCTTAAGATTGTTACCTTGCTTACGCCAACGTTAAAAATGTTATTTTAATTTTTTTAAATTTTTGTTCAATTTTATTGCAGGTTATTAAGTTTTAAAGTAAAATAATGTAGCTTAAATGTACTCCACTTATCACTCTACACATATAATTCAAAAAAATCTGGTTGCATTAAAGCATCATGGAGAAATTTATACATTTTTGCGTCATTAAATTTTAATAGAAATTTATATGAAATAAACTTAAATTTATGTAATTTTATGTATATAAATAGTGATAACAAAAGGGTTCAAGAGCTTTCATGATATCTGTGTTAAATGAAGTGATTTAACGAACTTCTCTGTGTAATTATGCAATGAAATTTTTTATCGAAGCAAATATCACTTCCAATTAAAACAATTTAGTAAAAATTTTTGAATCGTAAAATAATTGAAATTATCACGTCTAGTGTATAGAAAAATTTTCTTTTATGCCAATTTAATTAGAACATCAAAAGTATGTCTCTTATAAATCTGTAATAATTAATTTAGAGAGTTTTTAATCTTATAGCTCCTTACCTAATTATTTGTAGCTTACGCTGGAAGAAAACATCATGCTTTACAAAATTATGCCATTGATAACATTCAAAGAATGTTAAAGTTTCCAGAAGTGTAAATCATCATGATTTCACTCAAGAGAACAATTTTTAATACATTTCCTGTACAGGAATTTTATTATTTATTATCGATTAAGGAATATTTGGAAAATAATTTTTAACGCAAATAATGCTGAACTTGCCTCTGCATATTTTAAAGGAAGAGGCTCTATGTTGGTAAGTATTAATTTTATCAATAGTTTAGTTAGGCAATATGATGCTTCAAAATTCACATTTTACAAAACAGTTTTTTAGCATGAAAAGCATTAAAAAAATAATAATTATGAATTTCCCCTTGTTAATGCACTAATCAGTATTTTTAATATTACTATATTTATATATAAATACTGTTAGGCGAGGTAATATAATTTTTCTAGCATAATTTATGTTTTGTATAAAAATTCAATTTAAAATTATGTTACAAATTTTATATTATTGTTTTACTGACAATTTGTCGTAGGTACTAAAAGTGAATGTTTACATTCCGATCTTGATGAAATGTACGGAGCAAGAGAATTTCTTTTCATTCTCTACACAAAACTATTTCTAATATTCATAAACATATTTTTTATAAAATGGACAAATTCGTCCATAGAAGTGTATATAGGAAAACAAAAATGTTTACTATACTAAAATAAATAAAGTTCAGTCAAACATTTAAAAGAAAATTTTCCTTTCCTTCTTCCCTTTAACAAAAAATCATTTCTTACACTCATTGTTTTTTTATAAGATGAATGTTACTATGATTGCTTTCAAAAGACAGATTTTATTATTAATACAAAGAGAAGACTAAAAAAAGTTTATGCTTTAACTTGTGAATGATATGTTCTCTGTTTAATATTTTTTAGTTTCCCTTTTTCATTTAAATCTATAACTTAATGTTATGCATTCTTTTTGAGACATTGGTTTTTGATAAAAAGTTCACATACTCTAGGAAAGGAACTTGAAGCATTAAAGATTAAAATGTAAACTTATTTTTATACATTTTAAATAAAAATATAAGTTTAGATTAAATTTCCAGTATTTTTAGTGGGTATTAAGTTATTAGTTATAAGTATTTTTAGTGGGTATTATTTTATATTTATAAAGTCTATTTTTTGTGTGTGAAACATTTAATATTTTTTCAAAACATTTTGAAGACATAAACCATCAACAATTTAAGCACATATTTTTAACAAAATTAATCATTTTGAATCATTTAAATTAATTAAATATTTTAATATATAGTAATTATTTTTTTAAATTTATAATTTCTTATTTTACTTATCTTAAACATCACTTTACTTATCTTTAATTTAAAAAATTAGCCTATTTTGTTCAATTAAACTATAAAAATTATTAATTTTATAAAAATATTTTTTTGGAATTTCTTCTTTTCTTAGAAGTTTGTTAAATATAGTTAATAATTTCAAATGCGCAAGAAAGTGAATGGTTAGGCGAGGTGCTTAGCATTAACTAGTATTTACTATATGAAGGCTTGTCATATTACACCTAGCACATTCAATCCTTACTTTGTTACTCTAAAGAGATTATGATGAATGCTTACATTAATGCAGTCGAACTTTCAACAAGATTACAAAACCAAATCATCCATACAATAATATGAATAATCTATTCATGTAATTCTACTAAATCTACCATCATTTTCATAGAGGAAACGCTGACTAATATAGAAGGAATTTACAAATATGGGAAGCTTCTCAATAGTTTTGCTGATTCAAATAACTGACGGAAAATTAGTGCTCACACTTTATATCATCTAGAGAAATGTAAGAATCTGTTTTCTGACTAAAAAGGAACAACTTTTCCACAAATTACTTTTAAACATGTAATTTAAATTCTGCAAAACTAATTAAGTTAGATTATAAGGAGGTTTGCTCATTACCTTGTTAAATGAAGCTCAGAAAAAATCCGGGAGTTTTTCACTGTTTCAAAGTGAATGTGTTGAAAGTCAAAGTCATATTTTCCTTATCATGTAGCCATTGCATAATATCTTCTGCCTGAGTATGATTGTCTAAATGCCCATCTTATTTAAAATTGGTTTTAAAGACTTTTGTCTAAACTCTCTATAACTCTCAATATTAAATTAATTTTGAATAAAAAAAATATAAAAAAATGCATACTTGCAAGAAAAAATTCAGTTTGCCAAAAAGACAAAATATTTATCTTTAGTAGCAAAAAGATAGTACTACCTAGTGTATTAACTGTCGTAGTATAAAACGACATAAGCAAACCCTGAGAAAATAGATATGTATATTTTTATTGCATTTTATATTTAAGAGTTTTCTCTTTTCCTTTCAAACTATGCTATTATAAAATAAAGAAAATGATGTAATAAAAATTGACACAGTGAGACAAGTGCAATAAAAGAATAAATTTTTCCTTTGGAATGGATGGGTGTTCTCGAGAAAAATTTCAAGAAAGTTTAAGTTTTAGGATATGTTTTATATGTAAAGTGTTTGACCAGAGTCGGGATTGAGGGGGAGAGATTTCTGACCTATACCATAGAAGTATAGGAAGTACTACAGAACTTAAGAATACAAATGACGTAAAGAGAAGAAGCTAAGACGAGAATTATGAAGAATTAAGAACTGCATCTAAAAAACGAGAACGCACAGAAACCACACAGAAGTTCCTCGCACAGAGAAGCCCGACATAGAAAAGCAGTCCACGATTGAGGACTAGATCCACATTGATCATAATGAGAAGCTAAAAAGATGTTAATTGTAAACGGAGTATAACTGCCCTGTCCAGTAGGAGCCCTGCCTCGACTTTCCTGCATGAAGCTGCAGATCGCATGAAGCTGCAGATCGAATGGAGCTGCAGATGTCCGACAAATAGATGAGGATAAGAAGAAGAGACGACAAAGTCTGAGGAGAGATAGCAGAGAAAAAGGAGAAAGCTCTTGAGGAATGAGCAAGACAACGAGAGGCTGAGCAGTAAGCCAAGTGAGATGTGGAGACATCAGCGGATGGAAATGCAAAGCGAAGATACCGAGTAGAGGACAGGAAGTGGGTGAGAAAAGAGAATCATCGACACCACAGAGCGATGAAGTCATGGACGATAGGAGACACCACAATACTACTTCTAAAAGGAGTGAGCCTTTATCTCTCGTTCCTTTTCCGTCTGGTCGCACTCAGTTATGATATATTATTGTGTAAATGTCATAAAAGAAATATAAAGTTAGAATTTCCTCAATTATAGAATCAAGAATGTTTTGATCGTAAATGTAAATTTCTCTTGTCATTAAGTTCCTAAATTAAATTTGTATAATTTATTGTATTGTTTTCAATTTATCTCTGTCATTCAAATATTAAAAACAAATCTGGGTTTCCTCGGAATATATATATATATATATATATATATATATATATATATATATATATATATATATATATATATATATATATATATATATATATATATATATATATATATATATATATATATATATATATATGTATATATGTGTGTGTGTGTGTGTGTGTGTGTGCGTGTGTATGTGTGTGTTAACTTTTAAAGTATAATAATGAAGGCAGTTAGTGTTGGAGTGATATTCTGAAATTTTAGAAAAATTCCGAGGAAACCCAGATTTGTTTTTAATATTTGAATGACAGAGATAAATTGAAAACAAAATACAATAAATTTTAATAATTTATTTTAGCAACTTAATGACAAAAGAAATGTACATTTACAATCAAAACATTCTTGATTAAATAAATGAAGAAATTCTAACTTTATATTTCTTTTATGACATTTACACAATAATTAGTCACCTTAAAAATATATCCTTAAATTAAAATGATATGCAAAGTACAGGGGCCTTTATAGTTTATAAATCAGAGATTAATTTTTTCTATACATGTTCAATTTATCATATAGTAAAAACATATTTAAATTTTGATATATTAATTAACGAGATTTACTTTCTGTGTTGAAGTCTAACAAAAACAAGGTATACAAAATCCATTTCTCTACTAAAACATTCCTGATAAACGTGGGAATATTCACATTCCTAAATTAAAAATAAGACAGTCAACTTCTCAGCTGCTATTTCTTGATTTAAATTTTGGAATATGATTATATTAAAAATAGTGAAACTTGGATTAAATACTTGTAATTTTTTCTTCGTTTTATTAATAATTTAAAGAACGTTTCAATAAGAAAATTTTTTACCTTGACAAACTAATTTCTAAATTTATAGATCACATTTAATTGGAGCGAAGTAACAGTTTTCAGAAATTCATGATAAAGATTTGTTGTTCTCATACAGACACAAATATGTTTACTTACATATTAGAATAGTAGAAGTGAATATTTATTTTCAAAATGTAATATGCGGAGTTTTAGCTGCCAGGTTTGCATTTTTAAATTGAATAACGTGTGTTACGATATCTATGAAATAAATTTGAATTTGAATGACAAGAGTATTGCGTCATACTAAAAAACGCACATAGTTTTAAATGTTTTTAAAATCGGGCGTTAAAATTTTTACGTTTTGTTTTCAAGAATTTTAATAGCACATATTTTAATAGCAAATTTTATTTTTTCAAATCTTTGATATTAGAAACAATGCTTAGATTAGAAGTTGGAAATGCTATCCAGAGAATCTAATGTAAATTCTAAAGTAAACATTTATTTAGAAATATTAGTTAGGATTGAAAGTAATCAATAAATATATATAAATATTTAAAGTAATAAAACATGATTAATTTTTATTTTTATCATTAATATTATTAAATAATCAGGGTTAAATTATATGCTGTATTTTAGCCTTCTTCGCATAAAATGTTATTTTTAAGGTTTCATGGGAAGAAAAATTACATTTTTGAAATATTTATGCAAAAAAAGTACAAGTGAATTTTTTCTGATCAAAATTTATTATTTAGATATTGATTAGTTGTATTTGGTGCTAAGTGATCGTTTCCCTACAAACGTGAGGTAATTTGACTTGCACCTACGGTTAAACGTAGTTTCCAGATCTCGACAAATACCCAAAGTTTAGACGCAGTTCGAAACCACAAACTGTTGAACCGAATGCCAGGACTCTAAATATTCTGCTGCTAAATCAGCTATTTTGTTAATGAAACTTATTTAAGGCATTAAAATTTAAAATAAATCAATACAATCTGATCGGTTTTTATTAGGTAAAACATTCCCCTAACTATATGCCTTCATATATTTTAAAAAAATCTAAAGTTCATTTATTTTAATTAAGATATAAACGAAAACACTTTAAATCATAAAAATTGAAGAAGAAAAATCTAAAAAAATGTCTATTCGCTTGAAAAATAATAAAACCTATGAGGCGTTTGAAATTGGGAAGAGATTAATTAAAATTTTTTCAGGAACGTTTGAAAAGTTTTTGTTACGTTTCAATATGTTAATATTTTTTTAAAAAAAATGTCATTCAGACTGACTTCATTAAACATGCAAAATATTATATAAATTTAATTTAAATTTCATGAAATTATTTATAGAAAATCCAATTTCCAACTTTTGTTCATTTTTAACACAAAATCAATGAATATTTTGAGGAAGTTTTTTGTAGTTGATTGGATTAGTTATGTATTGTGTTACAGTCACCTTTTGTGCAATGCCACTTACAGTTTCATGTGGATTCTGAATCACTGCAAATGTCCCTTTTTCTGGTTGCACTCACGAATAATTTTAAAATTAAAGCATAAAAGTTTCTAACCATTTAAGTGATAACTTAAAGAGTGGCTAAATTGAATACCCCGAAGCACTAACAGTTCAACTTCCCTTCAACTGAAAAGGATTAGTTTATCTTAAATAAATAATATAAATTCCGGAATACTTACTTAAGTCTTCTTTGTAAAATATATCACAGTAGTCATGTTATGTTTCTGAATCTGTAAGAATATAAGAATATTTATTAACACGGGAAAACATCATCTCAAATAATAACTAAATTTTCATACCTTATATTTAAACATCTAGAAAAATCCGAATTTTAAGTATTTTTTATAACTGTGAAACATAGCTTATAAAAATCTGAGATCGTAAACATTTAAATTGAGGAGATATCTTACACCTAGTTGTATGTTATATTTTTACTACCAAATTATTTTTAATGTTATGACTTTAAAATTTTATGAGTGTGAATTTTCGAAAGCTGTTACATATATCCAAATAAAATGTGTAAGCCTTATAAGTATTTTGGATTAATTTTATTGCTTAAATTATTATTAATATTGTAATATAATTTGACAAGTCATGGTATTAAAATGTTTTTAACCACTTAAGTAAAACTTTATGTTAATGCATCTATATACATTAATTATGCGTATGTTATGATTGATGAGGTCCATAAAATATGCATAGAATTTATGTGCATGAAATTAGAAAACTACAGTGGAAAATCTGTTACATAAAAATGAGTTTCATCAAATAATATGATAAATTGTTTTGAAAAATTGAGAAAAAATAAACCATACCAATTTTTAGAAAATATTTATAACTGATTTACGCGCTATTATAAATTTATAAATCTACTGAGAAAATATTTACGAAATTTAGGCACTGAATTTTTCTAATTACATTATGTATGTAAACAAATATGATCATTTTAAAAAGCGAATTGAATTTCACCATTTTTAATAGAATATTCTCTTAAAATAATATGAGCTAATAAAAATGTGAAAAATATGCTTTCATATTTAACCTTTCTTCGTTAAATTAATGCGGTATTTAAATATAATTGTTTTTCAGAATTACTTCACTGAATTTATTTTCTTAATCAATTTGAATTGCAAATGCTTTTGACATTTTGAATAATGTATTATGCTGATTTTTTTGAACCATAGAAAAATTAATTGATCATGCAATAATTTTATTTAATGCATTAAATAGTTTCATTTAATGCATAAAAGGAATCATATGGAGGTTAATATATAGATTTAATTAAGATTCTCTGTTTTCAGACAAATATTCCGCTAAAAAATTGCAAAACCATTTTAGATTTTAAATATTTTGCATTTCATAATGAATTTATTCTTTGCAATATGTTATTCAGCTTAGGTATTTAATTTATTATATAATTTAAATTAAGATTTTCAATAAAGAACATTTCATATTTTTGGGAATTTTTCTCTTCTATGTATAATATGGCATATTAAGTGTGTAGCAAATATAAGGAAATATTCAAAATTGTTCAAATGTTTTTAAAATATTACTAAGTAAATTTATATATATATATATATATATATATATATATATATATATATATATATATATATATATATATATATATATATATATATATATATATATATATATATATATATATATAAATATCATTAATACTCAAACTCATAAAACGAAAGAAAATTTCTTCTGAAAAAAAAAAGCTTTAGCAATTAAATATTTTTATTTTAGTTACATTTCTGCTGCAATACTGAATTTAGCAATTTAGATTTTTTGATGATAAGTATTATTAGACATTTAAATATTTTGAATTTTTTATACTATACGATATCAGTGTAAAATTAATGTTCGAATAAAGAATCCCTTAACCATTGCGAATGATATTAATATTGTTTCCATAATTGTGTTTCTTATGAACTTCTTTTCTTCCTTCAATAATAAAATTATTAATAAGCTCTTATTTTAAGACTTAAAAATTCAGTCAACCAGAAACCAAGTTGAACCAAAAGAGTTAAGTATACTATCGCTGTATTACAAAAATATGTAGTAGAATTTTGTATTATGATAATCATTCCTAAGTATATCAATTAATATTTTCATAGGCTATAACATGCTTCATGTTCCAACTTAAGGTATTATTCAGGGATATTATGTAAGCAAATTTATTCATTTGGAATTTTCTAATATAATAATATTTTATTATCTAACTAAAAAAACTAATAATATCTAACTAAAAAAACTAATAAAATAACTAATTATCTAACTAAAACTAATTATCTAACTAAAAAAACTAATAAAATATAAATGTTTTACATAATATATTTAGTTTCTTTTCTTGAATGGAAAACAATCTGAATTTCAATATGCAAATATAAGAATTTTGAGCTCTGATTATTTTCAATAACTAATTTTGATAAATTTACTTAATGTCTTATATGGTAACTTAAAATAACAAAATTAATTATTAAAAATATTCAGATCTCAAATTTTTTATATTTGAATATTTTCCTTAAATTGAATTATAATATTGTTTTATTAAAATAATAATGTATCATTTTAATAAAACTAATTTATATGAATATTTCATTAAAATAATTCTGAACTTATTCATTTCATAATGAATATAGGCTTTTCTTTAAATTATTAATTCCTAATTCTTGTTTTCCAGTTATAGGAAATGGCATATATTATGTGACGTAGTATAAGGCATAATGATTATTATTCCGCCCTGCACGTTTGTAGAATATATTGTTTCGTATAAAAGATATGTAAAAATAACATAATATCATTCTAAGAATTTCAGTTTTTGCATCATTTTGTATTTAAATGGTTGTTAACTCTTTTCCATGAGTTAATTTTTGCAATTGTGTTAGGAAATAAGAATATTATTCTAAAATCACTTTTTGTGTAGACAAATAATTCCTGGACTTAAAGATAGATATAGAACAAATTAAGCAAACACACAAATAATTCCTGGACTTAAAGAATGATGTAGAAAAGATTAAACAAAGAAAGATTCAGGGTTTTCAACTTTAAAAAAAAGTTTGTTAAATATATTTTTTAGAAATATAATTTATAAAAAATGTTAAGCATTGTTTGAGACGACAATTTGATTAAAATGAAGGAATTTTCTACGTTAAAAAATGCACTGTACTTGAAAGTAAAAATTTTTTGTTACCTAATTGAATTTAATGATTTGTTTGTTGAAATTATATAGATTATTAAAAATATGTAAAAAGAAATTTTGAGAATCATTGAGTTTTTCAAAAATACATTTTAAACAAAAAACTACCATTTATTTCTGAATAGCGAATTATCGTTTTAGGTACTGAAAGTGATTGCACACCAAAAGTGAAAAGTCACAATTAAATATTTGTTTATATATTGAAAAAGAGATATGTAAGTCATTCAAAGATTAATCAAAAAATAAAAATATGTATATTTTCCACAAGCCTATCGCTGTAAAGTATGATAATCTTATGTACATAAATCAGAATATAATCATTATTCCTTATGGATGATGTTAATAGTGACGCATTTTCCTGGCCATTTGCAAAGCTTCCTGCGCCATATTACATCATATTTGAAAGATGAACAAGAAAATAAGCATCAATGCCACCAGCTTCAAATAATAGTTTATCTCTTTTGTGAAACATCCTATCCGTAATATAGCTGTTAGAAATTTTTTTGTAAATAGAAAATAAAAGTTTAAATATGAGAAAAAGTGTTGAAATTGCAGAGATATAAGAAATGAAAAATATAATAATTCATAAGTTAATTACTTTCATAGTTTAGTACGAACTGCCTAGATAGAAAATTTAATGGTATAGTTATATATAAATTGTTTGTAGACATTATATCTTGAATATATGTGAAATATTTTTCCAAACACAAACACACTTTTTTAAAAATTATAAAATTAGAATGGTAACATTTAAAAATATTTATGAGAGAGTATATGTTGAATTTTAACTATTATAACGGAATAAATGGTTTTGATATAATATGTATTAACCCTCTAATTTGCTAAATTGTAGTAATTTTTCGTGAATTTTCATTCATAATCGTATCAAACAATAACTGTCATAGTTCGTGAATTTACATTTTTAAAATTAAAACGAAAACATTTCAACAATCAAAGAAATAATTAGAATTTTAATATTTATTTCCAGTTTATTATTTGAAACAAAAGTAGTAACAGAAGTATAAAAGTTTACTCAAGTCACGTAAAATATCTAAACATATTTTACCTTATTAAAACTTAAAACATAACATAAATAATTTGATTAATTAACAACATATTTTAAAGTATGTTACAAATACTTTAATAAGATAAATAAATGAAGTCGGTGATTTCATTTTAAGATATATATGCAGTAATGAGGGAGTCAAGCTTTCGAAATTTTCTCTTAAATGCTTTTGAAATTTAAATTCTGATATTTTTAGCATAAGGAGAAGTCAAATTATTTTATCTTTGAGTATCCATAATAATGAAACATTTTTAATAAAAATATTATTGCACATATATAAATACACTATTTTACATACATAACAATAATTTTATAAAGTGAATTTGTTTTAATAAAATGCAATATTTTTTTATAAAATAGATTATAGGAACATTGCTATTTATGTTATAATTTATAGAATAAATAATGGCCATCTACAAAACGAATGTACGTAGAAATATAAATTAAAAATAATAGCAATTCAATTAATTTTAGTTTGAAGTTATAAGCTATTTTAAATAACTTATAGTATTGTGACTTTATTAAATACTCGGATTTATTTTATTAAATAAGTACAAATATATTGATAAGCTTAATTACATTTCTAACAAATGATACCCAGTATTTATTTTATAGTTATGATTACATTTTAAGTATTAATATTTACTAATACATCAAACAACGTACAAAACATAATTCTAATTGAATAACAGCATCGAACAAATCATTTTAAAGAGCAATCGATTTACAATAATTTATTTCTGTAATTTAAGTGGCTTTAATTTAAACATATTTTATAATTACTGGAATTTTATAACCAATATGAGAATGAATTAAGACTCAGAACTAGTTTATAAAGAACTCATGGAACATATTATTTATTTATTCAAAATCATATATTAGATTTTTTTTATATTTTTTCAAAATTGTTTTACTGTTCATTCATTATTGTATAATTTGAATTTTAATTCTACACATTATTCAATATCCAAGAGGAGTTTAATTTCTCTCCAACATATTTCTTTTTAAATTTAATGAATGCAGATAAAACATATCGCATCTAAGAAAATGAAAATATAAATATATAAAAAATATAGTGTACAATATCATTGAAAATAATCATTTTTCGACAATATATTCATATTTTTCATTTGATTATCATAAAATCATTTATTTAACATAATTGTAACAAAAATTATTACTTTTAAGTGTCTCAAGCACATGTGGTAAAATTAACATCAAAATAGTTTTCGTCATAATAAATTAAATTAATCTTTTTCAGTTTCAAAGAAAAAGAAAATGTGAATGACTACATTTTTAACTATACTTTTAAATTAAAACACTATAAAAACTCTGAAAATATCTGCAAAACTTAAAGATGCATTTTATAGATAATTGGAATAATTGAATATCTCTGTATCGATGCATTTTTAACTTTGCACAAAACTTACTAAAAGAGTATAATTTCAAATTTAAGTTTAAAAAAGTAATCATTTGTATGAAAAAATAAAATAATTTTTTAATAGTTCTAAGTTTTTGTATATTTTAATTAAATTGCATATATTTAATACACACAGGCATTTTTAACACAGTTTTGAGTATACATATACAATTTTTTCTTAAGCTATATATATTTAATTTGTTTTAATTTTTACAGAAATACTTAAAATACACGCTGAGCAACTGGAGATTTATTTGGGTGAAGTCATCAGCTAACTATAACGCGCAAATTTTGACGTAACCAGATGTAGACTAATAACTAACAAGTGATGTGAAATCAGATCTTCTATTGAGTGTGTGTGCTTCAAACACAAATCTCTAAGCCACATGGGAAACCAAAAACTCTACTGAAATATCCGTGAGTGCTTAAGATAATTAAGCGATTATCACACGGTAATAATTAAATGCACAGTTATTTTTCACAGAGGAATCATCATTTATGGGAAAACACATGTTATTAATCAATAATAAAGACATATTTGTAAATATTTGGAATGGATAATAAGTAATAACATAATACGATCCCATTCACTTAGATTAATTATGTAATTATTATAATATTTTTATAATAATCATAAATTATTTCTAAAATGAATCCTTATACTAAGTAGTATTATGAAAATTATTAAACTCATTTCATTTTAAAAATTTACTTTTACTAATCTTTAAACTAATTGTGTTAATATAATTGAAAGGTACACTTTTAAATTTATAACATCAATTTCGTTTCTTTTGTATATAATAAATTAGTAAACTTAATGCTTTGATTTAATAACAAAGTTATAGAGTCGCCTTTTCAAAAAAAAATAATGTTAGCAATTTGAGGTGTACGGAAGAATTTAAAAATATTTCTATAAAAAAATATTTCTAAAAAATATTTAAAAAATATTTCTATTAATTAAAATAATGTTTACAAATTTTTGCATGCTGTATTAATTTTTCATTTAATTAATTTTAAATAACAAGTTTATTGATGACTGATTACAAAAAATTTAAAGATTAATATTTGTTTATTTCCTTGTTAGCTTTGCTAGTTAAAATTAGCATATATACATATACATATATATATATATATATATATATATATATATATATATATATATATATATATATATATATATATATATATATATATATATATATATATATATATATATATATATACAGTGTCTTACAAAGTGATGGGGCACTTGTGTTTACAAAAGGAAACTGTAATAAAACTAATTAAAAATACTTTGACCAAATTTTTGTAAATGTGTTTCATACTTAAAGTTAATAATAATTATTACATAACATACATTTTGTCAAAATATTAAAATATTAACTAAATAAAAATACAATTGTTTAGAACGAAGCAAAAAAGGCTCACATAAGTGTGATGGACACATACTTTTCCATCTAATATTTATCCAAAATTTTACTTTACAAAAGTTTTTAATATTTTGTTGGATTTCCTTTTATTTTTAAAACAGGATTTAATCTTCTTGGGATGGATTTGACTAATTTTTTTGTAGTTTCTGGAGTGATTTTACCCCATTCTTCTTGAAGCACAGATTTTAATTGTTATTTTGAAGAAATGGTGTGTTTGCGAATTCTTGATTCCAATCCTTGCCAAATATTCCTTATGGGATTTCAGCCTGGAGATTGTGGTGGTCTTTTTATTATTTCAGGACAGTTATACAGCTACCAGAATCTAACGTTCAAATCAGTGTGCTTGGGGTTATTATCCTGGTAGAGTTTAAAATCGTTAAGAAGTTTCAGTTTTCCAGCTGAAAATTTCAAATTTTGCTTTAGAATATCAATATATTTGTATTGATCCTCTTTACTGTCAATAAAAACAAGATTACCAACTCCAGAGGACGACATACACCCCAATACAATAACTCCTCCTCCACCATGTTTTACTGTTGGCATTAAGTTCTGTTTACGAAATTCTTCCCTCGGTTTTCTCAACACGAAGATTCTACTGTCAGAACTAAATATATTAAATTTACTCTCATCAGCAAATACGATTTGATTCCTGTAATCAAAATTTTTATTTATGTTGGATTTTGTGAAAGCAGTCTGAGTTTTCTATTCTTTTCACTTACGAAAAATACTTTCCTGGCTACTTTATCGTGATATCCAGCAGATCGAATTACTCTTCTAATTGTCTCAGGATTAACAATTACTCCATATAATGCTTGTAAGTTAGCAATAACTTTAGGAGCACTCATTCTTGGATTTTTTTTAATAATTCAAACGCGACAATTTGCTTTATTCCATTGGATAGCTTTGCTGATCGGCCATGTCTTCTTTTATTCTGTATCATATATTTTTTCTTATATCGTTTAATGATATTGAAAACTGGTGAATAACTCAAGTAAACTGTTTCTGCAGTTTCTTCAAAAGGTTTTCCACTTTCAATATGCCAATTAATAACTAATTTTCGAATTTCAGGCGAAGTTTCTTTTCGTTTAGCATTCATAGCTCATAGCACACAGCTAAAAAACACAAAACTTCCAAAACAATCTGGAGAGAAGTACTGCAGACGATTTTATAAATTATTGCCAATTGCTTTTCAGTAAAAATAAAACTCCCAAAAATATTTTATTGCTTATTTGAGACGATTTTTGTTGCATATCTAATGGTGTCCCATCACTTATGCTAGCAAAATTTTGCTCCGTTCTAAACAGTAATATTTTTGTTAAATTAATATTTTCACAAAATGTATGTCATGTAATAATTGTTACTAAGTTTAAGTATGAAACGCACCCATAAAAAAATTTTACATGTATTTTTAACTAAAATTATTGCAGTTTCCTTTTGTAAAGCACAAGTGTCCCATTTTGTGAGACACTGTATATTTATATAACGATAGATAGATGGATACATATTTATTTGATATAGAATTTTTAAAAAATAATTCCAATTATTTGCCTCAGCAATTTAATAGAAAAGATGGTTTGTTTTGAATACCTGAATTTCCTTGAGTAGAGTTGAATATAGCTTATATTTCTATTTTAAACATAAAGATAAAAATTATGTAAGTAAATACATAAATTATTCAATTAAATGTGTTTATTTTTTCTCTGAATACATGCAAAATAAAAAAAAGCCTTACCAAAAATGTTACACCTACTATTTAATTATAATGACATATTTAGATTACACAAGCACCTTAATTTATTTTCCAAAAAACTTCTTTCTGACTTATAGTACATTAAACTGAAAATCAATTCATCAATCAGATAATACATTTTCAAGATTAAATTTATCAAGCATTTCACGAAATTATTTTTTTTTAAATTTGAGATTTTAAAATAGCTTTAATTAACAGTAAACAAATATTTTTTCCTAATTTGTATGAATAGCTCTCCTTTTGCTACTGGTAACAAATAACTTTTGAATTATATTAGAAGTTTATTATTGAAAAGAAAATAAAGAGAAAAAAGCAACTTTAGCATAATTCTTCATATACCTATATGAATTGTTATTATTTTGTGTTTACTATAGATATTCACCGACATTTAGTCTTGTTTTTCCCCACATTTAGTATTAAAAAGCATGAAGAAACTCCATTACATTAACATCATTAAATATTAAGTGAAATGTATTAGCCAACTGTTGATTATTGAGAATGTTATAACAAATTTTTTTAGTTATTTATTAATGCAGCGGTACAAGAATTAGAATACAATGTATTGGATATTCCTGCTATGATACTCTTGTGATAATCTCATTAACTTATTATTCAAATTAATATCTTGCCTCTTTCTTTTATTTTATTTATAGGACACATTTAGAGATTATGTTTATCTGTGATACGCTGATGGAATCCATTTTTTATGCAATTACTTAAAACTCAAAATGAGGAATTAATTGCTTTATTACACTGTAATATCAGAAATCATCACCAATATGTGTTAAACAACTTTTAAAAATAAATGCATTCTGGAATAAAATATTTTGAAAGAAATCATTGAAAACAACTATGAGTTCTAGATTATATAGTTGTTCAGATATTTTTCTCAATAAATTATGATATTCAACCATATTTTGTCTCCAGGCAATTTTCATAATAAATAAGTTCCAGGCAATATCGCAAATAAAATATTGTATTTAACATTTTATTTTCAGGATTATAAATAAAAAGATTTCGTGGTATTTCGCCTCTAATATATGTATGATATTTAACATATTTTATGATTTTATTCAAAATAAATATCTGATGTTTTAATCATATTTTAATGAATGATTTCTTTAGCACTTTCAATAAACTTAATGAAGTGCAAAGTCTTTTAAATTTCGTTAAGATCAAATCAGTTTTTTATATAATATCATACGAGAATACTTTATCATAATTTATAGCATTTTAACAGCTGTTTTATAAAATATTCATTAAATCTCTGATGACAACGTTTCATTCATTCAGGAAACACCATAAACTTTGCTAAGTGTCAAACATGTTCATCACACACTTTCATACTTTTATCTGTATCGATTACTTGTATTGAATATTAATAGGGGGTTGAAGTCTAATACACACACACACACAAGCATCCTTTCATTCCATTGCTTTATTACTTTTATATTATAAGAAAAGGATACTCTTTAGTCATTCATTTTTAACATATTTTATAAAAGTTGATGTGATGTTTAAGCTATTTATTAAATAATTTGAACTAAAATATAAGCAAAATAAAAAGCAAAATTTAATTACCCTATAAAATTCATTTTTCTTTAATATTTAAGCTGAAAAGCAGGAAGTGGAAGAAAAACTAACAAACACTGCAGTACTAGAAGAAATATTACTAAAAAAGTATACCTTTAGTAGCAAAAGAATATTCTTTGTTTTTTCCAATAAAGAAAGCTGTAGGCATTTGTTAAGCGAACAACTTGACTAACAAAAGATTTTTGTTCGTTGAACACATTTTTTTGTTAAATGCTGCACTAAAGAAAAGTACTGTTAAAAGAAACATAGAATTTATAAAATTGGAACATAATGAAACCAGACCCATATGATTTATTTAGTTTTTTTTTAATATTTCATAAAAGATTTCTTAATATTTTATCAAAAAAGCGAAAATGTTTTAAATTATTATTAAAATATTTCAACTACTTGCTTTGCATGTCAGTTGATAAATAAAGAAGAAAATTACTTCTTTACTGCTACTTAAATATTTGCGCATATTTACTTAATTTGGAAGTGTTCTTAAACACAAATATCTAACACACCTAAAATTTCCAAAAATAATTTAAGTTTATCTTAATTATTTTAATAAATGTTTGTTTATTTTTGTAAGTTAAGCATGTGCCGACCATGAATTATATTTTTAACACTTAATGTATGTAAAACTTAAATTACTTAAAATCTTATTTTTGTTATTTGTTGTTTAATAAGACTATAAGATCCAGGTAAATTCTTTCAATCGTATTTTTTAAAGTTCACTTTATCATCCGTAATTGTGAAGACGTATTTTATTATTACAAATACTTGAAACATTATAAAAATTAAAACAAATGATAGCATTCATAAAAAATCACAAATAATTCTTTCTAAAATTGTACAATATATAGTCATATTATTAGAAGAGGTTTTTGCTTCTTTCTCTATCCTCTCTTAAAATCATGGAAATAAAATTATCAGCATATTTTTTTAATGTAAGAACTAAAAAAATTCGCTTTGTAAAGTTAGTAACTGAAATAAAATACTCCTTCGAAAACAATCATTTCATGAAATCCACTTCCTTATGTTTCTCAGTTATAACATTATTTGCTTTCAATTTCATAAATTAAGCTTTTGATTTTTTTGAAAATTTGAAATTCTTGTAAATAATCAAGCTAATAACATACATATTGTTGAACACAGCATGAAATAAATTGTATCACGAGACTCATATTCTCTCAAATTAATTACCTAAATTATTAAAATTTTAAAGCTTGTTAATTAAAAATGATTCTAACATTACTAATGCAATTTATCATAGCATGTTATTGTTATGATAAATTGCATTAGTAATTATTACTTATTAACATTCCAGATAAATTATGAAAACATTCCGTGTAAGGAAATAAGTTATTTTATATTGTTTTAAATGTTTACTTAAAATTATAAGCACACACACAATATTTTTTATTCTAATCTACACTGACCGACATTGAAAATGCAACTCCATGAAGAAATCACCAGAAAGTGACGATACTTGGCAAACGGAGAGAGATAGCAACGGACAATAAGTGATTTGTATTTCGAAATTATGTGCATAATATATAGAGAAAGAACAGAGTCGGATCAGTAGATTAACATAGTGAAGTATAGGACCCCAGATTTTACCAACTGGTTATCGGGGTATGCCTAATCATCTCCTAGAGCCGGCCGTATCCTTCACTGGGTCCCACTTACGACACCGTTGGGACTATATTGAAAATTATATTCACATTGATAGGGCCTGAAAACCTAAATACAACCTAACACAGTAAGTGTCTGTATCACAATTCAATTACATTACTGTTGTAGCTCTTACAATATTTACAAACCAACTATCATAAATATTAGTGAAAGTATAAGGGAATTATAAATTAAAATAGCTGCACAGGAAACGTAAATATAGGGAGTTATATAAATTAAATTAAAAACAATTTGCATAAATTGATAAGCCATCTATATTACATAATACTTGAAACATTAAATTTAACTAATAAAATAACCATAGTATTATGAACAGTATATGTTATATATACAGAATTAAAAGAATTAAATGAAAATGTAGTAATAAATTCACAAAATAAAATAATTAGATAAACTAATAAGAGAAATAAGTAGAATTATTATGCAAGCTTAAATAATAACTATTTACATGATTCACAACAAAATTTGCTTAGAATATTACTAGAATCTTTTGACTCAATTAATATATTGAGTCATGAGATGTTATTTTACAAAGTTATATAAGTACAAAGTATCAGTGTTTACAGTTTATTTCTATGATATTGCATAAATTGACAACACATTAATGTTTTATAATACTTGACATGTTAAATTTAACAATTAAATAACTACACTATTATGAGCATCATAAGTTATGCATATGAATATTAAAATATTTAAATGAAAGTATAGTAATGGATTAACAAAATAAAAATAATTAGTAAAATAAATAGGATTGTTATGCAAACTTAAATCACAACTTCTTACACGAAGAGTCAACAGGTTGTTGGATCTCCTTTAAAGGACAATACACGCTGCAACACATCTAGGCATAAAGTCAATGAGAGTACAAATAGCATCCTGAAAAATGTCTCTACATTCCCTGTACAGCATTTGCTAAAGTGCGTCTTCTGAAGGAAACAGTGGGCGGGTCTGCAAATTGCGTTCATTCATATCCCAAACGTGTTCGATCTGTGAGATATCTGCAAGCTCTATATCCAAGAAAACAGCTGTACACATTGCAGGAAAGTTGTTTGATGCGAGCAATGTACGGACAGGCATTATCCTGCTGATAAAGGACACTGGGTACCTGGAAAGTAGGGGAGTGTCACCTGCCACAGAACATTATCCACGTAACGATTAGCTGTCGTATTGGGATGAATACGAACAAGAAGTGTCCTAGAATTGCATGCAATATTGCCGCAAACTATGATGGCACGTTGTCGCACTGTAAGGCGTTCCAGTATAGCTGTATGATTGGAACTGCCACCATGTCGACACCACACTCGTAGGAGTCGAATATCATGGGAAAAAGATAATCGTGATCATCTGAGAAACCGATTTTATTCCACTTCATCAACCACATTGCTCTAATTCCGGAACCATTACAGACGCTGGTGTTCATGCTATGGTGTCAATGACAATCATCTTAAAGGAAGTCATGAGTGCTGGCCACTAGCAATCAATCGACGGCCAATGGTTCTGCTCGATATGGGAGAGTCCGTTATATCTTGCATTTGTTGCAGAATTTCAGTACACGTTATTTGTGATCATTAGTCATAAGTAATTACATTTAGAAAGAATGTTGAGGAAATAGAATGTCAAAGAAAAAGAAAATAATGTTTTTTTTATAAAATGAATTTAGTTAATCTTTCCACAGTGTTACAGAATATTCCAGACAATAAATAAAATAATTCTTTAAAACTAATTTTCTCATAAAATTATACAATTACTTTTTATAAGGATTTAGTATTAAGAAAGTCTTAGAAAAATGAAATATGTTTAAGAGATAAATTAAAATTAATTTTCCTAATGAAAATCAATTAAAATCCTGTTTGATTATAAATGAATTTCATTAAAAATATAAGTTTATGTTGTTAAGTTTTAACAATAGAAATAATGTAAATAAGTTTCAACTAATATTACGCAGAAAATATTAAGTAATTTAACAATCTTTACTGCTTTTTGTTGTTCTTCGTCTTTTGCAGTAATTTCTTTTATTATTTTCAAAATGTATTGTTATCTGTATAAATATGCTTGTGCACATGCTTTAAGTAATTACAGTATTTAGTAAAATTTTCATGCGCAATTTTATGTTAATTTCTAAAATCTGTAATTTTAAATTATGTGATAAAATATTTTCCCAAAAATCATTTTTTAATCAAAATAAGATCAGATTTATTCGTAAATGCAAAATTAGAGCTTGTCAATAGAGATCTAGGATTAAAAAACAAAATTTAAAATTTTGCTACTATTTGGAGAAAAATATTGAACATTTTTTAACTTTTTGATAAAAAGTTAATATAATTTAAATTTACACAATTTTTCTTGTTTTTGTTTCAAGTAACATTGTTTTCCACTTAAATATTTTAAAAATTTAATTAGATATTAAAAAAAATTGTCGACTATTGTTGAATAGATGTTAAAATTAGACAATGTGTTTAATAAGCATAACTGAATGTACATTATATATGAAAATTGTGATGTAAGAAATTGAAATTCTCATTTCAACAAACACATTTATCTTAAAAATTTTTGATTTAGTTCGCAATTTGCAATATAAGAAAATCATATCATTGTGAATAGCAAATAGATTAAGAAATTTTGAAAACTATTTGCTTTATATTTTATAAATGAAGTTTTGCTCGTAACGATTTAATAAGTCTTTATAAGAAGAAATTTTTTCCTAAGTTTTATTAATGAATTATAAATAATAAAATATTGATAACAAAACAATAAATGAATTCACGGAATTGGAAAAATAAAAGAACAATTTTTTAACTTATAAATAGAAATTAGCGACAAATTAATAACCGCGATTTTCACCAAATTAGAATAGTTTTAAGTATAATTATACCACATTTTAACTTAATAACGAATATTTATATGTGTGATTTCCTCCTTAAAATCATCATAAGTCGTCATCTTGCATATAATTGCAGTGGATGAAGCAAAAAAATATTGTATTGATCTAAGAAAGTAACTTGAATGAATACTTGTCGAATCAGCGTTATTCATCAAGGAAATAAATTTATTTGCATTATTAAAAATTTAATATGAAACTGAATTTGTACGAATAAAATCGTACAAATTCAATTTCATATAAAAGAAAATTTCTACAATTTTATATTTATTTTTACGAAGGAAAGATTTCAATGAAACTGTTCCATTCCATTTAATTGCTTAATTTTATGACTTTAACATATATTTTTCAAGTGGTATGTTAAAACTATAAAATAAAATGTATTTTAGCATTATCCGCCTTACTTTTGCAATAATGCATTAATCATAATTTCCTAATATTATAAGTGCATTTAAAAACTTGAGTGACAAATGCTAATGATAAGATAAATAATAATTTAAATTTTCTTTTAAAGTTGATACAAATGAATTGTTTATGCCATTATGAATGACTTTCTTAAAACAACCAATAGCAAATTTGAGTCACCACTACGGGATGTACCTATACATAACTGACATAATTGATTTTAGTAATAGATAAGAATTATGTTAATGAAACTTGTCACGCTACAAAAAATTAAAATGAATGTATTATTTCCTACCTTTAGATACATTGAATGTAATGACATATATTGAAAAGATATATATAAATATGACATATAATTGCATTTAGTAATATCAGTCTCATATTTCAACTTTATTTTCAATTAAGAAAGGGTTATTAGTGGCAAAGGAATTAAAAATATAGAGTTTACTTCGTTTCGTATTGTATGTGATCATCACATTGCAAATTGTTTATTTATATAATATGCCAATATAATTTTTATTGAATTTAATGATACTGACAGGAAATTATCTTACAAATGTGAAATTCATCCTCGTAAATTATAAAATTAAAAAAAAACATTTAAACAATTGAATGACAGATGAAGTATTTATGGTTTTATCTTTATTTTTGAATTACATGTACTTTAAAATGTTATGATATAATCAAACATAAGTACAGTAATATTCCTACTTTTGATTGCAAAGATTGAGTCCATAACGTAACAAAACTTAAGGCACTTATATCGTAATAATGATAGTATCAATGCTTTAAAATATTTATGAAGAACAAACATGGAAGTATACTTCTTCTTCTCCCGTCTAAAAACTCATGGGATTTGATTATTTCAAATTGGTTATTTTACTGTTTTTAGATCCCAATAGAACCCCAGACTTGAATAACCAACAGAGTCCTTTTTAGTGGTGTTTGTTTCAGCCTTTTTTTGTAACTCCTTCTACCTACGGACGTGTGACTGCAGCCTCCTTCCCTCCATCTCTCCCTGAAAAACTGGTTTCCTTCAAGTCCTACGTTAGGGCACTCCAAAATGGGGAATTGAATTAAATAAAAAGAGACTTCCAGCCAGGGAAAAAAATGGGTAATTCAATTGATTTATAAAAAAATTTCCAGCCAGTTAATATAACAAAACGCATTAAAAAGCACTTCCCTATCTGAATGATAAACTGAATAATGTACTTTATTTATGAAATAGGTTTCTTTTTATTATTATGCAATTTTATATTATTTTTCCAAAATATATATAAATAGTATATTTTAAGGTTTAAGTTTTTAGTGTATCTTAATAATAATGCTAATTTCATATGATTTAATGAATAATTTTAGGCCTTATGGTTCCTTTTTCGATTCAAAGTAAATTAATATTTATTTACAAATAATAATCATTGGTAGAAACTGGACTCAAAATTGTTACAAAAGGCATTTAAAAACACATAATACCAATTTAATAAATCAGAGATTTGAATAATGTAAAACTTAAAGTTAATTTTGAAAGGTTTTCCTATTCTATTTACCTTGGTTCATCCTTTAATAATGATAACAATTTATCTAAAAATAGTATTTTCGGAATTTATAATATGATTTTATTTATACCAATAATTGTTTAAAAGTAAATTCCTTACAAAAGAATTTAAAATGAAAATTTATTAATTCAGCTAACTATAATTAACATAAGTTGGCGAAGATAAATTTTAAAAAAATTACTGATTAATGCAACTATAATCAAGAAAAGTTTTAAGAGGAAATTTTAAAAAATTATGTAATTTGCACCAAGAAGAATTAGTAACATTAACCAATTTGATCATCTAATCAAAGCCTAATCTAATCAAAGCCTAATTCAAAATCATTGGAAATTATGACCATCAGAATCGTTTACTCTTATTGAGAAAATAGAGCGAAAATGCAGTTTTGGAAAGAACTATAATCTGAGAACATATTGAAAGCATGTAGAAAGGAAGAAATTGATTGAATGTTCCAACTAAAGATGCAATAGCCATGAAAACAAATGCCTGAAAAACTAGAATATGGTGCAGGAAGGTTTTGTGAGACATATTCATCTGTCTCACAAAGACCTACGCCTCACTATGAAAGTAATAAGATATAAAGAAGAGCATGAAGATAGTTATTGATATTCTCTTCGTTTCATATAATAATGAAATTAATTAAAAAATCAAATAAAATTAGAATGAAATTTGTTTGTAGATATTTTCAAGAGAAAATAGTATTCATAGGTTAAGATAACGTGTTTGGATAGTTTGTAATCTAGAAAAATAAATTGTACTGAAGAGCATGAAATTTTAAAAAGTAAACAGTATAATTGGCATGTAAAAGCCACTTGAAATTAAAATTCATTGTCGATAAAAACCAAAAAATAATTTGAATATTTCTTATTATAAAAATACTTTGAAAAATCTTAATAAAACAGTGAAAGAGTTTTGATCAATGTAAATAGATCCAACCAAGAATCTAACAAAAATAGGATTACAAGATTTATATTATTGCAACTTAAAGAATCAATTCAGTTTTACGTATATAGGTCTTTGTCAGTTAAATAAGCAATTGGAATTTACAATTTAAGAAAACATATATGAGATTAAAAACATTTTTATATAAAAATAATGCTGTAAATTTACTTTAAATATTCTTAAATTTTATATTTATTCGTAGCTAATTTCAATATGAATGTATAAAAATCTTGACGTTTCATTTTCGATCATGAGGCTGTGTATGAAAACTCATCAAGCATTAAAAGGTAACTGATTTTTAAAATTTTATGGTTCCCTTGACACTAATAAATATATTAATTAAATTTAGTAAAATATCTTATTATAAGAGATATTTAGTCAGTAGTTCTCTCCTAAAAAACTTTTTTTATTTTTTTTTTGTTATTAATCACAACAATTTCTAGTTTTAGAAAATAAATATTTAGAGTATTTTTCTGAAAAAAAATTAAAAAAAATTAATATTATGAATTATTGCATTTTTTATATTGTATAATTAATGTTTTTAAATAAACAACAATTAAATAACATAGGAAATTATATAATTTTAAACAACACTTTGCTTAAATATAATAATAAAATGTTTCTTATTATTAAGCTTTCCAATACTATTTAAAAATTATTAAAAAAAGTACGATACTTGATTATAAATATATAATTTATTCTAACTTTTACAAAAAAGAACAAATCAAAGATATTATAAAATATATTTCATACCAGCGTAATCAATGTGCGTGGGTAATATGGAATAAAGTCCTATATTTAATTTTATTTATTTTATTGCACTATTTATTAAATGAAATTTGATAGTTGTGAAACCTTAGTACTGCATCAAAATTTGTTGAAAGAGGAGAAGTTTCCCTCTTCTCAAATAAAGGACATTGTAAGTGCCTATTAGGCGTCTTCAATTTGTTGTCACACAAATCTTATTTCTTTACGGAACATATATCAAACTACATTTTCTATACAATAATGTTCGAAAAGAGATAACTTTATGGAGAAAAGAAAAAGTATTGCAATAAGAGCATGAAAGATCCAGATTAATAATAGAGTGTACCTTATAATACTGGGGATAAGTTTATACGCATATATAATGATTAATTATAATTTATCTTTTGTAATTTTATAATTAAAATTTACTATTATTTTTATAAATTACTCATGTAGCACATTACATATATATATATATATATATATATATATATATATATATATATATGTGTATGTATGTATTTCTTAAGTATTAAGCCTTAAATTTAATCGAGTATAAACTACTCTGGCTCCTTAGGAATGAATTATTAAAGAAGTTTCTTTAATAGTTAACATTGAATATTGATGGCCGTAATTATACTTGTTAAAACTGAAAACTTATTATTATGTTTTGTTAGATTGCAGTCAGTATTTACGCTTCGTAAAAGTAAAAATTGGGAAATGTCCGACATCCATATAAAAAAAGAAGAAGAAGTACACGTGGACGGCCAAAATACCGCAATAACTCTCGATTCACGTTGTTCAACAGCATCTGATATAAAATATGGATTTTTCTTTGCAATTATCACAGTGCCACATAGAATCAATAACATTGGAACACACTTTTGTTTAAAACACGTCGATATCTACATTATACGATAAAAACGTAATTAAGAGATTTTATACATCATGGCAAGTTAAAGTAAAATTCCTATCACTCAACACAATCTCATCTAATTAAAAAATAATTAATTTGATTCGCATTGAATAAAATTATGTAATTAATTTTTAAGAAAATTCCAAAAAACGTTTTTTAACTTTCTGTTATTAATAGAATTAACGTCATTTCCTTATTAATTAAACTACGTAAACTTAATTCGGAAAATAATTTATTTTCATTCTTAAACTACAAGTAAATTCGAAAGCAGCTACTAATAATTTCTAATCAAAATAAAAATTTAAATTATTATTTATGGTGTTTCTTATTTATGAAACAAAAGTATGTAAAATTATTAATTTTTATCTCACTTAGTGGTATAAATTTAAATGTGATGCTTAATACAAATTGAATTCTCTTGCGTACAATACAGATTGCCTTACAATTTATATTCAGTGATTAATTTATTAAAGATTATTCAAAATAACATAGAAACCGAATTCCAAAAGTAAAACATTCACGTGAGCTAACATGCACAGTGAAATTTCGTACAAAGAATTATTAAAGTCTCGAATAATATGCAAATTTCAGAAAGCCATCAGAAGACACATATTATGCATCACACGTACAAGAGTATTTGAGAAGGGTGAATAAATAAAGCTATAAGTAAAATTGCTCACATAAGCATCCTGAGAATGTCTCAGTGACATAATCGAATTAATACCACACAAAGGAAGCTTCATATGAGGAATTTAACTAATGAAAATTTGCCATATAGTTCTTCTCTCAGTACATCAGAAATTTTGGTTGCACATTCTAGTAAATATTTAAAATATAAATACTATAAAAAGTAAAATGTTATCGGAAATAATTTATGTAATGCGCTTTAAGAACTTTAATTGCTTAGTTTGAGTAATGAATTTTATTAATTTTATAAAAATTTAATTTAAAACATTTCTAAGAAATAATTGAATATTTTCAGAAAAAATATAAATATTTGCTTGATTTAAATTTATAATTTCTTACGGATTAACACTATTCTATCTAGAAGAAAATGCTATGGGTAAAATCATTATTCTTTTTGGTCGGTAATTTCCTAACCCAACATACATTTAAACTGTTAATAAGGTATTACCTTTACAAAACAATATATTCAGTGATTTCTAATTATTTTACACAGTTACTTAGACACACTACATTTGAACTTTACTGTTTAACTTTGCAAATGGTGTTTTAGTTACTCAACAAAAAGTGAATAAAAGAAATTACTTTATTAATATTCATTTTAACTATTTATTTATTTTCGGATATATAATGAAATAAAAATGTTGTTCTTTCAATTTTTTTTAAATTCTTAGTGTTTTCTGCACGTTTCATATTTCATATCCTGAAAGTGAAAATGTTAAACAAATAAGTAGGCTATATTTTTAATGAAATTCTCAATGTATATAAGAGAACATAGTGTGATCAACAGTCAGCTTATTTAGTTGTTGGCGAAATTTTCTCGCAGAAGATAATTATTATTTTCTTTACAATTTTTAATTAAATAATTTAATACAGATTGAGATTATCACATAGACAAATAAAATTTAAGAAATCATTAAAGAATAGCAAAATGAAGAAAAATATGCTTTCACATTTCATACTTTGTATTGCTTTTTAAATGTTACTAAGAATTATTTACAGATAAAATAATGTTCAATGTCATAAAGGCTCTGATAATTCATATTACTGTAGTAATTTCGATATCTGATTTCGTTTACCTATGTATTCTGAGGATAAGCAGGTCATAATAACTAATAAGAATTTTTTAATAAACTATCACGATAAACAAAAAATTTCTAAAACGCTTTTCAGTGAGTTTATTGATCCAGAACAGATGAATATAAATTCCAGGCACAAAAACATTAAATTTCTTTTAAAAAACAAATATCAATCATTTATCAATGTAAAAAATGTAGTAATGTAAAAATATCAATCACGACACCATTGCAAACGGGCAATATGGTGCTGTCTGGTCAATGGGACACACACAACAGGTCTGCGGGAGTATAGTTCTCCTCCCCTAAAACGTCTGGCAACAGTTTTTTGGGAGATCTGCTTTCCTGAGGCACCAAGAAACTGATTTGCCACCTGCTGATGTGTGGTGCGCCTGTTCCTTTTTGCTGATAGGACGATATATCTGTCTTTTGCAAGCGTCGTACTTCTAACACGACCTCCCCCGTGCCGCCAACTACACATAGTAGTAGTGTTAAATGATTTCCACAGCCGTGAAACAACGCTGTCAGCGATGTCGAACTCCCTGGCAACATCTGTTATTTTTCGCCCATCTTCGATCTTTCCAATAATTCGGCCACGCATAAAAGCATCTAAGTGATGTCGGGAAGACATGCCAAAAGTTTCAAGTTCTTTCCTGTAAAACATTGATTTGAAACAACAACTGTCCACACGCGTCAAAACCTTTAAAGTTTTTATGAACGGTATCTCGTGATGAACAGACGTGGAAAAAAATTTGCATACGCATATTACTCTTACAATATCCCGCAATTATTCTAATTTTCCACATTTTGCTTCCTTTCATTTAATGGTTGCTATGGATGATAGTGTTATCCGTCCTTGGCAATTGTCCAGCAGTGTATATATACATACAAATATATATATATATATATATATATATATATATATATATATATATATATATATATATATATATATATATATATATATATATATATATATATATATATATATATATATGTATGTATGTATATGTATATGTATCTGTGTGTGCGTATGTATGTTTATTAACTCGACTGTCAAATGATTTATGTAAAAAGAAAAACACAAGAAAAATATATGTCATGCATATAGAAGTAAAAAAAAATATTATTTCAAAAAATGTGGCAGAAAAATATTAGTAATTATTTTATTTTTTTACTATTTTTAAATTATGTCAATTGGAGTCAAATGTTTTTATAATACTGTTACATACTTTATTTTGTTCTTTATTTTTAAATAAGTAAAACTTAATCCATAATAAAAGTTGAAAATGAAATTTGCTTATTTCAAACAAGACACTGGGTCGGTATAAAATCTCAGGTTTCAACAATGAAACAATTTTCTGAACTAGAGAATGGTAATTGAGTATCAGGCAATAATAAACATTGGATCCCTAATTTTAGTTTAATCAAATAAGCAACTTAAATGAAAAAATACCTATAGGCAAAAAAGGGAAAAATCTTTCCTCTCTCCAATAAAAAATTTTAAAATCATTTGTTGAATGTCTCGAATTTCTTGTCTGCAGAAAATTTTTTTTCTTAATTCATTTTGAGCCTTGATCTCTACTCAATGAAGTGGGGAAGAAAAGATTTCTTTGGAGAAAATCCATAAGAGTGGAAATGAACTGAAGTAGTTCAATGAAAAAATTTCTTTCTTACAAATAGACTATTCTTGATAGTCAAAGTCACTACAAACCCATAAAACTCTTTTGTTACTCTACGATATGGACTTCAAAAGACTGACATTATTTTTAAGCAAATAACAAAAATTATACAGAAAAATGTGGAAAAATATGTTTAATACGATAATGGACTATTTATATTTTCTAAAACTTTATCATTAGATTTTCTCTCACATATTGAATTTTATCTCTGCTTTTTAAGCTTGAACAAAAATACAACAAAGAAAGTATAAAGGTACAGTAAGTGTTCATATAATATCTAACACTGAATTAAGTGGTAGTAAAATTAAGTAAGCACAATAGAGAAGATGAAATTCATGTAATTGTTTTACTATGCATTTCTACACTTTCTTACTCTTTATCCAAACATTTTACTGCAACTAGAAACTGAATACTTCGATAAAAATATGCATATTCTTTCAATTATTTTTATCGCTATAACATTTACTAAATATTACAAATTATTTGTATGAAATTTTATGTAAAAAAATGAATAGTTGTATATAATTCTTCACTAATTTTACAAAAACTACATAATTTATTACCAAATTATTCTAATTATCCTCAGCACATAATTATGTAACTGATATTTTTTTATAATATAGTTATAAAATTATTAAATATAGTTTTATGTGAAAAATATATTAGTAATGAAAAATTGGGAAAATGTTTTTCTTAATTTGCATAAGTCTTCCAAATGGTGTCGCATTATGAATTCGCATAATATCCAATTACCTTAATGTCGATAATTGATAAATAACAGCTTTAGTTTTTTTATAAGATTCAATACTACTGTACAAATTCCATATTTCTCATATGTCATGAGGTTCCATTGAATGATTCATGAAGGTTTTATAAGTTTCTTCATGTAAGTATAGCAAAACACTTAAGCAACAATATTTATTGATTGTATAACCAATTGTAAAAATGTATGATTCACAACTGTTTGATAAACAAAAAGAAAAATCTATTTTGTCTATACTTTTGAATGATTATACCTTGTTGTGTGTGTTAATCGGTCTTACTTAACCTGAAATTATACCTATTGAGTTGTTTTCGCAAAAGATTGTTTTAAAAGAGAAACTTTAAATTTTTTTAGAAAAAGTATACTTTTTTTTAACATTTTGTTCTCTTTTAGAGAAATTCAGTGTTCTTGAAAGAACTCATGACACAACCCTTTCTGTTAACATAGCGTAAATAATCTTTCAAAATTATTTGGCAAAAAAGAGAATAGTATAATTAAAGAGAATAGTAAAAGTAGAGAATAGCACTTAAATTGACGTTTATTTTTAATCCATAATCATGGAGTATTGGTTCTCCATTTAATCATCATTTGTTCAATCATTTGATCATAAAGTGAATAGAATGGCATTGTCGATCATATTTTAATGATTCTCTAACATTTTTATATTTTTGGTATCAAGCAGATCTATTTTTTAGATAATTTGTCATTAAAAACATTGCAGAACCTTTCAACTATATTTGTATTAGTGTATGTGTATTTCTTTATGAAAAAAGAATTTAAAGCACCTTTTTTTTGCTAACTAACATCTCCATTTCTGAAAATCGATGGACGAAAGAATTCTGTCAGAAAACGTAATAGTTTATTTTTGAACAAAAAATTAACTATCATGTTGTTTATATTTTTCTAAATATTTATAAAAATATTAATAATGTTCATCAAAGTTTGCGAATGATATCTAATATAGAAAAATTTTAAGTAAAGTATTTTCTATACGTTTTGATCGTATCTGCAGGTATGCATTACATAATACTATTATTCTTGCAGATAAAATTGTAGTAACGTGAATACAAAGTAGAGTAATTCTTAATTTAAGCAAATTCGATTTGTCTGTCATTTGCTTGGAAATATTGCGCACATAATATGTTAACTTATTCAACAAGAACACATTGCTTATTGCAGATTGTAATTTTTTACTACCCTGAAAGTGTCCGTGGAATGCACTTCTTTTTGAATGAAATTCCTACACATTAACAAATTACTTATTGGCTTAGTTATTTCCAATACATAATATTGGAAATATTTTGACACATTTAACATAAATTGTATTTATTTTATTAACATACGATTTATTTGAAATTTAAACTTAAATTGACTAATTGAAATTGAACATTCTGCTATTCTATTGAAATTAGTTGCAAACTTAAAAATTCCCATTATTTTCTTTAAAAAATAATTTATGTTAAACATGCATATCAAAATAGTTTACATTAGAAAAATTAATAGCCACATTGCAAATATGACATGATAATTAAGTTATAAAATTAGTTTAATGTGCCTTATAATTACATAAATGAAATAATATATATAATGTCTTAGAGTCTTGCTCTTAAAATATTATTTATATAATATTAATCAATATATTATAAAAAGCAAACAGTTTTACAGTGGCACTAATGATATTTTTGTGTATATTGTATAAAACTGTTTTTCACACAATTGTTAAAATATATTCGAATGATTGTATTTTTGTAGTGTTTGATATTAAATTAAACAAATTCAGTAAATCATGTTTTTCTTTTCTGTCATTTATATTTTTATTTAGTTATTATTTCAGAATTTTATGTAATTATGAGTTTTATTTTCCAAATAATTACAAGACAATGCAAATGGAGGCTTTAAAGTTCAGAAAAATTACATCTCATAAACATTCATCAATTTCTCATCTATAATTTTCACATTTTTATTTTTAAACTTTATTTCTCAGACAGTGTGGAAATTAATGTGGGCTCTTCCTCTCTAAAATATTATAGTAAATTATTACGAGGAATGAATTTAATTGACTGATGAATTTAAATTAGTTAAGCATTGAAAATAACTATATTCCACTTTAAGAGGGAAGTTTTTGATCCGCGCTAAAAAAGATCACGCAATTTGAAGTGAGAGGCCCAATATTATATTAAACAAATAATGAATAACATGAAAATGATTAATGGAATTTTCTAGTTTCAAGATAACTTGTTAAGTTGGACTATGATAGGTTTTTAATCACTGAAATCTTTACATGAAAGACATGTCCAGTTGAAAATGCCAGTCTATTCCTCTCCCCAGAATAAATTTAGTTATACTTTGTTTGATCGAGGGATGCAAATTTTCCGATTTTCTTCTTTTGCACAGTGAAAGTTTTTTATTATCTGCAGTTGAACTATATTTTATTTTTAGCTTAACAGTTTTCCGAGTAATGTTTAATTTTACGCATGATGTGTATGTTTCTTAAAGGGATAAATTGAAAAGTTCTTAAATTTTTTCTCCACTCGAAATTAGTTGATATTGAAGCAATTATCAAGTAGTTGAACAGTACTGATATATTTTCACATAAATTCCAAACAGTGATGTTTCATTGTAGATTGAATTAAAAGTATACTCACAACGACCCCTCTATTTACGCGAAATAAGAAATTCAGATATTTTGTTCAAAATATAATATAATTTCAAACAATTAAAAACATACTTAATACATTTGGGTCCATACTTGAATCACTGGTGAACTTTTGGAGAGAATAAAAAAAAAAGTTGTACTTATATCTACTCTGGTGGCACTCTTTGAGAGCCTAAAATTAAACGAGGTTAAAACAAATCCGTGAGTAAACATAGTTTTTTGGGGAAAAACTAATATTTAGAGGTATTTTACATTGAAAATAGCTCTAATTATTCCAGATAACATTCTTCTTTTATTTTAGCTGACTGCTGTGATAGATTTGTTCACACGGTGTAGGATTCTCTCTTCCTTATTCAATCGTTTTGTTGATATCTAAACTTAATCAATTCTAAATAGTAATTCTCTGTATATTTTAAACAAATAAAAAATTTTGCCATTTAGTTTCAATCTTTTATATACAGAAATTTAACAACACATCTTCGATCATCAAAATAAATCATATTATTTATAAATGCGTATTGCATTACCTCTTAAGATGTTAATAAAATTCTCGATGTACTCAGGTTAAAAACCTAATTGAATTTATCACCTATAAACTTTAATTTATTTTAAAAAAATAAGAAACATTTTACTGCATAATTATATTTTATTGAATTTAATAGTTTGATTAAGTTTGCAATTTACTTGAATTCAATATTTAGTAAAAGCGAATCGTCACTCTAACCTGAAAAATCTCAGTTAATTTTTTTAAATAAATCAGCATTTGCGAATGCATGCATTATAGTCGGTCAATAATGAGCTAAAATATTTACATTTTGGTAGTTCCATATTGGAAATATTAAAAGTTTTTAATTTGCTATTTTTGTTATATTTCTATGATAAAATATTCTGCAATCTCTTGAAACAATTAGAAAAACTAAAAACAATAAGATTTTATTTTTCTTTTATATTTTGTGCTGAAACATTAAATATATTCGCGGATGTGTGTGTGTGTGTGTGTGTATTTATTTAGTTATTTTTAATTCGCACATTTCATTAGTCATAATGAATAGATTGCTCTAACTGTTCAAAAATAAATTTTCAAAAATAAATTGGAGAATTTTTTATTAACATAAAAAATTCTCCAATTTATTTTTGAAAAGTGGGAACAACTGATGCTAGAAGAATTATATTATTTTCTATTTATTTTAACGTATGTCTTAAGTAGTTATCTTTTTTCATTCACTTAGTTCCATTATAGCTATTAAATCATTAAAGAGGATTTTAAAAAGACTGAACTTTCTCTTAGAAATATTCGGTAAATAAGGTAATAAATAAATATGGCATTTGCAGTTTCAAAATAAGAGCTCCTAAGAGCGGCAACTGTTTGATTATTATTTAAGAAATGAGAATACTTTTGTATTTAAGAATAAATAATTTTTCACACACACACACACACACTTCTGTCGTAGTATTGAGTTTAACTTCAAAAGTTTTGGAACATTCTGCACCTACATTTAACATAGATTTATCACGTAAACTTTACATTTTACTTAGAGTGTTAATTAACTTCTGTGTTATATAAGGATTTTAGGTTTTTTAATTTTATTTTCAAACGAAGCACTTCTCTTTTTCAGTGACATTTTAAAGCAGATCAGTGTATGCATTTTACGAGTATACTCAGGAACACAAATTTTATATTATTAAAAAAATTCAGGGTTTAAATTTTGAGATATGTATAAGTAAGCAACAGACCTTTGATATCTATTTTAATTCTTTTTAAGCCAATAAAAATTAGCAGTTTTAAAATTATATGTGAATTGGAGTGAGCAATAAAATGGTTACTTCTAAAACTGTTTTTACATCAGAAACGAAATGAAAACGAAGTATGTTCCTTTTAGAGAACACAGCTCACACATAGTTTCTGTACTTGCGATGAAGATATCCATTATTACTATTTTAAGAAATGATTTGACACAATGTAATTAAACAAGTGAGTTTAATTTATGCATATATTAAAACTTTAAAGACAATTGGTAAACAAAAAGAATATGTAAATAAAATTTCAAGTTAAAAAATGGAAAACTATCAAATTTGCATTACAATATCTATATTTTATTCCGTTTCACAACATGAAAATACTGCAATTATAATTTCTATAAAAAATGCTTAAGCTTTGAAGGAGATGAAATTGATAGTCTAAAAGTTGAACAGTCACAAATGAAATTTGTTAGCTGGTTATAAGAATACTTGTGACTATCGCTAAACTATGACAAAAATTTTAGACACTAAATATGACAGCTAAAAGAACTAAGTATGATAATCTATAATCATAACAAATTTAAAGAAACTTTAAGATTCTACTTCTCAAAGTATATGGCAAATATGGTATTCCAATTGTTTCGGTAAAACAATCATGCGCATATGCATTGATTTTCGAAAATTAAAAGAGAAAATTATAAATTATCCCTACCCATTGCTATATAAGAGATTTGAAAGCTTTGGCAAACATCAGATTATTTATAAAATGCTAAATAAGTCACTTATGTTGGCTTAATAAGTAATTCATTTCATACTGATATCTGTTTTTGTACAAATTCTACAAGTTTCAAAACTTATTGTAGATAATTCACGTATCTCAAACATTATTTTGGTTTACATATCATAACAGCGCATTTAATAGACATATCGTAAAATTTAATGTATCACATTTAACATATATAGGGCCAGATGTGTCCCACTCACTGCAATTCACTTTCAGTAGATGTTAGTCAGAAATAGAAAACGTACAATGTGAACACCGTCACAATAGACAGATATTTTCCCACGAGTATAGGATTAGCTTGCAGTCTGATTGACATCGGATGTTCATGGGGTGAAAGTCAGGTACCTGATACCACCAACTCAACATCATTTGACACCAATACTATATTCAATGCCACTGACATCCTAGTGCATCAGTATGACTCTATATCATATGATGACAACGCTCTGATAAGAAGATTATGATATGTTATGCATGCTATCTTTAATATTACAATGGAGATTGATGAAACGTTTTTGAGGCATATTAGTGAAGTATTATTTCTCATAATTCAATGCGTGGCTCTTAATTTGTGTGGTTTTATTTTCCAAGTGCATTTTTAAAAATGGTGATCAGTACGTTCGATTTCTCTGGATGGCAATGTAAATTTTGTTGGAAGCAAGTATATTAAATTATTTAATTTATTACCTTAGTATCTTTTTAATTCAACAACTGAGATTACATACTGTTGCAAAATATTTTGCAAATATATTTCGAGAAAATTTGGTAAGTATTTGCAACAAATTTATTAGAACACGCTCTTCTTCCCAGCAGAGGAACTTCTCACTTTATTTGAAGCTTCAAATGAGATGAACATAAATTAATTAAAATATTGGTTTCTATTGTGATCATTCGATATATGCACGAGCTTGATTAAAAGTAAGCGAGGGAATTTATTTAAATTGGAATTTTTACATGAAAAACATTTATGGGATAAGTCCGCTGCAATCTTCCTTAGCTATAGCCATTTCAAATTTAAATAACTGTAAAGCAACTCGAACTCAATGACATGACAGCTCATATGTGAGACACGGCCTACGGTGCCTACATCTATTTTTGGAATCTAGAACCCTGGGATGTGAAGCATGCGTCCCGGTTAGGTGATCAGCCTAAAGCAAAACTTCCAGTTCTTAATTTCCCAAGTATACTTGGTACTCAATTATTGACCAAAATGGTTATTAATTTTTGGTTGTTTTGACAGAAAAATTTTAACTTTCATGCAGAATAGTAAATTTTAAAGCTAATTTTATTTGTATAGGTTATGCAATGAGAAGACCATCCAAATCAGATCATTTTGTTCTTGATTTATAATTTAAATTTAACCAGGCTATAATGCTTTTATGTACAGTCTTTTATTGTTCCGCAATATGATCAAGTGTTCCATTCTTGTTATTTTAGACAAGTTTATTTTTGTTTAGATTTATCTCAGCGTTCATTAAAAAATTAATGGATCAAAAAAGATAATTGTATATCCTTTAATCATAATATTAATTATTCCAGACACTGTTCAACAAAGGAAAATAAATTTTGTACTTTCTGCATATTCATTTATCGACGGGGGTGCTTGAAAATTTTCCAAGTTCCTCTACTATGAAATATTTATTGTTATAAAACCTTCTCTTGGATTTAAAAAAACAGTAATTGTAAGTTAATAATTATTATAGATATTAATTTAATTTCTCAGGAAAATATATCATTTTGTTTTAGTAATGTCAGAAATCGAAACTTTGCCATAGTGATGGTTCTTTCATAATATTTGTTAAAATGTTTCATTTCCTTTAATGTAATAGAATTGCTCATTCATACAAAGATATTTTTCACAATTGGGCAATTTGGGTATACTTTTTGACCATTATTAAAATTAGGATCTTGGGCGTCTTATTTTGACAACACTTTAATAGTTAAAGATATTAGCTAATTTTTACTTTCCTCCAACCAATCATAATATATTTCATTACAATTTTCAATTTCATTATATGGAAAATAGTATGGAGGTCCCTTTCTAATTTTACTTCCGTTAAGGGAAATGAATTATTCTTATGTATTCGTTACAACTTATACCAATAAAAAAAATAACTTATTTTTTTTTTTACCTTCTCTAAAAATATTCTTGATTAGCAATCATAAAATATAATAAGCGTAATTAAAATGCTCTTACCGAATGAAATGATGTCTTCCTCTATATATTTGCACAAGATGTTTACTTATGGAATGCTTGAAAGTGGTTAGAATTTATCAATTATATTAAGTTTAATGAGGAAGCAATAATTATTTCCTTGTATTATTCACAAGAAATTATGTATACTCTTCTGCATATGTTTAGCTAAGAAATTTATTCATAATAATAAATGGTAAGAATTAAAATAATAAATTTATTTCTGAAAACTTTCCTCACCAAAATTGGTTAAATAAATATTTTGCTTGTATCTTCTTATTTACAAAGGAATGAAAGAAAATGAGAAGAATATAACAGTACAGTCCTTGACAAAAATTTTCATTTGAGAAAGTAGAAATCATAATAACATAAATTTAATAAATTATAATTAATACTAGCATTTATTTTAAGAAATCAAATAAATTTCGCTCTTATTTAATTACTCATTCTAGTGCTTCTTATTTCTTTAGTTTATTAGCATAAATTGAATTAAGTATTGAGGAAAAACATGAATTTTCATGACATTTTTGTATTCTTATTGCATATCAAAATAAAATAAATACGTCAAGTTGGTAATTAAGTTACTTATAAAACTTTATATATATCTGTGTGTGCATAATTTTTGGGAAAAGAGTTGCGCTGTAAAATATGTTATAAATGTTTAATACAAAAACTAGAGTTTAATAGTTTCATATGTTATTTTATATCATACATGATATTAAATATTCGTGCATAAAGTTTGTATTTTATTATAAATTTTCAAACTGTGATTTAATAAATTCCTCTCTAATACAAAAGAACATAAACAGTAAGATATAATCAGTTATTGACTACGCTCGACACAAATTGAGTAGATATTTTTAGATCAGAAAACCAATGTTTAATAAAATTGGTTTTCTGATCTAAAAATATCTTTAATAAAATGTTTATGAATGGTATCATGCATACATATAGAAAATGTTTTATATCAAATTAAAAATTTTATCATATCATCATAAAAAATAGTTTTTATCTAATTCGATTATGTTTAAGAGTGTAAACATTTCTTAAATATGTTTAAAAATGATGAAAATATCTAAGAAATTACAGAAGCTTTAACTAAGTGTAACTTTAAATTAGTAAAGCAAAGCTTTAACAAAGTATTTATCAATTTCACGCAAATCACATAATAGTTTAGGCTAAGATAAATTATAAAAGTTTAAATGCTTTTGATATATTTACAGATTAAGACTATAATAAGTTAAACTTAGTTAACTTCATCTTTATTATGACATTAAGTTCATTCTCTAAGAAAACAAAATTTTCCAGAAAATATTGGTATCATTTTGTTTTATAAAATGAGTTAAAGAAATTGTGAAGTGAACTTGTCTAAGTTTTCAAAGATATATTATTCTAAATAAATGGAAACATAATACTGTAGAATAGAATGATTTATTTTATCTATATTGTGTTTGAAGATTTACGTAATGCCCAAATAATTCCCAAAAGATATGCATAAATAATCACTTCTCTCCGTCTACATCAATAAGATATCTATATCTAAAAAGCAATATGCACATGGGATCAATTGAATACAGAAAGGATAACAGATTAGATTATTCTCCTTTCTTTTATAGCATATATATATATTTTTAAACTTCTAAATTAAAATCGACATCATTGTTATTGAAAGTGTGTTCTGTTTTAAAATTTTTTCCAGTTTTTATCTTTATACTTAATTGAATGCAAAAATATACACATATTTGAAAGTTATTGTAAATTGCATATCTGAAGTAAGGCAAATAAAATGTGCATGTTAGTCTATTGTTGATACCTATAATATAAAATAGAGTATACGTTATGATTATTTTAAGTAAGCCTCTGTAAATACATTCGTAAAAAATATACAATTTTCATCATCAGTAATAATGTGCATTAAAAATTACTTCTACATCACCACACAAAAATATATCTCACATTACCTAACCATGTTATTTTTGAACAAAACTGTTGAAACAACAAAACATGCGACGTCTTTTAATGTTCCTTCACTGGAACCAAATAATAAGACATTTTCAAGAAAAGGCACTTATTGTCGTAGTACTATCAATTAGAATCTTCTCTGGCTAAAGTAGGAATAATATTATTACAAATATAAAATTTAATGAGGATTCTCCGCCTAAAACCATTGCTAAATTGATGGAAAGAAATAGCCTTATATCATTAAGATTTATTTTACAATGTTAAAGTTTCATTTATTTTTTACTGTTTTCAAATTTTTATGTAGGTATTTTATGTAGCTTATAAAAGTTTAGAGATGATACTTATTAAAGCTGAATTTAAAATTAATCAATTCGGATGCATTTTAATTTTAATATAATAGTGTTTAAAAGAAAAAAAAAACAGTTAATTGAATAATATCAAATAACATTTTTTAATAAATTAATTTTCGAATAGTTTAACCTTTCAGTTTGATGTAGCTAATAATTAACGGAAACGAAATACAATTTGTTTTAGTATTCTTAGTCTAAATGTTTCACTTTACCTTATTTAGTGTTGCAAATGTATAGTAGTATGGAATAGTGCTTTCCAAATTGTAATTACCAATTTATGTGTGTTTATCTTTAGTTACCACTTTTGAAAAGAAATAAAAAAGATCTATTATGTTACTTAGCATTACATGATTTGTTTTCAAAATTTTATATCAGTATAAGTTTAATACAAAAATGATTAATTATTTATTTGTAGTTTTTTACCACGCATAAATTTATTCTGCATTTCTCAAGCAAATAATTGTGTTTTTAAAATTTTCAAATAAAACTACTTCACTGAAAATATAGTTTAATCTGATTTTTTGACTTAACCTAAAAACATTGTACGGTGACGCGGAAATATAGTGAAAAGAAAACATCTAAAACAAATATTTTATCTTTTATTGAAACGCACTTTGCTAGAATACAAAGTGCTCTTAAAATTTCAATGGAAGACTGTTAAGTGCGTCTATAGAGAAACCAATTTGTGTGTTTTCTTTTGTTAGATTTTCCCTTTGTGCTTTGATTCTTTCCTACTTTATATTGTTTACAAGCTTGAAACCGAATTGAAGTTGCTTATTAACATTAAACGCTTTAGTTGGCTACTAAATTAAAAAAAAATATTCTTATACTTTTTGTATAGATTGTTTTTAGATAGAAAGAAAACTTATGCAAAAAAATATATTTTACATAAAATACATAAAGAAGATTATAAGTTAATAACATACGGCAATTAAATATATTCAGACTTTAAAGTCTCACACCATTATATTTTTGGTATAAGATGCAAATATCAAAAAATGTTTATAATAGTGGAAATCCGTTAATGCATATTTGAGAGTGCTTTCGAAAACGATTCACTTAAACATAAAATAAACACTAATATATATATATATATATATATATATATATATATATATATATATATATATATATATATATATATATATATATATATATATATATATATATATATATATATATATGTATATATACATATATATATATATATATATATATATATATATATATATATATATATATATATATATATATATATATATATATATATATATATATATATATATATATATATATATATTTGAAGTGAACAATTACAAAATTTGGGAATTTTTTTAAAAAATACAAGCGAATAACATGAAAAATAAAATGGATGATTGTAATTAGGACTTACAAACATTATGTGAAAATATTATAGATAAGAATTCTATTGCGATGGAAATATCAGAGTTTTATTTCAATAACTATTCCACAGAAGCGGCAAACGCTTACTGAATCCGGAATAATCAAATATTTTATTAATTATATATATATATATATATATATATATATATATATATATATATATATATATATATATATATATATATATATATATATATATATATATATATATATATATATATATATATATATATATATATATATATATATATATATGTGTGTGTGTGTGTGTGTGTGTGTGTGTGTGTGTGTGTGTGTGTATGTGTGTGTGTGTGTGTGTGTGTGTGTGTGTGTGTGTGTGTGTGTGTGTGTGTGTGTGTGTAATGTCAGAAATATTACACATATAACTTAAAATAAAGAAATTAATCTTAAAAAAATTACTAGGAATATAAATTTTTCTATCATAATGTATACAAACTGTGCAATATCTTATAAAACTACTTACATATTTTTAGTTATTAAATACTTATAAATTATCATTATTTTAAATTATAATATATAGTTATAAAAATATGTGCGTATTGTTTCAGAATCAGTAATTCTGATAAATATTAAGTACTTAGTAAAAACATTGTTCATCACTAAATTAAGGGTTGTTTGGTTCAAAAATCTTCATTTAATTGGAGTAAGATAAAATGTAATGAAATAAAACATGTATTGATTAATCAAATCAATTATCTTTGGTGAAATGTTGTATATTGCATTTAAAACATTATGAATGGCTGAAATGATTCGTACTAAAAGTGATATTCTAATAATAAATTTTACTTCACATTTACTTAAATACATTATGTCTGGAATAATTATTATCTTTTTCAATTATCTATTCGTAAAATGCGTATTATTAGCATTTATTACCTTAAACAAATTATAAACAAACTTTTTTTGCTCATGCTTGTTTACCTTTGTGTGCAAATATGTAATGATATTTTTTACGTAAATTTCTAAAAATAATGTCTAAACTGAACAGTATATTCCTCCAGCTGGTTTGATTATTTTTCTACAAAATATGATTGTTTCAATTAAATTTTACATATTTTATATTGTTATGTTCTGTATTTTTATAGTAATAATGTGGTGAAAAATATTTAAACAATTTCTAAACATAAATATGGCTATGCAGTATATATATATTCATTTGTAAAAGTGTCTCACTTTACATTTTAGCTTCACACTATAATTTAAAACTACTTTTTTATGCAACTTGCATTTTACATTAGACATTTTGTAATGTATAAACACGAAGTCAATACATTATCTATTCAACTTCTTATTTAGAGTATTTTTGATTTCATATAAGAAACTGTTTAAGCACTATTTATATTATTAACTTAAAAGTCTTTAATAATTAAATGTTATAGACATTAAAGTCAATAATATAAATAGTGCTTAAACAGTTTCTTATATGAAATTTAAAATACATATGAGAATATAGGTAAATATATATATATACATAAATATAAAGTAAAATATAGTCAAATAATTAAATATATTTTAACTATTCTAATATATATATATATATATATATATATATATATATATATATATATATATATATATATATATATATATATATATATATATATATATATATATATATATATATATATATATATATATATATATATATAATAATAACGGCAAATGGCAAATAGGGTTTCTATAAGTAATTTCCTCTAATGTTAACTAATAAAAATATTCTAGATAATAAAGGAATAACAAATTATTGCATAAAGTAATTTAAAATGATTGAGACATTTTGTTTGATTCATGTGAAACAGCTTATTTTGTAGAAATAATTTGGAAGGAAAATTTTCTCAATAAAATACAATAGCTTGAATTGTATTCATTTTAAAGATAAATAATAAAACGACTTTTAGATTAATATTTTATGAACATTATGTATTGCAAATAATCTCACAGTTCATGTAAACTTATTAAAATATATCATTAATTTTTAAATGGACTCAGTGAAGTACTTATTTTTTGATGCGACTATTCTTTTGAACATGCTCTTCTCATGTTGTGTGCTTTAATTAGACAATTATAGCAAACTCTTAATTTTTAGCTGTTTCAATTATTCAACTTATTAGTCCTAATTTTCCTCTATTTCATTATATTAATATTAATAATGTTTCATAATTATTAGTTAATTCATTAAATTTATGTATAAATAAAAACTACATTTTGAATGTTAACAATATAACAAATGTATAGTTTTATTATAAACAAAATCTTTTTACGTAGGTATTAAGCATTGAGTTCGTAATTTTAAATTATAAGAAACTTTATACAATATACAATTTAGGATCTCATTTTCATATTTAATTTGACAGTAAATAATTAATTATTATACAATTTGACATTATGACTGCATTCATGCAATCTATTTTACAATGTACTAAGCAGTAAATTATAATTAGTATTTTAATTTATAGGTTTTATTACTTTTTTGAAAATTCTGATGCATAAATTTGTAATAATATTAAAAATATATATCCTTTGCTTCATTTTAGACTTTGTTTATTGAAGACGTAAATTAATCATAAAGCATTTATTTACATATATTAGTTGTGACATATATTTATTTGCACATATTAATTTCAACTTAAAGAGAGAGAGAGCTCAAAAATCATATTAGAACAAAATATCCAAATTCAGATTTGAAACTATTCTTTGTTGAAATTATTCTTTTTTCAATTTCATAATATTAATATAGGTCTGTCTCAGGATCAAATCAAAATTATAAAGCAATTTTTTCATGTCTTGTATTAATGGTGAAATAAGAATATTTAGGTAGAGGGAAAATCAATAGATTATTTTTTGCTTTGTTATTTGCTTTTGTACAGATTCCATCAACGTTGAATTTAAACAAGTTAAATATTAATTTCAAATTTAATTTTTAACCTTAATTAAGCTATTCAAAACTACTTATTAATAACTGGGTTTGCTCTTTGAATTTGTATGGAAAATTTCGTGAATAAAATGGAAATATCAACTACTGTATGCATTTGAGATTTATTTTGGAACACATTACTTAATTGTATTTATCTTCTTATAACACATAGTATAGGCTTGTATTTTCTTTTCAAAGAATATTTTATTTATAAATGGTTTTAAGAATTACTTATGAATAAAATTGGAATTGTTTTCATTTTAAATTTTGTAATTTACAAATATTGCAACATTTTGAACACAAACGAAGGGAATTACAATTGATGTTTCTATTAGTTAGTTTAAAATATTTTTTGTAAGCAAGTACTATTTAACTATTCAAAAAATGCAATTATGAGAAACGCGTAAAGATTTAAGTATTCAAAGATAATTGCTTTATAAACTAATTATTTTAAGTATTTTAAAAATATGTAATAACTATGTTTAATCATATTTTATATCCTTTACATTTGTAAATTTTGTTACATTTTAAATATTAATTAATATGTGTAATCAACTATTAAAATTAAAAAACTTCTTACCGATCATTTAGTTTTAAATGTTCCTTGAATAATACTTTAAAAGTATGAATTTAATATTTGAGAAGTATATGCAATTATTGAATCATTAATATCTTATGAAGATTAACACATTTTATAAAAATACTTAAAATTATAGATTTTAAAATTAATAAAATTTTCACTGGATTGGGTCTAGAACTCCTTGATACGACTTAAAATTGTGTTAGAAGGTAATACAACATTTGGAAGTAGCTTATAAATATACTAAAACTAAATGCTATTGCTAATTTAGGGTTCTATGCAAATGATTACAAAAATAGATTTTTTAAAAATAAAACTTAGAAAATTAGTGGAAACTATTTATACCTTGCTTAATTACGACATTAAAATATTTATTAATTAAAAGGTTTAAAATTTTTCTAGTATAATTTGCAGAATATATTTCTGCAGTTAAAACTTGACTTAACTTAATGTAAAAATTAGATATATACTTAAAATTGTCTCAGTTTATACTAAAAATTATATCAGTTATATACTTAAAATTATCTCAGTTTAAATTATGATTCTGAGTTATAGTTACTATTACTCAGAATCATAATAATATTTGCAATCAAAATTTAAATAATTTCGATAAACATTCACTTTATCTAAATTAGAAACAACTCAAATACATTTTAAAGTTCATAAGTTCGTGTGCCAAATTGTAGGTATAATAAAATATAGATGTACTTTTTACAAAAACTACTAATAAGTGAACAGTTGCAAATAATATTATTGTCCCGATGAACAATATAATTAACCGATGCATACAATATGAATAAGCAGATTTATAATAAGTAAAACACTATAAATCGTTTAAATTATTTTATGAATATGGGTTTCAATTTAAGAAAAAAATGTTTTTATTCTCTGTGATTTTAGCATATTTGAAATAAAAGTCCTAAATTAAAGTATTTTAATATAAAGCGTAAAAAGACAATTGCAAAATGAAAGCATAGCACATGATTGCTTTATTTTCGTTCTCCATTGGGAGTAAAATCATTGCTATGCTTAAGTAAAATGTTTTATGAGTGTTTTTAATATATATATATATATATATATATATATATATATATATATATATATATATATATATATATATATATATATATATGTATGTGTATATATATATATATATATATATATATATATATATATATATATATATATATATATATATATATATATATATATATATATATATATATATATATATATATATATGTATGTATATATATATATATATATATATATATATATATATATATATATATATATATATATATATATATATATATATATATATATATATATATATATATATATATATATATATATATATATATATATATATATATATATATATATACATATATATATATATATATATATATATATATATATATATATATATTATCAAAACAAAATAATTGCTACAAACTTATTAACAGACAGTTACAAACAAAACAGTAAGCTTTACACAAATGTAAAAAATAATAATTAGAAAGAAATTTCAGATTTAAGGATTTACAGGATTAAGTTAAAATAGGTAATATTTAGTTAATCTTTACACTTATTGAATATTATATTTTTGAAAATAATGTCTTTTTTAATTACTTGAAAACTTAAATTGTCCTTATGAACAATAAAACTAATCCTTTATTAAAGAATGTAACTAGTTGATAAATATGGGAATCAGCTAACCATTAAGTTTATTTCTTTTATTTATTTTAAGAATGAATAATTTATAATTAAACTATGAAAAGTTTAAAAACAAACAAAAGTTTATTATAAAAATTATATTTTCATAAAATTATTATTCAATTTTTCTATCAATGAAATGTTTGTATGAATCATTGCTATCTTAAAGCATTATAATAATATTAAAATTAAACGCATTAATCCCATAGAAATAAATTGTGTACTACCAAATGGTACTTGCAAATTATTCTATGTATACACAATTGCAATTGAAAATGTAGAATTGTAGCGATAATTACTTTATCCAATTACAGTAACAACACAGAGTTAATGTAGTTTGTGAAACTCTCCTCATTATTACAAATGCGTTTTACTTACTTTAACTCAAATTTAATGATAATTTGAAAATGAAATTGTTTATCCTTAACGTTATTTTATTAGGTGAAATGCAATTCACAATTAGTCATGGAAACTTGAATATGGTAGAGAGTCACATTAGGTAATTATAACAACACATAAATAAAACAACGATGTTCTTTTTTTGAATGTATTTTAGTTTATAAAAAATAAATTTATCTCAGTACGTGTAAAATATTTATGCAATTAAGACCAAAATACATACATTTTTGTTATTTACTAAAGACTGTTACATTATTTATTTTTAAAAAACAAATCACATAATGATATTGTTTTGAAAAGTGAAAAATTTTATTAAGTGTGTAAATAATAAATATACTTCACAATATTTTCTTTGATGTATTATGAAGGTCAAATCAATGATTAATTAATGTTCTTCAAAGTGTTAAGTAACATAATCAATTAATAAATACGAAATATTAATAAATACGTTGAATATGTAATTGTTAAGTTCTGCATGTATATATTCTTTCATTGAGAGATTGTTAGACTGTTATGTGCAAAGTAAATGCTATTTTTTCTTGTGAAAGAGAATATCTTTTTATTGCTCAAAATCAGTGAATACCTGTGTAAAAAAGAAGAATGCGTTTGATTTATAAAATAGATAATTAATTTTAATATATAAGAAGTGCGCATGTATTTAAATAAAGAGGAAACCAAATACTAGAGAGGGAGAGAGAGATTAAAAAAGAAGCTATTAAAAGTATACCAGTAATACACAAACTTGTTTTCAAAAACACTGTCATTTTTTAAAGCGTGAAAAACATTTTATAATCTGAGCTAGTATTGACAAAGTGTGGGTAGATAAATAAATGTTCATAGAATACCGAATCTTAGAATCTAAATTTCTACTGGCAGTTCGACGAAACAGCCAATGCTGACAGCAAAAATACATTTCTCTACTTAAAGAGACAAAAACACATACACAAAGATAGATAAATAGAAAGAGAGAGAAAGAGAATGATAAATTCAATGATAAATGGAAAAGAAGATATTTTTTAATGAATGTGTGGAAATTTAATCTTCATGCCTTTAAGGGCATAAGGATATAAACAATACATGTTTCTACGTAAATCAAAATTATATTTTATATATGTATTAACTAAAATTAAAATTTTATAGATACAGTTTTTAAAAGTCTTTTTTAAATAAATAATAACTATAATTATTTTTCAGAAGATAATGCTTAAGATTATTGAAATAGTTGGTAGCTAGGTAAGAGGTTTAAGATTTAGAAGCTAATAATATTTTAGAAATAATGAAAAAGTAATATATATATATATATATATATATATATATATATATATATATATATATATATATATATATATATATATATATATATATATATATATATATATATATATATATATATATGATATATACATATATACATACATATATATTTATATATATATATTTATATATATATATATATATATATGTATATATATATATATATATATATATATATATATATATATATATATATATATATATATATATATATATATATATATATATATATATATATATATATATATATATATATATATATATATATATATATATATATATATATATATATATATATATATATAATTATTATAATTTTAAACGTAATATAATATTCATAATTAAATGTATATTTTTTATTAAAAATTACTTTAACAACTAAATGTTCAAAAATTCCTGATTATTTTTAACAAAATTGCATTTGAAAATTTTAAGAATATATTTTTTAAAAGAAATAAATGTCTCATCAAAATAACATTCAAATACTTATAATATATAACATCTTAAGTAATATACCGATAAGATAGGTTATAAATCAATTTTAATTTAGAGATTTTGCTTCAAAGTTAATTGCTTTGATTTAAATGAAAACGTTATCCGAACTAATCTCACTTCAGAAGAATAAATTATGCAAACTAATTTCAAATCAATTCAGATCAAATCATAGCTTCATTTGAAATATTCAAAACCATTGTTGGATCTTAAAATTTATATATTATTAATAGCATTTATTTATGATTATAAGCTTTATTAACATACATTTTGTCATTTGTGAAAGTGGAAATATCAAAGACACTCTTACGAAATATTTATAATGAGAATTTATTTTAATCAAATTAACAAATTAAATTTATTATTTTCATCATCTAAAAAGAAACATTGACATTAGGGAGTATCTAATAAAAGAAATTTAATTAAATTTATTAAAGATGATTTTACAGTGTAAACTATAATTCTTGATAAAATTATGAAACAAAATAATTTCAAAAAATTATAATGATGAATGAATTTATATTTGAATTTAATAGAAGAAACATTTTCATTTATATAAAACTGCGGTTTCTCTTATAAGTTATAAAGGATAATACACTGCTGGTTACTGAAAATGCAACATCCTGAAGAAAGCATGCAAATAACATGAAATATACAACCTGCATTAGCGGAGATGAGACATAAAAACGATTAGAAGTTCTTCGCCTGTAGCCCCACTGCAAAGCGCTATTTAAGATTTGGAGATTTCAACGATTTAAAGTTAAGCAATTGTGTTTTTCTTGTGTTTATTTTTAAAAAAAGTATCAAGTATGCCTCGAAGAAAACTGCTATCATTTGTTGATCAAGTATCCGAGTTTGACAGAGGAAAAATAGTGCCCTAGTAAGATTGTGAATTAACTTTCAGGGAAATCGGTAGTCGTGTTGCACGATACCAAACAACTGTAATGCGGATATATGATCGTTGGATGCAGGAGGGTACGATGTACCGACGTGTTCGATCGCATCCAACTCATGCACCACTTCACGTGAGGACAGGCAAATTGTACTCATGGTAGTGACGGATTGCTCAGCCACATCAGGAACTACAGTACAGCACCTTCAATCTGTAATGCATCATCCAGCACCTGCACGTACCATTTCACGCCGTTTACTGCAGAGTGGTCTGCCCGCAAGACATCCATTGCTTCGTCTACCCTTGACACAGAACCACACAGGATGCCTAATTCTAAGTCTGGTGATTTTTTTGGTGGATTTTCATTTTCATCCAGCAAACTTGTTTTTATTACGTCATACAGATGAAGACCAATAAGAATTATTTCCACAATTCAATTGTTACAACCCTAGTATTTATATCATCGCGACGAGACTTAGAACATTTTGTTCAATTTTCACATTTGATTAGAAATTTTTCCCTTCGTAAGACTTTTTTAGTGTTTTACAATTTGCTTGACATTTTGAATACTTTAATTCTAGGTTGCATTGTTCTTTTTCATTACTTTAAATAAGCATTAGTGTTCTGCATTTATTTTTTTCAGCATTTATCAAAATTGTTGCTATTAATTATGCCTGTAGCTCAAAATATCGTTTTAAAATCCTAAGGTATTCTTACAATTCTTAGGATTGACGTTCAATTACTTCGGTGGTAAGCAGATTTTAGGTCAGGGTGGAGAAGCTAATCTTTTTTTCTGTTTTAAATTGCAAAAAAGGAAATACTTTTTGAATGCTTGCGTGAAATTGGAGCATTGAAATCACAGTTAGTATGCTTAAAATGCGGTAGTCAAATGAGAATTTCGACTAAGAAAAGCCTCTCAGATGGATATGTTTTCTACTGCAGAAAAAGTTTTGAAGGAAAGTCTTGTGATTCCTAGAAGTCTATTGGGTATTGTTCTTTTTTCTTTTTCTTTTTTTTTTGCAGAAAATCGAAGGTTGAGGAGATTTTTCTTTTGACTATGAAATTGTTATTGGTAGTGAAGCAACTGATATTCATAGGGAATATTCTTTTAGAAAACATGCTTTAGCAGACTGTAGGCAGTTCATAAATAAAACAATGCTTTACTCAATTGAATCATCTACAGAGAAGATAAGTGATCGTTGAAATTGACTAGTCAAAATTTGGAAATTGAAAGTTTCATAAAGGGCACCCGATAGAAAGTCAGTGGGTGTTTGGTGGTGTCGAGAGAGCTATCGGAAAGTTTTTTTTGGTAACAGTACATGATAGATTTTAGTTAATATTATTAAACGAAAAGGTAAATTTTATAGTTAATATTAATAAACAGTGGATTGAACCAGGGACCGATTCTTGGAAGGCTTATGATTCATTAGGAAGCGAGGTCTACAAACACTTGACTGCTAATCACAGTGTCATTTTCGTAGATACAACTACAGGAAGCCATACAAATACTATTAAAAGCACTTGGAGTCAAGTTAAAAGTAAATTGCCAACACATAATCGTCAAACGGATTTTAAATTTTATTTGGCAATTTATTTATTCCATAAACCTTGCGAAGAAAAGAAATTGGACCCGTTTAATGTTATTTGGGAAATCGTTGGAAAATTTAATTAGGGTGAATTAAAGTTATTGTTTAAATTTGTGTCGACATATTCTTTGTTTAGTTTAGAGGTATGGTGTTTTTATAACTTAAATTATCAATATAAAATACTATATAGTTTGTGTATATATATTTAAAATTATTATTTCTTTATTTAATTTTTAAAATAATAATAATCAACAGTTTACATTGTACCTTACAATTTATATTTATTATTTTGCGATTTTTGTTTATTTTTCATTGGTATGCGTGTTCTGATTCTTCTGGAATATTCGTTAGAATTCGTATTTACTTTATCGAAGTTTCCATGTTTTCCTTGTTCGCATTCGTTTCCGAAATTACTTCTGAAACGAATACAAATAAGGAAAATATTCATATTCTCTAATGTTTCATTATAAATTTTCTAATGTTTCACTTTCTGTTCTAATCTTTTATTTATTTTTAAAATCCTATTATTTCAAATATATATATTCACGCTCTTTATTTATTAGATTTAAATTTAACATTTAGATGTGTAATGTTTTTCAAAAACTAATTTATTACGTCACCATCACAACATATTCGCGCGTCATTATGTCACAATTACGTCATCTTAACAACATTTCGTCATCGCCAAAATTACAAAATTTGAGACACTGTATTATACAGCACATGTGCTGAATTCTCATTGATTCAAAATATCCTTGGTGTCAAATAACGTTTCATATACGTCACACAGAGATGACGTTACAAATCCGACTTGTCGATGAATTTGTTGCCTGCCTTCAAATCGCATTCTTCAAGCGGCAGACAGACAGACAACGAGAAGAAGAGGCCCTGTTCTATTCCTATTGGCTATCAGATTGTGCCTCTACTTCAGTCTAGAATGCTGGGCACCCTTCACGGAGTGCCAGGTGCCCGCTGGGAACTGTAATCTGGGAGCGCAAGCCTTAAGAGGCTCTCCAGAACGCACGACCAGTGTTTGAGAGAGGAATGCTTTACAGTAGATCACTGTATCACAGTTCGGAATGCAAATTTGAAATAACGGAATTAATAGGGTAGGATCAAGTGAAACAAGTGGATAAAATAAATGTTAACAGGATCTAAATAAATTTAAGTAAGGATGGCTGAAATATTTACATAATTTACGAACAGAAATTGATTATAGTTAATGTAATTTAGAAGTTTATAAGAATAAAATGCAATTAGTTCTTTACATGTCTTGAAATTTAGGTATGTATAAAGTACTAGTAATTTTGGAAATTGAAAAACTGGTGATTAGTTTGTTTGTTTGTTACTTGAACTGTAGAATTTAGTTAATTTTCGAAATCTGTTGACTCTGCTTCCGAGTTATAAGATTCCTGTTGGTGGACAGCCAGGTATTTTCACATTTGGAGTCCTTTTTCATGGAAGAAAGTAATTAGTTGTATTAATTTTTGTGTTCTGAACTTGTTCGTTGTGCAGAATTTTAGGAACTGGTATTTGGTTTGAATAGATGATTTTTTGATGTATAGATCTTTGGTTTGAGGACATTCTGTGATATAATGAAGTTGTGTACCAATTTGGCCACAGATGCAAGATGGAGATCTGAATTTGTTAATTTTGTGGAAGTAGCTGGGGCAGGGAGCATCGTTTGTTAAGATACAATTTAAATAGGGATTGGAATATAGCACATCTCATGAAACTTTTGGTATTAGTCTTCTTGTATGGTGACCATTCGGCCAGTTATTCCAAAGAGATTGCCAGCTTTGCTCTGTATAATTTTTAATTTTTGATTTTAGACTGGCTCTGGACCACTTTAAAGGTGTCAACGGAAGAGTTGCATGGGTTGCTGCTTGATCAGCTGTCTCATTCCCCGTGATTCCAGTATGTGCTCTTAACCAACTTAGTTGGATATTCATATTCTGGTTGTGAAAAAGTAATTTTGAGCGAATCTTATTATTGAGGATTTGTGTAACGGGTTATTTAAAGCCATTAGGGAAGATAGACTGTCTGTCCAAATTGTGTCACTTTGTAGTTTATGCTGGATCGAATGAATAAAGCAGTGATTCGTTTATTGCTAGGTCTTCTGCCTGGAAGACTGAATTATACTCGTGTAGTTTTATGAGATGTTAATGCAGTAGATTGGAGTCTTCAAAAACTACAAATGCTGCTCCTGTTTGATTATATAAATGAGACCCGTCGGTATAAATATTAAATCTTGTTGTTATCATGAGTGGATTAGATGATGCTTTTGGCAGATTGAAAATTTTAGTTTGATGGCTTCTGATAATCGGATGTAATTCATCTTTATTGTATGAATATTCATAGTTAGAGAAGAGCAGGGCAGTGTTGTCTTCAAGAGTTGCATCTTGGCACAATTGTAGGATTTTTGTCTTAACTGCAGTCGCTTTTAATGTTAGATGTAGGGGTGGAAGATCTGCCAAGACGTTTGCGGCAGCTGTTGATGTTGTTTTGAATGTCCTAGTTATTAGTATGGTAAAGTGTCTTTGCAGTGATGACAGTTGGGCTTTTTTCCTTGAGGGTAAGGGCAAGGCTCAAGCTGAAGAACCATATGAAATTATTTTTTCTATTGCTGTGCTATATATTATTTTTAGAAATTTACTCTTTAATCCCTAATTATAACCAATCATTGAGCGTAAGAGGAGAACCAATTATAACCAATCATTGTGCAATGAGGAGAACTTTTGGCTTAAGCGATCTGATATGAGCGAGGAAATTTAGATTATTATCTATTTGGACTCCTAGATAAGGCAATACTTTTGTATGCTTTAGGCTTTTACCTAGTAGGGTTAATTTTGGATTGGATAGGAAGGATTTATCATGTTTTCCGATTATCATAGCCTTGCTTTTTGGGATGGAAATCATTAATTTTAAATTTTCACACAGTTTGGAAAAAATATCTAGAGACTGATTGCAGTTTTGTTTGAGATTTTCTTTTGTTGAGCCATTAACAATAAGTAGTGTGTCATCTGCGAAGGCTATTACTGTAGTGTGGTTTGGCAAATTATAATTGAAAATAGCTCTAAAATATAAATTCCACAGCACAAGTCCGCTTACAGAACCCTGGGGACATCCTCTTGACTGTTTACAGAACACTTGGCCTCCGTCATAAGACGTGTAAAATTCACGGTCGCTTAAGAAGCTGATAAGTATTTTGACAATATTGGTTGGGGCTTGAAGGGTTTAAGTGTTTTCTTTAATCCCGGCCACCACAGGGAATCAAAGGCTAGAGAGATGTCTAAGCTTAATAATTCTGAGTAGAGGTTTTGGTCCTTGTTACGATTGATTGTAATTAGTGTTGATTGTAGGGCATGTTCTGTAGACTTATTCGTTATAAAACCAAACTAATTTGGATGAATGATATTATTTTTGAATACATAATGCTTTAGTTTGTTTATTATTAATCGTCTTCGAGAGCGGCAGCAAACAAGGTGAAGTTCACCATCGAAGTTCTATGAAGATGTTGTCAAAATTCATTATGATAATAAAATGATTTCTAATATAAAAACCAAAGCATCGGCTTGAGAAGCCGTTTCCCATTGATTCAAGTCATCAACTCACTGACAATAACACAGAAGAAAAACCGAGATAAAAAAGACAAGGCAAAACAACCCCTTTACGGTTAGTTTAAATTGGCATGAAAGTTAAGGGCACAGGTGCCGTATAACACAGGATGCTAAGTTTCAAAATTTTTGGGCGATGAAGAATTGTTGCCAAAACTTATTGTGACGTATGCGATGACGCAAATACTAGAGTTGCCAAAATAGAATTTTTTGCAAATTTCTTATAGGTCTCCATCACTATGACGTAAGAAAAACAAGGTTGCCACATACATATGAAAATCCGCAAAACAAATTACCCAACTCAGAATTCGGGCCATGAAAGGATTAAATTTAAAAAAATTTCCTTAATTAATAGAATTTTAAATTAATAATAACAATATTTGTAAACTATATATTTTAAATCCGTCTCGGTTACTCCAATATTGAAAATTTTCTTTTCTTTTCTTTATTTATTTGTCATTGATTTTTTTTTTCCAATAGCGGGCACATTGTCAGTGATTTGTTGTAACAACTTAACGTGTCCACGTTTCCAGTTGCTTTAATTATGCCGTGCTCAAAATTGGCTATGATAATCCTAATACATCGATAATTTATTACGCAAAATGTATCAACTATATTACAAAGTTGGGAATTACTTAATATATAATACTGATTGAATTTCTAATTTAATGATTTAAATTTGTCATAGTTTATAATTTCTGTAATTATAAATTCAAAAGTTATGTTGAAAAGCAAGTGTAACTTTTAATATGTTTCTATAATTTCATGATTCAAATTTCATTACTAATTGAAAGTAAAAATTTCTATTATTTCTGCATAATCCGATACATTTGTTCTTTTTTCTTAATTTGTTCATAAAAGTTAATTTGAGAATATCGATGCATTCTCTTAAAAGAAATTTTTAAAAAAAGGCTCGTAATATTTTAATTAGCAATTTTTTTAAATTATAAGAAGTATTTAAAATTTTCTAGGCAAAATAAAATGTATTTTAACGGTTATTTATTGTTGATTCATAGTTATCATTATTTCTTGCTCTTAACGTATTTTATTTCAATTTATTTTGTTAAAAATTTTAATAATAATATTTTCTGAGGTATATTAACTTAAATAGATTATAACAAAATTTAATTTTTTTTTAATTTTTATTTAGGTAATTTGACCAGTTCTCTGCATAGTACTCTTGGACAGTGGAGTATACTTTGTGATATTCCTGTGTTTTCTTTTGTTACCTTTTTCTTGCGTTAAATTATTTCAGCCTGTAGACCTTTACAGTGCCTGAATCATACTTTATTAATAAAATTCATAATTTAACTTTCAATAAAATATGACATTAAACTTTGTAGAGATGTCGAAAGCAAGCTTAGAAATTGTTTTGCGTTTTTTTTTTCCACAGTATTTGCTTATTTTTCATTTCCATCCTTCTGTTTGACAACTCCCTCTTCAGTGGAAGATGGCGAACATTATCTTTGACGATGCCTTTTTGATGAATTTTGAGCAAAATTAACATGGGAATTATTTTTAACATTACTGCTGCTAGATAAGTTTATTACTTTTGTTGAAACCTGCAACCATAAACTACGCTCTCCAACGCAGGAAATAAGTAAAATTTTGAAACTGTCACTACAGAGGGACAAGACATATCTATTGTTATCAGAGTGTCAGATATACCTCTACATGATCCATACTAATCAAATATTCTCAATAAATAAATATTGATCTCTATAATTATTTTTCATTTCTACTCTTGGTTGGACAAAGAAATAAAATGTGTTAAATAAACACATTCATTTGAACACACTCTTTATCTCTCTCTCTCACACAACACACACAAGCACGCACACACACACACACACACCTATATATATATATATATATATATATATATATATATATACACACACACACACACACACACATATATATATATATATATATATATATATATATATATATATATATATACATACATTTCTGGTTATATAATATGTTAATTTGCATAGTAATAAATTTAATTTAGACTGTGGTAGCGAATGTCATAACTTTATTTTTTTATATTTTTCATTTATATATTAGTTGATTTTATTAGTATTTTACGATAACATTAATAAAAAGTATTTTTATGTTTAAGTAAATAATATGAGAAGAATGGAAAACTAATTTTTCTTTTTTTATAAAATCGTTCAACTCGCGAAAAAATTAATATTTAAATTATACTTCATAATATTTGTTTTTTCCTAAATTTGTCCATTTATTCCTTCCCAATCTCTGCGTTATTGATTTAAAGTTAATACTATTTCAAGTCAAAACTTATGAATGATCAAAAGTTGTAACGCACTGACATTGACTATCAAGTAAATCTATTTATAAAAATGCGATTTTATTATTGAGCGAGTTCTTTTGAGTTCTCAGTCGTGGAAAAATTTTCAAAGAATTCTCTTTTTTCCTCACTTCTTTGAGTGGAAAACATAGTCAAAAATGAATTCTAAACGTAAAAAAAAAAACTTCTTTCAGGGAAGAAATTTGAAACTCCTTACAAACGCCTATAATAATGCATGAGGGGAAAGATTTCCTATTTATTCTTAGTAACCATTTTTCATTTAAGTTACTGGTTTGACTAAATTCAAACAAAAGTTCAAAACATTTGTTACAGATTGATATCGAGTTTCCTTTTTATGGTTAAAGTGAATTGTTTTATTGTCTGTTACAGACTTTGAAAGTCAGTTTTAAGTTTTTATACAAGTAGAATTTTTTGCTTGAAATAAATAAAAACCATTTTAAAATACTTAAGAAACCAAATTTCACATCCTTATATCATTATCTATTATTTAATTACAGATTAAATTTAACAATTTTTTCCTTATTTTTTGAAATAAAACTTTTATTCATTTTCATGACTTATACATTTTTTGAATAATAATTATAAAGCAAGCATTTGATATAAAACATACCTATATATGTTTCAAGCTTAATCTTCTTTTAAATGTTATATCATTAAAATGCACTCTTAAATAAGAATGTCTTAATTACTTCCAAAACAACGCATTTTTTATTATTTTAGCATTTTGAATCTAAACTTACTTTGAGCAGTGTAATTTTTTTTTTTTTTGATTTTTCTATTTTCTAACCCAATTATTTTTTCTATGATTCATTCCCTAATCTTCCTAAGGATATGAAATGAATGTCAATCGAATATCAATTAATTTTTTCATAAGCACATATTATTTCACTAATTCCATGCATAAAGATCTTTCCGTACAACACATTTTTAATGGATTAAGTAAGGCTATCGAAAATTGAATTGCACTGAAACATTGGTTATTTTCTGATGTTACAAATCACACGCATAACATAAATGATGTTATTGATTAAATTATTAAAAAATAATGCTTTGTTTCTTAAATTCGGGTAAATTTGTTCCTATATCATAACTTATGAAGTAATGTAAATTATAGTGCACAATATGTAATATGATAAAATTTTTGGAATTGCGAAGAAAAAGTTTTCATAAAAATGATGAATATATTTATAGAAATAAAGATTGTAATTTATAGAAATTTATAGCTAAGTACATTTTTAACACAATATTTTTAAGTAAAATATGTAAACAAATACAAGCTTACTTAATGATAGAACTGTTAATGCATAGTTTTACAATAATGTTTAAAACTATATTGCACATTCTTCTCACGAAATCTCACGAAGGTGTTCACGAAATATGTAGAACTTGAATAAAGCTACTGCAAGCTACCAGAGCATATATATTTTTATTCAAAAAAAAAAAACTGGTAGCTCTTACATTTTAATGTTTACCAAGTGCATTAAAAATTAAAATTTTATTCGCAGGTGTTTCCATTGCTTTGATAAACATCTGCAAAAATTATAAGTAAGTAAATAAGTAATAACAGTTAATAAGTAATAATATTTAATCAAAAATATAAAATTTGATTAACTATTGCGTGTCATAACTTCCATATTTATAAAAATAAAAATATTACGAAGCCCAATAATTTTTCTTTAAAAGTAAGGCGAACAATTATATTATAACTTAAAATTTGTCAAAAAATTATAAATAACAACTGATACACTATTTGTATTATTTTATATGCTGCTGCTTTGTTAGTGTCAAGAATAAACATTGCTATTGATTGGTTTCATGCGATAATGCACATAACTATTACATTTTCTGAAGAAACATCAAATGGTATGTTTGGTTTTCAAACATTCATTATTTTCTTAGTTCAAAACAATTTACCAAGTTAGAGGAGGAGTTGAAATTCTTGATATTCTTTTAACGCATATATTCTTTAGCTTAAGCAAAAGTCTATCTTTATTCATAAGAAATTATTAAGTTGAAATTGACTGCTTTAACTACCACTACAAATTGTTGCACCAGATGAGCCCTTTTAATTTTTTAATTTTGGTATCTGTTGGGCAGCCACATAATCAAGGGTATTAAATAAAGTATATCGGTGCTTTCTCTAAGGCTAGAAATGATATTTATAATGCATAAGAATACTGATGAGAGATTCGCTTTTTTTCCAACATTAAGTCAATTAAACATATACAGTCAGCCTAATTGAACAGAAACAGTGCATTATCAATAGGCTGTTCAAAGGGCCTCCTGCTGCATACATGTCGAAACAATGAGCAGCATTGAATTCATCAGATGTCTGATATCCTGAGGTAGATGAGCCTTCAAATCCTGAACAGTTATCACCAAAATATGTAAGAGTAATACGACGTCATCTGACGTTACAATTGCTCTTTAGGACAAATGTTTGGGTATCGAGCTAGCCATTGAAGGATCTGCAAAGCATTTTTGATAAGCTTGAGGAATATGAGAATGAGTTGTTGTGTTGGAAATTGTATGTGTGGTTTCTTGTAGAAAAGATCTCACATGGAGTCAAAATATTTCATTAATATAAGGCAGTTTGGTAAAGGTTCCACGTACCACAATAAAAATGGACGGATTATCATAAGCTATGATTCCCGGGACCATTGAACTTGCTAGGTGAGCAGCGTGGGTGGAATTTATTCATCAGTGTGTCTTCACACACATGTGGTTATCATCTGTTCTCCGAGTGAATTGGCATTCATCTCTTAACACATCACATTTTATTAATCCGAGGTATTCCACAGCGCTTTGTTGGCATCGTTGTAGGCGAAATCACCAGTGTTTTGGTGTAAAAGGCAGCACACGAAATGGATTCTTGAGTTTCAAATGCTTTTCCATGGCTTGAAAAAGTTTGTAGAACAATTAAAACCTCTGTTTGTATTTTACTTTGTTTGTGGTCACTGTGGGTTACACGACCATTTGTTTGATCCTTCGATCTTATATATTCATCGTTTTGAGACAACTACAAGCCCAGAATATCACACGGGGATAATATCTTATGTCCACTGCTTCCAACATGTTCCGACTGCACATTCCGAATAATACACATGGCTAGCAATACGACGCATTCCACATTACAGTTTTCAGAATGAAGCTTCTAATTTAACTCTCTTAACAGTAAGAAATATCTTCTCACATCTTTGTTTGGCATGCGTCACTTAATTAAGTCTTATTAGAATCAGATTTGTGAACTTAGCAATTATAAATCGTTTGTTATACACTGGCCATAAACGACTAATTTTTGATTGCATCACCTCATTAATAGTATCATGCATTTACATCAAATTAGGATATAATATGTCGTATCCGAAATCTCGTGTAATATATTTTCAAAGTTTCATGATGATAAATTTCTTCCTTTTTTTGACTACTTTCAATGTTCTTGAGTACATAACATTTTCCTCAATATAAAAATTAAACTTAATGTATTTAACATTACTTGTCTGTGACAATTTTATACTATTTACACAATGAAGTCAATCAATAACTTCTTTTATGATTTGTATGGTATTTTCTATTATTGCTCGTTAAACTTCTTATCTACGTAGAAAGATGCATTTTCATCTCTATGTAAGTTTTTGTTTCTTTTAAATCCTAATTTAATAATATTTAACTTTCTAAACTTCCCTTTTAATAATTCGTTTAAGTAATAAATTGATTACAAAGCTTAATTCGTAAGAAATTTTAATGATGTATATAATTTTCATAACTAATATACGTTTTCTAAATTTCTGTTTGCATTCTTATAATACCATAATAATTCAATCATTAGTTTAATAAAGATACAAGTATAAAATTTTAATTATTTTTAATTTCAAAAGATTAGCTTAATTATTACATGTGGATAGATTATTAATCTTATATTACCTAAGTAATACAATAAGAATAAATAATAATAGTGGTATAAGCTTTACATATATATATATATATATATATATATATATATATATATATATATATATATATATATATATATATATATATATATATATATATATATATATATACATATATATGTACATATTTTTTTAATTTACTTGATACTGTTTGTTGCAAAAATGATTAACATGTTTATTTTAGACCGATAATATGATTCAATGCTTTATAGGAAGAATAATAGGATAAAAAATAGGTTTCACATAAATAACTTCTTTGTAAATTTTAGGATTTTAATATAAGTAAGCCTTTTTTCACATTTGCGAATCCATGTATAGAATATGTTTCTGATTTTCTTATATAGTATTTTAATTCTGACTAAATTCCAGACCTGTAAAATATGTTTGATGATTTTGAAACATAGTTCAGAAATACTCCTTTGGAATTTCACAAAACATATTTATATACTTACCATATAATAATTTTGATATATTTAAATAAATTATTATACAGTAATGTTCCGTACCCATAACCGCTGTGAGAGCAGCGCCATCTTTGTTTATGGAAAAACATACACACACTGAAAAAAACTGTGAGACCAGGAGTCGAGCTACGGCCTTGGAGGAAGGCAGTTGTAAAATGAGAGAGGTGAAGCTACGAAAAATAAAGAGTTTTTGTTTTGTTTAAGTTTTACAGTCCACTTATTGATATACCAGAGCTACACACTAAAACATCTGGTCCCCTTCGCCGGAGTTTTTTGAGGAGATATTGCCTACAACGAGTGCGAGAATGAGTGCCAACTGTCTTTGAGAGCGATATCAGTTGCTTGAGGTATGTGCTTGAGCTTTTTTGGTCATTCACTCCCATGAGATAATTTATATTATCAGTTCGAATTTTATTTGTTGAGTTTAATAACTATGTTTATAATTTGTGTTGTTAATTAACTTAATTATATATAAATTTAAAAATTGAGTTTTGAGTTTCGTTTTCAAAATGTTTAAAAACGTGAATAAAATTGATTTGCAAATTGCGGCTACAGAGTTAGGAGAGGTCATTACTGATAAAATGACAATTGTAGAGTTAACGAACATTATAAAGAATAATGTCACGTTTAAAAAGGAGCCCGAATATGTAGCTGATCTCTTAAAATCTATAAAAGAGAACCGTTTACTAGAATTAGAGACAATTGAGAAAAATAAGCAAACAGAGTTGCAATTAGAGCAAATAAAATTAGAGAGAATGAAAGCTGAATTGGAATTAACACGCTTGAGAGTAGATTCAAAAATTGTTGAAACTAATTCAGAAATTAAAACTGAAGATTGCAACTCTTTAGATTCCTTAATAAAAAGCATTAAAACATTAACGATTAAAATACCGAGTAAACCAGAAGGCTGGAATCTATTTTTTACTTCTTTGGAGAGAGCATTTGTAACAAAAAATGTTTCAAATAAATTGAAATCGGAGATTCTTTTAAATTTGCTCGGTGAAAAAGCATCAAATGTAATTACTTACATAGGCGACGAGGAATTAAATAATTATGAAAAAGTTAAAGAAATTATTCTCAGAGAATTTGAGCCCACACCACAATCATGTTTAGAGCAATTCAGAAAAACAATAAGACACCCAAATGAAACTCATGTCCAGTTCGCTTCGCGCTTAACAACAAGTTTCGATTATTACTTAAAATTGAGAAAAGTGGCTGATTTTGCGAAATTAAAACAATTAATTGTATCTGATAAATTATTTCAAACAATAGATAGAGAAACCGCTGCTCATATCAGTATTAGACAGTCAGATACTTGGTTTGAACCCATAAAATTAGCAAAAGAAATTGATTTATTTTATGTATCCCGAGGGAAACCGCTAACGGTAGAAAATAAACTAGTGAATCCGAAAACACAACCCGCAAATCAAAGAAATACTTCTAGAGTGTTTTTCTCCGATTTTAAGAATTCAAAATGCCTCCTTTGTTCGGAAAATCATCCTTTATATAAATGCAAAAATTATATGGATTTGCCTATTTCTGATAGAGTAGAGATAGTTAAAAAAATAATATTTGCTTTAACTGCCTTGGTAAACACCAAGTAAGTAACTGCAAATCGCGGTTTTCATGTTATTTATGTCAAAGAGAGGGAATCAAAAGGCGGCATCATTGCTCTTTGCATTTTCCGAGAACTGAGGAGTTACCACCTGCACAAAGTGAAAGCGTTAACCGACCCTTATCAGCCCCCCGTGAAGAGTCTTCACTTTCCCCACTTGCCCCGATCTTCCCTTCTAACCAAAACAACCCAGTTCTTTCTACTCGAGTCGTAAATCTGTCAAAAACTGTTTTGCTTAGTACGGTAAACTGCTTGCTAAGAGATCATGGAGGAAATTTTTACAGAGCGCGTGCGATTTTAGATCAAGGCTCAATGAATAATTATATAACGACTGATTGTGCAAATAGTTTAGGCTTAAAGCGAAATAAAACAAATTTGACAGTTTGTGGTATAGGTGATACATGCACAACAATTAAATCGGTTGCTAAAACTACAATTTCTAATTTAGAGGGAAATTTTAAAAAAGAGTTAGAATTTTTAGTTGTTTCTAAAATTACTGATTTCATGCCGTCAAAGATGCTTAAAGTTAATATAACAGAGTTAAAACACGTAAAATTAGCAGATGAAAACTTCAATAAACCGGGATGTATAGATTTACTTTTAGGCGCTGAAATATTTTACGAATTATTACGTCCAGATCAGATTTTTCCTGTAAATAGTGATTTGGTTCTTCAAAATACCGTTTTTGGCTATGTAGTTAGTGGAAGCTTACCCACTGCAATGGGGGAAAAGTACATTGCGGATTTATTAAAGATAATACTGCTTTACATGAAGCAATAGAGAGATTTTGGGAGATAGAAAATGTTGAAACTAAAATTTCTAAAAATAAAGAAGCAATAATATGTGAAGAACATTTCAAAACAAATGTTAAGAGAGACAGTACAGGGAGATATATAGTTAAAATGCCATTAAAAGAAGACCCAATGTGTTTAGGTAAATCAAAAGAAATTGCATTAAAAAAATTAAATTCATTATGGAATCGTTTTTTAAGAGAGCCTGAATATTTAAAATTATATAAGGAGTTTTTAAGCGAGTATGAGAAATTGGGTCACATGACAGAAATTCCAGATTGTAAGGAAGAAGTAGGAACGTATTATATACCCCATTTAGGTATTTATCGCCCTGATAAAAGTTCTACAAAACTTCGCGTAGTATTTAACGCATCTTCTCAAACAACTTTAGGAAATTCACTTAATTCCTTACAATTTAATGGTGGTACTTTACAACAGGATCTTTTTTCAATAATGATGAGGTTTCGTAAACATATTTATGCCTTTGTAGCAGATATTAAACAAATGTATAGAATGGTTTTAATTGATCCTAATCAAACTAAACTTTTGAGAATTCTTTGGAGAGAGGGAGTGAATGAACCAGTTAAAACTTATGAGCTCAAAACAGTTACGTATGGCACAGTTAGTGCACCATACCTTGCAACTAGAGTGCTTTTTCAGCTATCAACAGATGAAAAAGAGAAGTACCCCTAGCATCACCCGTCTTAGAGAGCGACTTCTACATGGACGATGTGCTTAGTGGTGCTGCCACTATAACTGAAACCAAACAGCTTCAAACTGAACTGGAGTATATCCTAAGGAGTGGAGGAATGACGCTACACAAGTGGTGTAGTAATCATTCGGAATTGAAGACAGGCTCTGATAATGAGTACAATTTCCAGGAAGAGACAAAGGCGTTAGGAGTTCTGTGGAGACACAGCACAGATCATTTCACCTTTCAAATACATCTTGAGAGTGCAAGTCCCCCAACGAAAAGATCAGTGCTTTCTACAATTGCAAGAACTTTTGATCCCCTTGGCCTCTTGGGTCCAGTGATAACTAAAGCCAAGATTTTCATGCAAAAACTTTGGTGTTTAAATCTAGAGTGGAGTGATGCCCTTCCTGCAATGGAAGCACAGCAATGGCAGAACTTTATTGAAACTTTGCCAACGATCAACAATGTTAAATTTAAACGATGCATATTGATAGACAAATCAATGCACATTGAGTTCCATGGATTTGGGGATGCATCTGAGTTTGCGTATGGATGTGTCATCTATTGCAAATCAACATCTGAGGCTGGAGATTCTGAAGTGACTTTGGTTTGTAGCAAATCACGAGTGGCACCCCTTAAGAGAGTTACAATCCCGAGGTTGGAACTGTGTGCAGCAGTTCTCTTAGCGAAGCTGATTACAAAAGTTAAAGATGCCTTACAGCTTAAGGAATGCAGTAAGAACATCTATTTGTGGAGTGATTCCATGATAACTCTTTCGTGGATCCGGAAGGAGCCTTACCTGCTGAAGACGTTTGTTGCCAACCGAGTGGCTTTAATACAGGACTTGACAGAGATTCATCAGTGGCGCCACGTGTCATCAAGGGACAATCCTGCTGACCTTATCTCGAGAGGAATGGAACCTAATAGACTTATTGAAAGTGAACTTTGGTTTAACGGCCCAAGTTTCCTAGCTGAAGAAGACTATCCGAACCGAGAAATTCCTGCATTAGTGATACAAGATGAGTTTACCTCTGAACTGAGAAATATGCCTCAAAATGACTTATCTGTGTTGACTTTAACTTCAAATTCCTTTATTTCTGACTTACTCAACATTAGTAATAATTATACTAAAATTTTGCATGTTGTAAGTTATATTTTCAGATTCCTATACAACTTAAAGAGCTCTACTAAAAGGAGGATAGGAGAATTATCAACTGAAGAAATCAAGGTAGCAGAAAAATTCTTAGTAAAAGAGGTTCAGAGACTAGAATTCCCATACGAAATGAAATGTTTAGGTCAACAAAAACCAGTACCTGATAAAAGTAAGATAAAATGTTTATGCCCCTTTTTAGATCAGGATGGATTATTAAGAGTAAATGGTAGGATAAAAAATGCAAGTATAAATTTCAATAGTAAATTTCCTATTATTCTTCCAAAGGGCCATAAGCTCACAAAAATCATTATAGAAATGTATCATAAGCGATATTTTCATTTAGGGCCAACTGCTTTGCTGAATTATGTCAGACAAAAATTTTGGCCTATACAAGGTAAAACAACGTGTCGAAAAATTGTGCATGATTGTATTACATGTTTTAAAGTTAAACCTATAGGAGTTGAGCAATTAATGGGTGATTTGCCTAAAGAGAGAGTTACTCCAAATTTCCCATTTAATTGCTCAGGAGTTGATTTCTGTGGACCATTTAATATTAAATATAAACATCAAAGAAAAGGTGTCTTGCACAAAGTATATGTATGTATTTTTATATGTTTGGTTACCAAAGCCATTCATCTTGAAATGGTAACAGATTTAACATCAGAAGCTTTCATTGCCTGTTTAAAGAGATTTGTTGCTCGTAGAGGCATATGTTCAAAACTATATTCCGATAATGCAACAAATTTTATAGGTGCAAATAAAGAATTGTCCAGACTGCACCATTTAGTTTTAAAACCAGATGAGAAACTGGCAAATTATCTTTCAACAGAGGGAATTGATTGGCATTTTCTTCCTCCTAGAGCCCCCAACTTTGGTGGTTTGTGGGAGAGTGGTTTCTTTGAGTAACTGGAAGAAATTAACAAAAATTATTCAAATTTTTTGGAAGAAATGGCAGGTGCAATATCTTAACAATTTACAACAGAGGTCCAAATAGAGAATTGAGAAAGAAAATGTTAAAATCAATGAGATAGTGCTCATCAAAGATGGAAATCTACCTCCTCAAAAATGGTCATTAGGTAGAATAGTGCAACTCTATCTGGGCGATGACAAACGGGTCAGAGTTGTTAAAATAAAAACTTCTTCAGGAATTTTCAAAAGACCCATTTCAAAAATTTGTATTTTACCTATTAGTACATAATTGTTATTATATTTTATGTATTACCTTTAATAATTTGTGTTTATATTAATTTTTGGGTTTTTGTGTTTATATAATGTTTATATTAATAATGTGTGTAAGTTTTTTTTAAATTATTTATATGTTCATTGGTTGAATGTAACATTGCAACGTGGGGCGGAATGTTCCGTACCCATAACCGCTGTGAGAGCAGCGCCATCTTTGTTTATGGAAAAACATACACACACTGAAAAAAACTGTGAGACCACGAGCCTTGGAGGAAGGCAGTTGTAAAATGAGAGAGGTGAAGCTACGAAAAATAAAGAGTTTTTGTTTTGTTTAAGTTTTACAGTCCACTTATTCATATACCAGAGCTATACACTAAAACAAGTAATAACAATAAAACAAACATTTTCTTTATTAAATTATTTTAAAAGGAAAACTGTTTTAAATTACTTTTTCATGTAGGAATACAAATTTGTATTGTGTGTGTTATTAAGAAATTTATTTCAAGTAAATTACTTAGATTCACTATCGTAATGAAAATATTCAATATGGAGATCTTTTTGCAACTAAGAAATCGTGTAGGGGACGTAAGAAAATGGAGTTAGAATTAGGGAAAAAAACATATTTATTACGACATTACACATGATTAGAAAGAAATAGTTACAAAGAAAACATTTAATTAATAATAAGGTTACATAGTACCTGTACAGTACAACCTAAAACAAAGTTATTTACGAAGAGGATGGTTCGGCCCCCATTCCTTAGTCCTCTATTCTCTCTTCTAACTCTATTGAATATAGAATATTTTGTGCATTTGCCTGTAGCGTCATCTATTATCAGTATAGTTAACATAGATCTGTTACAACCTCCCCCTCTGATCCCGAAGACGTCCCGACCAGGGGTCAGCAGTTTTCCTGGAATGGTTTTGTTCTTGAGCATGAGCTAAGGCAGGAGTGGGAGTTTTAGGACAGTTAATTTTTGTTGGCCTACCGCTTCTGCGCAAAGCTTTGATATGGGAAGTTTTCTTTCCTTGAAAAGGAGTCAATGCCGAAGTGTGGTATACTCCTATTGGTATATTTGGAGAATCTGTGTTTGCCACAGAATACGATACAGGAGATTTTTGAGTAACGATGATAAATGGTCCATCGCAACGAGGCGAAAATTTCGCTGCAACACCAGCACTTTTATTACTTAAATTTGGTTTGCTAACCATAACAAAATCTCCTGATTTATATGTAGGAGCTGGTCTCCGTCTCTGGTCCGCAAAAACCTTGCTTTTAGTTTGCTGATCAATAAAGATCTCTTTGGCTTCAGATGTGAATCTTTCAAGCCTTTTTTGATACGGGGTCATTTCAACGACAAAGTTATCGTTTTCGATGATACCACAAAAGTCGTTGGTAACATCATCAAGGGTACGGAGTTCTCGTCCAAAATTGAGAAAAGCGGCCATTTTTCCAGTTGAACTGCACTTTGAAGTGTTCAGTGCGAATCGAATTGCAGGGAGTTTCTCGGATGAGCTATCATGCCGATTTTTAACTAATATGGCAAGACGAGGTTTCAAATCACGGTTCTTCCTTTCAACTGGATTTGCTTGAGGGTGGTAAACTAGGGTTAAGGATTGATGAATTTTCATGTGATAACATAGTTGCTGCATCCCAGGAGAAACAAATTGTGGTCCATTAACACTGATAATCCTGCGTGGTAATCCATATCTCATAAAGATTTCTTCTACAAGAGTGACAGCACACTCTTTGGCTGTTGCATTTTCCATAGCAAATAGGTCGATCCACTTCGTAGTAACATCTTCTATTCTAAATATCCATTTTTTTCCCATGACTAACTGGAAGAGGGCCGAACAAATCAATGGATAACGTCTCAAACCTTTGGGATGGTACTGGAGTCTGCAGCAGACCAGCAGGTTTTTGGTTGGAGGGCTTGTATCACATACATTCTATACAATCTTTTACATAATTGGTGATGTATTTCCGCATGCTAGTCCAGTAGTACCTTCTAGAAATTCTATCAAAAGTGCCTTCAGCTCCGTAATGACCTGCGGTGGGATCATCGTGATGAATTTTAAGAATCTGCTTTCTTGCATCTTCTAGAATGACAAGCTGAGCCTCATCAAATCCTGAATCAGGTTCATATTTGTACAGGACACCTCTATTCATCAAAAAACCTTTTTCCGTCCAGTTTCTGCATTCCTCAGTCAAGTCGACTGCTTCCAAGGCATTTATTATTTTCTTCAGATTTTCATCTTGAAGTTGGCTGTCTCTGATTTCTTTAGGACTTTTGGTAGGAAAATCTACTGAAACAACAGTGGGTTGGTTAAGAGTCACAGAGCATATCTCGCATGGGTTATCTCCTTCGTGGCAGGGAGAGCGAGATAACATGTCAGCTACCACGTTGCTTTTCCCAGAAATCGATATGGAGGTTGAACTCTTGGAGTTGTAGAGCCCAACGAGCAAGTTGTCCTGATGGGTACTTTAAAGACTTGAGCCATCGTAACGCCTGATGGTCCGTGGCAACTGTGACTTCTTGTCCCTCAATATAGCATCTGAATTTTCCTAAAGCCCAAACAACTGCAAGGGCTTCACACTCTGTAGTTGTGTAGTTTCGCTCAGCACTGGTTAGTAGTCGGCTTGCATATTCAATGGGATGTTGATCTTCCAGGGATTTTCCTTGGAGGAGGACAGCACCTAAGGCATACTCACTAGCATCTGTGCGCAAGATGTAAGGTTTACTCGGATCACACTGCTTAAGAACAGGTGGTGAAGTAAGTAATGTCTTTAACTTTTGGAACGAAACTTTTTCTTGTTCTTTCCATCACCACGAGGAGGATTTCTTGGTTAGATTACTGAGAGGTCTGGCTATTTCAGAAAAGTTTGGAATGAACCTCCTGTACCAAGAACAAGTTTGCAGAAAGGACTGAACTTGCTTAACAGTTTTGGGTTCAGGCATGTCCAAGATAGCAGCAGTTTTGGCAGGATCAACCTCTAGAGCTTCAGGGGTAATATAATGCTCATGATATTTAATCTTTGAACATGTAAAATTGCATTTTCCTCGGTTAGCTGTTAATTTGAATAACTCAAGTCGTTGTAAAATGTCTCTTAAATTTTCTAAATGTTCTTGAAAGGAGTCTGATGGTACTATAATGTTATCAAGGTAGGAACGAAGAAAAATGTCACCAAGACCACTTCGGAATTTGTCTATCAGTCTTTGAAAGGTCGCTGGGGCATTTTTCAATCCAAATGGCAGTCGTATGAAACGATATGTCCCGAAAGGACAAATAAATGCAGTTTTGTCTCTATCCATAGCAGCCCCATTTATCTGGTGATAACCAGCTTTAAGGTCGATGGTTGACATATAACGAGTTTGTTTACCTTCTTGAAGTAAATCATCTATGCGTGGAAGAGGGTAAGAGTCTGTTTTCGTGATAGCATTCAATTTTCTGTAATCCACACAGAATCTATAAGCACCATTTGGCTTAGGGATGAGCACAACAGGCACTGCGTAAGGAGATTCACAGGGCTCAATAATTCCTTCATTTAAGGGTCTATCAATTTCATTTTGCATGATTTCTTTTTGAGCAGGAGACACTCGATACGGAGGAACAGAACCCGGAGGATGGGTCTGCGTATCAATGTAATGTTCAATAAATGGGGTTGCTTCTCCTCCTGGACTAAAGATAGTTTCATACTGGGATAAGAGTTCATTTAGTTAAATTCTTTGTTCAGCAGTCATATGAATGCCTTCATCTTCCCGCAGATGATGAAAATGATTCTTTAATTTTTTTCCCTGGTGGGAGTCAAATGGAATGTTTCATCTTCAACAGTACTACCTTTTTCTTTCACAGTTAGCGGTGCAACCGTTTGGGAAGTATTTGCTTGTAGCGACCCACAAAGAGCTGGCATCGGTTCTTCAAAAGAAAAGTGTCGTTTGAAAACATTGAAAACCATTGTTCCGTTTCAAATTTAATACAATCCCAGCCGAATTCAGAAAGTCCATTCCCAACAGGGTGTTGTTTCCTTTTGGCTCAGGGATGGCAACAAGGTTCAAAGGCAACGTACGAGACGAATTTTTACCTTTCTTGTGTGAACTTCTCTTTTTATCTTACTACAGTCTCTAAAGATACTAGTAGTGTACTGGTGGCAAAGATTGCACCTTGTTTCTGCAGGATGTGGTAAAGTGTTTCTCTTGCGATTGAGTGGGTTGCAGCAGTGCCTGCGCAAGCGGTACCCATGACTCCATTGATAGTTACTCTTAACGTTGCCACCTGTGCGGGTGCACTAGAAGCCGATTGAAGAATAACACTACTAAAAGTACCAGAAATTTTCTTTTCCTTTCCTTCACAGGTAGGACATTCAGGTTTAATATTTCCTGGAGTGCCACATCCATAACATGCAACTTCGCTTGACTCTTTCTTAAGATTATCATTTCTTTCATGTCGAGGTTTTCTTTCTTGAGTAGTAAAGTGCTTAAGGGGAAACTGCTTCTTTTGATGTACTGGATGGAAGGAGAGATTTTTTTACACCACACCGGACACATTTGTATGCATCTAATTTTTCAACCAGATTAACCGGAGAAATAAATTCAGACCAAATATCGATAAAATGTTCTTTAACATCAGGGGGAACTTTCTTCTCGATTTGGTCTTCAATGATAAATTGTTTCAACTTTTTGAAATACTGAACTTTAAGTTCTTCCAGCCAGACATCAAAATAGCTAGACAGATCAAAGAAGAAGTCTCTTCATGTTTTCTCTGGGTCTTTTTTGTGTTGAGCGAAAAGTTGAATGAATCGATCTCCAGACAATTTAAATCTTTTCAGAAGTAATTCCTTTACTTTCGCATATTCTTGTGTTTCTTCAGATTCTCGAACGATGAGAGCTGCAATGTCAGATTGCAGGGTGCCTATTAAGTAAGGAATCCATGAAGATTCAGGTAATTTCATGAATTTAACTTGTCTTTCGAAAACTGCGAAGAATGTACCTAATTCTTCTTTTTTCGGATCGAATTTTGGTAAAAGAGTGCTGAAATTACTAAAATCCAGCTTCTGTATGCTACGGAGGGACCAGTTGACGATAGAGGATCCATGCTTGCCAAACACTGAGATTCAATTTGAAGCTGGAGTTTCTCCAGTTCATATTTTTGTTGTTTCTCAAATTTTTCCTTTGCATCAGCTATTTCAGATTCTCTTAAAGCTGCGGTTTCCTTAGCAATTCGCTCTTCGGTAATTGCTTGAAGCATACTTTTGATCATAAATTCATCATAATTAGGAGCTTTGTTAATAAGATCTGTTAATTGGACTATTTTTAAATTATCTCCCACTACCAAACCAAGCTCATCGGCTAAGATCCTTAAATCTTCTTTTCGGGCACGGTAAAGGAAGGCCATTCTTGATCTCAAAAGTTCTTATTTTATAACTTATTATTTAAATTAAGTTAATCAATTAAACAAGTTTTGTTAAATACTTGTTAAGTAACATTAATTACATACTAATTGTTAAATTAATCAAACACATGTTTTTTTAATTACTTATCAACAATAATATAATTTGAAAATATTTTTCACATTTATCACCTTCTAAGACTAGAAACAATACAGAAAACTAGTAAAGATATGTTGAAATTATAATTCAAATTAAATTACAAACCAAAAGTTATGATAATATCTAAAGTTATTTCTTTTTACAAAAAAAGAAAGGAAAAAATATGAATAATAAGCAATATCTTCAAACAATATCAATTACTATTCAATTAATAAATTACTTCCATAATAATTAAACAAATAATACACAATTTCTTCTGAGTGAAAACAATTTTTTTTTCTAAAGATAATGACGTTTTTATTTATTTATTTTTTTTACAATTTTTTAAATAAATTCAAATATTAATTTCTGCATTTCACTTGACAATCAATTTCACATCATTAGTTGAATAATTACTAACTTATAAGCAAATTAATTTCAATGTAGAAACGTTTACTGTTCTTATACTTTATTTAATAAAACCCAAATCTTGTAAAAATTTTAAGATATGGGTTTTCTTTTTTTAATACGTAATATACTCATAGACAATATTCAAAATAAATAAATAAATACAAAACATTTATTTCTAATATCTTATTTTAGCAATGTCATAAAATACAAAATTCTAAAAAGTATTATTTTCTTTCAAAAGAAATAAAAAAACAAAATTAAGATATCAAGAGTAAAAACAAAATAATAATATCATTATATAACAGAAATATTATTTTTATATTTTGTTTTGTTTTCGTTTTAAAGCTTAATAGATTCTTCATACACAGAAAAAATTTATATTTTCTTTCTAATATAAAACACTGTGATTTAAAATTAAACAAATAAAATATTTACTTATTTTTATCAAAACCAACATTCATGGAGCCATTACTTCGAATTCCATACTTTTTCCTAGACAGAACATTGACTCTCTTTTTATACAAAAAAATTATTCTAACTGAATTCTTTCAACGAAAATAAACAAAGATAATCAGTTTTTAATTTAAATATGCAATATCAAGAGCTTATTCTAATTTAAAACAATAAAAAAATCAATCGATTTCTTTCGATTTTATCCTTTCACGTACAATATAGAACAGCGTTTAGAGTCACTTCTGTTTTACAATATAAACAGTTTAAATTCAAGAATTTTACGGAACACATTATACATTTCAAAAGATTAAACTTCACTATACATGCAAATTGACGTGAAGAAAAATATATATCAAATACATGCAGTATTAGTAGACAAAACTTATAACATTCATGCACACGTCTGAACAAAATTTAATCAAAGCAGAAGTTATAACGACTAATAACGGAACTAATACTACAAAACAAAAGTTATGTTATTTGGATTAGTTTTAATACAAAACATGCTATTATTACAACATGCCAACATAATCAGGATGATAATGAAATTTGTTAGAACAAAATAAACTTACCTGTTTTCTGGATGAAAATGATATAGCTCGGCGAAATTCCGATATGAAATACATCTGTTCTGTTTCTGGATGAAAACGAACGACACAGGAAAATTCAAAAATGGAATGCATTCCGGATGAACACATAATCAGGGAAATTCCGATGTAGAATTATAACTAACAAATTAATATAGCTAAAACTCAAAACCAATTAAATAGAAAACAGTGGGAAGGGCCACTAATTGGAGCGCCATTTGTAGGGGACGTAAGAAAATGGAGTTAGAGGCAAAAAAACATTATATTAATTACGACACTACACATGATTAATAAGAAATAGTTACAAAGAAAACATTTAATTAATAATAAGGTTACATAGTACCTGTACAGTACAACCATACAAAGTTATTTACGAAGCGGATGGTTCGGCTCCCATTCCTTAGTCCTCTATTCTCTCTACTAACTCTATTGGATATAGAATATTTTGTATTTGCCAGTAACGCCATCTATTGTCAGTATAGTTAATATGGATCTGTTACAAGCGTCTTTTTCATGTAGTCATGTTTAATTTCGCTAACTTTGAGTAATATAGATTCGTTTTAATTCGTAGAAAGGGAAAATTTTAGGAATGTAAAATTGATATTTTTATAAGATAAACATAAAGAAAATTTATAAAAATGAATTCTAAAAATTGTGTGTGTCGAAAAAGGATTTAAGTCTATAAATTTTAGTTTTTGATACTAATCAAGTAATATGGTAAAAAGATTGAAACATTACATTAATAGTTAAAATGCTTGCAATATCTATTATAAAATAATTTTGTTCTAAATGGCAAACAAAAACTTCTTATCAATTTCTGATGAAAGAGTTAAATCTTATACGTCTAATGAAAGTGTTTTGTATAAATCATAGTGACCCAAAAAATAAAAGGAAAAGGATCCTTAAAATATTACACATAACATAGATTTCATAAGAAACATATATTACATAACAAGCATTGCATTCATAATTATTCGTTTCAAAATATCTCTATTACATTAATCCCTAATAATCAATTAATTAATTATTTTAAGAGTAAAGTGATAATTATTTTAATTTTTATGAAAAATATGTACATTCTATTAGTTGATGGGGATTAATTATTATATGATTTAGGTCAAAAATTGTTGCATATAAAATGTTGCAAAAAAAAATTGTTGCATAAAAATTGTTGCATGCAACTCCAATGAAAATGAAATCTCAATAGTAACACAATACTCTTACATCGTTTTGATTTATTTAATTAAAATGTATAAGAAGTGTAAAAATTCAAAACATTTTAAATTTCTGATTGTAAAATAAACAGATGAAAAGAACTTTTATTACGATACATATATTAATAAACTTCAAAGTTCACTTTGAAAGAACAAGTTTACTAAATATTTACATAATTAAATCTATTTTCTTACGATGGCTTATCATAATGCAAATTCTATTATTCACATTTATTTATTCATGCATAAATACTTAACTTATACAAAATGTCATACAGCTCGGTGTAAATTTAACCGTTATTTTTGCGTTGTTAATTATGTGACTTGCAATAAAATTAATTAGCCTATAAAAAGACATTTTATATTACAAAGGTTTCCTAGAATGAGTCTTTTGCAATGAAAGCATTGCTTAAAAATCCTTACTGAAATTGAGTTTAAATGAATAATAAAGGTTATATAATAAAAATTTTCTTTAATATTAAACAATTTATTTGTACATTTATTCGAAAAAATATTTTTGTGATAAAGACTCTAAAAATGAAAAAATATTTCATTTGACTGTAAGAATCAGAATAATTTGCTATAATTGAATAATATAAACATTTTAATATTTATATTAATTATTTTTATTCTATTAAATATATTTTTAAAAGTAAAAGAACTAACATATTTAAGAGTGTATCCGATTTCTTATTTCGACTCAAGTTAAACATTTTAATTCCTATATAAATGCTTAATTCTTAATCCCTTCTGATTTAAATAGTTCAGTTTACTTCAAGATCAAGTTCAGTTTACTTAAATATTTCTACTGGTTACTTTCCATATCAATTTTATCTTTTTAAAACCATTCTTTTATCTGAAGTATTATAATCATTGTCACATTCGTAGTCTCCAGACAATTCAAATTACGGACTTTCTACTTCACAATACTGAATTTTTATAAATAAACACAATTTTCTTCTCCTCTATCTACCTCGTGATGATGAAGTTTTTCCATATATTTAACATTAAATTATTTAAGTGAGGATATTTTAAATATATCACTGTAGTTAATTCTATATATATAATATGAACGAACTTACTAAAGTGAAATATTTTTATACAATGAACTACATCTGTGTTTCTGATTCATTCTGATGGATAATTATTGAAATGATATATTGCGGGTTACATTAAACAACTCATTTTTAAAGTTTATTTTCATGTAATGCTGACTGAATTGTATTAACAATGTATATATATATATATATATATATATATATATATATATATATATATATATATATATATATATATATATATATATATATATATATATATATATATATATATATATACAGGGTGGTGCAGAGGAAACGCATGTTTTTCGAACCGCTAGTACGCGGCGACGGGAGAGGGTAGTGACCTTGAACGAATGTTGCAGACGGCCCATACAAATGCCGTTTCAGTCGCTATGGAGCGTTGGAGCGTAGAACATCGTGTGTTCGTTGTCAAGCAGTTTTTTAGAAACAATGACTCTGTAGTCACAGTGTAACGTCTTTTCCGTCAATATTTTAGAGTTGGACGTCGAGGTGCAGTGCCTGATCGAAGTACCGTACTCCGATGGGTTGCAGCGTTTAGAAGTACTGGTTCTGTGATGAAGAAGAAACCACCGGGTCTTCCCTGTTCACTTCGTACTCCGGAAAATGTAGAACGAGTCAGAATGGCAGTTGTTACTAGTCCTAGACGATCGACTAGACGACATGCTGTAGCGCTGGGTATGTCACGTCGTTCGCTTCACCGCAGCTTACATGATGACCTCACTTTCCATCCGTCCAAAATAATGATCGTCCAGCAGCTTAATGAAGGGGATTTTGTACAGCGCAGAGAGTTTTGTCGCATAATGGAGGAAATGTTTACGGAAGATCCAGATGCTACAGTCTTCATGAGTGATGAAGCACATTATCATCTTGAAGGTTACGTCAATGCTCAAAACTGTCGGTATTGGGCATCGGATAACCCACAAGAATTACACCAAAGACCTCTGCACAGTTTAAAGGTAACAGTGTGGTACTGCGTTTCAAAGTTGGGGATTGTTGGATCCTATTTTTTTTGAAGAGGAAGGAATTGCAGTTACTGTTACATCAGCTCGCTACGTTGAAATGTTAAACAACTTCCTTCGTCCAGAACTTGAAAGGCGTCAAGTGAACATGAGAGACATTTGGTTTCAGCAGGATGGTGCCACAGCTCACACGGGGAGAGCATCCATGGCAGTGGTTCGACAAATGTTCCCAGGACATATGATTTCGAGATTTAGTGATATTCACTGGCCCCCTCGCTCACCCGACCTGTCGATATGAGACTTCTTTTTGTGGGGATATTTGAAATCAAAAGTGTACATCAACAAGCCTCGCACACTCGATGACCTTAAGGATTCCATTCGTCAGGAAATTGAAGCCGTGCCGAATGAAATGTTGAAGAGAGCCATCCGTAATTTTCAGAAGAGGATCCAAATTTGTATCCAGCAAGAAGGACGTCATCTCAAAGACATTATTTTCCAAACCTAAATATGGTATGTAATTTCAAAAACTGCATTAAAAAACCTATCATATCATACTTGCTTTTATTATTTTCAACCCATTGTGTCCCAGTAATTCAATATTGAAAAACATGCGTTTCCTCTGCACCACCCTGTATATCTATCTATCTATTTATATATATATATATATATATATATATATATATATATATATATATATATATATATATATATATATATATATATATATATATATATATATATATATATATATATATATATATATATATATATATATATATTTAATCTAATTATGAAAGATCTTAGAAAAGCTCCAAAATTTCAAAAAGTACATCACAAATATTTCTTGAATACGAAATAAAATTTTTTAGTTAGCAAAGTTGGAAATTAACTCCCAGAATGATTACAGAAAAATTTCTGTATTTAAACTGTCTGAAATTAAAATGCTAAAAATGTCTCAATTTTTCTAGAGAATAATGACAACACTATCCTAATGAATTTATTAGACTGTTGAATAATAATAAGCGTTTTAACGTTGTTGCGTTTCTACTTTCTGCATGCATATCTGAAGATTAATGCAGAAAGTAGAAACTGGCTGCTCAGGAGTTTTACATGTGTTCTCCATTGCCACATTTAAATATGTCTTGATATCCATGTCACATCCTCTCGAAAGACAATACGAGACAGATATTTAACTGATATGTAACACCAAAATCAGCAGTCATTAGGTAGCTGTCTATGTGGATGCTATTAGGCCATTTTATTTGTTATGCTAAGAAGCATGAAAATTTGGGGTACCCGTGATAAAATGTCAAACATTACTAGATTTAATTGCAAGATTAATTTAATTTTCTGTTTTTTATAGATATTCAAATTTTATATACAGTGTTACCACTCAAAATTCAAAATCCTGAAGGAAACCTGAAAATCATATAAAATTTACATGATGCAATTGTGGCCAATTCAATCAAATGCCAATCAATGCAAATCATAATCTCTGCTTTGGTTATTTACGCCACGTGTAACTGTAATGTCATTTAAAAAAAATTGCTGAAATGAAGTACGACTGCGCAATTGATTTGTCTGCTTCGAATCGTTCACTGTGCGTTAATAGCGTTCGATGTCATTTGCAGTCGTAGATATAGTCACTTTCAGCAAGGATGTAGAAATATGGATCCAGTATGTAGAAAATGTGCACAATCTGGTCATGAAACTTCTGCTTGAACTAATGCTTGGTGCACATGCTGCATTTTCCAAATCTTGTCCTATATAGATTTAGAAGAAAAAGGTAATTGCAACCAAGATAAGACAAAATATTAATTTTCTGGAAGCAAGACAAATACACCAAAATTTGGCGTTTCCTATTCTTTTACTTTACCAACAGATTCAAAAATAAACAACAATCCAGCAAAGAAGTGTAGTTTACCAATATCTGCCTCACCTTTAGCTTTGCCATTTAAATTAACTTTACCCCCAACTTCTAATAACACAAAGAAAGTTACTTCAATTTCTTATTAGACTAGGATGAAACAAAAAATAAAATAATGAAATCTCGAGTAAAAAGTATTAAAAGAATAATTGACATATCATCTTCAAAATACATTTGGAAATTGACTCGTCTTCTACATCTTAAACCATTTGAAACTGTAAAAAAGACAAACACAAAAAGCAATCAAATAAAACCTGCTCTAGATGACATTAACTGCATGAAACTGTAGTGGATTTCAGAAAATTTTAGAGTTTTTTTATAACATTTATTTGTTTCATCTTTCTGGCTTTCATGAATTTATTTTAGTGCCTATATTCTTTTTAATTCATTCCTCTCAACACATTAGTTCTTAAGCAATGATTTACTCCAGCACTTAACTTTATCAAAAATTACTTTGATTTTAACGCAGCTTATTCCATCTGAGGATCTTGGGCCAGTAAAATCAAAATCAAAAAATAAAATAAAAATCCAATTTCTGGAATCTTTCTATAAAATAGCATTATGTCTATGAATAAAAGAAATGAATATCTAACATCTAAGAGAGAAAGAGTAACTGACAATTAAAATGACATTTTATAGAGGTGGAAGAAGAATTAAAGTTTTGACACTTCATTTTATATATACAATACCTAATTCTAAAAATTTTAAATTTAATATATTCTCTCAACAAAGCATATTTAATTCATTTTATTGTTTATAAATGCATTTCTTTCTTGTAGAATAATTCGTAAAATGTTCTCTCTCTAGCGATGCATTCGACTGAGTATGACATTGCAGAGAAATTTGTTCTGTAAACGGAGAAATAATAAGGGACCTTGGGAAAACTGGAATCTAATTTGCAAATATAATTAGGCAAGACAATTTTAATAAAATTAAAGCTGCTGCCTGCTTAATGTATAAAGTAGGTTTAATTTAAACATTCTGCATTATTTGGAGTCATAAAATGTCTAAATGAAGAGCATTCTTTATTTTAAACACGTATAAAATGACAGTGTTTATTTTTGAATTAAATAAAGTAATTTCTTCTATGATCATTGTAATGTCTAATATAATATATAAAGTAAATTTTCGCTGAGATGTCTGGTAATTAATGTTATGAAATTGATGTGCTAGGTGCTGTTACATAATAAATACATACTTTCTCTAATTAGGTTTCAATACTATAAATAATTCTTTACCTGAGGTATGGTATTTTCTAATATATAATTGAATTTTTGCATAGATAATTAATATATTAATTATGAAAATTATTATATGATTTTACATAAATTCTGAATATTTATCTCGTTTATTTCAAAGGGTTTAATGAAAATTTACGTGATTGCGCAATATGAATTTTAACATTTTTGATTTTATAATAATAGAGATAAAGGTAAGATTTATACAAATGTTTATTTAAACATTTTTATATAGAAAATTTGTTTTTAATCTAAAATTTGTTCTTATTTCTCAATAATTTCTTCTTTATATAGTATTTCATTATTATGTGCAATGTATGTAATTTTAAAATGTTGGATCAATGCATTTTATTTTATCTGCAAGCTTAGGTAGATTTCAGGAAAATATTAGGAAATAATTATGAAAAATATCTGCAGATTAGTGACACCAACAAATTATTATTATGAAATTCTCATTAGATTTATGAGCAGGCTGCTAGTGGGATCAGAAAAGTATCAATGTCACCCAAGATAATAGACTTTTATTGGTAATGCACAGTAATATAAGTATTATTCGAAATATATTTCATTTACATTTTCACACAACTAAATATCAGCAGTATATAAAATTTCTGTATCTTCAGATGTTATATTCTAAGCAATTGTTATAATATCTTCCAATCAAATTATTTAACAAATAATTTTTGCTGTGCGTGAAATAGAAATACCATATATTTCCTGACATTGGCATGCCAATAAATTGAAATGTCAACATTCATTTATAAACTATACTATAAATATATTTTTACGCTATGTAGCAACAAATATTTTTATAATTTTTTTATAAAAAATGACAATAAATTATTTAGGTATTGTTCCATCTAATATTAATTAATGTTTATTCGGTGTGCTAAAATTATTTAGATATTAAAAATAACCTTTTAATAATATACCATATATGAAATATTTTTTATACACATTGAAAATTTCTATCTAAAATGAAATAAAAGTTATTTTTACACATTTAAGCAATTAGAGACATAATTTTTTATATCCTTACAATATATTCTTAAAATTAAAATAGTGTGAGCTACCAAAATAACTTTTTAGCTTATAAAAAAACTGTATATCTCAAACAGACAATTTCAATTTCTAATATAATGAAATAATTAAAGAATTTCGTTTAATTGTGTTCTTTTATCTAATTTTCTACATATTCCATAAGCTTAAGCCTTTGAAAGCTTATATATATATATATATATATATATATATATATATACTATATATATATATATATATATATATATATATATATATATATATATATATATATATATATATATATATATATATATATATATATATATATATATATATATATATAGAAAATTGACAGAAGTATTACTTTCTCTTAACTTAGAAGTAATTTAAATTTTGCCTATTTACTTATAAATAGTTATATATTTTATAACATTTGGATAAACAGAAAATATTCAAACAAGTTTCGAAAACCATTAAAAATATTATTTTTGTTTTGAACATGTATTTGCTCAGTAAAATGTAGTTTATGAATGAAATAAAATATTGAAGTTATTGATTACGAAAATAAAAAGAATTTTAGCTTTTACACATATGTATTAGGTTCACAAGTAATATATTGGTAAAAATTCAAGTATAACCTGCTGTAGGGACCATCAAAGATTTTACAGTTTTGATGATTCCTTAACTTATTGTAAAGCTTTTAAAATTAACATATATATTTGCACAACTAATCTGAAATTAAAACGAAAAAGTAAACGCAAAATTAAAAGAAAAGGAAAGCATTTAGTTACATTCTTTAAATTATAGAAATATTATTTTTTTTTTGTTTTGCACCCTGTTCGTCTGAAGTCCTGGGATTTGAGAATGAGATATGAGTATTTTGGTATCTCATCACGCTAGACTGTCATGGACTTTAACTGCCACATCACTTGTCTCGCCAGTGTTCAAAAATCAGATATTCTATACTGAGTGCTTTACTGAGTGTTTTCACAGATTTGAGCATCCTTTTCTCGGAATATTTTACAGTGCTATTATTTCAATAAAACAAGACATTTATCGCTTTTGCCATCGTTGCCTTGTTCGTTTTATCAGCAGGTACTTAACTTATTTCTACGGGTTACATTTAATATCCATTTTAAACAGTTCTTCTCTGTTTTTCTACAATAATTACTAGTAACAATTTTTACGAATCATGAGCAAGTGGTTAAATTAAAATAAATATAATAAAAATATGGAAAATAATAAAAAGTAATCGCAAGAAATTAGCATGAATGAAATTTAATTATTAAGACAAATTAAACATTACTAATTATATTTTAATTTTATTTTAAAATTTAGCATTAATAAAATCAAAAATCCTCAGGCTTAATTTATAAAAAAATTTCTTGTTGTCATGTCAAAAAAGTCACTTGTTCTACAGAAAGAATGAAAATCGCCAAATCAAAGTGACATCTCAATACAAAGCATACAGCACAGAATATGAATACAAAACATGCATAAACATTTGTACTTGAAGAATTAGTTGCAGTGAGACTACATATTTATACATTATGAATCTTTTTATTAAATTACAAAATGTAAAAAAAGCCAATTCAATTGAGAAAATTCTAGTATTTCCGATTATCAATATGTTCAAAATAATAAATGAGAAAGGCATGCGGATGAAATCCGTAAAATTCTGTTATATAACGATATTATTTCGAAATAAATGAGATAAATACAAATTAGCATCGGTCATTGCTAAAATCAGTTGATTTTTCAGTAAGGGGAACATTCAGATATTAGAAGCGTGGGTCAATATTGAGTGTATATTAGATATATTTTTGAAGGATGTACTTATACTGCATATTTATTTCATTACTCATTGGATATACATGAAAGAGGAAATGACTTATCTCTAAAAGTTAATAAATGTTTTATTAAAATAATTTACAAAAAATTGCGTTAAAAATTAGAAAGACGTTTTTAAAATTCATTCCTTATTTTCGAGAAGATTATCCGTTTTGTCAATGGAGGAATAATCACAAACAAGTACACATATGCTAAGTTTAATTTATTTTTCTAAGCATCGTGAAACAAAACACATATTTGAAATGAAATATGGCATAGAACCCGATATTTATGAGAAAGTTGAGAAGAGACGTTTTTCTTAGCCAATACCCAAACAAAAGATAAACATGCATCAGTTCCTTACCAATGTTTTGATGCTCAATTAGTTCTTTCTTCATGTCTCTGACGTCTGATTCAGCTAAAATTTTCTGATTCCAGAAAATTAATCAATTCAATATTTATAAATTAAGTGATCCAATATAAATCAGTATGAACGTTATTACTAATCACATATAACAATTGCTTATTCAGATTATTTTTGGATTATATGAAAGTCAAGGAAATAAATGTTAGCAGTTGTCTCCTCAAGGCAGAAAAATATTTTTTTCGTATTTTACCTAGGGAAGACCTGGGAAAAAAAAAAAAAAAATATATATATATATATATATATATATATATATATATATATATATATATATATATATATATATATATATATATATATATATATATATATATATATATATATATATATATATATATATATATATATATATATATATATATATATATATATATATTAGTGTTTCACATAAATATATATATAATAGGATTATTTCTATATATACTGAAAAAGTTGAAATCAGAAACTGAGTTTATTTTTCATAAATGTGATGTCTTAACGAAAAATGTTTTGTATTCTTCGACAATCTGGGTAGTGACAGAATCGTCAGAAACTCATTGGTGCAGTCAACATAACTATTGTCTAGAGGTTATGAAATGTAATTATGTGATGATGAAGTAATCTATATATATGTATAATTTTAAAATATGTAGTAACAAAGGTATTTTAAACGCTTTTCATTGTGTTCAAACTTATCTTTTTAATAACATAAATTATGATCAGAGAGATAATCAAATGACCATCCTTTTAATCTGTCATTTTCCGGGATGCTTTTAGTATAATATTCCAGTGAATTGTGGTATGTAAATAAATTTAAGGAAGTTTCGCATGTCCATGCTTCAATTTTACATAAAGGCAGTATTACATTAAACGCTTTTTGCTCACAAGTACTCCATTTAGTCTGTTCTGGCATTATTTTATGACTACAATATTAACAAATTCAAGATTTCTGTCACACAGTGTCTCTTTTCAATATATATTCTCCAATACCAGTCTTTAAAGCATCTAAGTGCATTTCAATTCGTTCATTTAAATCAGATATTGACAGTGAAATAACAGCGCAAAAGTTGTTTTTCGACCAGATGAAAGCCATACAATATTTTCTAGCCTAGAAACAACTTTTGGCACAAACATTCTAATCAAATCTGTTAATGTCTTAGGGATGTTTTCATAATGAGTCACATATACCTTATAACATTTGAACAGTCTTAATAGTGATCTTGTGGAATTCTTCATTCTTTTCCAAATTTTGAGTGCTGAAATTTTATCTTGACCGGTTTAATGTTTTCTGGATTCAATAATATGATTCGGGTATTTGACTTTTGATCACGTAAATGACATTTTTCTTAATTTATTATAAAACTGCATTGCTTAAATTTTTTTAAGACAGCACTTATATAAGTCAAATATTCCCTTATGTAAGCCATATATATAAGCACTTATATAAGTCATATATCCTAACTGGGTTAAAAAAATCATGCAAAAATTACCGACAAATTTACTAAGGGTTTTACGTATATAATTCCTTATGCACTGAAAAGTAGGAAGAGTTCCATCGCGTCTGGATTATATTACTTTCCATGGATACTGCGAAATGAATATTAGGTTAAACGAAAATTGCGAATTTTTGACTATTTCAGACTAATAAAATTTGAAAACCCCATTGAAAATGTCTAGAATTTTCAATTGCTTCGCTGCACCAGTTTAGGGACATAATATTTCTAAATTTCAAATTAAAATGGTGCTGTTTTAAATTCAGTTTTCATTCCATGATAATCTACACATAAAAATACGAATCGTTCCATCATTTTTTGCGACATGTTTAAAATTATGCATAAGCTTTGCGGTAAATGGTTCTATTAAAGCCTTGACTGTTAATTCCATTACTTGTTTTTTTAACTTAAAATGTTAAGAATTCTAGCATTCTGTAGATATGTAACCGCTTCATTTTTATTCTAGATTTTAGTGTTTTTTTATAAGATCCCACATTAGCTCATTTCAGTTCACCATCAAAATTGAATCTGTAGTCTTTAAGAATTGGGAAAAATTGAGTCTTTATTTTGGAGACAATTTATTTTAGTCTTTTATTTCATTTGCATAAAACCATCTTTTAGTTCAACATATCCTTCAGGTAGATGTTTAATTTAATCAGTCCTTATCTGTTCCATAAATTATCCCCACGATAATAATTGACTGAACGTATTTCCTTTGTGTATCCTGATATAGATAATGGATGCTTCTCCCAAGTAGTTTTTCTTAATAAAAAGGGAATTTCTGTTCTAATATTTTTCTCTTGGACCTTTCCATCTAAAACAAAGTTTTTTTCATTTGAGTCTGAGATAAATAGCATGATTTCATTAAAAAAAGTTAATTTATTAGATTTAAATATTAAACTATAGTGAATATACATGTGTTTTTCAGTTGACTCTTGGAATATGTGTCCATTTATTTAAGCAAATTCTGCAGGTAATTTCAAAGATTATGAATATAATTAGATTGATTAACTAATTAGCTTCACATTTCAATTTTTATTGAAATATACGAGATCTTGTTAAGTATTTTAAAGCTAAAATTGAAGTAAAATTTATGACTATTCAATGCATCATTTAATTTATATTTATGTATGTTTATCAGTTAAATAAAATTAAACAAAATTTATATAGAAAGGATTTTAAAATTTAGGTATTTGTTAAGCACTTAATATATTTTTGCATTTATAATATTCTCGTTTCTATTTTAAATTAACATATTTTCTTAAACTTCTATATTAATATAAGATTGATTTTATAATAATAAATATTAATTATTCTAAAAACAGAATCACATTAATATAAAATTATTCAATATAATATTTGCAAGGTAAAATCATAAAACTCAGAAAATTTGAATTGTGAATAATGACTCTGATAATTATTGAATGAATATTTAAATGAACCAACCTGTGAAGACAGTGGATAATGTGATTAACTACGCAAATAATTTTTCAAATTTTCACTTTATATGCATTTCTAAGAATATTATTCCTAGAGAGCTAGATTTATAGTTATTGTGATTGACTTAGAAATTTGTATTTCATGAAAATCCGTATTCATGTTTTTATATATTCAGAATAGATAAATATATCATGTTTTGTATTATTAGAAAGACTTACTATACAAAACTCATACTGAGTGGAATAATATTACTAAAAAATAATCTTACAATTTTCTTTTAAATTTGCTTGAAAATACAATTTTACTTTTTAAATAAATTCATTAACTACTTATTTCGTTATATCAAATACTAAAAGTAAATAAACTTAAGTTATATTTAAAGTTAATGAAATAAATGTTTTATTTCTTAATTGAAATTTGGTAGATTCTTTTGGTAGATTTAATATTTTTTTACATAAGCTTACCGATTGTGAAAATAACACGTTACAGAGCTATTATAAGATTTATAAATGCATATAGTAATAGTAATAAAAGCTATTTTTAATGATGTGTATACTTCTAATACAATTTAAACTTATAAAATTTAAAATGATATGTATAGTCAAAAATCTTTTAGTATTCCTGAATTTATATTTTATGTTTCATAAATATTTGTGTTATTTTGTAGTGTCATATACCCATAATCACCTCAAGCATAAAGTTTAAAAATAAATCCCAATGCTATTTTTATCGTTAACTTATAAAATACTTTCTGTAAAATAGCTTTGATATCATAAAAGAGCATTGTAAACTTATAGTTCATTTCAAACCAGATAACAATATCATTAATATGCATTGCGTATCTTGTCATTTCAATGAGTGTAAATAGGAGGGATAAAAAGTAAAATGCCATATTCGATCTGATTGAAAATAATGTTATTAGGTTGTCTTGTGTGTCGATGATTTTCTTTTGTACATGATGATATAATTTGTTCAAGGCGTATAGTTTTAAAGTTTTAAATGAATTTCTAATCCTTATGAGAATCCACTTCCAAAGTGAGAATCTAAACTTATTAGCTATTTTGCTAATAGCAGCAATGTTATTATATTCCTAAATATAACTTTTTATATACCAAATCAAATAAACATTTTTTAAAAATTTAACCATCATCTTAGCATGTTAATGAGTAATAATCAGTTGATAAATCTACGGTTCTTTTAAATTTTTTCTTATTTTACTTCTATGCATGCAGGTAAAATATAAAATAAAAACATTTTACCTGTATTCAGTACAAGCATTTACAGACACGGACACTGTTAACTTATAATTATTTTTAAAGCACTAACAAATATTTGAGTGTGATTTATGTTTACAAAACATTTAGTATATCATATCTCTTTTTTTAGATTTTTCATATATATATACATATATATATATATATATTATATATATATATATATATATATATATATATATATATATATATATATATATATATATATATATATATATATATATATATATATATATACACTAAAACGCCACTTTCATAAGAATCATTACCAAATGTCTTATATTCATAATTATATTGTAGCTTAATTATATATTAATTCGCATAATGTGCTGTTTATATCCTTAGACAGATTTTTCTCTTGTAATGAAAATATTTCAATATATATGTAATTATTTATTAATTTTTGGTTTAATTCTTTTTTAGAAATCATGGGTAATATTATAAACAAGATTTATCATTTTCATTGCAAACTTGGAAAAGTTAGTGCAATGAATTGTTAAATATATAATATATTCACAGTCTTCTCAGATACATGCAATCATGAATATTCCATATTATTTAATTTTAATTACCTTAATATAAATTTTAAATTGATAACTAACAGTCTAACAAATAGAAGAACATGGCTTTATGACACCTTATGTTGAATAACCTAAAAGCGAAATTCTTTCGGTGGCATTTAATAATATTTCAGACATTTTACAAGTTCAGAAAATTCTTTTGAAAAAGAGCATGAAGGAGAAAATTTCCACTAATAATCCGAGAGATATTTATATAAGATGAAATATAAATATATATGTATGTCAATAGTAGTTGGATTTGATTTGGTGACGTTTCCCTCCGAAAAACATGGTCTTACTATTAAGTCAAGGTTAATTCGCTGGCATTTCGTGAAGTAACAAGATTTTTATTAAGAGACATTATTGGTTTAAACTTACTAGCCAAAAATATTAGTCAGTAGGAAAATTAATTCTCTTTTTGTTTTACAGATTTGGCCTAACAATCTTTATAATAAAATAAACATATATTTTCCTCATATATATATATATATATATATATATATATATATATATATATATATATATATATATATATATATATATATATATATATATATATATATATATATATATATATATATGTTATATATATATATATATATATATATATATATATATATATATATATATGTATATATATATATATATATAAATTGTTTTTAATTATATCGATTAAAATACTTTATTATTAATATAGCTAAAATATCTTAAATCCTAGTATTCTAATTAAATTTCCTATAAAAACACTTTTTCAATTAATGAAATCTATTTTTGACTTAATTATGTCTTCCTCGTGAATTTTTTCTATTAAGAATGATTAAAAATAAAAAAAAAATTATTCCCATAGCGCGAAATATGTTTCGGGAAACATTGAAAATAAATATTTAATACATTAACTTGAAGAATAGGATTTTGAAAGCAGTTAATTAAGTAATTATGATAAAAACTTGCTTCATTCCTATAAAATCTATGAATATATTAATTAATTCTTGAAAATGATTATTTTCAAAAAATGTTAAATTGCTTACACAATTTATAATAAATATCTTATCCAGAAATATTTACTAATAAGAAACAATAATATTTTGTAATTATTCTAACATATAATTCCATTTAATATGATACGGTAAACAAACTATTTATTTTAATTTTATGCACTAAAAATGAATTTTAAGAAGAATTATATACATATGAATTAAAAATTTATATTAAATTGTCTTGAAATAATTTTTGTTCATTCATTTTATGATATATTGTTTAACTATAAAATCTTATATAAATTCTTATGCGTAAAATTCTTTATTTTAAGCATACAACTTACTTTTTATTCTTTTACTTCAAATGATTACAACCTGCCACAAGCAAAGGATGTCTCTACTAGTTTCTTCTATCTGGAGCAATAAACTGCCTAGTATTGGCTCCCAGATTCCTAAGTTCTTATTTAGCAGAATTAACCTACAAGGTTCCCAGTTTGAAGCCCTCCTCTCTTTCGTGTATCTTAAACGTTTGAAAAATCGACTTATTTAGTTGGGTTTGAGTCATTATATCCAAAAATGCATCCAAGTAATCTAATGCAGCTAGCTTTTATTATTCTAACAGTATTTAGTTCCCAAAATATACTGTATCTTTTACAATTGCATGGTATTCTATATACATTATTTTGCAAAGATCTTTCTGAGAATTTTCTCTAAAGAATCAGTAGATTAACTTTTTCAGGCTTATTTAACGGTCAACACTCGCAGTTTAATGAGTCTAATTTAGGCTTTGTATTGTTTCATCATTAATAAATTTGAATTTTTTTCAATTCATAGAAGTTTTTGTGAGCTATAAGTAACAACCTATTTATACTCCAATATTTTAGATATTAATCCTGTTTACTAGCATTATATATATATATATATATATATATATATATATATATATATATATATATATATATATATATATATATATATATATATATAAGCTTACATCTTAAGTATTAACGGAAAACATTTCACAAAAATGTGTGGCATTAAATTTCAAAATCTGGTGTAACTCTGTTCATTGAAGAAATTAGGATTAAACAATGAAAATGGATTTCCGATTGGATATTAAGTATCATACTTTTGATATTAACAGAATATCAAATAAATTATTCAAACATATGTTTATTTACAGAAATGCTTTTAATGTTATGAAACATTTTGATTAGATAATAATATGATCGATCAGAACGTTTATCAAACTAACATAATAGTTGATTGCATGCCAAAAGTAATTGTCATTTACTATATTTGCATAAGTTAAAATCTGCAGACATAAATCATGAAAAGTCAAGTATCTCATTTAAGTGATTTAAAAACTATTAGTTGAGGATTTGATTTCATTAAGACTTTCAAATAACTTTACAGAATAAGATTTGTTATTAAAGGCTTATATCAATTTAAATAAGAAGAAATCTAGACATAGAAACGTGACTTTTAGAGAGAAACTCTAATCAGGGCAATTTAAAATGCTATGTGTCTGGAAAAAGACAGGATATTCTTCTAATCGAAAAACTGCTACTGAATGTTAACTAATGTCGGCTAAAGATTATCGAGAATAGTTAGTTATGTGTATTTTTATTTGACTTATTTTTACAACAAACAACACTTTTTAAACAGAGCGCTTATAAAAACTGCTTGGCTAAGGAAATTACGATAAATAATGTATTCTTTTTTTGTGTGCTTAGGTCAACTTCTAAGTGTAGCTTTTGCATTTTATTCGGAACATAATTGTTACGACCCTATTTTCTAGGAATAAATTTTCTTCATATTATATAGCAAAGAATGTATCAATATAAATGTTACTTTTGAGTAATTTGAAAAACAAGTATTTTCCTAAAGGAATCATAAATAAGTGTGCAAATATGTAGATAAAGTTTACAATGTGCACAGACTCATTATTTAATAATGATTCGAATCCTATCTCTTATTATTACTTTTAATTAAAAGTGCGTAACAATAGTTTCAATAACTGTAAAAGAATGAAAAGAAAAATCATAATTTGTAAACATTTATGTTAACAATAATACTGCTTCTGAATTCTTATGAGCATTTTCATTAACTTCGTAAGGATGTACTTTAATCACATAATTATTTTGCTCATTAACTTTTAAATAAATAAAATATATAATTGAATACTAAACTTTTTTGCTATTTTTATGCGAATAAATATTTTAGAATTTAAAGTTTTCTTTGCAAGAAATTTTGAATTCCAAAAGGTAATATATGCATAAAATCATATAAATAATGAAATCAGACTGCTAATTAACGGTCAAATTACAAGTAATTGGTTACATATTCGCGATATTCAGTGTAAAACTTGAAAGTGCAATGTTCTGAAATATGATATTGTAGTATACAAGTTCCTGTGTGTAACAATAATAATTATTTCAAAATCAAGTATGCAGGTTACTTAAAGAATGACTTGTTAGGCGTTTTTTTAATATTTTATTTCGATAATATGATATATTTTATCACTTAATTTTATACTTATATTCTTCCTAAGCTAATCAAAGTAGTTGAGTAATATATATGACTCTAAACTTAGTAATTTAACTATACATACTTTTCTTTTCTTGATGTAAAATTTATTTTATGTAGAATTTATTTCTAAACATCTAAATATGATGTGTGAAATTTGTTAAAATTTAACTAAAGTAATTATCATGTTAAAAATAAATTCATTTCCGAATGTCTTGTGTCATCGTAATAAAGCCAAAGAATTAAGCCAAATTTTTTAATGAAAAGCATTGTACTAATCAATTTGTTTATGAATAGAAAGTTTTCTCTGAATGTGCAAAAGATTCATATCAAAACTATCCCTATGGCCTAAGTAACAATTTTTTCTGAAGCCCAATTCTGTTGAAAAAATCATCATCAACTGTTTCATAAATTCGTAAAACGTCATCAACATAACTCACATTTTTAAGTAAATTAGATTTGAACAAAAATATATCATAGATTGTTTTTTAAAATTATTTCACTTTCTTTTCTCATCGACTAATCTATTCATTTAAGCTATATTTCATTAAATACAAATATGTATGAAGAGAGAAATTTTTTGAGCTTTATAATCTTACTATTTTAATTCGACTTGATGACATACAATTGCTTATAAAGTATTTTAAATATAAAAAAGAAAAAAATGACAGATATAGGGTAAATATTACCCATTTCAATTGCGTAATAATTTTTTAGAGCATAAAAATTTCAATAATTCAAAAAAGTTATTAACACATATATCTAAAACATTTGGGGAATATCCTTATTAGGAGAATAAAGTGATATATTTCACATTTATTTTACATTAGACGATTTCTGAATTATATCGTAATACCAGAACAGTACCCAAGTGTAACACGTGTATATTGGTTAATTCTTAAATATATCATTAAGAAGTGTAAATAGAATAAAATTAGTTTTGTAACAATAAATTTAGGAAAAATAAATTTGTTACTTTGGTATTCAATCTCATTAGATACATTGAATACGAAGGAAACATAAATTTAGTTTATTATTTTAATATGCTTCTAAGGGAATCAAATAAAGGGAGTACGTATCAGCGTAAGGTTTGTATTTGATTTTCGTTAAATAGGCTGCAATGTGTGTATAAATACAAATTCATTAGTTTCTCGCAAGTAAATATGTTTTAAAAATTGCTCTATTTTTTTTAAATTGAAATGTCGTATGTTAAAGTGTCAGCTGTTAAAATGCAAATTTATTTGATAACATTTCATGTTTATTATATTCTAATCAAATAAAAATTTGAAATTTCTGAAGAGAAATAGGATGCCAAAGCCAAAGCCACAATAATTATCAAATCCACATTAATTATAAATGTTACTCATATTATATACACGCTGCACAATAAATAGTAATACTGTTACAAAAATGTAAATATTTTTTTACAAACTTTGTAACGGTGGTATTTATGGTTTACTTGGCGAGATAATTGGCGACTTGGTGAGATTTGGCGAGAAATAGATTATTTTGCAAAAAATTTTAAAAAAAATATTGACAACTTTGTAACAATACGTTATCAATATTTTATTGAAGTACCTTTCGTCTACATAATATTGACATCGGATCAACATGCTTCAGAAGCATATTTATATCAGAAAATTATCATGCATTAGTGTTAGATCATGTAAATTAGCTGAATGAAGAAAATGCTATTGAATGCGTTTTCCCGCATTCAATATATGTTTTATGCAGTAAAGGTCCAAGCTCTGTGGTGCCCAGGGAAGGTATTAAAAGACAGAATGACATGTTCAGCGAGTAAACTTGCTAAATACTTTCAACACTGAAAAATTCAGGGCCACGTATGTCACAAAATCCAGGATGCCAAATTTAGAGTCTGGTGAATTTTTTGGTGGATGTTCATATCTACCTGGTAACATGGTTTTCATTAAGTCATAGATATGGAGTCCTATAAGAATTATGCAGAAAATTCTATTTTGGCAATCCTACTATTTAAATCATCATGCAAGTCACAACACATTATCTTGGCAACATTTTTTATCGCCAAAAAATTTCAGAATTCAACAGATTGGATTATAAGACCTCTATGCCAATTCAGGAATGAAATAAAGTTGCATTTCCATTCTTATCATAGTAAAAATACATCATAACAGTGTGCACATGACCTACCAGTATATAAAAGTATATAGAAATAAATATTATTTTATATTTTGACTATATTTACAAAATATGACAGATATTTGTCACTGATGTCAAGTTTTGCAATAATGACTGATAGGACATTAGCTTAAATGTGCATCGTTTCTCTAAATAGTGATTAAATAAAATAAACTCCATTGCTTTACTTGTTACTAATTAAATATTGCTTAGTTAATTCTTTCACGTAATTAAGTTTTATATAGATTTTTAGAAAATAGGGTAGGAAACAATTAAATATTACTAATTTAAAAAATAAATAAATAAAAATAAGATAAAATTATTTGTACAAAAGTAGCATATCTTTTATCTTATAAAAATAACTCAAGAGCATCATTCATAAAATTTATAAAGCTGTATATAATAAGCAGCTACAAATCAGTAGTTTTTTAATGCATGATTCCACTCAAAAACATAAATTTAATCATAAGAAAACAAAAATATAACTTATTTTTATTCAAATCAGATACATCGAGTTTCCATTACCAAAATCCATATTTAGCTACAGTGTAGAATGCATCTGAAGTATTAAATTAAGTCTAAAATCAAATTTTCTAATGTTAAAATGATACATAACAAAAATTTATATTTGAATTCTGTCCAATAAAACTAGAATCAAAAGATTTGAATTTAAATTTTGTATGAGATTACGTGATATAACGGAAATAGAATACCTGTTACAATATGATGAAGAAACAAGATAATAAAATAGTTTATTTTCAGAAAAGCATATTTTTATAAACTTTTTTTTCTTTTGAAAGATTTTGATACGTATGCAATACATGCATACATACAAATATATTAATTATCTAAATTTTATAAAATCACACTATGAAATGCAGAATAGGGCATTTAAATAAATTATAACTTAAGAAAAATGATTAAAATATTATTTTTAAGAATATAAGTAAAGTATTTCAATAACAGTAACATAACAGATAAGAAATATTATAAAATTATGTTGTTATAAATGAATCCGCATTCGTAAAAATACGTTTTCAATAAAATTGATTTTTGCGTTCATCCTTTCATTACAATCCCCGTTTGAATCCCCTAGTAAAAAATCATGTAAGATTTTACTTATTTCCAATTTCTTAATTTTATTGAATTTTTCAAAAGACCTTTAATTAAAAATTAAGGTATTATAATGTATTTTATTAACACAGTGTTGTTTTAAACTGTCTTAGGAAATATTTATAAGAAATTTCTTAGGCATATTTAGATCAAATTGGAATTACATTTCCATTAATCAGGTTTTAAATAGTTTAGTTAATAATGATGACTATAGTATAACAAACAAATAAAATGCATAAAGGAGTGGTATTTTGTTCATTTATTTGTCGGAAGTATTCCTTTCTGTAACAGGTTGCCTCTTATTTGTAGTATTGTTTTCAAACGCACTTTAGAGTAGATGGAAAAATAATAAATTTTAAGCTGTAAGTTAATTAAAAAACAACGCATGATTTAACGCAATTAATTTTAAATTGGTTTCTACTATGTTTTTATGAAATGCAAATACTCTGTCATCCAGTACATTTCCATTAAAAGCATACTCAAAAAATTAATACTTTACTCATAAATGGTATGTGAATCTAAGAGAAAATATTCAAATATTATTTTTGTAGCATATGTATTTTTAGAAGTTGTTAATTATTTGTCTTTATTCCTCAATGTACGTTAAAATCTTAAAAATGCAATATATTGTATTACCGTAAGACATAAATACAAAACAAAATCACGTTGAATAAATCCTATATTGAAATGTTTTATAATTTTTAATCATTTAATATACCTTCTTCTATTTAAAATATGTATAAGATATTTTAGATATATTATTCACTTGTATAATATAGTAAATTAGGCAGCGATTCCCACACAATTAACATATATTTCCCAATGTTTGCACTATCATTTGCGATACTAATATATACAAGTTATATATTAAATTAAAATGAAAGCACACATCACTTTTAAAAATCATTTTTTATTAAAACGTAGCTGTCACGTGGTAGATCTCAAGATTATTGCAGTCTCAATAAAACCTCTGTTCGATGAAATTAAATGAGCATTTTTCTTCACATAAATTTCCATATATATGATTGAATAATTCCTTATATCAAGTTGATATGGTCCATTTTTTTATAGAAATTCCTCCAGCGAGAAAAATGGGCAGTTGATTTTTAAAGGAAGGAATCTTAAAATTAATGTGATTTGTCTGGTTAGCAAGTAATTTAGAAAACTGCTGTTTTCGTTAGTTTATAACAGCAATATATCATGACACCCATCATTTTAAAACAAAAAATTTACATCATTAACAATAGCAAGGAAAAAAGATAATGTTAATCAATTTATGGAAAATTTTGATTTCTTTCATTACCCGAAAATGTTTATACTGTAAGAAATGTGTTTTCGATAAAGTGTCTTGTCAAAAATAGTTTTCAGTAATGTCAAAAATAGTTTTTCGGGTTATTTCATTTTTTTATTGGAAAAGCTTTTATGGCTGCTATATTTTATTAAAAATTTTACACATATTACTTATTTATTAGGAATTAATTTGTGTTTTTATTATTTTATCAAAATCAACTCCTTCTTACGAACTCATATATTATTGCCAAATCCTCAATCAAATCTTCCGGTATACATCCTTTGATTTTTCCCATGAATCTTTAATGAATTCTACACACCGTAATGATTCAGTTACATTTTCTTTAACATCGCTCAATAGATTGACAAACTGCTATAAAATAAATTTCTTAAGTTTACAGATAATCTATGTCTATGCATTAATATCACTTTTTGTTTAAATATTCTATGGTATTTTCATAAGATTATTTTGATTATGATTTAAACTTTGATGTCCAAAGTGAACGTTAAATGATAATTTACACGCAAATTGCATTAAAAAATTACAGTTTCTCAACAAAAATTTAGCAAATGTCCAAAGTTAGAAGAAATAAATGTTTCTCTGAGGAAAGTAAAACGTCATTCCAAGGTTAAAATATCATGAGATAAAAAACGAAAAATTTATAAAAATAAATTCGATAATTCGAAAGTGCACAAAATTATAAAAATAAGAGATCATTTAATTTGCACACAGTTCGTAACTTAGAATAAAATAATATGTATTGTGTCTATGGGACTACGTAATGACTCTCCACTAATTCGTAAGAAGCAAATGTTCATAAATTAGAGGTTATAAATACGGATATATATATATATATATATATATATATATATATATATATATATATATATATATATATATATATATATATATATATATATATATATATATATATATATATATATATATATATATATATATATATATATATATATATATATATATATATATATATATATATATATATATGTATATATATATATATATATATATATATATATATATATATATATATATATATATATATATATATATATATATATATATATATATATATATATATATATATATATATATATATATATATATATATATATATATATATATACATATATATATATAAATGTATATATATATATATATATATATATATATATATATATGTGTGTGTGTGTGTGTGTGTGTGTGTGTGTGTGTGTGTGTGTGTGTGTGTGTGTGTGTGTGTGTGTGTGTGTGTGTGTGTGTGTGTGAAAGAGAAATTTTAACATCATTGTATATAAATACATAAATTGAAATTTAATTGAAAAAATCTTATTTAATTATTCATGCTTCAAAAAATTACTTTGTTTCCTTTTCTCCTGCTTTCTCTAATTATAATTGACAGTTCATAAAAAGTTTAATCTTGCTGCAAAATAATATACAGATAAATTGCTACTGGCATTTAAAAATTTTACTCTTATTGATTATTGTTCAAAGCTAATTCTATTTTGAAATTCTAAACATAAAATTAAACCTTAAATATCACGGTTTTATATTATATTTAAAAACAAAACTGGAACAATTATAATTCTATTGAAAACATTCAATTAAATTATTGCAAAATTCACCTTGCTAAAAACATGACTTATTTAAATATTCATGTTTTTTACTAATCTGTTTCAATCAATTCATTATTCTGTTGAATTTAAAGATTAATGATTTGAAATACTTTTTTTCTTGGAAATTTCAAATGAAGTCTAATTTAAAATTCTAAAAGAAGAATGTTTATTAAAAAAATACTGAATGCGCTTCTTGAAAGAAAAGCAATGAAATATCGTTTCTTTCAATTTAATTTTTTCTCTTTTATCTCTGATACATGCGTTTTCTTGTTTCAAAGAATTTTTTTAGGCATACATAAATAACATATTCTTTCTATAAATTATCTTCCTTCAATGTATTTATAGAAAAAACATTTAGATATTAAGTTCTAAATATGTTTCTAAAGCATATTTTGGGAAAAATATATGCATAAGAAATAAGAAATTACATTATGCAGAAATTCACCAATTACAACTGGTAGTGTATATGTATATATATATATATATATATATATATATATATATATATATATATATATATATATATATATATATATATATATATATATATATATATATATATATATATATATATATATATATATATATATATATATATATATATATATATATATATATATATATATATATATATATATATATATATATATATATATATATATATACATATATATATATATATATATATATATATATATATATATATATATATATATATATATATATATATATATATATATATATATATATATATATATATATATATATATATATATATATATATATATATATATATATATATATATATATATATATATATATATATATATATATATATATATATATATATATATATATATATATATATATATATATATATATATATATATATATATATATATATATATATATATATATATATATATATATATATATATATATATATATATATATATATACTACCAGTCATCCAAATTTGCAACACCAAGAAAAACAAGAGATAACACAACAAAATTTATTTTGTAGATAACATGTTGACCAAGTATCAAATGAATTAATTTATAGACTTCTGTAAAGTGTGGTTCCCGCCAAAATCAGTAGCCAGAGTAGCCACCTTCGTTGGAGATTACCGCTGTCACATTCCTCAGCATTGATTCAAAGAAATTTTAGTGGCGTTCTCGGGTTTCAGCACACCAAGCAGCTTCCACACATTGCCAAAGTTGATCTGGTGTGGCAGCTGGGGATGTAATCTGGGTCAATCGTAGATTAATCATGGACCACATGTTTTCTAACGGTAAAATATCAGGAGAGTGAGGCTGCCAGGGAAGTAATTCAATCTGGCGATTAACGGACAATCCCTTGGATGATGCCCTAAGATCCCTTATACAATGCGTTCCGCGTGTGGTCGGACATTATCCTGTTGAAATATAGCTGCAGGCAATGCCGAACTTGATAAAGAAGGATAATTGACTCCAACATCTTGGAGATGTAGCACTGATTGTTTAAAGTGTTTAATACCTGGTGCAGAACCATAGTGGCGATGGAAAACGCAGCTGTTCAGCATCCTCTCTCCACGGTGTATCTAGATTCGAATGCGACCATTGTAATGTTGTAGATAGAAGCGTGACTCGTCTGTAAAGATAATTTCATTTCCATTCTGTCGTCTACATTCTTCTTTAATGGCACCTTTGTCGATGGAGACGTCTGTGATTCAGTGTCAATGGTAGACGAAGCAATGGACAAGGAAAGATCACTCTGCTGTAAATGGCTTCGAATGGTTTGCGCAGATACTGGATGAAGTGTTACAAACTGAATGTGCTGTGCTATGGATTGTGATGTGGCTGGGCGATCCGATACTGCCATAGACACAATTTGTTTGTCATCACGTGAAGTGGTGCACGAAGGTGGATGCGATCGAACACGTCGGTCCGTCGTACCCTCCTGCATCCAAGGATCATATATTCGCATTACAGTTGTTTGGTATCCTGCAACACGACTATAGATTTCCCTGAAAGTTAATTCACAATCTTACTAGGGCACTATCTTTCCTCTCTCAAACTCGGATACTTTATCAACAAATGATCGCTGTTTTCTAAGGCATAATTAATTGTGAAAACCACAAGAAAAACATAATTTCTAAACTTGAAATCATTGAAATCTCTAAGCCGCCTTAAATAACGCTTGGATGTGGCGCTACAGGCGTGATGTGGCTCTGCGCTGAAATTTTAATCATTTGCATATGTCACCTTCGCTAACGCATGTTATAAATTTCATGTTATTTTCATCATTACTTCAGGGTGTTGCATTTACGGTGGCCAGCAGTGTATATATACATCCTTAGAAATCAAAATATTCATTTCATTATCTTAATTGGTATTTGTTTGTATTTGTATCCTTGTATATTCAAGATTTCAGTTTAACGATTTAAAAAATAAAAAAGGAAAAACACTTTATTTCATAATGAAAAGTTTATAATCTCAAAATTTGCTCTAAGATTTGGATAAAAACAAATCTCAGAGTAAAATGTAAACGTTATGCATGTAAATGTGTTTAAAAGCTGTTCAAATGTAATTATTTTTCTTTAAAAAACTAGTTTGATATAAATATTTTATTTAAGCTAAAAGCATAATAATGCGATAATCAAACAGGGCGCAAAGCAAATTGGGCGAATCAGAAAAGTTTGCTTTTCAGAGTTGCACTTTCTAAAAAAAATCAAAAGATTACATTCTAAGTACTTTTTAGGATAGACAATTAATATATATTTTTTTCATTTGTTAGCTTTTCATTCTATGCTTTGTTTTTGTTGTCATATTAATTTCATTGTATGAAACAAAATAGAGATGTTTATTTTGGTAAAATCTAATTTTATAATTTCTGATTCTTATTCTAAAATAGCCTAACATGTGTTGTATAAATTCTTTTAGGTGGAAACACTTTTCGTAAAGATAAATAACAATTTGTATATAACGTATAATATATTCTAAATTGTAAATCATTAAGTTACTGTAACTATTTAATTTAAATTTAACATCGCACAATCACATTTTGGTGAAATTGACATAATAAAAAGTATATTTTGAAATTTTGTGTTTATATTTGAGTGTGTTTATAATTGAGTGTCTATTTAATTTCAATACAATGTATGAAAAAATAATGATTATTCTCAAAGAGTTTAAAAATTATTCATTGTAATTCATTTAATCTTGAAATGTTGATCTTTTGTATTTAATTTTTGCAATATATACATACATACATAAATGTTTTTCTTGTATATAATTTAGTTAAGAATAAGTTTTAATTTAATTTTCTTTCACTATAATATTCTTAAAATGTTAACTAACTTTTGAATTCAATTGCACACGGGCTGAGACTAAACGATCTTAATACAAGAAACTGAGCTTTTGAGACCCAGCGCGTGTGCTCGCAGGTTAAGGTAATCTCCTTTACTGATTATATGAACATAATAAATTATCAGAAAGAGGAACATATTACTGCTAGTTTAACTGAAAGCACATAATATTTTCTGATGCTAAATGTAAATAATAACATTGATAATATAATTGACTTTTTTATGTGTACCTTTTTACTACCTAAAATATCATATATTTATGTTTACTTGATATAATGCAATTTAATATTAATTGCATGCTTTTTTTGATAAAATAACCATGACAGTTAAAAATATCGTCTATGCTGATTTAATTTAATATGTGGAAATGCATTGACTAAACCAACTTTGGAGGAAGAAATCTAAGGAAATTTTCAGATCACCAGAATAAAATTTATTATTGAATGCATAAATGATGCTTGATTATGATGATTTAATTATATATTTTTAATATGGAATTTGATTATTTTGAATAAATTTTAGGCATTTTAAAAAAGCTTAAGTTTTTGCCCAAATATTTGTCTTTAAAAAATTAATAAGCATTAACCTTTATGTTAAAAACATTTTTGACTTACACAATTAATTTTTTTTAAAAAAATCAATCTTGTTATATAAAAATATTTTCAAATGAAAGATAATTTTTTCCATGAGAGCTTCAAACAAGTATTTTTTTAGCAATAAAAATATAAAGTTTAAATTTAAAATAAAAATATAAAGTATATTAGAATAATTAATTTTGTTTATGTAAAATTATTCTTTCTGTTAAATATCAATTTTTCGAAACAACTTTTACGAGTATAAGCGAAAATATCAAATAACTTTTCTGGTAATATATTAAAAGCCATTTTCGTCATTTTTTCAAATATATCAAATATATTATTCTTATCAAAACAATATGAAATATAAATCAAATTAAAAAAATTTATTTACATTAATTTTTAATTAAAGAAATATTTTGAACGTTTATGTACATTTTTATTCATTAAATTTTAAAAGGATGACACATTCTATTTTTTTATTAATTTTAAATTTTTTTTAAAAAATATGTTTTAATTGAAAATATCAATGCATGTATAATATACATTAAAATTTGCTTATTTAAAATATAGATAAAAAATGACATGAATTCAGTTTTTAATGTAAATTATATTCTTAATTTAATACATTTATTTACTTTATTTTATCAAAGTTGTAAATAATGAAATATATTTTTTAGGTAAATATTAGTTTAAAACTTTTCGTATCCATTAAATTTGATTACTAGTCAAAAATAAACAAAAATATTTTAGTGCTTTTTTGTCCATTTTGTTTTTATAAAATTCAACATTTGTAAATTAAGCATTTATGGTGTGTCTAGGCAATATCTCCATAAAATATTTCAAAACATAATTATTTCCAATACAGTGTATGTTACTTATAAGCGTAAAATTTGTATTCTTTCTGTTACATTTCAGAAATCTCAATCTTTGATAAAAAAATTAAATTAAAAATTTTATTGAATTTCGCCTTTATAATAAAATTTCTTACAAAAAAATGCGTAATTATTAGAGGCTTTATCTACTGGCATAATGATTTTTTTGTAAGAAATTTTATTTAGATTTAATTGATAATGAAACATTAAATTCCAGCACATATAAACGCTTAAACTCCACAGTTAATATTATTAATAAAAAATCCTTGGGTTTTATAAACTTTTAAATATTAGCAACTATAAATTAGAGTTTCCTTATTTAACAGTCATTCCTAAATTTCACAAAATTCCTATAAAGTTTAGAAACCTGGAATCATTTTTGCTAAATTTCTTAATATTATATTAGACAATATTGTTAAATCAGAAGCCACTTGGATCATTAATAATAATAAACCTATTTTAGATTTTTTATCAAAAAATTATATTTATTGTATTAATTCTTTTGACTTTAAAGACCTTTTTACTAGTATTCCCATAGATAAATTAAACGATGAACTACACCTTTATTATCAAGACTATAGAAACTTATTAAATATTAATTTTGATTACTGGAATAATTTAGTTAAAATGTGTATTTATAATAATTTTATATTTAACGGTGAAAATATTTTTATTCAAAATTGTGGAATTCCACAGGGATCCAACTTTTTTAGCACACTAGCAAATTTATTTCTACATTATTTTGAAAAAAAACTTCTTTTATCAATATCCTTTTGCTTTTCGATACATAGATGATTTCATTATTTTCAACAATTTAAAATTTGAAGATATTTCTAAAACTATTTACCCTAAAGAACTTTCTCTAATTAAAACTAATTGATGTGAAACTAAAGCAGAATTTCTGGATTTATTTATCACTATTGATAATTCCACTACACATATAGACGTTTTCGACAAAACTAATCAGTTTAATTTTTATGTTAATAAGTTAATTTCCTGGAACTCCAATATTTCTGTAAAAATATACAGAAACGTTATAATTAATGAACTTAATCGCATTTATATAATCTGTAACAATTATGAATATACTAAAAATCAAATTAAACGCCTAATAGTTCACCTAAAAAATAACAATATTCCAATTAATTTTATTTTAAAATATGTAGGAAGTAGGGAATCGCTTGTAAGATTGAAGTAATGCGTAGTTTTTATAACTACAGAAGGGCCACCCAAGCATTGAAGTTCTTACAAGAATCCTGAAAACAGCTACATTTATACACTTTATTTTATACATAACTAAAACTTAAATCCCCTTTAACACATATTAATTTCAAATTTACTACATGTTTCTAAACCACTTTAACTTCTTGAATTTAATTACTTCTGGTAATATTTCTTTGTTCTAATTTCAAATTTACTTTTGGCAACTTCCTACTATTCTCATATATAAATTCAATCTGATTTACTGGCACTTGTATTATGTATTTTTCTACTGTACTTATGTTTAATCTATTGTGAGTATTTTTATTTTTCTGCATATATATATATATATATATATATATATATATATATATATATATATATATATATATATATATATATATCTTTTCTGCATATTTATTTATTCTAATTTTTTAACTAATTTCTTTTAATACGAACACTCTTCGGGGGAATTGCTCGAAGATTTTTAGGCATTTATCCTTCGAGCATGTTAGAAAAGAGTGTTAATTTTGCATAGCTGGCCATCTCCCTCCTGATGAAGACGTGGTCCCTATGCCTTCTTCTTGTCTTTTGCATCATATATTTTAGTATCTTTCCAATTTTATATTTCTAGTTTAAATTTTCTTCATGTTTTATCTTATTTATATAGGCAAATTTTTCTTTAGCTGCTTTTGCGCTGGCTAGATTTCCTATAATGTATTGTAGTTCCTACATTATATTTTCAGTATTGTATTTATTACTTTATATTTATATATGTTTTTGCTTTATATTAATATATACATTTGGCAAAAAAATTATTAGAACAATGAGAAATTTGTAGTTTTTAATGAGTAAAACTTATAATCAGATTATAAATGATAATAGGTTCTTAGAAAATTATAACTAAGAAAAAAATAAAATTTAAAAATAATTACAATATTATTAAAATAAAAATAACAAAATTTGCATCGCAAAAAATGTATTAGAACAAAAGCAGAAACATGCAAATTACAGCGCTGATGACGTCATTAAACTTTCAAGGTTACTTTCAACCGTATCAATGTCAAGGGAGTTTGTCTCATTCACTGCTTATTTGTAGAAATTCAGTTTACGTCGACTTTTCCTGCCATGGCACCCAAAATAAAAGAGATTTCACTTGCGAAGAGAGAACAAATTGTTTACCAGCACAATAGTGGCAAAACACTTCGAGAAATTTCCAGTAAGTTGAATGTTTCCCTTTGCGCAATTCACAACATTCTAAAAAAGAAAAAAGAAACTGGTATTGTGGACAATAAGCCAAGATTAGGAAGACCAAGCAAGCTGACTGTCAGAGAAAAACGAGAAGTGGTTGAAGATGCCCTACAGTATCCGACAGGAAGTGCAAGGATGTTGGCCGCAAATATTGAATCAATCTCAGAAAAGGTTGTAACACCTCAAACACACAGTTAGGAATGTATTGCATAATGCTGGTAAAAGGAAGACGGCCAAGAGAAAAACACTTTCTTTAAGAAATCAACAGGAAAAAACGCCTAGAATTTGCCAAAATTTATAAAAATAAACATTAGATTTCTGAAAATATGTAATTTTCTCCGACGAAAATAAATTTGAAATTTTCAAACCTAAATACGTGCTCACAGTTTGGAAAAGAAACTGAACTGCTTTTCAGGCTTAAAATTGCCTGGGGTGGTATGGCTTACAAAGGAGATGGAAATCTTCAGTTCATTGATGAAAAAATTACAGCTTTCTAATATATTGATGTGTTACGAGATAACTAGAAAAATAGTGCAAAAAAATTAACGTTAGAGAAGACATTCATTTTTCAACAACAAGACCCCAAACATACTGCCAACGAAACCAAAGAATGGCTATTATATAATGCTCACCGAAGATTGGTAGCTTGCCCACAGTCCCCAGACTTGAATCCTATAGAACATTTGCGGTATCTGTTAGATGAAAAAGTGAAAAAAATTCCAATAACATGTAAAGCAACCTTTGCAAGATGCCTGGACCAGCATGTCATCAAACCTCACCAAAGATTTGGTTGAATCTATGCCAAGACGTCTGGATCCAGTAATTTCAGCCAATGGACTGCATACCATGTATTAGTATAACGTTCGAATTTTTAGTCATTTTATTTTATTAATGATTCAATAATGAAGTCCGATGTTCTAATACTTCTTTTGCAATGCACAAATCTTTTATTTTAATTTTTTTTAATCCTATTGATTCTAAATATTTGTTTCTTACTCCATGAGTAGTTATGTAAAAGTATTACATAATATACATACTATGTGACAAAAGTTTCATTTTATTACCTTGAGAACTTAAAAATTCCTATTGTTCTAATACTTTTTTTGCCAACTGTATATATATATATATATATATATATATATATATATATATATATATATATATATATATATATATATATATATATATATATATATATATATATATATATATATATATATATATTATATATATATATATATATATATATATATATATATATATATATATATATATATATATATATATATATATATATATATATATATATATATATATATATATATATATATATATATATATATATATATATATATATATATATATATATATATATATATATATATATATATATATATATATATAAAGAGAGCGAGAGAGTATGCTACAACACACACATATATTTTACGCTGCTTAATCCATTACCTTCTCATTTGATACAAAGTTTAAACATTTAATGAACTTATGCTAGATGGTGCAAAGCCAAAATATCCATACAAATCCATACATATTTCCAATTGAAATTTTTTTAATATTTTGTATTTTAAATGTTTTCCACAAATTTTCATGTATTTGAAATTATTGTAGTGATTATTTGAAATTTTCATCGATTTGATACGCAGATTGATACAATAAAATTAATTACTATTATTTATATTAATGATTCCTGCTGTTATTTTTATGAATATTTAAGGCATGCTATGCTACAAGGGAAATTCGATATCTTGTAAGAAACTTGGTTAAGTTTTCTGAAATGTAAATTGCTTTTTTCATATTTTTTATACTATGGACTAATATCTCATATTTAATCAAAATTATATTAAATTTTCAAACATTACATTGTAATGTCAATTTTTGTTGATTTTCCTTATAGTTAGTCGTGTAAGTCTCAGTTTCCTAAGTGGGGTTATGATTTTTAACAAAATATTAAAATATATTTTTTGTGGGTAAGAATAATAATAAAGGCAAAATAAAGATTACAATTCACAAATAATTAGTAATTTTATAACAAAATTATTTTTAAAAATTATAACAATTCTCCTCAAAATTTAATTAGTCTATTTCCTTTCAATGAATCCTTCGAAATATTTTTTTATATAAATTTCTATAGCCCTATGAAATTTAATAGAATTCAGTACCAAATTTCAACCAATGAGTGCTATTAACACAGATTAAAATTTTATGCATACTCTTATTTTTAGCATATTGAATCACTATAAGTGTATAGTTGATATAAATAAATGACGTCTTATCTGAACATTTAATTTTAATATTATACTAAACTGGAAATGTATTTTCTAAGTACAGCCATATTATGCGCAATTATAATGTTTTTACAATTACTTGAATAAAACACAATTATATAAACTGATTTAGAATTGCGAATCAGAACAATAACACATCTTAAACAGCAGAGAAATATAAAGAAATAACTCTTTATTATAGTTTTGTTTCCAGTGTACTAAAAAAATTATATTGATGTTATTTATAGTTTATGCTTAATAAAATTTAGGTATTAATCTAATTTACAAGAGTAAATGAAATTATAATAAATTTTAAATAAAATTTATTGAAATGGATTATTATATTTGCTACTCCAGTATAAAATATTTATGGGTTAATAACAATAAGATTATTTTGATTTAATAATTTGCTTATCACATGTATATGTAATGATTTCTGCCTAAAATAAAAATCAATCTGTCTCACATTTAACTTTAAATTTTAATGAAATGCTTTTATGTTACGATTAAGAATATTGAATTATAATTCTGTGGATAATTTGTAAAATGTATTTTATAATTCTTATCACTGTTGATTGCGAAAACTTAAATTCTGTAAATAGTTAAAGATACTTTCAGTAATTAGCTTTTATTTAATGGCAACATGTATGCATGCTCAATGTACTTATCTTTCACTTGAAAATGATAAAAAATTTAATATGGCCGAATGAGTTTTGCAAGATTAATAAAATATTCTAAAACGCCAAGTTTTATAGGAATGCGATATTATTTTAATATCAAAGAAAAAAATATTGTGGCCAATTTTAGCTTAACAATTCAAAAATATTTTCATGATAAGGACATATTCTTCTCTAAACAATTATAAAAATAAATCAAACAGTGAGCTTTTAAAGTTTCGTCAGTTATTAAGTAATATTTGAAATAAATTTTGGAGAAAATGCACAAACTTTAATTTCCTTTTAATAATTCTTCAATGGTAAATTTTAAATTTTCATGAATACGAATTTATAGATGCATCATAACAAATATATTTGCGTGTACAATAAGGTGTATTGTTATTGAGAGTACCAATCAATTCGGAATTTATATAATGTTCTCAGATTTTGCGTATAGACTCTGGAGATTAGTTCACTGGAATTATTCATAAAATAATAATTTGAACCCCTATTCCCATTTCAAATTTATATGATTTTATGAATAATTTCATTGTAATGTTGATTTAAATATTTCTAAATTTAGGAACTTCTTTATGAAGAATAATATGCTCATGTCTTACTGCATTTAACTAATCTAAATTTGTACTTATGCCAAAGAATAAGTTTGCTAAACTATTTAATATACAGTAGTCAACGGTTAAAATAGGTCAACGGTAGAATTTTATTAAACATTATAAAATAATAAATCAAACATTAATGTCATCTTATAAACAATTTAAAAATGGTTATATAAATCAGAATGATTTATTTTATTTTATTGCTTCTTTTAGGACCGTTCATAAATAAATGTTAATTAACTTAAATACATTTAATTTGAAAATTCTTTTGCAATCTGAATTCTAAATCAAAAAGAAAACTAAACTATCATTTAGAGAAGAATCTTAATTCAAAAATGAATGCGTTTTTAGACAAATTGATTATCACAGAAAGTTTTATATTTAAATTATTAGTCTTGTGCATATTCATAATTCATATAATTATTTACGACATATATATATATATATATATATATATATATATATATATATATATATATATATATATATATATATATATATATATATATATATATATATATATATATATATATATATATATATATATATATATATATATATATAGTAGATTAATCAACACTCTCTTTTGAAAAAAATATAAAATAAATGAACAACAGTTTATTTTTTTAATAATTTTAATTTACAGAAAAATATTGTAAAAGCTAAAACACAAATATTCAAAAAGTTGTTTATGACCTATTCTATAGTTGAAATCTGAGTTTATGAAATACTTTGGGGTTCAGTGTTTCAGGTAATGGAACACCAAACTTTAATCTGTTACCAAATCGTTGAATTTAACCATAAATGGATGAAATTTGGCTTAAAACTTTCTTTTCTGATAATAAATGACAGCACTGCATAAGACGATCGAAAATTTTCAATTATAACAGCTTATTTAAATTCCTTTATTTTAAAGGAATATATTTCCTAATTTTTTTATTTATTTTATTTATTTTTAATATATATATATATATATATATATATATATATATATATATATATATATATATATATATATATATATATATATATATATATATATATATATATATATATATATATATATATATATATATATATATATATATATATATATATATATATATATATATATATATATATAATATAATATATATATATATATATATATATATATATAATATACATATATATATATATATATATATATATATATATATATATATATATATATATATATATATTTTTTTTTTTTTTTTTTCAAAAATTATGGCTTGAAAAGAAATTTCTATGTTATTTTGTTACCTGTAAAGTACTATTACTATTTAATTACATGTACAACTACTATTTAATTAATATTACTTTAAATTTTTTACGCGTATAGTATACGCAGTATGCTATATGCATAAGCATCATTTTATGCTTTTGATTTTCCATTTCGCTGCAATTGATTTCATAATATTGAATATATATTTTTTGAATTTATAGATTGTTAGTTTACTTTTTTTCCCAAATATAATTTCATTTATTTTTATTATTTTTTATTTTTTAATTGCAAATAAATGGCACGTATGTCTTAATCCTTCTGAAGCAATAAAACTGCCTCAAAAATTTCCCTTTGTTAATGAATCAGATCATGTGGATTGTGATAGTGATACAGAGAAACATGTTCCTAAATAACTTAATCAATCTCACTCTGATAATGTTGTGTCGGATATCAATAAAAATTATGGTGATTATTTATCTCAACCAGGCTTCTCTATGCAGCCCCAAAACCTTAGTTGGATAACTAAAAAGATTGTACAGATTTTTTTTTTTTTGATGTTGAGTAGATAATCTTTTTGTGGTGCACCCTGGACCACTCTAAATCTGCTACACAGGTGTAATGCATTGTTTTTTCATTCATATGCGTAAACATTTACGCGTATACGTGTTTCACTCCAAAGCTCGCTTTTTACGAATCTTGCGGCGCGGTGTTCCATGTGAGGGAACACCCACAAAATGAAATGGTAAGTGCAATCTTTACAAAATTTTCACCGTTTACTTTCTAAGGCTTTAAATAGACAAAATACAATTTTTTCATTAATATTTCAACCCTAAAGGACAGTACGCCTGAAAGGGTTAAATAGAAGATTCGTGGTCTTTCTTAAAATAACAGTTTCAGTGCACAGTGCTTACCAAAGATCTATGTTCATGGTAATTGTGTCAAATTATCCTATAGTAAATTATACGAAATAGTTGATTCTAGCATCACTATAATAAGTCTTTTGGCTTAAGACCTTGTGGTATAAAATATGATTATTTTGCCATAAACTTATGAATCTCTTTTAAACATTTGTATTTGAAAACGGAAGTAAATTTCAAGGGCAATATGATATAATTTTGTCAATTACGACAACTAGAAGTGCGCTGATGTTCAAAACTTAAAAGCTCTTATATAACTTTTACAAGTACTTTGCTGAAAATAAATAGAAAAATACAAGCACTTTAAAAAATTTTAATGATTTCTATAATAAAATTAAAATAATATTTTCAATTTATGCGCCTACTACTTGTTTAATGGGGAGGAAAATATAATTTTTAAAGAGAAAAGGGAAAGGAAATTTCAAGTAGTAAAATATAAGTTATCTGAATTTGGAGTGTGCTACCACACTTTTATAAAATAATAATCCTTGTCTTAAAGGAATATTCAGAATTTTAAATTGTGCAACAGTTAGCCATTCATAAGCTGAAAACTGGACTGTTAAAAATGAAATTTATGAATTGGCCAAGGTATCGTGTATAAATATTACTGAATTATTCCATTAGTATCAGACATTGAATGTGATTATTTGAAAAACAGGAATGAAAAACGTTTGCTAAAGAGCACAATATCTTTTAAACATCGCTTCTTATTTTTAAGTACTTGGCACTACAGAAATAATACTGCAGTGCAGCTGTCTCAAATATACTTCTGTGAATGGAATGCGATTATATTTTTTCGTACTTTTTCAATTACAACTGTTTTTGGACTTATTTTCTCTAATAAGGGATTTATTTATTTCTATTTTATATTTATCTAAACATACGTCACATAATAAATTTATGATTTTCAAATACAAAAAAATCGTGTAGTTACTTCTATTACTTTGGATGTATTCTTCCTTATGTCCTAATACTGGTGAAAATGTTATAATCACCAAAGATTATATTTCATACAAATAAATTATACTAAGCTCTTAGAGCATATGAGCTTTTTCATACTGCATAGCATTTAATTTTTAAATCTTTTCTTTATAGCAGTCAAATCTTTGATGTTATGTAAAACTACATGTTTTACAATGTAATTATATTTTTTGAAAACATATTTATCTTTAATCAAATGATATTGTAAATCGTAATTTATTAATAAGTTTTAATTTTTTTCCGTTTGGAAAATTAATGAATATTTTTTAAAGAAAAATAAGATTGAGTTCAAATAACTTGTACAAATTTGTTTATACAACATTTTTCGTTAGATTAGACGTAAATTTTACATTTAAAATATTTGATACTGTTTAACTTAATTTTATATAAGAGTGTTTTATGTCTTTGCAATTCCACTACTGACATAAACTCCTTTTAAACTTACTAATAATATTCTCGTCTTATTAAAAATCAATTTATAAGAAGAATAAAAAGTATTGATATTTTGTATTCAATTCAGTGACGAATTTTTGGAAATTCATAACAATCATAAACCCAACAGTCTTAAATCATGACCACAAGATGTTTCTATCTTATGAGCAGTCATTTAATTTTTTTCTAAATAATTTAACTATATCGAAAATTGATTTGTTAAAGTCAAATAATATTAGTGAAAATGAAACTAAGAATCAAGCAACTTCAAGAAAATAGAATTCAAATGTGATTCTGAATATTTGATAACCGGTTTCTCAATCGTACATCGATATATCATATATTTTCAAAATGAATTATTACTCATCCTTGTTTCCGAACAGCCCAATGATCGTCAGATAATGTTTAATAAAACAAAAGACGGTAAATAAGTATTGTGCTTACTTAAATCGGGTATCTTTTTTCTCAAAAATAAGCATTACCAATATTAATTATTATTTTAGACATGTTAAATATTTTTCCCATCATTTTTAAGAAAAAAAATTCTATTTAAGAATTCAATTTACATTACCTAATTACCTAAAATTAAGAAGAAAAAAATAAAAGAATACAATATTCTCTTTGATGTAAACAGTATGATTCCTAGAATAAATGTATAAATAAATAAAAATAAATAAATAAAATAAAAAAGTAAAATAAAACTTTTGCAAATGGAAATAATTAATTTTACACATAAATTTATGTGGAAAATGAATGTTTTATGTCGTTTTTTCATTTGAAGTGTAAGATTTTGATTAGTTGAATCTCTATAGAAATGAGTGTACAAAATCACATGCCACATAAAGATTTAGAAAATACCCTGCACCGAAAAATATTCACTTTTTGAATGCAGAAAAATTCTAACCAGAGCTATATCCATCAATTATAATATAAAAATAGGTATATTAGGGTCAGTTAAGAAGATATCACTAAATAGAAATTTCCTATTTGCAGTTTGATTTTCAACTGTTAACAGGCTTTACATATCTTACCTAAAACTTTACTTTAAGCTTTACATATCTTGGCTATATATGAACAAAATATATGCAAACATTACATTTGGAAGATAATATATAAATTAGATTTTCTGAGACAGTTAAAGTATAATTATACCATAAGTAAACTTTTTAAAAGATAAGTATTCACGTAAAAACTATTGATTGAATATAATATTTCTTGAATATAATCAAATTTACCATATTACCATATTAAAATATAAAGCTTATACGAATATAAAATTACAGAATTATTCAACTTACAAAGAAAACACACATGGAAGCATCGAATTTCTAAAAATTTATATCTGTACCCTATGTTTATTTAAATTGCATGGATAAATTTATATAATAAAATTCATATTTATATTATACAAATAATAATGTAATTAAAATTTTAATTATATTTTCAAATTTTATTCATTTTATGTAAGTACAATACATACCTACTTTATTCTTTCAGAATATATTTGAGATATGAAGTATTTTAAACATTTTTTTTCGTTTCCAAGTAGGTGTATACCAGGTGTAGGCAAATGAAATAAGACGATTGTTTAAAAACACTGCAAAAACTGTTAATATTTCTTTAATACTTACCTACTTTAATATCTATCGCTAGCTACACATTTTTCTCACCTTTCGGGCAATTTGTGAATACCACGCCAAAAATGATCGGTCTTTCGAGGCCAGTCAGTCATCAAACCAAGATTTTACGCTTTCGTTAGACGTGAAGCGCTGGTCAGCTAATGCGTGTCCCTATGATGCAAATAGGTGGTAATCGGAAGTAGCCAAGTCTTGAGAATAAGCCGCATGTGCTAAGAACTCCCAGTCGAGCTCTATAACAATGTCCTTCGTTGGTTTAGCATGGTGGCTAGGTGTGTTGTCATCAAGGAAATTCACTTTGTGCTTTCGTTTCTTGTATTGCTCGCGTATTTTGAGTATAGTTCCGTTCCAATCAAGTAATTGTTGCTTGTTGCGATAAGTATTAATGTTTTTTCCTGGTTTGAGAAGCTCATAATATATTGGCCTCTCCTGATCTCAAAAAATACATCGCATTCTCTAGCGACCGAAGCGATTCGGCCTTGCGGTCGATTTGGGCGGCTGTTCGGGGTCAAGATATAATCGATTACACTTGGGATTCTCAAAATAAATCAATTTTCCATCGCGAGTCACAATACGATGGAGATAGGACTTGCGTTTGAAGCGGGTAAGCAACATTTCGCACATGATATTTCAGTTTTCCTGCTGGCGATCCGTACGCTCATGTGGTACCCATCTACCGACCTTTATTATTTTGCCCATTGCTTTGAGACGACGGGAAACAGTGCTATGGTCAACATTCAATCGTTCTGCAAGATTTTCTTGCGTTTGGCCATCATCTTCATCGTGTAATGATTGCAATTCAGCATCTTAAAATTTTTTGCTGGTCTGCCACGCTTTTCGTTTCTCACATCGAAATCACCATTTTGAAACTTTTCAAACCATATATTAGCACTGCGCACGGCTCAGAGCATTGCCACTGTATGATTCTACAAGCATTTGATGCGATTCGGCAGCATTTTCTTTCGGATGGTAATAAAAAATTAATGCTGTCCGCAAATCATGGTCGGAAGGCATAAAATTCAACATTTTCAACACAGTAACAAAAAAAAAAACATAATGCATGCTGAAACTTGTCCAAATGTAAACTAAACGTTAGTATCAAAGGTCAAACAATAAAATATCACGGGTCATGGTTTCGTAATCTTTGCATATATGCTCGGACATCTGTTAGCAATTGTTTCATTTGATATGCATACACCTGATATATAAGTTATTAAAAAGCATGGCTGTGTCTATAAGTAAGTATGAACAAAGTGAATTCTATTCTTTAAATCGAAGTGAAACTAATTTGTAATTTGAGATTTTGCTAAATTTTAAGAACCTCATATATTTTAGTCTTAGTAAACATGTAGGAATTACTTGAAAAACATAATAAAGAAGTCCAAACATATTAATTTTTTCTCAGTATGTATATTTCATTGTCAGAGCTATTCAAAATTCAGAACATTTTAAATATTTAAATTTTAGCTAATTAAATACTTTTGGCAGAATACAGTCTTGATTCTTTCATAATAAATTAATAGACATTTCTAAGGATTTTTTATTAAATTTTTAAATTAATTTAAATTATTTTTGTAAATACTAACTGCGTTATACATACATTACTGGCCATTAAAATTGCTACACCAAGAAGGAATACAAATAACAGAACGATATTTATTGGACAGATACATTATAGTGGAAAGAACAAGTGATTAGATTTACAGGAAATTAGGATGTATAGATCTTGAGAAATCAGTACCCAGAGCAGCCACCTCTGGCTGCAATAACAGCATTTACCGTCTAGGCATGAATTCAAACAGAGATTGTATGGCCTGTACGGGGATCTCAGTCCATGCAGCTTCAACACTATGCCACAGTTCATTGACAGTAGTGGATGGTGAGTGATGGCGTGCCAATCGCTCGGCAACCATTGACCACACATTCTCAATTGGTGACAGATCAGGAGAACGTGCAGGCCAGGGTAACAGTCAAACCTGTTCTGTATCAAGAAATTCCAGAACAGTACGGGCAACATGTGGTTGTGCATTATCCTGTTGAAACAAAGCATTAGAGAGGCCTCGAAGATAGGGCACAGCAACGGGCCTTAACACATCGGAAATGTAACGGTTGCTGTTCAAAGTGCCGGTAATGCGAACAAGAGGTGATCGAGACGTGTATCCAATGGCACCCCATACTATTACTCCAGCAGATGGGCCAGTATGGCGATGTCCAATGCAAGCTGACAATGCGCGTTCTCCACGATGCCTCCAAACACGGATGCTGCTCTCCTAGTCCTGTATACAGAACCGAGATTCATCTGTAAAGATGACGTGATGCCATTCCCGCGTCCAGGTTAGTCGCTGATCACACCATTGAAGGCGCTCCTGTCTGTGACGCAGCGTCGATGGTAGCCGTGCAGACAATCCATGCTGCTGCAAACGTCGTCGAACTGTTCGAGGAGAAACTTTTGCCTTGCAAATAACTCCATTTCTCGACTCAGAGTTCGTAACGTGGCTGTACAATCCCTTGTGACCATGCGGATAAGATGTCTGTCTTCTCTGCTGTTAGTGATGGGGGGTCGCTGAGATCCTGCATGAAGTTCCGTATGATTGTCCTGAACCCATCGATTCCTTATTCTGCTAACAGTCAAGGGGTCTCGACCGACGCGAGCAGCAATATTGCGGTACGATAAACCGCAATCCCGGTAGGCTATAATCCTTCCTCGATCAAAGTCAGACACGTGCTGATAGGCATTTCTTCTTCTTACACGAGACATTACAACAACTTTCTTTGCCGAAAACAACGTTGAAACGGAAATTGAGTCTGAGAAAACTGCTGTCAAGTCTCTGGTTTTATACACATTGTAGATGTCGCTACTGTCGCCTGCTTTGTATGAATGCGCTGAAAATCTAATCATTTGCATATCACAGCAAGTTCTACCTGTCATGCAAATTTCCCGTATGTGGTGTGCCGCTTTCCTGGTGTAGCAATTTTAATGGCCAGTAGTGTAGTTTAAATATTTTTGGTAAATGCTTTAAAAATTAAGCTTAGAACAGTAAATGATTTTTAAATATTAGCAAACATTTCTTATTTATAATTATATTGTTAACATCAAAGCAAATTAATATATTTGTAAGGAAATTGCGTTAAATGCAACAAATTATTATATTTTGTTGTATGAAATTTCTTATTAAAGAAGTTCAACTTATTATAGGGAAATTTAGTGCCATTGTGCTCTTTTTTCCTTTTTTAATATTTCTGCATAATTTAAGTAAAATGAGCATCATATTTCCCCATTGCATATATATAATTTTAAATTGATCAATTTGAAACATTTAATTTATTTTGTTGTGTATTAAAATAGTATAAAATTTTGATAATTTTTTTGTTCTTAAGTAACATTAAGGCAATTTAAATCATTATAAAGATTGTGCTCGAGATTTATGTCAAAGTTATAATCTTTACGTTAAAATGTTTCGCTGAAATTTTCCATAGAATAGTGATTATTTCCATTTGATATCCATACAATAAACTGAGATTTAATTTAGGCAGCTGTCTTATTCCAATAAATATGAAAATAATTTATTCACTTTATTTGTTAATGAATATTATTTTACGCCTTTTTCAAAACCCTTCTGCCTCAAACTTTTCAACTAATGTTACACTTAAAAAATTATATGGAAACTTTTTGTGGTTTTGCAAATTATTTCATATTCTTATTTTTTTAACATTCCTATTATTATCATCAGAAAAATATTATACTGTAACAGCTTATTTTTTCCATTAAAATGTATTGCAAAATAAATTAACTTATTTGTCATTTATTCTGAATTTCCCACTTATAATTTTTCATAATAATTTCTTTTATATCGGCTTTTTTTATTGAAAAAAAATGATGTCTCTTGTAAAATTTCTGGTTTTAAAACTGATATATTTTTTAAAAAATTTAAAAAATATATAAAATGATGCAGAAAGAAAATAATGTTTCAGAATTTCTGCATTAATAAAAATAATACATTTGTGCTAGATAAGTAAAATTTTCTGATGTTAAGTTTTTATATTTTTACATTACAGATTTTAATTTAAAAAAATGTGTTCTCAATAGAATTTTAATATTACTTTAGATCCTTTATTTCAAGACTTTCAAGGATATATTTATCCAAACAACAGTGTAATTACAGTCATAAGAATTTCATTCATTCATGCATTCAACTTTTATTCAACAGGTAAACACCTCTAAAACAAAATAAAATGCTTATAAAACTTATAATAACAGGAATATTTAAACATTAGTAAAATATTTATAATGATAGAAATGAAGAAATAAATGCAATGTATCAAAATTTGGTTAATGAAAAGATTTTATGCCATTTTTTATTTACTTAAAAATAGAGGAAAAATGTTGTAATAAAATTCATAGACCGTTATTCACTTGCAAACTCTGAGAGTTATGAAATATTTGAATATTAATATTTTTAGGGGAATTTTCTTAATGTATTTGAAAATAAACACTTTTATTTTTATGGGAGTTAAACGCAAAAAATACGTTGACTCTCTGCTTTTTCTTTATATATAGCGAACAAAATGCCTCAAAAGAATTCCTTTTACTCATGGAATATGAGGTAAATTTAATTTTATTACATTGTCTTGTTGAATTATCATTTTTCAAAAACAGATCAAGTTCTCCAGGGATTTTTACATGTTTTTTATGGTTAGTATATAAATCATCTCTGTAACATCATGCATGTTAAAGCGCACATCTCAAATGCAGAACATTTCTTAAGCATATTTTAAAGAATAATTTTATTTGTAGAAAATAATAAAATGCTTTGCTCAAATCCCTATTTTATTTCTTAATATTTTAAAAAATTTGCGAAATTTTAAATTTAGGTTAAGTTAAATAAAAAATAAAATAATTTAATTATTTTTTTATTTTGTCGAATATATTTTAGTTTTAACAATTCATAATTGCTTGAGATTCTTTGTTATGCTTAAAATTTCCCTGTGCTTTGAAATTATTCAAACACATTTCTGATAAAAATACAATTCGCAAAGAATTATCAAAAATTAATATGAAGGAAACTTTATGCAAATTAAGATTAATAATCCTGATAAATATTAATATTCTCAGAAATTTTAACTGTAAAATCAAGTAATTTCTGTAGCCTTTTCTTATATTTTCAGTTTTATAAATGTTAGAAAATTAAAAAAAGACTATAATTATTAAAAACATTAAGAAGTTGAATGAGTAATTTACTCTCGTTTATATTCATAAATATACACATAAATACAAATTTATTAATGTTATTATTATATATAAGTGCTTTCAGATGTATTATTTCACTTTTTCTCTACTTAAATGAAAGTAACATAACATAAGGTAATTTACAGAGATAATTAGGATTAAAATTTAAAAGCTATTCTTCTTGATTAAATATGTTAATACCAGTTTAGCATACATAATTCTAATACTTTTTGATTTTATATCCTTCCATCTTTTTTTATAAATGCTAGACATGTTTATGTAAATATAATTTAAACTTATTTATTTCAATGCAAGTTTAGTATTATTTATTTTAAAATATTCCTAAGTTAAAACTTAAAAACATTCTTTATTAATTGAATTCTTAGATTTATTGAAAAAGCAAAGCAAATAACTTTTGTGCAAACAAATATGAATTCTACATACGCTAAGTTCAACAATCGTGAATTTATTTTTTTTCTTTTCTGTAAGCCATTATTTTTAGCAAAACAGTTTATCTTGATAACAAACAAATCTCCATTATGTAATAAATAAATGTATTATTAAAAAATAATGCATTATATATACATAAATGTATCTTCTACAAGAGCAAATAATTGCATTGTTAAAATTTCACATTTTCTTGGCTATGAAGAATTATTTTGTAAACAAAAAGTAAAACTGATTTCCGAATGCATTTAAATAATTTTGTAAGATATTTTTAAAAGAATCATTATTTTAGACTTTCGTTTTATCTTTGAAGTGAATTCATGTGTTATTAAAGTGCAAATATAAGTTTCAAATAACGTAGATTAAAAATATATATTATAGTTATAAATTTCTTGATATAACTTTAGTATTGAAGTTTTTTAACTTTTATATCTGTCCAATAGGTTATTTACTAGTAATAAAAATTCAGTATCAAAATTATTCGAAAAAATTGTTGAATTACAAAAATTATGATTTTTTATTTATTTGTTTAATACTGGTTATTTTTAAATACGTATTGTTGAATTTTAAATAAAAAACATTTTCCTCGCTGAAACATAATTGTATACTAAAATTTCAGTACAAATGTTTTTTAATTACCACTAAAATGAAAATTTGCATGCATAATAAATAATAAATATTTGCATGAATTAAAAATTTGCATGCATAATAAATGCAATATAAGCAAGATTAAGCACAAACGTAAACAACCTTTAAAATTATTAAAATATTGTTCTGCTTATATGCAACAAAAATAAATTCTTATATGAAGCAATTGCTTTTAATTTGTAATTCAATATCATAAAAGTCGACAAACGGCTTTATTTTTCGTTATTGGATGTAATATAAATAAGCATCTAATTGTGGTTTTCTATAAGTGAAATAACATACCCAAAAGGCACTAAAAACTTAAAGTACAAAGTAGGTTTTGCATGTAGTTCACAGATAACAATGTAGGATAAATGCAAGCATTTTGGATTATTCTTAAAATGTGGATAACATTTTATCTTCTTCGTAAAATCAATATACTGTAAGCAGCTTGTACCTAATGTTTATTTTGATTTCAGTAAAACATGTACAAAACTTGTTAATAAATTATATTGCACTCTTAACGATCTTTTCATTTTGAATACCTTTTACATGATAAACTTCCGACAGCAGTTGTTAGAAATTTTTTATATTTGATTTAGAGAATCATACATTTTAGTATAAGCACAGTATTCATTTCGTTTTTATATTAACAACAAGTCATATTGATTACAAACTGTTACATAAAAAATAACTTAATGGTTTCATAAGTACTGTTATATTTTCCTTATGCAATTACTTATGTTTTCTTAATAAATGAATGCGTTATTTATTTATTTTTATTCAAAATAATAAAATAATGAGGTTTTTATTAAAAAATAATAGAATAAATATCTAATTCTTTATTGTATAGTTAAATATGATTTACATGTGCCTTTTAAATACATCAATACATTCGTATATTTCACTAGAAACGAAATACATTTCATTTTTCTATTTCTTCAAAATCCAAGTTATTTCTTGTAATGGTCATACAACTTTACAGCCTGTAATTCGAATAAGATTTTAAGAAACATAAGATACGTAACTTAAGATATGCTACTTTTTACTTCCTGTTCCAGATATTATGATGCCTATTTTCAACAAACAAGCTGTTTGCTAAACCTTTTTATTATGCGCTATTTTATCAATAAAATTATATTTCAATATAGAAATGCAATATTAAATAATAAGAATATGATACACAAATAAAATTAATTCAAAAAATCATTTATCAAAATATTAAAAAAAATATTGATTCTTATAGTGCTTGTAAAAAAAAGTCTAAATTAAATAAAATAAATAAAGAGCTAAATTATTCTGAATTCATTTAATCTTTTATGTTAAAAAATTAAATACAGACATTATTATTATCAATAAATTTTAATTTCAAATCATATAATTATGAATTAATCTTAATTAATGTAGTCCATAAAGTGTTGAAAAGAATCATATTTTTAATAAGAGCAATAAAAATATGTCCTAATGTTATTTTAATAAGTGTCGTAAATTTTTACTATTACTCATGGCTTAAAAATCAGTTATCCTTTTTTTGTTGTTCAGTTGAGAGCTTTATTTTTATGCAAGAGAATTTTTATTAGGAGTTTCGTAAGTCACTTTTGAAAGCTATTATGCAAAATTAATTTTGGTCATTACAGTAAAATTAAAACTACTAATTACATTATTATTTTTATAAAAATTACTTGTATTGTTTAACTTTATTATATGGCTAACATGAAAACTAGAAAAATTAAATAGATTTAAAATAGTTATTTTGTTTTTGTTGTATAGGCCATCCTTTATTTATTTCGAAAATCACATTTTTGCTTTTGTCTAATTTAAAGCTCACCATAGTATACGTGCTTCGAATTGCGTACATAATGTAACAATATTAAAATTAAACTTAAACAATGTACGTTTAAACCACAAACAAATGCAGCGTGTTACATTAAAAATATTTATACCTTTTAAAACTGTGTTGTGTTTAAAATAATTTACGAATAACTTTATACCAGTTAAAAAAAAATATGACAGCAGAAATAATTTTATTGCAGAATTTTATCACTTTAATTCTGGACACAGTAGGAAAATATTAAGAAGTAATCTATTTAAATTTTTCTAACAAAGCATATTTTTGAAAAGTTCAGATTACAAATGAATCAAAACTTGATTTATGCAAAACATAAGCTTTAAATGAAAAGTATTTTTAACCTTGCTTTTAAATTACATTTATTTTTTATGTACAAAATATTGCATTAAGTCATTAGTTATAATAAGCAAATTAAAATTCTTTTAGTATTTTGGATTTGAAACTGTCTTATCTTTTAAGGGAATCAACCATATTTTATCATTATTATTTAAACCATAAATAATTCAAATTTTGATTAGTCACAGTAATTGTATTACCTTTTGTGCATAAAGGTAACAGAATTACTGTGATTAATCAAAAACAATAATTTAAATATTGTAAATTATTCTTAAGTAACTCATATTTATGCTTAATATGAATTTGATTAAATTTATTATTACTCGTATAATCCGATTAGGCCTAAATACTTTTTTATAATTAGATAGATTGTTGATGTCGCGTCCATGGAGTACGTGCAAAGACCCTAAATATCCCTGAAGCTGTCGAAAACATCCCTAGCGATCTCTATAGCTTTATCTATAAAAAGAAGCTCTACAGCATCCTCTGTGCTACTGAACAAAATCTTTGCCAGCATTGATGGACAGCTAAAGATGTATTGTGGGGACAGTTGAGCATTATACGGGTAGTGAGGACAAAGCCTGGTGTAACTCTTTTGTCCATCTGTAGAAATTCTCATGCCTTTAAAATGTTCAGGGAATTGTTCTAAGTCTGGTTATTATAGTTGAAATGGTTCTGTCGCTGTTTAATTCTGGAATGGAAAACCTTATAACTTGCTGGCAAATTAATTTTTGACTGGCAATTGCATTTGCGCCATTGAGGATCAAGCATTTGGATGGCTGAGGAGTATTATGGGCCTCTTTGGAGAGCTCATCTGTTATCTCATTGCCTGGGATATCAACATGCGCAGGTATCCGTTGTAAGGTGCAGGATTATTGGATAGCAATGATTTTATGGATTAGCACTATAATCTTATGACTGAATTGACACTTACTCCTTTGTATCGCCTAAAATGCGCATCTTGCGTCGGAAAACTAATGATACCGTTAGATACTTGGTCAAATTTGGATAGGTAATTCTCCAAAACACATTTTATGGCCCCCAGCTCACAAGTATAATTGGTAGCAATTTTCAACAGGAGTACTGTGGCACTCTTTCTCAACATCTGGGCTGAAGAAGAGGACTCCCGCTCCATCTCTATCGAAATTAGAGTCAGAGGAGCCATCCGTATAGGCAATTGCTAAGCTTGGAGTTGAAGATGTGATTTTTTGACTGTGTGGTCACTTTTCACTTTTATTTGTGCTTCAGTTTTTGTCTTGATTCAAGGTTGCAAAAATCTAAGTTAATTTTACTCTGAATGGGAAGACGTAAGATATGGTACGATTCTTTGAAAATCTTTATGGATTTGTAATAGAGGTTGACGTCTTTCCTGATATCCTGATTGAAATGAAGGGTTGAAGATCTTTTTAACTTAACCTTCCCCCCACGCATTGATGCTCTTCTTGAGATATGGTGATAAGTTAGGCTATTTGGATTTTATTAGTAAATTTAATAATGGCTAATTTTCTTCTGTTTTCCAAGGGGATGAGGATACATTTCTTTTAAATTATGATATTGTTCATTGATGAAATAGTCCCGGTGATGATTTTAGAGGTCCTGTACAGGCGAGCGTCGATCTTTTCTTTTGCGGCAGACTTCGCTGATGCCAAAATGGGTGCAGTATATTCAAGAACAGGCCTGATGATCGATGTATAGGTGTTCATAAGAGATTTTGAACATGATCCCCAGGAACAACCGCACAGTCTTTTAAGAATCTTTAGTTTTCTTAAAGCTTTATTTGAAACATATTTAAGGTGTTTTGAGAATCACAGTTCTGCGTCTAAAGTTAAACCAAGGTAATTTGGATGAGTGGTTTTTTAAATTTTTGAGCCTGTTAGAACTTTGTGATAGGTTGAAACGAGTTTCTATGTCTTCTTTCTGTTGAGAAAATTTAAAAGTTAATTTTGTTTGGATTTATAAAGAGCTTGAGTTCTTTTTTGACCAGGTTTAAATGCCTTACATGCATTTATTTAGAGCATTAGGTATATTAAAGTATGATTTTAGGAAATTTTAATTTCAATTTTAAAATCACTTAATTCAACAAAAAATAATTATTAAAATCATAAAAAATTCCCGTTAATTTTAATTAAAAAAACACCGTAGTTATTTTTATTAAAGTTCAAAGTAGCAATTTACGAATTAGTATAATAAAATATGGCATTTAAAATAGCTTTTTTGGGCTTTAAGTTTAAGAATTATAGGTAACGTAAATTCTCAAAATATATTTATCAAACAATAATGATGTTTAATTTTAGGAATGATTATCTTTAACTTCCCACAATATTAAGAAATTATCCTCCCTATTACGCAAAACAGTTTTCTGTAGAAAATAAATAATGATTCTTACTCTCATTCACAAATCATAGGCTCTATTTCCCCATTATGTAAATGCCGTGATTAAGTCGTTAGATTCTCCTCTCAATGCATTTTCTTAGCCTCGCTTTAATCTCAAAGGATTAATTTAAGCAAAAGAAAGAGAATGTTTATTTAAATGCTAATTAAGATTGAGTTAACTTAAAATATATGGATTCCATCATATTATTTATCAGTAGCTAAATATTTAAATGTTATTGGAATCAAAGCTGAGGAATTTGTTTCTGCAATGAATTGATATGACATACTTAAATTAGGATGAATAAATCACATGCTGCTTTCTATGAAATTCATTTTAAACATAATTTTATAAATCATAATTTTATAAAAATCATGATTTTATAAAAACTGTTATATTTGAAATTGATGTATATCACAATTAAAAATAGTTATTTAAATATTTATAAAATTCGTAAGTATCTTACATAACAATCAAAAAACAATATTTAATAAACACTTAAACAATGGAGTTTATTTTTAATTGCAATTAAGCAAATTTATAACGAACGTTCAGTTATTTAAAATGATTATGTTTTTCTTCACGGTTTGTGATTGTAAGAATTGTATCGTAAGTTTCAGGACTGTTTTCATGGATATTAATATTAATAAAATAAATATAATTTAAAATATATACGCACAAATTTAGGAATTCTCTTATTATAAATATATTCAATTGAATAAATCGAAGCTCTCTCTCTTAAAACTTGATAAATTAAATAAACTTGAAGTATGGGCTTCTAAATGCTTCTAAATATAGACTATAATGTGCTTCTAAATTCAATTATTTGAATTCATTGCAAGAAAAATCAAAACTTTTCATATAAACAAATATAAACAGAACATTTCATGCAAAAATTTTAAAACATATTTATGCATATTACATATTTCAACACATTACTGTGAGTGAGACTCCGGCGTCACTCTAGTGGTTTCAGTCTATGAATAAATATAATTGTTTTTCTTCGTTTAATCTCTAAATCACTCAATGCAGTTTCCTTAGCTCTAATGAACACAAAAATTTTCAAATTCAATTTTGAATTTTAAATTATTATTGTGAAAAATCACTAAAAACAATAGTATATTTTTAATAAAATTACCCTGCTGGCCAAAGTAAATGCAACATTCTGAAAGAAGCATGCAAGTAAGATGAAATTTTTAACAGGCATTAGCGAGGTGAGATATGCAAATGATTAGAATTTCAACGAAGACACACATATTGCACCCCTGTTGCGTCACTTCAAAGCATTATTTGGAGCTATTTAAGGCTCAGCAATTAAGTTTTTCTTGTGATTTTTTTCAAAAACATGATCAATTATGAATCGTAGAAAACAGCGATCATTTGTTATCATGCATTTTTTTTATCTCGAACCATAGCACAGCACATTCATTCTGTAACGTACCATCCAATGTCTGCGCGTACCACACGACTCCGTTTACAGCAGAATGGTCTGTTCGCAAGAAGTCGATTGCTTCTTCTACCCATGACGCAGAACCACAGATGAATCCATTAACACTGGTGCAATGAAAGAAGGATGTGGACGGCAGAATGTAATGAAATTGTCTTTACTGACAACAGACGCTTCTGTCTGCAACACCACGATGGTCGCATTCGTGTCTGAAGACACCGTGGAGAGAGGATGCTGAACAGCTGTGTTATACACCCCTACGCTGATCCTGAATTAGGTATTATGGTAAAAAGCGGTATCGAATATCACTCTCGCACTCCTCCAGTACTCACTGACAGTACTTTATAGAGCCAGCGCTACATCTCCGAATTGTTGGACCCAATTGTACTTTCTTACTTTCAGGGCTTGCCCACAGGCACATTTCTACAGGATAATGCGCGACTACACGTGGCACGCATTGTCCAAGTGTTCTTCGTCACTCGCCAGATTTTCCTAGCCGACTCACTTTCCAGATCTTTCGCCGATAGAAAACATGTGGTTCATGATTGCTCAACGAATGACCCAGATTAAATTCACGGATTGAATGCAACACCAGATCAACTTTGGCAAATTGTGGAAGCTGCTTGTTCTGTTTTACCCCAAGAACATACCCAAGGACTCTTTGAATCAAAGACGAGGCACGTGGTAGCGTTGACCTCCAACAATGGCGTCTAATCTAGCTTCTGTTTTTGGCAAGAACCACATTTTACAGAAGTCTGTAAATTTTTTCATTTGATACTTCATCAACATGTTATCTACGAAATAAATTTTGTAGTGATATCTTTTGTCGTTATTTGGTGTTGCAGTTTGGGTAGCCAGCAGTATACAATGTCGTTTTCCTCTTCCCAAATGCAACTTTATCGTTACTAACGCGAGATTCTTCCAACACACCAGCTCTCACGTCTTCCATATGTGAATACAATGTAATAAAAATCTTCTTACCTTGTTATTCGTATAATTAATATTTTATGTTTGACTTTGTGATCTAAATCAATGCTTTCACATTTTTTCATGATGCAAGTTCTTAATAGAACATAAAATTTGTTATATCTATTACGATATTCACAAAGTGCAGAATGACAAGGAAAATTAAGAAAAGAGTGCATTATCTATATAATATTTCTGCTAGTAAGCTTTTATAATAGTTCGCATAACTATACTGAGTTTTCAAAATTAATTTAACTTAAGTCAAATCCAAATTTTGTTTGAAAATAATATGAAACTAGCTAATTTTATATTAATGTTCAAGTGACAGTTACAAATAAAAAAGTTATAAATATATTCCAAAGCTTTTAATTTCATATTTAACTTATTTTTCAACTTTAAATTTAAATGTGTTTCAATTTATTCTTTTTTATTTTGTGTCTTTTATATCTTGGCATGATGTAATAAACAATTTTGCAATATTTGAATTAGTTAAGAAATTATTGTTTCCTTTTCATTCTTCTTAAAATTCTTTGATATAACTTCATCATCTGCATTTCTCCCATATTCATTTTTTCGCTTTTTCTTTTCTTAAAATAATATCCTTTTTTCTAATTGTAATTATGCAGATGATTACATGTGTTTTTTTCTATCATTGAAAAAACCATCTAGGTAATTGGATTTAGATAAAATATTAATCATGTGGGGAACTTACTTAAAGGCAAGCATACTTCATAAATAAGGTAACCAAGCTCACAGAATAAGTGTTCTCAATAATGAAGCAAGATAATCACATGTTAAAATTACCCGGATGAACAGTTATCAACCATAACTATTAATTTGAATGAGACTCGCAAAATACAATTAAAAAGGAAATAAGTTATCACCAAAGAAGATAATCATTATAAAAAAAGTATTAAAAATCAATAAATAAGAAATAATAAAGAAAATTGGGGGAAATATATTACCACGATTATAGTTGCTTCAATATAAACTTTTCCATCGAAAACTCACAAGGAAGTAAGAGAAATTTTTTCTTGTTTAATTAAAACAATTAAGATAAAGATAATCAAGGAAATGTTTGTAACCACAATTCTATATACGGACGTATAAAGATATAAGATTTGCTTGAGATTTAATAGACGAACTTGAAATTTTTGGCATGTCTTCCCGACATCACTTAGATGATTTTATGCGTGGTCGAATTATTGGAAGGTCAGAAAAAGAGTGAAAAATAACAGATGTTAACGACAAATAACAGATAACAGTCGATATTTCATTTCAAGAATGTAAGATTGTTTTGCTTTATTTTTACTCTGCATATTTGTGTAGATATTCAGCATTCGTAACTGTCCTTCTGTACTTATAAGCATAAAGTTTTATACGTATTTTGTTATTAGGAAATCTTTATATTTAAAAATAATGAAGTAAAAAGGAAGAGTCATTTTTTATTTGACAAATTTTTGATCTGTGAAATTTTGAAAAAAAGATTATGGTTGTTTTTATAAGCAGACTAAAGCTTGTGTGTGTGTGTGAAAAATAACCGTGAACGTGTATTAAGGGCGGCATTTTTGATAAGATGACTTAAGTGTTTGTTTACAAAACTCATTATTTGTAAATTTCGGAGGACCCATATGCGCCCTTCAAAATGGGTGCTACCCACTTTTGAAGTTCTTTGCGATTCTAAAGAAAAGTTAACTAATTTTAAAATTTCTCTTTAAAGGGAAAATAAGTTGAAATTTGAAGGCTTAGAACACATATTTAACATAGTAAACAATTTATTCTGCTTTTGTATTAATTATAAAATCAAATTTTAAAATGGCAAGATATATTGCAGTTATTCAGTGCTAATGGTGCAACATTTACTACAATTGTTTTGCTAGATAGAATACGAATAAAATAACTAACTTTATGCTTAAAATGGTTTTAGCAGTGTCTTTAAATAGATACTTTCTGTTGGGAATTAGAGAGTTCCAAAGCTCTCACATTATGTGTTATACCGTAAATCTCCTATTAAAAATAAAAAACACCTTCTTGTTCACAGGCCGCAACATACTCCTTTTACTAAAATAATCTCTTTTATAGAAATAGGATTAAAGATAAAACTATTCTTTATTAAAAGTGTTTCCAATATGTGTTATCCATGTGAAAATAATAGAGTTAGGTTTTCGGAAATTACGACTCAGGTTACTTTTTATAAGGTGTATTTCAGCAGTATTTTTTAAGGAAATACTTAGTTCAGGGAATATATGTACTTGAGCTTTAAAGCTCATATATATTAACAACATTTAAATTAAAATCAAATAAAATTACATTTATAAATTTGGTAATCATTTAAAATTCACACATAAAACTAAAAATAAAGTAATTTAACATAAAGAAATATACGAGAATATCTTAAGAGAACTCCTTAAGATAAGATAAGTGTCCTTTTTACTATTAAATAATTGTCCTCATAAATAAACTGAACTTCATATAAATTAAGAAATACTTGCATTTATATTAAAAAATATGTACCCATATTCATGGGTTGATTAGTCATTTTTAATTTTTCAATTTTAGATGCATTTGTTAATAGTTATTATGTTAATATTGAAAATTTTATTTATAAACAATAACATATATAGCTTCATAAATACCAAATTGATTGTTTTACAAAAATTTAAATGCCAAGTATCAGAGAGACATATTTAATTTTCTTATTATCATCATTTTTATTAAAAATATTAAAGTTACTTTGAATCAGAAATATTGAAATTAAAATCTATTAAAAACTTTAGAATAGCATATATTTTATTCCTTGTTATAAAATTTTATTCAAAAATATGAGAAATCAAGTCCTTACATTTAGTAGAGTTTGTTTTCGTAAGGTGTTCCTGAATATAAATATTTAGTTAAAGACATTAAAAAACTCTTATAATAACGCGTATTTCAGAAAAAAGCAATTTTTCTACATAGTTTTTAAATGTCAATTATCGAATTCGGTATTTGGTGCAAAGTATTGCTTAATTTATTTGACATACAGTTTTTAACTAATATTTTTTGCGCTACTGATTTTCAAGTTTTAAATGTCAACATGATTAAACCATAACTAAGAGAGATTAAAAGTAAATTTTTACAATTTTATTGTGATTATTTATATAAAAAAAACAATTTAAGTTAATACTTCTCGATTCGGAACATTAGTTTAAAAGAAAGCAATATAATTTTTAATACAATTATTTATGTCAAATGTTTGTCTGAAGTTTAAAAAATTACACTTTATAATAAAAGTTTGCAAAAATTTACGTATTATTATTTTTAATATATACAAAAAGACTGAAATAAAAATACGTAAAATTCATATATGGTAAACCATGTTATACAAGTGTAACCGTAAGGATAATATGGTTTTGGTATATACGAAAAGATCACAATCAATGTTAATATTTAATTTGAGGAATAGTATTAACTAAAGCCTTGGTTTTTTGTGACAGATAATTCTAATGAAGCTTAAGACTTAGGGATTAGGTCTCTTGTCATTTTTATATAATGTGAACGTCATAGTCCACCTTAACAACCAAAACTGATACAGGAAAAATCACGGCTTTGCTAAACATAATCAACTTACAAAGATTCCACAGTAGTTATAAAATCTACTCAGTGGTGTGTGGTGCCTACTTAATTTATACCAATCATGTCATAATCATTTAAAAATTAAGAATTATTGGTGTTAAAATTCAACATTTGTTACCAATTAGTGTGTAACGTTGAATCTTTGAGGAAGAATCTGGTAAATACATGTTGTATTAATTCATTTTTATTGGTGCTAGGCTATATTTGTGTAAGCATTACATACGGGAAATATATTTTATAAATGTGGCTGATGTTATAGTGTTTACTGAACTGAATGTAATTAACCAACAGGAAAATGGTCAACTCTTATTTATTGATTGTCGTGATCAACTCATTTTCTGCATACAGCATGATATCATAATGAAAATTTAATAAATTCCTAAATAAATAGAAGTGCTACTTAAAATGATATTATTATATTATTCATATAGATTCTTTGTATTGCTTTTTTTCACAAATTATTCAATTTACATTTGCTTACTACTTTTGATTATAAAGTTTAATTAATTATTTAATTCAGATATTTAATTAACTAATTACTAATTAGATTAAATTAGATATTCTTTCCTACAATTGTAGTTAAACATTTATATGTAGAAATGCAAAGGATATTATCTTCAATGGCAAATTGCTCTATCACTGATACTTTAAAGAAATAATGTGAATAATTGTAATTTTAATTATATATATAATATAACATGAAACAATATGTATATATATATATATATATATATATATATATATATATATATATATATATATATATATATATATATATATATGCACTTTCTTTATTTCTCATATAATTATTTATTTTTTTAAAATTTATAGTGGAGGATAAATGGTTAATTTTGTTGCGATGAAAATGCATATCCAAGAATCAAAATAAGATAATAATTACTTAAACAAAATACTTATTTTTAAAAATATTTAAAACTTGTAATTCTCAAAGTTATAAGACGGCTAATGTCTCTGTTTTGTGTGTGTACACTTTCTAAAGAAATATAATTATCTCTTACTTCTACCAATCTAACTAAGTGTTTTGTTGAATCATATTCCTGTTTATTTTACTCAATAGCATTTTGGAAATAAGAAACCAGTATTATCTAATGGTGGTTTCGCAACGATGAGGAATTTTTATGCAACTTCCTGACGTGACCACCCACGCATGTGCAGGGTTTTCCAGAACTGTACAAAAGCAGTGTCTCCAAGAGCACATAATCATTCTCCTGTCACCGAGGCCCACCTGGAATCACCACTACAGCCACTGAATCTCTTACTATTAGAGACGATATGAGATTTAAGGAGATCCAGAACAAAAGTTCAATCTTCTATAGGATAAATGTAACTGAAAAACTACTGCGACCCTGCTAGTTGCAATAAAGACTGGTACGTAAGCCTACCAATGCAAGTGCCACTGATCCCGTAGGACTGTGTTTATCTCTACACCTCGCCAGTACTTTTAGAGCATTTTGAAGCCATTTGCAACAAGTGCTCTTTGGAGTGTAACAAATGTTTATTATTTTGTCCAAATAATTCTTCCAAAATTTTCCTCGCGGGAGAAGAGTTTATGTTAATTTGCACTTTAATTTTCTAATATATTATGTATTCTGATAGATTAATTTCTAGATTATTGTTAGCTACCATTTTAAGTTTTATGTTTTTGTCAATAAATTTTGTACTTCGAGCTTATTTACGAACTGTAGATGCAGGTTTAGAGTAGAAGCACTCGTTGAAGTACAGAATTGAGCTTCTAAATATCTTTTCAGTGGTCGATAAGCCTAAACCATCACAATCGTACATTAGAAGGTATATAAACTATAATAAACATAATTTTAAATGTTAGTAATTCCATTTTTTGCTTAGGATAAATCTAGTGAATAAATTCATTCTAATAGTTTACTTCTGCATTTAATATACAGTGTTCTTGTATACTTTCCAATTTCCCTTTCCTTTTTCCTAATATTAAAGAAAACAAATAATTTACAATTTTTATTTCATTTCAGACAACCCATTTTGTCTGCGATCAATTGTTTTTCTTAATTTTATACATTTAATTTCCTAAAAACAAACGAGACGAGGCTTTTGCATCTCTTTCTTTTAATCACTCAATTCTGACTAACATGATGGTTACGAAAGCATCTTCGCCTCTTTGGCAATCTTATTGTTGAAAATATACTATGGCACTATAAGCTGAAACATTATTAAATTACATAAATAGTAACTCTTTCGAAAGCATTAATTGAAAAAGAAAATTGGTGATTTTAACTAAGTAAATGTTTGTTGTGTGGCGTCTCAAAATTAATTAAGTAATTACTTAACAGTATGCAGTTATTTTTTATTCGGGTGTGTTTTTAAAAAATAAAATTGTAATTAATTTAATGTTTGCATATTTGAACACAAAATATATTCCTTCTATGAAATTATTGGAGTAAACAAAAATAGATATTTGCCCTAAGAGAAAAAAAGATGGTAATTAACTCTATGAATGGTAAAAAGAAAATATTCTAATTATTTCTTAGTTAACTATCCTTTCAACCAGTTAACTATTCATCATCAAATCATTCATTCCTGATTTTTATTTTATTCTAAGTTAATAACATTTAAACAGACATTTTAATTTGTTTTAAAATAATAAAATAATGATCAGCAAGAGAAAATGCTTAACATTTTAATTTTATTTATATCAAACGCAAATTCAACTGAGTGGAACCTCATTATGTCCCACTATTTGGTGCAAGGGGAATGAGGGCAGTTTGCAACATTTTATATGTATAGTAAATATTTATGAAATATTTAACGAGATAAAAATTATTATTTAATGAATTAACATTCTTCCATATGAGATACCCAGTAGGGCAAGAAATATACTCTTTAGATTAAAAACTACCTAAAATCAAAATCTATATGACATGCAATCCTATAACGGAATTATTCTAAGATAAAAAATATGTAAATTTTTTACTTGAACAAAAAGAATGAAGATAACTTTAACATTCACAAACAACAAAAAAATTTACAGTAAAAAGAGGTATAGTATTAAGACTCTTATAAGAAGAAATATCAACTGCAGTGACTTAAATTGTATTTAAATACTACATTTTCTGCAGAACATTTCAGTATTATGCAATTATATAAAAATTTACTGTTTGCCAAATATTAAGAAAAAAATTATTTAAATGTTTGTCGCAATTGCATTATTGTTTAATTAATCAAATTTAAAATCTCTAACTATGAAGGAATTTAAATTGTAATTTTCAAAACTAAATTCAGAAGTTTAATAATTTAAAACTTGATTAAATTATTAAAATACATATATTTAACTTGAATATATACAATCTGTAAATAAAAATTGAACTAATGAATAATATCAAAGCATAACATATTTATAAAAATTCATTCAAATTCTTACATTTTAACTTTTTTAAATATATATTGAAAATATTTACCTCCGAATGTGTTAACTGCTAATGATATAGAATCATAAAATACATTTAAAAGAATTATTTTAATTAGCATTTGTTTCTTTTAACTCGAATGTATAATAGTTTTCTTAATTGAATTTTTAATTATTGAAAATATTGCCTGGATAAAAAAATGTATTCTCACGAACAAGGGCAAAGTTATGATTGCTTAAATTCTGAAGAAACCAAGGGCTTCAAAAACAGCTGAGAGTAGTATTTAATGAAAAATTGAAAGCAGCGATACGATGTAATAATGTGCTTTATAGAAGAAACACTTAATTAAAACAGTCATTATTATCTAAGGAGTTTGTTAAATTATGATACTATACTTTATTCAGGGAAAGACTTGTTGCATTCAGAATGTGTATGTAGAGATCTAAAGTAAACAATTATAATGATAACAAGATTTTAATTCTGTAGATTTTTAACTGTTCCCTGCTATCTTATTGACATCGTGCTACGAGATTTTCTCCAATCAGGAAATACTGTGAAGAATTACACGTAAAACGTATAGAATTTATTTCGTTAAAGGAACCACTTATGTTGTAGAAAATTATTCACGGCATTATTCAGATAAAAATTACAAAATAATTTCCTCCGCATTCTCAGTCACTTTTTTTTACTGTTGATAGCAAATCAACAATAAAAGTAGTGATCAAACTAAACTATGTTTGAATCAGTTATGAAAACCAACTAAGCTATTTCTATATTTTTAAACCAATTAAGTGGTTAAGCGCACCTTGCAAAGGTACTTTGCTTAAAGAACAAACCCTCACTCATAAACTAAGTTTGCGAAAGATAATTAAAAATACGAAGCTAATTCATTGATAAATAGTTTATTAAAGAAGTGTTCTTGTTTGTATTAGCTAAAAACAAACAAGAACACTTCTTTAATAAACTATTTATCAATGAATAAACTATAATTGAGAATATTTTTAATTTTGTTTCATTTTGGTTTGAAGTTACAAAATATTAATTTTACTATGGATACCGAAAAAGAACCAGGTAGCACACGGAAGTTTCAGAACACAAGAGATATAATTCATCCCTAAAACATATGAGAATGTGAAATAATGTAATTTTTATACACATTTTAAAATGAATCATTTCACTATTTCGTATGAGTGATATGAAATAAAAAATGTTTCATAATTTTATAAATATTCATATTTAAACTTCACTCTATCGCATTCAAGAAATTAATGATACACATATTCATAGCTGATATTTTAGTTAGAATAATTCAGTAAACTTTCATGTTTCTCTCTCTCTCTCTCCTCTCTTTTTTTAACAAAATAATCATTTATTGTCATTATGTCTTTTTGCATATGAAATTAAAGCTCATGATTAACTGATATTATTGAAAAAAACAATAAAAATCATACTAAATTATTAATATTTTCTGAAAAATATTAAGAGATATATTTTAAATGTTTAATCACATTTTCTTTCTAAATATTTAAGAAAACAACTAAAATAGAGTTGAGATTGAGTTTGGGCGTAATTATTACTTGCAATAAAATATTTTCTTGTGATTTTAACATTTTGTTTCATTTTAACTATAGAAATATTTATCTATGCCAAATTTAATATTTTCCTTAGTTTAAATTTGTTTTAATTGTCTAATCAAATAACTTTCTTCGTTGCTTCAAATACTATTTAAACTTTTCCTTTGCCCTGAAAATTAGATTCTTTAATATATTTTGGTTTATTTTATATTCGAGTTGCTGATTTTTATTATCAGAATTAAATAACTCAAGCATTGTGGTCTACATTTAAATTATTTATATGAAAATGTGCTACAAGTCAGAAAAAGTTTAAAGCATATTTACTACACAAACTAATCTTGAACACAATACTGGAACAGGGACTAAGGTTAACTGTTTTGGTGGACAAAATTTTCTTCAAGATTTAAAATGCCTGTATTTTAGTAATGCAGTTTAAGCTGCTTTGGTGAACAAAAGTTTTTTTCCAGGTATAAAATGCCTGTATTTTGATAATCTAGTTTAAGCTATATTTACAAATTTTTTATTACAATATTAAATACCTTCAAAATTATGGATTAGTAACTTCATTTTTAGCTGTCCTTTTAAAAATGTATAAGACCTCTGTAGTTGTATAAATTATTAATGAATTGTAATAAATAATAATAGAAGCATGCAGTACTAACACAAAAAAACGAACTTCACATTAATGAATTCAAAGTTCAACTAGTGGATCATCATAGAACGGATATCCATAAGCTGTTTTTCCAACAAATGGTAAATACTTCGATTACATAATATGTATTCAAAATAAAATGTAAAATAATTATTATTTAAATTTTTTATTAAAATATTTTCAAATACAATTTAATAGTAACTCACATTATACTTAATGTTTTTGATAGTTAGACGCAAGTAACATATTTTTCCCTTTATCATGGGATTATTCAATCCGAAGTAATTAAAAATTATTGCTATCAAAATTTTTATAAAAATTCTTATTTCATTGAATTTAGAAAATTTGGTTCTATTATGTTCTCCGGAAAAAATCAGCTCTATTTAGTTGAGTATTCTAAAAAATTTCTGTCATGCAAAATAATCAACATTGTTGTTCAAAATATGTAAAATAATCAACTTTGTTACGTTTGTAGTTTATCTTAAAAATTTTAATATATAATATAAATTATCTCATTTTAAAGAACAAATTATTGAATGCTTTAATTATATGAAACTGACAAAATCTACTTATTAGATTAAAAAAGCTGCATTTGCTTCAGAATTAACTTTTAGTATTAAAAATAAAATATTAAATAAAATTTAGTGAAATTGATGTTTTTAAAAAATAGTAATAAATAATAATGTTAAATAATTAAAATCTAAGAACCTTAATATTCAAAATTTTTTATTCAAAGTATATTTCAAAGTATATGGGTGTTTACAAAAATGAATAAAAATATAAATTAGCATTAAAAATGCTAAAGATTATACAAAGCATTTTTGAACTATAGAAATTATTTCAAGACGACTTTTTTAATTTACATAGATACCATGACATTGACTGGTTGACATCGACAATCATATAAATTAATGACAAAATTTTAAACCATTTACTTTCCTTCCACCTGTTATTTCAATAAAAATTAATTTTATACGTAAATATAAAATATATCAAGATACAGATTTACATGCTTAAAGAAATTCGTCTAAAGTCTTCGTTATTTTTTTCTTCCATATTTAAATATAAGCATTAATTCAAAAGAACTATAATTTTTTTTAGTTTGAATTTGTATTAAACAATGCATGAAAATATTTTATTATTTTTTAAACTGCATTCCTTTCATCAATCTTTGAATATTATGATACTTTTTGTGAAAATATAATTATGTGAATCTACATAAAGTGTAAATTCATTTAATCAAATTTCATTTAAATATCACACACATTTGAGAAAAGTGTTGTATTCTTCTTGTGCCATACAAACCCCCAATCGCGGTTTATAAAAACAAAAATGCATTCTTTAACTATTTTTATATTTTACCTTTAAATAATTTGTGGGAAAACAAAGGGTAAAAAAAAATATATTACTTCCATTAAAATTTAATGTTCATTAATGCGTTCAATTAAAGTTGCTAAAAGTTGCAATTGAATTAAAGTTGCTAAAAGAAATTGTTGCTGAAAAATATTTTGTTTTCATAAAACACAAAAGTATAACATTATTCTTCAGGAAATTGAAATTAAATGGGAAAATGTTCAGTTATTCGGTTTAATTAAATAGATAAAAATTTGTAAGGTTGTATAAAATAAAATATGATTAACTAAACTCTGCTTAAAAAAACTGCATAGTAAAATTATTCTTTCTTTCAGATAATTTCAATACATAATGTTTCGTTTTAGTGGACTTAGTCACCTAAGAAAACAATTTCTATATAATAATTGTAAAACTTATGTATAACAATTATAAATCAAAGAATAGTTATAAAATATTCAAATTACCTGAATAGTAATAGTCATCCTAATAATAGCAGTTGTGCGTAGTAAATTTTTCAGCATTTTAATTATAACTGAATAAACATACAATTGTATTTGCTCTATAATATTTTTTTTCTTTCAGATCATCCATAAAGCACATTTGAAAAATGTATCTTAATGTTTCTAATCGGTACAATTATTGGTCAATTTAGAATATTTTTTTAAAAAAAATTAAATTGAACATTCGAAAAATTACATAAATGCATTCGTAACAAAAATTAATTTTATATTTTAATTATTCTCTGAAAAAGGACTTAATAACTTATAATTGTCTGAGTAAATTTTGGTGGAATGTTCTCCTCCTTCTTAAATTTTTTTATACTGAATTTTTTGACAAAGAAAATGCAATCTATAAACATCAACTGCGTACAAGCACATGCTCCATAAGGACAATTTAGGAAATGGGTTCAATATTCAAGAAATTTCAAAGTACGAAAATCTCTTTAAGTGCAGAAGAATTTCTATGCTCTGTGAATGCCTTCAGAGGTAAAATATTCATTCATATTCTAATTCATGTTCATTCTGATTCAATGTTCATATTCTAGGAAAATGAGATTCTTTCTCTTAAGCAGAAAAGAATGAAGGAATTTTAAAATTTTTTTTATCCAATGGTGGGCACACAAAGGTGACTGAACCCTATGCCACAACAAGGCCAGAAACTGCTACTCATTTCTCGTTACCCAGCGAGCACCTGTGAACCAAGTCACGGAGGCGAGTAGCGTTACCCGCACCATACCACCACAAACCCGTTTATAGGGCGGGCCACATTCATGCAACATCACAGAAGAAAGGACAGAGAAACACAAAGAGAACAGAGAGGGAAAGAAACATCCATGCCCAAACCGGGATTCGAACCCGGGACCAACAGCTTAGGAGTCAGGAACGCTAACCACTCAGCAAATCGGTCGGCGGAATTTTTAAAATAATTCCTTTATTAATAAAATAACTTAATAAAATAATCATAAACAATTTAAGATTTTATGTCAACTTTATCAAGAATTTGCTGGTGAGTGAAATTGTTTACCTTTATATTAATTAATGCAAATAAACTATTTAAGTTACGAGCAAACAAATATTAAATTAATAAATTATAGCATGACATTTTTGACATCGTGAATTATTTCTTGGTATTAAAATTTAACAAAAGATACTAAGAATTATAATAACTATTAATTTTGATTTGCCAGGTCAGAGCATAAAATGGAAAATTTATAATAAATTAAAAATGTATTACTTTAATTAATATTCTAATTTTTCAGTGTATATCACATTTAATTTAAATACAAATAGAGATAAATAAAATAAATGTTTAAATTAATACAAAATTCAGATTAATATTGTAATGTTTATATGAGTTTCAGGCAGATTTTATAACTATTCATTTTATATATTCTATTTAATTATGTACTAACTAGTATTCTACATATAATATTAATAGAATACAAGAATATGCATAATACAAAGCAAATAATTTAAGATTCTATAATTTTGTTTCAAATTATGCAGTGTTTTAAGTATTTGTTTTTGAATAATCTATTTGTTTAATTTGAACAGTGTTATTGTTTCGCACATAATTGATATAAATTGTTTAAATTTTTACAGCATTATTTAGTGATATTATAATATTTACGTCTATAACAAACAATATTATAGAAAATATGAATTACATGAGTTAATATTTGTCCTATTTACTTGAGTAATCATCTGCTATAAAACATAAAAATATTTGAAATTCTACAAGGAATATATCTTAAAATGAAACATTTGAATTAGTTATTTATTACAACTTTTGAAGTAGAAATAACGTTTCATTTTGTTTTATGTTTTTCAGTTATTATTGATAAAACTCAATTTATTGCATATATTTTATGTTAATCAATTAATCTTTAAGATAAATTTATTTTTGCTACCCAGACATAAAAATACAAATGACTGAGTACTTAATCTTCTTCGAGGTTCCCAGTTACTTTGGAAAATGATTTTTTAATCTCACTCTCAAAGGTTTGAGATAAATCATGGAATACTTCTTAAATCAATTTGATTCATACTAGATTCACACTTGAGTTTTATTATTCAACATATGGACATCTAAGGCAGTTTTTTTAGAATAATCTATCAAACTTTTAAGTTTTCTGATATGTTAGGAAATGATAAGTATTTTTCCATTAATATTTTCTTTTCAAAATTTCATGACTTAACATATAATTTAATGTCTTTTCTATTATAATGTATCTTTTCTATTTAACTGAGTATAAGACTCGATATATTTCTTTACATTTGAAAGCAATTCATATAAAGATTTTCATGAATATTGTATTTTAGAAGTAACTATTCAAAGAAAATTAAAAGAAAAAATTCATTTGGAATGTTAAATTTTCATAATATTTATCGGAATATATGATTATTTACAGAACTTTCCAATTCGTGACTTATTGTGCAGTTAAATTTAAAACTCCGTGTCTTATTAAAATATTAATTTGAATTTTAGTATAAAATACGCAAGTAAAAAAACTGTGTCTTTAAATAGCTTATTAAACAATATTTAATAGATAATAAGTAATAAACGCATGAGCTAAAGGCAATCCTAGAGGCCCTAAGAATGTATATTTCACTGAGTAATACTGATAAAGCTAATGGGCTCGTCGTTTTCTGAGACACCAGGGCTGTCCTGGAGGTGATAGGGAATGGAGACTCCAGAGGCTCGCACAAGATATGCATCACTACTTAGAGGAAATTTTCCACCTGGGAAAATGTTGTATATTCCTGTGGATACCTGCGCATGTTGGCATTAAGGATAATGAGGAAGCAGATAGGCTGGCTGAGATGCCGAGAGACGTTAACTTGAAAACACCCAGCAACATAACTTTAAGAGACGCTAATGCAATTGCCAGATATAAACTGAAAGAAAAACAAATCCATATGAAACTTCAATTAGGTGTTATTAATGCAGACAGGATTATTACCAGGTCTATTTCTAGACTTTGAACCCAACACTTCTGTGGAATGACTATAAATAAAGATGGCACCAAAACTTACAAACCATGTAGGATTTGCCTGGAGGAGGAATTCCCCTCGGAACATATTTTTAACTGACAGGTCATCATAAAAAGTTTACAGGCATTGGCAAATTTTCCTGTCAGGAAAATCTCCATAATGGCAAAATTATACACATTGACAAGATCGTGATTTTGGTACATGGAGTAAGTTGATTTGACTTCAAATGGATACACCAACCAGCAACCAACCAATAATAAACACATTTTTTTCTTTTTTAGAATATGTACCTAATTTTAAAGATATTTATTTAATTCTTAGTTAAAATTATTTAGAACATTATAAATTACCGATGAAAAAGACTTAATAAGTATTAAAAAGTATTTTTAATTTAAAATTTTTTATTGCAGTTATTTCAAAAATGATTTTAAAATGAACTCGTACTGAAATTTGCTTTAACATTAATATATTGTCTTACGTATTATGGTAACTATAACAGTACATCACTGCACATATTTAAGAAAATAATATTTATACAAATTATTTTATTTATGTCTATGTCAAGATGACTTCTAATTCATTCTACCTTTCTCATATTATCTATTTCCAAATCAATGAATCTTTTTAAGTACAAATATATTAGATGACATGTTAAAAATTACCTATGCAATTTCATATTCCATTCAAACATGTATTTTTTCTTGAATTATGTAAAGATTCAATGTAGAATGATAATAAGTATATATTATTATTCTTTAGGCTAAAATTGTGCCTTTTACTATTAGGAATGAATTATAATTAAATCTAATGAATACACAAAGGTAACTTATAAATATCTAGAAAGGAAAACTAAACTATTATAACTCGAAATTTGAATAAATGCACCAATAATTCCAAAATAAAGAATTTATAATTTACATATTGAGGGTTTATGTTTTTTAGAAGTTTTAAAAGTAATGTAAAGGTTTTTATTATAATGTTCAAATCAATTGTTTCACTTTTTTGCACAAAACTTCAAGAAAAATGCATTTATATAAGTTTTTTTGAAGATGGCTAAGAAATAATGGAAATGTAAGAAATACAACAGAGCAACTTATTTTAAAACATACTACAGTATATTAATATTTATAATGTATGTATTACTTGAAATATAGTACAATCAATTCTTCAAAAATTTATTCGAGCTATAAATATAAGGTTTATAAATATTAAAAAAAATATGATAACGATATATCATGCTTTTTAAGAAAGATTCCAATAAAAAATCATGTCTATACAATTTTTTAACTAGTACCTCACTATAGTTATTTATTTTCTTACTTGTATAATCTAACAATACCATTATTTACGAAATTTAATATTATTAACTGTTATATCAAGCAATAATTTAATAGTTATACAATAATATTGTTATATCAAGTTATAAGAGTAAAAACAATATATGGTTTTAATATTTTTCCAATTTTTCCATATGTTATAAGAGTAATTTTAGTTAAAAATTATTAATTTGTAGCATTGTTGTGCATGAAAATTTTAAACTCACTATCCTTCTTACTACTGATTTCTATCAAATGGGAAGCTACTTACTACAGCAAACTATGTCACAATTCTCAACAATGGTCAATTGAGAGATTCAACGCTTAAGAAGCATGCCTTTGCAGTAGTGGGATATGGGATCCAATGGAACTTTTGATATGCGTTGGCTCTTTCAGAACAATGATGCGTCACGTAAAGAAACTGCTACTTTCCACTCAGGGAAACAATGCTTTTCCCATGAGACTACTATGAATATAATTTTTCCTGATTACACTAAAAATAAAAACTAACAATCTAAAAAAAATAAAATTGGTTTACTCTTATAAACTTTATTTCGTTTTAATCAAGAAGAAATCTCTCACAATTGTTAATTAAATTATCTTTTCAATTTTTGTAAAATTTACATTTATCCTCAACCATGTGAATATATTTAACATTAAATTGAAGAAACTAGAATCTGATTTCAAAGCTCACTACTTCTTCAAGAAGAAATAATCCATTTAATTGGGCCATCTGTGGGAGAAGTCATTATTATTACATTCACAGAATATTATTGATTGCATCCTAAAATAGAACGGAAACATGCCCTTCATCAGAAACATTTTAATTACACTCTTTTACTTAATGAGAAATATTTCACGCGTGATTTCTATAACGTTATTTAATGTGAAAGATGTAATATAAAGTTCTGTATTCCTGATTGAAAAATATAAGTATAGTGCATAATAATATTATACAAATAAAGACCTACACATTTCAAAATAAAATCCTATAATTTTTACAATTCCTATTTGAAACTTCTTTTTAAAATGTTATCAAGTTTCTTAAAATATATATAAATTTTTTTTCGCAAAATATATTTTCATAAATAATTATTATTTTAATGATATATTTCATTTAAAAAATGCGAAATTAGAAAAAAAATAATAATAGCATGCAATTAAAAAAACTTTCCTGCTGGTATTTTCAATAGTCTTGATTTGATATTTTAAATTTTGTTTTCAATATTCAAACGTGAATATTCAAATGTGAAAACGTTGAAACGTTTAATGTGAAAACGTTCAATATTCAAATGTGAAAACGTTGAACAATTTGTTCAACGTTTTCACATGCTTTGGAGTTTATTAGCATAATCTTTAAAATTACTGAATCAAATTGATGTTATTTTTATCATTCATCTATTTTTAATTTCATAACAATAATATTTAATTTACATAAAAATTTACGTTTGACCAGAAATTCCACATAAAATTAAGAAATGCAAACTTTGTTTGGACATAAGGTTATGAGGTATGTTATTGAACGCTATTTTGTTACTCGATAAATTATATTTAATGAAATAAATTAAAACTATTGAAGTTCTTTTGAATGTAAGTCATTGAAATTATTTATGTAAGTATAAGGAAGCGATATTGTTGCTTAATGTTTTTCTATACTGACTTTTAATTATAAAATAAATAAAAGAGTTATATTTTTTATCACATAAAGTAATTATATTAAATTAATATTTTTTCATAACTTTATGTTTCACTTATATTTTTCTTACATTATTAAATGAAAAAATAAAGATTAAATAAATAATATTCAATTCTTATGTAATCTCTTTCTACACTATTATAAGAAAATTAAGGAAACCAAGATGTATTAATACATCATACTATAGTTGTAGAAGTTAACATAATTTTATTAATCAGTAATTTTACTAAAATAAACAATAAAAAAATAAATGCCATAATGTAATAACAAATAGTATAAACATAATTATCATAGTAATTAAAATTCTCCGATAATCTAGAGCATTTTTATTGTATAAATATTAATCTTAAGCTTCTTTCTGATATTTAAGAGCTAAAATAGCTGATGGTAATTAATTGAAAATCTATATTCTTTTAACTAAATTAATGAAACTAATTATCCTTAATATTAATTGCCTTCTTTGTTAAAATTTTGTTAAATAGTTTCCAATTTTTGGATTTCAAGACTTTTTTCCATTTCTTTTTCCTCAGAAATTGAGGATTAATAATAATACATATAATCATGTTAATTTACATTAAAAGCTATTAATTTTTTTAATAAGAGAACATTTATGCATTACATTTATTATATCATTTGATATATAAAACATATATTGTTGGCATAAACTATTATATTTTAACTCATATAAAATAATAAAAAAAGTCAAGTTTTATTAGAAGTTTATGCCTATTTAGTATTGTATTGAATTGAGAAACAAATTGTTAATGTAATTTTGCTTACTTAAATTCCAATAAAAATGTTATTATATCATTTCAGAAAAATTTCAAGAATTTTGGATATTATATTTAAATTAGTATGTTTCTGAATGGATATTATTCTGTATGTTTGAAGTTTCATATAATCTACTATCAGAAATTAAAAATAATTTATTTTAGTAAAGTACGATATGTACATCCTTGACACATTACAGTATAAATTACTATGCAACACAAACAGTTGTAAAATACTCACATGATAGTGCATAATATCCAATGGAGTCGAAAAGCATGCAACAGCCACTGCAGATTTGAATAAGAAAGTAGATTAATAGGGAGTATGGTCCCCTGTTACAAATATGAAGGACTCGCTGCATGATTTCATACATGAAATAAGGCAGTTAGCGACTTCCTGTGGCAATTCTTCGCACTTGTTCAGCAACGTTGTTTTCAATCCGAGGATGGTTTTCGGAACGGGGTTGTGAGTTGTGCAGTTGCCTTCCACAGAGCCGAAGAAGTGCTCTATGTTCTTTGCTTTATCATCCGTTAAAATTAACTCAGCACCGATGGTCTTTTAAAAAGATGAACATAGAGCTTCAAGATCTCATTACTACAACATACAGTAGTCACACTGCTTCTATGAAAGATATTAATGGGTTTGTGGCCCTTTTGATGATGCCTGATCATACCATTAAACTTCCACCTCCATAATTCGCGTACATTGGAGAACAAGTAGCTGGTCTCTCCATATGAACGTATGGTGGGTACCTGTGAATAGGTTGAATCGAGACTCATCAGTGAACAGAAAGGCCATCCATATTACGAACTGCATGCTCTATTCATATGCTAAGCAGAATCTATTGTGCATAGCAGAGAATAGGATGCAAATCAGTATTTTTGCAAACCAACCTCTCTCAGGAAGTCTTCTGAAAATATTCATCCTTAAAACTCGGTTTCCTGGGGATGCATACAAGTCAAGAGAAAGTTGACTGGCTGTATCATCACCGTTATGCCTCACTAGAATGAACAAATGGTTATCATTTCCAGCCGACGTAGTATATATATATATATATATATATATATATATATATAAACGTCACTATTTACTCTTTGTTACACCAAGAATTTCTGTGAGAGTTGCTAGCGAAGAAAAAGCGTGTTTTGTAACGGACACTTATAAAATCTTTTCCTCTACTGGCTTCACTAACACATGGGTATAAGCTTACGTATTCCACGTACATAATTTGTTTTTTGTCGAGAAGTAATGATTTTACATTTTGTTCGGTTCTTTTTAAGAAATTCAAAAAAATTGGCAAATTTTCTCAGCTTTAAACACGAAGTGTACGTCTAAAGATTCTTGTTTTCTGAAATTTTGAAAAACATAACTTATTATTGGTAATAAAGCTAATGGTTTTATTTATCTAAAGATGAATTGAAAAGTTTCAAATTTAACAAAGTTTAAAAAGTACTTCATTTTCAATAAAATATTTTTTTATATTTAAGATGAAAGTTAGATAAATGATATACATCTGGATAAATTAAATAAATGTATTTTCGACTAATTAATTTTTTAAGAAGCATAATAATTTCATGCATTTCAATACTAGATAAAATTAAATGCATGGCACTGAAATATATAAATTAAAGTGTAGTTCACTCTTGAAATATATTACTTCATATTAATTAATCTTGAAATATTATTTCATATCATTTAATGTTTTTGCTGTAATAATCAGTTAATGACTTGTAAACATGTTATATTTCCCCAAGTCTATATTCCTTATGAGAATATGCAATGATATTTTTAATAAAAGATAGCGCATTTTCTTATTTAATTTCATGGAACTTCATTATAGACTTAAATATTTATTTTACATATAGAATTACAAATGCTATTCATGTTGCATTTAAAGCTTTTTATTTATATTAATTCCAATTAAGCAAATTTGACTTCCTAAGGAATTTGTTTTTAATATCCTCTTATATAAATATATAATTCACAGAAAAGGATGATTAAACCTTAATGCAATTCATTCATTTTCTTAGAGTCAAAGCTAATTAATTCCACGGATGAGAGCTTTGAAAATTGGAGTACCAATTTTTAGGACTACTGTACATTTAATCTGTAGTTAGAAAGAACAATATTGTAAATAAGGTTTATGTTCGATTTATCAAAACAGTAACTAAATAATGGTGGATCCGTTTTGACGACTAATACAAAACAAGTTAATTATTATTTCTTCTAATGCATAGAAACAACTGAATATGTATAATAACAAATTATTAATATAAAATACTGGGTATGTCATTTAAATGTTTGTCCAAGGTATAGCTTATTTGAGCATCAAATTAATTTTAATTATATGTTTAAAATGTATATATTTTAAATTTCGGTAATTCAAACGTTTCATTATAATATGATTTTGAAAGATAGAAAATACATTAAAAATAATTAGAAAGTATTTACATAAATGGTTGTCATTTGATTTTGTAATATTAATTCACATCATGTTTTCTATAACCTTTAGCTACATTTATGAAGGCTTAAAAACTAATCAAATGAAATTATTATTCACATAAGAAATAAAGATTTTTTAACCATTATCAAGAATTTTTTGATATTTATATTAAGCTAATACATTAATTGCTTAAATTTTAATTTTTAAAATGTTTTGTGATTCAAAAGAAATAGAATTTTAAGAAATTAATTATTTGCTTGATAAAAATGTTAAAAAATTTAATAATTGCTGTAAAAATTTAACAACTCTTATTTCCTTTTTAACATTTTAAGAAAATTTTAATATTGAATGTAATTTACCAAAATTAATAGAATTTCAATTTTCTTAATGAGTATGTAACTGAACAAATTTTCAGAAATTAATTCTTTTTCAAATGAAATGAGGATAAATTTCATTGAAATGATAATTTATCTAAGCATAAAGTCATACAAACAAATGGTTAAAATATATGAAACTTTTACAAATAATAAAATGCAATAGATTAAAGGATTTAAATGTTGATTTTAGAAATTGTTTTACAAAACTATATGAAGAAACAGTTTGTAGTTAAAAAAGTGCAATAAAAGTATTCTAAGCAAAATTATTTGCTTGGAATATTATTAGTAGCTGAAAATTTATTCTGAGACATCGTGCAAGTGTTTCATATAAATTATGTTTCCTAATTCCTGAAATTCTTTGCAAAAATATTATGGCAGGAGAATTTTTTTTTTTAAATTTCAAGAATATCTTAAAATCATTTTAATATAATATGTGTATTATAAAGACATTATTTTCACACAACTTTTCATTTAAATTTACTTTCAAGCAAACACTTTATTTTAGGAAATAATATTGTAAAAACTAAATTTGCTTCTACCTACAAAAACTAAAATCCATTTTACTAACAATAAACACTAAAATCCAAAGACTAAAACCGAAGAAAACTGAATAATTAAAATAGTAAACGCTTTTATTAATTGAAATTTTGATCGTTGGTTTGAAAATTATAGGTAATTATAAGGGAAACAATAGAGTTCTTATCATTTTCGCGTTGCCATTGAATAAAATAAAAATAAATATGCACATTAGTGTAAGACGTGGTTGAGACACCGGTCAATCGAGAGTAGGAATATCAATAGTAATAAAATCAGTTCCATCGCTAATATCCATCAATTGCAATTCGTACAGTAGCGAAGAGAAATGGGTGTGTCAAAGGAGTTAATTCAGTGTTGTTTGCTTTACGACTTCAAAGTGGGCTTATCATCTGTTGCATCAATTCACCGTAAATGTCCAGGATATGGTAATAGGGCTATGAATAAACGTATGACAAAGCTTGATTTCACATATTTAGGTCAGGAGATGAGTCCTTCTGTGATGAAGCTTGTGTCTGGTGAACTAGTCGTCAAGTGGTTCAATATGAGGTGATACAAACGGGTCAAACAGTTACTGATGACCTGTACACGCAGGAGGTAGAACCTGTGCAACAAGCATAGCAACAAAAAGAGCCAGCACTGTTTAATCACAATAGTGTACTGTTCTTGGCCGATAACGTGAAGCCGCATGTCACCCGGGTGACCTGGAATAAAATACAGTGACTTGGTTGGGAGATTTTGTGCCATCCTCCTTACTCACCAGATCTTGCAACATCAGAATACCAATTTTTCCGATCCCTGAACAGTTATTTTTTTGCAAAATAGTTCAAAAATGAAGTAAACTTTCTACAAAATCTGGAGGACTTCTTTACATCCAAATACTCCGAGACTTACCGCAAGGGGATTGCACACTCGAAACACGTTGGTAAAAGATGCTGGATGTCGATGGTGATTTATTTGATTACTAACAATTGGCTACACCTTCTGTTGGTCATGTTATTTTGGGTCATTAAAAAAGCAAGAACTTTCTTGTTTACTTTGTATAAAAAAGCACGTAAAAATATAAAATTCCTATAAACTTTTTAAATAATTTCAATGATAAAGAGTTGTATATTTCCAATTGATTACCATGTCACGAAATTGTGTATAACTAATGTTCTTTCCCAATGTGCCATAAAATGTAATAAAGCAGAAAAATGTTGATGTTTTGTCATCTATATCTAGTAAGAAAAAAAGTGATAATTTGAATAAATATTCTATTAAAATAATTATTTAATAATTGTCATTGAGATGAAACTGAGATTACGGAATCAAGTATAATTGGTGGATAAAATTTAACAACAGCAGCTTATTTACAGTCAAAATCCACTGTTAAAATATACTATAAATTAATAATATAAAATCTCTATGGGGAATTATAGTTATACATTTTTATTTATTTTTAATGCTCGCTTACTCTGGATATTCCAACAATTTAGCTCTAACAGAGGAAGAAATGATGGCAACTTATGTAGTGTGGGCTACCCAGTGGTTATATTGTTATCGCACGGAAAGTAGGCTGGTCTTCATAATATAGAAGCATTGACCAAGCGGAAGACATCCAGAAGTGCTATTTCATAAGAAGAACAACATGACCACGACATATTTTACGAACCCTAGCAGCTATTAGTGAACACAATGAATCTTTGACTGGGTAGGAATTCGAATTCTCTATTTTCCCATAACAAAAGGGAAAGTCCTAACCAACTAGACCACCTTGGCCTAGCAATGAATATACTGCTATACATAAAATTTTGTTGATATATATTATGACGTTATATTACCATTAGTCTAAATTTGTGTTTCCTTATATCAACGCCTTTTTTTGATAGAAAATAGTTATTATAATCTTAAAGTGATTAAATATATTTAGTATGTTTCACAAAAATACAGATAAAATTAATACAAAAGTGTAACAATCAAGGGGATTATGATTTATTTAACATATATATATACATATATATGAACATATTTATACAATTATTTTTACCAATTATTAAATATTTCTATAAAGAAGATACTATTGCATAAATTTTTACTTACCTTTGCTTAACAAACAGTAAGTGGAGTAAAATGCTACTTTATTGCAGATCCGTGTGCATAGAAACTTTTCTAATACTTTAAAAACAAACGGGAAAATGTTGATCTTCTAAGCTATTATCAAAAAGTATTACATGTATTGATTTGAGTTGCATTCTTATATACTCAGATTTACGTGATTTCGAAACCGTCTAATAAAATTAATGACATTTTCGTGTTCATTATATTTCCTTGTATGCATGCGCATTCTGCTTTTTTTTTCTATCAACCTCTTTAAATTTTCAACGCAGAAATTCAAGAAAATGAATCTTTGACACAATGTTGACTGGTTAAAGCATTTTACATGCATACACACACATGAATATCTATCTAATATTTATTTTATAAATTTAGTTTCTAAAAAGGATAAAAATTGTCAATTAAATTTTTCATATTAAGAAAGTATAAAATACAAATTTTAAATTTTTTTTATCGATTTTGATTTTTATTACTTTCAAGTTAAATAACTAGTTACTTAACTTGAAAAGGTATAATTTACGTAAAATGATATTAAAAACAATTAAGTCAATAACCATGAATTTTTAATATAAACTACTTTAAAATGAAAAGACTTAAATTTAGTATGGAAATATATATGCCCCGTTTATTGTATTCTGTTTAGATCGAAAAAAAAATTTAAAACTTTTATGTAAATTTAATTATAAGTAATTTCAAAATCTATTAACGAAGAATAGCAATACAAGAAAACAGAACAATATATTTACGGATGCTGCTTTTATTTTTCTGTATATATGATTACTGAAATGAATATTTATAAATACACCAAATTTCTTAAAGCGAGAATACATCTTTCTATCTAAGAAAATTTCTTTCATAATATAAATTGTAAAATACTTTATAAAAGTCTACAGTTATTTGAGTATTATAGCGTGTCAAATCTTATAAATGTTCTCAATTGTTGTTATTATACAAGTCAAATTGTTTTGCTACTTCTTTTTATAAAAATCTTCAATTGTGTTTTAGAAGTTTTCGCTCACATTAAATGTTACATATAATAAGTAAAAATGCAGTAAGAAAACATACATATATTTAAAATTTCAAAATAACCAATGTATAACTTAATAATTATCTCACAAATTTACAAATAAATAACTCTCTTAAAATTATTTTCTATTTCAAATAAAAATTAAAAGCTTTAAAAAATTAAATAATTAAAAGTGAAATATTTTACAAATAATTCGATCACATTCCATGAAAAATTTTAAATTTTAAGTTTCGCAACTAACTACAGAATACATTTTGCAGTGCACAGAAGTTTTCAGTGAAAATTGTTTGCGAAAAACACTTTCCTATCTCTAACTCTATTCTCAAAGAGGAGTAAATATTGATTTTTCTGAATGAAAAGATGATTTTTTTTAGTTTCAAAAAGGAAAAATGATGTACTTCATGAAACTTTTCATAAAGGAAATGAATTTTGTTGATCAAAAAATATATGAATACCTTCCATGCCATTTGAATAAACTATTGAAGCTATTTCCTTAATAAGCAAATACAGATTTTCTAAGTGGCACACTTCAGCTTTATCTGCCTGAAATAACTATCTTCTTTGAGAAAAGCAATTCTAGCTTATGCTCACTTTTTGCTCGTTGTTCACGAAATTTTCAGACCTTTAATTAGATAAGACTGGAAAAGAGGTCATTAAGATGAATTTTGTAAATTTAATGATGCTTTCTTAAAATGGAGCTACGCATTTAGCCAGTATCTCATTAAAATCGCTCCTTTGACTTCTCCGTGTAGTGCTTTGAAGTTCGACTCCTTATTAAATTTCTTCCTCATTAAATTCTCTTTATCTAAATATAGGTAATCCTTTATAAAGAACATGTTTATTTTGTAAGACAAATCTGATTTAAATTAAAATTAAAAACATATTGATATAAACTAAATAGTTGTATTAGAGCAAAATAAAATAATATGGTTATACAAGCGCCATAAATTTCTTAGTAAGCATTCCGATAAAAGGAACAATATAATATGCCATTTATTTCATGTTTAAATTATTATAAACTAATAAATTGCCAGATATTTTTACAGCAGTTTATGTTAATAAACATTGAATTTTACTAATGATTAATTATCGTAACTGTTAGAAAATCGAATAACTATAATAGTTTTCTATAGTAACATAAATTAAATAATCTTTGGAATTATGTAATTAAGGTAAGGGCTTAAATATATATAGTGCCAACAAATGTATCAAATATTATTAGAATGTATGAATGGATGGATAAATAGAAAATATCATCCAAACGAATTATTTTATTATATGTTTAATTCAGTGTGCAATAGTAAACTGCTAGAAATTTTGTAAATTGCTTATCTAAAAGGAACGATCATTTTATTTAAAAATTTATTTATTGGCAAATTATCTTATTCAATTAGTTACAGAAAAATCAAAAGTTTTCTCGATAAAAAAGCAAATTAAAAATTATGCTGAAGAAGAAAAAAACAAGTTACTGAACCTCTCAAACTGTTAATGTCAATGAAATTATAAATTAATAAGATTAATATAAGTCTGATGAAATTTAAATTGATTCAATATATTTCTAAATTCTACATAAGCATCAAAATTTATGTTTACACGCACACATTCTTACTGTCAAATTAAATTACTGCAAACATATAATTGCTGATCACTTGTATTCCCTAAATTACTTAAACATGTTAAGATTTACTTAACTTTTTATGAAGACAAAATCATTTTCGCTTATCGGGATATCTCTTATTTAGGAGTAGAACAAACCTCAAAAGCTTATTAATCGGCTCAATGCATACTTTGAAAACTAGTATAAATCTGATTCAGGTGATCTTTGGGACCACAAATTCTAAAAGCAGCTTGAAAAATAATATGTTATCTTCATTTACTTAAAACAAAAAATTTTCGATAAAGAATCGTTTTATGATATTTTCAAAGTTTCAATGAGTATTTGCAGTTTCATGCCATTATTTTATTTATCGTCTTTCTAATTAAATACTATTCCTCATTTTATGCTCATTTTAGTTTTCTTATATTTTTTCTACATATTTTCTTAAGTATTTTTAGTAGGGCACACAGTTTCCTCCGATCATCGAATGCTTATCTGCAAGTCTCCAGAGCACATGCTGATCCTGTTTCTCTATTTTACACCACACAGGCCTTCAAGTAGGAGTTATGATCTGGAGTGCCCTTTCCCTTGATAGCCGAAACACTTTTATTGTCATTAAAGGTGTACTCACAACACAGCAGTGTCGCCTGCGATCTGATTTGCTACCATCCATTGTTTGAAGCATCCTTCTCTTTTTTTCTGCAAGATAATGTCAGACCACATAAGGTATATACTGCTATAAAGTGTCTTGCTGCTTGTCAAACACTTCATTACCCCTCTAGATCCTTAAATCTGTCTCCCATCAAGCATGTTTTAGATATGATTTACCAGACGACTGCATCTGTCATGGAATTTTGATGACCTAGTCCGAAACTTGGATCATATTTGGAAAGAAATACCATATGAGACCATCCAGGAGTTTCCTTAACCTATGCTATGCCATGTGACAGCCAGCATTGAGGTCCTATTCAACACCATATTTTGCTCGTTATTTTGTAACTATGACACTCAGATCACTTAATTGCTCTAAAATTTTAATCATATTCTGTTCTATACATACATTTTCTATCCACTCATTTTAGTCTTCGTTGGGTAGTTCTTTCATGTTGCGTCGACTTTTTTATGCCATAGAATGTATTAATAAAGATAAGAATAAAATTTCTATTAAAAAAGTATAGTTAGTTTAAAAAATTTATATTTAGTTTTAATTATATGCAAATATTTTTGCCTCATTGCTTCGCATATTCAAAAATTCATTAAGTGAAGCAAATCTGATAAAACTAATTTCATTTAAAATAAACATTTCGAATAGACAACTCAACATTTACAAGACGAAAAAGCAGTAATGATTAAAACTAAAGATATAAATTTATCTTTGCGTTTATATAAACTTAAGATTTAAATTATTTTCAAAAAATACATAATATTATCTACGAGAATCTATTTTCTGTAATTTATATTTAATTTTATATTATACAAAATAACATAGTAAAAATACAAAAATGTCAAATATTTTGATTAAAAATTATAAAAATGCACATGTTCTCAGGCTTCTTCGAAATAAATTAACGATTTTGATTCCACAGATATGAAAAGTCTGCAAATTTGGGAAGATGAAAATTATTCTGTAAATTGTGTATTATAGTTACAGCTGTGTGATGTCTGCAAAAGATTTATAAGAAAACTACCTCAAATACTGGCTTTTCAATTCAGTCTGTTTTTTTTTCTTTAACATTACAGTAAAAAATATGATACAAAGTCCATTCAAACTTGAAAGCAATAAAATCAACTTTATTAAAAAAGAATTTTTTAAGCAGACTTGTGTCTGAAATATTGTTGCTCATGTTTTTTTCAGAAATCATATTTGAAATTAATTAAATTTAATAATTAATTATCTCATATATTAAATATGTAATGTACAATTAAATTTTTTATAGTTTTAATTCACCATTTAAAATTACTATAAGCTTAAGACACTATTTCAGCTCAATACTTCTACATTAATATTAACATAATGTTTGTTGTTGTTGCTTTCTTGTGCAAGCTAGGCTGGCATTATGAGATGCGGTGCTCCACTTTTCCAACTGAAACATATTTTGGTGGGGAATAATGTTTGTTCATCAAGATATATTAATTTTAGAATGTTAAGGTTTGTGAGATATTTTAAGTATATCTATATAAGTAACACAGAGTTATTTGTTAAATAGCGGATTTTAATTTAATGTATTTTAAAATTATCTCAAGTAGCGACTATTTAGTAAATATATGAAGGGGAAAAAAGTAATTAAAAATACTGAATTAATATAGAGTCAATAATATGTTGTGTTACTTATTTTATCTATTGCTTCACTTATTTCCTTTTACACACTGAATAAGTTGCAAATGAATTCTAAAAAATAAAATGCAAAATTCTTCATATTATAAAATATGTATATTACTATTTATTTTTATTTAATAATTTCAAAACAATCTAAATTAGAGATGCTTTCTTCAAAACAAAGTATTTTAGGATTTGTAAAAAAATTTCACTACATTTTCAGGCAATGAAAAACAACTTCAAACTTTAATAAGCATTTAATGCTACGTAACATTAAAATCTTTCCCCTATTTATATTTTAATAATCAATTGAATTATATTCTGAGACATATTTAAGAAATTAATTATTCCAAACGTACTATATATATTTTTCAAATTAATTATAAATAAATTACATATTCAAAATCATCAAGGAATAAAATTAAAATTGTTTATTATATATATTTTCCCCAATTCTAAAACATTTACTGCTTTATTTTCATTTGTTCTTAATGCCTTGGTACTTGATAAATGATATTATTTATTAAAGTATTTCGAATGATTACATTTAAGTAATTCGCTGTGCATCACAAACAGCGCAATTCACAAATAACTAAGCATAAATATACAGCTGCAAGATTTTAAGCTATTGGCATTTGTTTGGTTCTATAGTTATTTAAAAAAAACCTAGCTGCACACGCACAGACTAACTGTGTGAGCAAGACTTCTTTAATAATGTATTTAAAAATGGAAATTTTATAGTTGTGCAGTAATTTAATAAAAATATTAATGCTGATATTCTATTGCTTTAATAACAAATATATTTTTTTATACATACATGTTAGATAAATATGTTGGAAATATTTCTCAATTACATATTGGTAAGAATTAGGCAATACGATATGATTGATTGGTTACAATAAGTATCAACCTTGATTTATTTCTGATTTATCATGTCATTTATTAATATGATACAGTATCTAACAAGTAACTACGTGTGAGGAATGAATAGGCACTGTTGCTATTTCTGTTTTTATTTAGGAGGGGAACACATTCGAGTAATGTACCAATCAATAAAAATATTCATCTAGGCATAACAATTTTTGCATTATGATCGTTCATCTGGAGTTTATTTATATTTTGAATTTATGGTTTATTTTTTAAATTAATAATTATAATGCAATTTAACGTAAAAAATATTTTCTAATTGCCTATAAGAAAGACTTTTTTATGTAGATTTGACTTTCACTTCATTATGTATAGTTTGTTGGTTAGTCGGTTCTTATCTCCAAATATCTGTTAGGCCATATCCATAAATTCATTGACGAGTATTAAGTCATTATGTATAGTTCTAAGTGGTGCATGTGGTTGTGATAGGGAAATTTTATGCTCGTTTAAAATATTTTATCAGTCATAGAATCTATTCGAAATTATTCTCTTGTGTAATAAATGATTATACAATAAAATATTTATCAAATATTTTAAAACACTTAATTTTAAATTTAACAAAATCTAAAACATTATGCTTATAACATTTTAATTAATTCCGAATTTTTATGTATGCTGTTAAGATAATAAGAATATATGAGCTCTCGTGCAAATGATCCCAAATAGAAAAAGTTAAAAGCATTTAATATTTATAAATATTTTTATTATTAATGAAAAATTTGTTGTATTGTGGTTATTAATGGAAACTTTATTGAATTATATGAGGTCACTCCTATCCATTACTTGTTACGGTTGTAACATATAACAAGTGCCAGAAATTTTGTGAACTATATTTCTCTCTATATCGTAAAGAATATAATATAATGGAAATTAAGCTCGAGTACAATACGTATCACCATTCACGAAAATCTGGGGAGGTAAATTTAAAATCCTATTAGAGTGCTTGAATTCGAAAAACAACAATCAAATTTAAATCAAATTTTACCTTCCACTGCAGTCACAAACAATTAAAACTTGAGGGAAAAGATAATCTGATGCAAGAGATAATTGAAAACCACCCGTTTTGAAGTGGATTTATTATAGTTTGGAAAAAAATTACGTTAGTATCTATCAAATTTCGTGTATCTAAGTTTTGAATTCTATGATATATGTGTATGATTAAGTTCTAGATTGCAGCATTATCCCTGCATTTGTTTTAACTTCATGACTTGCGCCTTTCACAGATCCTCCATAAAGTTGATCTCTACATTAATCACTAGAAAAAACTGATTTGATAAAATATTATTACATTCCGAATTAATGAATAACTCGTATGTAGGTACCCGATTATTCCCTTAAACGGAATTGAATGTTTCCCATTACAGTCTTTGGGATGCCATCGACTATGTACAGTGTACATGATCTTTGTCTTTATTCATTGCCTCTATTTCATAGTTATTCTGTAGGATGAAGTGTGAATACTTAAGTCTGCGATGGTTGGTAAAAATTTAGGATTATAAGATCCTAAATTCCTGTATGCAAAACATAAGTTAAATGTTCATTAAATTTGCAAGAAGAAAAGTTAAGTTCACATGCACTATTTTTATTGTGTTGACTTAAAAAATATTTTTGTTAGTGACCCCAACATGACATTAATGCAAATTCCTAATTTTTTTCTTTGCATTATCTTATAAATTAATGTGTTTTCTTTATTTCTGCTTTATTTTTTCAATCAAAGCACTTATTCAAATTATTTACCAATCCCTCTTTATTTTTTTCAAATTGATGTATTTATAAAACCAAAGGAAAAAACAAAGCATAGTGAAAATAAGTATTATGTCATGGAACTAAATAATAGATTATGAAAGGCAATTTTAAAATTAATTTAACATAAATATTGAATTGTGAACTGACAAAAATCATTTTTTACGTTTTTTTAATATTTTATATGCAATGCATGATTTATTTCATTCCATGAATATTTGAAATATTATAAATTCAATTTAAATTTACTATTTATCTATATACAAAACAAAAAAGGCCCACACATCTTGAAGGATGGCTTAAAATTAGCTTATTAGTTGTTTACATAAATATGCTCACAGGACATCTGCTGTAAGAGTTTCAAAGTACAATTGAAGTATAGAATAATGCTATCCAAAATATGAAACAGTTGTACATATAATAAATCTTATGTGCTATGAAATAAGTAAATATTCAGCCTGCTGCAAGCCTGGATGCATAGAATGAAGAGGACTTCTAAGCACATATTTAAAACGTAATTAAGTTAATTATTTTTGACAATACTGTATGAAGATGGCTCTCTGCTATGAAATGTGACGATTAGCTTTTCTATCTCCTAATATGAGATATATAAAGAAAAAATCAACAATTAAATTGTACAGCAGTTATATTTCATTCCAAAATGGCACCGTGTAAGCAAGAATACGAAAAAATGAATGCATACAATATTTTAATAAATTTTACAATGCAATTATATCATGACACTAGAAATAATTTATTTGATTTAAAATAAAATAAGAAAGATGGCTCTCTCCAATAAAATTTATTAATTATATGATTCTTTAACAAAGTTATGTAAATAATTATGCATATATATTGAAACAAAGCTAATAGCAAATCACTTTTCTTATTTTAAAGTTTGTATTATTTCTTCTGAATAGCTGTTGTTTCGATTTTAGTAAATAATTCGTCTTATTAGCCATTGTTGGTGAGAGAAATATTTGATTGATTATTCTTTTGGATAAGAAGGCGTATACTTTAGCCAATAAATCACAATTTCTGAAGTAATGAGTGAAAAGCTAAGTCATTACTTATTTCTAGAACGCGAGTAATTTTTCTTAAAACTCTTTTCTCAAATAATTCGAAAATTTTCAACTGATCGATAAGAAATTAAGCAAGAAATCATTTGTTTTTTAGTTTTAACTTCAAGAATGGATTGGAGAATCAAATTATTTAAAAGAAAAGTAAAGAGGGAAAATAACCTTGTTAGTTTCAAGAAGCTGTTTTGCATTAGCTAAAGTGAATTCTTACTCTAAAATTTCCTCGTGTCATCAAATGTTAATGAATTCTCTTGTTTGAACTTTGCTTTTAAAAAAGATAAAAATGTTTTAAAGTTTTATGACAGTTAAAGTGCATCTTGTCATTTATAGTTTGAAAACAAACATTATTCCTTAATATCATGATATTTGAATGAAATAGGACATTGCGATGTATAAATAAGGTTTATCTTTTAAAAGATAATTTTAATATATACATGTATAAACTCTATCTGTATTCCAAGAATACAGTAATTTCATTTGCGTGTTCTATTTCTCCTTCTACACTTATTTTGAATTTAATTGGTATTATTAATTACATATTTGTGAAAAATACTTATAGTTAGCAGTACTGTAACATATTTGTAATCTTAGATTCTGTTACTATACAGTATAAGTTATTTTCATTTTAGTCCAAAATATTTGAAAGAACACAGAAAATCAACATGATTTAGGGGAAAGTGTCTGGTAGCTTTAACCTTGATAACGGTTGTTAATCATGTTGACATGTATTTGATAAGACTTTGAAAATCATGAGAAGCTATATGTGGCAATGGTTCTTGTACAATGTCTTCCAATTTACAAAAGTCAGCAAGAAAAATCAGTATATCGAACATTTCTCACCACTGCACACCATATGTTCTCAATTAAACTATAAATGAACTTAATGGCTCTGAAAACAAATTGAGTTATGTAGAATGTATATTACACCATACAATTTATTACCAATGGAAAGATGCATTATCTTATTGAGAAACAATTTATGTATCATGCTACTATAACTAGGCATACAAGCACAAACGGTCATCAAATGTATCCTCTGAAAATTTTTATTATGAGAGACAAAGTCAGATATACCATGTACATTCCGATGACAAAAATGACACATTTTTTTTTGAATAAAAGAGTAATCAACAAATGAGAATATAATCCTCGCTTCATATGATATATGTTTGACACATACTCTGTTATTGACTTTATACCAAAGTGTGAACTGAACTTTCCATTGTGGTCCATGCACTTACTAATAAATTAATTAAGGATAATACAAGTTCAGTCAACGAACGAGACAGAAGCAAAACAAATGTGACTTATTTGTAAAGTCTATTTATTAAACAAAAAATAAAGAGCAAAAAAGATGCTATATATTTGACTATATGTTGACATTTTTATTAAAGTAATAAAAAATGCGATTTTTACTCCCTGGAGCAAATTTTAAGAAAAGAACTTATTTACAAAAACCAATATAACATGATTGAAATGATGGTTAATACATAGTATACCTCCCAGACGATGCAATACAGTCCGTACAACGCCTAGGCATGCTGAGTATCAAATTATCGATCTGATCTTGGAAAATATTACACCACTCATCAAGCAATGCTCTCAGAAGTTCCGGTAGATATGTGGGAGTGGTTGACGGGCTGAAATACGTCGGCCATTCAAGTTCCACACATGGTCTATTGGATTCAAGTTCGGTGAGTATGCTGGCCCATCCATACGGGTGATATCCTCCAATTGAATGCATTCGTCTACAGTGTTTGCATGGGGAGGACGGGCGTTGTCCTCCATAAATAGAAATTCTGCACCCATGGCGTGCCGAAACAAACGTACATGTTGTTCCAGAATGACATCCCGATAGATGTGGCCTGTCATGGTTACATTTTGAACATGCAGATTACTTCTGGAACCCAGAATAATTCCTCCTCAAGCGAACAATCCTGCATCACCGTAACGGTGTCGTTCAATGGTGTTCTCTTGGTTGTAACGGGTACCTGGCCCTCTCCATATGAAAGTCCAGTGAGAATTAGGTTGAAAGCTAAACCTGGACTCGTTGGAAAACATCATACAAGGCCACTGTTGCTGTGTCCACAATGCATGCTCTCTACTCCAGGCTAACCATAGGCGACAGTGAGTTGATGTTAGTGGAATACATCTGACAGGCCTACGAGCATGTAGACCAATGTGCCTTAAGTGTCTGTACACGGTTTGCCTTGAAACTGTCGTAGAAGCTGAAGAGAGCTGACGAGACAGGTCTAATGCTGTGTTTTTTATTTTATTTTTTATTTTATTTTTTTATATGGCAGTAACTGTCAAATACCAGTCCTTATTCGACGTTGTAACTCGGGGGTGACCTGTGTTGTAACATCTACTTACATTACCTTCATCTTGGAACATCTGCAAAAGCCTGGAGATGATACTCGAGGTGATTCCCAGTTCCTCGGATACTTCCAGCTGGGTATGTCCATATTCAAGACTGCCGATAATTGTATCACGTAAAACATCATCCCAATGCTTCCTTCGTGCCATAACTACGCGGTTCTTGAACTGAAAGGATTTTAAACGTATTTGTTTTAAACGTATTTGAACAATTTTACTTTTTTTGCAACCATTCATTATATACACCTCTCTTACACTCGCGTCATTGTGACTTACTATCAGCGCCATCTGGTGGTTTCTTGTGATTTGCATATTATTCTTCAAGATGTGTGTGATAATTCTACAAGTGAAATTTTTATTTTAGAGTTCAATTTCTGCGTGATTCTGAATTATCCTTAATTTATGGACATGAGTGTGATTAAAGTAGAAAATCTAAATTGTATTTAAAAAAGCAAGTAATTATATTTTGTGCAAAAGCTTATCATTAAATGATAAATACTGTTCCAGATTTTTTTAAATAATCTTTTATTTAATTATAAGGAACACTTTTACACATAAAAGTTAAAATTAACTATAATTAATTTTTTTCCATATAAATAACTTACTTATAAATTACAAACAATAGAACAATCTAAATATAATGTAATTATGATAATCTAAAAAAATCATTTGTTTCTTCTCTTTCATGTATTTAATATAATGAGATACTTACCGTAAAACTAATCTACTAATATTGTTTTAGTAAGATTGTTATATTACAAAATAAAGGTAATTAATATGGTTAATCCGCAAAAGATAAAGATACATAAACTTTATATTTAAAGCATAATATTTGCAACTTTCTTAAAGTTCATAAATTTAACTTTTGAAAATTATTTTCTTTATTTTTTTTAGTAATATATTTTCAAATCATGATTTCATATTTTTTAAGAAATGAAATGATAAATATTTCAAAACTTATCCAAATCTGATTGTATATTTCTAGAAAATATTTTTAAATATATTACTAGTCTAAAACAACTACAATTATTGAAGTAAAAATTATTTTTTCTTAAGTAAAAAAAAATATACATCTTATTTTACCATTCTACTTAATATTTTGCATTTCACATTATGGTATGAGTGTAAATATATGTTACTTCAAACTAGGAATTTTATTTCAAATTGTTGTAAAATACATTATACGAGCGGAATAAATGAACATAAATCTGTTTTTGCAAAATATTTTATATTTGCGATATTTTGTGGAATATGAACATTTTAATTAAATTAGAACAATACTGACAAAACTATCAATTAATAAAATATTTGTTTTAATTGGCCATTTATATTTTTCGTCTTTTGATATGTATTTCATTAAATTAAATAAAAATTGCGTCTACCAAATTACATTGAGATTACGTATGAGGGAAGTAATTCTATTATCCCATGATTTAATTTTTGAATGCAGAAGAATTGTAATGCAAATAAGTGTAATGTGCTATAACATATTGCAGTAAAATTTTTGATAGCAAAAGAAAAAAAATGCATTGATTGCAAATAAACATTGTAGGACATGTTCATCGTGATAGACTGGGTTCGCCTGAAACGCAATGCATGAATTCATTTGTCACTGAGTTCATTGTTTGCTAATTAGATTGTCGGTAACTAGTCTCACGTTTTGATTCATTTTTTTAACGAGCATGTAGAAGTTTACTAGATCATAGCAAAGAGTTGTCATTTTTATTTGTCTGTGATCTTTGTTTCTTTTCTTGATTTCACTTTAAAAAGCAATTATTGTTTCTTTAATTTTTTTAGTTATTTTCAATGTAAAACATTTTTATGCGGTTCCTATTCACGCATGAAAAAATTTTTTAATTATGTTGCGTAAAATATTTTTATAGCTTCTAGTGAAGTTTAAGGCAGTTAGTTAATTTTTTATGTGGTTCCCATCAACCGCCTAAAAATAGGTTTGAGTGTACATGTATTATTCTTTTAATGAGCGTGCCATAACTTCATTTCTGTTTTTAGCATGGTTAGATAATTTTCCAAAAATTATCATTTTTAGATCATGTTTATGACATTTCTACTTACGTTTATTATGAATACTGCATGCAAAAAATTAATTTTAAATGCTATATGAAGTAAAAAATATATTCTTACTTTCAATAACAAAAAAACATTCTGTTTCTAAATGCAGAAATAATTTTGGGAAAAGAAATATAACAGAATATTTTACTTAATTGTATGTTTCCAAAATACACTGCTGGCAACCATTAATGCAGCACCCTGAAGGAAGCATGCAAATAACATGAAACTTACAAAATGTATTAGAGGAGGTGAAATATGCAAATGATTGGAATTTCAGCGCAGACGCACTTCACGCGGCACATGTAGCGCCACTTCAAAGCACTGTTTAAAGCTTGGAGATTTCGACGATTTCAAGTTCGGCATTTGTGTTTTTCTTGTGAATTTTTTTTCTAAAAAAAAAACGATTAGCTGTGCCTTGTAGAAAACAGTGATTATTTATTGATAAAGAATCAGAGTTCGATAGAGGAAGTATGGTGGCCTACCGAGACTGTGGTTTATCTTTCACGGAAATCGGAAGTCTAGTTGGACGAAACTCAACAACTGTAATGCGAATATGTGATCGTTGGATGCTGAAGGGTACGATGGACTGACGTGTTCGATCTCATCTGCCTCAGTGCACCACTTCACAAGATGACAGGCAAATTGTGCGCAAGGCGGTGATGAATCGCTCAGCCAAATAACGAACAATAGCACAGCACATTTAGTCTGTAACGCTTCATGCAGCTCTGAGCGTACCATTCGACGTCGTTTAAGCAAAGTAGTCTGTCCGCAAGACGTCTATTGTTTCATCCACTCTTGACGCAGAACCATACACGTATCCGCCATTAATGTTGCTATGAAAGAAGGATATGGATGGCAGAAGAGAATAAAATTGTCTTTACTGACAAGTCACTCTTCCGTCTGCAACACCATGATGGTCGCATTCGAGTCTGGAGATACCGTGGAGAGAGGATGCTGAACAACTGCGTTATGCACCATTACACTAATCCTGCACCGGGTATTATGGAATGGTGTGGTATTGGATATAACTCTCGCACTCCTCTAGTACGTATTGCCGATGCTTATAGCGCTGGCTATTTAGCCAGCGCTACATCTCAGAGGTGTTGGAGCCAGTTGTCTCTCTCTTTACCTTCAAGGCTTGCCCACAGCCATATTTTAACAGGATAATGCACGATAACACATGGCATGCATTGTCCATAAGTTCTTCATCAATCGCCTGACTCAATTGCTTCGCTGGCTGGCTCACTCACTGGATCTTTCGCTGATAGAAAGCGTATGGTCCATGGTTGCTCAACGATTGACCCAGATTACATCCTCAGCTGCCACACCTGATCAACTTTTGCAAAGTGTGGAAGCTGCTTGGTCTGCTGTAGCCCATGAACACATGCAAAATCTCTTTGTATCAACTCCGAGACGTGTGGCGAGGGTGATCTCGAACAATGGTGGGTACTGTGGCTATTGATTTTGGCTGGAACCACTCCTCACAAAAGTCTATAAATTTAACCATTTGATTCTTGGTCAATATGTTATCTCCAAAATAAATTTTGTTGTTATACCTCTTGTTTTTCTTGCAATTTGGGTGGCCAGTAGTGTATATATTAACGGTCTAGCTTAAAACCAAAATTTAATAAAATATTTTACAAAGTTTTGAAGATTCCAACTACTATAATTTTATATGGTTATAAAGCATTTATTCTTACACTCTGCAAATAGTTTAAATGAATATATTTATTATCACCTAGTTGAAACAGAAAAATTAAATGTAGCATAATTTGGAAAATGTTAAAATTACAGAAAATAACTTCAATAAATTAGAGATAAAACGATGAGTATTTCATTATTGTTTCTAATTCCAGATACACCATGTACATAAAATCAAAAATTATTAAAAAATATGAAAACAGGTATGGGTCATTTAAAATCTCGGAAGCCGTAAAACCCATATCCTTGGTAATACGGTCAAGGGAAAAGCCTGATCAGCCTACACCAATAACATTCCGGAAAGTTCTTCTCAACCAGAAGATATGTTAGGGATTTGATAAATATCTCGTATAATAGTATAATGAAATAAATCAACTAAGTATGATAAAATAAATTTACTTTGTATATATTGCTTGTACATATTACTTTGTACATATTTTTAAACTTTACACATTTTTAAGAAAATTATTTTTAGTCCCTTCCATAAAGTATCATTTTAATATCAGAATGGTTACTCAAAATATTAATATATAAATAGAAATAATCATATAATAAATCATCTCTTCTTATGACTGCCGTTATCTAAAGAATAAATTAATAATTATAATCTTGCTTGAATATTATTAATATATTATTATGCGTTAAAGATCTTAATACATTATATTACAATAACGAAATGCATATAATTTTAACATTTTCTTATATAAAAGTGTGTTAAATGTGTCAACTAGCTAGGATTAAGTCGTTAGTTGTAATGTAAAATCATTTCATATTACAGTTTTTAAATACAAGAAATGCTGTGATTTCTTATAAAAATGGTAATAATTTTTAAATATGATTTTAATTTTTTCTATGCAGTTTCTTGTAATAAAAATTTAAATAAGTTTATTTTAATAATTACTTAACAAATATTGTTATTTTTATGAACACTTAATAAACACCTTTATTTTAATATAATATTTAAATTTTTCACACTTCATAATACTTATAAAGTAATTAATGATATTTTTAAATATTTTTCTTAAAGTTTGTCTTGTAAATATAAGATCACAATTATTTTCAATTAAAGTATTGAAACATTTATATAATTTTTAGCAGATTAATATTTTATCAAATTGTTTTAATTTGTTTTGACAAAAGTTTTTCTCGTTTGCCCATTAATACCATGTCATCAGAATATTAATCAAATAATTCCAAATAGAACACAGATGGTAAAGATTTTGTCCATTCAAAATATATTTGCAAATATATTTCAAATATCTAAAGGTGCTGATGAAAATGAATTAAAAAGAAAAAACAGCAAATATAAATAAAATGTTCAAAATAGTTAAGAACAAAAGCCAAGATAAAATCACGGGATAAGAAGCATATCATTCTTCTCGCCATTCTTGCTTTTCGTATTAAATTAAGTAGAAATATATTTTAGGGAATTTACAAGTGGGTTTAACAAAAATTTTTTAATCAATTATTTTAGATATTTTTAATAAAAGTGATTTTACCAAATTTGAAAATAATCAATAGATGATCACATTTAATAAAATACGAAATTTTAGCAAAAATGACTTTAATAAATATATGCAGGAGATTTTTGATTCTAAAACACTCATATTTTCTGACAAAAATATTTCAAGTTAATCTAACCTGATTATTTTAGTCAGTCACATGACTGACTAAAAGCAAAATATATTGGTTTGAATCATCATTTTAAATTAAACTTTGTTGTGTTTTCTTGTGTAAGTATTACAAATGTTAAAACTGGTTCATTAAACATTACGGAAAAAACATAAATTCTAATATGTATGTAGAAGCATTAGAAGAGGCTGATTACAGGTAAACAGCAGCTATTAGCATACAGTAATTTTAGACAGATTAAATTTCATGCTCCAGCTAGGCAGTGCACCTTCCTGCGCATTTAATATTTCAAAAAAGTCATTTGGACAAAATAAAATAAGTGTTTAAATGTGACCACTAATTCCTGAACTTATAAATGTAATTTAAACTGCTCAGAACAAATTATAATAATGAAAAGCAGTGTTCAACAAAATAATACTTTGATAACTTCATTTATGACACTTGGAAGGAGTTAAATGTAAATTATTTGGAAGGTCTAATGAAACATGTGAATATCACAATGTTTATTAGAAAACGGTGGTGCAACACGTGTTTAAAAATTTACTTTAAAATTTATTTTAAAAACTAGAAATATTTTGTGTCACATTGCACCTACGTATTTCATATTTGCTTATTTTATTTCGATTTTCTTAGATGTAGTTGTCCAAATATTTATTAACCCAGTACACATTCCATTTTATGAATTATAACAAAAAAATCTTCCAAGTAACAAAAAATTAAGAGTTATCTTAAAAAGACATTAATTATTGCATTCTAATACATCAATATATAATCAGTTTCATAATATAAGTGCGCATATAATGTATACTTTAATTTAATGTATCATTTTTATATTTTTTATAATATAATATAAGAAATGATACATTGAATAATATGGTTTTATTTCCAGCTTTGAATAGAATTTTCATCAATTAATATATTTAACAATGCCGCATATCAGTATCCATTGGATTTTATATTTACACAGAGGAAAAAATGCATTATAAATTTTTTCGCTCCTAAATTTATACATTTATATTATTGTATTATTTTGTATTAAAACTATACCTATATTCTGTAGTAAAAATTATATATATATATTAAAGCTAACAAAATGTAATTTTATTTTGTATCTGTTATATATATTTAATTTACTTTCAAACTTATCGAACAAAAACTGGAAACAAAATATCAAAATCCAGTCAAATATCTTAGAAAATTTCTTTGAAATTTCGTCTAATATTTATATACTATTTTTTGAAAGTGTTCCCTAGTAAACTTATGTTCCTTTACAAAAGTTTCGCAAAAAATATATAGGAATTTATATTTTACTTCACAAAATCTTGTTATTGAAAACTTTAATATTATCTATTCGTCTACCATTGAATATTTCATTTTATAATATTAACCATACCGCATATTACTATAATATTGGCCTTCTTATGATATTTTAAAGAAATAATCTCTTTCTCAGGAAAAATATATTTCGTTTATATTGTTTTGTTATAGTTATTCTACTGTATTAGTTTGAAAAATAGACATATTTTATTGCTTATAAGGAAACAAAGGAATTTTGTATTTTAGTAGCTTCAATTAAAATCAAGATATAATTTATAGTATTTTTGAATGCTTAATATTTCTATTAGACTTAATATTGCGATATAATTAACGTGACATATTTTATGAAACAAAAAATATTTATAAAATTTATATAAATACACTACTGGCCATTAAAATTGCTACACCAGGAAAGCGGCACACCACACACGTGAAATTTGCATGACAGGTAGAACTTGCTCTGATATGCAAATGATTAGATTTTCAGCGCATTCATACAAAGCAGGCGACAGCAGCGACATCTACAATGTGTATAAAAACAGATATTTGACAGCAGTTTTCTCATACTCAATTTCCGTTTCAACGTTGTTTTCGGCAAAGAAAGTTGTTGTAATGTCTCGTGTATGAAGAAGAAATGCCTATCAGCACGTGTCTGACTTTGATCGAGGAAGGATTATAGTCTACCGGGATTGCGGTATATCGTACCGCAATATTGCTGCTCGCGTCGGTCGAGACCCCATGACTGTTAGCAGAATTTGGAATCGATGGGTTCAAGACAATCATACGGAACTTCATGCAGGATCTCAGCGACCCCCCATCTCTAACAGCAGAGAAGACAGACATCTTATCCGTATGGTCACAAGGGATCGTACAGCCATGTCACGAACCCTGAGTCGAGAAATGGAGTCATTTGCAAGGCAACAAGTTTCTGCTCGAACAGTTCGACGACGTTTGCAGCAGCATGGATTGTCTGCACGGCGACCATGGCTTCGGTTACCATTGACACTGCGTCACAGACAGGAGCGCCTTCAATGGTGTGATCAGCGACGAACCTGGACGCGGGAATGGCATAACGTCATCTTTACAGATGAATCTCGGTTCTGTATACAGGACCATGATGGCCGCATCCGTGTATGGAGGTATCGTGGAGAACGCACATTGCCAGCTTGCATTGGACATCGCCATACTGGCCCATCTGCTGGAGTGATGGTATTGGGTGCCATTGGATACACGTCTCGATCACCTCTTGTTCGCATTACCGGCACTTTGAACAGCAACCGTTACATTTCCGATGTGTTAAGGCCCGTGGCTCTGCCCTATCTTCTAGGCCTCCCTAATGCTTTGTTTCAACAGGATAATGCATGACCACAAGTTGCCCGTACTGTTCTGAACTTCTTTGATACAGAAAAGGTTCGACTGTTAACCTGGCCAGCACGTTCTCCTGATCTGTCACCAATTGAGAATGTGTGGTCAATGGTTGGCGAGCGATTGACACGCCATCACTCACCATCCACTACTGTCGATGAACTGTGGCATAATGTTGAAGTTACATGGACTGAGATCCCCGTACATGCCATACAATCTCTGTTTGACTCCATGCCTAGGCAGATAAATGCTGTTATTGCAGCCAGAGGTCGCTGCTCTGCGTACTGATTTCTCAAGGTCTATGCATCCTAATTTCTTGTAAATCTAATCACTTGTTCTTTCCACTATAATGTATGTGTCCAATAAATATCATTCTGTTATTTCCATTCCTTTTTGGTGTAGCAATTTTAAGGGCCAGTAGTGTATTATAGGAGAGTAATTTTGATATGTTCTCTATTTTCTCATATAACTATAAAGAAAAGAATTATTAAATAATACATTTTAAAGTAGTGAATTATATGCTAACAACTTTGAGGAAATTACATCACTCTATAATGTTTACATAAAATATTTAGTTTCGCTGCCAATATTTTATTTCAAATTTAAGTTTGTTTTATTCAAGATTTATAAGGAATATAGCTTTACATAAAAAATATAGAGTATTCCGTGGCCTAGTGTATATTTAATCAGAAAAGCCTTTTCATCCATCTATTGGTGTAGCTTTATGTTGGTTATACAAACTTCTTTTCATGTTATATGAAAATATGACCCACAATTTATAAAAAATACTTTTAAAAGAGTACAATGTACATGAAAAAGTACAACCAACAAATTACATAAAATTTTTTTCGCTCTATCATATTGAATAGTATAAAACGAGATAAAAATAATAAAAAATTGAGTTAAATCAAAAATCCAAACATTTGTTTATTTTATGCGCATAAGATACTAATATTTACATAATTTTAATTTTGAATAGTAGTATGAGTGGTATTTTAGAATGATTGACATAAATATTGATCCTGCCTATGCAAATGAATCCTTTAATATTGTATCTAGTTATCTAAATATATTTATCATTCATTGCGGTATAAATTCAATATATAGTTAAATAGTATCAAAACTTAAATTTTATATATATATAAAAGAAGACAAGACACATAATAAACAAACTCTGAAATTCTTAATTAAATTATTATCTTATTATGCAAATAAAATTGCTGTAATCATATCAATCATTTCTTTGTATATGATTACGAATTTTCTAGTTTTATTTATTATTGAAATCCACACATAAGATTTTTAAATTTTCTAAATATAATTGGCTTTTAGCTCAAAAGAGAGCTTTCGTACATCGTTTGTTATTAAGTTTTATTATATATATGTACAGATGGAGGACAAAATAATACGAACACCTGTGAAATAATGGAAAATCTTTATTAATAGGGAGTTGGACCACCCTTTGACTGAAGTACAGATTTAATGCGACGTGGGATAGATTCATAACGATCATGGACAATATTCAAAGGAATATTAAGCCATTCCTCTTGCAGAGCGGTCTCTAATTCCGAAAGTCCGGATGGAGGTGGAAATCGGGAACGAAGTTTGGACTCCAAATATTCCCATAAATGTACAATAATATTCAAGTCCGGAGACTGAGGGGGCCAGGTGAGATGTTCAACTTCATCGTCATGCTCTTTGAACCATTCTTGAACGCACCTAGCAGTGTGGATAGGGGCGTTATCGTCTTGAAAAAGCGGTCGCTCTCCAGAGAATACAGTCTGGACAAAAGGATGTACATGATCCCCTAGAATGCTTAGATAGTGATTGGATTTGATCCTTCCATGCAGAATAACAAGTGGTCCAAGACCGCGCCAAGATATTGCACCCCATACCATAATGGAGCCACCCACATGCTTCACAGTCGGCAAGAGGCATTCAGGATGAAACGCTTCTCTAGGCGTTCTCCAGACATAAACGCGTCCGGTCGTCTGAAATAGAGTGAATGACGATTCATCTGACCATATTACCTGTTTCCACTGCTGTGGAGACCAGCCTTTGTGATCTCTGCACCATTGGCGTCGCTTGAAAGCATTATTTGCTGTCACCAAGGGTTTACGAATTGCCACTCTGCCATAAATGTTCGCAGCATGAAGTTCCCTTTTGACAGTTTTTGTTGAAACGGGGTCCTGGAGATGACTGTTCATTTCGGATGTTATCTCGGATAACGATTGCTTGTGCTTTCGGGCTATTATGCGCTTCAAGATCCGTCTGTCCCTATCAGCAAGCTTTGACTTTCGGCCACTGTTGTGCTTTGAAGACGTCGTCTTACCCTCTTTCGTGTACGCTGTCATAACGGCTGATACCGTACTCCTTGCAAACCCCAAAAGGTTTGCTGTTTCCGTAACCGATGCTCCACTTAAACGCGCTCCAACTATCATTCCTCTTTGGAACTCTGACAGGTCTGACATCTCAACTTATCACAGACAGTTCGGTAGAAGCATGCAACTCAGGTGACTGCTGTTGAGAGACTGATACCTTCCCCTTCACGCTCACTAGGTGTCAGACTTCTGTTGCAGGTGGCGCGGCTGTACTGCAGGTGTGAAATACGTCATACTTTTTCACAGGTGTTCGTATTATTTTGTCCTCCATCTGTATATATATATATATATATATATATATATATATATATATATATATATATATATATGTGTGTGTGTGTGTGTGTGTGTGTGTGTGTGTCTGTGTGTGTGTTATATTTTATATACTTTAACATTTTTAAAGTTAAAAATATATCATGATAAAATAACTTTTATTTTTTGTTCTACAAATATTACATAAACGTGTATTTGTTTATTAAATTCATATATATTATGAACAGTAACGCTTATAACAAAATTAATATTTTTGATAATATTTTATTTTTCTACAGAATTCCCACTTTTTTAAAATATTGCTAACTTGATTATTTTTTTATAAAATTCTCACTTTGTTTTCTGTATAAAATCTGGAATTGTAATTCAAGACTAAATTTTTGATCAACTACTTTTATTCTAAAATTATAAAGGCATTGTCAGCACAGTTCATAAATTAATACATTTTCAACTCTTTCCTTGGAGGTAGATGATCATTACACTGATTTGAAATCCCTTACAAACCCGCATCCAGTCAAATCAGAAGATAATATCCAGGTCTTTTACTTTTAATTCATCATTAAGAGATTTTTAATTCTTTTTGAATAGAAATATATAAACAAATTCGAATATCACTTTAATCCCTGAATTTCACGAATTTGATTTTTAGTAAAAAAATATAATCTTAGAGAGACAAATAAAAAAATTAATTTAAACAACTTTATTTCATATTAGATTTTATTTGTGCAAAATAATATAATAAGGATACAAATTAGATTAGATATTAAATATATATAAATATAGATTTTTCAATTAATAATTTTCTTAAATAAATGTTATGATGTAAAATTAAGAAAACAAATAATATATGATGAATTTGAAAAATGACAGCTAAATATCTTTGGAAATTCTAATGTACAGAGACATTTACATTTTATAGTTTAATAGTCTTTTTCACATACACACCAAAATTAGTTTTTAAGAATCCATTTAAAATACCAATTTACAAATTAAGTTATACACAGCTTTAGTGAGGTCATAATATTTATTAAATTAATAATACTAACACTTTGTATCTGCAAACGATACATGTATTGCGTTTAACGTGTTATACAAAACAAATGTTTTAATCTCTTTATGTTGTACTTCTTGTGCAATATGAAAGCTTTTATTTTTACATTATATTTCATTCAATATTTAATTAGCAAGTTTAATTTCAATGAATATCTAATGATTTTAATTCTAAAATCGAAGTTTTGAGAAATTATTCAAAAAAGTTGAAAATAATCAGAAAAAGAGAAACATCATTCAGGAAAACATATTTTATGCAGTAACTTATAGATATGGGTATTTTTTCTTCTTTATGGAGAAATGAAAACAGGGCAGCCTGTAAACTGGCTGCATTAAATATTTGTTTAAAATATGAAGCTACAACATAATTGAAGATGTTTAAATTTATTTTTCATTTTGAATTATGAAATACTAAAAAGAACATTTTAATTTATTATGAAGAAAACAAGTTTGGATTAGCTTGAAGCTCTTAAATTAATATTACGTCATAACAGTTGCGTCTAAGTTTTTTTTAAAAAAATAGGAAAATAAATTCGGGAATATTTTTTCAACTATTTCCAATAATTTGCGCAACTCATTCACAATAATTACAATATTAATCTAAGCATAAAATTATTTTATAAAAATTGTTGCAAAATTTATTTCTCCCAATTTTTTGATTAAATATGACTTCAGTTTTTCCTTTCAAAAGTTGAATTTACTGAAACTTAAAGCAAAAATATTTTGTTTGGTGAAAAAACTAAAGGAAAACTGAATCAAGGGGTTAGTTTCAAGTCCCAATCTAATACTATGTATGTCGACGAAATAAATAAACACTTCTTCGTGGCAGTAAAAATGATTAATTTTAATGCTATTTTTGTTATACTTTTTGAAACATAAAAGCTGTACCTATACAATCTGTACTTGAAGTTGAAAAGCTAAATAGGGTTAATTTGATTAAATGTGATTGAGGATTGTTGCTTATTTATTTGCTACTCTTAAGAAGAAATGGGCTAAATTAACGCTTGCGGCCCATTGCAGAAAGTTTTACGAGACGTTTAAGGCTCTGTATCGATGTCCAAGGGGGCTATTTTGAAAATACTTAAATGTATTGTAACTAAGAAACAAATGACTTAATTAAAGTTAATTCTTTGAAAATAAATTCCATGCTTTTATTTTAATACAATTCAAGGTAATACAATACAATAGTTTAATACAATACAATTCAATTAGTAAAGTTCAAGGGTCTGTAAAACATAAAATTGTTTCAAGGAAATTTCAGGATCATTTTGTGTACGCAACTGCATTTAAAACGATATTAGTGAAAGGAAACGTAATTTATCGAAATTAGTTTAAGTTTAAGATTTCATGATTGTTTCCTTTCTGAGAATTGGTTTTCATATAAGGACAATAATTATAAGATTTAATAGTTCTTATATTTATTTTAATTGAAATTTAGTCAGTAAAAATTCAAATTGTTCGTAAAATATGTTTATTTATCGAACCAGATTTTTAAATAAAAAAATGTTAATTTCAAATTACATTAAAATTATAAAAGTTTAAATGATTTTTTGTTTAAAATTTTAGAAAAAATCTGCAGAAAGTTAATGGTACATCTACTTTATACCATATTTTAATATTTTTCTTATTTTTTATTACAATATGATATTAAGGATGATATGAATATATTTTTATACATTAAACGCAGTGGAAAAAAAGTAGTAAACTAATTACATGTTGTGGATATTTATTTACCATGCAAAAGGAAAGGAAAGAATGAAACAATAGAAAAAAATTAATATGGAAGAAAAATATAGAAAATTTATGATAAGGAAAACATTATGTTCACATACCTCTGCACAAATATTCCCTATTGTGCAGAATACAAATGAGCAAATTCTTTGTTTAATAAGATGACTCTGAACATAATCAAGAAAAAAAGAGTACTTTACTCCCATGGGAAAAGTTTTTGGCGCATCTTATCAACATTTTCTTACACTAAAATGAGAATAAATATTTCATATTCCATTCAAAGTCATTTTCCATTAACAAACACATTTAACATTCAGAAAATTTTCTGTATTTATATTACTAATAATAAACCATATAAATTATTTACAACAATATAAAAATCAATTTTAATTTATTTTTTGCTATGCGAAATTAATTTTTAATTATTTTACTTTTCTTAATTTTTGAATTAAAAATTTGATATCAAGTTATTAATCATAACCTCCTAGTTAATGAAATTTGTTAAATATTCTTCAACTATGATCAATCAATGGATTTTACTAATCTCAATTAAAAAAGTTATTCTTTCCGAATTCCTGTAAAAAATCTTTAGAATATTTACAACGCATGACATAATTTAGCAATGTTTATAATTTTTCTTACGCCATTCATTTACCAGCCAAGACATATAACCAGTCCTTACTATTGAGAATGCGAGTTCCGTAACAATGAGACATGCTGAAAATCCTATTTTACGATTGCTTTGAATGTTAAAACATTCACTTGTTTACAATAAAGGGACAATGAAAGTATAAATGTATATATTTATGTGTACTTTTCACGTTTAAATTGTGTTCCTCAAAATTTTTGTTGCTTGGTTTGAAATTCTATGATTTGCATAGCCCAAATGATTACGCTTAGTCCACATGTCCTAAACAGACATGAATTTGTTGCATTTGAATTTTATTGTTTCTTAAAGGTAATTCCAAATATTTACAGACATCTACATATTCAGAGAGAATTACACCTAGGTACTACTGAAGGGAATGCTAATGCACTTATCATTCAAATGAAACATGACTGTGAAAGGTAAAATCGAGAACTTCCAAATAGGCTTCGATCACCTGATTCTCCAAATCTTTCATCATTAACACTTTTGAGAAGAAGAAAGATGGTAAAATTGCGAGCAGACGATAAAAGTCAGTTCTTAGTTGTTCATCATAGATAGGAAATTAAGACACTGGTTTTACAGGTAAATATATGTCTGATAAAGACTCAATTAACATCAAAGTATCATATAAGTTTTAGCAAGATTGGGCCTGAACAAACACTTGATTTAATCTAAAGTATATGTGAGTATAAGATAAGTGAAAAATATTCATAGGAAAGAAAATATTAGCTCATCTATGTTATACTATGAAATAGAATTTAGATAAAAATGCAGTTTAACTTAAAAGCATAAGAACAGGAAATTGTATAGAGATGTGTTATTATTTTTGCTTTCTTTTAAGGACGAGCAGTGTATATAGGCTCTTGCTTGAAATATTTTCCAGGGCCCAGAGGTTCGTATACTTCCCGTAAAATAATGGATGTAGTGGACTGGCACAGTGCATATTTAGATTTTCATATAGAAAATTATTTTAATATACATTGGATAATACTCTGTGCATAATATAATATATTAAAACTGAATTTAGTTTTAGAATCCTGACCTTCAGGTTTCTTGACATATGTCTTCTTGTTATTTCATTTTTCGTCTGGAGTGGTTGAAAATCATAATATAAATAAACATAGCTCAGTTTACTTACTCATTTTTAAAACACTTCCCCAAATATATATTTTTTCATTTTACTTTCACTGCTGTATTAGGTATTTTAATGTTTTTCTCTCAGTTTTGTTATAATAAGATTCTTTCGAATGTATATAGGGTGCTTTCTTTTTTACTTATAAAAGCCTTGTCATAAAATAATTATTGGAGAAAACTTTATTTATTCGAATATGAATATAGAAAGCTTAAAATAAATGAACCAATTATTTATATACATGAAAGCGAAGATTCATTTCTTCAAGGAAGTGAAAAACTATATTTCTGGTAATTTTATAACGCAAATTCAAGAAAAACATTTTATATTCAAGTTTTTTCGTTCTTTTAAATTTTATACATTAATCTGTGTTTTCAATTCAGATATTTGTTTTAGTATTTACCATTTCTTTATCAGTTTAAAAGCTAATAATATGTTTTGTCACACACATTTAAAATTTTAAAATTATTTAAATTGCACTTTCAATAGTGATTTATCAATCAATAGGATTATTCTTACATATATTTTAAAACAAAGCAAAACAAATATTATTATTAAAAGCTAATTTTAATATGTATAAGAGAATTTATCATCATCTAAATTGGACAAAAATTTACGACGTTAGTACTTAAAATATTTTTAGTACGGTAATAAATAATTTTAGCTTTGTGATACAAAACTTTTATCCAGTAGAATTGTTTCTTTCGCTTTCACTTCATCCAGCGAGCACGTCTTAGATAATGGTGCGTGATCTGTAAATGGTTCACGATGTTATCAAATGCTTTCAATGATAGGAATACGTTCTTCTCATTTAGAAAATCGCTCGATCTTCTGATATGGCTTAAGGAATGTTCATGAAAAACCTAGTGCTTGGTCATCCGAGTTTTTTGATAATATCAAAGGTGTGTAACATATTCTTGCAACAAAATACTTCTCTTGGCAAATTATCGAACGAGGTTTTGACTAACAAGAATATTAACATTTTTTTATTTAAATTAGTCTAAATGCCACAGCTTTATTATCTGATGAGGGATCCCTTTTCGACACTTAGTCTTTCTTACAGAGCCATCTGTAAGATTGGCAGAGCTCCGTGCAATGTTTTATAAGCTTCCATCTCTGAATACTCAATATTAATGTAGACTTTTGGTCTGAATGCGCATCTTATTCCTTTAAATATTCTGCACATTGATTACGTGATTCGAAATTGAACATAAACACAATGAGTAGTGTTACTATATTAATGAAGTAAAGCACGACTACCATGTGATGAGACACGTTCATCTCACTTACACTGGGAACAAGTGAAACTCAGTTTCTAGTACAATTATTTTATTGCAAATATATTTTTGCAGAATTAATTGAAATATGGGCATAATTTCCAAAATTTATGTACGAAGGAATCCACACAAATTTTTTTTCAAAACTTCTTGAAACTGGAAATTTGCATCGTTGAACTAAACTTATAAAATACAAGTTTGATAAATCATAAAGATTCAAAAAAGATAAAAGCAATCTGAACAAGCTATTTGCAATTTATCAATTATATTTTTTAAAAATTATTTATGTTGTGATTTATTATCTTTCAAAACACACACTCTGTAGAAGATTTTGTTTTATATTTCATATGCGTTAAAAAGAATTCAAATTTTAATAAAAAAAGAACAATGTGTTGAAATTTACTATGTCAATAAATGATTAATGAAAAACATTTGTGTATATATTGCTGAGGAAAGTAAGAGATAAATAAAATAGGAAAGAAGTTCTTTTACTTTAAAACTTTATGTAATATTGCATAAATGACTAAACCAAAGAAATCTGTGATTTTTGGTACGCACGGACTTTATATCATAATTTTTGGATCATAATAAATCAATGTTTGTTTCTAATTCATAGATTGTGTGTGGAACATCAACCAAAAAGTGGAATTTCATGATAAAATTATATATATTTTTGATATTTGTGCTTAAAAATCTCAAACAGCATTTAAAATATAAGAGATAAATTTAGTAAGATGCTATATATAGCAGAGTAATTCTTTCAATAACGCACTTACTCGATGCTAATTCTAAAAATTATTGCTATAGATCTTTTTATATGACATGTTTTTAAGAGAAAAATTAGTTTTTATACTTTTTTAAGCAGAAAATGCCCAGGAACATTTCAACATAAAATAAAATCTACTTTTGGAGTGTTTTTTTTAATTTTAGAAGATGAATTCTGTACATGATTTTGTGTTACAAATATTGTGAAATATTTTGTGTAAAAATTTGTTTGATAAATCAAAATTGCATAGTATTTGCAACCACAGACATATAATTGATTCATTCAGAATAACGGAACATTGAATGAATAATATATTATTTCTCTCGACGAGAGAGCAACACAGATATATTTATTGATATTTTAGTAATTAATAGTAATTATTATAATCATTATATTAAAAAAAGCTAATATTTTTACTCAAAATGTGACATTTGAATCAAATCAGCTGTAGTTTTTATATTGTTCAAACCCATCCAGATTTAAATTAAAAAATCAATATCACTTATAGTAAAAATTATAACATATGTTTAAAAAGTGTCAAAACTATTAATTTATTATATGAAAAATGTTATGATAATAAAAAAGTATATCAAACTTATTTTATTGTTACAAAAATTAAAACTCCAGCTATATTTTTAAGAATATAATTTCTACCATATTTTGAATTTAATAACATTTTTAGCTACATAATAATAGTAAATTTATAATCATTTGTAATTTTATCCAAATTGTCTATAATTAATAAAAAATATAAATTATTATTTTAAAGTAAAATATGTAAGATGTTATTGAAGTTTGTGCTGAATGCTGAATTTATTGTTAAAATGTTATAATTTTTGTAATTATATTTCTATTTAAAGATTTAATTTCAGCTTTTTAACAAAAACAAAAATAGAGCTGTTAAGTTTAATATCATTAATATAAAAATCCTATAAAATACGAAACTTTTCCCTTCATTTCACTCGTCAAAAAGTGAAAAGTGATACTTTTTGACAAGACTTCCTCTTGTTATACGAAATTCGCAACAAATTGTGATAAAATTGTCGCAAAAGAATGAAGCGTCAGATCTTTTCGAAAGATAAAATAAGTCCAGCCAGCTGTTTTATGTTCCAATAAATATTGTAACATTTCGAAACTTTTATAAGACAAAATATCTACTTCTATAAATCAACTGTCACTGTTTTCAGATAGTGCACATAGGCTTGCTTTGTTTTTAAGGGAAAATATCATTAATCCTCAGTTTATTCAAAAAACATGCGTTGATTATCATCATACTTTTTTTAAATAAAATATCTATGAAAATATTTAAAAGCATCTTCTCTGAGTTCATGGGTAAAATGAAATTAACATAATGGATAACAACTTTGTCCCATGGGAGTTGGTGCATACAGTTAGGAAAATTTTATTATGTTATCTGGTGCAAAGAGACATTAATTTGTACAAGATATGAAAATATTCTCAGTGAATTCGATTTCAGAGAATAAATGTTTTTTACAATGTAACTATAAATTTGTCACATACATGAAACGTAATTGAGAAAAATTCACTATTGACTAGTGTTAGAAACACAGTCTTCAGAGTGTTAGGACATAAGTTCAGTCATGACTACTACTGCCAAATGGGAGATGATGAGTTACGCATTGAAATTATACCTACATCTGTTGGTTTGGGATTTTGAGAGTCATTTTGTTTTTCTCATTACTGGGAATGAATAGTTCTGATATTCTATGTTAATTCTCATATGAAAGCAATACAAAGCAATTGATATTGAAAGGTCTACAGCAGTAATCGATCATTGGGTTACCAACTATTCAATATTAAACTAAGGACGTAACTTATATAGAGACAATTCAATTTCACGGATAATCATTAATTAAACTTTGATTTAAGATATTGATGCTAATCATTTTTATCAAACAATTGATTCGTTGTTTGAAAATTCTACTTAAAAACCAATCATATTTGATGAGAGAAAATTTTAAAACGAAGATTTAGTTCAAATTTATCAAAATATGAAATGCTGAATAAATACAATGAAATAAACTAATTATTAGGTCATTTTAATCTATTTATAAGACATATGAGTCATGGATTTGATTTTATTATATACAGCATATAATTTGTAAGTTACAAATTTAATTTATTCAAAGGTTCATTAATAATTTTAAATCAGCATCTGTGGAAATACTATAAATGTCAACAATATTAAAAAGTACATAATATTAAATATTTAACATCACAGTTAATATTTAATTTAATGTAAAACGAGCAAAAACGCATAAACATTATTATTCATCATTTTATTAAAAATATTTACATACATTATATATATATATATATATATATATATATATATATATATATATATATATATATATATATATATATATATAGTTGCTGCTTTATTGTTATTTTATATAAATTTGTATTATTATCTGGCTAAAAAGCCGAACTTTAAATAATTAATGTACCCAACTACTCTATAATTTTCTCCATCGATAATTGCTTAAATCTTTCATCATGTTCGCCAGTAATAAATAGTTCTCCAATGGATTACGGCCTATAGTGGAATCCAAGGAAAACTAGGCGGCAGGAGTTTTGGAAAAAATAATGGAGCTTTTGTCTTCCATAAAACTAATTGCGAACTTCCTTTTAATAATTTCAAATGTATAATATAGGACAATGTCTCAGGGACTCTTTACGTGAAGAATTCAACTATCGCAATTTCAATGAGGCATGACTTATGCAGATTCTCAGTGTCAATGGAAATTTGTTACTATGCTTCGTCTGATATTTGGATTTATATCACAGAATAAACATCCTAAACAATACTTCAGCTTCTAAAGGATACATGGAACATTCAGGTTATTTTTTAATCTTTTAAATTAGAAAAAAAAATTATTTTTATACAGTTCACCCCTACCACAAAATTTCCATCATATACATGTAGGCTTCTCAAGACTGCTTTCTTATTCTACAACACTATAGCCTAATACAGGTCTTTCTCGGAATGTTTCCTAATTATATTTTATCTTGTCACTAGACTTCTCCATCAAGTCACTCTTAAAATCTTCTTGTCATTTCCACAAAGTGCAACCACCTTGTAGTTAGTTTCCCTATTCTCCGCTTACCTCCAAACTTGAAGATGACAATTGCTTGGATTTATTTGAATCTTCACCGAGGAAAATATGACTTAGCCAGTTGATCCTGTGTGACTTAATAATTCTAAGAATATTTGTTTGTCTATATTTATTGCGCACTTCATAGTTTTATAAACATATATACGTATTACTTTCTTTTACTGAAACAAAAATTAAACAATTTTTTTTTTTTTTTTTCAAATTTAAGTGATCTATTTTCTTTTGCTTTAGTAAGTGCCCAAATTTCACAATCATATAGAATAATCTGTCTAATAAGTGCTGTTTATATGCTTACTTTAGCACTCATAGAGTGGTATTTAAATATTAATTAGTACTTTCGAAGCATTTTATTCGCTATTTACTTTCATCAAACACATATCTCTTGAGCAAAATCTCTTTCTACACACAATTCTTAAACGAAATTTTGAAAATCATTATTTTACTGTAATAAAGAAATAATATTAAGCATTGATTATTTAATTGATAGCTTAAAATCTAAATGAAAGTATTTACAAATTGTTTGCTATAGTACTAGCTATTATCATTTTTAATATAATGTTTTAATATAAAATATTGCAATCTATTGCTTATGGTAAATGGTTAAATGATAAAGTATATGCATTTGTCTACGTTGACGTTAATATGGATTAAGATTTTTTGTACAGAACACATGAGTAAGAATATTGTTATTGTTTTCTTTTTTCTTGTATCTTGACTCGATTCCCATAAAGCTAATTTGACTTGGCGCAGTGGTAATGACAATACTTGAATGAAAAAATCCCGTTTATTATGTAAGTCAAATTTTACTTAAAAATTCATGGTAGAACATTCTTCGAAATACAATTTTAAGAAGTTGCATGTAAAACAAAATAGAAGAAAATCTATATTTTACCCAAAATAGGAAAAAAATTAAAAAGAGCATCTTACAAAATTTAAAGTCATAATATGAAAAATTATTGAAGACCGGCAAATGATAATTGCCAATTATTGGGAATTAATTAATTTTTAATGAAACGTCAGAAATAACTCCGAAGTTAATTTATTTTTTAATCAATGCCATGATAAATATCTCTCATTAATTTTATTATGATTGTTTTACAAAAAGTTTTACAAATCCCACAAAATTTCCTTTTGATGAATGCTGTTATTTTCGGTCATTCATCTATGTCATATAGAGAATATATAAATAAGTCTAAATTAAACAGTTCACGTTTTAATTGAACACACTTAAAAGAATTTTAATGAGTGAAATGTTTTACAATCACTGAAAGCTTCCTTCGTAATTCCTGGAATGAGCACTAATAAAATTATCTTAACAAATGGAGAATCTAATTGGAATACGTAGAACAGAAAATCTATTTGTGTGTGAACAATGAAAATTAAATTAGAAACAGCATTCTCAATACATTTTCTATCCCTTATATTATATTTCTAATAAACATATCAAGAAGAAATTTCATCTATTGTTTCCAACAAATTAATTATTTGTAAAAATATACATGCATTTACATCAATTATTTTATATGCATTTAAGCTTTTTCTAGATAAATTAAAATATGCGTATTAATCATTCGATAGGAGAGGAGTAAATAAATGGTATAAGTATGGTAAAGCAGAAACATACAATAATTCATTTAGTTAGCTATATTTTGCTGTATCATATGCGTGAAAAAATTAGGAAACATTGGAAATTATTTGGAAACAACTTTTATATATTTTGTATACACGTATTAATTTTTTAATTCCGCATATTTAATGTTTTTTTAATTATTTCTCGAATGTTTGTCGTTATACGATCAATTAACTATGAAGTTGAATAAAATATTTTTTTGCTGGTAATTTATTGACAGGTGCAAGTGAAATTTTATACTGTCTTTTGAAACTTTTTTCTGTCACGGTTTCTTTCTTTCAAGCAATTTCATGAATTTTACAGACTGTTATAATATAAAGTATAATATATTTCAATATAGATTATAATACATATATATTATAATTTTCGATTATTTATAAAATTTAGTCATAAATTTATGGAAACGCATAAATTAATTTATTTTTAAATAGATTTTTGATGCATCCCGCTTTATTACAGCTTTTATTTTATCACATTTCATTATAGAAATTTTTATTTTTGTTAAACTGAATCAAATCAGCTGACTCAATTATTTCAAACACAGATGAAAAAACAGAAAATTTTCAGAAAAATTTAAATTTATTGTTAAAATTAATTAACAATTATCTGCAATGAAAAACAAAGAACAAAATTAATGATTTGCTAAATGCTATTTTGGAACAAATTTTAAGAAATAAAAATAAAAGAAATGATAGCTGTTCTTTCAAGCTTTCAAGGAATATCTTCATTTTTCATTGACTGATAACAAATAATAAAGGAAGATTAATTGAATAATAAAGGAAGGACATTTTACATTATACAATCATTACTTATGAGACGCACATTCTGCCTACACAGGTGTATTATTTCACAATCCCATAAACGTCTATTTGAGTAGCACTTAATGGCAGTAGGATGTAGTTTGAGATAATTATGACGTGCTTAAGAACTATGTGTTTGAAAAAACGTCTTACTCACGATTTATGATGCTTTCATTTAAGTAAACCCAAGTGGTTTACTTAAATGAAAGTATCGTAAATCATTAAAAAGATTAAACATTTTAAGTAATCTCTTGGATCATTTTTCTCAATGAAGCCTTTAAATATATATATATATATATATATATATATATATATATATATATATATATATATATATATATAGTGTGTGTGTGTGTTATATGTTAATATTATTCATATAATATTATTATGTGAAACATGAATGATAAATTGGGAAAAGAATTGTTGATGCAAACTTATTCTCAGTTTATAAAATTTAATCTTAAATTTATGCTTTGATGTATTTCGATTTGGTACCTTTCTTTCATATCTAATATTATCAACAAAATATTCCAATATATTTAGGTGTTAAAGTTTTTATTAAAAAATACTTACGATGTCAAAGAATTTTCTTTGATTAGTTTTAGAAAATATTTTTTATTTCTAATGGTTAACCAAAATGCTATAAAAAAAACCTTAAAACACAAAGATATAAACAATAGAACTAAGAACAAGATGACTGATGTCGCAATATTAAATTAGCATTTATGCTTTCTAATACATACTTCAACTTTTAGGCCAAACCAGGAAAAGCCCCTCTTTAGAGATCAGTTAGTCCCTATTAATTTTCTCAGAATCGCAAAGGGAGCTAAACAAGATAGATCTAATTATATGCTGTGAAGGAGGATAGCGGTGCAATCAAGTCCTATAGATAAGCGGAAAGTTACAACATCATTGCATTTTGGATAATCGAGAACAGAACATTTAACTTTTCCCACTAACGGCATATGTATCCAAAACTCTATTGAGAGATTAAGTGCGAATATTCTTTTTACAAATTGAGATTTATGATTTAAATTCCTGAATGGGGATGTAAAATGAGCGATACATAGCCCAAGAGATTTCAAAATCTATTTATTATATTTTCTATAAAAGAACAAATTTATTGACATTTTTATCAGTTTTGAATTATTTTTAATATTCAATCCTGGCACGAAAAAATAAATAAGTATAATTTATTAGCTAAAATGTAACTACTTATTTTTTTTACGTGAAGTTATATAACTATAGACAAATTAAGTAAAGATATTCAAATCGTGAAAACTGAATAATTATTTTTCAGAAAATGTAAAAACGATATTTAAAGGTCTTTAGAAATTTAAGCAGCTTCTTTAACATCTTTAAAATAATTAGAGTTGAATAAATCCCAGAATAGCTGAAAATATAATGTAAAAAGAATACATTATTTTTGTGAGAAAATAATAAAAATAAGTGCGAAAGAACTATTTTAAATTAGTTAAACATAAATTTAGAAATAAAAATTAAAGCAATAAATGTATGAATTTTCAACAAATACAGGAAAATTGTTAATGACGCTTGATGAATTTGAATTAAAATAAGTGAGCCTGAATTATTTTGAAGAAAATTCAGATTTGCTTGAATAATTTTGAAGATATTTTTTCATTAAAAAGCTGCTCAAAAATAATTTCAAATTTTCTATTGTTATTAAAATAAGCCTCAAATAAATTCTTTAATAAATGTGATTAAAACAATAGTTAGCTTTTAAAAATAATTCCAAATTATGTAGATGTTTTTAATAAGTTTCACTTCATAATTTTGATTAATGCATTTGTAATTAATTTAAAGCATAGTTAAATCTGATTTGAATTTTCAGTAAAATTGCGTATTCTGGAAAATACTTAATTTAAGCGATGTAAAATTTCACTTCACAGAAACATTGCTGCTTCGAGGAATTTTAATGTGTGTTCATGCAATGATCATTTTTTTATACATGAGGGCTAATTACACCGGAACCTGCAGTCTGATTTGGATTCCAAACAACTACAAAAATACAAGTCTTATATGAGATTTCAATCCGCGAACTATTGAATCATAGGCCTGAATATCAACCTTCAGCTACCAGCTTGATTCGTTTCAAGGAAGAAGCATGTAAATAAATTGGCGATAGCGATCAATTTTAGAATTAAATGCTAATAAAGCTCTTATTTTTCACGCTGATGAAGTGCATTTTTTAGAATTGATTTATGGCAAATAATTAATGCTGAGATTGAGTCTTCAAAAGCTCAAGTTAAAAATTTTACTCGCTATTTATAGAGCTCATTTTACTTGAATAGTATTGCGATCTCGATATATATATATATATATATATATATATATATATATATATATATATATATATATATATATATATATATATATACAGTCAGTCACAAAAGTCTACGTACAACCCTAAAAAAGGGCACATTTCAAAACCGAGTTATATTTCAATTTGCAAAATCGAATAAATATTTCCTTTTTCACTAAAAACTGTGACTTACAAAATTAAAAAGTTTCAAACTATCATCTACTGGGAAATTTTGTAAATATGTAAAAATTAGCCCGTCACAAAAGTTTGCATACACACGATTGGTTGAGAAGAGAAAATTTACAAATGAAGATTTGTTGAAGGTTACTTAAGTTTGAGGTGGCATTTTTGTAGTTAGTTGATCGTTAGTATTTTTCATGATATTACAATAATGAATTGCTTTAAAATGAGCCAGGGACAGGAAACATCCTTAGAACTTCAAAATTTGGTAGTAAAATTGAAGTGTGAAAAGAAATCTGACTTCGAAATTGCCAAAATTGTAAAAAAAAGTCGGTCGACTGTGCAAACAATCTACAGAAATTTTGTTAAACGCGGAAATGTGGTCAGAAAATCTCGATGTGGTCGGTCAAGGAAGCTCAATGATCGAGAAGCAAGAGCCATAGTAAGAAAAGTGAAGAAAAATCCAAAAATTAGTGTGTCCCAAAATTAGCGGATCAAATTGCGACAGAAATTGGAAAGCTGGTACACCCAGAAAATGTTCGTAGTGCCGGCTACAATGTCATAGATCACAGAAGAAAACCATTCGTATCATCTGTAAACAGAAAGAAAAGACTTGCCTTTGTTTTCCAAAACTCAAAATCATTGTCAATATGTGTAGAAGCGGTTTTGTTCACCAACGAGAGCAAGATCAACGTTTTTGGAAGTGATAGCCGCGGAAAAGTTTGGAGAAAAAAACACAGAAATGAACCCCGAGAATTTGGCTCCCTCCGTAAAACACGGTGGAGGCAGTGTGATCGTTTGGGGTGCCATGGCAGCAGCTGGAGTTGGCAATCTGGTTTTCATCGAGGATACTATGGATCGTTTTGGATACCTGAAGATTTTGCAAGGCAACCTATATGAATCAGTCAGAAAATTGGGACTTGGAAGTAAGTTTGTCTTCCCACAAGACAATGATTCTAAGCACACAGCAAAGATTGTGAAGGAACGGCTGCTCAACAAGACACCCAAACAGTTGCATTCACCTCCACAGTCTCCAGACATTAACCCTATCGAACACATTTGGGAGGAAGTCGATAGAAAAATACGACAACAACCAATTACCAGCGTCGAAACCCTAAAGAAGGCTATGCAGCAGGCTTGGTCCCAAATTTCACCTGAAACAACAAAGAACCTGGTAAATTCGGTGCCAAACCGAATGCGTGCAGTCATTGCTTCAAAGGGAGGGTCTACCAAGAGTTAATGGTATTTTTATTTTTGTTTATTGCCAAAAATTTGAGTTTCCTGTCTCTGTATGCAGACTTTCGTGACCACATAATTTGAAACTTTTGCTATTTTCATTACGTTTTAACAAATATGTTGATAATTTTATTTATTTATTCTGAGTTATTATGATAAATAATTGTGAAAATAAAATTGAATTTTCGAAAGTATGAGTTATGTGCAAAATATACAAAAATCAGAGTATGTATGTAGACTTTTGTGACTGACTGTATATATATAATTAACATCATGTCTTAGCCACATTTAATGAGACGAAGGGTCTTTATTGAAGTCGAAAACCAAACTCACTTCCTTCCGACAAAGCGAATAAGGCCTCAACAAACTAGACAAACTAGACCACCAAGGAAGAAAAAAGAGCCATACACTTATTTAAAATTATGTATGATTGGAATTAGAAATAATATTCAGGGTTTCGAATAGTCGCTTTGGTAAAAGTTACCAGACCCGTACGCGATTGGCGAGATTTCAAATTTTGGCATCAAGTGCTCTACAGCTCTGTCGCCAACCTAAATTACGTCACTACGCGCGATAGATGTCAACCAATAACTATCGCGTTCGAACTTCAGCTTTGAAATCGCGCGTTTTTTCGAATTCCAAATATTAAAAAGTTGAATATTTCATTATAATTAAATACTGTAGAAGTTTTAAAATTCTGATAAATAGAAACGAAATTTTTAAAAGTCGATTTTAAATATACCGAGCAATGGCGCCCACCTTAAAAAAACATCAGTGTAGCGCTACTTACTGCAGTGCCAACCGGGCAATAAAACTAAATTTCGAACGTTAACAAATTTAACTTTTTGTTTAAACTCGAATTTTAATATACCGAGCAATAGCACCCACATTAAAGAAATTTCAGTACGCGGCACATTCTAACACTAACATGCAATACACACAACTTAAACATTCATATACTTACTTTCTTACTACCATCACGCTCTAAATTATAAAAAAACGTAAGTTCAATACATTCTCATCCATAGTTAATTTTCGCTAGCAGCACACAAACTCCAAAATTCGAATATCGAAACTCAATTATTAAATATTATTCTATATTAGTTTCAAGGGTTACATACAAAACGCGCATGTCAGGCGATCACGTTACCTAATAAACGAAAACACGTCATACACACGTAATCTGAACCGTTAAACCAGTTTGACGAACTTATCGCACCACTTTATCGCCTGCTTGGCGCATTTTACCCTCTGTACGGATCTCTTCACTTTAGCGGTCGCTTTTTCAAAATTTCCTTATTAATTTCTCTCAAAATATAACACTATATTAATATTTATTTTTGAAAGAATATTGTGCTTTTATATAATTATAAGAATATTGTGATTTTATTAGGAAATTCATTGTAATACAGATGTGAAGATTCCAAACTTCAGCTCTTAATCACTTTGCGTCTAAAAGTAGTTTACAAGCATTCTATCATTCGATTCGTTTTTAAGTAATTTTTATGCCTGAAACATCATTTAGTGAAGCAAAATTTCATTTCGCAATGCTCTTAATTAAACTACTTTGCAACATTTAGACTTTTATGTGTTAAACTAAAATATCCTTTTTAAGCTGAAACTTAAAAATGAAACTTATATCATATATAAGTTGAAGAGATTTCTTTAATTCATTATATAAAGAGTTTTGCTCCTTCGAGCTATGCTGTATAGAAAAACTAATTTCATTTGTGCTTCGTTTTTCTTTCAATAAGTTAACTCTTCAATTCAATTTCTGTTAAGTTCATAACTCCTTTAGAGCTTAAAATGTTTTATAATAGTGTAATGTTTTATTTATATCTAGGACTTGAATGTTTATGTCTAAACAAAAACTCAACCGACATACAATTTTTCGGATGTATTAAATGTATACCTGTAATAGTTAAGATTCCAGGAATTAAAATTTTAGCATTGACTTCAGAGCTCATATTTTTACATAATGCTATTCAATCTTGAAATCATTCGAAAGTGTTACTTATCTTTAGTTTTGTGTGTGTGTGAATGAGTATTTTTTATGACTGAGAACATTACAAGCGTATACCAATCCCAATAGTGTAAACGTACCAAAATTACATTTTAAATGGTACTATTTACATTATAGTATTATCAAATAAGTGCATGCATTATCATTCTTTATTGGATATTTAAATGATATCTCAAAAGTCTCTAGGAGCGATACTTTCATGCTTAAAATTATAGAAATATCATGATTTTCCAGTGAATTCTGACTAACGAAAAATTAATTGAGGAATAAACTAGGTGTACTCAAATTATTTTATGTGTCTCCAAATTATTAAACATTATATTATGCTCCAATTTGAATTAAACAAATACAAAATAGAAAGTAAATTTCTGGAGGAATAAAAATAAACGTTTTCATATTTGATTTCTTAGAATAATCAAAAAAGAAACTTAGTTTCTTCCAATTTCATACTTTTATAACTTTCACTTTTTTATAGAGATCTAGAGTAGGTTTTCATTATTTGTGGGCGCTCCGTGGCTGAGTGGTCAATGGCATCACTGCTGATCGCTTGAGAGCGTAGGAGTGTGGGTTCGATTCCCACCGTGGCCCTAGGTGTTTTCTTCGTTATTCTTCTGTGATTGTTCATCTGTCATTGTGCTATTTGTCTTAATATCGACGAAAACTTACAAGCGGATCTCAAGAATCAAGCATACAAGTCTAAATGTATGTAATAAATAAAAATAAAAAAATTCATTATTTGCTTTAACTAATGTGTTAAGAATGGAAAAACTAAGATGTTTTTTCCTAATTCTCTTTTAAAGAATACTTATTGAACCTTATCATTTCTGAAATAGCTTAATTATATGTTCATATTCTTTATTTAACTGATAATTTTGTATTTCATATGTTTACTAAATGGAAGTTAGTATTCAGCTTCAGAATTTCGTGAATATTTAGAAAAGTTTTATTTAACAACAATTGAACATGAATATTTTGCTAAAAATAAAATTTTTGAAGCAAGATAATAAATATAAAAATTCAATTATGAGAAAATTTTCTATAAAAAAGAATTGTAACTCCAAATCTCAAATTCGTACTGACTACTACAATGATCTGATGCGACATCGTAAAAAAGAAAAAAGTAAAACGAAACTGATAGAGGGAACAGAATAAATCTATTTGGCATAATAACAAGAAATCGGAAGAGGCGTGAAATAAAGTATAGATGGTAAATGTATCAGAAGGAAGAAAGAACCTGTCCTGGAAAAAAAGTTTGCCTTGAAACGAAGAACTGGGTGTTCCCCATTCAGTGAAAAGAACAGGGAAGAAATAACAGGCTGCACTTTTTTTCTCTGTAATTGTCATCACGATAAGCAAAAATTAATCGATACGTGAATTTTGCTTCACATCTGGAAGTTGTAGTAAAATGGCAGTACATAATTTTAGCTCTAATTGTTATTTTTATTGAAAATAATATCATATTGGAAAAAAGGTAAGTTGTACATACAATTTTATTTACTTTTTCTATACTTAGAAAGATTTCACAATAAACAAGGCAACGTTAATTTTTTAATAGATTATTTAAAAATATGTCTTAATAAATTCACAATAAAAGCAGAAAGAATACTTACCACTATTTTGTGTAATTAACATTTTATAAATTGGAAAGTATATATACATTTAAAAAATACCGATCAAAATTTAACATTATTGCTAGTTAGGAAGTATTTGAAGTTTTTTATAGTAAAAAATTCTAAACAACTATTTTCTGGGGCTCTTTTTTAATTTAAAACAAATTTTCATTTTAAATTATTAGTTATAGCGTTGAAAAGGATGTATGAAAATGATATTGTTTCAAATATGTATATCTGTTTACATATTATGGTACGTATTTACTTGATACATAAATTTCATGCAAGAATACTTGATTTATAACTAATTTTGGAAATATATTGAAATAATAATTACGAAACTAACTAACATATAATTTGTAAGTTTTGCTTACATCGTAAATTATTTTTGTGCTATTCCTCTAAATTATTTATCTCAGAAATAGGAAAAGAGTCTAACTTGAATGTTTGAATTCTGGAAATTTTAACGATTGAAAACCAATATAATAGATTATCCCTCTCACTGAAAAAAAAACTAAATTTTATTTATTTAACTGAACATGAACCACTTTTTAAAGATATGGTTTATTTTTTATTGGTATTTAAATTAATCTTACAACTTAATTTTCTTTAGAATTTTGCCCCTAATGGTAGTTGAATGGTTACACTTGCATTTAGATTAACAGTTTGTAGTTTTAAATCTCACATTAAACTTGAATGTTGTAGTCAAAATCCACTTCAAAATGTAGGTCCCGGTCTATTGAACTCAGATGTGAAAAGAAATGACCGTTTAGCGATAAATCATTAGAATTCAGCTAAATGTACATAATTTATATGATTATACAAATGAGTACAATGAAATATTTAGGTAGTTACATTTAAATTATATGTACTTATACTTTTCATTCACATTATATTATGGTGTAATTTTGAATGAGATTTTTACTTACTAGAAAATTATAGAGCTATAGTACAAAAAAAACTGTTAAATTTGGCAAATCAAAGTTTTATATTCTAAAAGTTAAACACAAATGTGTATTCTTTCAAATGTGTGTGGTGGATTAAAACTTCAAAATTTAGATAATTTGACAAATTTTAAAAGTTTCTGAAAGAATTTGACAAATTTTATAATCATTATAAATGCGTATTTTGCTGAAATGGATTAAATTACTTTTTATTCTTCCAACTGTAGCAATGTGGTGGATTTAGTTATTAATTTTGGATGGTTGCTAGAAAATCTCCAAATTTACCAAAAGCTAGAAATAATTTTAACAAATTATTTGCAGGATTTACAAAACTAACATATTCGACATTTAAACACTTTTTTTTATAAATTAATGATTGAAAATAGCTACTTTTGACAGCAAATGCTAAAAAAATTTTAAATGTATATAAAATTCTGATTGCAGTTATTTCAAATATATTTCATAAGACTAAATGAATTTCTACAATTAAACAATATAAATAAACATTGCTGTTACTTTAAAAAATATTGTCCAAGCACGTTATCTGATTAATAAACTAAAACTGAAATTTTAAAGGTTATTAGAGGTAATAAAGTGGCACTCATTTTTTTCTAATACTTACGGAATTTCATCCGTCAGTACTGCAGGGGGCATAATCGATGGTATCTTATGTAGAATGTTTAAGTTTCTTAGTCTTTCAACGATCATTTTTTGTTCATAAGGACATTGCAACACAACTTCATGGGCATGCTCCAGGTGTCATTAGTACATATGAAAGAATTTTGGTTATGCTGGTGAAATAGAACTTAATACCTTCTAGAGATAAGAATGATGCCCTTTCCGACCAGCAACGCGGCCACATAGGAAAATATGGAATCACAACAATGATATGGGCACATCATTTGGAAAATTTGATAAACACTTCGTATTAACAAAGCCTAATGAATTTTTAAATTATTAGATTTAAGATCAACAATTCATGTCTTCAAATTTGACATCAGGCATAGACGTTTATATTAGTACAGAATCAATTTTAAGCTGTAGATCTCGGCTAAAATATGCAAAAAATGGTTATTATATATCGAAACTGTACAAGATTCCTTAAGATTTATTAAGAATATATGATAATAAATAATAAAATTGCGCGTGCGAAATAAAAACCGCAGGTACCAAATTCAGGTATAATAAGGAAACTGCATGACATAGCTATGTAAAACACTCAGTTTTCAATGTACCATTTTGTGAATTTTTCATGAGAATTATTTTTAGTTTAATTAGTGTGGTGATTTTTCTTAAATGATTAGATTTTCTCCCTAAATCAACTAAGAAGCGTCAATATTATTTTGCATTATATTCACATCGTTGCAAATGTAAGGAATGTAAATATATATGATTTTTTCATTTTTACAGTGTACCTATATGTTTATTACTTGAATGTATTTGGCTCATTTATAAATATTCAAAGTAATACTTTCGCATTAAAATTTACAACATTTAATTAGATACTAAACTATATGCACCTAACTATTAATATATTTCCACTACATTTTTGAAAAACAATTATTTTTTTAAATATGTAGTGGAAATATTCATATTAATAAAATATTAGGTGTGTCTAATTAGTACCCAAAGTAAATAATGTTCGGAGTCAAAAACTCATCTCTTAGTCGCAAACTGCTAAATATCAAACTTGAATGCGAATAGTTAGTTTCTTGGTCTTTGATTTAGCAATATGCGAGTCCGATTGTAATATCTACGATGGATGTTTATATCGATTCCGAATTCAACATATGAATTGTAGCAACCAGACTAATTAGTCTTCATTTTCGAAACGTGAACTTAAAGCTTTAACCAAACCAGACAATTGAATTTAGTTTTTCTCATAGTAACAATCATTTAATGAAATTTAAAATTTTCAATAGATGTAAAATATTTAAAGTTTGAATTATTTAAAAGACAATTTTGATTCATAATGATTCATATTACTTATGATTTACATTGAATATTATATAATTCACAATACGTCTTAATTTGTCAATGTAGATTTGTCTTTCACAATATTTCGTCAAACCAGCCCCTACGTTAAAATTTTTCGTAGAATGGCAAAAAATTCAGCTCAAAATTATATTAAAACTACAAATATTTAAAAATGAAATGCGTGCTAGTTTTTATTTACTGAAGTGATTGTATAAAATACACACTATCGTATTGCAAATAATAGTTAAGTAATATTTAAATTCTAAGTTAGTAAGAGGTATTTTTGATTAGCACTTCACTTGCAAAATCGTCATATGACACATTTAAATAATTCTTAAATAACAATTAAAAATGCGGTGATTATCTAAAATGCAAATCATGATGTAATGTATATAAATAAGAATCTGTTTTAACATTTGACAGTTAAAAGGAGATTGTGAAATATAATATTGTTTGAATTTGTAAAACTAATTGGAATAAGATTTTTTAAAAAGTATGTTATTAATACGCTAATAATTGTTTGTGCGAAATTTTAAATTTTTATGACGTATTTTATCATAATATTAATAAGCGTGTAAATTTTTTAAAAATTTAAATAATTTTCTATTTCCCTTCATTTGGCAGGAAATTTTATGAATATTGTTATCTGAATATTGTTATAAAAACTTCGAATTTTAATTAATTCTAAGTAGTGGTAAAATATTCAATGTTTTAATGTAAATAAAAATATTTGAGGTTTGCATATTTAAAATTTAAATATTTATGAAAGTCTAAAAAGATTAGAAATATGTTTCATATTTGTACAAATAACGCAATTTTAATTCCAAAATATATAGCAAGTATTATTATAGTATTAGTATTAAAAGTATAAGTATTAAAAACTGATTATCTTTTGAAGGTATTTTATGTCAAAAGGTAATCGGTTTTTAATACTTATTATTCAAAATTATTACAAGAAAACAAAAAATATGCATTTTTTGCATGCCTATTTGATTTGCTTAGACGAATTCTTAGAAATTCTTTTTTTTTATTCCTGTCAAGTTAACAGTTATATAAATAGTTGTTTGTACGTCACTTCAATATCTTTGGTGGTGCAGCTTATCTTTTTTAGGACCTTGAACACAAAACCCAATCGAAGAATCAAAGTCCTTGGATCTAACTCGCTTTTTGTGTAAGGTTATTTTTAGCAGTTTGTAATCCACTTCAAATTGTATACCTTGGTTCATCAAAGTTCGAAAAAAATGCGGAAAATCTTTCTTACTTAGTGTAAATACGACTTGTTATTTAAGGAAAATATTTCCGAAAATCAGTTTGCAAAGATTGTTCAAATACATTACAACTGATTTCTATTGTTGCATAACATTTATCATTCAATGTAGACAAATTTAGGTTTAGAATGTTTAGTAAAAAATTTAAATATATACATGAGATTAAAAATATTGCATATAAATTTTCAAACAAATCTATATTTTTTTATTTGATTTTTAAGGAATTTTAAATTTATTTTATATATTGCGTAAACTTATTAGTAATTTTGCTTGCCTATTTAAAAATATTGATGTGTACTTTAGTTTATATTTAACACAACCTATTTTAACAGAAAAAAGTGATTAGCACATCTTTAATAAGTTTTTATGTTTTCTTAATAAAATGACTTGGAGGTAAAAGTTTTTAATCGTTAATCTTTTGTATTATTGCATATTTTAGATAGTTATTAAAGCGTGATGAAATATTAAATTCAATCAACTAAATTTATTTGCAAATACTGGACTCAAAATCTTAGCTTTCTGTACAAAATTAACATTATTGTTAATTTTTAACACTAAGCGAACATTTCCTTTTGTAGTTATGAAATCGTTATTATCTAGAAAGTTGAGAAATTTAGATTTTTCTTGTAATAAACATTAGTTTCAAGTAGTTTTTCGAATTATGCACACAAAACCGACTTCAAAATTTTTATTATTTAATATATCAATTTTCTAAACCACGTACAGTTCAAATCTTTGAGATAACATTTGAAAATAAAACAATATTTCAATAATATGAGGATTTTTTGTTCCTAAATCTTGGTAAAGGGTTTTCGTCGCAGTCCTAAATAATCTGGTGTTTAAAAAGCGCAAGACTTGTAAAAGATTGGCTGCTGAAGTACACTTCTGCCTCTATAGATTACAAAGTAACTCAAAAATCATTTATAATTTTATATAATTGTTTCCAATTTAAAAATTTTTTCAGTGTATTTTTATTCATTTGTTTGATTATGAGATCATATCGCACCTTAAGATTTTCAAATATTATCAGCTTAATATCGTGTGCTGTAATAACATATCTTTTTGCATTCCAAATACCGTTTTATATTTTAATGAATTCATAACTACAGTAATGTCTGATCTTAGAATTTTTCAATGTAAAATGGTCTTACAATTTGTTATTTGTTTTTCATATTTTTCGATAATAGATTTCCCTTTAGTTTACAGTATCCACCTTCCAAGAATGCGCATGTAAAGCAAGCTATTATTCTATAAATTTATAGGTATAATTGCAATTTATTAATCCGAAGGAGAATACAATATTTGTCGTTTGTTTTATGCGTGTCGTGTAATTCTCTGATAATTTGACATAATATATTTTTCATTGTTTTGATTTATTTTCTCAATGTTTTCTTTTCTTAGATTTAAACACATTTTAATCTTAATAAGATGCATTGAATGATTGTTTTGTTAAATAATATATTTCATACTGGAGGAAAAGATTAATGTGAGAATAGTAAAGTTTATATGACTTTAAAATGAAATTTAAAAAAGAAAAATGCATTCTATGTTGAAAACTAGAGTTTTTAAATGAAGGCCGAACACACTCAATAAGTCTTCTAAGGATTATCAGATTTTCATGGAAGTCACGATTCTTTTCAACGTAAACACATGAAAGCAGATTTGGTTGCATCAAAGATACTATATATATCTGCTCTACGAAAAATGTTAATCAAGGAGGAATCTACCTATTAACTAGTTAAGAGAAAAACTAAAATTAGGTTCCAAACCATTCTAAAAGTGCAATCCATTAGAAAATATATTATCATTGTTTTGAAAGTAAGAAAAAATCCTCATTTTGTTGAAGATAGTGTCATCGCGTTATTTTTAAAATGATAATTATTGAGAAAATGCCTCAATGCAATTTTATGAAGCTGTAACTTATCAAGAATATCAAATATCGGTTTACGAAGACGATCCAACGTCAATAATAGGGGAAAAGAATGTTACGAAAAATAGAAGACCGCTGTCTTGTCTTCTAGAAATTGAAGAAGCGAATGTTAGACAGCTCGTGTTCTGCTTGACAGTGCACATTTCCACTGAGCAAGATTGTCTTTTTGATTTTCTGAAACAAAAAACATACGTCCATTTTAGTCACTTGATCTAGTTATGTATGACATTTTTATAACTTTTTTTTTATAAAGCAACATAACACCGTTTTCATTTCGAAGGTAAAGCTGATGGGATTTATAAACGCAATTTATTCGTTGATTTCATGAAATGCGTGTGTGATTGGCTTTATTCTTTTGAAAATTGACCAGTCGAATAGTATTAATATTGGAGACTTTAATAGTCTTTTTAAAACTCTAGAAATAAACAAACTTCCACATGAATCTACAGGAATAAGAATAACAACGTTTGAATAAGTTACTATGTAAAACATTAATATCTTGATTCAGCTTTCAAGCTGGAAGCCAATTGCTTAGCGCTCTGGCCTTTAGTTCTACAATTCATAGGTTCAATTCCTACCTCAAACTTGATTATTTGCTGTATTTTGGAATCCATTCAAAATCCTTTCATATGCAAAAAATGACCGGTTGGCAAAAAAAAAAAAAAACTTATCCTTAAATTTTTCTACTGTAGTGAACATCTCCAAGCAATAATATAATCTGAGCATATGGATGCAAAGTTAGATCATTTATTCATGAATTCAGTAATTCAGAATGTGCTATCCAATTTGATCATTGAAATTTATTGTTTATTAACGCGATTAATTTTAAGCAGTAAATTCCATTTTAATTCCTTATCTGCCGCCTACGCCCATGCATTGACTGCTTATGTATACGCTTTTCTCTTATCTGCAATGCGTTGCTATCAATAAAACTAAATCCTTTCTTTGGAATGCAAAAGAACTATCCTTGACATTGTTTACAATAAAATTTCCTGTTTCGAAGATGAGAGAAGAAACCATTTGGAGAGGGGAATATTACCTGGAATGGGGAAAGCTCTTGCTTATTCCGGATGTTGCAGTATTTGTGTTTCTTTTCAAGTAGCTCATAACCTTTTATTCTTTCACTTCAATTTTTGTAATAGAGTTATAAAAGTTTTTATTTTTGTCGAATATGTCTGGTAATGAGGACAGAGAGCAGAAGACGATTTTCCTTCATCATGAGGATCAGAAACGTCGGAATATGACATTGTATCCCATGAAGATTCTGATTACGACTATTTGCAAGACACCCGTATTTATTTTCGTTTTCTTTTTTTCTTTTTGTTAAAATAAACAACGAGAATGAATGCAAGCAGCTTCATTTCTTGCGTTATACCTCGTAATTGCGTGGGCCTGTGGTACTGGCGAAAAAATCTCGGTAAGTTTTCCTCGGCGGTTAGTTCGATTTTGTTTGTTATCAGTTAGCATAAAGTGACAAATCAATCAGATTTCAAAAAAACTTTTATTCCTTTTAATGGAGCTTTCATGAAAACGCATTTGTTTACTCAAACTAATTCTAATATTTCACTAGAAATACATGTATTTTTTATTTTCAAAAAAATTGTTTTAAGAATATTTTCTCCAGAAACCTGCAATATACTGTACTGAAATTTTTATTGTTTTAACTTTTTAATAGTATTCTATTCTTTGATGAATAAAAAATTTTAAATTTTTAATACAATATATTTAGTATCCAACATTTTATAATTAATAAGAATTTTTCTTTAAAAACTTCAATATTGGCCATTTAATTTTCAAATTTCATTTAAGGTATCTTATGGCTTCTAGAATTATACAATCTAGTTTTATAAGGAATTTATTACACATAACAACTTTAGTTTTCTTGCTTTTTAAACAAGAATAAATTCCTTGCTAATTTAAGTAAAATATGAAGCATTCAAAATTTGATTATGCTCGTTACTTTTATGTAATATCTATTTTTTATAGCAATGAATCTTAATTTATTTCCCATAATGGTAACTGATTTCATTTTGATTTATTTTTGTATAGGAAAAAGGAATTTTTTGTCAGCTATATGCTGAGACAATTTCAGTTTAAAATTCTTCCTGAAGCATCGAAACAGAAGGCTCTAATATAATTACTTTTAATATGATTAGTATTATTTCTGCTATACAATTATTCACGATAACAATAATTTAACAATTTATTGCATCAAGACACAATGAAGAATTAACAACAGAATGAAAACATTTGTTAGTCCTTTTATAAACAATTTTTATTCAGCTCTCTAATATCATTTGGACTTCAATTTGGTACGGCTGAAGTTTTGTTTTAAAAAATTTGTCAGCAGTGTGATTTAATCATTTGTGTTACTTTCCAAGTAAAACTAATTATATTTAATTTAATGATTAGAAAAATCCCAAAAAAAATAAGAGATAATGATTTCTGAATTTATAATTCTTCTTTTTGCTATTTAAATTTCGTTTTATTGTGTTATTCAACCAAAACATTCCCTTTTTATTTAAAAAATTTAAAAGTAAAAATTATATTATCTTTATGAATGATTTTTAAATAATCTTTAATGATATTTGCGATTGATAGTTGATTGTCTCGTTATCCATTATTAAATTCTTCATTCCACAGGAAAAAATTTTCTAAACAATTTCCTGTTTGTCTTATCTATAATTCAATGAAGGAAAAAATATACAAGTGTTCTATCAAAACTTATTTATATTCTTTATCAGTTCAGTGACCTTGAGGAGTCAAAGCACTGACGTTACTAGAATATGGATAAAACTACAGCTTAGAACATCAATTTTAAGTTTCGTTTGCGAGCTGTTTGTTAAATTTAGCTGTATTCCGGAAGCAATCCACATAAATAGGTAAGCATATTATTTAAATGAGAATGGCATTCTATATATTTCATTTTTACATAAAAATATAATTGAATTTAGACCGTAATGTTTGTCTATTTTATAACATTCTCTGAGACAAATGTGTAAAGTAAAAATTCTAAGCATTTTATGTTTTACACTCAAATAGTACTCAATTTCATTTTCTATTTTTAATTATTTACTTTAAATAAATAGTATAATGCTTATTTTCTCTTATCTTTAATGTTCTATTGATCTATATCAGTTAATGAAAGATTTATATAAAATTATATAACTTATAATAAAAATTTACGTACTTTATATCATTTAAATAGACATATCCGCTAAACATTTTTAGATTTTCCCCCCATTGTTTCTAATGTTATACTAAAAGGATAGATCTATATGTATTTATTTAATAGAAAAATAATTGCTATTTATTTTAATGTTTTGTAAAAATCGTTATTTATCGAATATTTTTGATATATATAATCAAAGTAACAAAATTCTGTGATGCCACACAATTTATATTTCTTAATATAAACAATAACATTTCTTGTTATTTCTATCACTGAGAAATAAGATAATAAAATTAAATTACCATCTGAATTCGTCTTTGATAAATAGATTATAGAATCATACTGTGACTCACTGTTTATTAGTTAATAAACAAATAAGAGGTATATTTAAATCATGAAGTGCTTATTTTACGCATGTTTTTCTATTCGAAATTTCTAAAGCTTGTTCATTCTCTTAAATCACAAATGATGTAATCCAGACTTTTTAAAATTTTAACAGGTATCTATCTTTGCTTTTATCTACGTATTTAAATTTTTGTGTATATTTTGTTTTGAAAAGAATGGCTATGTTTGACATAACTCAAAAAGCAACCAAAAAGGTGACAGTGAATGTATTTGCAGTAGATTCTAATTATAAACCAATAAACTGCAATGTTGACTTAAGTGTTACCTTATTGAAGTATTATGTGTCTTAACAAACAATATTGTTTTAAAGTGACAAAACGTAAAAAATAAGAACCCACCCAATATTTAAATAAAAATTCTTGTTTAATTTTTAATACAATTTACGCATAATATAAAGTTTTATAGGAAATTAGAGTTAAATCACCTTTTTTCGTTTTTTATATTTTGCTATTTACATTGTTATTTTGTTTATTTTCGTTTTTCATAAATTTTATATTTTTTGTCGTAGTTATTTTTGATTAAATAATTGTTTTCATGAAATTTACTGAAATGAATTTTATTTAAATCAATAATTAATATCAAGTTTAAAACTTAACATAAAATTCATTTCAAAAGTATTTTACTACTCGACTTGTACAGTACTTTCGATAAGTCTCGAAATTTTGTGTAAAAAGAAAACAAAAGCTGAATGAAGGACAAATATAAACACTTCCACTTCCGCTTTCTATTTACCGAATTTAATGAACGGCTGGTGTCATTTCTTTTTTTTATTAAAGAAAAATGGTAATAAAATTTTTGTGAGAATGATGCAGTTTTTTTTTTTTTTTTAAAGAAAAGTTATGTTGTTTCTTAACCGAATAAGCTTAACTGGTATACGGTATGAAGATTATATAGGTCAACTAATAATATATATATATACATGATATTTGTGTAAACGCAGTTACTTAGTGTGCAATGTGTTTTGTGTTGTTGTTCCTTATTGCACTTGATCTAGTACAATCTAGACCAAGTTCAGTAGATCGTTCGCCCAGAGAAAGTCCCGTACCAGCGCAGGGTTTTCAAAAAGATCTCTCTTCTCCAAACCCCGACAGGAGAGCAGATGGTCCGGAGAAGCTTGGTGGAAATTACACCTGAGGCACACAGGGAACACTTTCTGTCCCTGAACGAATGTAAGGGTGCGAGTATGTCCAGTAATGAGCCTGGTAATGGTGGTTTGCAATTTCCTATTGCCCTTCAGCTCCAGGGCAGCCCCAGGATGGTTTTGTTCGTACCAGTCATGAGTAGGTGGGATCCTCCAAGTCTCGCTGTTTTCGGCTTTGACCTTTGAGAAAATTTCACTAAACGTAAGTAGTCCACCATTTTCAGTTGTTTCAGCAGAGCCCTCCATAGCTAATTCATCGGCCAAGTCATTGAAGTGGAGGTCCACATGGGAGGGAATCCACTGTAGATGAATGTGATTATCTGAAGAGTAACTCTTGAGTTTGTTTACAATGTCCATGCCGAGCCTTTCATTAATGCATCTCCATCTGCTTAGGTATTGAATGGAGCTCCTGCTGTCTGAGTAAATCCACATATCGCAAGTGCTGTTAATCGAGATCATAAATTTTAGGGCCTCGTCAATGGCCCTAAAAGAAAGAGGTGGAGGTGGCTTGGCCTTCCTCATTAGAGACATTAATTACAAAAACTTTCATTGTCAAACTAACAACCCAGACTTAGAAATTCAGGGCATAAAGCTTAACTGGGGGAATAGACCACTTAACATCCTTAACTTGTACCACCCTCCGAACCAAGAGCATTTATTCAATGATATTAGCTGCATTACTGATGAACCGACTATCATTCTTCTAGATTTGAATGCTAAGCATACCCTTTGGGGCTGTTCAGAAATTAATCAACGTGGATTGGATCTTCTAAATATTGTTGATGATAAAGCCCTTTTGTTTCTCAATGATGGAACTCCTACTCATTCATCCTTTAGTTATGATACCAAAGAAGCCCTTGACGTTTCTGTCGCTAGTCCAGATATCTACCCACGTTGCAATTGGAGTGTTCTCCAGGGAGTGGGAAGTGATCACCTCCCGATTCTGATAGAGGTTGATGTTCAACTCAAGGTGCATAAATCTAAAGAAATTTTTTGGAATTTCAAAAGGGCTAACTGGGATAAATACAGAGACATAATTGATAAAAAATTAAATCAAGTACCCTTCTACGACAACCTTGAGAAAAACTGGCTTTTTCTCAAAGGAACAATGATCGATGCAGCTAAAAAGTCTATTCCAAGAGGTAACCTGAAAAAATTCAAACCTGATTTCATCCATCATTCTCAGCTCATTCAACCTCTAATTGACAGAAGAAACAAACTTCAAGAGGAATTATCGAGACTCACTTGTTCCTCGGTTCGAACCGAAATGAACAAAGTTAATGCTGAGATTAAAAGAACATACAATCTTATCGAACAAGAAAAATGGACTGAACTTTGTTCAAAATTAGACGCTCGGACTCCGGATACTAAGTTGTGGAATCTTGCAAGATATTTCTGTAGAGATCGTCCTCTTTCGGATGCAACCAACTCGATTGCAAATACAGAGTCCTCTGTCCCTTTGGAAGACAGTGATGCTGCTGATTTGCTTGGTGCTCATTTCCAGAAGGCTAGCCAGATAAAGTTCTGCAGAGAGGACAAGGCCACTGCCCGGAAGACCAGAAAACTGATTCATCGTTGTCGAAACACTCTGCCAGGTGGTCCCATCTTCAAAGAAAAACTTCTTATTTCAGAGTTAAATAATGCTCTCGCAGACTTTGACCCCTCGACTTTTCCCGGTCCTGATGGTATCTTTGGCCCGATGATTGTCAATCTTAGCAACGCTGCCAAAGAGCGTCTTTTAGATCTGTTCAATCAGTCCTGGAGCAGGGGCAGACTTCCTAAGGAAAAAAGCTATTGTCTTGCCTATTCTCAAACCAGGTAGGGGAGCTGATTCTCCAGAGAATTACAGACCCATCTCACTTACATGCATCCCGTGTAAAATTATGGAGAGGATCATCTTGAACAAACTAAATTTTATCTTGCAGAAAAAAACCTGTTCCCTAGGGAACAATATGGTTTTCTAAAGGGCCATGGAACAATTGACCAAATTCTTTATTTTTACCAGTATGTTAAAGATGCACAGAATAAAATACCTACAAACTACACCATCGCGGCTTTCCAGGATCTGTGCAAGGCATTTGATACGGTCTGGTGCAACAAACTCATTGGTAAACTCTTTGATGTGTCTTGTTGGGAGTAAAATAGAACATCCAGGCATGAATCGTCATTATCTAGAATGAATATTGCTGGATTATTTAATACCGTGCTGATAAGACTGTGGAATCCTAAGTCATAGCTTACATGTGAATTGTAGGATTATCAGTTAATTAACCTCAGCTGTGTCATTTTTTTCATTCTTACAATATATATATTTTTCATTCTTACAATATGTATAAGTAATAATATAGGTTTGGAAAAATAGGTACTTAATAAAATCACATGTTTTAATGCAAGGAAATATATAAACATACACACTGTCCTATAAATTAGAAACCCAAGATCGATATTTTACTGGACCACCTTTTGCACGTATATCAGCTCTAATGTGTTTGAGCATAATCTGCATGTTCTAGAGTGCATTTATGTCCAGAGAATACAATACATTGACTATGTTACTTAAATCGTGTAAATTTGAGGGAAAACGAGAACTACTGAATGCGTTTTTTCAACGTGTCACATTTTTAGGCCGTTCAGATTCGGGATTTGCAGTAACTAAGGAAGGTGTTGAAATTGAAACTGTTGTTCAGCGAATCATTTTTAAATATTTTTATCATGATGTATAGTTAAATTATTCATGAAGTATCATTACCGGCAGAGTGAACATGCAACAGTTAAAGGAATAACTTAATTTCCTACTATGTTCAGGCGTCACATGGCTGTTTATAAACCAAGAGCACTAGGTCACTACTTCCTTGCTCTAAGAAATTATCCGTATCATGATACTTCTACCCGATTCTTGCACAGTGTGAGTAAGGAAAGAAGGATTCATACTTAGAGTTATAGCTAAAATAGAAATATCTGATAAGTGTAAAATAAGGTACAGCATTTGACCACATTACCCATTTCCAATTTTCAGGTATCTAATACCTTTCCCGACACCACTACATACCAACGTTTACATTTTAAGCAGAAATGATTGGGTTTCTCACTTGCATCCAACCATGCATATCTAATCTCTGCAGGGTTCGAACTAAAATCTGTTTGGCAGAACATTATTATTGTCATTTTAAGCATTGTAGAATTTCTGCTCTGCCAAATTTTGCAGCACATTATGGGTGTCATGTGATGCTGCTGATACCCTTGTGAGTGATTTCTGTAATTTTTCATTTCCTTAACAAAGACTCAGTTCTGTTTTCAACTTTTGAAAACTTGATATGGTTATTTTTGAGAACCCAGTGGGGTTTTATGTCTTTGAAATTAAGACTTCTGTTAGGCAGCACTAACAATAAGCCTTATGTTTATATGGTGAAATATTTTTTTTACTTCATGTTCAACTGGCAACGGAATGATTTGCGCTCTTGCCTTTGGTTCATCATTTCTTATATTTGAATTCCGTCTTAGGTTTGAATGTTTGTAGTGATTCGGAATCTTCTGTAAACGGTAGTTCCTGTCTAACTGAAATGTTTCAATTTGGCTTAACAGATCCTAGATTCTAATCCCACATTGAGCATTGATGTTTGTAGTAGTTCAGAATTCATTTAAATAATAAATTTCTATCTAATTATCTCTCGTGGATACAAAATGTTTGTTGAGTGACAAACAAATCAATCCAAACTATGGAAAGGAGTCATAAATGTTTCTAGATAAGCAATAATGATAAAGTAATTAAAATGCGTCATAAGGTCAACTTATGATAGCAATTTATTTTGCTATCTTTTTCAGGCTGTATTATATTCTTGTGCAAATATTTTACTATCGTTGCTTGCCTTACCGAATAAAATATAAATATACTAAATTAGCATGCACAATCTTTTACAAAATATCTCGTTTTTTACATGTGCAACATTTTGAACATTATTATTGCATATTTTATCACTTTAGAAACTTCGAACCATTGATCAGTTGATAATAAATATCTTTTTGTGTGATTATAGATAATGAAAGTTCATTACAGGGAGTAATCTTCAAGTCTTGTTTAATTATGCATTTCATTAACTTGACATTGTTATAAACATTGAATGCTACTGTTTTAGTCATCAGAAATTCATATTCTCCGTGAATGTATATCTGATTTATGATTTTTCTCATCAGTGAAATGGCATTAAGAAATAAATAATGAAATTCTGTTATGACTCACCCTACTGATAATCAGAGCTGGCAGAGGTATGGTTAGCGCTCTTGGCTTCGGTTTTATAGTTTATAGGCTGGATTCACATCTTGGGCTTGGATATTTATAGTGATTTGAAATCCACTATAAGCCTTAAATCCCGGTCTAATTGGGCTTCTAGTATAAAATGTGACCATTGAGCTACATATCAATTCAAACACACTACAGATAATTTCTTCTAGATAAAGTCACAGGTGATAGAAGGTACATATACAGGCTGAATTTTTCCCACCTTGGGCATGGATGTTTGTAGTGGTTCGGAATCCACTTTAAGCCGTAAGACCCGGTCTAATTAGCCCTCGTGTGCAAAAAATGACCGTTGAGCGACAAACAAACCAAACAGGCTGAATTTTTAAAAATAGTCATACTATGTTAAAATATAAAACTGATATTGAAAAGTTACTGAAATTTTTTTGAAAATTTCTTACTTATTAAGCGAGGACGAAAAAGATTAAAAAACTATGTTATGTGTATCCGTCAGTCTGCTCTAAAAAAGCAATCACCTTAACTGTAGGAGGGAAATGAGAAATATTTTAGAAGAATTTTATGAAGTTTCCAGTAATCATTGGTATTTATTGAATTAAGGAATAGATCTAAGGAAAATGCTTCAAATATAATTTTTATTAGATTCCATTTCCTTTACCAGTAATTTTTCTTAATCCTGCGTGTGAGTGACTTGTGTTTTCATGTAATTATATTTCTAACGAGTCATCAATTTCCAGAAGAAATACAGATGAAGATTGGAAGCAAGTGCATTTGTTTCAAAATAAAGCATTCCATTTAAGTTTGGCTGTAATCTATTTTTTCCCACGCTACTTTTGCAAAGTTGACAACAAAACTCATGTCCTTGCTTCGTGTGTTCAAACTTAACTTCGAATTTAAATGTTTGCAGGGATTTAGAAACCATTTAAAACTGTAGGTTCTCAATGTAATTAGCCTTTTGTATGCAAGAGTACAGTGGATGGACGGGAAAACTAAACTAATGGTATATGTAATCTTGCTTACGATTAACATAAACTTCATCTTCTGAAATTTGAAATACTTACCATTTTTAGACAAGATTTTAAAAAATTCACTGTCACAAAATATATTGTGTTTCGTAAAATGTGTAAAACTTTTATCGGAATTTTTTTATATGAATTTATTTGCTTCTCTTAAACGTTCAAAAATGTATTTCAAATTTCAAAAATTTTAAAATTTTAAGCGATTTATCATTTGATTCTGTTATTTCAAATATCACATGTGTGCTCTGACGGAGTCAGACTAAATGAATGGACAAATTGACATTAATGAAGTCCGATATAAGAAGCGAACAATTCCTCCCAGTCTAGTCTAAGGCATTCCAAGATGTGCTAAGGTGATGTCTGTTCTTGCACACGCACACACAGACATTAGGGGCAAATAAGAAACCTCTTGCAAACCCCAGAGTATGTAAGACCTTTCAAGAGTCAACTGGCAAGCCAGGACAGACATGTGTTGATTTGCCTCTGACAAGGGAGAGTCCTGATTTTTTGCCCTTATACCAATTATGAAGTGTAGGCATTATCAATTTTTCTTTGTTTTGTGACTTTTGTCTCGCGAATAATTCTAAATATGTAAGTTCTGAGGTGAAAGGGACAGGATGTTCAAGTCTTTCCTTTGCAAGAGCGTCGGCTGGAGAGATAAGATTTACGTTTCGTAGGATAGATAAATTGGATTTATCTCTTATGTGAGCTCAATTTGAGTTATTACATTGAAATACAGATATGTCATACAGAATCCAGAGATTTCCATGGTTGTTTTCGTTCACAATTCTTTTTAATCCTATGTTGACGGGAATTAATTCACTTTGAAACACGGAACAGAAATCTGGATTACGCTGTCTACTCTATAGGATATTTTTCTCATCTTGTTTCAATGCGTACTGCCTGCCCGTATAACTATTTTGCTACCATCAGATTAAATGTAGATGTCATTTGCAGGAATTGTATTAAAATTTTAAAATCTACAAAACTTATTAACTTGCACTGTTATCATTGTTGTAAACTGAAATCAATTTGAAATTGCATTCCACATTTATACCTTAAAATTATAAAGGTATCTTATGGTTGTAAATTACAAAAGCTGAGGATTATTTGCTTATACGCTGCTGTAATTCATTCCTTAAAATTGTAAGATTCTAACTTAACTCATATGGTATGTAATATACTACAGTTTTTGAGGAACATTTTATATTAAATAATTTTGCAAAATTTCGATGATATTTAATTTCTGCTTTTTTATGCACTGTCAATATTATATATCATAGTTGTAAAAAATATTTCAGAATATAAAATTATAACATGTTTGTGAAATTTATCAGAGAGTTTATTGTATTTAAAATCGGACTTTCTTTTACAATGAAACCATTATTGGAAATTCATTTATGAGCTTTGTGCAATAGAAGTTACATAAATTATAAAACATTTACTTAAAATCGGCTTTCCTTTGATAGGTTATATTTTTGACTATTGCCCGTGTGATTATGTTTAAATCATTTGAATAGGAAGTTATGTTTTTGACTTATTTTCAAATGTGGCTATTTTACTTGAGTAAATAATGCTTGTAATTCAATTTTGCTTTGGATTGTAAAATTAATATAATAGTATAGTAATATTATATTAATATATTATAATATTTATTATAAAACACAGTATCCTCATTATGAATACAAGAAATTTTGAAATATTGTTTCTAAAATTATCAAAAACATACAATATTTCAGTTATATATATATTTTAACCTATTACCTTAATTTATACAGTGACGGCAAAAAGTATTGGCACATCTAGTGTTTTACAAATTTTGAATTTATTAAATAAAAGAATATTTATTCAATTTAGAAACAAAATGCTTGTGATTAACTGAAACAATGTGTACTTCACAAAATTTTTTTAATTTTAAATGCAATATATAAATATAAAAAAATACATAAATCTACTTGGAAAAAAGTTTTGGCTCATTTTTATCATTTGACGTTAAAACAATGTTTATTTTAAATTTAATACTTAGTATAAAGTCCATTTGCATCAATAATGGCTTGGAGATGCCTGGGCATTGAACCAAGTTTTGGATCAAGTTTAAGCTTATTTTGTCCCATTCTTCAGCCAAAAGTTGTTTCAAATGATTCCTTCTCCAGTAATGAGGTGTTTTCTCACCATCACATCTAGAGAATGCCATAAATTTTCAATTATATTTATATCTGGTGAATGAGGAGGAGTGTGAAGCTGTTTTCGTACATTGTACAGTAACCATTCTTTGGCTCTGAGTGCAGTATGTTTTGGATCGTTGTCCTGCTGAAACATATCGTCACTTTGAAGTCCCATTTTTGTAACACTTGCTTTCAGATTATCACGCAAAATGTTCACGTACCCTTCTGCATTCAAATTGTCTTCAATAAAAACAAGGTTTCCAACACCATTATATGAAACACATCCCCACGCCATAAAATTCCCACCTCCGTGCTTTATATTAACAATCACATTTTTCTTCTTTAATTCTTCGTTTTTTCTTCGCCAAATTGTCCTTTTACCGTCAGAACACATTAAACTTGCTTTCGTCCGTGAAAACAACAGTTTTCCCAAAATCAAGAGGTTTGTTTATGTATTCTTTGGCAAAAGTGAGGCGTTTCTGACGATTTATTTCACTGACAAAAGGTTTTTTTCTTGGTGTGTTCTGCCATGTAGACCAACAGAGTGCAATACATTTCTTATTGTTCTTTCAGAGACCTGTACTCCAGAAACTGACTCGACCATATTAGCCAAACTTCTTGCGCTGGCATTTTTTCGACTTTCATAACTTTTCTCACCACTAGCATTTAGCTTCCTTGGTCGTCCTGTGCGCTTTTGGTATTCAACCGTGCCACGTTCTTCATACCTTTTACACACATTTCTCACTGAGGAAAAACTTAAATTTAAATAAGCAGCAATTTCACGATATGTTTTTCCTTGATTTCGCAGCAAAATTATCTATTCACGTGTGCCTGTACTAAGTTCTTTTGTTTTAGGCATAATTAGTTAATTTAAATATTTATATAAATTTATACACTTAGAAACTTTGTTCACAATTTATATTATGTATTATAGCTAAACATTGAAACAAAACTAACTACAGAATTTAGTGAACACTAATTGTGCCAATACTTATTTCCACTTGACCTAAACAATTTATTTTTAAAATAAAAATGGTAGTTAAAAATTTTTTTTAAATCACATTTATATCAATGTAAATTTCTTTCTTGGTTGTGAAAAAATTATCAAAATTGTATGATTTTCTTAAGAGTTAACGTTAAAAAACATTGTGCCAATACTTTTTGCCGCCATTGTATATCATTAAAGGACCAGATACAAGGAAATTTTCAAGACTGTTTACTTCCTTGTGTGACTTTTACTCAGGCTTTTAAGTTCCACCCTTAAGTATATAGATGAATTCAACTAGAGGTATATTATAATGTCCCTACTTAAACATAAGGTGTGTAATCAGTTCTTACGGCATTACTCATTTACTATGTACATATTTAGTTAATTTAAATTATAAAATTTTATTTCACAAATTAATTTCTTTCTAATCATATGTTAAACGTAGGTAAATTTAATATTATGTTAATTTTATTATTTACATTCAGAAATGAAAATTATTAGTTTTAATTATTCGAATTCTTTAAAATATCAAAGAATGTTATTTCTTTGGATGTTTAAAGGAAAATTATTATGAAAAATGTTCAAAGCTCTGCTAATGTACACAATTAATACAATTTCTGATAATTTTTCATAAAATGTCATTTTTCACAAAGAAATTGGATAAAATATATATGACAAAGATATTGTTTAATATTTAATGACAAGGAAATTTCACAACACTAATGAAAAACTTAATTTAAATATATCATATTTCGAAATGATTGATACTAAATTAAACAAAATTTCTTAACTCTTATAAAAATCTTCAAAATAATTTAAAAGCGAAGCAGTTTTTTGATTAATAACGTTAATTTGTATGTGAAATATGAAGTAATTCCGCATAATGACAAGAAAGTTCATATTTTATGTGCACTTAATTTTTTCTAATTTTATTAGCAAATTAATTTTTTTTAATTCTTTGAATATTTCTAATAATTTATAAAATTTTAAACTGAGCTATGTCAAATTATTCACATTAATTTCTCGAATATTCTTCGATTAATATAGCATTCATTGGGTACGAGTACAAACCCCTCTTTCAGAACCTTTTTCCATTCCGTTTTGTTTACCAGGTCACTCCAGTTGGCGACCCTTAAGTGCTTAGTCTTCATCAGTAGCCTGCCTGTCTTAATATGGGCTTAACCTGAAACACATTAGATTTATGTGCACCATTAGTTTGTACTTGGGGATCGTAGATATCATGTTGGAAGAGTTTATATGGCGGAAATATTAGTTGGCATTAGTTAACTAATAATGTTAGCATTTTAAGATTAATCGTAATGTTTAATTATATCAGACCACTTGTATATCGCATACATCTTATTGTTATATCTATGTCTCCATGCACCACCAATGTTTACAGAAACTACAATCTTCAACACCTTTTTCTCAACGACCGTGAGACGCTTTTCTTTTTATCTCGTCAAATCTCAAATTTGAAAAACCATATGTGTCCGAAAAATCATATATGTGAATATATGTCCAATAATAATTTAATAAAGAATTATATTTTACTTTCTACTAATTTTGAATGTAGACAATTTCTGAGTCCATTTAGAACAACAAACACGTCACATGATCTTGATGTACTATTTGGCCTGGTAATTCGCATTTGAACCAAAGTGTATAAAGCTATATAAAACTCAAATTTGTAAAAATATTTAAGTTGAAGATTGTTTTCGTCACTGATATACTTTTAGTTTCGTTATTATAACACAAATTTGCATTTTATCTGCACTTCTCTCGAATGCACTGAATATCTTTAGTGCCTTTTATATTGACAGAATGATATCCGTATGGATGTATATGTAAGAATTTAGATTGACTTACAAAAAATTAACTCCTTTTGTATTAATTCCAAAATCATGAATAGTCCATTCTATTGTCAAGTTAAAAAGAAGGATAGCAATTGATAAACCTTGCTATGCACCATTTTTAACTTTGAAATGATGCGTTAAATTTCTATTAATTTCACACAGGAATAAGTTTAGTTTAAAAGAAATTTCATCAATCGGATTGAATTTTTTAGGACATTCAGGTAATTTTAATTTTTTAAAAGCATTCGTCGATTTATGTTATAGGCCGCTTTTAAAATGATAAATAGTGTATATTATTTCCGAATTTTCTAGGTTTCTCGAAGAATTCGCGCAAAAGGATAATTCACCCAAATGTGGATTCTTTTTAATATAATTCCATAAATGGAACAAAGTAGGAAATTTCCTTTTCTTTACAAAAGTTTTACTAGCTTCTTTTGGAAATATAAAAACATTAGTCAAATTAGCGGCTGTTATATTGAAAAGGGAATTGTGGTGAAATTCTAATTTTTATCATTGAGAAATTAATAATTACTTAAGCTATTGTAATTAAATAATACTAAAACAGTAAATAAACATCTCATTTTATAAATTTATTTGCAGAACATTATATGATATTTAAGTCAAAGAAATCAGAAATTCCATAGCTACATGTTTTCTAAATTTAGTTGCATTTAATGCGATAAAAAATGAGTTGCACAAAATTTATTTACATTTTGAAATACATAAAACGCATATAGATAAAATAATTTCGAGTTTCTTGTTTTTGAAATAAATTATGCAATTCTCAAAACTGAAATTTACAAATAAATATTCTTTGAGAAATTAGTTCCTGCTTAAACAACTTAAAATGTATAAATTATATTTTTATGAAACAATTGCACTGTAATTGTTGTTTAAATTCTAAATGAATGGTTAGCACTCTCGTCTTCAGCACAGTAACTCATTTATTCGAATCTTGTTTCAGTCTCATATTTGAGTGCTTATTGAATGATAAATCTTAGATTGTGTTTGATTGATGATTATGTTAAAATTAACTAAGCATGCAGCGTCTTACTTGATTTATGAAATTATTTATTTTTAATATAAATGTAAAGTAATTTTAACACTTTTTGTCAGAAAAGTTTGTTTTTTACATTGTAAATGGTAAAAGATAAAGGAAAATATTTTCTACATAAAATTCTGTGTTACAAATGGGATTTAAAATACTATATTATTGTTTTAGATGTATATGTTGTAGTAAGTATAAGGGGTTATAGTAATAGGATCATAATAAATCAATTTTGGAAAGGCTCTATTGTGTTCATAGTGTTCACATTCACTGTCCGGAGTATGTTCATTGTTAAAGAATATGGATGAATCTTGCGCTTCTCTGCTTTCCATGTGCACATCAATCGAGAGGATGCTTGATAGCTTTCTTGAGTATTTCTCTTGCCAGTTTGTGACAGAAATACAGGAAATAATCTTCTATCAGGGGGGATGGCTATAATTTGGGTGCAAATTTAAAAATATTCCAAAATTCTCTTTTTTGTTCACTACAAAAAATAAACTGATGGTTGGTTGGTTGGTGTCGTATTCATTTGAAGTCAAGCCAAATTACTCGGTGTACCAAAATCACGGCCTTGCTAATATGTACAATTTTTTTATTATAGAAATTTCCATTAAGGGGCAATTCGTTAATGGCTTGTGAACTGATGATGGCCGGGGAGTTGAAAATGTGTTCCGGGGTAATTCTTCCCGTTCAAAAAATAAATAAATAAATAAATAAAAAATAATAAAAAAATAAAAAAAGTGTGTGGGAATGTGCATTTATGATTACGTTATTTTAAGTTCATTATCAACCAGTGAGAACTAAGTAACTGAAACTAGAATTAAAATAGCTAATCTGAAATTAAATGCATACTTAGTTTCATTAAAAATAAAAATTAATTTTTCCGTAATTATATTTCCTATGGTCTTACGTTATCTATTTAAAACGAAATCAATTCAATCTTACATGCAAATATATTCATATTGCTCTGAACTTAATTTTTTTCATGAATAAAATTACACGGTCTTCTGAGAAGTTCGTTAGAAAACAAATCAATGTATACAGTAGGAAACAATAACTCAAATAACTTAAAACAAAATTTTTTTCAAATTATTTCATTAGAAATTCTAAAACTAGAAAAACACATTTTATAAGCATCATAAATTATAAACATGGTAAGCAAAATTTAGATAACAATATGAAATATTAATTTAAAATGAAATTGATTGCTCTAGAGAAGAAAACAAAATGCCTCTAAAGAGAGTAGCAGTCATTGGAGCTGGTGCCATGGGAATAGCCAGTGTCAAAACTTTATTAGAGGAAGGCTTCGAACCAGTGTGCTTCGAGAAAACTAATCACATCGGCGGTTTATGGCGGTACCACGAAGATGATGTCGATGGATTAGCTTCGGTAATGAAAACTACTATCATCAACAGTAGCAAGGAAATGAGCGCTTTCAGCGATTTTCCACCCCCGGAGGATGCACCAAACTACATGCATAATAAACAAGTGCACAACTACTTAAAGGATTATGCAGTAAAATTTGGTGTGCCCAAATACGTTCAGTTCAATAAGGAAGTTGTGGAGGTAACAAACCTATTCTATATCTTATTATTTAACTATTGGTTCATAATTATTTAAGTAGTTATGAAAAAAAATATTTCATAAATTTATTTGAAAATTAATTTAATCTGCCTCTTTCAGAGAGGAAATCATTTATAAAACATGTGAAACTTGAAGAATCTAGATAAAGGAACTATTAAAATCTGTTTTCAAATGATATTTTTTTACATTTTAAATCTTTACATTCATTAATATTGAAAAATTAATTATTCTTAAAGTTGCTTTTAAGAAACCAGTGTTTTTTTCATAATAAAATTTCTTGTGTAATTTGTTTATATTTTACAATCAAAATTATCGTATAAAATGAGGAAAACATTCTCATAAATGTCTTTCCATTTATACAAGGTTTGTCCGGAAAATATGTATAAAAGTTGAATAAAAACTTTATTTTACTATTTGCTGTCACCGCCAGGTGGCACTACTGCTGTAACCAATCCCATCAACTCTCAGTTCGAGTCAGACCACTCTGTGTGTAAGTAGGAGTGTGCGGCTGCTTGTTGAAAGCTACTCTTTTTCACCTGCCGTCGGCATGGAGCTCTCTCTGAGGAACAGAGCCAGAGAGAGAACGGAAATTTTTACGTTGAAGTTTTGACACGTCTCGGAACTCGTGTGGCCCAAGTTCGACCGGATTTGGCAAAAGGGGGCAGGTGGATGCTTCATAACGACAATGTGCCCGCTCACACGTCGCTCGTTGTGCGTGACGTTTTGGCCCGAAGCTCAATCACCGTTACAGACCACCCGCCTTATTCACCCGATTTAGCCCCTTGTGACTTCTTCTTGTTCCCTAAATGCAAAATGGTGCTTCGGGGGTGGCACTTGGGAGATGTGGATGGCATCAAGGCAGAAACGACACGGCAACTGAACAGCACCACAACTGAAGACTTTCAGCAATGTTATCAACAGTGGAAACGGCGTTGGCAGAAGTGTATCTCGTCTCAGGGTGAATACTTTGAAGGAGACAATATTGTAATACCTGAAAAATTGTAAAATAAAGTTATTATTCAACTTTTATACGCATTTTCCGGACAAACTTCGTATGATAGTTATTAATATATTTTTGATATTGTATTAAATGATTTTAATATGGTAATTGTTTAAACAATTTTCTTAATTTAAATGAAAATAAACTTATTTGTGTACTTTTGGATAATTTAAAATCTATATTTTCATTTTTTAAATGTGATTTTATCAATATTTTTTTGTTGAAGAGCAAATAGAAAGATTTATAGTTTTTAAAATATGAATTTTTCTTCATTTCAAAGATAATATCTCGCATTTTATAGTAATATAACTACCTTAGTTCTAATTATAATATTTAATTTAATTTAAATAATTGGTTTGGGCAGAGAAATATCTTCTGAATAATTTTTCATTTTACAAGATTTAGATCATAACTCATTCGAAATATAACGATTTGTTATTGAAAGTAAGATTTTCACTAATTTCTTTTTCTTCACCGATTTGATTTGTAGAAAATTTCTTCTCCAGTATGTCAAATCATTTATTGATCATTCTTACAAATCATTTGTTAGCCAAATAATAATTTGATGTTGAAGGGGGAAAAATGTGGCGAACGCGCCATTCTTTATGAAACTTTAATTTTATACTTTAAATCTTTCACCCTTAATATATCTCTGCATATATACATAACACTCATACATATTCACTTTTCCTTCCTCTATCTTTCTCATTGGATGACAAATTCTGGAGTTCGAATCCCTCGCACATGCTGATCTGCTAGCTGAATGTTTAGCACTCTTGCCTTCAGTACAACAGTTCGTGGGTTCGAATCCCACTTTCCACTTGGGTGTTGTAGTGGTTCAGGATCAACTGTAAACCGTAAGTTAGCATTCATGAGCAAAAAAAATGACCATTGAGTAGCAAACAAAATAACAAATAGTAGTGTTGCAGGAAATTCACTGCAGCTTGTAAATTTCAGTCACTTAATTTTTCATGTTGAAGTCCTCATTAAGTAACAAACGAGCTTATCTCTCAGTCGGTGATAAGCTTTTATTAAGTTTGTTTTTGTGTAACCTGCAACAATCAGCATGGTTATAACACTAACATCAACTAACCATGAAGACGCTCATTGTAATACGTTACCGCATTTAACAACCTTGGCTTTTGGATTTCTGATGCTATGGTATATACTTGCTTTGAGAAATTGGGTGAATAGTTGTATCTCCAATGCGACAAGATGCTCGACTGTCTAAATCATAAGTAGTTACTAAGTAATCACTACATAAGTCGGACTAGTAAACAACCTTATTAACGAGATTTTTTTCTGCATTACTTTCATATATGTCCTTATTAAATTTAGTAGGAAAGAATTGAACACTTTTATACAAACGAAAAAGCTACATCGATAAATAGTAATACAAGTGGAAAAATGCTAAACGAATTTTCAATTTCTGAGGGTAGCCTTCGAGTGCAACAATCTATCAAATAATTATGAGAGAATTTGAGGATAAGATACAATGATATCAAAACTAAATACATTTCTTTATTAAATTTCAGGCTCTGTTGAATAATCAGCGCTCTCTAGTTTTCAGTTTAACAATTTCTTTAAAGCAATTGTTATACTCTTAGAACGTAAGATTTAATCAGCAAGCAATATTAAATTTGAGATTTCGCGATATTCACAAATATTAAGTGATGGAAAAGATCCATAACATAACAGGAAGGATTTTCTCTTACTGTAATTTCGTACGCAGAGACACCTTGAAATTTATTGAAAAAAAGATTTTCAAGACCAATGAACATGAACTGCTGTCGTAGATCGTATTTCTGCAAAGTATAAAACCGTTAATAAAGGCGGAATATTTATCTTTTTCGTTTTCACCGTTTGATTCCCTAAAGAAGTAACGAATGATGCTACCATGTTTTCGAAGGCCTTATAGGCAGTTGTAGGCCTTCGAACTTGGTCTCATGATCCGAATGCGTGAAGCTGGATTGTTAATACCGAACAATGGTTCATCACCTGAAATGTACGGGCACAGCTGTGTAAAGGTGCTGCCAGCAGTAATCGGCCAAGGTGCACAGATGTGTTGCAAAATTGCGTGAATATTCGTCAGGTTTGAACTGCGCCAATTGCTTGATTGTATACTATTCAGTATATTACAGCCTATCTCATACCCTCCATATGTCTTCCACCATTTCACTGCATTCGCTGAAGCGGGGTTACACTCAAAGAGCTTTATAAAACATCTGACTTTGACCCCACAACGTTAGCGAAAACTTTGGCAGTGTTGTCTGAACCGAATTCATCGCTGCCCTCAGACTAGCATTGTATACATTACTTTCTATACATTTAGACCTCAACGATAAAACCAGCTTTTAGGCGAGCTGGCAGCCGAATGATTAGCGCTCTTACCTTCGGTTCAACAGTTCGTGGGTTCGAATACCACATTGCGAATGGATGTTTGTTGTGGTTCGGAATCCACTTTAAACCGTAGGTCCCGGTCTAATTAGACCCTCGTGTGCAAAAATGACCGTCGAGCGACAAACAAAACGGAACAAGCTTTTTTTATGAAGCAGGAGATCATCGTAATCATGTATGGAGATGTCGGAGGCAGCTGTCACAGCTTTTTATATACAAAGTCTTACAGTGTTAGTCCTGGTGTGACGGTGTTTCTGTCATCTCCGACAGCAGGTCATCTCTAATTACTTTCTATACATTTAAACTGCTCAACAATATGTTGATACCATCCTGAGGTCGACTGAATTACCCTTCTTGCCATATAATCACGGACACAGTGCTTAACAATATAATGCCATACCGCTCTTATGTTTCTGAGCTGCCTTCATGTCTTTAATACTCCTTCTTGCCCAGCAAGATCACTTATCCTTTTATTAAATCGAAATTGTCTCGGACATGGAAGTGCGTTAGATTCGGGCACCCGTACAAGTATTGTCACCAGGAGCGGCTTCATTAACTACTAATTTAAGCATTCTAGTTGTTTTAAAGTAAAATGTGGGGGCTTTGGCCTAGAAATTTTTATTTCATCATCTGCGTATGAGCTGCACGCGTTACATTTTATTGTAAATAGTCACGTATTACTTGGTACTTCAAAACTTTTAGAAAAAGGTGTATTTCATAAACAATAAAAGTTGATACGTCTTTACCATCAATGTATGAATTAAAAATATTAATAAATGCAAATAATCAAATAAAATTAAAAATACTATTAATCATTACATTGATTTGTTTAATTAAAGTTATAAATTTTATTCCCTTTAAATGTTTAACAGTAATATTTGTTTCAAAATTTAGTAGTATACTAGATTTTTAAACAAACTTTAGTGATATTTAATTTACTATAAAATTTTATCAAAATAGTGTACTGAAAATTAAGTAAAAGTATTTAGTCTTGTAATGTTAAATGTTACCGAGTTAAGGATCCTCTCCTCTGCCACTGACATTTAATAAAAATCTAGTACTATAAAAATTAGTGTGCAAGCTTTTTAACTGTATTATAATTTTTCATTTTAATAACATATGGGAATATTAACAAACTTTGATGTGATAATTTCAATTTTCAATCGAGTTGTCTGGGATATAATGCATAACAAATTTCAAAACCTCTGATATCCTAATCACAGGTAAAAAAGGCTGATGATTACGAAGATTCTGGCCGATTAGTTATAACAGTGAAAGACACAAAATCCCAAGAGGTAACTCAGGACACGTATGACGGACTTATGGTGTGCATCGGTCATCATGTATATCCAAATATGCCCTCGTTTCCTGGCATGGAGAAGTTCAAAGGTACGATTCTACATACCCATAGTTTGAAGAGTGTCCAACCATTCGATGAACAAGTTGTTGTAGTAGTTGGCGTTGGAAATTCAGGAATGGATGCAGCTGTTGAAGTCAGTGCTGTTGCTAGTCAAGTAAGTTCATTTTAGAAGTTCTAATGAAGGTCATAAATTTGTTGAAATTATAAAAAAAATGAAACAAATAACATATTTTCACAGAGAAATCATTCTGTAATAGTCCATTTAACATTTCCTATGGGAAAATGTAAATGATTATATTTTTTATATTTTTTATAAATGAATACATTTATATTTTCCCATAGAAATTTTCTAAATAGTATAGCAAAATCACTAGATGAATCATTAACACATTGGCAAAACTTAGTGACTGTACCTTTGTAGAAGTTCTTTATCCAAATTAAAATGTAGATGTCTGTGACATTAGACCTTGAGTTAAAACTTAATAATAAAGTTGCAATCATATTATGATTTTTGACCATCATGGTTAAATTAAATTTTCATAATAAAAAATTATGTACATTTTTTTACAGAAATTTTAGTCTCCTTTGATCAATGTTCTTTAATATTCGCAACATTTATTCTCTCCTAATTTATTACTAATATCCCGAGGACTTATTAAATATAAGAACTGTTATCATTTACCTGTCATGATCTCATATGAGGATTTCGAAATTTGACATGTTTTTCTCGTTGCCAAAAAGACATTCGAAACTCTTACAATTTAGTTTTATTCTGTGTATATATCAGTCAATATTGTACACTGCTGGACAATTGCTAAGGACGGATCACAAACTGCAATGTAGCATAACATTAAGCGAGACATGAGGCCTAGTAGGATAAAATGTAGTTGCCACACTTTTCAGACATTAGAATAAAGAATATTGTTCTGGAAAGTACAAAAGCTGTGAAACATCTGAAAGAAAAAAAATGTTCATTTGATGCTGCAAACGGGAAAATAGAACAATGCATCTAAAAGTCAGCAGGCACCTTGAAAAAAGATATCAGTACGGGATATGTTCACCGTGGAGTGTGATGCAACATTCCACACGTCGTATCATACTTTGCACAACATTATCCAGCTGCTGTTGAGGCAATTTATCCCATTCCTCTGGGAGTGCACGGATGAGGGGGTTCTTGTTTGAAGGAGGATAGTTTCGACCAGCAACTTGCCTCCCTAAGGCATCCCACACATTTTCAATGGGGTTTAGATCTGGAGAACGTGATGGCCATACGAGGCGTTGAATACCTTCACTGTCTAGACAATCCTGAACAGCGAGTGTTCCATGACATGTTACATTGTGGTCCATAAAAACAAATTTATCACCTGCAGCACCACGGAAAAGACGAACATGAGGAAGTAGAACTTCCTTAATGTGTCGTTGGCCCGTCATAGTCCCATTCGCAACCTCATGTAGAAGCGTGCGGCCATTGATCATGATGCCGGCCCACACCATGACACTGCATGTCGGATATTGGTCCCTTTCCTCGATATTTTCTGGGCGATAAGCAGTACAACTCTCGCGCAAATCAGTTGGCGTCTACAATCCTATGACAGACTGATCCTATTCTCATGTGAGAATAGTACGCATACTCAATCCCGTTCAGTGCAATTGAGATGTTCACGACACCATTGCAAACGGGCAGTACGGTGCTGTCTGGTCAGTGGACACACACAATAGGTCTGCGGGCGTATAGTCCTCCTCCCCTCAAACGTCTGGCAAGAGTTTTTCGGGAAATCAGCTTTCCTGAAGCAGCAAGAAGCTGATTTGCCACCTGCTGGGCTGTGGTGCGTCTGCTCCTTTTTGCTGATAGGTCGATATATCTGTCTTTTGTAGGCGTCGTACTTTTAATATCAATGAATATAATTCTGAAGATGACAAAAACTGATTGGCTCAAAAAAAATCTCATAGCAAAATTATAAAATTTAAAAGAATTTTTGTTCATGGATATTAACGATCCATTTATACATATTATTTCGAAATAATGATTTAAAAGGCATTTATTGGAGTAATAATATAAGAAAAGTATTATTTTTACTAAGAAACTATAGAAGAAATTTATAAATCTGATTAAACAAATAAATTCTTTTATGTAATTTAGAGTTTTTAATTGTTTCTCTAATTAGAGCTTAATTAATTTTGTGTCACTTCATATTTTACTTATTTAATTCTTAAAACATTTTCAGGTGTACTTAAGTACCAGGAGAGGAACTTGGGTTTTGCCTAGAGTTGGTCCTTACGGTGTACCTTTTGATGCAGCCTTTACCCGAAGACATTTTGATTTCCTTTTCAGACATTTGCCATACTGGCTTATCTGTTGGTTCAGCGAGAAAATGCTGAATGAAAGATTTGACCATGAAATGTATAATTTGAAACCCAAGCACAGAGTTTGGAGCCAACATCCAACTATAAGTGACACCCTTCCCATTAAGCTGCTGAGTGGGATAGTGAAAGTGAAAAAGAACATCAAGCAGTTCGAAGAAAATGGCGTATTATTTGAAGGAGAAAATATTATTACTGAATGTGATGCCGTTATTTTTGCTACAGGTTATAAAATTAAATTTCCTTTCCTTGATGATGCACTAACGAAGGTAGATAACAATATTGTTAATTTGTACAAATATGTATTTCCACCTCATCTGAAACATCCAACGCTTGCCATCAATGGATTAATCCAATCTGTTGGTGCAGGATTTCCTGTTGGAGAAGCTCAGGCACGGTGGGCTACATTAGTTATGAAAGGCAAACTGAATTTACCTTCCAAAGAAGAAATGGAGAAAGACATTTATCGGAAAAGAGAAGAAAATATGACGAAATATTCCAGGTCTGAAAGACATACTATTCAAGTAGATTATATTCCATATCTCGATGAAATCAACAGCCTCTTTGGAGCCAAGCCTAATTTATTGCAGATATTTTTTACAGACCCAAAATTATTTTTCGCTCTTGTATTTGGTCCTTCAATTCCATATCAATATAGACTTCAGGGACCCCATTCATGGTCCGGAGCAAGAAAAGCCATTTTGGATTGTAATAAGCGAATCGTTAAACCACTAAAAAGTGATTGTGAGGTGAAATCGAACAATAAACACATATTATTTTTGATGATTGTACCTATAGTTATATTTTTAATACTTTATATATTTTCCTTCCTTATGTAAATTATATTTCTTAAAATTTGTTTTATGAAAAATGTTAGTAGCTAAAAATAAATCTTATATGGAAATTGAAGTTTTACAGTAAAAGTTTTAAGTTTAAAAACATTTTAAAATATATTATTAATATTTAACAAAACTAAAATGTATGAATGTTAGATAATATGTATTTTTTAAGATTACATAGTATATATTTTCTGAGAATTTGTTATCAATTAAATAAAATAAATTTAAGTTCGATACAAGGATTGTACTTCAATAAGACCTTTTTTGTACCAATTAAGGTAAAATTGCTTGAGTCGAATTAATTCCATATTCGGTGTTAAACCTTGCGAGAATTAAATACAACAAGGTGAATCAAGAATTAGGGTAAATGTTTTATGGAATATAAACGGAATGAAAAATTACACAATAAGAGTGAATACATAAATAGTTGAGCTTAAAAATAATGAGGTGAATTAAAAGTTATATATCGAAATTCATTACCCTGCTAACAAAATGTCAACTTCTAAAATTCCCTTTTTGAAGCAATAGTTTAATTTATTACTTAAATATATATTATACTTATTTTTGTTTTATACTTATAAATTAAGTATTTTTTATAATGAATTGCACTCAGCATCAACTTAGTAGTAGGATTGCGTTTATCTTAGTGGTAAGTTCTTGGTTTGATACTATTTATTGTTGAACAACGGAAGATGAAATTGCGCTTCTGTCATAGAAATTACCGTTTCCTTTATAGCGACAAGTGAATATGGTCAACGATCTGAAATATCCTTTCAAAATTCCTTGGATTCAAAAACAAGGTGTTACGAGAACCACCAACATTATTCTGACTACAGTGCGGTAACAAATAACTTTAAATATTTTTACTGTCATTCTAGATAAAATAAGATATTTAAGCTGATATAATAAAATTTATACCTTATGAATTAATGTATTAAGTTAAACAAAACACCTTAAAGTGATAAAAGTCATAAAAAATTTACTGAAAATAAAACATTTAGTTTTTTATGGTATGAAACGATAAATATTTAGATGAGAAAAAATATTCAGTAAAACAACGTTAAGACATTTTAAAAATATTTTAAGATATGCTGCTAGCAAACTGCATGAAAGTGCTTATAATTAATTTTACTAAGCAGAGTCTAGGTGTAAAAAAGTACATACCATTCGAATATTTAAAAATATTGCTGTGGTGGACACAATAAAGAGAAAATATGTTAATGTGAATAGCTGTATACAAACAATCTGTAAGTTGTCAATTTTGAAATTAAAGAAAACAAACTATTTACTAGTTTTACTTCATTTCTGTAGAAAGATAAAATATAAATATATTCAATAAACACAAATGCAAAAAAGTTATTTTACCTTAAAATCAGAAAAAATAGCTTGGAAGCTATCACGGCGTTGACAATGTGTACAATTTTGTCAAGTTAGAGATTTCCCAAAAAAAGGAAATTTATCAATGCCCACCAAACCTCTTATGATGGCTAGGGAGTTAAAATGTGTTCCTGGGTGAGTTACTCATCCGGGCATTTCCTACATGATTTTTAAGTTCTGGTGCTGTCTGTATTTATAGTCACTGAAGTGATGAGTTCTAAGTCTAGAAATAGACTTGGTAATAATCCTGTCTATTGATAGCATATAATTGATGTTCCATTTTGATGTGTTTTTCTCATTTTCTAGGTAGCAATTGCATTGGTGTCTCTTAAAGTTAAGGTGCTGGCAATTTCCGATTTACATTCTCTTCCTTAGCCATGCTGTCAGTTTCCTCGTTCTCCTCAATGCCAACCCGCGCAGGTATCTCCTGGAAATTACAGATTTTTCCCAATGGGAAATTAATTCTAAGTAGTGATGGATATCTAGTGAGAGCCTGGAGTCTCCATTCCTATATCCTGGAGGGAATGGAGACTCCATTCCCTCCACGGGAGAACTTGAGTTGACTAGCCTACAAGCTTTATCAGTATTACTCGTAAGGACTCTAGTATTTAATTTAGCTTTTAAGTAAAATAGAAAGCGATTTTTCTTGCTCCAATACTTTTTTGCATTTTCTTTACGCTAGTCAGAATGAACGATATACCTACTCCGCCGTCAGAAACGTTTCATCTGAGAATCCATCAGTATACAACAGCACAAGCTCATGTCTTCAAACAGTTTCCAAAGTTGAAATTCTTTTAGCTTTAACAATGACCACCGGCTCCTTTTACGAAAGGTGATCTAGTAAGTTCAAGTTGATAACAGTATTAGGGTGAAGATAGGATGATAGAATAGGTTCTCTTGAAGCGAAGTAAATTTTTGATCCAATTTGAAAATTACTCGTATTTCTTTATTGGACTTCCCGATATTTGATATTTTGAATCTCGATCTGTTGTTTCAGTTGATTGTCGCTCTACGAGAATTATTATCAGCAGCTAGACTATTCGTTTTGTCGATAAACTTAACTGTTTGCTACTTTCTTCATTTGCCAAGTGTCTGTAAGCCGCACTCCTGTTCTGCCTTGATATTATTTGTAGAGGAAATATCTCTAATAGTTATCTTGGCTGCCCTGGCATGGAACTTGTCTAGTTTCCAGAGTCCAGACACAGGCATGAGCCTAATGGGTGATGCAAATTTCTGATTGGGTCTTACTAGTGAAGCGTAGGTAATTCTGAAAGATTGGGGGTCAGATTTCCAGTTAGTATCACAAATACTTCTGTGGATTTATATTGTTTTTTAATTGCCTTGTGTAAAATGTTTTTAATATATTACGTGAATCAAAGTTCTGCTTCCAGGATCACACCTAAATATTTTGGATATTCAAGCTTCACAAGAGGCACCCCATTAATGGCTATAACTGGGTTAAAGAGCTTTCTATGTCTTCTATTTGTTGTGAAAATGGTGTAGATCAGTGAAAAACTTTTTTGTTGGTTGATCCGTAGCTTTAGTTCTCTAGATCAATTCACGATACCACTTAAAAATTTGTTGAAAGAACATTCTGACTTTGTGATGACGCTACTAGTGTTCCATATAGCAATGCCATCAGCATAACATGCTATCTTGGTATCTTAACAATGTGCTGGTGTATGCTGTTAACATAAAGGAGAAAAGGTAGGGGACTGAGCAGAGAGCTCTGTGGAACTCCTCTCCACGTTTTCTCCACTTACAGTTAGCTCCATTATATCTAATTCTTCTTGTCTATCCGGATGTCTGCAATCCCAATAAGGGCATTTCATACCATGTTCATATACAATTTCTTATCAATTTCCTCCTCCATACTATATCGAAAGCAGATGCCATGCAAGAAATATAGCAGTTGTCTTTTCTGAAGCCCTATTATGTAGAACGTGAGCAAAGCTTTTGCAATGATAGAAAACTTGATCCTCTGTGGCGTGTTTTCTGTACATTCTGATAGAAATTAAGTTTTCAGTTTTAATAAGTTCTCTCTCATAATTCTATAATGAATTATTCCTTCTGTAATTTTACTTGTTAGGGAAATAGATCTATGTATTTTACACCCAGATTGCAATATTCCTAGTTTGAGTATTGGGACTGTGATGAACGTTTTCCATACCTATGGAAGTTTTCCTCTTTTCCATGACCGATTAATGTTTTCCAATAAGCATTCCATAGCAGTCTCCAAAGTGTTTCATCATCTCACCGAATATTATATCACCTCCTGAAGATTTCTTTGCGTCCATAATTTGTAAAGCGCAACCATCAGATCTTAATGTGTGAGATAACCTTGGTGAAGGCATTGTCATTCCTGTATCTTCTAGCTTCCAGCAGGTGTTTTCTAACGGTTTTATTAATTTTTTGTCTTCCTTGCTAAATGAAAAATTACTCGAGTTTGAATTGTGCAGTGCCAGCAATTTTGCTGCAGCTATATTCGAGACAGCATCAAAGCGGCTCGAACGCTTATAATTTTGGGCATCTGCGTTTGCAAACCGGAGGAATATTTGCTTTAGGCCCCCTACAACTTTCAAGCATTTTGCATATTCTCTTGGTATAAGCTCTTAAAAAAATCTGCAAATTTTAGCCTCTTAGATTTTGCTATTTTTTCTTCTACTCTTTTAGTAGTCTCCGCGAGCAAATGCTCGATCTTGTATTGTTAGTCTTCAGAAGTTAACTCAAATTGTCCTTTTCCTTGATCAAAGAATCAATTTAATGATATTTCCAATATGGCATCAATTGTTTTTTTCCTTTTACTTCTGGGAATAAACCACTTAGAAGCAGTTGTGATGCTATTTACAAAGTTTGAGATTTCTTCTTCGAGGGAATCATTTCGAGGCCCATTGTAACATACTTTGTCCAGAAACTGTGAAACCTGTGCAATCTGCCTGTCTAAAGTTCAATTATTATTTTATCTGATCCCCCCCTCCATTTTAGATTTTAGAATGGTGATAATAGGTCTAGAATGATTAGTCTTATCATTTAAATTTATAATTACTTCTAAAAATGCAATGCAAAATTTGGGCAGTTGAAAAGTACTCATATGTAACCGTCCTGATGTATGCTAAATCTTTAACTTCCTGACAGAAGATAATAATGTGACAGCTGCTAGTAAGTTTTTCACATTAGAATCGAGGGCTTAAGCTTTAGCATAAAAGCTTTGATTTATCTTTGTCAGAATAGTACACTGCTGGACAATTGCTCAGGACGGATCATTAATTGCAATGTAGCATAACATTAAGCGAGACATGAGCCTAGTAGGATAAAATATAGTTGCCACACTGTTCAGACATTAGAATAAATATTGTTCTGGAAAGTACAAAAGCTGTGAAACATCTGAAAGAAAAAAAATGTTCATTTGATACTGCATACGGATAAATGGAACAATGCATCTAAAAGTCAGCAGGCACCTTGAAGAATGTTATCAGTACGGCATATGTCCATCGTAGAGTGTGATGCAACATTCCACACGTCGTATCATACTTTGCACAATATTATCCAGCAACTGTGACGCAATTTATCCCATTCCTCTGGGAGTGCACGGATGAGGGTTTTCTTGTTTGTCGGAGGATAGTTTCGACCAGCAACTTGCCTCCCCAAAGCATCCCACACATTTTCAAGGGTGCTTAGATCTGGAGAACGTGATGGCCATACGAGGCGTTGAATGCCCTCGCTGTATAGACTATACTGAACAGCGAGTGTTCGATGGCATGTTGCGTTGTCCACCATAAAAACAAATTTATCACCGATAGCACCATGGAAAAGACGAACAAAAGGAAGTAGAACTTCATTAATGTATCTTTGGCCCGTCATAGTCCCATTCGCAACCACATGTAAGGGTATGCGGCCATTGATCATGATGCCGGCCCACACCATGACACTGGATGTCGGATATCGGTCCCTTTCCTGGATATTTTCTGGAAGATAAGCAGTACAACTCTCGCGCCAGATCAGTTGACATCTACAATCCGATGACAGACTGAACCTACTCTCATCTGAAAATAGTATGCATGCCCAGTCCTGTTCAGTCCAATTGTGATGCTCACGACACCATTGCAAACGGGCAGTACGGTACTGTCTGGTCAATGTGACACGCACAACAGGTCTGCGAGCGTATAATCCTCCTCCCCTCAAACGTCTGGCAAAAGTTTGCCGAGCTGGTAGCCGAATGGTTAGCGCTCTTGCCTTCGGTTCAACAGTTCGTGGGTTCGAATCCCACCTTGGGCATGGATGTTTGTAGTGGTTCGGAATCCACTTTAAGCCGTAAGTCCCGGTCTAATTAGCCATCGTGTGCAAAAAATGACCGTTGAGCGACAAACAAACAAAACCTAGGAAAAGTTTTTCGGGAGATCTGCTTACCTGAGGCAGCAAGAAACTGATTTGCCACCTGCTGAGCTAAGTTGCGCCTGTTCTTTTTTGCTAATAGGACGATATATCTGTCTTCTGCAAGCGTCGTACTTCTAACACGACCTCCCCCGTGCCACCTACTACACATTCCAGTAGTTTTAAAAGACTTCCACGGCCGTGAAACAACGTTGTGAGCGATGTCGAACTCCCTGGCAACATCTGTTATTTTTCGCTCTTCTTCGATCTTTCCAATAATTTGACCACGCATAAAATCATCTAAGTGATGTCGGGAAGACATGCCAAAAATTTCAAGTTCGTCTATTAAATCTTTCCTGTAAAACTTTGACTTGAAACAACTGTCCACACGCGTCAAAACCTTTAAAGCTCTTATGAACGCCATCATGTGATGAACAGACGTTGAAAAAAATTTGCATACACATTCTTCTTCTTACTATATCCCGCACTTATTATAATTTTCCACATTTTGCTTCCTTTCGTTTTGTGGTTGCTATGGATGATACTGTAATCCGTCCTTAGCAATTGTCCAGCACTGTGTTATGTCCATAGGTTACTGGTATTAATTTATATAATTTATTTTTGAATGGAGCCCGCGCAAAAATTGAATAGTTAAACTTCGGTATTTTGTGTCTTGATTGGATGGAAATATAATGCATTGACGAATATTTATTTTGTCTGATATAGGACACATGTTGCATTCTCATATGAAAGAAAAAGAGTTTTGTAATACCCATGTGATTTCCGGAAATTTTACAGAACAGACTAAAAGTAATATGAGCGGAAGGCATATTGATAAGAATAGATACCGATTCGAAATACTGATTTGCTATCTCAAAGATGTTTGGAATCAAGCTATAACCTAATGTTATGGCATTTTAAATTATATTTTTAAGATCAGAATTAGTTAATACATGAAATTACTAAAATGTTTGATTTAAATTCAGAAATATATATAATATTATATAATTTTAAAACATTCTAGGACAATGAATTTTAAGAAAATCAATGTTTCCGTTTACCTAACGAAATTTGAGAACTCGTGTTGTTAAGACTCTTAAACAATATGCCACCTGCTAACTCTAACTCTAAACTTTAGAGTGAATAACAGGATCTTTCAAAATAAAATAATTTTATTGCATACATATATTAAGTATAAACAGTAAGCTTAATTGACTAGATGAACAAAACAAGTAATATTAAAATGAAACGTTTTTCTAAATAGATTTTTCTCATAGTCACTATTAGCAAGTTGTATTTTCAAATACTTCTATAAGTCCTTTAAACATTGAGTGGGACGTAAGTGCTATTTAAGTCTTTCTACAATAGTTTTTTGGAAAAATGTGTTAATTAAATTGATAATTAAGACTTGTATTGTTAAAACATGATAATATGTATCTTTATATTTTATAATAATGTTAGGGAGATCAAAAAGCATTTTGCGCTATTGAATAATCAATGCCTCGTAGAATTGTAGGTAATATTGACAAAACTGCACATAAAAAAGTTTGATTTAATGAAAAATTGATAAAAAATACACTGTTTATCTCGATGTTTTTTATTATATTTAATTTTTGAAACCTTGAAATAATTTCCCTCCATTCTATTCTTTTGTGCAACAGTTTTATTTCTAATTATTTACTTCATAGTATATAAAAATTAAATCTGATTTATTTTTGTGTAATTTGGGAAAAAATGACAAAATAGATCTGACATATCTAATGTTTCTCCACCCAATTTATATTTTGATATTTTCCATAAAATTTTCATTACTATATGATCTCGGTTGCCCACCTTGGCTTTATATTTTATTCCATGGAATGACAAATTTTCTGTTAATCCAAACCATTGACTAACAGTTGGGGTTATAGCTCAATTTCTGTTTGATAATGAGAATACTTCTGACTTTTTGCCTTGAATAAGGCAAAAAACTTTGTTTCTTGAGACTATTGTCTGTGAAAATTCACTCTTAAAGCAATATTGCAATTTTTGATGGTTATTTACGATATTCAGTAGATATCTTCTGATATTATTAAATACACTACTAGCCATCGTAAATGCTAAACACTGAAGGAAGCGTGCAAATAGCATGAAATTTACAACATGCATTGGCAGAAGTGAGATGCAAATGATTAAAATTTCAGCGCAGATGTAAATCACGCGCGTCTGTGGTACTTTTTCTAGGTGTTATTTAAAGTTTGGAGATTTCAACAATTTCAAGCTTGGCAATTGCGTTCTTGTCATTTTTTTAAAAACGGTCAATTATCTCTCTTAGAAAACAGTCATAATTTTTTGGTAAATTATCCAAGTTCGACTGAGGAAGGATAGTGGCTTACCGAGATCGTGGATTATCTGTCAGGGAGATCGGTAGTGTGTTGGATGAAAACAAACAACTATAATGCGGATATGTGATCGATGGATACAAGAGGGTATTACGGACCGACGTATTCTATTACATCCATTGCAGCACACCAGCTCACGTGATGACAGGCAAATTGTGCTCATGGCAGTGACGGATCGCTCAGATACATCACAAAACATAGCACAGTACATTCAGTGTGTAACACAGCATCCATTGTCTGCCCGTACCATTTGATGCCGATTACATCAGAGTGGTCTGTCCGCAGGACGTCCATTACTTCATCTACCTTTGACGCAGACTACTCTAAAAGCAATACTGCACTTTGTGATGATTATTTACAATATTCAGTAGTTATCTTCTGATATTATTAAATACACTGCTAGCCACCGTAAATGCTAAACCCTGAAGGAAGCATGCAAATAACATGAAATTTACAACAGCGGCTCTCCGCCGCCAATGGTGCGTTGAAAGAAAGATGTGGACGGCAAAATGAAAGGAATTTGTCCTTACTGACGAGTCACGCTTCTATTTGCAACACTGACTTGTCGCATTCCAGTCTGGAGACACCGTGAAGAGAGGGTGCTGAACAGCTACGTTATGCCCTTCCTCACTGGTCCTGCACCAGGTATTATGATATGAGGCGATATTAGATATCACTCTCAAACTCCTCTAGTATGCATTGCCGATACTTTAAAGAGCCAGCACTACATCTCCGAGGTGTTGGATCTAGTTGCCCTTCCTTACCGATAGGGTTTGTACAAAGCCATATTTCAATAAGATAATGCGCGACCACTCGTGAAACGCATTATCTAAGTGTTCGTCTATCTCCAGATTTAATTGCTTACCTATCTGGCTCACTCTCCGGATCTTTCACCGATAGAAAACATGTGTTCGACGGTTGACCCAGATTACATCTCCAGCTACCACACCTGATGAATTTTGGCAACGCGTGGTTGTCGCTTGGTCTGCTGTACCCCAAGAACACATCCAAAGTCTCTTTGAATCAATACTGAGGCGTGTGGCCGCGGTGATCTCCAACAATGGCGGATACTCTGACTACTGATTTCGGGAAAAGCCACACTTCACAGAAGTCTAAAAGTTTAATTATCTGATAATTGGTTAACTTGTTATCTACAAAATAAATTTTGTTGTGATATCTCTTGTATTTCTTGGTGTTGGAATTTAGGTGGCCAGCAATGTATATTTGCATCACTTTTACAGCAAAAGTTGCTCGTCGATATTAAATTTTAAATTATTTGTTGTTGGTACACACATGAGATGCAAATTCTCTTTTATTTATTTTTATAATAAACATGATTGCTAATTTTTAATAAATATGTGATAAACCAAATGCAACCGACTTAATGTGTAAAAATTTCTGTTTGTTAAAACTCAATTTTTTTCTGAGTAATTTATCATTTTTAAACAAATTTCTGAAAAAAGTGCTTATCGATGAAGTTTTAATAATTTTATGTTTTAAATATTGCTTAAGAATATAAATAAATTGATAAAATGCTTATGTTTTATTTCTAAAAGTATGGTACATATCTGTAGGGGACTCCCCAAAAATAATTTTTTTAGTATTTTGGTGCACGTAACAGCTACGAATATGTGTGAATCGTTTAAAACTTCTTTTTATTGAAATTTCAGAAAAATTAAGTTTAACCTTCATATTAAAAATGCTATTTGATAATGATCAATGAATAATAACTCGGAGAAAAACGTAATAAGCACTGTTATGCAATTTAATAACAGTATACAAATTCATGAAATTATTTCCTTATTGATGATAGAATTATATTATTTTGATCATTTATTTGTCTTCGCTTTAGGAAAGGTTTCTATGGTCATGCATAATAGGATTAGAACCAACTAAGCTTAGCAATTTTAAGGAATTTCATTATTCTACAGAATTTAAAGTTAAATACCGAATTATTTGTAAATGAAATAGAATTATTTGGGAAAGTGAAATTTATGGGTTTTCTTGGCAATTGTTTCACATAGTTTTTGGAAAAAGTATGAGATTTATCTCAATAGTATCAGCTTTCGCATTTTATAAAAAAAGTTTAGTTTTTTTTTCTGCCTATTAAAGTAGGAAAGAAATGATGGATTAAATATAGCAGTTTTAGTTTAGGTCTAGACTTCCTATTCGTATCATAACCTTATATTTATAAAAATACAAAATACTTTTATTATTTAAAAACGAAAAAAAAAAGGATATAATATTTTGTATCTTTTTGGCAGTTCGAAATTACATATATCACGCTAATCTAATGTGACACGAAACACATATGCTAAGAAACTCTTAAAGATTTACCAAACAAATTAATAGCCGAATGTAACAGCTAGAAAAATTATAGGAAATAAAAAGATGAAAATTAAACTTAAACTAATGAATAAATGTTATTTTATTAGGCATTGGTATTTATTATTAAATAGTATCCTTTCTAGCAGATGTATACGTAACGACATCAAATTCCATGATTTTGCATGTATTAAAGTTTCGCAGTCATTAAACATGTAATTCATGACCAAATGAATTTAATCTAAATAAAATACAATTTTCATAAAGATTATCAAATAATTAAAATGCATATATTAGTGCAGATCTAAATTAATTTCAATTATCTTTTTTACAATTTTTCACCCATTTCGCGAGTAGTGTTATTAAGTAAACAAAATGAAGTTATTTCGTAAATTAATAACAATCGTTTTTGTAAATGTTTCTTCAATAAAATAAATATTAATATTAAGTTGGATTAGGCTTAGTTAATAAAACTTCAATGAAATTCAAACTTATGCTTTTAAATAGTTATTTTTCTTAATTTCTTAGTCTTAGTTTTTGAATATTTGTTATGTTAAAGTTTTCAAATCGTATTATTTGGAATATAATAACAAATCCTATTATAATTTTAAGAAATGCATTTTTAAAGGAAACTAGGGCAAAATAATTTTAAAATTAAATTTAGAAATTTTAAATTTCACAAAGTAACACGATACATTCTTAGAATTTCAATATTTGATTTAAAATATTTAGTGTAAAATTAATCATTTAGAACTTAGAAAATAAATAATATATATATATATATATATATATATATATATATATATATATATATATATATATATATATATATATATATATATATATACACACACATATGTAGAATTAAAATTTCAGTAATTATTTTTATTTTGAAAACCCAATCTATTATATTTAAATTTGGTCTTCAGCCATCAATAAAAAGTAAGATGCTCTCTCCTTATCCCCATTTAATGCCGTTATATATAAACGTAACTTAAAAAAACATGTAGATTTCAAGACGTCAAAGATTTTCTTTAGTCTGTATTTCAATTATTTACAAGAGGTTATTCTTCTGATTCTCATTTAATCCTCATAATTTTTAAATCATAGAATTTTGGGGCTTTGGTTATGTACGTTTATCACTCTAATGTAATGGTAATAGGATTTAATCAAAAAGTATGTATAGGTTATATTCTGTATAAATTATTTAATTTTTACAATACAATATTGTTTTTAAAATTTAATATTCGGCTCGTAAATTCTCAAATATATTTAGAGAAAAAATATACTTCCATTATTTTTACTAAAATTATTTTGAAATTTGTTTTTCAGAAATTAAGTTTTGGAAATATATAATCGGGAAATACATTATTTTGGACCAATTTTATACGCTCTTAATGTACTAAATTTTTCTCTAAGACCTTGAAATTTAGACAATACATATTGCATTTAAAAAAGTGATTTATTATAATATTTTTTGGTTCAACTTAAAATTAACTTGTCAAACAATTGATGAATTATCAAAGAATACAAACTAAGATTCTTTGAATTTGTAGGACAGTTAATGAACTATTTAAATTGCTTTAAAATTGGGGAGATGATATTTCAGACTAGAAGAAATAATTATATAGTTTATGCTCAGAACATGTATAAGAAAGTTTTTAACAAAATAAATTGCTTATAAATGACAAAATGATTTATCTAGATGAAAGAATTTTTGAACTTAGATAAAAAAACAATCATTATCTAAAAATCAAAATAAAATATATAAGCTTTAATAAAACCAATCATATTAAAAATTTTGATATTTTGAAATAAACAGTCTCGTACATTTTTTAAAAAGTTAAATCATATTTAATTACTTTAGCTAGTTATAAAAATTGACATTTTACTAACAAAATATGATATCTAATTAATTGAAATTAAAATTAGTTTCTTATTCCTTTATTTATATTACACTGATGGACAATTGTAAGGACGGATAACACTATCATCCATAGCAACCACAAAATGAAAGGAAGCAAAATGTGGAAAATTAGAATAAGTGCGGGATATAGTAAGAAGAAGTATGCGTATGCAAATTTTTTTCCACGTCTGTTCATCACATGATGGTGTTCATAAGAGCTTTAAAGGTTTTGACACGTGTGGACAGTTGTTTCAAGTCAAAGTTTTACAGGAAAGATTTAATAGACGAACTTGAAATTTTTGGCATGTCTTCCCGACATCACTTAGATGATTTTATGCGTGGCCGAATTATTGGAAAGATCGAAGGGCGAAAAATAACAGATGTTGCCAGGGAGTTCGACATCGCTCACAGCGTTGTTTCACGGCTGTGGAAGTCATTTAAAACTACTGGAATGTGTAATAGACGGCACGGGGGAGGTCGTGTAAAAATTACGACGCCTGCAGAAGACAGATATATCGTCCTATCAGCAAAAAGGAACAGGTGCACCACAGCTCAGCAGCTGGAAAATCAGTTTCTTGCTGCCTCAGGAAAGCAGATCTCCCAAAAAACTGTTGCCAGACGTTTGAGGGGAGGAGGACTGTACGCCCGCAGACCTGTTATGTGTTTCCCATTGACCAGACAGCACCGTACTGCCCATTTGCAACGGTGTCGTGAACATCGAATTGGACTGAATAGGAACTGGGCATGAGTACTGTTCTCAGATGACAGTAGGTTCAGTCTGTCATCGGATTGTAGGCGCCAACTGATCTGGCGCAAGAGTGGTACTGCTTATCGACCAGAAAATATCCAGGAAAGGGAACGATATCCGACATGCAGTGTCATGGTGTGGGCCGGCATCATGATCATTGGCAGCACGTTCATACATATTATTGCGAATGGAACTATGACGGGCCAACGATACATTAAAGTTCTACTTCCTCATTATCGTCTTTTCCGTGGTGCTGTCGGTGATAAATTTGTTTTTATGGTCGACAACGCAACAAGCCATCGAACACTCGCTGTTCAGGATTGTCTAGACAGCTAGGGTATTCAACGTCTTGTATGGCCATCACATTATCCAGATCTAAGCCCCATTGAAAATGCTTGGGATGCTTTTGGGAGGCAAGTTGCTGGTCGAAACTATCTTCCGACAAAAAGAACACCCTCATCCGTACACTCCCAGAGGAAATGGATAAATTTCCTCAACAGCTGCTGGATAATGTTGTGCAAAGTATGATACAACGTATGGAATGTTGCATCACACTCCATGGTGGACAAATCCCGTACTGTTACCTTTCTTCAAGGTGCCTGCTGTCTTTTAGATGCATTGTTCCATTTTTCCGTATGCAGCATCAAATGAAAATTTTTTTCTCTCTGATGTTTCACAGCTTTTGTACTTTCCAGAACAATAAATATTATTTATTCTAATGTCTGAACAGAGTGGCTACTATATTTTATCCTACTAGGCCTCATGTCTCGCTTAATTTTATGCTACATTGCATTTGTGATCCGTCCTTAGCAATTGTCCAGCAGTGTAAATTAGTAATACAATAAACATGATAAAGAAATGAACTAAATTTTATGAAAAATATTACTTTGTGATCTCCAATATATTATTTATTTCTGTTTACTTAGAAAATTGGAATCAAAGAAATATTTGGAGAATATAAAGCAAATCAAAAAGTAATATGTAAATTATTGGCCAGTTCACAATTATCTTCTTATTTATAAGAATACATTGAACGATGTCAAAATTATTGTGTAGTACGAATATGAACACTTTTTTTAAGTTTATTCTCTGTTATACACTGAAATGGAATGAATTGTGTTGAAAGTTGCATTATTAAATTATAGAAATCATTATTATACTGAATATTATTTTCTTTAATAAGTTGAATAGAATTGGTTATTCAGTATTGTGGTGTTCTGTTTATGGGTTTAATAGGACAATATATCTGTCTTCTGCAGGCGTCGTAATTTTTACACGACCTCCCCCGTGCCGCCTACTACGCATTCCAGTAGTTTTAAATGACTTCTACAGCAGTAAAACAACGCTGTGAGCGATGTCGAACTCTCTGGCAACATCTGTTATTTTTCGCCCTTCGATCTTTCCAATAATTCGGCCACGCATCTAAGTGATGTCAGGAAGACATGCCAAAAATTTCAATATCGTCTATTAAATCTTTTCTGTTAAACTTTGACTTGAAACAACAACTGTCCACACGCGTCAAAACCTTTAACGCTCTTATGAACGCTATCACGTGATGAACAGACGTGGAAAAAAAATTGCATACGCATACTTCGACTTACTATATCCCGCAATTATTCCAATTTTCCACATTTTGCTTCCTTTCATTTTGTGGTTGCTATGGATGATAGTGTTATCCATAATTTAGCAACTGTCCAGCAGTGTATAAAGAATTGGGTCATCAAGAATACTTTTACTTAAATCCAAGAATAAATATATAAATAAAATTTTCTTAAAGTTTTTTGTGAAGTAAATAAATAAAATTTTGATTTTAATTTAACTGTTTAGTTGCTTATTTTTTTAATAATGATGTTTATTAAATTCATGAATTTTCATTTATATGAAGGAATGTAAAATGAATGATGAATTTTTCTTAGTCATATATTTCAAGAATAATAACGTATCGATAATCAAAATTTATTGCTCTTTTATTTGGATAGTTAAAGTAGAAAATTAAGCAACATTCATAAAAAAAAAAACTTTTTCTGTAGCAATTTTTTAGTTGTAAAGCATATAATTTTATTTTTTATTTTTATTTTTGTAAAACAATCTCTTACATTCATTAAGGATTAATAAGTTTAAATTTTCTTTTATGAAATTAATGTGATACCGTTAAAAGATGAATGTAAAATATTATTTTCTTCTTAAAGCAATTTTGTTAAAATTTAGAAAGATTTTCTTTGCTTGATTGTCAATCTGTGAGCCAATATCTTAATTTACATGAGAATAAAAAAATTATTATACGACATTTTTTATACAATGGAATATTGTGAGTTTAATTTACTTTTGAATTTACTATTAATGTGTAAAACATTCATAAAAGGAACACTTGTTGCCAAAAAAATTGTAAAATAGAATAATTCTGAAAATATTAAATTAATAATTATGAATGATTTTATTTACAATATTTTTAACAAAAAATTTATTTATTGGGTTGTTTGGAAAGTAATTTCGTTTTTCCTTCATGGATAAACTTTTTGCTAGTAAAAACCAACCACTTTATGACTGCGGAATCGTGCTACTTACTACCAGAAAGAAGGTAAAAGCTATTAGACTAGAATATAGACAATGTGCAATTCAATACAATATTTATTTGATGCACGTTTTTCATTTTCATGAAAAACGAAATTACTTTCCAAACAATTCAATAGAAATATTTTTGATTTTTTTTCAAAGATTGGGAATAATGATACTCATAGTTAGCATTAAATGAAATTATTATAGGCATTATTACTGTGTTGTTATAGAGTGATTCTCCTTACGTATTATAGCTACAATTTTCATTGCTTTTACTATCTACCATAGTTACTAGAGGACAATTATTTTGCGGAAGTTTTTATTTTCTGCTATCTTCCCTAACCTTACGAAACCTCCTCCTAACTTTATGTTAGGAATGTGAATGTATCTTCATATTTTCTTCTCTAATCAACTTAGGACTACTCCATTCCATTAGTTCACATATGTCACTAATATCTATACTAGATCCGTATTTACGATAAAAACTAAATTTTAGCAAATTACATGCTGAATTTATTACACAGGACTGATTGAAGTTTTTCAAATATTATGTTTGCAATTTGTTGCTAGGAAATTCCTAAATAATTTTATTAGAATCTGGCACTAATGTTCATAATGATTTTAAAACTATCAATCTATTTTATATTAATTTTTTAGTAAGAGTATTCAAAACTTACTTGCAATAGAGGCAAATAAAACTGTCGAATGGATATATAAAATAAAATATTAAATTTAATTGTATTATTGTCAGCACACAAAAATGGAGAAAAAATTATAAATATAAAAGAATTGAAACAAGGAATACTGATATAACAAGTATAATTAAATTTTCATTATTTTATTTTACATCTAATCACATCAAAAAGTGTGTAAAATTTTCAATAAAATTCTAATAGTTTTTTAAAAATAAAATTAAAATAGAAAACGTTTTTAGAATGAAATGGAAATGTATTCGATAAAAATGTCATATTTTAATAAATTAATGGAAACATATTTATTTCAAATATAATACTCAACAAAATATGAAATTAAGTTTATTTGGAAAATAATTTAATTAAATGTTTATTTTCACAGTTTAATTTATATATTTTCATATGTTATCATAATTTCCTAATTTAAGCAATATGTAAAAAATACCTTATCAAATTATTAAAAATAAATAAAGCATACTGTAAATTACTATATTTAAATACTTCTTAAGATTGTCTTAATAAATATAACATTTTCATTCTTTGACTTTGAAATCTCATGTTTAATTTTTTACTAAAACTTGACTTTGCATTAGATCATACAAAATTATTCTGTGTTACAATTTCATGTTGTAAGCAATATCTTGTAAAAACGAAATTTTTATTTAAATAGAAAAAACATATGAACCTAAAAATACAACTGGAAAGATGCACTGAGAAGAAATATTTTTACATTTATTTATTAACTTTAGCAATGACTCTGCCTCTAATTCCCAACTTTTTAATTCTAGAGAAATTTAATACTAAAATAGACATCAAAAGCATGAAACTTCGCACATTTGGTTCTAAAGTTTGAATGATTTGAATTTTGTTAATATACAATCTTAATGTTTTCCAAAGTATCTTGCACCAGGTCAAATCTGGCATATTCAATTATCTTACTACTTATCTCAGAAAGCTTCTTAGAATGTTTCGGAAAATCTTTGATTCACTCAACATCAAAATCACTTGCATAAGGTCCGTCTCAGATTTGTTCTCCAGTTTCCAATTAAGCCGATTCCAATATTTAGAGAAACTTTAGTTTCAATTAATGATCATAATGTCTGTGCTTAGCCTTGATGTCTTGTCATTGTCATCATTTTCTGATCTAATAAAGTAACATAGAATTAAACGTCGAACTAACGCATCAGAAATAATGATAACATTACATTCTAACCATTGTCAAAAGAAAAGAATTGCAATTAACTAAGCACACAGGTAAAATATTTAACAAAAAGTGAGAAAAACATAAATAAATAAACGATGTTTAAAAAAGAAATGATATTCAAATAAGAAAAGGAAATTTTCTGTGATAACACTCACTATAAACGAAAATGTATGAAATATTTTATGCGAAAGTGCAACTAGTTTGCCTATACCTTCACTATTTTATGAATTATTTAATAGCCAAACGTTTGTCCAACATCTTACTTGCTATTTTTCAATATTTATAGTAGCCTCTTATTTTGTAATTTCCCAATTTCAGGGGGAAAATAAATATTAGTATGTGGCCGGAATCACTTTGACATCCAAAATCATTGCATTTTTAAAATAAAATCAAAAAATCAAGAATACATCTTTCAAACTACTTAATATTTTAAGATTGCTCTTTTAAATCATTATTTATTGGGGCTAACATTCTTATATACTATTTTTACGAAAGATTCTTGTAATTTTTCTTTAATGTGATAATAGTAGTAAACATAGTTTAACGTCATTATTTATTCCATCTTGTATATAATAGACAAATTAAAAAGTTTACGTTTAACAATTTTCTTCTGGCTGTAATTAATGAGAAGGTTTCTTAATGGGGGAAATAAGTCAACATTATTTAATTAAAATAGCTCGATAACAGTTAAAAACCGAGCTTGCTCAAAAAAACACTCTTAACTGCTAATGTCTTTTCAAAAAAGTTAAATTTGTCGTAATAAATGTGTCGAAATATATTACCCTTAAGAATACGCTATGAAAGATTTTATCTTATACTTTGCACCACGCAAATTATAATTTCTTGTTTTTGCTCAATAATTTATAAAAGGATGAGAAATGTATACAAAGAAAAATTTAGAACTAAAAAGGAAAAACATTATTTTTCATCAGCATCATTATCAAAGATGGCGAAGGAAAGTTTTTATTCACGCAAACAATAAGTGAACTTTATACGGTGTGCCGCTTGAGTTTGCAATCATAGGTAGAAAAAATAATTATAAGCGATAATAACAGCCTATAAATCGTTTTAAAAATATATCAAGCAACAATAATAAAAACAACCAATTATATATATATATATATATATATATATATATATATATATATATATATATATATATATATATATATATATATATATATATATATATATATATATATATAATATATATATATATATACTACTGGCCATTAAAATTGCTACACAAGGAAAGCGGCACACCAGACACGTAAAATTTGCATGACAGGTAAAACTTGCTGTGATATGCAAATGATTAGATTTTACGCGCATTCATACAAAGCAGGCGACAGTAGCAACATCTACAATGTGTATAAAACCAGAGATTTGACAGCAGTTTTCTCATACTCAGTTTCCGTTTCAACGTTGTTTTCGGCAAAGAAAGTTGTTGTAATGCCTCCTGTAAGAAGAAGAAATGCCTATCAGTACGTGTTTGACTTTGATCGAGGAAGAATTATAGCCTACCGGGATTGCGGTTTATCATACCGCAATATTGCTGCTCGCGTCGGTCAAGACCCCATGACTGTTAGCAGAATATGAAATCGATGGGTTCAGGACAATTATACGGAATGTCATGCAGGATCTCAGCAACCCCCCATCACTAACAGCAGAGAAGACAGACATCTTATCCGCATGGTCACAAGGGATCGTACAGCCACGTCATGAACCCTGAGTCGAGAAATGGAGTCATTTGCAAGCCAACAAGTTTCTGCTCGAACAGTTCGACGACGTTAGCAGCAGCATAGATTGTCTGCACTGCGACCATGGCTTCGGCTACCATGGACGCTGCGTCACAGACAGGAGCGCCTTCAATGGTGTGATCAGCGACGAACCTGGACGCGGGAATATCATCACGTCATCTTTACAGATGAATCTCGGTTCTGAATACAGGACCATGATGGCCGCATCCGTGTTTGGAGGCATCGTGGTGAACGCACATTGCCAGCTTGCATTGGACATCGCCATACTGGCCCATCTGCTGTAGTGATGGTATGGGGTGCCATTGGATACACGTCTCGATCACTTCTTGTTTGCATTACCAGCACCAGCACTTGTTCGCATTACCAGTGAACAACAACCGTTACATTTCCGATGTGTTAAGGCCTGTGGCTCTGCCCTATGATTTGCCTCTCTAATGATTTGTTTCAAAAGGATAATGCACGACCGCATGTTGCCCGTACTGTTCTGAACTTTCTTGATACAGAAAAGGTTCGACTGTCATCCTGGCCAGCACGTTCTCCTGATTTGTCACCAATTGAGAACGTGTGGTAAATGGTTGCCGAGCGATTGGCACGCCATCACTCACCATCCACTACTGTCCATGAACTGAGGTATAGTGTTGAAGCTGCATGGACTGAGATTTCCGTACCGGCCATATAATCTCTGTTTTATTCCATGCCTAGGCGGATAAATGCTGTTCTTGCAGCTAGAGGTGGCTGCTCTGGGTATTGATTTCTCAAAATCTGTACATCCTAATTTCCTGTAAATCTTATCACTTGTTCTTTCTACTATAGTGTATATGTCCAATAAATATCGTTCTGTTATTCATACCTTCTTGGTGTAGCAATTTTATTGGCCAGTAGTGTGTGTATATATATATATATATATATATATATATATATATATATATATATATATATATATAATATATATATATATATATATATATATATATACAAGCTGACCCAGCCACGCGTTGCAGTGGCTGAGTTTTTAAAATACATTGAATCAATTTTTTACTAATTCTTTGGTTCAATCAAATTAATATTTTTAAAAAAATTTAGAATAGGTTCATTCATAGGAGATTAAAAATAAAACGTTTCACCAAAATTTAATAGTAATAGGTAAAGTATCGAAATTTTGAAATTAAGCACAAATCAACATATACTTTCTGAATTTACATTTTATTCATCTTATATTAAATTATAGTTTGTAATCAGTGACTTACTCTTATAAAGTATACTATATAAATTAAAGACATCTAAAAATAAATTGTTATAAATGAGGTAGATAACATTGACATCGAACTATTATTATTTTAATTTTAAATTATATTAAAACTAAAAATTTTTCCCGCGGCATTATACTGAAATAAAAAAAATTAAAAGAATTTATCATTTGAATAAATAAATTAGATCAAAATGTTCTACTGAATAAATTAATAATTATCAAATTATAAAATAAAAATAAAAAATAATAAAAGGCTATCAAGAAATACTTACATATTTTCGAGGTGGTATGAAAATTAGTAGAGAAAAACAGTAATAAATAAAATTTTATTTTACTATTTATAATATTAAAAATATTCAAACTGAATACTGCACACTAATAACACAATACAAAGTATAATTATGAAAATGATTCACGAAAAATTGTTATAGTATCATTATACATCATGAAAATATATGTAAATTCTATATTTAACCACGCGATTGCGCGCGCACGATAATTTTCTCGAAGATGGTATAATCTAGAAAAATAAACACGTCGCCATCTCCCGAATACCTGTGCAACTTAGATGCTAAACCGCCATCTATTAGGAACTTACAGAACTAACCAAAAAAAATAAAAATAAAAAAAATTTAGGGTTGTACTACCCCTAACATTTAGGGGGATGAAAAATAGATGTTGGCCGATTCTCATAGATACCGGATAAGCACAAAAAATTTCATCAAAATCGGTCAAGCCGTTTCGGAGGAGTATGGCAACGAAAACTGTGACACGAGAATTTTATATATTAGATATATGCTGAAGTCACTTTACGTTTAAGATCCTCTGTAAGCTATGTTTTCTAAAATTAAAATTTGTTGGTATAAGCCAAATGAAAATCTTCAAAGCCAGCAGAAATTCAGATACACTGGCCACCAAAAGTTAAGGAACAACATATTTTTCGAAGTTCACCATAAAAAAATTACACTAACAAAATAATTCATAGTTTATATAAATGATAAAAACAAACTTTATGCAAATTTATGCAAAAACGATAGCTGCCACTTTTTTTTATAAATAAGAATAGCTATATATGAGTGAGAGGAAACTATGCAAATATAAGCCTTTCGTAATTACGCGTGTAACTTTTGTTGATTTACAACTTTTGTTTGCAGTTTCCTTGACAACAAGCAGTGCGGTGTCACAATGTCTGAGAGAAGCCGATTGCCCGATTGTTAAGGTGGTGGTCGGTTGGATGGATGGAAATGGGGTTATCACAGGCTGATGCTGCTAGACGCCTTAATGTGTCTCACAGTGTGGTCCACCGTCTCTGGATTCAATAAACTGAAGCTTCTGTATCCAGAAGACATGTTCCAGGCCGACCACGAGTCAAAACACCTGCAGAAGACCATTTTATAGCTCATTCGGTCTGAAAAAGAAAAAGAATTTCTGTTCCACAACTTGTTGCAGACCTCTCTGTAGCATCGGGGAAAAGAATATCCGCTAGTTCGATACGAAGGCGTCTTCACCATGCAGGTCTCTATGCAAGGTGACTAGTTGTGTGTGTCCCCCTCACCGGACGACAAAGAAGGGCTTGCTTATCTTGGGCAAGAGAACACATTTCATGGACCAAACAGCAATGTGCTTCCGTATTCTTCACAGAGGAGTTCAGATTCACATTGGAGAGCGATTCAGGATGTCTTCGGATCTGGTGGGAACAAAACACCAGACACCACCAACCTAACATTGTGGAAAGAGACAGTTACCGTAGCGGTGGAATAATAGTTTGGGCAGGGATCTCAGTCGGTGGTCACACTGACCAGCATGTGTTCCAGGGTGGAACTGTGACTGGCGTGAGATATTGGGATGAGATCCTTGATCCATATGTCCCTCCATATGCCGGTGCAATTGGCAATAATTTCATTCTGATAGATGATAACGCACGAGTTCACCGAGCTCTAATTGTTGGGGAATATCTTGACGATCTTGGTTTGAAGCGAATGGAATTGCCAGCTTGATCTCCAAACCTTAATCCAATTGAACATGTGTGGGACTATCTTGGTAGATAGGTTGCTGCTTTAAAGCCTCCTCCAAGGTCTTTAGGAGAGCTGGAACAAAGCTTATTCCGGGTCTGGTCTTCGCTTCCCATTTCGGTAACCGACAACTTAATTGAAAGCATGGAAAATCGATGGCGCCAATGCATGCAAGCTAGAGGTGGGCATATTCCTTATTAAAACTCATTTTTGTTATGCTTCTGTTACTTTTTACCACATAAAACTGTGATTATTATATATTTTCCAAGAATGGACTTTTCAGTGAGATTGCATTTTTTTGTTGTAAATACTTTTTGCTTTTTTCTTATGTAAACTTCTACGTTGCAGTCAATAAATACCTGTTTTGTGCAAATGTCATCCAAATTTGGTGTTTCTACATTCATTCATTTGCAAATTAGGCACAAAAAAACCGGTTGCTCCTTAATTTTTGGAGGCCAGTGTACATGGAATTACTTTTAATGATAAGATATTTTAACCAAGTTAGTTTTTATTTAATTATTTATCAAATCTAGTTAGATAGGATTCGCTTAATTTTCCTAGCACATAATATACACTTATTAATGTAAAATATAGATTTAAGTAGACATTTTAAAGCAATATGATAAATTATTTGACTGTCTCAGAGAAGTATATTTATGAAGCTGCTTTCAAATCTTATTTAATGTTAGCAATCGGTCCGTGCATCAGAACTAATTTAGGGAACAATTTTTATATCTTTTCTTAAAAAAAGTATCACTTCTAACATAATTAAGGATTTCTTGCTTGAAAATTTCAATATTACTATTGTAACTATCATGCAATGTATTATCAATTTACAAAATTTGACATTTGTTCAAAATGAGAAATATATAAAGGATTAACTTGTGTGTCCGTCTGCTTAAAAATTACTTCAGAAAATTGCAAGTTAAAAATGTAATGTAATCGAAAGAAGAGTAAAACTACAGAATTTAGAAAAATAATATGCAAACATTAAAAAATTAAAGATAAATAATAATAAAGATTAAATAAAAATTAATGAAAAGTACCCAGAAAGGAAAAGATTGTATATCGTATTAATTAATGCTGATTTTATAATGAACATAAAAAGCTTTTATTAATCATGACATTAACTATGTAATTAATTAGTTATATCACGAACTGAAAAATCAAATGATTTGAGGAAAAAATGCTGCAAACATTTAGAGTATTCATTTCCAGGTAACTATTCAAATTATGAAAGAAATTAGTCATAGATATGTGAAACTAAAAATACAATTAATTAAAGTTTATTTCCATAAAATGAATATGTTCAAAATGATAAATTCTTTTTGCGCAATGGATTTTTTTTTGCAATGATAATTAGGAAAAAATTAAAAGTTTAGTGCTTCTTAAACCATGCCAAAAATAATTAAAATGTTCATTATTGGAATTAACTGAAATTGAACTCTTGGCATTTAATTTAATTTTAATATTAGCAATAAAAATTACTTTTCCTTTTAGTAGGACTTGCCCTTAAATTAGATAATGACATCAAATGGACTGTTTAAAAATTTCTATGCCAAATGAAATTTTTATTTCATAGCTCAATTCTCGAATCTAGACAAAATATTTTTGCAGCACGTGAGCTATACGTGATTTTAATAAGAATAGGAAATTTTGATTTAGATAATTTAAGAGCATATATTAAAATATTACTAACTATGTAGATTATTATCAAACTCTTTTTAGATATTACAATTAAAAATTACAATAGCAAGATACCTTATTTATTATATTTTCGAACTGTGTATGTTCATGATAGGACAGTTGTCAAATTATTTATCTTAGAGTGTTAACTCATAGTTAACATTTACAAAGTCAAATTTTATTAAAAAAATAGTAAAATCCTAGTAAGATTACTTTTGATTAGAGTAATCCAAATTTATTAGTCAAATTTACTGTATGATTTCGTTGTATAAGTCATCTTAAAGTAAATTTTTCAAAATTAATTATTATTTTTATTGCACAAGAATTTTGTACTATTGATTATTTCACATATGAAACTAAGAAATTACATATATTTTAAATTTTAGTTTAACTGATAAGTTGTTACATAGTTTGTTATCAAAGAAATGGGTAGTTCAACCTAAATAAGCATTCTTATAGAACACTACTTTATCCATCAATATTGGATACTTAAAATATTGGATGATAAGGTAACAATTATTGAAATCTAATTTCTAGATTACATTGTAAGAGATAATTTTAAAAAAGTAATGAATATTTTTAAAGAGAAATTCTATATTTACATTCAAATACATCGTTATGTCAAAAATAAAGAATTACATATTTTTGATTATATATACAAATATATTTTTTTGCCGAACAAAATTATTTGTCTGGAGCTTTAAACTTGATTACAAATGAGGAGGTGCTTACTACACCATTTCTGAATTATAAATTTTATCACTTATAATAAAATTTATTCATGTCAAAAATAAAGAATTACATGAATAAAATTTTATTATAAGTGATAAAATTTATAATTCGGAAATGGTATAGTAAGCACTTCATCATTTGTAATCAAGTTTAAAGCTCCAGACAAATAATTATGTTCGGCAAAAAATATATTTTTCCCTGATAATTCTTTTAGAATTGAATTCTATTGAATGACATTACTTTGATTACCAAGCTTCTTTCTAAAAAACATTTTAAAAAAATTTTTTCTCACTTTTATTTCCCAGAAATAAGAAAATATACAGTGGAATAGATATTTTGGCATATTATAAAGAAATATGATCAAGATTTGGAATAATTTAGAGAGTTTTGGTGCTAATTTATTGCAGTTATTCATGGAGTATTAAAACTAAATTTCAGAAACGTCTTCTTTATGTAAAAAACACCTTTTTTATTACAGATTGTAAGAAATGTATAATGTTAAACAAGATTTAAGATAACAACAATGTTATTTTAAGCAAGAGTTATTAGCTCTACAGAAATAATGAAATTAATACTCACTACAACAATAAACTGACAACATTGAACAATTAAATCATACCATCAATTTTTCTCTGAAATCACCTCTCTTTCTGGAATTATTTCTCTCCGAATATCTTATATAAAAATTAATTTGGTTATAAATTCTCATTTATATATTTTATAAAAATTATTTCTAAAATAAAATTATAAATTTGGTTACAATAATTTGTAAATATATTTATAACTGTTATTGACTTTATGCTGCATACATAAAATGTAAGAATTCTAATATCCTAAAATTATTTTTGTGGTTTTAACATTAGTGATTTAATTTTTAACTTATTTAGATTCTTAGACTGAATAAACCTTGGAATGGATGAAATTTTAAAATATTCCTGTTTAAACTGCTTAAAAAACTACTATTTATTCAATACTTAAAATGTTTTTTTTATTTCTTTGCCTATTCTAAAAAATAAATCTGAAAAAAAATTTTTTACCCTTATACGAGTAAAAATTATTTTTTGATTTACTATATCTACATTGGAATTTTTTCAAACCTTGTTTCACTCAGCTTTGTTTTTCTAGAAATGTTTACAAAACACATCAAAGATTCTCCAAGACTAGAATACAATATCAGATGCTTATGGCTCCTGATATTAAGCAACTTCAAATGTTACCTTGACAAAGTGGTATTCAAAAGAGTACATAATACTCGGCAATACCATTATATGCGCAAAAATATCTTCCCTATTTAAATATATAACTAATTGTCATCTATTTATTATCATCCTCAACTTTTAGCAAATTTTAGTTATTAATATTCTTCCAGAAATTTCATCTACAATTAAGAACCCGCAAAGTTTGATTTTGTAAAGTAATAAATTTATATCACATTAATATTGTAACTCCAGCTTATTGATCTCCACTGTATAATATACAATATTTAAAATGAAATATTGTATATTATACAGTGGAGATCATGTATAATATACAATATGATTGATTAAAGAGAGTCCCGGTAAACTTGTGCATATATTTTACCAATACTTACAGATATCAATCGCTGAGTTTTTGTATTATTATTTTTAATGGAAGACGAATGCATGGTTAAAAGATATCTGATTCACTTTACGTCTCTTTTCATAAAAATGTCTAAATTACAGCTTACATAATTTATCTTTATGTAATAAATAACTGATGGGAACATTTTATATTTCCTTACATTAAACGTTCATTTATACTATTTACCAAATGCTTAAAATATTTTATAATTTATTGAAAATTCGCCAATAAATTTTGCTTAACACTACAAAATTAGGGAATATATTTTTCAATACATTTTGTGGTGATAAATTTTTGATGATCCTGTTATAGTTACTTCATGTGGAAGATAAAGAATGGAGAAAACTTACAAATTAATTTTCAAATATTGTAAATTTCACTTTTTATAATTTGCTTGGAAATAAAGATATGTTCCTGGATTTATTGTTTGAAAATAATCTGATTTAACAAAATGATGCATAATAAAAACTACATAAATATGAATCAGTCGGGAAACAAAACTCAAATACTGAACAAAAATATAGTTTTATAAAAAAAATTTAATACTTTATAGTCTCATTTGGTCACGAAATAATACGATTTAAAAAGCGAAGAATTTGTAAATATTTTTGTTATCATTATCCTCGCTTTTAATTAATCATGAAAGATATTTTCTATGAAAAATGCCTTAAGAGTACATTTTTCGTTACCAACACTTATGCAGATATTAATTACATTCACTATTAGAAAGTCTTAAAATATAATTAACTAAGCTTTTAACAGAGCTTTATGAAAACTAAGCTCAATCTAACAAAAAAATAAAATAATTTAAATTAAATTATTTTCAAATAGAAAGCCTTGAAATTCAATCAGGATTTTTCCAAATGATTCATTGGAAGTAATTTACTGCAAACTCAGCTTTCTATTTCAAACAATGATTCATGTAGTTTAAATGCTTAATAAATAATTTTTGTTTGCTGTTTGAAAAATATTTTATAACTAAATGTTTTCTTTTGAAAATCTCTGAATCAGTAGTTAGATGAGTTACTTTATTTATTTCTTATGAGTTCATTTCTTGTTTGTTTTCATATATTTGAAGACATTTTATAATTGAAATCATTTATAATTGTGATATAGTACAACTATATAATTTTAATATGAAACACTGCATAATTTAATTAATAATTTTCAGTAATATGTTTTGTAGATATTTATGATTATTGTAGTAGTATATATTTATTTTATGAAATTTAATAATTTCTTAAATGCATTGTGAATTATTTATGCGATAGAATATTAAAAACATTACACGGAACTATATAATATCTCATTATACAATTAAATATAAATTCATAAATATGTTTATTCTAGTAGTGAAAGCCTATCACATTAAAAATCAAGTAAAATTATTTGGGCATTCATTGCTTTATTTTATAGTTTCCTTAAATCTTATAATTTTCGATAAATTTAAATAATAACCATCTAAGTAAGGAACTAAATATTTCGCCTAAATCGATTAATTGGAAGTGAATACTAAATGAATTCTCTTGAGAAATTAAATTTCTTAAATTATGTGTTTAAAGATAAATACAATATTTTTGTTTAATATAAAATTATTAAAAAACCTTTTGTCTCATATATTGATAGGATATGTTTCGATAGACTTTTTTGTATAGTTATATCGATGACTAAGACTTTGTTACATTTATGCAAATTAATTTATTAAATTTATGATATAAAATTCAATTAAAATTAAAAAAATATTTCTAATAATTTATCTAAGAAGAGTAATCTGTATTTAATGCTGAATTTTTCCATTCTTGAGTGTCTATGATAATTAGTTTTCCTTTTCTGAAACTATAGTTTATTATATTTGGAGTTATGAGGATATATGTTTAACAACTATGTCTATTAAGATTTTGTGGACAATATAGCTAAAAAATTTATAAAATGAGAATATTTTAAACATGAAAAAAATTCTCAAAAAATAAATAAGAATTGAAAGCATAAAAGGATTCAGTTAATTTAAATACAATTTATTATTAATTTAATCTAAAATTGTTGACCTCTTGATTAAACTAAGATGTGGATAATTTCAGTTTTGATTCATATTTTGCCTTTTATAGCAATAGAAATAAAAGCGTAATTTAAAAATGTTTAATTTTAAATTATTATAAATTAAGAATTATGTTTAACCTATTTAGATGCAGCCATAAATTCAAAATATAATGCTGGAATGAAAACTTAAAAACAAAATCAATACTATGATTTGCAAAAGTCAAAAAGTTATCTACTTTTATTGAAATATATTTCATACGATTAGTTTGCACAGATTGTATTTAATAGTAAACTATGCATTTTTGTTAAAATTAATTTTCGATTTTCTTTTTTAAATGAAGATTTTAGAATTTATACATTCCGCATGGTATGCAAAATGAGTGCAACAAAAATAATTTCAAAAAAACTACATTTAGAAATTAAAAATGGAAATAGCAAAGTACTAAAATTTTCATTCATCAACAACATGCATATATATGTTAAAGTTTTAATCATATTTTGAACATTTTAGATTGATTTGTTTGATGATCAATTATTATATGATTTCTGTGATTAACATTTTTAGTATAAGAATAAATTGCTTAACGAAAGATATGAAACTATACAAATTAATTTTAATGAAATGAAGATAAAAATTTTATTTCTTTCGAATGTAAAATTCTAGGTACACAAACCTTAAATGATACAAAAATAATTCTGAATTTATGTACTTTACACTTTAGATAAACCCAAAATTGCCTCTTGTGGTTTCATCTAAAGGAACTCACCTTTTTTTTATTTTTAAAATTTTTACGCTTTCTTGAAAGTTGTACATTTTACGTATGGATGCATTATTAAAATATTTTGCTTCTTGAATAATATATAAAATCTTAATATTTAAACAGAACAAAATAAGGAATTCTATCAATGAAATTTAGGTAATAAAGTAAGTAAAATGTGTAAATTTAATAGATTCCATCAAATACTCTCACATACATTTTTAATCCCATAAATAAAATTATTATTTTTATAATAGATACAAATTGTAAGAAAATTTATACATTCAAGAAAGTAAATTTCAAACCTTTGAGAATAAGTTTTCTTAAGCAAATCATGACCGTTTTGAACACTATTAGTCGATTTTATACAGGTGAAATTTAAAGCATTTTAGCTAATAAAGGGCAATAGGTGAGATATTTATGTAGTTGCTTTACTATATTTGCTTTTTTTAAATAAAAATAACATTTCTTCATGATTTGTGACTTGTTGCTCACTAAGAGTTAAAATATTTTTTTTAAAAATATTAAACTACTACCTCATATAAAAATTGAATACAAGAATTAAATACTGACTGAAATATATTATACTCCACCTTTTTTATTGATAAGATTAGCTTTAAAAGATCGTACGTTTAAAATATACATTTATATTTAAAAATATTTTTTAGCTATATTTATTGATGAATTGAAATTTAATACACAGATTTTAAGACCTTGAGATATATTTCAAAATATTGTAATTTGAATAACGAAAAAATTTCTTTAGGGCTTTCAAAAAATGTGTCTAGAAATTTCTTCTCTCCAAATATTAAACTGCATTTCTTAATACAGTTTTGAATTTGCTTAACATTCAAGTGTTTGATGCCTTTTCTGAAATATTTAAACTAGCCACAATTTTATTAAATCTATCTTAACCTTGAAGGCATTCAATGCAGTTTGAAAATGAAAAGTTATATATTTTTTAAGCTGACCATTCTCTTTTTCAGAAAACATTTGTTAAAATATACCAACTTATACAAATTCCAAAACAAATATATTTTATATATTTTAACAACAGAAAACTTAAGGATATAGCAAATTGATTTCAATACAGTAAAGCTTCTATTTTGAAAATGTAAAACCAGATAATGATATTAAAATACTGTGTGAATTATATCAGATTTGATTATAAATAATCATATTTTAACTTAGAAGAAATTATATGATTATATTTTATAAAATGTCTAATACTTTTCAATTAATATTCTATAGAATGCATATTTCATATTACTCATCTCATATATACTCAACCATAAATGTAAATTATTTAATTGGGAAGTACAAAATAAAGATTTTATTAAAAAAAAATTTAAAAAAAAACATTTAATGCATGAAACCTAAATTAATCATTTCAAAAATACAACAAAAGCATCCTTTACATCTATATGAATTATTATTTTTATTCTTCACAGCACTCAATTCTAAAATACTGAAGTTCGGTATTCATGCAAATACTAATCATTATGTATGCCCCAGAGCGTAGATTTATCAATAATTCAGCTCTTGAATGTTAATTTTCTTACTTTCTTTTTATTTTCAAATTAATATAACATTTTTTTATACAAAAAATCCCCTAAATTAATGTTTGCAATGATTATCAAAACAGAAGGAAAGAATGAAGAATGACGTTATTTTCACGTGTCTGGACTTTTTCTATAAATGTTAATTTATTAATACTCACACAACTGAGATTTACTATAAGTATAAATAAATTTTATACTTATAGTAAATCTTCATAGATTCTATAATGTGTTAAAATTACAGACCTTTAACTTTAGTATTTAAATAATTATCAGAGAAAAACTTTCGTAAATGATAATTTATTTAAGCTCCCGTAATATTTTACCACCTAAAATATTAAGTAACCAGAAACACTTTATATCCCGAATAAAATGGTCAATATAGTCAATAAATAATGAACTTACGAATTTTTAAATATCTGCTTCAAATTGCACTACTTTCCCACACATTACAAAATCGGCCGAGGGATAATCTTTCTAAAAAGGAAAAAAGATCTGTAATTATCTTCTTCCTATCACCTTATATGTTTGCTATCAGCTATTATCAGGGAAAAGTATTCTAAAATTTAATAATTAATTGCTTGAAGCAATTTTTTCACCAATATATATATATATATATATATATATATATATATATATATATATATATATATATATATATATATATATATATATATATATATATATATATATATATATATATATATATATATATATATATATATATATATATAGAATATGCCTTATGTAAAACTGAGATTATTGTAAATAGGAATAGAGAAAACAAACTTTACCTGGCCTTTCTTAGTTTGGATATTCAACAAGCTTTTGACTCTCTTTGATGACCAGTTCTGAAACTGGCATTTCTAAACTCGAAATGTACATCGAATACTCAGAACATTTTATAGTTTCCTAGAAGACCAAGGACTACAGACTATTTCAGATGGTAGTTCATCCAGTATACATGATACAAGATAGCGTGGGAGAGCCCTAAACTATGTCGATTGGTTAGCATTTATTGCTCTCATTTCACAACCTCAATTTATTAATTTTTGACAGATATATAGAAATAGTCAAGTCAGAGTGATAACCAGCGCAAAATAGGTGCTACGTCACTCTTCATTTACAGTAGTACATTTACAAGTTTGTATAGTATGTTTAGTTTTAAATATTTACATAATGAAGGTAAATTCTTAATTTGGAAACGGAAGGATTCACTGTTAGAGTATATATTTAAAACAAAAAGAATAATATGTAAGATAGAAATTATAAAATAATAACGAAATCTACAGTCCATTGTTAAGAGTCTAATTTTTTATCCGTTAAATGTTCTTATAATTAGTCATCTTCATCTGTTGAGTAAACTAATATTGAAGGAGGAGAAATGTCTCGATGGAATTCTATTGGGGAAGTAGAATGTCACAAATCATTTTTTCCCTTCTGTATGGAGTTTTTCGACAGAACTGATGTGTGAAATATCTTTAGTATTATCTGACTTTTTGAAAGGAAACTGATATGTATGAGGACAGAGGAATAAGTAATGAATAGGTGAGTTAGATATGCAAGAGTCAGTTAATGCTTTGCCAATTTTATGTAAATATTGTAGAATAAGCCGTGCTCAGTGATAAAAAAAATTGATGTAACAATTAGAAAATGATTGAGTGGATGATACTGAGGATATAAATGAAAATAGCTGGCTACCTTGCATTGCATTGGGCTATTGTAATTGCCAACAGTTTTGGATAAAATTTCTGATTTGACTTGAATATAGTATCTTTATTATCTTGAATTATGATGTTATTGCCGTTTCAGCATGTTTATTGGCTAATTAATTACTTGTTATACCACTGTGACTTTTTAGCCAATTGAGAATGAAAAGCACTGACTCTTTTTGGATTAATATTTGGATATCATAAATAAGCTGTCTTGGATGGTTTGTATAAGCTAAAGTGAGGAGTGCTCTGCTTGCAAATCTGACCGGATGTTTGCTGTTATGCACGGGTAATTGTTTTGATATTATTTGAAGACTTCGAGGATCATGATTATCTCAGATTAAAGTATATAATTATTTTTATGGAGTTTGTATTGATTTTCTATTATTTTTTCCCTTGCAAGAGAATAAAAGCTGCTTCAATGCTATTTTCATAATCTGATCCAACTGTGTAATAATTTAAATCTGCATTTTCTTCATTCCCTTGATTTTTATTACCTAAAAGAGCTGGTTTATTATAAATAGGAATGTTGTTATGTTTAATCACAGGATGAATTTGATCTTTTGAATTTGAGATTTCTATTGAAAGACAGTAGAAATTTTCCTTATTCAAGATAATGTCTTTTTTCATTAATTTCAGTGAGGTTTTCTTTGTTGTTGCTTTCAGGAATATTGGTAGTAGTAGCATTCCACATATATGACATTATTGGATGTGGTTTTGTAGCATCGTAAGATTAGTAGTAAAGATTTTGCTGTAGGTTTTTAAGTGCTTTAATTTTTCTTTGTGTCATTGGGTAGGTCCAAATTGAACCTCCATATGTGATTATTTTCTCTGTGATTGTCAGGTATATTATCTTTAAGGTTTGACATTTGATGAATCTACTGAGCCCAACCATTTTTCTCAGATTATGCTATGGAATAAATTTTGATTTTAAGTATCTTATATTCGGAAGGAAGGATAGTTTTTGATCAATTTGTATACCGAAGTATAGTAGTGCTTTGGTATGTCTTAAGCTTTCATCGTTGACATGAATTCTGGGATTAGATTTGAGTCTCTTTCTTCTTTTATTTCTAGGAAGTTATCCGCAGAAGAGACACTTGCGGCAGATGAGGAAACAACAAGCTCATTGGATTCAGACTTCACATAAGAAACTCATTCACTTATAAATAATTAACGATTTCAATATTAGGTATTATAATCATATAGATAATTTATTTTCCCAACTTTTTAATGCTTATTCTATACCAGTAGTACAAACCGTTAGTAATAGACATTTGAGTTGTAAATAACATTCCACTTGCTTCAAATCGCCTTTATATAAGTATTGTAACTAAGTATTACATTTTTACAATTTTAAATTATATATTAATGAATAATAGTTTCAGATTTTTATTGATAGATAATTTGTTATATAAAAAATACTGTATGTTAATTTTCAGACATTTAATTAAAGGGTGGATCTATAAGTATCCTATTTTGTTAATATTTTGTATAAACATCCGATTTTGTGTTCATATTTATTTAAGAAAAAATTCTTTTATTAAATAAATATGAATGATGTAATGGCACCAACACGATAACCGATAGGTACAGTACGGAGTCCCTTCTTATTGCTTAATGCTAAACGTTTGCAATAATCGAACACATATATCAATCTCTAATAAGAATTACTAACTGATACAGAACAAATATATATACATAAACACCCTTACAAATGTACACTTAAATCCAAACAAGAACACATACGCATAAATATATAGTTTTATTTTATATCTCTCATGTAGCATATTTTTTCTTCAAGGTTTTCATTTTAAAATATAAAATCGTATTTTAACTGTCAAGATTATTCGAAAGATAATTTATTATTATTTTAAAGACATTTAATTAGAAGATACATTTCTACTAATTATAATTAACGAAATTTCATAAATTTTTACCATTTAGAGGAGTATATTTTTTAAAAAATTTAAATGGATTTCATGCAGAAAACATTGCTTTCTTTCTGGCAGAAATTGTCATTGATTTTGCACACTTATAAGATGCATTCTAGAATTTTCAAACGTTTTCCCATAAAAGCATAAACATTTTTATATCTTTTAGGGGTTCGGTGAAGAAGGGTGCACACCTTGGTTTGGCAAACAATCTATCCATACATTTGGCGATTTGAAATATTGATGATTTTTGGTAACCTCGGTGTTCCAATGCTTCAACTACACATAGTTTAAGGTTGCCATTTTGTTATTCAGATTTTGGCTCCTATCTTGGTATCAAAAAATCTCCAAAAATCAAGGATTAGCCGAAAGTTAACTTTGGATATATCTTATATAAAAATTTATAATGATTTAATGTACATTAAAAGTTTTGAATTGGTGTTTTTATGATTACCCTCTGATTTAAAAATTTAAGATAATTTTTAAAGATTAATCAAATCAAACTGAAATATAGGTATTTTTTCAACTTTATGACATGAAATTATTATTTATTTCAAATTAGTTAGGATATCATAGAATCTGGGCCAAATAATGCTTATAGTTTTAACTAAAAATACTTTATTTCTTAAGTAAAGTATTAAAAATCAAATTAGATTATATTTTACTTAAAATGATTTGTATAATATTGAAAATTTTATTTTTATTCGACTGACACAATAATTCTTTTTTTTTATTGGTAAGCAATGGAGAATTTTTCGTTTCATTAACATTCCGAATAATATCGAAACAAATTTTTTAAATAAACGACACTACAATTTAATTCGTTTCTAGTAAAATTTATTGTAGAATGTTTTGCTTATAATTTTCATATTTAATCTTAAGTTTTATTCAAATAACTCAGCTGTTCACTTTAGCTCGATTGTAATGTATTGTAATACACAGTAAATATAATTTTTTAAAACTTGGTCGCAACTTTGATAAAAATTAAATATTTTATTACAATGAAATATTTTGTTACGAAAAGCATTTATTTTTAAAATTTGCTTGATAATATGTAAATATTGTATGTTTTACGCAATGGAATACTTAAAAATTAGTAGTAAAGAAAATATGCATTTTCATTTTTGTAATACAAATTGCTGTAGCAAAAGGCAACTACTTAAAAAGCTTTTTTATTGGCGTGTAATTAAATTATTGTGATGAAATCTTTTACTTTTGATATTTATTATGCTTTTGAAAACTCACCAATATATTTTAAAGCAAATATTGTTTAAAATATTTCAAAGAGAATAATATTTTTAAAAGATAAAGGAAAATTTCTATTTCGATTTGAATGACTTCAAGGCATTTAACTGCTTAGAAATATTCAAAGTTAATATAAACATTATATTGTGAGCAGATCATTTGATTTAGAAGTATGTATTTTTGTAGTATTTTCTGGTGTTTTGAGAAACAAAAGCAAAGTCATACTAATTTCATTACAAATCTACTCAGAATCCAAATTTAGCACCTAATTAAATTATTTCCTGGAATAGAATAAGAAATAATTTATTGTGAAAGGATTTATCTTTGTTTAAAATTCCCTTTAGAGGTACATACATGTTTATTCAAAACTAAGCAAATAGCTTGGAATTTTAGCTTATACAGTTAGATATATTTCGAAAGACCGGAAGCTTTTAAGCCGCGCTTCTGTTCTTTGCAAAATAAGTTTGTATGTACAATTTAAGACTAGGAATTAATAAAATCTATTATGTTGAATGTTTCATATAATATCAGCATAGTTTTAATATGACGCTTAAGTACTTGTTTAAAATGTTAGCTAACTTATCAAAAGTTTAACTTCAACTTTTATACTATGCCACTTTTATTTTGCTTCGCATTACTTATTGCTTAAAGCTGTAAAAAATGGAATAAGAATATTAATAATTGTTATATGCAAATAAAGAGATATAAATAGTTGTACAATGAATCACTATAAAACATTCAATAAGTTGCTTGTGTTTACAGAAATCATATAATTATCATTATTTTTTTTAATCCATTAAAAAGAAAAATATTAAGGATTAAATAAAATATTCTTATATTTGTAAGAAGGTAAAATTTTACATGTATCAATTATAAGAGCAAACTTTTGTATCAAATGAAGTTAGGAAGAAAATAAGATGTTTAAATAAAATTATATTTTAAAAGAATAAACAATAATATAGATAGTCTAATGACTACAACAGATAGAAATATAAAAATATCCACAAGAGGTGAAATATTTTTGCATACTGCTTTAAAAGAAAGGAACAAAACTATTGAGTAAAATAACCATTTATTCTAATACTTCAGGATATTTTTATTATAAGGTCATAAAAATACGTTATTAAAATATGAAAAAAAAACGTCAAACAATTAGTAGTTCCATTTTGAAAGATAAAATTATGATAAAAATAAGCATTTGCGATAATTGATTCTTAAGATAATATTCAAAAACGGAAGCATAAAATTATTCTTAAACTAGTTGGAAGCACGTTTAGAAATTCATTTTTACATATTTTCTTGAAACATTTCTAATAAAAATATTTAATTCTTTATGTGTGTTTTTAAAATTTTATTCCTATTTTGAAACTATTTATTTTTTAATTCCTTAGAAAGAGATATGTAATAATAGAAAGATAGCATTGATTAATTATTATTAAAAGAAACTTCCTTAAACAAAAAAGCACTTGAATTGGAGATAAATTACTTGCATTTGAATGGAAAAAAATGATGTATCATTTCCTTTTTATTTTAAAGAATATTTAAGTTTTTTTTAAATTTGAAATTAAAAAAACTATTTTTAGAAATTTAAGTCATATATCAGTTAAAATTTCTAAAAATATGTTCTCATTTTCATTAATCTTTGCATTCAACTAGAACAAAAACTGATTCAACTATGTTACGAGACAAACATGAAAGCTTGATTAAAATATACTTCTTATTAAGGAACTATCAAGTACTTAGTAAGAAATTTTATTTCAATACAAAGAACTTAATTCATTATATTCTATTACACATCTCATACATTCATAATAATGAAATTTCCCTTTAATGTGCCTATATCTTCAAGGAACATAAGAATAAGTAGAGTCTTTGAATAATCTTACATTGAGCTAATATTTGTATAAATCATGGTTAATATTTTTTCAGTGTCAAATGTCTCATATGCATAAATTGCTTGAGTGAACCATTATCACAACTGAAAACTGTTATGTTTAAGATATGAAATACAACTAAATTGATTTATCTATTGAATATGTTTTATTTTAGAAATCCTTCGCATTTCCATATGAGGTAATCATCGACTTGATGTATCAACGCTATTAATGTACCTGAGCGTGTAAAAATATTTTCTATTAATGATATAAACATGTCTTTCGCTAACATTTGATAACGATATAAATATGTCTACGTGTATATTTCTTATATCTCATGTATGGATATTTACTGCATTTATTTATTTATTTTTCATCCTAAACTGTAAAGCCAATAAAAGATGGTGATATGGTTATATGCAGTTGTAATTTAGTGTTTCATGAAAGTGCTTATTAATTTGATGTTTTTTCATTTGATCAAACATTTCATTTAGTCTCTTAAAGTAAAATTGAACCAAAGTAAAGAAACACATTTATCAAAATATTTAAGAATTTTCTATGCATTTTTTATTGAAGCAAGTTTTTATACTATTTTAAGTAATTCTCATAGCATGTAAAACATACAGTTTACATTCTTGCTTCTCATGTTCAAGAATAATTCACATTTCCCTAAAATAATTTGCTACTTTTCGAGAGTATGCTTTACAATAATCTTTGCAACAAAACATATTCTCGAAGTAATTTTTTAGATATTTTTTAATTGCGAAAATATTTGGATATTTATTTTATGAACATATATAATTAAAAATGTATTTTTAAATAATTATAAATTAGACTACTGGAGTAGCATGTGTTTCAAAGTGTTATAAATGTGTTTATAATAAAAAGTATTTTATGAATAAAATATTCCGAATTGGGGCTCATGATGTACTTTAGAAAAACGTAGACGTATTAATCTTTTCAATTATTTATTAATAACTGATTTAAAAAACTGTAAGTTATTACATATTTTATATTTTACAGCGAAAACACTTACATTTTATTAAAATATTTTTGAAAAAAATCCCTCAGTAATGTTTGAGATGAATAAATTTCTTTAATAGACATATTATAATGAAAAAAAAACTGTTTTATTATAAAATTTTATTTTGCATAAGCACCATTAGAAACTTAAAACTAAAAATCGTGTTTTTTAAGATTTTTATTCATTTATTGAAAGTATATATCAGACATTTATGTACTTGTTATTTCAACAAAATTTAAAGTTTCATTTGAATATAAGTGAGTAATATAGGTTAAAATTATAAAGCTTTTCCAAACATAGTTTTGATAAAATTTTAGTCTTAAAAAAACAAAGACATTGCTAAATACTTTGTAATACAGAGATATATTCATTGACATTAAAAACCATTGTTCATAATTTACGCATTTTTTTCTTTAACAGTCTCATTATGACATCATTCACATCGAAATAATGTGAAATATCAAAATAATAAATAAAGGAGAAACTTATTTTGGTAAGTGCCAAATGCGAATAGAAGTTTTATCAATTTTGTAAAAAAAAGTCTTTTTTACAATACATGCATCAGTAATAATGTCACGCTCAGCATCTACAAAAGTATATCATAGCGACACAAGCAAATGGGGTCACGTTTTCTGTTTGACTGAAAATAAATATTTAAACTAACCAAATGGTATATTTGTTCCAGAGTAATTTTCAACATTTCAAATTAAATTTTTATATTTTTTAAATTCATGTAGGTTTCTTCATTTTTAAACTAAAATCATAAATATACAACAATAGTTATAAAAGCTTTTTTTCATTTTTTATTTACACACTTTAAAGTAAAACGATTTTGATAAATAATGTAATTCATTAATTTGAAAGAAACTTATTTTCTGCTATAAGCAAATTGAAAGTTATTTTGATAAATTTTAATATTTTAAAATGTTCATATGTTGTATAATATTATGTTTCATGAATGTATAATATTGTAGCTTTACATATAATGCATTAAATTTTAACAAAAATACTTTCAAAAGAAACCTGTATCATATTAAACACTCAGTTAACTATACATAATAATTTCAAAATCAATTAATATTAATAAAATTAATTTCAAATTAGAGTATCGTAAAGGACAAGTATTTCTCTAACAGAGCTAGGAAAATACTAGGAAAACTTTTAAAAATATGAAAAAAGCCCTAATTTATTTATATTAATTTCTATGATTATTAATGCTAATAATAATAAATATGAATAAATTAAGCCAAAATATTTCATTCATTTATATTTAAAGTTATTAACTAATTTCATTACATGAAATATTTTTGGTTGCCTAAAATAACTCAGTGGCTTTAGAATAAACGTTTAGTATAAATCAACTTACATAAACATCACCAACATAAATTTTTTAAATGCTAAATTTCAATATTTAAAAATTGATACATATATTTCAGACGCGCAATAATCCATATAACATTAATAATAAACTAATTATTGCTTTTATGATAATATGTTTTGTTTGATAAAATTATATATTAATGCAAACTCCTCATATAAAATAGGAGATTACCACAGTTTTATTAAATATTAGTTTGGAATTGACTTTTCAACAACAGAAGTAAAAACTTCATTCTATGATAAAGATTGTATTTAAAGAAAGCATGGATTCTCAATCTTAAACAATAAATTTTATACGTAGCAGAATGTAGAATTCTCAGAATACATGTATACAGTTAAAATATTTCTAAAAAATGCTTCTAAAGAACATTATTTGAAAAGAGATCTTTCTTAAATATATTGCTATTTATATTTTAAAATTTCTTTCTGTACTCTTAGTCTGCAAAAAAACTTTAAATGATGCAATAAAAACATTTTGTGGAATAACGTTAAAGAAATAAAGTTACAATTTATGTTGTGTGTAATACGTATATAAAAATATCACAAATCCATTTTCTATAGAAAAGATATCTATTGGTTTTCAGTAAAATGTTTTCAGAATTTTTACAAAATGAGCAAACTTCATTTTACCTCGAAAATTGATTACGTGAAAAAGTGAATCTAATATACTGATTTTTATCATAATTAAAATAAAATTTGAAAAAGAAAATTCAATTAATAAAAGTTGAAGGTACGTGAATGAAAACTGGCTTTTTAAAGAAAAAAATTCGTTTAAATCTTGTTAATAAGATTGAATTATTAGAAAAAGTTCACTGATAAAATTAAAAAAAAAACATAAAAAGAAAATGTATAATTTAAAAAAAAACTATTTATATTATTGAACAAAAGCATCTAAATTTAATCAAATAAGATAATTAAATGAATCTGATATATTGACATAAACAATTATACTAGGTCACTCACCTTTTCAGCAGTATTAAAATTTATAGTTTAAATTTACAAAATTTTTTTAACACTTGAATAAGATTGAATTTCTTTCGTTATAACATAATTCAGTCGACTCACACATAATTCAGTTGATTATTGCTAGTTAAAAGTATTAAAAAAGGTTTAGAAAAATTAAATAATATGAAAAGTAACGGAAGACTGGTCTGAAATATAGTGTCATAAGTAGATCCTATTATAATTGACATTCATTTTACTTTAAGGCAGTAGTGTTATTATCATTAAAAATCAGTAACCAAGATAACTAATTTTAATCTTGAAAACTTTAATATATTTAAATTGTAATGTAATGTATATATATATATATATATATATATATATATATATATATATATATATATATATATATATATAGTATAATAAATTAACATATATTATATAAAAATTGCTTATTATATTATAAGTATTGCATCGAGAATATTTTGACGCAATTACTTAATATAAAAATCTTGCTAAATTAAGGAGTAATAAGGAATATTATAAAATGGAAGAAGATTATATCAAAATATTTTAAAAAGAATTTCATAAAAAATGTAAGCCCTTAAACGAAAAAATAACAACCATATTTATGATGGTTTTACTGATTAACCAGTTAACATGTATAACATATTTAAATTTTAAAATCAGTGATAGAAGTATTTCATGAAAAATGTAGTTAGCTTAACAAAAAATTCTATATTTCAAATATAAATGCAACTACGTGCAATGAAAGACATTTAAAAGCAATATTATGAAATCTTGCATTGTAAACGTGAAATTTTGGGAAACAACCAATAATTATATTTATTTTAATACTACTTAAGATGAAGTTAATTATCTGACTAATTTTTTCTATTAAAAGGCAGTAAAATACGATTAAATTGGCAGTCATTGCTCTCTTCTGCCCAAGAGGCACTTGAAATTCAAATTCTCTCTCTCTCTCTTTCTCCCTCTGTATATATATATATATATATATATATATATATTAAAGCTTAAGCTTTTGCAGCGAAAAGATTCTCATATTTGACCTTTGACCCGGGAGGAACGTTTGATTTTCAGCATGTTTAGTTAGATGAAATTCAGAATCTTCCGTAGAAGAAATAGTAGTTTTTTAATTTGATTGTGGTAATTGTTTCTCCACATATAATTTTAATCCTTCATTCTATGAAATTAGGAAATCATTTTAATGTATGAAATATGATTCATTTATTAAAGATTAATTTTAATTTATATTTACTTAATTCATTCCATAGAGTCAAATAATTAAATGGATATTGTCAGGCATTAATTCATTAATTATTATACAAAACATATTAGAGAAAGAAATCTCAATTAGCATATTATAATTCATTTATTTATAGCATGTAAACATGAATAGCCGAGAAATGTGTAACTGCCAAAATATTCAAAGATAGATTATAAAAGATTTTACTAACCCTAATAAGATGAAGTAATAAAATAATGTTATCCCTTTATATATTTGTTTAACATGATTTAAAATAATAAGAATATATTGGATTCCATGCGCTCTTTATAAAATTATAAAAACATATTTGGTTAGTTTATTAAAACTTTTTTTAAATGTAATATACATAAATTAATTTCACTTTAATAATAGTAACACTTATGTTATGTATTTATCATTTTAACATCCAAATTGCGTGCAACTCTACATAACCATATGATAAATTCTAATAATTCCATTAAAACGTTACATTAAGCAATCATGTTTTTACTTACCACAAAAACTTTTCATTATGTTGCCAAACGATCTTTTAAGAAAAGAAAAGAATAAATTATAATTCACCCATGCTGGCGTCTACAGTTTAACTTGCTTTTAACAAACCATATTTTGAGAAAAGAGACTATAAACCACCAGTCTAACGTCATGCAGTTTCTACGGTATTCTCAACATCCTCCCTATGTTGGTGAGATTAGTTATGCCCTGCCTTATGATCATCTTTATGGTATATGATCTTGGTCTTCGGTCACATCCTTCAATGATGTTTAGAATACATCGCCTATCCCATATATGTTTTTGTTTGACTTCTTTTTTTCACCAACACAAGATTTCTGATGAGGATATTAGCTGATTAACCTACATTTTGCACCTCATGTAACTTTAGCAGCTATTCCTTAGACTATTTCCTCCAGAACGTGTTTAACATTTTTTGTTGCTGCATATAAAGCATTGTTAGTTTCTGTTCGTCATTGTTTGGGTGGTATGGAAGCAGATTAGTCTTTTTTCTTAATAAAATTTTTGAAGGTGTCAATGCATCAAAGGAGTCTGTACCCTCTTTGTTCGGGAGATGTCTGATATTTAAAGTGACTTCAATTCTTTTTTCTACAGTTGATAACTCTTCTTTTCCCAAGATTGCAGAGCCAACAATTTCATGGAAACACCTTTTGATGGATACAATAATCTTTTCCTTGCCTCTCCACCAAGCCACATTAGGAGCAATAAATTTCCATTTATGCTGTTATGAGCATAAAATTGATAAACTTACACTCATGCAAGAGTTTGTCAGAAAAGGTCAGCTCCTTATTAGGTGCATGGAAAGTTGTAATACTTTGTATAAACTGCACGTGGCAAGCTTCTATTGCAGACAAATAACTGTAACGCTAAGAAAAATTAATTAGTGGAAAGGTCAGATATAAGTTCAATGCGTATTGTGTCCTTGTCGAACAAGTGAATAATAATGGATAGACTGTGTCCTTTGATTTTCCATTACTTATGTTTAACTTTCCAAAAAATCTAAATCCTGTGATAGTGAAGGGTGGAGTTGGAGTCATTTTGTCAGCTGGTAGGGGTACATTAAGAAAAATATGTGGAATTCGCTACTTTGCTACGTAACCACTTGTGTGTGATTTTTTGATGGCCTACCGATCCCAACAAATCCATGATTTAGAATGTAGTTCAGAAAGTATAATTCTGACACTTAGGTAATGATTTTTGATTTGTGTTTGACGTATCAGTAGACTTATGAAATGATGAGTTCAGTCCAGAAAAAGTGATGTTTTAAGGCTTCTGATAAACTTCAAAATTGTAATCCATTATCAATTTATTTTCAAATAGTGGGCTGAACTTTGTAATTTTTAAACTTTTTGGTAATAGTTAGGACATTGGCAAAGTGAACTAAAGCAGGTATTATAGTTCTTAGAATCTATGATTTGCTCAAAAGCAATAATATGAAGTGATCAAATTTCTTAATTCTTCTTTATTTCAAGATTATGAGAGTAATCTGTCTTAGAATATGGCTAGATTTCTGTGCGCTCAGTCAGCCAAGTAGAACCAATCCATCAGATATTGGGATCTTTCAGTCTAGATGGTAGAACGTCTCTTAATAGTTTGTTTGTTGTTTTATTTTCTTTTTCCGAGCAATGTTGTTAAAGTTAGAAATCAGTTTATGAAATGATTTCTGCTAAATTGTTGCACACAACTTTTTTACATTTATTTAGATTGCCAAGAATCCAAATAAGGATGGCTTGAGAATCACTTCATAATGTGTCAGTAGATAGATGCATGATTTATTATTATCAGAAGTAACTATGAACAAGGCCATACCGTAAGCTCACTCCAATGCATCACAAAACAAGTGAATACTAAATGAAACAAGAGATGGAATACCTTATAAACGAGGAATTTCTATAAAGCAAATGGCGTTGAGTTGTGATATAACTGTATCATACCCCAGAGTAGTCACAAATTTTTTGACAAGATTTCCTTCCACTTGATTCCAAGAATCCAAATGTCTTGAAAATGTATTTTTAAAATTATCGTGACAGTTATAAACAGTTTTACAGGATCGTACAAACTTGCAACCCTATGGAGTAACCATATCTTAAAAAGTAACTAATCTAGAGAAGCGCAGAGTAAAATCTTGAAATAGTTGCTCAAAGTACCACATTTTGTGTTCCATTCAAGGTCTAAAACAAGGCCTATGGATTTGAAATCTTCATTATTAGTTTCTAGCAAGTGTTGAAACTTCAAGGTGTTAATAGCCCATTTTTCAATCTGTAATTTTATGAGTGACTTTTATGATCAAATATTTGATTTATTTTTGTGATACCATTATTTGTGATTCCTTATTCGAACTAATCTCAAAGTCGTCTTTATATTGGTGTTTACCTAAAAGTGTTAAACTAAATTTTTAAATCATTAGTGTCTAGTTCTTGCGTAATAGAAGACAAAAGAAAAGAGATACAAGACAGCCCGAACGGTGAGCGAGTGTATATATATATGTTGTTCTTTCATCTGTAAATGTAGATGATCTTGAAGATCTTTTTTGTTGTTTGTACTATAAGAAACTTTTTATGTCTGCCCTTTAGATGCAAAATCAGTTGCAGGAAAGCCTGTTTACTATCATATGTTAGGGCAAATTCATGCAGTTGAAATCGTAGAAGGCAACCAATAGCCTCAGGAGAAGATTATGATTAGTTTCTAAAGTATCGAGTAATGATAGAATGTTTGGAATTGTGATGTTATGTCAAAGACAATTCTCTACTTTACATCATCTTTCAGCTTCTTTGTCACTGCATAATATGGTATATAGTATACGGTGTTGTTGTATACATGTTGTGCAACGCATCCTTGTTTAATGTAATGCAACAAGCATTTTTCCTACTGTGTCTTCAAAGATTCCTTTTATTTCAATATTGGTTCAGGAAATTGAAATCTATTCAAAGCAATAGTTTCGTTTCTTTGTAATATTAAGACTACTGGTTTTCAAGGTAATGCACAAGTGATTATCAACTAATTTAAAGGAGCCATAAAAGTTCATTAAAATAGTCAATATATTTTTAAACATTTTTACTTTTTTGATTGGTAATATTTCCATTAGTTTTCATCTCCAGAAGCTTAGTACACCTATATTGATAGGCTCGTGTTGAGTGACTGTGATGAGATAATTTAAAGTGACTACATTGGAAACTGTTGTGCATCATCGAGGTCCATTAAAATCCACCCAAAATATGACGGAACAAATTCAGGGAAATTTGAAATATAACTGAAGCTTTGGGGTTCAATACTTGCCAGTAGCATCAAAATGTAAATAGGTAAGTTTTTGAAGTTATCGCAAAGTTCAGCTAGTTTCATTCTTCTCTAGAATGCGAAGTGCGACAAATAAGTTGGAAAAGATGGATGTGAAGCGTAATTCATTAGAGCTTTCAAATGTGTCAATGTTAACTGAAGACTCATTCCAAATGCTCGATTGTTGAAACTTGAACTTTCATCTCATTTAGAGAACATTTGCTGTAGACTGAAATACATGTTCTTCCAATAGTTTTGTAGAAATAACTGTTAATTTAAACTATTAAAAACATAGTTTTATAGAAATAACTGTTAATTTAAACGATCTGAACTAGCTACCTCCATCAAAAAAACAACGGGTTAATTTTATAACACGTATTGGAACAGTAATTAAATTTCTTACAAATGCACAGTATTGGGTTCAGCAATATCAGTATTTTAAATAGATGTAGTACCAGAGTAATCAACACTATTCCTAAAAAATTAAACAATTTTTATTGCATTTAGCACAAAAATCTTTTTATTTATGAGCACAACTCTGTTTTGTGTGCCCCCTTACAGTGCATAAAAACATCTATTTATAGCCTTTAATTTCCGTATTCTTGCGTATATATCTGTCACAAAATTGCATGGTTGAGTCCAATATCCGGCGGTTTTAAAATAAAAACTGAATTGAGGAAGATTCTTATCTCTGGCAATTGCCTTATAATTTACAGCGAAGTTTCCTATGGCTGAGATAAAATTCGTTAATTGTGAAACATCGCACTTTCTGAAATTTTTGTCGTTTCACATGAATAACCATTTATAGGTAATAAATGTCGTCACGGATGCATCAATGTTCTTTTTTTAAAGCGCAAAAAGCTTGTAATCATCTACAGCATTCAATGAAAGTTTTATTCAATGCTGCACTGATAGATTACTGATTTGCTTTAAACTCTCATAAAAGAATTTAAAATGAGCTTGAATGATTTTATTGTCATCATCATATTTATTTATTTGCAGACTTTTAATGATGTGTCTGCAATAATACTGATACCATTGATTAATCATTTAAGTTCATCTTGTAAGTAGCCTATCAAAAATGTGTTCGTGTATAATTGATAAGTTGGCATCGGAGTCTACAGAAGAATGAAACTTCTCCCAAAAAACTTGCCAATTCTCTATCTAATTCTGTTCTAAATGATTCTATCTTAATCACTGGTAATTTTACTGTGGAAATTGTAATAATAGTTGCTGTCTGTACCGGTTGTAGATTAACAGCCATATTTGTCACCAAATCGGTATTATCAGTATCCAAAAGAAAGTTATTACTGATATTAACAGTTGACAATATCTTTTATGTGATATTTCGTGCTTTATAATTGTGCGTTCAGAATTGTATGTATAGGATTCACATTGGGGATGTTATTATTGTATTCTTCATTCGTAAAAAGAAGATGGATTACATCATCAAACATTATCCTCTAATTCAAGATCCATATTAGAATATTTAACGAAAATTCCAGGTCTTAATATGAAATATCATCTTTCAAATTATTAATCTTAGTTATAAAATGAGTTATATCACTACGAATATAGTTTTTCATGTGCACTTCAATTGCAGTCCTTATTCTTCTTTCATCGCAATCTTTTTTCGTGTAGACTAAAAATGACAGAGTTTATAAGATCAAGTCAGGCTCGCAAATTTATAAGAATATTGCATGCTACTGTATGTAAACACACACACACACATACACACACGTCTAAACAAATATTTCTATACAAATTATTCGCTAAATACCACTCTTTCTGACTTACACTAGCAGATGTTGACATTTACTATTTACTATTGTGAAAGGTGAGAATGATGGAGATTTCTGTTTCCTTTCGCATATTTCAGTCGCAATAAAATGTCACATGGGTGAAATAACTATTTGGACAATCTAAGGAGAGGGACACACACAAAAAACTTCATTTAACCAATGCATTGTAAATGATAAAAGAAAATTATAATATTAAAAAAATGCTTATTTTGTGATTCAAATCTTAGTTATTGCAACAACTGAAACTATTATGACACTATGAATGACACAATTATTCTCCCTTACTTTTAAAATTGCCTTTATTTGTTGAACATTTCCTTTTGCAATGAAAGTGAGCACAGATTTGCTTCTGCTCTTCAAACTAGTTGCAGCTCCTTTTCTTAGCGACATTTCTTGAGAAGAAATCTCATCCAAGAAAAGAAGCTTTTCTTTACAAATTACGAACTGATTGCATGTGTAAAGCTGCTTATATAGGTTTTACTTGTTTATAGTTATTGACTATAGTTTTTATTTCTCAGTTTATGGAATTCAGAAGTTTCATGCAGTATCGCCAATATGAAAATGAGGCAACTGTTTTTGTGAGGTTCATAATATTTTTGTTGCTTGCAAAAGAAGATTTTCTTCTGTGAACACTCTTTTTAAAGAAATTAAATCGTGCTTCTCAATTAAATCTTGATATGAAGTCGTTGCAAATTTCAGGTCATCTTCAGTATTTTTCTTCAGAATAAGTGAAAAAAATGGAAGTGAAATTAAAAAAGAATTTATTTGAAATATGCAAAGAAAAAGAAAAATTATACAAAATATAATTTATGCATTTCTTATTTAGGAAAAAAAAACAGTATTAAGGGAAACAAAATTTTCATATACCTTTCCTATTAAGGGAAATATACTTTTCTTATTAAGAGAAATAAGATTTGCCTTTCTTATTAAGGTAAACAAAATTTTCATATACAAAATAAGAAGCTAATCCTTTTTTGCAAAGTGGTTGGTTTCATTGACATTTTGAATTACATTTCATTACGTTTTTCACGAAAAGACATTCCATATTGTGACATTTTTTTTTTTACACATGAATTTCATAAATCCTTTGCAGCTTCTATTGGACTCAGTAGTTGCAACTGAGCATAGAGGAATTTTGGAGTATATCCAATTCTAAGCAAATTCTTAGGGCATAAAGTGAATTCTTTCAGAAGAACCAAGTCTGTAGAAATCATCCTCTGTCACACTTAATACAGCTGACAATATGTTGCGCGAATCACCTATTTACTTGTCGATGTCAGGAATAAGACCGCACACAATAGTGCCTAAAAATAGTGGAAAGTTTTTTTCCGAATGCATTTTCATTTTTTTTGGCTTAAATTTTGAAATTAATTTTAGAGATTATTTTACCCTCGATAGTATTTTAAGTTTGGAAACAAATATTGTACAAGATATCCATTTCATCATTATTACTAGCATGACCGCTGCCGGTATCAAGTTTTTGACTGCATATTCATCATATTAACTGTATACAGTAGCATCATATAATTTTATCAATTGTTTCCTTTAATCACACACAAGAGGTATCAGAAAAGAAAATCTATGCAGTAAGCATGCTTTAATCATGTTTTTTTTGTCCATTAACTAATATAATCTTCGCATGATTTTTTAAACAGGCTCTTTTTCTTGCATAATCAGATTAGTTTTACCTTTTATCATTGTGTGGTTACTTTCTTTTTCTTTTTAAGTTGATTCTGTGTGTTTATCTATTTTAAAACTTCAAATAGAAAAGTTGTAATATGTCCTAGTTTAGGTTTGCAGTCAAAAAGACTTTCATATAGTGTTCTTTTTATCGTAAAATGCTAAGCTCTATTATTTATGAATTTTGCAAAACACAGTATTTTACTCCACTTGTCAGATTTATTATTTTGCATCCAAGTGCTTTTTAATGACGATTAATTCTTTCAACATTACTCTGGCTATGTAAATGGCAAGGTTTCCTATGGACGATCTTCTATGCTGGCCAAATGTCCATCAAGCTGATCACATTAATGATAAATTCCTTACCTTTGTGAGACTGTAATATAAATGGTTCTCCAAACAATGAGATTATGGCTACTAAGTTACAGGCTATTTTTTTTTGACGTTAGAGATTTGAGAATCACAAATTTTGTGAGATGTTCTTGGCACACCATGATAAATTTATATTTTCTATATGCCTGAGACTGAAAGTCAATAAGGTCTACCTTACAACGGGGATTATATTCAGAAAAACCACAGGATTCAGAACTATGCCCCTTTTAATAACTTTCTGTTTACTCTGGTAAGGTTCACAAAGCTGGATGTGCAATTAAATATCCTGACGGGAAATATTTTTGTATTTGGGGGGGGGAAATTCTTTCAAAATTTTGTCACGTGCTTTGTGTCCAATAGAAAAATGAGCTGCGGGTAGTACATGAAATATCTCGGAGTCAGTGACGTAAAACTGTATGGTACTGAAATCATCTTTCAAGATAAATGAGTTTACTTTTGTTTTCCATAATCATCATGTTGTAGTGATTAAGTAACCAATAGTTCATTGTTCCTTTTTAGTAGTTAATTTGGTATTTTGTACATCAATTATTAATTTTTGTAAAGCACTTTTGGTTAAGAAACTCTATTTTTTGTAGAGTTAACTCTAATATTTTGCACTGCTCATCTTCAAATCTTTGTTTCATATCTTTAAACCATGGCTCTTACGCTAATACTACAGCTTTTCCTTCTATTTTGGTGCAGCACAATATAAATCTAATTTTTATTTAAAAAGTTTAAGTAAATTTGTGCATTTTGATAAACTTTGTACAAACAGCAAAGTGCAACTGACAAATTCTGAGCTTGAGATGCGCGTTAAATGTCACGTACTTTGCCACTTTATATTCGAAACGAATCAGAGATGTATTTTATACTTCGCCCGTTTCTCAATTGGCGTTCATTAGAACTCCTTGGAAATGTGTGAAATATAAATCGTTTCAATCATTGCCGGCTAATTTTAGGCATTTGATGCATGCCAGATTTCTATCTTTGCATGTCACATTGACGCACGTTGCTATTGTGCATCAAATAAAAATAATATCATCATTAAATGACACATTTAGTGAAAATAATAACTTTTTATTACTATTCTCTGCATTTGTTTTTTCTGTCAGTACGTCTTTTTTATTTTTTATTAAAAATATTTCAATTAATATGCATTTGTGTTCATTAATTAAGGATAATGCAAGTTCAGGCAAAGAAAGATTCAGAAACAAAACAAATGTGACTTAGTTGTAAAGTCTATTTATTAAACAGAAGGTTAAGAGGAAAAAGGTGCTAAGTGTTTGATTTCATTAATAAAAATTGCAAATTTTACTCCCTGGAGCAAATTTCAAAAAAGAACCTATTTACCAAAACAAATATAACATGGTTGGTATGATGGTTAACACACCCCCAGACGATGCAATACAAGCCGTACAACACCTAGGCATGCTGAGTATCAAATTATCGATCTGATCTTGGGGAATTGTACACCACCTATCAAGCAATGCTCTCCGAAGTATCGGTATACATGTGGGAGGGGGTTGATGGGCTGAAATTCGTCGGCCAAGCATGTTTCACACATGCTCTATTGAATTCAAGTTCGGTGCTGTCCAGTACATACGGGTGTTATCCTCCGATTGAAGGCATTCGTCTACAATGTTTTCATGGTGAGTGCGTGTATAGTCATCCATAAACAGAAATTTTGCACCCATGGCACCTCGAAACAAACGTACATATTGTACCAGAATGGCATCCCGATAGATGTGGCCTGTCATTGTTACATTCTGAACATGCAGGTTAGTTCTGAAACCCAGAATATTTGCTCCCCAAACGAGCAATCCTGTACCACTATAACGTAGTCGTTCAATGGTGTTCTTTTGGTGGTAACGGGTACCTGGCCCTCTGATATGAAATTCCGGTGAGAATTAGAATGAAAGCTAAACCTGAACTCGTAGGGAAACATCACACAAGACCATTGTTGCGGTGACCACAATGCATGTTCTCTACTCCAGGCTAACCGCAGGCGAGATTGAGTTGCGGTAAGTGGAATACATCTGACAGGCCTACGAGCATATAGACCAATGTGCCTTAAGTGTCTTTACACGGTCTGCCTTGAAACTGCTGTACCGGTAGCTGAAGAGAGCTGACGCGACAGGTCTGATGCTGCGCTCCGCCTGTTTCTTTTGGCAGTAACTGTCAAATATCGATTCTCATTCGACGATGTAACTCGGGGGTGACCTGTGCTGTAACGTCTTCTCACATTAACTCCATCTTGGAACATTTGCAAAAGCCTGGAGATGATACTCTGGGCGATTCCAAGTTCCTCCGATACTTCCAGCTGGATACGTCCATATTTAAGATGGCCGATCATTCTACCACGAAAAATATCATTCAAATGCTTCCTTTGAGCTATAACTTTGCGATTATTGCACTGAAAGTATTTTAAAGCGCTTGTGAACAATTTTACTTCTTTGCAACCATTCCTTATACACCCCTCTCTTACAATCTCTTCATTGTGACGTACTATTGGCGCCATCTGGTGGTTTCTTGTAATTTGCATATTATTCTTCAAGATCTGTGTGATAATTTTACATGTAAAATTTTTATTTTAGAGTTAAATTTTTGTGTGATTCTGAATTATCCTTAATTTCAGGACATGAGTGTATTTATCGAATTATTTGAAATTTATACACGACCAATGTTATAAAGTGTTACTTCAGATAGATTAGCGTGAGTTGTCAATTCTTTAACTGTATAAAAGAAAATGTAAATATTGCATTTACCTAATGAGCAAAATTTACTTATAAATGCATTTATTGCACAAGATGCAGTAATTTTAATTTTAAATAAAGATTTTTAAGCAATTATTTTCATTTTTATAGCGGAATTATGCAAAATTGATCCTCCAAAAAATGCATGTATGGAATGCGGAATGTTAGAACAAAATAGAATTAAGTAAGTGTTTGCTTTACTTTTGAATTTATTCAAAAAACTGCATTCGAAAATTATGTTTAGTTGTGGCTTGTTCTAATAACAAGAAGCTCATTTATAAACCAAATATTTATGCACTCAACTGTTGTGTATGTGTTTTTTTTTCTTTGCAGATCCCCAGAAATGTTTCATCATCTTTTCTCAGTGACAACTGCTGTAATAAAAATTTAATCTCTGCTTTACTATTTTTTTAATAGTTGTATACGTATCTTAACATATTTTTGCTTCAATATCGTAATTAAATTCATGCTTTTATTGTTTTACTTAAAGTCGTTATACATTGCAATTTTTGGCATGATTTTTATTTTATTTTATTCATTTATTCAAATTTTTTCCATATAATCATTTATTAAATTTTATGATTTTATATATTAAATCCACTTGCATCTGTATTGCTTTCTTTTATGAATAATGTTTAAAATATCAAGTCCATTCAATTTAAAGTAACTTGCATTGGTATATTGATTACTTTCGATTGTTTTAGTCAAAAAGTAGCTAAAATTTAAATAGTTTTAATATAGTTTAAACCTCATTTATTTTTGTCTGTGAGCTATATACATTTTCATCTAAATACAAATTCATATAACTATCTACTCAAGAACATACAATATGTTAAAAAATTATAAGCCCACTGGGATTTTTGTGTTATGATTCATAAATAATCTTTTTTTATTAAATTTATTTATTACAAATAAATGAAGTAAAAATACTTATGAAAGTTTTTAGAAATATTTAGATGTATTACATGATTTTAAACAGTTTCAAAATTTTCTGTTCAAATATTGGTTACAACATTTTAATACCACTAGATAAAATTATTGTTTATAAGACATTAAAATATATTTATCCTTTATTTTTGTCAAAAACTTCACATAATCAATATTAATTTTTTAAAAATAATAATTGGTTATTTTTTATTCATTCATATCAGTGGCTTCGTATTGGTATATTGTATCACATTGATACATATTTCCTTATATTTGACACTTTCCAAATGATCTCTTAATTTTTTCGATATTTATTTAATTTTGATATTCCATTAGATAAACGCAAAGGTAAAAAAAATCATAAAAGTTCAAGGAGTGGAAAACACATCTTACGTTAATCATTATGATTCATTTCAAAAAATAAAAAAATAAAATTATCATAGTATTATTCTGTAACGTGGATTTTCTTGGATTCTTCTTTGATTTTAAAAAAGAGATATTAAAATATTCATTTGTATAAAATAAATTATAAGTGAACAATTACGCAATCAATGTGTGTATAAAATCATTTATTTAAAAGTCTTAAGCCAGAAAAACAGTTTGTTATATATAAATTAATGACAAAATAAAACATGCATAATTATAAATATGTTTTTTTACTTTATCAGTTGCAGCTTCTTTTATAACACTGAGTATGGGAAATGTTAAATTTTACACAGCTAAAACTTGTTTTATCTTTCTCATATGTGTAACATGATATTAGAAATACTTTAGTATTCACGTTAATTTTTTGCTTAGATAAATATTCAAGTTGATCACAATTATAAAAGAAACTATTCCTGTATATCGAAGATGAATGGAAGCTGTATGATTACCATTCTGGCCTTCGGTTGAACACTACGTAGGTTTAAATCCTACCTTGGGCTTTGATGTTTACAGTGGTTTGGAATCCCCTTTAAATCAAAGATTTTGGTCTAATTTCCCTCTATGTGCAGAAAATGTTCGTTGATCAACAAATTAAACCCAAATATTGTAATTAGAAAGAAAATAGGTGGAATTTAACAAAAGAGAGAAAGATAATTAAAGACTTTGCAATGTCTTTACAAATTATCTTTAACTTTTTTTGCTGTTCTTATAACTTTGTTTTTCTTCTTACGACGAAATTTCAGAGAAAAGGTTCAGATGTCAATGTATATAATCACTAATATCAATTTATTCATAAATAATTGTCAACTCATTCCTTTGTTTTATTTTTAGAATCAGATGTTTTCAATTTCGAATAAGTAAGAAAACAAATATTTTCACAGAAAATATAATCCATAATACAAAATAATTAGAATAAGCTTGTAAAGAAACAAAAAAAATCTTGCAATTTTCTCGTTGCCATTGAATGAAGTGAGAATAATCATGCAAATTAGTGCATGATGTGGTTGAGATACTGGTCAGTCGAGAGTAGGAATATTAGTTGTTATAAAACAGATACTTAGAACAGATTCATCAATCGTAACTTGTACAAAAGTGAAGAGAAATGGAGATGTTTCAGGATCACATTTGGTGTTGTTTAGTTTACGACTTCAAAATGGAGTTGTGAACTTTTTCATCAAGTCGTCGAATATGTCAAGCGTTTAGGGATAGTGCTATGAATGAACATACGGTAAGGAATTGGTTTCACAAATTCAGTTAGGGAGATTTGTCGTTCTGTGATGAAACTTGCGTCTGGTGGCTTAGTCATCAAGTGGTTCATTATGAACTGCAACCAACAAGACAAACGGTTACCGCGAACCTATACTCACAGCAATTAGAACATGGGCAAATGGCATTTGGAATAGAAGGAAACAGCACTGGTTAATCGAAAGTGTACTGTTCTTCGCGAAAGTGTAATGCGAGGCCGCATGTTACTCGGGTAACCAGGAATACCATACAGTGACTTGGTTATGAGAATTTGTTACATTCTCTTACTCATCTGACCTTGTACCATCGATTAACACCTTTTCCTTTCCCTGTACAATCGTCTTCGTAGAAAATCCTTCACCAATGAAACAGACTTGTGCCAAGCGCTCACAGACCTCTTTGCGTCCAAAAGCCTCGAGTTTTATCCCAAGAGGATTGCACACGTTGGCAAAAGCGCTGGATGCCTAAATTGATTATTTGAGGAATAACAACAGGCTTCTCTTCTGTAGGTTATGTTATTTTGGGTCATCAAACGGCTGGAACTTTCTTGTTACCTTTTATTTAAGCAAATTATTAAAAACAATGTTATATTTATTAAATAATGCCAAATTTATGATAGGATTAACAAGTCATTTTCTATAATTTTAATTGTTTTTATTCTTTATTATTTTAAAACATCAGGGACGAAAACTTTTAATGTTAGTAAAGTGTGACGAATTTATCTGTCGTTAATATTCTTAAACCTCAGTTAACTAATTTATCAATGTAAAAGGTGTTGAATCTTTTATGCAGTAAATTATTCTCTAAAAATTATCTAAAGTTGTTATTTCTAAGTTATTTGTTTTACATCATTTTCAACTGTTATTTAAATTAAAAAAGGATATATTTTTTCAGTTTTTGGCTTCAAATTTTTGTCTATAAAAATCTATAAAAAATTATATAAAAAAATGTATAAAAAATAAATAGTTCGAATTCCTTTAAGTTTCAAATGTGCATTATGTATCTTATAATGTAGCTAAAAAATTTAGTAAATAAACGATATATCGTGTGAATTTACTTTTCTAGATTTTATTTCAATTATTTTTATTAATATTGGTTTTTAATATTTGTCTCTCATTATTTTTCATACCTGAAATTTACTTCTACTGGCATTTACTTTTTAATGAATCTCAAATCAAAATGAAGCTCTCTACCTGACATCCACAAACTAAGCAACCCTATATATAAAACACAGTACATTATTAAAAGATAATGGGATTAAAGATAAATGGCAAAATACGAATACCTATAAAAAATTGATTAAAAACTCGAGAGGAATTCATTTTCTAATGTCATAAATAAGACTTTTTAACTCTGGTTTTTCCACTCATAAGTGTTTTTAAAAATTCTTCATAAGCCAATACAAATTACTGATAACTGATTATGTGTTAAATATAATAAATTGTATGTGATAATTTTTACAGTACTTTAATTTAATTTTTACAGTATTTTATTTTAAAATGAAAAAGTATTCAGAATGTCTCTTCAGGTGTAACCATTAATATATTTACTATAATTGCCTTTCACTCGTCAATAAATGGATTAGTTGTCAAGAAAAAATATTTTTCAATACTTAAAATAAAATTAGTTTATTATTAAGAATAGTAATTTGCATATTACAAAGGTGATAAACTTCGTTTAAAATGTATTAGGTGAATTAAAATATATTAAAAAGGAGAATAGAGTAAAAGTGTAAAAAAGCAATAAAGTAAAATGTAAGTAAGAGCAATAAAAAAAGGAATGAAATTTCCATCCAAATTGGTTTAGGCAAAATAATACAAAATTTGGATTCCTCAGAAATAAATAAAATATATCCCTAGAAATTTATTTTGTGTGAAAAGTTAGTTTTAAATATAAATTTTAAAGTATTTTTTCAGATAAAATTTGCAAGCAATCATTTACACCTTAATATTTGTTTTGAAGTTATATTATTCATAAGAATATATTTTTCATCGCATATTCACTCTTTGGTTTAAATGTAATCATTTTATACTGTATTTGCAAAATTTTTTTTATCAGTTATTAATTTCCTGGGACATAAATAATTCTAGCACAAAACAATCTTGGGTTTTGATGTTTATATTGGTTCATAGTCTACCTTATAAGTTCTTAATTAGCCTTCCTTAGCAAAAACTAATCGATGAATGACAAACAAATCAAAATAAACCTAGCGCAAAACAAGAAACAAATAAAATATTTTACGCTAATGGAATTTATATATTTTTTCTTCATAAAATGTTATTGCTAAATATTATTGCCAAGAAAAATTTTGATGTTCCAGTTATAAAAGCTCTTAAGCTCTCAGCAATATTTAAAAAAAAAATAGTTTTTGTATTAAAGCTCCTTAAGAATACAAAAAGATTTTTTTAATGAATGAAAAACAAAAATGTTTTCTAATAGTTTTGGGAATAATTGAAAAGGTATAAGAACAATAAATAAGAAATGCTCAATCATTGTGGGAAAATAATAAAAGTGAAATAGGAGATTAAAAAATATTTGAAATCAACAAAATAGAAAATTAGCAGAAAATAAATTCTAAATGAATGAACTTTCTATAAATAAAGGAAATCTTTAATGATTCGTAAGAAAGAGTCTATTATAGCAAGTCAACTAGAATTATTAAGGAAAAAAATTCTGATCACATAAATTATTTTCAAAATTTTCACCTGATTGATTGGAAACTCGAAATGAATTTCAAATGATACCAATTCTAATGATATTAAAAAGCTATATATTAATATTACTGAAATTTTATTGGTTTGTCAAAAAATAATAAAATTATTTAAAATTCATAATTGTCTAGATTATTTTTTGACATTACTATTGCAGTCATTTCAAATTAATGAAATAAAATGCCAAATTCAAATGGTATATTAAACAAAGTGCAAATAAAAACTATAACTTTTAAAAATGCTAAGTATTTCAGATTACATAGACGGTTTTTATAATTAATATAAACTTTTTTTTCCTTAAGAAAGTAAAAGATGAATTTTTTAGCAAAAATGTACTTAGTAGGATATATTAATTTAACTTATACTTTTTTTAACATAAAAGAGGAGATCATAAATTTGCTCAAGTTTATATTTTAAATATTGTAGGATAAATTATAGTAATTATTGTAAGAAATATAAATTTTCATAACAAATTTTTAACTGAATTCATGTAAAAGGAGATCATTCGCTTTGTTTCAACATTAAATATTCCAATAAAATGTTATCTGTTAGAAACTTAAAAAATAATATCTGATTTATATACAAAAAACTTTCAGAATATTGCATGCATATTTTAACAATGATAGGCTCTATCAAAAGATTGATAAATTTATTAGTAGCAAAAATATTCTGGTATTTTATTTTTAAAACTCATAACTGTTAAATATTATTGGAGACAATGTTAGATGCATGAAATTTGGCCGATAATGCATTTACAATGAAAAAAGATTATTATAACACGCTACAATTTTCAATACATGGACATTTAAAATAACTTCAGAGATTTTTACTTACATATGCACACACACACACACACATATATATATTAATTTACAGGAATATATATATCATTATATTTAATTATTTTTACTGTTCTTAATATGTATATTGGATAAAATTTATTGCTTAGAGCAAAATACTCAAATAGTAGACTAGCAGAAATACGTTGAACAAAACATTGTGTAACCAATAAATTTCAAATTGATGTGGGTGTTTCCTTAGCTGAAAATCCTATTTTAAAATTTTAATCATTGTACTAAATTTTACTTATTTTAATCTTCGTTAATTTTTAAAAATGAAAAGTCATAATTTACCATCAAATATATAATTTTTTTCATTTTGTTAAAGTTTAGAGAATTTATTTAAAATTATTATAAAAACTGAACTCTTCAATTTGATTCGATGTGTAATATATTACACGGGATTATCATGTTTTATTTCAATTTCTTATGTTCTTATTTACAGACGTTTAAAGATAGTATAAATTTTAAAATTTCCCTTAAATCAACATGTTTTATTGGAAATGCACTTTATTCAAATATTTTTTTAAACTTGCTTGTAGTAAAATTGTGTAATGGTCTGTCAGATGTTCTTACCTCCAAACCATGGCATTAAAGAATTTATTATTTTCCTCGCATACTCGAAATAATATACAAATATATTTATGTACATCTAAATCATTGAAAGGAATTATTTTATATTTTTCAATTGCAATTTAATAATACAAAATTAAAATTTTATTAGAAACTTATAAAATGAAAATTTATAAAAAAAATATGTTTCATTTTTCTTATCATTCATTTTGCAATAATAATAGTTAATACATGTTTTTATATTTATCTTATCCTGAGAATATCTCAAAAATGTAAATATTTTTTTCTTTTACTAAGTTCACAATTTGTAACTTTTTCTGGCAATAATACATGAAGCCAGGGAAGACCTTTTTATTTTTATCATTAGTATTAAGGATGAAAGTTTAACATTCTGTTTAAGTAACAGTCATTTTTGATACAACTCTTCTTTTTATTTAAAAGGTTTTGTTAAGAACAGTTCATTTGACATACATGTAATATAAAATTTTTGCATAATTAACTTATATAATTAAATAAATATTGAGAAACAAGTTAATATTTGGCTTGGCCATTGAAGGCAAGTAATCAATCACACAAAATTTAGATTTTCGCTTAAATATGAAAGATTTGAAAAATAATTTTGCTAAAAATAAAATCTAAGCTAACCAAGAAATACGTAAGAGGGATTATGTGAAAATTATATTTATTGATTGAAAATTATGCGATAAAGAATTACAGGAAATGATGGACTCTTAATTTCTCTGACTATGGAATTGGCCTTATAAAATATAGAAAAGAATTATACGAAAGATTGAATATAATAAAACTGTTTGGTATAATAACTTAAAATCTGGAAAAATTCCAACAGAAATTATGTATTGGAAACGTATTAAAACAAAAATGGATTGTTCCAAAAAATATAAGTTCTGAATAAAGTAAGAAATAAAAAATAGGCTCTATTCCTTTTTCTATATTCTTTAATTATCATTAATATACTTGGGATTATCCAAAACACGTATTGTATAATTCATACCTTAAAGTTATAATAAAATGTATGTGAGATTTTAGTTACAGTTTTTTAACTATATATAAAATTATTAGATAAATCTAACCTTTATTAAAATTTATCTGGTTTTCAAGTACTTTTGAAAATGTATCTGATTAAAAGAGGCAATATTCATTTTGATATGATAATCAGCAAGCTGATCCATGTAAAATTATGTTAAGTACAAAGAAGATATAACAACACATTATTTTGCAGTGCTAATTTTTCAAAACTTGGAAACTGCAAGTAATTAAAAAATTATATAAAATTTCTTAAGTATAAAATTCTATAAGTTTTATCTGAGATTAGAATTAATGATCTCAACATACATCATTGATTATGATTTATAGATTTGTAAAGAATATTGTGATCAAATATGCATTTGTATATTTTATGATATGTACTGAAAATAAAAGCAAAAATACGAGATAAAAATCTTTTAAATAATTTTATTGTTATATTGAAGCAGTATTTTAAAAATATATTTAAATAAATTTATTTTTAAGATGTTTGTTTAAATGATAGTTTATCTATGTTAAATAACTCAATTTTAATATTTTATATCTGTGAAGATCAAAGAGATTTTAGGATTTTTTTATTATTCTGAATGATTAAAATACAATACTATAAAATAATGATCTTTATCAGAATTACTAATATCATTTTATTATTTGACTGGTAAGAGAAAACTGTATATTTCTTTAATAAATAAATTAGTTTTTGAATTTTTAAATTTCTTTTCTTTATAATTTAAAATGTATAGATATAAATGATTAAAAGTGTTATGACGGATACATAAATACAGTTATGCATTTATGTATTTGTCTTAGCATTTTTTGTTATTATCTTTGTAACATAATTTTAGTGGTATACAGAATTAATATCTTAAAATTAAATTACTATATAACTTTATTTTTTTCTTTCTTCTATAACTTTTTTACATCATAATTTATCCTTGTTAAATAACTCTGAATATTTTATGTCTGTTAATCTGAAAAAGGTTTAAAGAAAAATATTTCGTTTTTAATACTCTTAATGTTTCTAATTCTACGCAATAAAATAATGAGATCTTTAAATAAAAGACTAATTCATTTTTAAATTTGATTGGTGAGAGAAAATTTATTTTTTAATAAAAAATTAATCAACAAAAGAAATGAAAAATAATATAAAGAAATAAATAAAGTATTTTTTTAATAAAAGTTTACAGTTTAACTTTTTTATTTCTTTCGTTTATGTTCCTTAAATGTATAGATCTAAGTGATTAAAAATATTATGAAAATAAATACGATTGTGTATATATTCTTATACAAATATATATAAATAAATGATTATGACATGAAATTTTTCCTAATAAACATGAATTAATGAGAACTTGGTTATAATTTTATATTAAACTTAGTAAAAACATTTTAGAGCTACAAATAAAATTTAGAAGTACTTTCTACTGACACATATTTTGTATTCTAAATATTAAATAATATACACTTTATTTTTCGGTTTGTTAAAAAATATAAAATTTAATATATTGTGTATAGCATTCAAAACTCATATATCGCTTCTCATAATATTTGGTAAAGTACACCTTAGTGTAATATAGTTTTTCTTCATTTTATGGATTAAAAATGTTTTTATTTTTTATACTGTAACTTACACATTATTTAAAGGAAATATTAATTTAGCGTGGTTCTCTGAATGATTGTTAAAATACTAAATAAACTAAATGCCAAAAGCCGGAAATTGTTTTTTGCTTTTTTACATACGATTTGGAGTGATTTGTTGAAATTACAAGTTTTTAAGCGCAACTGATTTGAAAACAGCTATAAAATACTGGCTAATAATATTTGAAGATAGCTATTTTTAGCAGAACTTTTTAAGATACTAATATTTTTAGCTATTAGTTTTAAAACAACTCTTTTATTTCATTATTTTGTAGAATTTTTTACTGCTTTGAGCAATGTTTTCTCTAAATATAATAATTAATGAAATTGTATGATTATGCTGTATGTGCAATAGTAACATTTCATTGTTACATTTTGATTCATGATTTGGCAAATAACTTTTTAGCTTAAGACATTTATTAAACTACTTTAAATTTACAAGCCCATATCACATAAGAAATCTCATCTGATGGGAATATGTATAAATGCGATGACTGCATGGGAAATTAATTTGCAAAATTTAATGAATTGATGTTCTATTTTTAAAACATCTATCAAAGACTTTCCACATTGCTAAATTTAGGAAACATTACGTAAAAATTTATTTACAATAAAATATTATAAAACTATCAGCGTTACTGGACATTTGACATGATTTTATTTTACCCATAAAATTTGTAGGTAATTTTCTTACGTTTGTAAAACATTTTTTCATTAATTTTTGCCATACAGATACTTTCTTTGGTTCTAAGCATCAAAATGTTGGGTATAAATAAAATAACTGAAAAAGAATGTAAAAATAAACTATAGAACAAAATACATTTTACTTTTTTTTCATTCATACATTCATACATCATTTTTTTCATTCATACATTCAAAAATACATTCGCTTTCAAGTTTAATGAAAAGTGTATTTTTTATCGCCCATAGCAATTTGATGAAAACATTTAACAAAATCATAAAGTTTTCATTTTTTTAATATTAAGCATTTTATAAATCTCATGAATAAGCAATCTTTAAAACATCCCTTATCTAAGATTTGTGTAAAGAAAAAAGATACTACACATTTTTCTTATCTAAAGAATTTAAAATAAAAAAGGTTAACTCTCATTCAGAAAAGATTTATATATCTTCCAAGAGTACAATATAAAGAACAAAATATTTAACAATGTTATAAAAAATATGAAATAAATAATAGGAAAAAAATACAATGAGTTTATATATATTAAAACATCGCAATAAAAGAGAGTTTTCTAGAAAATGTATTTTTTCATAAAATTATGGAAATAAATACATCTATGTCATGAAAACAGAAAATTGTGGTACCTTTCGCTTTTAAAAGCTTTTATGTTCTAATACCTTAGATAATTTAAGGAAACGGATATAAATTGAATAATATGATTTTCATGTGTCTTGTCTCTTTAAATTGCAATGAAATTTAATTTACATAATATTCGAAATATTTTTGAATTCATATTAACAAACAGTTTATCTTTCAGCTCAACAGATCATTATTTCGATTCTTACATTCATCTGAATATTGTAGAAGCTCAAAATATACTTTAAACCATGCAGCTCTAATTAATTTAATTCACGCGCTCAAGAAGACACCATAAAATTACAAACCAAATTTTATCCCCCGAAAAATTACATAGCAAAAAGGCAAGCGTCTCCTAAAAATGACTAACACTTAGATATGAATTAAAATTGATTCTTGTATTTATATAAAAGTAATGACTGGAATTTTTATAACATGCTGGATCTGGTGCGTTGACATGAAAAACTCACTATTCGTAATTGGTAAATTTAAATGTTCTTAAAATATTTATCAAGCAAAACTACTTTATATCATACTCTACAAATGTTACAAAACTTTGAATTTATTAAAACAACAACACAATAGAGAAAAATAAAGAGAATTATTACCTACCTCTATAAAATGTTGAGCGAAAATTTAATTAATTTAATTAAATATACTTTTATGTCACTGAATGCATCAAGCAAATTTATCGCACTGTTAAAATCTATATTAGTAACGATAATTGTAATCAATTTAGTCTTAGGAGTTTCTGCTACGCTATTTAACATTGAATAAATCAATTCAACTAATACCCTTGATGAAGGCATTTTTCAATGTTTAAACTAAAATGTATACAGTCCTTCTCCCGTAGGCTTTTCATTTGTTAAAATTGAAGCTTTTAGAGGAATAGGAAATATTCACACGCACTGATGGTATAAGGTCTACCACATGACGCTTGTATAATTGAACAATGTCCTCACAACTGTTATTTGACAGAGTAATAAAAATGATGAACAGAGTCAAAACTATAAATTATTCATCATAGGGAATATCTAATATTGACATGTGTTAATTTATTTGCAGTTTCGCTAACATTAAATTCCTGTATATAATTTTTGTCAGTATTTCTAACTTTACAGTATAAAGTAATAATATACCATATTTTTATACATTAAACTTTTTTTTATTTGAAAGAGACCCTTTTTATGCTTGTAACCTTAATTTCTCAAATCAGTGTATGAATATTAGACTATGTTCTTGCAACTCAACTAAATTTTTATGATTAAAAAACTATTCATAAAATATGCAAAATTGAATTACAATAAAATAAAATAAAAGTTTCGTACATCCTGATGTGTTAAGGGCGTATTCTTTTATTTGAATCTTTTTCATTAATTGTAAATTAATATAATATTTTACATTCTAATCCAAATGTAATGGGTTTAAATCACTCTGAAGAAAATGTTATTGTATTTCGATTGTATCATCAATATAGACGATTTATATTCTCGTGTTCACTTCTATTGATTGTTATATTCTCAAAATCCATGTTTCATCAATATACATCCTTAATATACTCTGTAGACAAATTTCATTTCAAATAAAAATATTTTTGTGATTGGTAAAATTTTTTAACAGATGGAAGTATGCGAGTTTAATTTAACAATTTGTGAAAAAAAATTTTAATTAAAATTGTACTATTTTCTTGATCATATGAGTTAAGTTCAAATTTCAAGAGCAAATGTAACATCTTGTCATGTACTATGATTTTCTCGAATTCATGATTATAAGAAACTTATCAGAAACACTTCTTTCTAAGACTATATTAAAATTAATCTGCATGGAATGTCTCTCTCTCTGCATGTGAATCTGCATGTGAAAGTAATAAAATCCTTTGATCAATTTTAGAATGATATTTTTTATGAAATGCATAAAGTAATTGACACTAAAAATATGTTTGTATAAACTAAATTACAAATATTGACTGATATTGCAAAATATTGTACATATTTGTCAGAAATGATTTTTGATCAAATTTTATCAGCTATTATCTCATAAAATAATAAAATAATGATTTATTCAAAAACATATATCTCTTAATGTCAAGAACTGACATATATATTTTATTAATTGAGGTACCACAAATAATAGTAATCTAAACAAATATTTTTTATATGAAAAACATATCACAAAACTAACAATATTTATGTGTTTTTTTAAAAAAACTAAATAATTAGAAAAATTTAAATAATTTTAATATGTTATTATTTGTATAATTCTATTTATATTAAAATCCTTAAAATGTATATTTATAAAAAAAAGTGTAAAACATTAAATGCATTTACAATTCATTTATACTGCTTTAAAGAAGATTTTTCTTTACTAAAAGAGCAGTTTTACATATTTTAGATAGTTAGTAGAAAATTACAAAACAATTTTGTATATTGACGTTACAGGCCCATTTAATTAAATTTAATTAAAACTACAGTGCAAAATTTAATACAAATAATTAAATAAATATATTTGTAATAAGAATTTCAGTTAAAAGTTAATTTGTATAATTAATAAACTATGAAAAAAATCATACATTCCAATGAAATGAAATTTGTCAAATCTGTCAAATGAAATATGAAAAATTACATTCTTTTATTTTTTATTAATTATATTACATTTAGAAAAGTTTTTAGGTTTTCCTGATAGTAATTCTTACTTTTTTATGTTTTTACTGAATTTTATATAATCTTAGACATTTTTGAGATTTAGGGCCAAAGGTACATTTAATCATGGTTAAGATATATTTTCTTCGTCTGTAGTACGTCCTGAGGAAGCAATAGAATTTTAGTCATTTATGCTATCATGTAGCTATATACAGAATTTGTGATCAATAAATGAATATTTGCCTACAAAATATGGGATCAACATTCTTATATAAACTTCAAAAACATTTCCTTTTATGGGAATCATTAAGGAGGAATTTGTTTTCTAGAAGTTATTTTTAACAGTAATATTGTTGAGACAATATTTCTGTTATCTAACTAAATCCAGTTGAGACATATTTGCTAGTAGAAATTATATAGTTGCATTTACATAATGCATATTCCTGCTCGTGATTTAAGCACTTATGTTTTAGTACTTCAAAAAATAAACGCATCATCAATTAAGAAAATTCTGTATTGTTTAAAAGCTATTTAAAAAGAAAAAAATCACATTTTGGAAAATCATTTCTTGTGAATGCACTTATATTTCTACCCTGAAATAAAAAAACACAAATATTTCTTTTCTAAAAATACTAAGACATCAAAATAATATCTTTTAGTGTTACCTACTAAAACTTATATTCCTAGCATTACCTAATAAATTGGTTTGTTATTCGAAAAAACTCAATTTTTCGTGAAAAATATCCCAGCCATTATATATGAGTTGCATCGTTAGAGTTTTATTCTTTAAAATAAAATTTTTTTTGAGTAAAAATATTTTTTATAAAAAAATTATTAGCTTTTTAGTTTTCCTTAAATAAATTAATCAAATTTTCAAAAGATTTCTTAAGAGCTCTGAAAAACATTTCTTAATGCTAGCTTAAATGAAATAAATAAGCTGATATATAGTTATGTAATTTTAGCTTTGATAATTAAAGGAGCTGTGAATCAAATGGATTGTATAATCAAACTAAAACATTTGTGATTCTATCATCTTCTTAAGAATATTTTTCTTTTATATAGAAAAATGTGAGTCATATTTAAAATATTTAAAGAAATTTCTGAATATCTAAAATTCATATAGCATTTTTAGAAATAAAGAAATTTCAGCAATGGATATAGAGCCATATAAATTACACACGGTAGTCACAGATAATAAGAAAGCAACTGATTATTGAAATAAACACAAGTTTGGAAAATAATACTCCATATTTATAAATTAATATTCTTTTTATTGTAGCTATGACATTAAAAAGTTGTTGAAAAGGATTACGCAGATATTACGTTTTTTACTAGATTGAGGACACTGCAGATATTAATTTATAGATAGTATTTACTAAATTGAATACTCAACAACATTTAGTTTCACTGCAGTATACAAAATTGTAATGCAGTATAATTTATAGTATACTTCATTTTTATTAGAGTTCAAAACTGATATTATTGATGTTTCAGACAAAACGTTTTATATTAATAATATATAAAAAGTTTATAATAGTTAAGAATTAAGGAAATTAATTATTATAATTATAGGTCTAAAAGGGTTATATTTTTGAATTTATTTCTTTTAAAAGGGTTATATTTTTGAATCAGAATACAAAAATTTGAGTCAGAGTTATCAACAGTGAAAACTATTTATTATTGAAAAACGAGTTAATAAATTAATTGGATTTTTTTATACAATTTTAAACAAAAAGTTATGTAAGATCAAATTAATACTACTTCACTTTCATTCAACTAATAAAAAGTAATCAAAGAAATATTTTCGATGCAATTTATTTCTGGGAAATTATTTAATAATTACTTTTCTTTTTAAAACTAAGCATATCAAATAATTAAAACGATAAATTTACTTTTAAATCATTTTTACATTGAGAAAACTTCATGAGTATTGCTATCAACTTTTTACAAAATTTATTTTTATAAGTATTAAATTTTTTTACATATTATCAAAAAGTATGTAAAAAAAATTTTGTATACTTTTTGATATTATAAAAATTATCTATGCATATAATAAAATATTTACATATTACAATATATTTAGTCTGATTTAATTATAAAATTCGGTACCGAAAATCACAGTTTATAAATTGTGTGGCATAAATATTTCAATTAAAAATAATATTAAATTTTATTCACAAGCAAATAGAAATTCAAAGTTGATTAATCGCGTGTTATAAAAAATACCATACTATGTTTTGGCACAGATATCACACACTTATATAATAGATTCCAAAGAGATAAATAATGAGTTTATTATAAGAAAAAGTAAAATTTCTCTGAATGGAAGATCACATGTTTTTCAGAAATATGTAAAAATGTTGTGAAATGATACTAGAGTGCTCTCATTGTACATTCAAATAATCGCCAAAAAGTCTCAGAAAATAGAAGTAAGCATTGCTGAAAGCAAAAATAAAATTCTAGTTAAACATTAAATAAGTAACCATTAATATTTATGGTGAATTCTATTTGCATTATTTATTGTAATAAGGATATAACAATTTCTTTTAATTCCTGAAATAAATATCATATTCTTATTATAAATATAAAATATTTTAATTAGGACAAGTTATAATAATTTATATTTTAATAACTATAAGCTATGTTGCATTCATTATATATATATATTTTAGTATACAAAGTTAAAATTTCTCACAAAATTAAATTCAGTAAATACTTAATATCATTTTTTTTTATCAAAAAATGAAATATTATTAATTAATTTGTTAAAAATCGGAAATTAAAATTTTGTAGAGAAACTTTTAGTAAAATCGCGTAAATGAATATTGTTCTATTAAACAATTATAATTTTTTTGGTGATTATACCAAAAATTATATGACATGAATAATTTTTTGTGAAACTAATCGAAAAAGTAATTATTTTATTTTTCTAATATTTTTATTATGGAAACTAAACAAACATTATATTTAAGTAACACAGATTACATACAATGCTACCAGTTATGACTAGTAAATTCCTTATGTTTAAATTCACTTGTTTTATCGTTCATAATTTTTATAATTTTTAAATTTCCATATTTTGAAAAAAATATCTAAAATTATTTATTTAGATGTGTCCTTAAGCTAATTGTATGTGACCTGAAGAAAAATATCTTATTTTTATTTACCTTAAATGTTTTAGATAATATTCACAGCATCAACTCAGCGTTTTTTTTTCTAAACCTATTTTAATTCTTTTTGCATTAGCTGTATGTAATATAACCTCATAAATAAATAAAAATGGTTTCTTCTTAGGCCTGAATTTTTGTTTAATAAGACAATGAGTAACTATGGTACCAACAAAACAGAAAATTTACTCATTAGTTGCCCAAGATTTTGAAAAAGTATTCCAACATTTTATTTCCAAAATTTTTAATTTTTATATAGAAAATTCTCAATTTTGAAGAATGAATAATATTTTAAAACAAAATAAAAAAATTATAAAATCATTCCAGTATTATAACTTAGTGACTAATAACTATATTTAATAACTTAATATTTACGTTAATATACAAGAACTAATGCAAATTCTATAAAGTACTTTCTATCTTTAAATTATGAACATTAATATGTTCTAAATTAAGTTAAAAAATACTTTTATTTGAAACGCAACCTTTTTGATTTATAAATAACTATAATCTATACAATAAGTGTATAAATATATTCATGTATAAATGATTATAACCTATATATTTATTTAAAAATGAAGTGTGAAATTATGCTTAAATATGTTAATCATTTTATAAATCCCATATAATGTAACCAAATTCATAATACATTAATTCCAAATAAATAATAAACCAAATTCATAATACGTAATAATTAATTTAATTCAGAAATATATGAAAATGGATATTGGTGAGACCAAAAATATTATTTAATATTTGAAAAAATTAAAATGAAATGATATTTGGTGTTTAAAATAATATTCATCTTCATTATAATTCTACGAATTAATTTTTACACAATAAAGTGATTTGTGTCCATCATAATCACTCAAACTTTATTTGTACAAGTAATCATTATATTTATATTTCTAAATTTTATTTTGTATCTCTTATAAGCTATGTAAATATTTAACCTATCATGAATTGTAAAGAAAAAGAAAACTTAGGATGTTTGCATACTAGGGGGGAGAATAAGAAGGTGTTGTTTACATTTTACGTGAGGAAAAGAATTGGCTACGCAGGTGGTATTTTAGCAATGTAGGAATACAATAACATATTTTGTGAGACGCATATTGGAAAAATGCTTTCATGTAAATATGATAGGCACTTCTGCTATTTTGGGGAAAAACTTATAAGATACCAGAAAGGAAATATTTATTTGTGTAAAATAGTGTAGCTTTAAGAAAGTTTATATTAAGCAACCTGTTTAAGTCTAGAACAGAAAAATTTGATGCTTCATTTCTTACATAAATTATTACAATAACTTCAAATGAAAAATTTGTAAGATAATTTTATAATTAATTTTTAATGGTAACTAAATCTATAATTTTAGTTTTTCTACATTTTCAATTATATGAAACATTTGTTTCAAATTTAATTTTGTTTATAACGCGAAACATAAGATTTACAATTTTGTAAAAAATACAATTAACTTTGTCCAGATTATAAAATAATTATTTTTATGTAAATAAAACAAATATTACTAAACATATTTTGTACTACTATATCTATTACAATTTTTGATATAATCTACTATACAAATATGGACCATATTTTATTGGAGCAAACGCAATTTTCACGAACTTTCAATACAAACTTCTTTTATTTTCCTATCAATCTAATAAGGAGAAAAAGCTGTTTTTTTATTCTCTCACATAAATTTTCTCTCTCAGAGGAGATGGAAGTTATGCATTACAAAATATTAATTAAAATTTTTGCAACTTTTGCACAGAACACTGTGAGCAATATACTCGTTGGAAGTTGTAAAATACACTTCCTTTCTCTTGAGCACTTTAAAGAGCATTTTAATGTTTCCAATATACTCAAATGTACAAATTTGAAGAAAATATTTGAATTCGGTTAAAACATAAATATAACTTGAAGAAAATATTTAATTCCATTAAAACAATAAAATACAATAGACAGAGACTGTTTCTGTTAGCATAGGCTACATCATTTGAGCAAAAATAACAAAAGAATTTGAAGTATCAAAAAACAAAAGAAATATAGACGAATTCTGCTTGGTTGCTGATTTGAAAACTTAAATGGATTTAGGAAAGAAATCGAATCTGCATTTGTATTTCATTTCAATATACAAACTAAACATAATAAAAATATATGTTTAGTTTTTCTTGACAATTAGGTTTCGAAACTTTCAATATGATATTATACTACAAAAATCCTAATCAGATATTAAAATAGGAGATTTAAAATTAAATATGACAATAATTATATCATGTACGTAGTAAAATTTTACATTTGTTGAAATTTATAAAAATGTTACATAGATACACATAAATAATTATATTTCCTTCTGAATTATTGCACTGAAAATAATATTTTATGCATTATCAAACACATATGCCATAATTAGTGTATCTTACATAATTACTGATTTTATGCAGTTAAGATAAATATCAGTAACACAATTTAATGAATAAGCTACTTTTACCACCACAAAGTTCAAAACCCAAAATGTGCCATAATAATTATTCAACAAAACTGTATAAAATATCAAAAAACTATTTAAAAACATCATAATAAATATAAAGTCAATTAGGATTTTATCTTCTTTGTTTAGATTACTTTTTAAATAAAATAATTTGAATTTTTCATTCTTTTAAGGTCTTTTATTTCAATACATACTATAATTTGTATAAGCGTTGTATATACTGTTAGTTTCAAAAAAGTTAAGTTTCCAAAATATTTTTACAAGAACAGCACTGGACACTTAATATTACAGTATATGTGTTTATTCAAATAATTTATGAATTAAATTTATGTAAATATTCTTTCTGAGTCATGTTTATCATATTTAACCAAGAATTTTCAAATAAAACAATAGCTTAAAATTTACAAAATTAAATCAAATACATTACTTGCTGTATTTTATAAATTTAATGAATTTACTTTTTGATAAGTTTCATTTGTTCTTTTTGATACTCATTTTGTTTGATTTTCCTTGACAAATGAGTATATAATGTGTTGAGGTGATATAAAATGTTTCACTTTGTTTAATGTAATGTACTATTCTCTAAATTAAAAGAGGAAAAAAATTGTGCAACCAGTAAAAATTAATATTTGAAAGTTACTTATTTTTGATAAAGTTATACCAGCTACAAAACTAAATTAATGTAAGGCTGAAGATTTTAAGAAGTAGTAAATTCTAAAAGCTCCGGTGGCTTATTGGTAGCGCTTCTCGCTCCGAATCACAAATCCGAGGTTTGATCCTATGGTTGGTCAAAGTTGACTTCGCTTTTCAACCTTTCAGTTGGTTGATTATGTGAATACAAGGCCTGCCTCATGGAACTAAACGTTGGGAGTTTAGCTTCAGGCTGACCACCTAATCAGGACATTTGCTTTGCAACCAAGATCCATTGGTCAAGAATTAGATATGGGCACTGAACCACAATATGGGTTGCTTAGACTTTGAACCACAATATGGGTTGCCAAGTCATAGAAAGAAAAAATTCTAAATAAAAAACGTCTTAAAGTTTATGTTTTATTAGAGTAATGTATTTATGTGGATATAATATGAGCAACAAATTATTCTCACATTGAATCAGGAAAACATGGATAGAATGTAAAGCATTGAAAGAAATACAAGTAGAAACAATATATGTATTTACTAATCTCAATATTTACTAATTTCTAACTTCATAATTTGTATATATACTTACTTCAAAATAGAAATAGTTTTAACAGTATAAAAATAATCTATTTAATGATTTTTACTGATAAATTAGCATGTATTTACAACTACATAAATCATAAATATTATGAAATTAAAATAATAAATAAAATATTTTAGGTTCTGTATATATAGAACCTAAATTCTTGTGGAGAAGGATTTCAAAGAATCTACTTAAATTCAAAACGCATACATTCATTTAGTAAATAGTACAGTCACAATAGTTAATGATGAATTGAAATTCCTTTTATAGAATGAATGATAGGTAAAATATAAACAGCAAAAAGCTTTTAATTCACTGTGAAAGAAACTTTTATAATTCACATTCAATCAATGTATCTAGAATTTTACAAAATATTCTTCTCGCCATAATTGAATAAATATTTCACAAGATACTTAAAATTAAATTTTTAATAAAAACGGATAGATACATTCAAAATTATAAATGTTTGGATCATTCTCTGATTTATTCAAATTATTTCATCCAATTTTGTATGAATCCACTTGAATGAAAATCTATTACAAATAAAATAATTTAAAAAAAGTAATGCTATTTTTAAAATTATTGCGTTTGATATCTTTTAAGAATTTTATATTAGTTTTGTGGAAGGCACGAATTATAACAAGTACTAAAGAAAATTTATCTTTATAAAGTTTAAATTATAAGGAATTTTTAACTGTATTTGAAAATTGAGAGCTAAGATTTGATAATTATGAAATAGCGATGTTAAATTTAAAATAATAATATTGGTATTATGAATCATTATAAATGATCAATGATTAACCCAAAAAAATATTATAATTAATCATATAAAATTAATAAATTTTATTTTAAGAATTGACTGAGCATTAATTCTTAACTTGTTTCAGCAATGTAATGAATGTTTCATAGAAATGTCACACAATACAAAAACATTTAAGGTGAAAATTCTTGAATCAAAACTTAATACATCACATCGGTTCATTTCAATTCTTTGTTTCCAATTACTTGACATCCTGATATAACAAATTAATCAAACAATGAAACTTTTGCTTTTAATATATTATTCTTTAATGTATCAAAAATGTAATAGTAATATTCATAGTAAAACAAGAATAATTATATTATTGAAATCCGATAATTCTGTTTGATACATTATATAATTAGTATTTTTAATAATCACGTTTACAATCTATATCCGTTTCTGTCATCTTCTACATTTAAATATCTCGCATTAATTATCCAAATGTAGTTAATTATATAAGTCAAAAAAATTTAATAAATCATAATTTGCACTTCAACTTTGAAATTCCAAAGGAAAAGTGTACCATTTAAATTGAATTTTCAATAAACAATCTAACTCGTAACACTTCTAGTTGATGTTCCCAAAACTATATTTTTAATCTAAAAGGCGTTACGTTATTGGTGTCTTCCAGTTGGAAAATATTTGAAAAATTTAAATACACACATTTATTTAAAATACTTTTTAAATTACATTTCCTTGGTATTCAAAACTTCATAAAATTAACTATCTGCTAATAATTCATGAGAGTTACATTTACCATTTCCAGAGTGTACTTGATAAATGTTTGCTTAAAACAAACAGCAAAATTAAATATAACTGGTGTAAAGTTACTTTTTTGAGTGATTCCTATGCAGTTATATTATGACATTGCTATGGTAGTTTTAATTCAAAGAGGTAGGTTTTGTGATGAAGTGAAAAGACGCATTTTAGTAGAAATCTTGTGATTTAACTGGTTGTATTGACTGTATTTCACTGTACTACATTGCACATTGCACTATCTTTAATATTGTGGTAGTAAGGTCAGGCTCAATTGTTGCCTTCATAGATTGCATGATTTTTAAAATTATGATGCATTTTGTTTCAACGTGAATTGGTCGTTTTATCCTAGATAATTACAACATTTATTTCTAATGACGATATTAATGTTTATGATAAATATGTAAGCATGACACTCTGATGCTATATGAGTACACAATTTATTAAATACTTCTTAGGTTTATATATTGTACTACAATTAGACTATATATATATATATATATATATATATATATATATATATATATATATATATATATATATATATATATATATATATATATATATATATATATATATATATATATATATATATATATATATATATATATATATATATATATATATATATATATATATATATATATATATATATATATATATATATATATATATAGTTATTTGCTAGTTTGCTAGCACGAATTTTTATACTGAAAAATTTATTTTTAACTTAATTTTAGAGATTCCAAAATAAATTTCATTTTCATAAATTCCATTTTTATAATAAATTGATAATTTCAAAAACATGATTTCTTATAATGCTCATGAACATCTGTTGTACCAAAAATATATGTGACATTAAAAGTACAGCTTATATTATATGTAGTTTCAGCACTTTTTGTGACTTGGAATTGTAACTCTTTTATTCATTCATTGAAACTCATTATGACACACACCACACATTAGAGCTAATGGTATTAGGCTCTATCCCACCCACAGTTGAGCAACGGAAGTTAGATGCCTTTTTTCTACATGTTTCTCTTTAATTTTGTGTTCATATCATTTAAAATACTTAGGTATGTGAAGGATTTCGAAAAAATAAATAGAATTCAGAATTGTTATGTTCAACCTAAATAACCAGACATAAAAAGTTATGTTATGGAAGTAAAACGTCTGCTTATTTTATGTTAGAAAAAACATTTTAGACTATAATGATACTAGAAACACAAATACCCGTATAAATAGAAGTAAAGCAATTTTTTTATGAATTCTGTTTTGATTTTATGGTCACAAACAAACAAATAAGTAAATTTTGTAAATAGCTGAAACTTAACATACATTTCATGAGGTTAAACAGCTTCTGTAATAACAGAGACTGGGAAATAAAGAAAAGGCATCTATCTAATGATAAGTTTATTTGCATTAAAAACCTGGATGTGTATTACTAATAGAATTAAAAATAAATACATGTGCAAAAAAGAAAATAATATTTGTATTCTGTTATTTGCTAAAACACCTGAACTGCGTGATTGAAAATAATCATTTTACATAAAATTTCTCTCTTTCTCAAGATATCTTTATAATAAAACCATACAATTACATCATAAAAGTACCAAAAACGATATAAATAAGTAAATTAAAATACAATGTATTTTATGAAGTAAGCTGCTGAAAGAAACATTTTAGTTATAAGTCATTCTCGAAATAAGAAATACATATTTTAAAAATGAAAAGCATATGATTATCATATGAATTACATATAAAAATTAAAGATCAGCCATTTATATGAAAATATCCTATTCATAGTAGAAAAATTTAATTACATGTTTGCCTCTTATGAGCTTTGTGTAAACATTGATATCCTCTATCTTTTCTAGCACATATGTCCTTGAAAATTAGGGGATGAATTATAAAAAGAATATGTTAATTAATTATTGCTAAAGAAAAAGTTTGAGAAAAAAAGTATGAAATAAAGATAAATGAAGAAATAAACTGAATAGAGAAAGAAATAATATTGGACAGTTTTTTTTTTTTTAAAGAGTTTTTTTTAAGAAATTTAAATTGAACACCCTTTAAAATTTCCGAAAAAGAAATCATTTAACATCATTAATCCTCAAATTCAACAGAATAATGAATAAATGAACTTGATTAAGGAAAAACATGAGTATTTGAATAGATAACGTCTTTATCAAAGAAAGATATGCAAAAGTAACTTCTTCAATTAGCAGTGCTACATACACATTCTATTTTTGTAAGATACATTACTTGATTTTGAAGCTGAGATACTTAAAGTTTATTTTCAAATGTTAGCAGTTCAAAATAGAGCTCATTATTAACAGTCATTGATATTGATAAAAGTTTTTAAAGGCTAATAACATTGGATGTTATTTTGGAGCTAGTTTAAAACTTCTTGAGCTTATTACATTAATAGGAGCAAAAACAATGAACGAAATTAACTACTTTTATTTCAGCTATTATTATTTATACGATAATCAAATATTTTAATTTAAACTTCAATTGGTGGGTTTATTTTTTAAAAATTTATCACAAACTACGTATATTTTAGTTGATTCAATCTTATTGTAATAATTTTTCATAAATGAAGTAATTTAATGACAATTATTACATACTAATAATTAATCTAACAAAAATTTAATATAAATTAATAATTAAGTTATATTTTAAAATTATTCTTTAAAATCGCTGTTATAACTTATATTTCAGAAATGTTATGTCCACTCATATTTCAAAAATATTTTTTTTTATTTCCACAAATTTCGAATATAATATAGCTAACCTACTTTATATAATTATTTTATGCATAATTTCACATAATATAGTAAGTTTAAAACTATTATCTGATAACTATCTTTAACAAAATTAGTAAAAGGAAAAATAAATTTATTTTTGTCATCTTTAATATTGTAAGTATACTCTATATTACCGAAATTGTTAAATTTTAGTTAATGCATGATACATGAAGTAGAAATTTTGACAGGCTAAAAATGTTTACTAAATATTAAAACTTATTACCAGGAAATATCGATACGCTGTTTCAATCAAGATTTAATTTATTTTTCATTGTGATCTGAAATTTAGGATATATTTTGCACGGTGTATGACATCATTGCAAAAGTTGAAATTTTATTGAAAAGTATCTTCCTTTAGCACACAAAGTGTAAATAAATTATTTTGATATTTAAAAAACTAGTAAATATTTAATTTACTAACAAAATGGAATTTTTTCATGAAAAATTAATAATTATTAGTCGAAAGAATCATTTGAAAATAAAGAGCTGGATAATTATTATAAGGCTTAAGGTATACATTGAGAGCAACAAATAAGTTTATGCAATGAAAATAATGTATGAAACTATATACTTTTGTTTGATAACGTAAATGATTAAACATAAATGATTTTCATTTTTCAGAACATACATAAGCTAAAACAGCGTACATAAAGGAATTAAATAAAAGAGTATTATATTTAAGAATGCATAAAAAGTAGAAATTGGAAAGAAAAAAATGCATAACCATATTTTCACACTACCAGTGATATAAATTGAATAAAATAAGTTGATATAAGAAACATAATAATTTATGGTAAATCTTAATGTAGTAAAATAGTGATTTTTAATATATAATTAAGTTAAAATTGATAAAATTTGCTTCTTCTTCTTCGAGTTGGGTTTGTATGTCATTGAGCACCTCTGCTTTTATCAGCATTTTGTACTGTTAACTCCAAACCCAATGTTTCTTAGTTCCATTTGCTCGGATCACCCACTTTATTAATAAAGTCTGATAACCCTTTAATGGAATCTAGGTGTAACTCTCTAGTATGGATGATGCCTAAAGAGGTTAATCTAGGGAGGGCAAGAGCCTCGCATTCATAAATGATATGCTTGGCCGTTTCCTCTTGCATATGACATTTCCTGCAGATAGGATCTTGCTGAAACAGTCCCATTTTATGGAGATGTTTTCTGAAATAGTAGTGCCCAGTTATGAAGCCTACGATTAAACGTATCTTCTGCCTAGAGCATCTAAGAATTTCATAGGAAATCCTCGCTGATGACCTACAGATCATACCTTTAGCGTGGGTTTGACCAGGAGATTTGAGCCAAGCTTCATACATCTTCTGTTTTTCCCATCTGCGAACATTGGTTTTTGCGGTCTTCAAATTGATCCCACAAAAGGTTCTGGACCAATGGGAACAAAAGACGATCCTTGTTTAGCAAGCTCATCAGCCTTTTCATTGCCTTCGATACCTTTATGCCCTGGCACCCATACAAGGATCACCCTGTTTCTAGTTGCCAGTTCTGTAAGAAGGTTTCTACACTCCAGAATCATTTTAGATTTGATTTCGAAGGAATTAAGCGCTTTTAAAGCGGCTTGACTGTCACTGAAAATGAGAATCCGCTTATCGTAGTAGCCCTTCTTCATATTCAGTCGCAGACAGTGGATAATGGCCAAAACTTCTGCCTGGAAGACCGAAGCGTATCGCCCAAGGCTTACAGACAAGCTGATTCTTGGTGACACGCCACAAACTCCCAGACCTGAGAGGCTGTTCTTCAGTGATCCATCTGTGTACCAGATTAGATCTCCTGTTTTAGTTCCAAACATGTTGTTATCCCATTCCTCTCTAGTTGGAAAAACTACATCAAATGTCTTGTCAAACATGTATGTTTTTTCCATGATGTCAGATGGCATCAGAAAAGTAGGGTCTTGAAATTTCCTGGTGATGCCCTTGTGCCCTTTGGCAACAGGCTGGTCATACCAGTGGTTTTGCAGCTTCATTCTATATGCATTCAATCTTGCAACGCTGCATATGAAGATGTCCAAGGGAGTCAGATCCAACACAACCTCCAATGCTCTGGTTGGCGTGGTGGAGATTGCTCCTGTGATGCAGAGACAGGCTAGTCTTTGTAGACTCCTCAATCTGTCAATCACAGTCTTCTGTTCCACCTTATGCCACCAGATCACACAGGCATATGTGAAAATGGGCCTGACAAAAGCTGTGTACATCCATAACATCAGTTTTGGATGTAAACCCCAGTTCTTACCAAGCATTCGCCTGCAAATCACAATGCTTTTCTTTGCTCGGTTGATCCTATCATCAATGTGCTTATTCCAGGTGAGTTTCTGGTCTAAATAGATGCCCAGATACTTCACCTCTGAAGCCACATTGATTTCAACATCAAAAAGTCTTGGTATGAAAAAACCTTTCCGTTTCTTTTTGCGTGTAAAAGGTACGAGGTAGGTTTTCTGAGGATTAACCATCAGGTCCCTATCCATGCACCATTGACCTACATAACTTAGAGCATCCTGCATGAGATGACAAGTTATGTCAAAATCTTTACCAAGGATAAGGATGACAATGTCATCAGCATATCCCTGCGTATAATAACCCTTATCATTTAGATGTTTTATAAGGCTATTTACAACTAGGTTCCAAAGTAATGGTGACAGAACACCTCCTTGAGGACAACCTCTAGTAGTCTTTTTTTCAAATGATTCACCGAAGATGTTCATTTGTATATATCTATCCGAAATTAAGGCCTCAATCCAAGTACACAGGGTTTGATTAATCCCTGCCCCTCTAAGTGCATTGAGGATGGATGGATGGGAAGTATTATCAAAAGCACCCTGGATGTCGAGGAAAGTTGCCAAGGCAATATCCTTTTGATCCAGAGTGGCTTCAATCTTGGAAACTAGCTGATGTAGAGCAGTCTCTGTAGATTTACCAGGTTGATAGGCAAATTGAAGAGCATGCAAGGGACTATTTCTACCCAAGTAATCTCTAATATGCCGATCAATGATTTTCTCCATAATTTTAAGAAAGAATGAAGAAAGACTGATTGGTCTGTATGACTTGGCCTGGTCATAAGTGTCCTTGCCAGGTTTTGGAATGAAGACTATCCTAGTCTTTTGCCATGTCTTTGGTATATATCCCAGGGCCAAACTAGTTCTATACATTCTAGTTAGCATTGGTATGACAACCTTTTCTGCCTTCTGGATCATGATGGGCATAACTCCATCAGGCCCAGGGCATTTAAGAGGTTTAAAGGCGAAAATTGCCCATTTAACAATGTTGTAGTTTATGATATTTTTAGCAATGGTCCATTGATTGCTATTGACTCTTTGCAAAGAGCCAATGCAATGTTCCCCTTCGTTGCTATATATATCTCTAGCTCCCGGGAAGTGAGTCCTGGTCATAATTTCCATAACCCCTTTTCCGGAAGCAGCAAAATTACCCTCCTCGTCTTTTAGGGTACCAACCAAAATAGGTTCATCCCTTTTAAGGAGTTTCTGGAGTCTAGCTCCTTCAGAAATAGAATCTATCTCGTCACAGAACTTTCTCCAGGAGTTAATCTTGCTTTTTCTAACAAGTTTGTTATAATTAGTGAGGGCCCTTTTATAGTTCTCCCATTCACCATTTTTCTTAGCTTTGTTAAAAAGTTTTCTAACATTTGCTCTTTCGGCAGCTAGAGAGTCATTCCACCAAGGGCATTGGAGTTTAGCTCTTCTAGTGCGAATGGGGCAATTGTTATGATAAGAATCTAGAATACTTCTCTGTAGGAGATCTGCTGTAACTTCTAGATCGTAGTTGTCTCTAATAGGTCTGTTACCGAGCTCAATCAACCCAGTCAGTTCTTCTTGGAATTTCTTCCAGTCCGTCCTAACCGGGTCTCTGAATATGCGATCCAGACACACATTAGAGTGAATTTCAAAATGGATGTTTTGATGATCTGAACCAGAAGGTCGATCATCTACTTTCCAGTATTTGATATTTTTACTAATCAGCGTTGTCGCTATAGTAATGTCAATTACTTCTGATCGATTGGAAGTAATAAAAGTTGGTTTGTTGCCAACATTTAGAATATCTAACCTGTAGTTTAGAATAAATTCCAAAAGGTACTCACCTCTTTTATTTGTGTCCGTACTTCCCCAGACAACATGATGAGCATTACAGTCTAGTCCTAGGACTACCTGTAAGTTGTTATTACTGCAAAAGTTCATGAGCTTGTGCAGAGAATGGTCAGGTGGAGCCTTCTCTTCATAGGGCAGGTATCCAGAGCCAAAAACAATTTCCCTGTTCCTACCCTCTATGTTGAGTCTGACTTTCACAGCTGTCAGGTCCCTAAGAATAAATTCAGAGAGGGAAGAACCTCAATGTTTTTATGTAAGAGTATACAAGTTCTAGCGTTACCATTAGTACAATAGATAAGCTTACCTTTAGTTCCTTTGAGACCACTGATTCTTCCCCTAACCAACCAGGGTTCTTGAATCAGGGCCAGGTGTATATCCCCAGCAAGAAACTTCTTACTGAGGTTAGTAGTACCACTTCTACTGTGGTGTAGGTTGGCTTGAACTACCTTCACCCCCATCAGCAGGAGCAGGTTTATCAAGTACTTTAGCCTGCACATGGTGAAGTCCAATATAAAACCTATATCCCCTTACACGAAGAGTGGCAGCATCTAATTCAGGCACACTAAGAACGATGGTCCGCCCAGATGGGTCGTTCTTAATGTTAAGAATGTTCCACTCCAATGGAGTGACCCCACCGTTCTGAGCCTCGATTTTTCTCAGGAGCTCTTTAGGTTCCAGTTCATTACAGATTTTTGGCAGTTTTGCAATTATCTTAGTGGTTCTGACAAGTTTCCTTGCCTCACCCACCAAGAGTTTATGTTCTTGCCAAGGGCTTATATCATTGACATTTTGTTCCAGCCACTTTGAGCTCTCCAGATCTGCACAATTGATAATAAGAGCCCCGTTTTCAAGTTTACAGGATAGGAAGGTTGGGGCAAAGCCCTCCTCATTCCTTCCTATTTTCCTGGTTATCAAGAGTTCCAGGTCATAGGCCTGTTTCTCTGTTAACCGTTTTTCCGGATGACCTTCTAAGAGCACGGCCATCTTGATCGCCGTGAGAGCCGCCCTGTAAGTAAATCCCTCAGGTCCTTCTCTCTTGGCAGCCTTTCCAACCTTGCCCTGGTTCATCCGATTGGCAGGACGCTTCTCGCCTTTGGTTGCCTTGGGTTTTTCAACCCAAGTCCCCTCAGCGATTTTGCGCTCCTTCACCAGCCTCTTTTTCTGTGCACCAGATATTCTCTTTTTAAGCTTGATTCTGGTCAGAGAGTCAGTCATGCTAGAGATAGCTTCCTGACTCTCACCAGAAGAAGATGGTTTGGAGGTCATTTCTACCTCCTGTGAAGGTTTCATTGCTACCCCTTCATTAGATTGTCTCTGAGTTACCTTGTCTTTTTCAGAAAGGTCTGCCTCAGAAGTTTCTCCTGCAAAAGCAGAAATGTTTGTTATTTTCAATGTCTTTTCAGCCATATAATAACAGTAAATAATCTCAGGTAATATGACAGTCCACCCAGCATTGCCTGAGATACTGGGCAAGGCAAATTACTCTAGAAGTTCGCCAGGCAACTAGAGGCTCCGTTAAGACACCAATACCGCGGTGCCAATTAGCCCTAGGCACGGAACGCATAACACCAGGGTTTACGGGAGCTGGTTCGCGACCTCTTATTCAATATTCGAGGCTATCCTGTTATTTCTACAGGACTTTCGGCGATCCACCGCCTGCCGACGCGCCTGGTGGCTAGCTCAAGCCCCAGAGGGGTACGCATACCCCCTGGTTCCAGGTAAAATTTGCTTAATCTTTATAATAAATATTCAAAATTTGTCGAATCTTTTGAATATAGTTTAAAATTTTAAAGCCCTTTGAAAAGTGGATTTAAATATTTCTTATGTAATAATTTACTTCCAATTTTTTATTAGTTTTCTTGGCTCTTTGGTTAAAATCATCTTCGTGTGTATTTTTTATGATTGAAAACGTGTTATTAATCCTCTTTTGAATACTTGACATTCCTTTTTTCGGCTTACATAAATTTTCTTTAATAGATTGAACATTTTAAATAAGAAAATATATATTCTCATGCAAAGTTTATTTTTTAATTTTTAATGTTTTATCAAATTTAAGTTTTATCATTACTTTTTAAAATATTTATTAGTTTCATGTCAACTACAAAAAAAACTTTTGTTCGTAAAATTTCCAGAAAAGAGCTTTTTTATAGGATTAGCCTTTATAATGAGAATAAAAATATTAAGATATTTATATTACATGTTTCCGATATATTACATGTTTCATTTTTTATAGAACAATAATTTTTCTTGCATCCATAAAAATGTATCATAATGGTGAAAGGAATTAATTTAAAAACTGCTAATATTTAAAGATATAATAGCAATTAAATTTGAAAAATAGGGTTTTCTAACTGATATCATTAAAAAGCAGATAGTGCAAGACTTGCTTTAAGGAGAAATTAAGTTTATTTAATAAAACTTTTTGCTTATGAAATGTGTATTATTCCAAAAGTCATTGATGAAATTGTAGTTGACAACAAAAACATATTTATAAAGTATACACACTTTATAAATTAAAATACAGTTCAAGTAACTGAAATGAATCTTTTACAGCTAGAGTTTTAAGAATCGTTATAACTATTTAATGCTTTTATTTGTAAAATACTTATGCTAAAACTAATAAATTTAACAAATAAAACAAGTATTAGTATTTTAAAAAATTCTAAGACCTATCTTTGTGCCATATAAGAAGAAAGTTTATGTTTTAATCGAACTTGTCATTGTCATAATCATTATGTAAGAAAATGTAATTGTAAAATATAAAAAATCAAATAAGAAATAGTTTATGCTAGAGAACTATTTTAAGTATAATGAACTGAATATCGTTACCGTACTCAATAATAAAACATTACATCTGACAGAAAATAACTGCATTAATCAAGAGTAGAAAATATATGTTTCCTTGAGATAAAATTTAAAAGTAAAATATATAGTTTCATGCAAATTATAAATATTCCTTTATCACTTTATTAAACTTTAACAACATTATTATGCTTTCTCTATATCACACTTTAGTAAATAAGAATGTGTAGTAAATAAGTGAAGAATACGAATTACAAGGTTACCAATATAACGCTGTTAATTTTTGGTTCTACGCATTTGAATTAGAAACTCGTTTGAGATTTTAGTAAATGTCTGCTAAACGAAACCTTATGGCGATAATATTTTTCTTAGAGTACCATTATTTATTATTTATAAATTATTACATTAATAAATTATAATTATATGTAATAATTAATAAATTTCCTACCATAATTAAAAATAATAGCAGTTGGTTAAGCATAAGCATTATAATCAACAAATAAATGGCAATATATTCAAATATTCGATCACTAAAAAAGAACTTTAAACTCACGTTTTAAAAAGCATGGAATATGTCTTTTTTATGAATAATCTTAAAATTTATTTAGTCACTAGATAATTATTACGATTATTTATTCGATTTTTATTAATAAACATAAAAATCATTTAGTTATTTTTAAAGGTAATGAACTAAAACTGAAATTTTATTATTTTTTTCAATAATTTCATTAATTAAAACATTATATTTCATTTAATAATAGAAAATTAATGACGTAAAAACTATTATTGTATTTAAAAGCCATTGGCTATAAAATTCAAAAAATACTTCATTTATGTCATCGTTTTATTAAAGTGTTAAAATAATCGCGAACAATACATTTTATTCAGAATAAATGCAATTTACAGTATATAACAATAATTACTTACAAAATCAATTTATTCTATATAAAGGAAATATTTTATGCATATTTTAGTTTTTTCATATTGCTATAATAAATATAGAGAGTGGTGATTTGTATTACTTCTATGCATTTGTTACTTTTAGATTACTGTTTTTAATTTTAAGATTGGTTTTGGATGAAATTGCTCTGTTTAATAATAGTTATTTGGTATACAAAATGAACTGAAATTATTCAAAAACTTTACTGTAAAATATATAAATGCAGGATAATACAAATTTCATATATATACTTCATTGTTACTCCATTTCTTTAAAGAGTATTTTAAATGGTTTTTAGATCATTAAAACAATATAAAGATATTTGATGGAAAAGTATTGGAATAAAAATAAAAAAAATATCTAATTTTATTATAATGTTAAGAAGTGTAAAATTAAAAACCCAGAATTTATGTCAATAATATATTTGGGAACAGTTAAATCTGAAATATTTTAACAAGCATTGGGAACAAGAACGTGAAAAAATGTTCTGTAAGTTTTCTCCATTTGATTCTTGGGATATTTTTGAAGAAAATATGCTAATATTATCATGAAATTTAGGATGAAACTTTTGAAAAGTTTATTATATTTTTATAAATCTAATTTTGTACTTTTAATTTAATTCTTCTCAAATTACTGTAAGATATTTGAAAATAAAATTATGAAATGATTTCTGTAATTTTTCGGTATGATGTTGCATTCCAGATGTAAGAGATTGCAACAAAGAAATTGAAATAGTAAAAATATTAAAAACAAAATTATGAAAAAAAACAATTAAGGCATATGGAGGGCATTAATTTTTGAAAATTCTTATAATTACTTTATTGAAATTTAGTTTATTGAAATAATGTTTCAATTTTTTGATGATTTTATCCTTGGTGATTATGTAACATAAGTAAAAACAATATTTCAATATCAAATTAACTCATTGAGTTGATTCAATTTTGTAATAAAAAATTAAATAAAGAGCTTAAGATTTAACACCTCTGTCAGAATTTTTGACTGTAATGTATTCAGAACAGTTGTTAGAATTCTTGTGTTAACATTGACAGTAAGAGAGTTTAAGTCTAGGAAAGGTTGTAATGATAAGAAAAACTGTATATGTAAATCCTATGATCTAAATAAATCAATTCTGGAGAGATAAAAAAATTAAGTAATGAATGAAAGAAATAAACTATATCATTCACGTTTTGATTTCACACACATGCAAAACACGTTTTTATTAATCATATTGTTAAAAATGCAAATTAAGTAATATAAAAAATGCAAAATTTATTATTCATATTGTAAAAAATGCAAATTTAGCTACATTAGTACACTTAAAAAACATTATTTGCGTTGACATATTTTATCTTTTTTACAAATCCCAACAATTTAAGACAGTATAATTTTGTAAGCATCATCCATTATACTTAAATAAACTATAAATTATTAAAAACTGCTTTTCCTTATTCTTTAATTATTATGATGCACTTCAAAAAGTCAATATTTTTCCATCTAACTTTACATATTGCAATCCTTCCTTTCATATAACTTTATTCAATTTATTTTCAAATGTATTAAAAATAAATTGATATAAAAATTTAATTGAGATAATTCTCAACAGGGTTCTCATGATTAAATATCGAAAATTAATCTGCAATTAATCTGATATAGAATCTAATATTCAAATGTTTTTTCACAATGTTTAGCTTTTAGAACGTATTTATAATAAAAATAGAGAATTTGGATTGGAAATCTGTTGCCACAATTAGAAGAGAAAAAATATATTTGATGGAGGATTACTATTTTTCTTTATTCTATTAATATAAAACTCATTTTATTCGGTCAGTTACAATTATTTTCTAGGTTCTTGATCAATTTGTTTAACTTTCCAAAAGCAATTTATGTAAGGGAAATCACTTAAATTAAGATTCTTTGTATCTAAATCAAAAGAGAATATTGAGTTGAAACACTTGGAAATAATGAAGAACAAAAGTCCATAGAGAAAATGTTAAATTTATATCTCTATGCTTTACAGACATAGTTATTTTCTCTTAGTTGAAAAATAATAAGAATGTATAATTGGAGTATTATATTATAATTAATTTTAAGTACTCCTAGGGGCAGTTATTGTTTGGTATTATTTGAGTTTAAATTATTAGTCATAAATTTATATAAGACAAATTTTAAAGGGAAGGTAAATCCTTTAAAAAAGACTATCCCACAGTAGATATTGATTCTTATCACATAATAAACAAGTTATTGAAAACAATTAAATATACTACAATTACTTTTAAAATTAATGTCTTATAATAGGGGTATATTCATTTAAATATCCACGTTAAAAATTTATAAAAGTTTATAATAAAAGAAACCAAAATTTCCTAATTTATCCTCATTAACTTGTGCAAACATTTAAGCTAATATGGTAAATATGGATGAATTAACTCAAAATGATTACTCCCTTTCGTTTTAACCATTATTCTTAACTTCACTTTATAACAAATATTTACTGCTTTCTGAAACTACACCAGTAGTTTCATAGTAACTTATTAATAATACACAGCTTAGATAAACACCTCATTATGGCTTTGTAAATAGCTTTAGTTTCATCTTTATTATTTAGTTTAAAAAAAAGTAAGGAAATGCAAACAGTATGGATTAACTTCTCTTTATAGAAAGATAGTTATGATCGTGTTGTATACAGAAGTTTGTTAAAATTCCTTCAAAATGGATTACGCAAACTTTATCCAACGCAGTTTTCCGTTGTAAATTTCGAGCTTTGAAACATAAGATTCAGTAATTTATTCAGAGACTTTAACTTTGAATAAGGATTTATTAAGTGCACTGTCTTAGTTATTTAAGGTAATGTTAATGTAATTAAGGTTAAGACAATCTTCGAAAACTGAATTTTCTCAACAAAATCATTATTGATTTGTTAATTAATAATCGAATGCACTATATGGGACAGTTTGTTAATGTTCAATCATCAATTTAATGAATATTCTAAACTATTGTAATTTTAGCGATTATTATAATCATGTTTGATAAAAAAATTTAATAATTAAGGTTAATCCATAAAATGTTGAGTATATTTTAATATTTTATATTACATTAATCATTTAATATTTGTATTTTAATTTATATTATCAAACGGAATATTTATATTATAATTTATTTCCTCTTTCTGTTCTTTTCCTGTTCTATAGTAAGTATATTTATAAATATAATGTGCAATTTGTGTAAACTATTCACAAATAGACTAAGAAAAATATGCACCAATTTATTTTAAACTGATGTTTTAAAATTTCATAAAAAAATCATATGCGAAGTTTAAAATTATTTTCCAGTAATATTTTAGCATTGTATCAGGATGGTATGTTTTTGTTCCCATTGTACTGCAGCAAAGCTAAATTTATGTTAAATTATCCTTAATTTTTTAATTAATATGTAATATGAAACATTTTAATTATATTAAATAAAATATATGTATTCATAAATATCTCTTCCTATATAAATGTATGGAAGATAAGCGTGTATACATCTGTGTATCTGGTACCTTCCAAATGAAGCAACCAAATAATCTATGACATTTTAATAAGTGAGAAATATCAATAATACATAATAAGTGATATCAATAATATATAATAAGTGATAATTCAATTCAATATAATAAGTGTGACATGAATGAAAATTATATGGTTTAAAAACTGAAAATAACAGAATAAATGTTAAATACATTTATTGGTATTAAATTAATTTCACTGGAAATTGTGCAAAACTGAAAATCCAATTTAAAGTTTAATTTACTATACATTTTAATTTATAAAAGAAATACTTCTTGATTTAACATTTGTATTCAAAAATTCTCACTTTTTTGATTTTGTCAATTTCAGTTTTTTCTCATGGCACTTACGCAAATTAGAGAAACTGAAACTAAGTTGAATTCTAACTCCTGTAGAAACAAGATTTGGGAAGTTAATGAACGAGAAGGCAAATTGTCTGCGATTGAATGAAACAGTTATTTGTGACAACTTTGATAACCTAAAGAAAATTTTCTGTTTTTTTAATTTGGATCCATGCAACTTCCTAATTGTAGAAATTTATTTGATGGAGATAAATAAATTAAGAGAGAAGCACAATCAAAATATAACTTTTACATTGTTACTATTTCAATGTTACGTTAAAATAAATCAGTTAAGCAATGATTATAAGGTGAAAACTAAATGATAAACAAGGCAAATTTCCTTGTCATTACTAGTTTCCTTAGCTAGAAATATTAATGATCAACTATTCGAGTGATTAAATCCATCTGTTTCTAGTAGTAATAGGATTTTAATGACATTGATTAGTATAATATGAAGAAAATATATCATTAAACTCTTGAATGTTAGTTTAAATCTATATTTTTATAAAGTAATAAAAGAAATAAAACAAGTGTAATACATTTATATAAATATTCAAAAAGTCCCAAAATCTTCAAGTTTTAAAATTTTCAGATTTTGTCTAATTTTGCACAAATGGTATTGTTTGTTCCCGTGTGATCCGTTTAAAATTATTATAAAAGTGATTAAATGTTTTCAAGCGCTCTTAATACAGGCCTTTAATATTCTATGCATATAAAACAAGATTTACATTATTTGTTTATTTACAAGTACTAGCATATTTAGTTTACAAGTAGGTAGCATATTTTTAAATATACTGCGTTTCATACAAAAACATTTTTATAAAATATATTTATTTATAAATTCTATATTTAATGCTTGTTTATATTTAAAAATAAGTATATAAATATATTTTGATATCAATAGGAAAAACAAACTTTTGGTAACTAACAAAACATTTTCTCATAAAGGTTTAATATTTGTCTTTAGGATTATAAGAATCTAAATTGGATATGATTTGATTACTCAATGCTTATATTTTGGACACCTAACTAATTTTTTGCTTTGTGGTGATAACGATGCATACTGCCTTGAGCTAAAGTCTTTTAAATTGGAAAGAAGCCATTTAAACCATACTCATTGTCAATGGCCTAATATGGTAACTTATGTGGGAATAAAAATTTCTACTATACGTGAGTTTAATTTGAAAATGTAATATTAACAACTTTTTCTTTAAATTCCTACTTAATTTGACATAAATTCAACAAATTTAGTACATTTCTATCTCTCATGTGAAAAATGTGTAATATATTCCACAAGAAACACTACCAGTTAATAAGTGTTTTCAATATGAAATAGAATATTAGTATAAATTTTGCACTTGAAATTTGTACTATAAACTTTGTACTGAATTAAGGCATTTATTATGATTTTTTTCATGAATAACGTTCTAAATCAGTGGTTTCTAAAATCGTCTTTAAGGCCATGTAGGAGTCTTTGATATCATTCAAGAGGTCCATGGAAATTTAAAACTGATTTGGAGGTCACAGAAGAATATCAGGGGGTCCACGAAAGGTTTTATATAAAATAATAGTTTATGATCCATTTTTATTATTATGATATAATAAACAATAACAATGAATATACAAAGAAGATGTGAATTTTAAATATTAAAAAATTTACAAATATATTTGGGTGTTTACACTGCGCTCTGTACTAATTTAAATATAATACAAAGCGTTATGTAGTGTAATTTGTGAATGAACATTGATGAAACGTATTCCCTATAATTGAGCACTTGTAATAATAGTCGTGTGCTTAGCTTGTTTCTATGTTTTATTAAGACTTATTTTTGTTCAATTTACTACAATAAATTTAGGCTTTTAATTTTCTTTAACTCTAACACTATAAAAATAAAATAATAACAAAATAACAATAAAAAAACTGAGATAATCCCCCTATAACGGAAATAGAAATCCAAAAACCTATGATTTAATAGTTCTAGATGGTGCCAACTACTTCAGTCATAATATGCATGGCAAGGTGCGAGATGATGAACAAAAAGAGGCTTATATAGGACGCAATAACGCTGCTAAATACATTAACTTGTCTGCAATATAACTTAAACTAAATAAAATCATACTTCTTACATCTAATCAAAAAATTAGGTCTATGTTATGGTGATACGAAATGCATTAATAAATTTTCTCAGTCTTAGACAAAAAGAAGTTTTGTGTTAGCTGGAAGCTTTAGTATCATCGTATTTTTTCATTGCGTTGCGCACCATGTGTATTTTGTTACGTAAGTATATTTGAATAAAAGCGTTGTCTTTTAAACATGACATATTTCGATATAGTAAAAAACGTTAAAAACTATCACATATAATATAATACAGATATTTTTTAGAATGCAGATATTTTTAAGAACTTAAATAGTGAAGATAATATATTGTTCAAAATTTACATGAAATTTTATAATTTCAAATTAATGAGTCAAAAAGACTTTTAAATAGCATTCATTACATTGAAGTTGATAACAACTAAAATAGTTGTTTGTTTCAAATAAAATATTTCATACATAAATTTTCTTATATCTTTTTTACATTTTTAAGATATAACAGGGGCGCTCCGTGGCTGAGTGGTCAAAGGCATCACTGCTAATCGCTTGAGTGCGTAGGAGTGTGGGTTCGATTCCCACCGTGGCCCTGGGTGTTTTCTTCGTTATTCTTCTGTGGTTGTACATCTGTCATTGTGCTATTTGTCCTAATATCGACGAAGACTTACAAGCGGATCTCAAGAATCAAGCATACAAGTCTGACTATATGTAATGTAATAAATAAAATAAAATAAATAAGATATAACAGTTTAAGTCAACCGATTAAAAAATGCTGATAATATACAGTTGAATTTTAAAGAATGGCTTTTTTTCAACAGGGGAATAATAATTTACCTATGCATCTTATATGTTTTTTAAACTAAGTCAAATAATTCAAGAAACCTTCCAAGCTTAAGATATATTTAATGAAAATCTATAGTGACAAAAATGTAAGGATTAAATAATATTTCAAAAAAATAAAAGACAAATATTTGAAAAAAACCATCAGTGCAACATAAGGGCAATATCTAAGCGAGTTGAGGTTCATCTGCATACTTCTTATATTATTAATTCATTGATTGCAAAGTTGGGAAACTCAAATTGAATGGGTGAAGAGCTCATTTTACCAACTGTAATTGTGGTAATATGCACCACGTTGCATCAACAATATTTCCCTTTTTACAAAAATAATTTCACTGAGTAATTATTCAGTATAAAGAAGGATTGATGAAATGGCTCAAATCTTTTGAAACTGTAAAATAGAGGTGAAATTTGCTACTTTACTATCAATGACTCTTCGTGCAGAGCTGAACAAAAGATTTGATTGAATTTTTTCACTGGGATATTGAAAACTAGGTAATAAACACTTTTACTCAGTGACAAATTGAGATATCAACATAGATGAATCCATACTAATACAAGAACAGCTTATAGAAATATCCTTAAATGAGGAACTTAAATTAATGTTAAACAAGAGGATGCCATATAAATTCTGACTGCAAAAATGATCCCAATTTTATATACTGCATTCTGGGTTATTGCATAGAAGTTGTTGGTTGCTTTATCGTCTTTCTTTTTAGTACTGCTGGGATTCTGTGTGCTCTTATGGATTTCAAATTAAAAAAAGAAAGAAACCGACTAAAAATAACATTCTTGCAGTTGCTTCTCCCAAATATTTAACCAAACATAAATACACATATAGCATCTCCTTAAGTTCGTCCAAGTGATTAAATATATATTTTTTTACTTTTTCTTAAATAAAAGTTATAATTTCGGTGCATAGTTCTTTAACATTTTTTTTAAAATTTTATAGCATTTATTTATGTTGCTTTTGCTCTTGGATATCCGTGTGCAAGTTTTGACTTTAAAAAAAAACTACATCGTCTCATAAAAGTTTTGGGGAACTACTGTTTTAAATAATTTATGATAAGGAGTTAAGCATTCTTAATTACAAAATTTCATTTAATTGAATTTTTTTAATTGCTATATTTTATTGTTATAAATATGTGAATAAATCTGATAATTAATTGTCACATATTTAACATGAATTTATTTTTAATATAAAATAAGATTGTAATGCACATGTATGTTACATAGACATTATTTCATCACATTCTCAAATTTGTTTTTCGTAATTTAAAATTACTCTTAACATATCATCAACAATTTATAACTATCAAAATTTATGAATTTTTTAATTACTACCAATTTAAATAATTGTTATATTCCCAGCAATATTTACCAGAATATTAGAGTTTTCTAAAAAGTCATTTTTTAATACCTCCAGTCATAAAATGTTAGAATATAAAATAATCAAGCAAACATGTAAAGCTAAACGATTTCAAATTAAGTACAAATAACAGTCAAATTGCAATCATAAAATAACTAATTTATGTCTTTAAATTATATAAGAATATATTATATTTATTTTGAATTAATTCAGATACATTTAAATTGTCATGTTTTGTTAATATTTTGCCATTTCCTATTTTTATGAAACTTTGCTTTAACCTGCCGAAATTTTCTTTGAAATCGTGAAAAAACTTATTATAATAAGAAATTCTATTAATTTTCTTTATTAAAAAGCAAACATTTTAATTTATAATTTGATACGCAGAAATTCAAAGGCAGTTATTTTTGTTCTATATTCCTTTTTTTCTCAAAGTTTATACAAATGATAAATATTCTAATAAAAAGAAACTGCGCATGAAAATAGCGAGAGTTTCATTGACATTAAAGATTACAATTTTTTCTAATGTTAATGGCATTTTTGAATGAATGTATTCCCCGTAACAATTTTTATCTGTTAAAGGAGTATTTTTCAAATTTTTTAACTAATAAACATTTATGTTAATAAATTTCCTAATGTCTAAATTAGGAAAATTTATTTCTTTTATTCTTTTCATAAAATATGCAAAAATCTTTTAATTAATGTTATGCTTGATTGTTCCAAGCTATTTCTGTAATTCTAATTTATTTCATAGATGAATCTTGTCATAAGACACTATAAAACAAAAATGGAATTATTTTGTATATGCACACCTAAGAACATTCTTTCTTAAAAATTTATTCTTACTTCTTTCTCAAACTTATTCTTTCTCAGAAATTAAAAACTGGTTTTTAAAATTGAAAATATCTATGAATTCCATATGCATTCTTTTTAACTTATCAAAAGAAAAGGCACAATTCTTATTTATATAAAAATCTTCCTATTTCTTTTAATTTTTATTTTGGTTCTTTTCTCTTAATTTTTTATTACAAATTCGCTAACAGAAAAATTTACGGATTTGAGGGGAATTAAATACTTGTAGAAGAAATGTTAATTAGATAACTTGTAGTTTTTGAAAAATATATATATTAAGCATGCCTTTCTCTAATCTGATTATTAAATTTTTCTGCAATTATTAAAACCAACAAAATTTACGTAAAATTTAATAAGATTATGTGTAATCAAGTTTATATAAATTTTTATTAGAAACTTATATGAAATCCTTGAATTAATTTAGAAGACATAAAATTAATTTTCTTATAGGAATTATTTTTTAAGAAATTTAAAAACCTAAGTAATTTATTCTTTTAATATTGTTTCTTATTTGCTTAGAGATTATTTAATACCTATAGTCATACGGTGTTTTTTGAAGTTCTCATTTAGTTTTTATAGTTCACATGTATTGACAAATGCATTAAATTTCAAAAATCACTTATAGTTTTAATTCCTAGTTAAAATTAAATTTACTGACAGTGCATAGAAAACAGCCTCTAACAACAGAAGGCTTTTGTAATACATTTTCTTAAATCTTCCACATATTATTCCCTTACAGGAGAGCTTTTCATAGATAAAGGAATGCATTCTTGTCTAACATGGAACGAAACTTAATACACCCATAAGAATGTTTGCTAATGAAACTAAATACTGAATCAAGAATTTACCTTCCGGGATTCATCAATAATTAGAATCGACAAAGATCATATACTCTAAAAATTACATTTCTAAGTTTAGGCTATTGTAAGAACAAATAGGGGGAACAATGGGATTTCGAACAATGATTAAAAACGAAAACCAATGTATTGCATAGAACTTAGTAGAGGATACTTCAAAGCACGGAAAAAAAGTATCAAAATTCTCTACACATGTTAATATCTACCAGTTTCAAGACACTTTGAAATCTAAGCCATTAAACCTTACTCCAAACCATACCACACAGAATAAATTGAATGGCGATAATTTAACTCGTAGAATTACGTATAATAACGTTTGGAAATATACTTTCTTGATTAAAATTAACTTGAAAGGATAGTTCTGAGTAATGGTTTTACTTAAATTTTCAATTTATTTTAATGTAGTAATTATTTTCCTTCAAAAATTTCTTTACTGAAAGAAATCTTTTAAATTAAGTTATAGTAATGACGATTTTAAACTTATTAATAATTACAATTCTTTCCTTGTAAATTTTGTATGCGTGTTTAAGTATCTTTAACAGTAGAAAATTTTAATTAATGTTTAATTGAAAAATGTATTAATTTATTTAGCAACGGTAAGAATTATATAAATAAGCTTTAATAAAAGAATGATTGGTTAAATATTTCAATAGAAATAATCACTTATAAATTATTACTATATTTTTAATTTTACTTTTCAAGTAGAATTAAATTTAGACTTACTTTTATTTATGTCAGTAATAGTAAACACATCAAAATAAAACTAAAGACTTGATAAGTTATTCAACAAAATATTTTTAACTGAAATATTCTTTATTTGAACAATTTTATTCTGTGTTACTACTTTATGCAAATAACTATTTTACTGTCTTTTCAAAGCAAATAAAATGAAAGGTAAAAATATTGCTGTACTTTTTCTATAAAACATAATTATGCAAAAATATTTGTATAACAATGTACAGCGATTCAATATTACTTATTTTTATTAAATATTATAGTACAATCAATATAATTTATTTTCAATAAATATTGATGATCAAAATTAAATTAATAATAGTGAAATAGCTTTTTTTGTATTTTCATAGTTTTTTTAAAGAAATATTTTATAATGACAGTCTAATAATTTTCGAGGGGTGTATATTTTTAGACTAGAATGAATAACACATGTTATTCATTTTGGTGGCATACCCATTGGTGGCACCTCATTGTGAACCACTTGGCGACTAGTCAGAAACCAATTCCATCCCAGAGGAACAAATCTCTTGACCTAAATTTGTGAAACGAATCTCTTGCCGTACGTTCATTCATAGCACTATCCCAAATGCTTGACATAATCGATGACTTGATGCGGTAGCCTCTTTAAAATCGTTAAGCAAACAAGACCTTATGAAGTCCTCTGACACGCCTATTTATTTTTGATTATTACATGACTTATGATTGATAAATGTGCGGTGTTAACTTGCTTTTATAACGACTGATATTCCTACTCTCTACTGACCAGTGTCTGAACCACATCATACAGAAATTTGCATGCTTATTATCAGTTTATTCAAAGTCAATGCGAAAATGACAAGAACTTTCTAATTTACCTTATATTAATATCAATTTACACTATTGGTTCAAAATATATTACAAAATAATAATAAGTTTATTCTACATCTAATTGCTTATGCACAGTGCGACTTAATGAAATAATTGTATACAAATATTTGACCGGTCTAATTATTTTTTTCTTCATACAGAAATGAACAAAACAATTTCGGTGTGAAAATTCTATCATCTTTAAAGGAATATTACAACTTAAATACGGGAAACATTTTATTAAATATTTTTACAAAGAATCATTTCTTGTCCTAGAAGGTTTTTAATTCTAAAATATCTCTTTTCGTAATGTTTATGTAGCATAAAGATAAGGATGTAGCATTTGTAGCATGTAGCATTTAGCATGTAGCATATGTAGCATGTAGCATTTAGCATGTAGCATATGTAGCATGTAGCATTTAGTCGATAATTTGGTTATATTTTCTTAATTTATCCTAAATAATTAATATGTAATAAAATAACTTAAATTCAAAATTTATGTACTTGGTTAGAAAACTAATTAATCGAAAATGATGCATGTTAGCATAAATTATTTAACAAAAATTACAAACTAAATTCCCAGATGTTTTCATCTTATCATTAAAATAGCTTCCAAAACTTAGCATTCAAGCAATTTTTTAGGTAAAATGACAAAGAATCTAATGAAATTGATCTATGTACAGTAAAATAATTCATAAATAAAAAATTTATATAAATTGATTTTAATACAAGATAATATAAATTTAAAACAATATCTGGTATTTATCAAACTAGTTTCATAAAAAAATCTTAAAATTTTTATGATTAAAATTTTTATTTATTTTTAAAATCTTAAAAAGATTATGAGCTGATTTTAAGTATTCGTTTATTCCTTCAATTTTAATTGTGAATACATTCTTTTTTATATATTATGTTATAATTACATTAAATATATAATACATTTATATGACATTCAGGGCTTTTACAGTCATTCAGAATAAAACACGAAAAAATCTTATTATATTAAAGAATATTAACTGAACTAGGGAATTTGATGAAAGTATGAAGGTTCTATTTTGAATACAAAGTTCAAGTTTATATTTTCATTTATAATATTTAATTAAATATGCACACCTTCAATTGTTCTATGAATTTTAGTTTTAATCAACTCTTTTTACAAGATTCAATTTGAGCACGTTCTTGAAATATGCTGACAAGAATATTCCTTTTTATAAACCCGAATAAATATATTTTCTTAAAGTTACATGAAGTATAAAATTTTTTATTCAGATCACAAACAAATTATTAAGTAATCATTTCTTATAAATCAAAACTGAATTCCTCTCTCATTATAAGGATATATTTAAATTATATTGAAATTCAGTTTTCTAAAATGTTATAATATCTAAAATATATTTACAAAATATGTAGAAACTCGTTTATCAATATTTATGTAAAGAATAAAAACATTACCTTTATTGTAATTCAAAGAAATATTATAAATTTATGTAACTTAATTTGAATTTATTTATTTTTAATTCTACATTCTAAAGAAACTATTTTTTGAATAATATGTAATAATGAATAATGACAAAGTACCTTAACAATGTTTCTAACTTGATTGCGAATGCAAGTAATAAATGTTAATATTATAATTTCAATAAAATTTTTAATATTATAAAGAGAATTGAGGTTTGTGTTTTATCGTTTTTTAAATATCTTTTTTTAAGTACCATTAGGGAATTTGATGCTAAGAGAGCATTTAATTTACATGAATGTTGGATAATTGCTTAAGCATATATGAATATTTTCTTAATGCTTAATCCTCCTATCAATTCTTGAATTCATCTATAGTAAATGCATTCAAATGTTTTCCAAACAGCATCCCAAATCATACTTTCATTTTATAGTTCCAGTGAAACATTAAGACGCATTCTGAAAATTTACTATTCGAGTGTCATTAAATGTTTTAAAAATAAGTTAAATGGCTACATTATATTAATAAAAGGGAGCATTTAGAATAATATTAAAATAATTTTGAACATGCACAGTTAACAAAATAGCATTTATCAAGCATTAGTTAATGTAAATTCCCTATTGCGCACTAAAATATCTCAAAATTGTGTCGCAAAAATTAAGATCTTCAGCTGTTCTGTGCAAATAAATCAAACAAATTCAATTTCTGAGAAAAAAGACATGATTAAGAGCGGAAACTTAAATGTGTTTTATGCACCGGAAATTAACACTTTATAATCTTTATGTACTTCTGACATTTGCAAAGAGGCAGCGTCTTTCTACTTATCTAACTCTCAAACCATTCTAAGGCAGGAAATAATTTTGATATCAACAACGGAAATATTTCCTCGAATGTTTTGTTAAATTGCGAACCATTCATTAAATGAGAAGGATATTTAATTGAGGAAAATTGTTTTGATACTCATTGTATAGGGAAGTAAAAATTGAGAAAATATTTTAATAATAATATATGATTTCATTAATAAAACATGGCCGATAACAACGTCACATTATAAACTAAATTTATTTCATTTATAAATCATGCATTTAAATTTTAATTTAGAGCTTTTCATTCTATTAATCATTATTAGTATACAATGGACTTTTGCTGCAGTGAAAACACATTCAGGCACGAGTAGCAGGTAATAATACTTTTTTCTTTGGAGTATGTGATTAAGATTACCATTTAAACGAAAAATTATTTCCGAAATTATTTAAATTTGTGCATAAGTGATTATTATTATTAATATAATTATTATATAATAATATAGTATCCTAAATATATTTAATGAAAATAAATTTGTATCCAGTGAATTATATGCTTAAATTTTAATTCCATTTCTTAATTAAAATTATCTATTAAAAATTCTTAATTTTAATTTATAATTCATTTAATGGAAATATTTAATAACTTATGGAATATATTCTTTAGTATTAGACACTGATACATTTTTTTTGATGAAAGGTGTATTTTACACTTATTATTACAATTTTTTCCCTCAATTACATTATTAATCTTAAAAAATTTAAAATTGTTGAATACAGGGCGAATGTTATTAAATAATACAAAATATTGCGTTTCTTTATTATTTCAGAAAAAATTGTTTTGAATTTTTTTGAAGACTGATATTGTATTTAATTTATAACATAAGCTTTTCTCTAAATACAAATGTAGAATATTTTATACATGACTTCTTTTTGTACACATAATTATTAATATATACTTTTTTCTTTATGAAAATAAAATAGACTTTATAAAATTTCGATCATTTGTTTGATGCTAATTTTAAGATTTGTTACTTTATTCCTTCATATTTGTGAGTTGAAGTCATTGAAAAAAATAATAAATGTTTTACTCTTAAACTTTAACACTAATTCTGTTAAAAGTACTAGTAAAAGTATATTTGAATTTAAAAATCATTTGATTATTAATTTCTATTTGAGCATTTAGTATAGAAGTTATTTATGAAGTTGTAGAGAAAAAAAGAGTCAGAAAATGCAACTAATATTTTTAAATATTAAAAATAATTAATAAAATATATCCTACTAGTAAATATAAATATTTAGCTATATATTATAAAATCTTACTATATATTATAAATATTTTTCATATCAGTTTTGTAAAAACAATACTTTAAAAAACTTTAAAGAGCATTTAAATGTTTTAAATTTAATTCAATTAAGTTCAACTTTAGTATTTTTAACAAAGCTAAAATATATTTTAATGAAAGATATTATGAAAATCATTCCTTTAGCATTATTTTCATTGAAATGTTAAATAGAATTTTAAATATAAAATATTTTAATTTATCAATAACATATGAACTTTTTTTTAATTCTGTTAATGATAAAATTTGTGTTGCTAGTTATTTAATAAAATTACAATGAATTACGTTTTCTCACTCTATTCATTTTTCAGGTTCTCATCCTTCGGGAGCAGTTCATGTAAGTTTTACAATCATAATTTATTTTCATAAAGTTCAGGTACAATATTTCTTTACATTCATCAAAATAAAATTTAAATTATGACAATAAAAACAGGAGCTCTAACAAATTAACATTATTTAATTACACATTATCTTGCTATTTCCTTTAATTTTATGAATAAATATTGTTAATTGTAAATTTGATGTCCATTGAAGAAATAAGTACATAGACAAGCAATTATTTAATAGAATGTAAGATTATTTTTGAAAGTTTTAGTAACGAATCATTAAATGAAAAATACAATATTTCCTAAATTTAAAAAAATGCACTAAAATATGTATTTACTGCAATATTTTCTGTAAACTTCATTTTATAATTATTATAATTTCAGATCAACAAAATTCAAACAGGCAATATATATGTAAGTATAAGATTTTGCTATTTTGATTTAAATTAATTTTTATTCAATAAAAAAATTTGGATTTTATATGTATATATATATATAATCAAAATCATTTTGCTCTAACTTTCTACTGAAAATGCATAGAAATAAAGTAGAACAAGCAATATATTATTTGTTCTAAATTTTGTCGATAATAATAATTTGAAATTCTTGATAACATTTGAGCTGAACTGATCTAAAAGATTAAGAATAATTATTGTCTCAATCATTATTTATCTTCTCTTTTAAAAATAACAATGGAATTTGATACGAATTTTTAGACAAACTTTTTTTTCAATTCATTAAAATCATATTTAACGTATTAATATATTTGTAATATATCCTTGTGATACGTATTTTCACAATTAATTTTATGTTACTTTTAAAACTATTTTAAAAAAATTTTCTGATTAAATCATAGTTTACTTATCATTTTTAACGTTTTTCTTAGATTAAAACAATTTACTCAAAGTTGTAGCAACATGATTTTACAAACAAAATGCCACATAATTGAAAAAAATCATCATAAATTCTGTAAGACATTTATTTTTATAAAAAAGCAACGCCAAAAATAACAATGAGAAATGTGAATATTCTTTAACAGAATATGTATTTCAAAACCATTTTTTGTCAACAAATATATACATTTTCATTTAAATTTTTTAAATTTACATTTTTGCTGTATTCTTCATTAATTACAACCACACATTATTTCTTTTTCTTTAATTATTATTGTTAACAGTATAATAGTTAATTTTATAAAAGTTTACTGTAAAATTTTTCATTAATTTAGGAAAATAGTTATAAAAATGTTCCTAAAATGTATCCCTCATCTCTAATTTCTAAAATATATCTGTCTCCGAACGATAGATTTATGTAAGCATAAAGATATTAAGCATAAAGGGTGTCCATGTTTATTCGGTTTTCTTTTGTATTTTCGATTATGACAATATATTAAAACCAGGATTCTCATTAATTCTCTCAAATTATCCAAACATTTTTATGATTCTTATGCATTAGAACAGTGAAAAATATTCCTGTAATGCAGCTACTTAAGGCTAAGTAATAGCAGGTAGCACAATTGTTGTAAAATTGTTTAGTATAGATCTTGGTGCATCATTTCTCTCGAATCTAAAATTACCTCCAATCTAAAATTATGATAAATTAAAATAAAACTCATCACAATTACAGTGTGTAATTTTGCAAAAGTGGTTAGTATATTGAAGAATTTAAGAACCAGCTTCAAAAATGATCGTCAAAAGAAGAATAACATTTTGTAGATATTTTATGCTTATTACATATTATTTAAAAATTTATACATAGATTTGTACATAAGTTTGTATATAATGTTAAACTTATTACTATAGACATTGCCGCTTCGATAAATTATTGATGATTAATTGTTCATTTATTGATGATTATCATATTTATATGTATGGATATTCCTAGTACAGTATTTTTATCTTGCTTTTAATGCAGTAATTTATAATGTTTTGCTTATTAAGCAATTGATCTGTAGTTCAAATTTTATAATTTTAATTCATTCTGTGAGGTAACTCTAATATTATACAGCTCAATCATTTATAAATGCATTATTTTGCTATTAGTTCTGTTTCAATTCGCAAGTTGTTTTAGAAATCCATTTTATAAAATTAATATCCAGAAATTTTCAGGTAAGATTTCCCATAGTTTCGAGTAGCATGTGGAGAGTATTTCAAAACTAGTAAATTCTCACATCTAATTTTAATGAAGCGCATTTTAAGAATTAATTAGGACAGTTACCAGTACAAAATACGAATATGTCTAGAGGGGAAATTTCATTTGAGTTCAAAAATGACTAAAACCTTCAACCAAACAACCTTTACAACAGTAATACACGCTTTGCACTAAATTAAATACAAATGGGTGTGCTGTTAAATACGTCGAGCAAAACAGAAATAGTATGATTATTTAACAGGAAATTCGAGTCATTTTTTTAACCGATTCACATATACTTCAATGAATTCTTGCTCAATTTTAGAAATAATTCTTAATATTTCAGTTTTAATATTTTACAATGTAATATTAAATCTTCATCAAAACATATTGATCAAATTATTGAGAATAAACTCTTGCTGAATAAATATACAGATCTCATGATAGTGATTGTTAATTTGAATAACGCGATGAAAGTAACGAAGAATCTGAATCAAAAGAAAAAAATTTATATTAGAAAAAAAATAATAATTTGGAAATGAAGAAAAAACAAATCAAAAATAAAATTATCTTAAAATTTGATCATCTATGAAACTGGTAAAAGTAAATAAGAAACTATTCAATTTAATAATACAACATAAGGATATGTATATACAATAAATAAAATGCTTGCATTTATTTCTACTACTAAAAAACAATAAATGACAACAATTTTTATTGCATATAGAATGTCAAAGAAATAAATACCGGATTTGTTCTAACATCAACATATAATCCTCCAAAGCAGTAGGGGAATAAAAGAAAATTTCTTTAATACCAAGCATTATCTCTTATAGAAATACTTATGAAGACATGAACTACACAAATGCTTTCGAGAGAACTCTACCAAAAATCAATGAAATCAATTCAAGTGGATCAGAGGATATTCATTGTCAAATAAAATGTCCGTTGCATGTGCATGAACTCCTAGGATAATAAAAATGCAATTTCTAGCATAAAATTTGACATTTTTATTTTCAAAAAGCATTCTTCTTGTGTTTGTTAGAAGTTTATATCAGTTCAAAATCCTTATTATAAGCACATAATTCTGCTTTTATAATTTATAAATGTTTCATCTCCTAAAACGTTAAATACAAGAATTCTTAATTAGTTTTAAAAATGTAATCCTATTTTCACACTTAAATAGCAAAATATTTATTCATAATAAAATATTTTTTAATTTTTAGCTTCTTTTTTAATAAAACTGATTGGGTTGAATCAGTCCCCCAAGCAACCTCCAATGCAAGTGTCAGGAACTCGTCTTATGCTGGGTTATTTTAAGCAATCAGTTAAATTACTTTGTTAATAAAAGTATAATGGTAAATAATCTGTGTTTCTACAAAAGAATAAGCGCCTTTTATATTTATAATAAATTAAAAGAGAATACATAAAATAGGGTTATGAAGGTAACTCTTTAAAAATAAAAAAACATAGATTGAACTCATTATTTTAAATGAGAGTTTTGCTAGGAAATTTGTCATTAGAATTTATCTGTTGAATGAAACTTGGCACAATAAATTTACAAAAATGTACGATATTTCAAAAACAATATATTTAAATATCCTTCTCTAAAATAATGATATTTTTAAAATTTATATTGTTTTTGTAGCTGCACGAGAATGTGATAGACCAGAACCTCCTGATTTCGGAACTATTCGGTGTAGTATGGACAATTATGAATTGTAAGTACGTCTTTACTTTGATTTATAATTTGTTTTTATTTGTTTAAAATAAGTTTGTTTTGCACAGGAATATTATGTGCCGTTGAGTTTAACATTTAGCTTCAAGTTAAGAAATGTAGTTTTACTGATAATTATTCAATTTTAGTTATGTATTAATCCTCTGAATAATTCATCCATATCCCTCAATCATTTTCATTACCTTATCATAATAAAAGAAAAATGAACTCAATTTACAAAGATGATCTAGCATAGTTTCTTTAGGGCACAGTGAACTAATTGTGACTTTTGGGTATAAATTATCTAATATTTCTATATCTTTAACAATATATAAAAATTAGGCAGCTGTGGCCTGGTTAGTTTGAGACTCGTTCTCATTATCGGAAGGTAGTGAGTTTGAATGCGGACTTAATCCACTGTGTTCGCTAATGGCGGCTGAGGCATTTTAAAACAGGGAGTGTTCACAATGTCTTCCAAATGAAATGAAACATCTATGGGCGATAGTGCATTGAGAGTCTTCTGCTTGTGTCCTTGCTGCAAAATCACGAACATTCAATCTGGCTGTTTATATCTAATTGCTTAAGCCAATCTCATTGTTAGGTATAGGGAAGCATGTTGATGCAACAGCAAGATATAAAAGTTTAAAAAAAATTATAAGGACTTGGCATTCCATTTATATATAGTTTTACTGATTTCAAATATCACTAGTATTAACATACAGCTTCTATGATAATGCGTTAATAAATTTTTATAGCTTTAAAATACATAAACTTAATATAATTTTTTGGACTCTTTACTCCTAAATGTGTTGTTATAAGTAAATATTTTATACCTGAATATTTTATATCTTCAGATATAAAATATTTACTTATAACATATTTGGGAGTAAAGAGTCCAAACAATTATATATATGTATGTATTAAGGGAAATCTAAGCTAATTTTGCTAGATTAATAAAGTTGCTGGAAATGTATAGCTGAGTTATCTGTAATTGATTTTTTTCTCAAATAACATATACTTGAGTGCTTGCTAGGTGAATGTTTGATTAATTAAAATAAAAATAGGATAAAATATATAAATTACAAATGACCTAAGAAAAACATTATAAAATTTAAAAGATACATATGGTTTTAGAAGAAAAATGAAAAACTTTATTAACATGGTATGTAGCTAGTTATATAAATTCTATCTTGTATTATTTATTACTTTATTGAAAGCAGCTACTAATATATACTTTCAAACGGCTGTCTAGATATCAAGAGAGAGAATTAAAAAAGATAAATTCATTTATATTTTTTTGTCTTTCAATATGAAGTTAATTGATTATTAATTATCACTTGATCAGCGAATACAAGCTTAGTTTTTGAAAATTACTTTACATAAAATTCATTTGAAGCATTTAATTATCAGATACATTTATATTTTGAACAATATTATTTGACATTTTAAAAGCCACTATATAATTTATAATTTAAATACTGAGTTAAATTTACCTTTTTAAGTTTTCTTTAGTAAAATTTTTATCAATCTATCTTAATATTAATTATTTATCTAATTTTAAATGTAACTAGAAATTACCAGTTATCAGCTATTTTGAAAAGAAACTAATGTGTACTTAGTGAAAACAAAATCTAACAATTAGTGAGACTCAATAAATAATTATTAAAAAAATTTTGTTTTGAAAAAATAAGAAGTAGCAAAACAAAATGAGGAAGGAAAAATCAATTAAATAGGATAAGAAGAGATTTTCTACATACTGTTATCAATTATTATTATTATATAAATAAAACAAAAAATTACAGAAATATTATCATGAATATGTTAAATGTTTATATTGTAATGGAAAAAGCAGAGTATTAATGAGACATTAGAAAAGTTTTATCTAGTGATGTAATATATAGCTAAACTGTATATAATTTATAAATTATAAAAGATTAGATGTCGATAACAAAAATCCCCTTAACTTTCCAAATGTGTTATATGATATGTAATTATATTCAAATTTATTTTTGTTATTAATTCTGAATACTTAGAAACAATTTTAATTTTAATACATTTTGCTTCTAAAAAATTCGAAATTTAATAAAAAGGTTCTTTTAATTTTATCTAATATTTTTAATTATATTTATAAATTACCGTAATTCTCTTTTTTTACAATTTTTTTTTGACTTTCATAAACTGCAGCATCTGCAATGGCGAGTGTAATGATGGATACAGTTTCCCTGACGGAAGTCGGACATTAAAACTGAAATGCAATAAGGAAAATGGGATCTTTGAACCATATAATAGATTTCCATCTTGCCGAAGTGAGTATTTTTAAATATTCAAATTAGGCATTTTTTCACTTTTGTACTGAGAATATAAAACACTTAAATACCGATGATCTTCATTATCCTTGATAATGATAATCATGTTTAATACGTAAATTTAGATTTAAGCTGTTTTACACAAATCATTAGATCAGAAAACAGCAAGATACATGCAGTACGATAAATTTTTTTTAATTAAGATAAATTACTTTTCATGAAAATTAATATTTATTTTATATTTGAAATCTTATACTATACATAATTTATTTTATATTTTTAAAATTATTTTAACTTTTCTGATTAGCTACTAACTCATAGGTGAAATCAGCGAAATTGTGTTTTATCCTTGCTGCTATATTTTACATATATACTTAGCAATGCAAATGATCCATGGATTGTACATTAATGTTAATGGTTCTGGCAAACTCCCCAGACACCAAAATTTTCGTCATTATGAACAATGATTCAAACATGATCCTCCGTTCCGTATTCAATCCATAACAGCAAAAAGTCTTTAGATTTCACAAATAAACGTGGAAAGGTCACCAATCATTGGTACTCCAAGAATCCAGTGTAGAAGAATATGGTCATTCTTCCAATCTCTGTCCAAGACAAATAATGATTCTCTTTGTTGGTTGTACTGGAAGCGGCATGAAGTTACTGAGAATCTCGGGCTCTTGATTCTTTTTAAAAGATATATTGGAAAAATGATTTCATAAATCTTCAGACATTTTTTCTCTATGAAACTTGTGAAAAGAAGAAAAAAATTTCAGCACACATATGTACATCCCCACTATAATTTATTGACAATATAGAGTACTACACTCAGTTTGCAACGTGAAAGAAACATACATATGTATAGCTCATTTGCATTACAATTTTTCTTCAGAAAAAATACATCAAAAAATGATTATGACAACTCAACTAAATTTCTGACATTATTATAGTTACAAAAGAGCCACAATTGTTACAAAGAACTCAATCTCAATGTATTATTGTGAAAATAATTAAAATTCTCCAGTGTCTCCATAAGAATGACATTTGAGTTACATAAACTGTTCAAAGTAATAAATTTCAAAGGACTGTGATTCATGCAAAGCGAAAATAAGTTAAAGTTTCTGCACATTTGTTTAATTTCTTACGATAAGTAGCTTCTATGCATATTTTAAAATAAGAGTGAATTTAGTATTTCATTTTAGCAGTTCACATTGCCTCATATCTGTGAGAAATATGAGATATGATCCACATCTCAAGCATTAACATAGAAATAACATTTCAATTCAATTTTTTAAAAAAAACTACAAAGAAATAATGAATATGCAAGTTGAACTTTTTACATTATTATTTCTTAGATATACCACATGTGTGTTGTTCTTGCATGTGCTACAGAAGCTGTATTGATCAATAAATAAAATACTGACAAGAGAAAAATGTTTGATTCCATTATCTAATCTATAGAGAAAGTAAAGTGCAAATGAAAGTTTTAACTTATTTTTAAATGAAAGAAGATATCTTGAATATAACATTTCAATTGAGTTCATTTCATTTTACTCCCTAGTTAACTGCCATCATTCCCTCACTTACAGATTGAGAAAAAATAAAACATTATAGCCGTGCTTCTATTTAAATTGTATATATGTCCTTTTGTTGTCTTATACCAAATGTTATTAGTTAAAACTATCCTGTTTACATCTTGAGCCATAAATGTAGCGGTTACAAATATCACTCACGAAACACCTTTTCTGTCATTCACTTAGCAATGTTTATGTATTAGACATACTGTTTTAAATCAAAATATAATTATCGGGAATTTCAAAAATTTCATTGATTAGCTTTTGCTATTTTAAAGAAATTTCCAAACTTTTACACAGAAATTGATATTTTCGATCAATTGGTCGCTTATTTGGGAAAATTTGAAATTAAAATACATATTGAAGAGTAGAAATGCTCAGAAAAATGTTTGGTGATGAGGTTATCAATACAAACTTATTACGGAAGTTGTATTACCTCATCACCAAACATTTTTCTCCGCATGTAAATTCCAACGATACTGCATTAATGCACTAAATTTGCGCATTGATGCATTATTCCAGAGATACTGCATGTGAATGAGAATTTCAGCATTCACATTCACATGCAGTATCCAGCATATGAATGTGATGTGCGTTCCAGCATTACTGCATAAATGTACTAAATTTGCGATGATGATCACATTGATTAAGTAAGACATGATAAGTCAAACACTAACAGTCAAATAAATAAAAGGTAAAAGAAGATCTTTTTTTGGGCTCTCGAAGTTTATTTTTACATTTCCACTAAGGAATGCAAATAACAGAACGATATTTATTGGACACATATATTATAGTGGAAAGAACAGGTGATTAGATTTTCAGAAAATTAGGATGTATAGATCTTGAGAAATCAGTACCCAGAGCAGCCACCTCTGGCTGCAATAACAGCATTTATCCGCCTAGGCATGGAGTCAAACAGAGATTGTATGGCATGTACGGGGATTTCAGTCCATGAAACTTCAACATTATGCCACAGTTCATCGACAGTAGTGGATGGTGAGTGATGGCATACCAATCACTCGGCAACCATTGACCACACCTTCTCAATTGGTGACAGATCAGGAGAACGTGCTGGCCAGGGTAACAGTCGAACCTGTTCTATATCAAGGAAGTTCAGAACACTACGGGCAACATGCGGTCGTGCATTATCCTGTTGAAACAAAGCATTAGGGAGGCCTCGAAGATAGGGCAGAGCCACGGGCCTTAACGCATCGGAAATGTACGCATCGGTTGCTGTTCAAAGTGCCAGTAATGCGAACAAGAGGTGATCGAGACGTGTATCCAATGGCACCCCATATCATCACTCCAGCAGATGGGCCAGTATGGCGATGTCCAATGCAAGCTGGCAATGCGCATTCTCCACAATGCCTCCAAACACGGATGCGGCCATCATGGTCCTGTATACAGAACCGAGATTCATCTGTAAAGATGACGTGATGCCATTCCCGCGTCCAGGTTCGTCGCTGATCACACCATTGAAGGCGCTCCTGTCTGTGACGCAGCGTCGATGGTAGCCGAAGCCATGGTCGCCGTGCAGACAATGCATGCTGCTGCAAAGGTCGTCGAACTGTTCGAGCAGAAACTTGTTGCCTTGCAAATGACTCCATTTCTCGACTCAGGGTTCGTGACGTGGCTGTACGACCCCTTGTGACCATGCGGATAAGATGTCTGTCTTCTCTGCTGTTAGTGATGGGGGTCGCTGAGATCCTGCATGACGTTCCGTATGATTGTCCTGAACCCATCGATTCCATATTCTGCTAACAGTCATGGGGTATCGACCGACGCGAGCAGCAATATTGCGGTACGATAAACCGCAATCCCGGTAGGCTATAATCCTTCCTCGATCAAAGTCAGACGTGTGCTGATAGACATTTCTTCTTCTTACACGAGGCATTACAACAACTTACTTTGCCGAAAACAACGTTGAAACGGAAACTGAGTATGAGAAAACTGCTGTCAAATCTCTGGTTTTATACACATTGTAGACGTCGCTACTGTCGCCTGCTTTGTATGAATGCGCTGAAAATCTAATCATTTGCATATCACAGCAAGTTCTACCTGTCATGCAAATTTCACGTGTGTGGTGTGCCACTTTCCTGGTGTAGTAATTTTAATGGCCAGTAGTGTGTGTATATATATATGTGTGTGTGTCTGCCTGTCTGTCTGTGTATCTATGTATGTATGTATAGTGTCTTTATTAATATTAATTTATGAATACTTTTCATTTATTTTGAAATTATTTCTAAAATTATGGGTTCTTTGTTTGTTTTTAATTTTAAACATAAATGTAGACATCAGAAATATGTGATAGCTCTTTGGTCTCACGCACTTGAACTTAAAACTCAGAATACATTTTTTTAAAAATAAATTTTTATTTCATGATTTTTAATAAATTGCTGACAATGCTTATTCATAGGCATCCTAAGATCTGTATATTTTAAACAATAATCCTAATTTTATAATTTTTTTATTGAAATGCATGAATTAGAGTTTTTACTAAGAGAACTTATGAATATTTTACTTGAAATTCAAACTACTTTTTTCAATGCATTCAATTACTTTAATTCAAACTGGAAAATCGAAATAAATTTCAAAACATTATGAATATGATATTGTGAAATAATTAACTTGTTTTTTACAATACCCTGACTTCCAAAAGTTAAGAAACAACCGGTTATTTGCACTCAATTTGCAAATTAAGAATTCAGATATAGTAAATGTTTACATAAGAAAAACGCACAAATGATTTACTATAAGAGCTAAACTCGCTGGAAAAGTCCATTCTTGAATGTTAAAAAATAATCAGAGTTTTATTTTGTAAAATACCATAGAGATATAGCAAAAATTAGTTTTAATTAGATATATGCCTATTCATAGCTTGAATATATTATATAGCGGAATCTACAATCCATGGTAATCATTAAAATATTATGTGGCTGGTTACCAAAATGGCAAACAAAGAGCCTGGCATCATCCTGTTCAACAAAATAATCGCGCAGAGCATCTGGGATCGAGCTAGTCTTTCCATTTACTCCAAACCATTTTGCTTAACACATTCCTCAGCAATTACGACTCGTTGAGGTCATATGTTATCATTCATCAGAATGAAATCATTGCCACTGCAAGGGGCTTATAGGCAAAGATATAGATCAAGAATCTCATCCCGATATCTTACACCAGTCACAGTTCCTCCCCAGAACATATGCTGCCCCGTATAACCACCAAATAGGAATACAGTCCAAATCATTATTCCTCCGCCTTGGTAACTGTGTCTTTCCACAGTGTTGGATTGATGATGTTTTATGCTTTGTTCTCTAAAGATCAACACACGTTCTGAGACAATCTTCTGTGTGAATTTGGACTTCTCTGTAAGAGGTACAATAACAAGGAGATACTAAGGAAGGTATCTGATAAGCTGTAAAAGGTACAGAAGACAATCGTTGATTCAGATATTTTTTCTTTTTTCCAAAATAAGAGGGCATTTCTCTATCTTCCAGTGCAGATGACAGAAACAGCTGGTCACCTTGCATAGAAATTTGCATGGTAAAGATTTCCTCTCACTTTATTACCGAATATTCTTCTCTCTGATGCTTCAGAATGGTCTGCAACAAGTTGCAACATAGAAATGATTCCCTTTTCTTTGGGCTGAAAGACCCATAAAACGGTGTTCTGCATAGTTGTAGCTCTTAGGTGGTCTAGAAAATGTCTTTTTGACGCAGAAGCTTAGGTCTAATATTGATTACAGAGACGGTGGACCACACTACCATATCATTAAAACGCCTAGCATCAGCCTGTGGCATCCCCATTTCCATACATCATTCCACACAGCACCTTAACAAATCTGGAAAATAGCTTGACTCAGACAATGCGGAACCCCATTGATTATTGTTCATGAATCAGCTAGCAAAAAATATAAATTAAAAAAGTTAGCGCATAATTATGAAAGCTTGATATTTACATAATTTTCCCTCACTCTAATATGTTGTTCTTCTATCAAGAAAATGTGTAGTAGCTAATATTTCTTCATAAATATACATAAGTTCATATTCAACATTTATATACACAGTAAATTTTAGTTTTAGTGACATTTTTATGGTGAGCTTTGAAAAGCATGTTGTTCTTCTACTTTTGGAGGCCAGTGTATATTGAATAACAGAGTTACCAACGGGAATATAACTAATATTTGGAATTAAAAAAGTATATTTTGTATTTTCATCGGCACATTTTTCTTTTTTATAGCATATATAATGTAATCAGCTACAAATTTGAAACATCTAAATAAAAATATGTTCATGATTTACAATTGTTACTTTATCAACTGTATGAACTTACTACTTTGTATTAACCTTTGTTTAGGAGGCGGAAACTTTGGCAGCAATTATGGTCAACAGCAGCTAGTAGATGATGATCATTTTTCCAGTTCTAGATCAAGTAAATTTAAACTGTTTTAGTAGTTAATGATTGAAATAAAGACATTATTATTATTATTTGTAATGTAATGAAACTATGTGCATATCTGTGCTTAATTTCTTAAGATTTATTCAAGCCTATTGAAGTAGTCCAGAAAGGATTCGTTTCTAGTTTATTTCAAGATAGAATTTACTAAATTGTTATTGATGTGAAATACAAAATTCATCAATTTTAAATAATATATATTATTTAAAATTATTTGTTGTAATATTTAGCCTTTTTTGATTTTAGGCTTACGCATTTGCACACAATTCAAACTACAACATTTTTTATCAATTATCTTGGAATAATTACCCTGATGTTTATACTTACATATAAACTCTTTAGTTTTTAATAAAATTTTTCAATTAAATTTCTACAAACTGTTTATTTATAAAAGGATATATTTATTTTAATTTATTTTTACATGTTCTTACGTTCTTAATGGAAATAAGGTTTTTATATTCTTATATTGTCGCTGGTAATTGTCAGATATTAATGATATTTTTAAATTCATTATTTTAAATATTCACAATATTCTATATAATACTCTGCAATTCACAAAATAAATAAAATTGGTTTACATAAGAACTACGTGTTTTGGAAATTGTGGATAACATAATCAATTTTAAGCAAACTAGAAGCATATGCTTTAGGTAAAGTAAGCATGTTACATAATTTTTAATGTTCTTTTTGTCACTGTTTTTGTTATTCAAGAATAGAAATTTGACAAGTTAAGAAATTAAGTTTGATTTTTAACAGTTATTAATTGTTAAAAATGCTCATTTTTCTAAATAATTTCTCCAATTGTATTTCGCAAAATATGTTCCTTAAATGAGAAGGTTATACAAATTGCCTAAGTTGCTATTATTTCAAGTTTAAAATTACAAATACGGAAAGTAATTTCGCTTATATATCACAAATTTGGTTAAAATGTAACTAAACTTATTTAACAGTTTTTAAACAACAGTTTGGTCAGAGTTTTGACTTTCACTCAATACATATTTTATCGTATTTATGAAAACATATTTTATCAGTTGAATAAATTTTTCAATACGTTTATATAAGCTATTTCGTCGTTAGAAAAATATAAAATATTTTTTACTAAAAGATTTATCTGAAGCAAATCGATTGTAAATATTAGGAATATTTGCGGAATATTATTAGTAATAAACTCAATGAATGGTTATACTACATACTTTAAAACCGTAATAAGAAACTGTTAAGGTAATATGAGTTTAAGATGAATAATATAAGTAAAGTAGAAAATAATCAAAAATTTATCTGGTTCAATATATACCTTGACAAAATTTGCTATGAGAATTTAAATTATTTTTTAAATACGTATCCACTAAAACTCAAAGAAATTTTTTGTATTTAATTTAAAAAAATGCTTACAATTCACCAGTTAAATAAGTAAGTTATTTTTCAGAAAAGTTTGCATTCATTGATTTTAAATTTTTTTGATTATTTTAATGCAATATCAAATTTTTTAGTAGTATAAAATTGATTTCATTCTACATATTAATGTAAAAGAAATGTTCCCCCACATATCATATTTTACTTCTTTTAACATTTGTCTAAAAGAAATTTTGCTCAGAAGCGTCAAAATACTAGGAATTTATATAGACATAGATCTAACGAAATGAGAAAATTATAAAAGCTCTCAATATCATTACAGTAGCGATTTTACATATTTTATTCCAATAACTTGAAAAACACATAATTTTAGAACAAAAACAATGTTTTTACAGTATCACAAAACTAAAAGCATTAAAACAATACATGAGATGAAAATAACATATAAAATAGTATTTTTGCATTAAAACGGGACAAAGTTTAAAAATATGATATAACATATTTTTTAAAACAGAAATCTAGAAATTAATTTTAATTTAAAATAAAATATAATTTCCGATAGAATAAATAGAAATACTGCAGCATTTATGGAAGCAATTTTTTCTTGAAGTAATACCATTTCTTAAAGCTTCATGAAATGTTAATAAATTTAATATCTCCAATCCCTTCAAACTTAAGGAACAATTTAAAAGTTATCTATAATGGATTAAGATAAGCATATCTTATTCCGTCAGTTATATAAATTCTCATATCATATTTAAAGTATGCTGAATATATACATTGTGATTTCATTTTAAAATATAAGGAAATATTCTTATCAAATTACCATGTTCCGGAAATTCAGTCCTGATAAGAAAGATTAAAGAATTCTTTAATTCCCCACTGTATTCACCAATAATATTTCTTTCGAATATTTAATCGAATATTTTAACAAACAATATTAACATTTCAGGATAACAATAATCATTAAAATATCTCTAAACAAAAATGAACTTATAAAGCGTATTCCTTGTCTTTTAAGCAAAATGAGTTAGATTTCCCAAACAAAATTTCTTGGAATTATCTAGGAATACAAATTTTAATGAAGCCTTAATATTTAAGATAATACCAAACTTTACTTTTAATAATGAAATTTAAGAAAATATAATAATTATTTTATTTTCCTAAAGTATGTGATTAAATATTAAAATATGTTTAGTAAGTTTGCAAGTGAATATCAACAGTTACTTTATTTTTTTAAATTAAATATTATACTAAGGCTAAAAAGCCCAAAATATTATACTAAGGCTAAAAAGTTTTAAAACAATCATAATTATATTTTAAAGTGAAAAATACTTACCCCGGAGTAAAATTAATATTCCTATGATGTTTAGATTTTAAAAGTTTAGTTAGAGTTAACTTGTATAAAATAGCAATTTTTAAATTTAAAGATGTTTAGATATACTTTCATTTAATGCCGCTAAATCAAGTATGCTCATTTAACTTAGCTGCAGAATAAACTTTACTTTTTGTTATGTTTAATTTTAAGCACTTAATTTAAAAACGGGAGATTTCAAATTAACAATTATGATGCAATAATTTTATTGACATATATTTAATTACTTTTATTATGAAAAGGATTGCACAATGAAAACATATTAATAAAAAGACATGTTCCATTTTCATAATGAAATCAGACATTTCATAATGACATTTAATAATGAAATTTTCTTAATAAAACAGTCATGTTGTGAAAGCAGTAATTCAATCGCAAAATATGTGTGTGAGGAAAAAAATTCTAAAAATATTTTAAAATATATTCGTATTTAAATTTACTATGTTTACAGGGATATTAATGCATGCATATTTTATAAATGCAAGAATTAATTTATAAACTATATTTTTTACTCACTCGTCATTTTGATGCATAGCTTGTTTTACATAAATAAGATGAATACCACATAAAATGTTTACAATAAATACAATATTACTTTTTGTATTTAATGCTAAGATGCAACTCTTGAGAGAACTATATCAGCAATTTTTAAAAAGCTACTCATATTACTCTTATTATTCTCGTTACATAAGCTAGAGTTTTTTTATTCAGTGCTTGCAACATGTTGATAACCAAGGACCTTATCATAAAATATGAAATTACTTAGAGACAGCAAAATTTTTGTTGTCATAAACTTATTGCACTTGAGGTAACAGGGAGAAATTTTGAGAAAATATTTCATAAATTCTTAAACTGAACATTATTGAAATTTTATTGTTTCCAATAATTTGTTAAATATTGTCTAAAATATAATAAAAACATTTTATTTTTAATATTCTCAGAATTAATATATGCTATATATTGCAAAAATTCCAAAAGAGAATAAGAAATGATTTCTCAAATGATCAAATGAATTACATGTAAAATATTTTCCTATTTAATATAACTGTAAATCTATTATTTCAATGCTACGAAATTTTATTTTATCCTCTATTTAAATTACCTTTAAAGTTAGGATTTTTTATTTCATAAAAAATTAGAAAATTTTACTTTATTGTTATGTAAAATATTTGGAGTTATCACTTTTTATGACGCTATTAATAAGTCTCTCTCAGGTTTACAGTTGAAAACAATTTTTCCTTTCATACATTACTGTATCGAAAGAATTATTCATTTCCTAACTCTATAAAAAATCCTTAAGTCTAAAAATAGCTAATAATTAATCATATTTATTAATTAAATGCAAATATTTTTTAAAAATCTACTTGCATATAATACTACATATGCAAGGATAACTTGCATATGTAGTATTGTATGCAAATAGTTTTTCATTAGTTGTCATGCTATTGACAATAGAAATAGGCGTGTTTAATAATGTGGATATTTTATCTGAAAGTTCATTCAAGTAACAAAAATTAAAGATGTGACTAGTTTAATAGAAATTTATTTTACCTCATGCAGAAATTCTCCAAACAGTAGAAAAATATATTTTATTAATAGACTAGTAATAAATTTGGTATTATTAATAATTTAAATTTGCATTTGTTGAATTAAAAATGCTTATAATAATTTATAACAAATGTGTTTGGAAACAATGTTTTTAGACAAACATTATTCGAATAAAAAAACATTTCATTCAAAATTTTATATCTTACTTTATAAAATCAGCTTATTAAAAAGAATTGTTTTGATTTAGATAACTATTAAACTCACAAGTATTGAGAAATTTTCCTGACATTAAAATTAAAAGCACTTACAAAAATCATTTTTTTTTTTTTTTTTACGTACAGAACTTAGTAAACATAAAATGTATCATTTAAATTACAAACATTATAAGCATTTACGTCATTTATGCTTTTCCTTTAATATGATTATAGAAAAGTTAAGTAACTCATGGTTAGTATTTAAATTTTTATTTTTATCGAATTCAAAATGACTTCAAAGCAGATAAATTCAACGCATATTCTTATATCAAGAAACATGTTAAATAAAAATAACATTATCACATATTTTTCCGTATGTTCACTTTGAAAAATTAATATAATACAAAAAGCTTATATATGTTCCATTGTATTTTCCTGATATAAAGGTTTTTGTAATTCATATATTACTCTTTTTTAGGTGGTTATACAAGCTACAACTCAGGTGAGAAAAATACAATAATTTCTTTTAAAATAATCACAATTCTAAAATGCATTTAATATATAATTAGTTAAATTTTCTGAACAACTACTTTATTTCATGGTTCTAAATGGTGTAGAAAGCTATTTTTACTTGCCAAAATTATGCGACTCATTTGTAATTAAAAATTCATTGCTAAAGATATATAATTAAAAGCACTAATGTACGTAAAATGTGAAATATTTTCAGTGCTAATTTAAATTAACTTCACCAATGCAATTATTAATGTAAAATATTTAAAGATGTTAGAATACGACTGATAAGAACAATATTTCTAAAAAATTATATTATCAACCTAATCAAAAACTTCTTAATGATTTAAATTTCGTATTGAAGCTGATATATTAATACACTTCTGTCAGATATGCCAATTAATGTCAAATGCCATACATATATTCCCAAACTTAATAAAATTTTTCTAATTGTAAAATTTTTAATGTCTTTAATGAATATAAGTACACAAATTATATAAAATTTATTTATTCTATTGTTTTTAATTGTAAGCAATTTAGTTGCTTATATTTTGCAAATATTAATCTTGATTTTAATTTTTACAGCCAATAATAGAGGATACAGTAGTTATGGTACAGGTAAGAAATTAATATTAATTTGCACACACACACACATTCGTAAATAAAAATTAATACCACTACCTGTAGTTTCTGGAGAGCAGGAGTCCTGAATGGTCATGTATTATAAACTATAAAAAAGGAAATTGATTCAATAGTTGCTTCAATGGCTATTCGAAACAAATGCATATTTTAAATGATCACCTCATCACAATAGTGATCTCCATTTACTGAACTCTGTCGAAATTTGTAGAGTTCAGTCTGTCTTTTCAGTATGTCTCATCAAACGACAATTGCAGCATTACCGTAACTTTCTCTTTCTGTGAAGTTACTAGAGGACCTCTCTCCAGAGAACGAGGATTGATAATCACTTTTTAAACAGGGCTTATACTCTTCCGTAAACAGGGCATGCCTCTATTAATGAAATGTTCACTTTTGTGCTCCTTTCAGTTTCCAAAGTTTAAACAGAGTGAATGGTAATTTTGCAAAGACTTATAATCATAAATTAAATTCTTTAAATTTGATAAATATGACTCTTGTTCTTGGAAAATAATAAAAAGTGGTATTCGATTTACCTCTTTGCAAATTTACTTTTATCAATATCATTATACTGTATTATGTGCAAAGAAAATTCAGGGGTTATATTTCATCTATAATTCATGTAAAGAAAATATGCAAATTTTGACAATTCGCTTCATATTTTATTACAAAATAATATTGAAAATTAATACAGCTATGTATTAATTTTCAATTTATGCATAGCTGTATTAATTTGCAATTTATCTTAGAATAAAATTTATCCTAAACGGATAGCACTTGTAAAGAAGATTGTTTGGTCAAATATAAAAATGTAAATGAAACCAGACTTACATCGATATAAATTTATTCATAAACAATATTTTAATACATTCTAGGAAAATTACACTGGCAAAATTAATAAACCGTTTTTGAAGCTTATGAATGTATAGAAATTTTTCAAAGATTAATGTTCACATGCTTGAAATTATTATATTTGTTAAATATTATTCCTATTTGAGGACAAAAACACAATAAGATAACTGTCTTTAGGAATGAAATATTTTATTTGTTAAATTTCTATAATACTTGATATTTTGTGCATTATATGCTGATTGTTTCTTTTCGTAATTCACGTAGAGAAAATGTATAAATTCAATATATTAGCTTCATATTTTATTACAAAAAATAAAACAATACATCCATTATTTCAACAATATAAATTATTAATATAGAACGCAGAACACTATTTTCCTTTAGTAATATAATTCATGAAACAGATAAAATATTTTGAAGAAAAAGTATTTGTCCGTATTTGCAAATACAAATGCAATTAAACTTTCCTATTAAAAAAATTTGTTTATATAAAACAATAATTATTTTCTATGGTGAGAAAATTTATAGTATGAAAAAAATTAGCATTAATCCATAAAAAGTATAAAAATCTAAAATGCGAAGATATTTCAAAATATTATTCATTACATACTTAAAATCCAGTATTGTAATGATCATAATTGTATGAGATTAACATTATTTAAAGATATTTCTGAAATTCAGATCCGAAAACAGATTTATTGGATTAACTTGATCCTTCTGAACCAAAATAAAAAACTAACCATTTTTAATAAAAAGAATATGTAGTTATTTGAAAATGTTCCACTATAACCCAGCTTATTATCGAAATAAATAGCAGGTTTCTTTGGGTGAAGCGAAAATAATATGAAGTAGATATGAAGCAGATGATTTTTATGGTTCAAACTTTTATTCTAAACTAAATACATTCCAGTCGCATTGTTTTTTTTGTGTAAAAAATGACTGAAGAGTAATTAACAAAGCTAAATAAGCTAAATGCTAAACATAACTAAGTCTAATTGGTGCAAAATATGGTTTAATGATAATTTTGTCTGTTAAATAGAACATTACAGTCACAAGTCACCAATAGCAAAAAACAGCCAAGTGTAGTAAAAGTTAATTTTGATTCAGTGTGTTAAAAAAATTATATTTTTACATTATACCAACGCAATCGATTATTGATGCTACTGATGAGCAATTTCTTCTACCAGTAATAAATATTGACGTTTAAATAAGTTTCGTCCATAAGTAATAATTATTTAATTTATAAAATTTAAATATAAAATATTGTTTTTAGTAATTTAAATAATATAAAATGTAATTTAAATAATTTGTTTTAAAATAAAATATTATTTTTAATAGTTTCTAAAAACGTAAACTTTTTTAATCATTATACGATGTAAATAGTATATTTATGACAGAAATTTGCGACTAGGTTATAATGGCAAAGTACCAGTTGCCTTAATTTAAGAAACAGTAAGAAGAGATTTTGAAATCTAATTATTCATATTTTTGTACCTAATCAGAGTAAGCAACCAAGTAAAAAAACTCACTAAGAAGACAAATCAATAATAAAATAAAAAAACATGTGCCTCAAAGTTTTATGAAATAAAAATATAACCAACACACACACATATGTTTTACGTGTGAAACAATTTTAAGGGAAAACAATATATATATATATATATATATATATATATATATATATATATATATATATATATATATATATATATATATATATATATATATATATATATATATATATATATATATATATATATATATATATATATATATATATATATATATATATATATATATATATATATATATATATATATATATATATATATATACGTACACTAGTGGAAATGCAATTAAAGACACTCAAAAATTCACTTATTTTTCATATAAAAGGGCATGATACTTTTTTGAATTACCTTTATTTGAATCACATTTTTAGTTTTCAATTATTCAGTGTAAAAAAATTGCAAAAAAAACTTTAATTTAGTGAGAATTTAGATCATTTATAAAAAAATCAGAAATTTCGAGTGGAAATGCAATTAAAGACACTTTTGTTTTTCAAACAAATTCATTAATTAATAATGAGAGACACCTCCATTGTTTACAATTATTTCATACATTCTATTTGGCATCGATTTCACAAGATTTTGAAGGTGATTTAATTGCAAATTTGACCATACATTACGATTTTTGTCTTTTAAGTCTATTGCTGACTCAAAGTGGCTGTTTTCGTAAACTTTTTGTGTTATCAATCCCCAGAGGTTTTCAATAGGGCTCAGATCGGAACTTCTAACTGGCCAGTCCATAACCTTCATATTTCGCTCCATGGAAAAGGTTTTTGTTGCTTTAGAGTTGTGAATGCTTGAATTGTCTTGTTGAAATATCCTGGAATCTTCACCCATGTCTTCGGCATAATTCAACAGAACGTTATCTAGAAGTTCAATATAATCGGAGGAATTCATTTTAGATGTCCACCATCAATGTCTACCACCCCATCAATGTGCCTCCATCAAAATTGCGGCTAACTGAAATCTCCTTTTTGGATCCTATGCGATGCTAGTAATACTTGTTTCGATCTGGTCCATCTAAATTAAACATTTTCTCATCACTGAACACCACATTGTTCCTTCAGAGTCCCAATTTGTATGTTTTTTTGCAAATTCCAAATGAGCCTTCTTATGCTGAATACTTAAGAGAGGTTTGCGATGTTTTTTCACTTATTTAACAACTCAAGATTGACTGATTATTTGTCTGATTCTTCGAGTTGTAACAGATAGGCATAAATCTCTTCTAATTTTAGTGGAATTTACGTGATGTCTTATTGTCTCACGAATTATCTGCCGCTTTTGACGTTCACTTAATTTACTACAAATACCTTGACGCCTCTTAGCTTCATGCATATCACATAGATTTGAAATATTGCACACAACAGTTGGAGAGCGATTAATTTTCTTTGCAACTGACCTATTTGAGTAGCCTTCTTCCTTTAAAATTCGAAATTTTGATCGCTCTTCTATCGAATGCCCGATGTTACATCCCATTCTATAACTACCTTTGAATAATAAATGTTTGAGCCAAGATGATTTGAAACATTTAGCATAAGACACACTAGAGACAACAAACTGCTCTTTTTGAGCACTTTAGAAACAAAAATGAAGTGGTAGATAGCTAAAATTCTAGATTCAAAGCAAGTGTCTTTAATTGCATTTCCACTCGAAATATTGGATTTTTTAAACTAAACGATGTAAATACTCACAAAATTAGTTTTGCATTGTAAGTTTTTCACAAAATGATTGATGATAAAAAATTTAATTCAAATAAAGTTAGTACAATATCACGGCATTTATATGAAAAATAAGTGAATTTTTGAGGTTGTTTAATTGCATTTCCACCAGTGTGTGTGTGTATATATATATAGTTGTAACGAGAAAAATTATAAAACTTTTTATGTATAACTCCTTTTTTAGATCATTGCCCTGATCTTCAGTCCCCCGAAAATGGCGGCAAATCATGTAGAATGAGTAATGGTAAATGGTAAGTTTTTAATTTCTTGATGTCCAAACATTAATTTAATTGATCAGTTTTAAACTATTTAAAAGTTTCATAAAATACTTCAGTGTTTTTCAAATAATTCGTGGAATTCCTCTGTTGCAATAAGTTGTAATAATTACTTTTAGCAAAATGTTTATCAGAAATGCAAATAAATTTAAAATAGAGCATTGCAGTTAAAAATGAAGAAATAAAATAATGTTTTATACGTTTGTTTATAAATTTAGAAACAAATGCTTATTAGGTAATTTACGAGCCTATAAAATATCATGTGTTTTCATATGGTCTGAAAAACAATGCAGCAGTCATTGGAGTGCTTATTGATTTCAAAAAATGTATGATTGTTGCCTATAATGAAGATATGTAAATGTATCAGCTCATAGTAGTAGAATTGGTTCATAGTAATTGCCATACAATAACATATGGCAATTACAATGAGCTGAAATGACAATATCGATAGTGAGCTACGTGTTTCTAAGTAGAAGGTAAGGGAGAACTCTCTGAATTAAATCAAATCACGAACAGTCATGAAATTTGCATAATCGTAATCATAAATCATAATCATAATCATAAATCATAATAATTACATTGAGATCAAAGATAAAAGACAGTTCAAAAGAACCCATCCTTTACAGAAATTCCACATCTATGATAAGTTTTAACAAGCATCTGGATTATTGTACTGGTGAGTTTTATCTGCAAGCAATCTCATTTATTTAGTTATCACACTTCTGCAATTGGGCAATTAACACTTCTTGTTAAATTGGGTTTTGCCAATAGTGCCATTCGGCAAAGGTGGTAGCTTGTTGTGGTATTGTCAGCTGGTGCTGCATAGTTTCAACACTTAGTATGCTTAGCACTAGTATAAATGGTATTATGTCAGAACGACTAAGTCACTTGTTATGTTGAGAGATTTACTTGGACATGAAAATGTGAGTAGGAAATTCTGTGTTTTGACTTTCCTGTTCAGATCCCAGATTTAATGGCTCACTTATGAGATGAGATAGAGAGTCATCTGTTTGAACCTATAACACGAGTAATCTAGTACGTATGAGAAAGACTATCAAACACATCAGAGACGACTTAGAGCTTTATCTTAGTTGGTTTTTAAAATAACAAAATTTCCAAGATAACTAAGCTGTAGTCTTCAAAATTTGAAAAAATGCAATCTCAGTCACAAAAGTGCTAGAGAGGCGTATATCAGTAAGGAGATTAATTCTGTAATCGCCGTTCTAGAGAAGAATCCATTCTTAAAAGGATACGAGTATTTAAGCAAGATTAAGGATCCTGTAATTACCGTTCTTAGAAGCTTTCACCATTTATTCAAAACAAATAAACATTTTCTCTTCTTTTAAAGGAAACGAATTACATTTAAACAGTTAGTTTACGTATAGATAAATCTGAAGTATTTTTAAATTATAGCATAAATATATTTTAAAAGCTTCAAATGCTTAATATGATCTGGATATGCATAAGTTGTTATATCGTTGATTTTATTTTATACTTAAACTGTTTCTTTATTTTCTTTATACTTAAACATGTTTATCTGATTTTCCTTGCAATTTGTTTTGCAGATTAAAACTTAAGGTAGTATAATTTTTACAACTACATTTTTAGTTCTCTATATTGTATAGTACGGAAATAGGATACACACATTTTAACTTTTAAGTTATTAATTAATTAAGTTATTAATTTATAAGGCAATTCTAGCTTAAAATGCTTATATGAATGTGTAAGTTCAAAATTGAATATATATATTATTATTAATTTTTTTAAAAAAAATTTTATCGTTATTTTATTGAAAAGTTTTAAATTTTATATCCTTTATTTCAATAATAAAACTTTACCATTCCTTCAGGACTTGCACTATTACTTGCTCCACTGGCTACGAATTCCCAGATGGAAGTTCTCAAATCGAAGTTACATGCCTTCAATCAATTGGAGTGTGGTCACCTATTGGAACATTTGAAGATTGTAGCTGTAAGTGCAAAATACATGTTGCACATAAGAATTATTTGTTAAGTAGTGCATTGGTTATTTTTCATACATGAATCAGAAGCAATTAATAATTTAGTACATTAAAATTGATTACTTACTTACCAAAAAGGCTCAAGATCCTTACTTACCAAAAAGTATTGTAACAAGGGATTTTTAAGATATATACAAAATAAAGTTTTATTTATGATAACCGCACATGTTAGAAAACATAGCAATTAATGATCTTTTGTTTATGGTTTCTACATTTTCATCGTTTTAAGTTAATGAGCCATCATAATAATTTCATTGTTAATATAAGTGAATGTTTTCAAAAAAAAGTTATTTATCTAATTTCAAATTAGTGCAAAAATTACAGAAAATTGGGGACTTAAATTTAAGTGCAACTAATAACAATTAAAATTAAATTATAAGCTTAATCATACCTTTTAAAATTAAACATGGTGTATTAGTTTAAAAATGATACATAAAAAATTAAAACTTAGTTAAACTAAGGCATTAATTTAATCTATTTAAACTCTTTAAGCGCAATATATGCTTTATAATATATTTTCATAAGAAAATATATTATAATAAATCAGGGTAAGTAAGTAATTATTTACTTTACATTCATCGAATATAAAACAAATAAAAGAAATTAGATGAGATTCTAATTATTAAAACTAGTTTAAGAAAAAGTTAAATCAGAACCCTTAAAAATAATAATTTCTTTTTGTCTGTTGATAAATTTAAATTTGAATGTAATAAACAGAAATATTTAATGAGATAGCTACAATCTTATAATTAAAAACACAGAAACATACAATTGAAAAATGAATGTAAATTACAGCTATATAATTTTTTATTATGAATTAAGGCAAAAATAGTTTAAAAAAGACAATTTTGACATAGAAATAGTTTTGTTTAACTACAATTTTATGCGCTTTTTATTACCTATTTTTACAGTTGTGAAAAAATTTTTAGGAGAATTTTAAGCCGCTTAAGACCAGAATTTTTCTTCCATAGCTTGCATTACTTCGCATGAAAAATAATTTTTTAATCATACACCCGTCCTCTGCATCTCTGCCATTAATCAACGAGCAGCCTAATAAAAAGATGAGCAAGTATAAAAACAAGAGTAAAGTACTTTAGTAACCTCAAAAGAGTTTTCAATCATAAACTTTAAAATTTCAGGGCATTTCTTGAGATGAGCTGCATTATTATTACCATGACTGCACAATAGACAACGAGCAGAGTCCATTACACTTATTCGATGCAGGTGCTTCTGCAGATAGTCATGTCCAGCTGTCACTCGGGAACAAGCGAAACCAACAGCTCGAAGTAAGGAGCCAGGGATGGTATAGTTCCCAACAAGTAGAGTTTTCCACTGCTTGTCCATAGCCGCATCAACTTTAAGGGAAACTCTGCCATCCTTTATTTTACTGAGGATTACACTTTGAATGTCGAAAGTATAGTAGCTTGTGAATAAACAAGGAAAAAAATTTGATCATGGATGATTCTTAATTTGTCAATTGCAAGAGCTATAGCAGCAAGCTCGCCATCGAAATTATTGCAGTGTTTCCCCACAAGGCAGCTTATACTAAAATCTTTTAAATACACTCCAGCACCAGTATTTTTATAGCATTCTCTGCGGAACCATTTGTTAAAATATGATGAAAATCATCAGAAGGGTATCTGCTATGAATTGTAGGCAGAGCAGCATTTTTCAACTCACTCTGTAGTGTGTATTATTTTTTAACTCCCCGAACAAGATCTAGATGTACCTCCAACCTATCCTGATCCATAACAGGATTCCCTTCCCCTGGATAAATCTGATGATTTGGGGTAGGGATATCATAAGTGTCATAGAGATCATTAATAACTAACATAAAACTAAAAACTTTTAGAAAGAAATGATCTAAAAGTTTTCAGTTTCTCAACCGATGGACTGTAATTTCGAGGAAAATCTCTCTTTCTTCTTAAGATTCATTCAACAAGAATCATAGCATTTCTATTACATCTATCACCCAAGGGTTCCAATTTGGTCTGGAGTTCTATAGCAACTATAGGAGTTGATTTACTTCCTTCAGTGATAAGACGCTATTGCTGTTCTGGAAAACATCAAGTTTGTGTCTATTAGAATTTGAGGCAGTAATTAAGACATCATTTCCACATTCATCAGTGGGACGAATATTACATGCTACGCATAGTACATCTTGAGTAGAGCCCAAAGTGATGCCAGACAACCTCTTGATTAGCTTAGATCTCAAGTATCCTCTATCAATTGCAGTATTAATTTTTTTAAGTCTGTTTTGAATCTAAGTGAATACCCAAGTAAATAGTATCATTTGCCCTTATTAGATTTTTTCCTTTATAGCTAAGATAAATATCATGAGGCTTGGTACTAAAAGAGAACAATTGGAAAGTTGTCTTATCAGTGTTTACTACCATATTATTCCCATCAACCCAAGAGCTTAAAACATTTAGGGCTCTTTGTAGAGCACATCACAGGCTAGCTGTATGATAACTCACTCAATACCATTCCATTCGCAAACAGCAAGACATTTACACCTGGGAGAGATTTAGAAATATTGTCTATTATGTCATTGATTATAATATTAAATGAAATAGAGCTCAGCACTTTATTTTGAGGTAAATCATGTTTGGTATTCAAGTACTCTTTCACATTGTGGCCATATTTAACACTTATAAAGCATTGATCAAGGAAACTCTTAATCCATTTATAGAGATTTCCAGTTATGCCATTTTCAATAAGTTTTTTGAGTAATTTAGCTCTCTCAACGTTATCAAAGGCATTTTTAAAGTCCACAAATACAGCAAGGGTACTTTGCTTGCTCTGAAAGCTGTCCTAGATTCTATGGAATAAGCAGAGTATATATTCAGTGGTGGATCTATGTCTAAGAAAACCTGTCTGTCTCTCCAAAAATGTATCTTTTATATCCAGCACAAAGAGTAGCCTATTGGAATCAATCTCTCAGTAAGTTTACACATAACAAAAATAATGCAATTTTTATGATTAAAACTTTTCAACCAACAAGACTTTCCTACAAGCATTGTATTAAATTTATGATAGCTTTCATTAGACACAAGTAAAATCTTGTTTCTTTTAAGCTAAAGTTGTTGCATCGTGAATTCTTATTTGTATTGGTAAACTTTTTTTACGTGCACTGCCTTTAAACTTCGCTTAAAAAAATCGGACAGTATAAAATATCAGCACTATCTGCTGTAAATAATATATTAATTTAATATTATGTATGAACTAAGATTTACTCTTATACTCAGGAGTTCAATAGCCCCCATAGAACCCTACAGTGATCATATATGTCTACTTCACAAAGGGACAAGAGGTGCGAAGCATATATTTAGATTAGGTTGTTAATTTAACGCGAAACCACTAGTGTTTAGTTCCTAAGCATGCTTGATACTCAGATTTATCAAACCTCTGACGGAATGAAAGGCTTAGTTGTCTTAGCCACATGATTGACCATTGAACATGTGTCTTGGAGGAACAAAGTGTAATCATTTAGCCAATGGCCTTTATTTACTCATACAATCAAACCACTTTACCACTTGCCGTAAATTCATATGCTTTATTGGATATAATAATACAGTCTTTTTGATATATCATTTGTCAAACCTAAATAAAAGTATGCAGCAACTAAATATCTAAATTTAATTAAAGTAAACAAGTTAATAAGTAAATATAACTATATAAATAAATTATGTAAGGATATTTTCTTATCATGTGTGATTAAAGATATTTATGATAATTATTATCTAATTAAAGATATTTGTGAGGAACTTTGTATAAAAGAAAACTACAAAATTAAACTTTCCATCTATTTTCCATATAAAGTTAATGTTAAATATTTTTAACTAGTAGATCGTTATGTATTTATTCAGCATGAAATATCTTTTTTCTAATTTTTTGCTTTGCATTATGTGAATTTAATATTCTTAGATCTATATATTTTTGCAATATATATATGACTTTTTCTCTGGTCTTTTCTGGTCTGGACTTTTAGTCTTTCAAATAAGCATCCTTACAAGAGAACTACTCACTTTAATAGCAAAATGTATCATTTAAGTAGAAAAAAATAACAAAACAATTTCTGGTACTTTATTATCTTTTATTTCTACGGTTAAAAATCTGTCATGACATTAATTTAACTAAGAATTTGACTAAAATGAATCGAATATGGATTAAGAGTTTATGCACAATTTGTCCTTATGATCTTAACACATTTTCACATTCAAAGTTTTTATTTCCTTTAAACTTAGCACTAAATCGCTAATCAGATCTTTATAAAATGAACTTCGAACCAATAACTAAAGAGTTGTCAAATAACTAAGCATATTTTTATTCGAGAAAATTCCGTTGATACCTTAGAACAAGAATGGATTCGTTAAGTGTCTAATTAAGATAATGTTGTTGGCTCCCACATTTATCGTTAATTGGTTTATTTTATCCCTATGATTCAAGTCAAACCTTGAATATCACCTCAAATTATTATGAACCTAACACTTTCGTTAAGCCATTTGGTAACTCGAATTTAGATCTCATGTAGTAAAACCACAATCTACCTTACAATTTTTTTTGCAACAACTTCAGTTTGTGTTGTAACAAAGCCTGTTGAATAATATTTTCACAGGAAAAAAACGAAAGTTTCATATTAAAAACATATTAAGAAATCGTAGCAAGTATAATGGTAATTTTTATTTATGGGTTCAAATTAAATGTCTAAAAATAAAAAATAAAAACTTTTACATATTTGCAATATCAGCTTAAAGTTAAATATGCTAAAAATATTTTTAAAATATAAGTGAAATGTATGCTTCTTTCTCAATTTTAATCAAATTATTTTCTTTTTCTTTCTACTATTTATATAAAGAAATTTTTTATGCTTCCATTTATTTACCAAATACATCATATTCTAAACATAAAACTTTTCATATCTTTTAATCCAAGTTAAAAATTACAATTTAATATGTGTAGAATGATAGATAGATAGATATAAATGTATTATTTTTTACTTACTTAGTGGGTGGTCTTGATAGCAGCCGTTATGGTCAACAGCAGCTAGTAGATGACGATGATGATTTCTTTTCTTCCAGTTCTAAATCAAGTAATTCTTAAATTTTCTCATGGAATAAAATGGTTTTAGATTTTTTCCCTTTCTAATACAAGAAATATTATACAATGACAAATAAAATAATTTTGTCTTCAGAGTAAAATTTTTACATCTATTTTTTATAAATTTTATTTTTACTGTTTTTAAAATGAATTCATAATAATTATAATTCCTATTTGGAATTGAAACTTGCATTTTACAATTTCCAATTTTTATATTAAAGCATGGAATTTCAGCTAATTAAATGCATATTTATTTGCATTTCGCTCTGTGTAAGTGATAGAAATGTATTTTGTACTAAATATACAACACAAAACATACAATTTTTCTCTATAAAATTTTTTTTTCCATTTTGTTAGTATTTTTATACAAACAACATAAAAATTATTCTCATAGAATATTGATGCCTAAAATGTAATTATTCTTCTGTAAATCTCTAGCATTTGGAGAATTTTATTGCTCTTTATCTTTTGACAGCGAATTTAAAATGTTACCATTTTCTAATGTAACGAAAAAAAATTTAAATCATTTTAAATTAACAATTCCCAATTTTTCATACCTTAAACTAAAATATACGAAAATGGAGATTTTTCAGTTGCAGACAATGCTCAAAATCAACCAACACAATAAGGAAAATATCCTGGAGTAAACATTTAGGAAAAAAACTATAACCTTTCTTACATAATTATACAAAATTAGGCCCACAGTTATATGCAAATGTTAACAATATTAATATTTTTTTAAATTTTATTGCTTTAGATCTTTCAATTATTTATTGTAATGTAAAATCGCTTAACTTGGATTTCACGTAAAATAAGAATGATAGAATATTGTAAGATTAAAATGAAGTTTTATTTAATTTATTTAATTTATATATATATATATATATATATATATATATATATATATATATATATATATATATATATATATATATATATATATATATATATATACATATATATATATATATATATATATATATATATATATATATATATATATATATATATAAAATATATTACTAATATAAAAAATACACAACACACACAGGCTTAAGATAATGTATAATTAACATGCATTTAATAATACTAGTTCATTAATTACCTTATTTATTGATTCAAGTTTTCATTACCTTTCAGGTAGCTACAGTAGTTTCGGAACAGGTAACAAAAATGCTATAAATTATTAATTTATACTATTTTATGTATATACAAGTGATATAATTAAACTATTATCTAAAATATTATAGATAATAGTTTACCGATTAATTCACAGAAATTTTAATTAAACAGTTTTTAAACATTTCTCTAAAATTTAAAAATTATTTCTTTTTGTATATTATACTGTTCATATTAATGAATATAATATAATTTAAAAGCACTGCATATTTATTACATCGGTCAGAAAACTGAAAAATCTGAATGAAACCTTTACATAAATAAAATCTCGATTTAAATTTTGTTTTCATGGAATCAAAGTTATATTATGGAATTATTAAAAAAATGTTCTATTGTAAATAGAACACCTTTTACTCAGAAATTTTAAACTACAAATGCTTTTTTTATAAAGTGATTACTCTTAATAAAAACAATAAAAAATTCAAAATTTAAAATTATTTAAAAATCTTGATCTTAAACTGTCTTTAAAATCATTAAAATATATGAAAGAAGTAAGAAAAATATAATTCTTAAAATTACGAAAATGAAGTTATTTTTCATTTAAAATTAAAATTAATGTAATGTTTTCAATACTTAAATTAGGATGTTTGCAATCACCTCTGTAAGCTTATTTCATGATTATAATGATATAATAAAAAAAACCAAATTTATGAGGAATCTTAGTACAAAATTGTATATGTGTATATAAGTAGCAAAGACATGTTTAGTAGTATCTTTGTAAGCAGTTTGTATATTTATTTTAAAAAGTTTATGTTTTTAATGTAAAAATCATAAAGTAAATCTAGCAAAAGAGATTAAAGAAGTCATTAATTAATTTATTATGTGTATATATATATATGCATATATATATAATTATATTATATATAAAAGAAAAATATATTATATTCTATACCAAATTTGATATTAAAATAGTTTATTTAATTTATTTTTATTATTAAAACCAATTTTTAAAAGCATATAAATGTATTTTTTGTTTGCAGTAGACATATGTCTTTTAATAAATCAATTAATATCTTTTAATATTCGTATCTTAATTATTTATCTCAAAGCATTTCGACGTAGTAAATATTTTTGTAACATTATAGTAAAATTATCATTTTTATTATAAGTAGCCACAATGCCTTTGGTATAAGTAAGGATATAAAATGAATTTTCATAAGAGCATTAAAATTGTATGTATTTTTTTCAAGTTGAAATTGTGCGTACAAGAAAACGTCCTAAAAATTATTATATAGTTTTCATGTTTTAAGATTGAATATTAAAATAAACATCAAAAGTATTAATTTCAAAACAATTTTTGTTCTTTCAGAATTTCTTAGTTTATAAGCTTTCATAATAAAAAATATTGATTTGCTTAGTTTCTAAAACATTTTTTCGATATAATTTTAAGATAAATATTGCATATTTATAAAATTTCTTCAAAATTCACTTAAAGAAAGTTAATATGATTGCAACATTTTATCATAAAGGAACAATAAATACACAACTTTTAAACTTATTTTATATAAATTATAATAGAATTAAATAATAAAAGCTTTAGATAATTTAAAAAATATATTTAGAAAATGCTAAATATTTTACAAAAGCAATTTTTCTAAATTTACATAGCTGTGATTTAAAAAAGTGTCATTGCTATACAATTAAAAATAAATAAAAGATTGGAGAGTAATACATGAGTTGCTTTTAAACTTCTATATTTATGTATGAATTTCCATTATTTTATTAATTTATTAATCAATTATTAATTAGAAGATGTCTTTATCAATACAAAAGTATACCAACTAAACTTTTATCAATTTAGAGTATAATAATCTAATTTATATTAATATTTAAAAATATTTTAAATTATTTTGCTTACAATTTTAGGTTTTTATTTCTAATCAGCAAAAGGTATTTAATGAAACTTATAAATATTATTAAAATTTTTACTATTATTATTAGTTAATATATATAAACAATTTAACAAACAATAAAAATGTTTAATAAACTGATATATCCAAGGCATTACGATGTATTTTTAATTATTTTATGAAAGTCGGAATGCAGAAACTAAAATTATATTTTTAATGGAATTTCTAGCAATTAGTAAAATGAAAAAAATTATTATTTTTAGACCATTGTCCAGATCTTGTATCACCGTCAAACGGAGGCAAATCATGTAGAATGAGCAATGGTCAATGGTAAGTTTACAATTCATTTTCATAAATAAACTTAATTAAATTATTACCTTTTTTCAAGACAAACATATACCTTGGACATAACTTAATAATCGATGATATTTGAATCAGTATATACTTCATTTAAAACGAATTTTAATTAATTATTTATCAGTTATAATGAAGCAGAATATTTTAAAATTTAATTATAGATTTAATTATGGAATATAATATAGATTCAAACTGTGATTTCTCTGGTAAATCAAAATCCGATTAAGATTAATGGTAAACTTTTGTATCTTACTTATTATATATATACATACATACATACATATATATATATATATATATATATATATATATATATATATATATATATATATATATATATATATATATATATATATATATATATATATATATATATATATATATATATATATATATATATATATATGGTACATATTTTATCTGTTTCTAACTTCACTTAATCACATGAATCAACCTGTTTTAAATAAATGTGCTGTTATCATTCTATCATACGGCAATATAAATGCACAATTTATGTAGAAAATAAAGTTTGATTAGATCTTGGAACTAAATAGCTGATAACCAACATTCACTGTTTATGAGAAATAAAATTATTAACCAAGCAGTAAGAATTGTTTGTGCTGAAGAGCACATCCGTCAATTTTGAGGAAATATAATTCTGAATTGAATCGCGTATCCTAAGTTTAAAAAGTTATGATATAAGTATACCAGTTAGTTCTTCACTTAGAAGATAAAGTAGCTAATGACTTGTTGTAAAAATATTTATTGCTTCGAGATGTATGAGAAATAAATGCTGCAAATTAAATTTGACTTTTCCTGACTTCACAAAATATAGTGTTTCTGAACCGCCGTTCAGGGAAATGTCCAGCTATCTGGCCAAAATCCAAAGTGTCATCGGCCGACAACCGATATTAAAACAGCACCTATAATAACAATATAATTTACAAGTTACATAAAAAAATTTTTTTAGTTTAGAAAATATTATGATATACGAGAAAAATATAACAAACTGGAAAGTTATGTGCTTAAGCACCTTTCATAAATGGCTATGCTGTACACTAGTTAGTGTGCCCCAGTCTGCTTTGAGTATCACTGATTACTTGAATACAGAATAGCTATCGTATTAATTTATAAAATTATTTTAATTCTGTAATTATTAAAATTTTTTTTTGCTTTCATGATTTATTTATGTGAAAAAATTGTGCCTATCTGCATAATTTATAAACTTTAGTGACATTAATATTTTACAAATCAATTAAAAAAATTTATTTCTAAGATAAGACAAAGAATTATTTTTAAACTTGAAGAATATTAAATTACTTTTTAGGAATCATTAATATAAATTTAATTGATATAGATAGTATTTAATTTTAAATTCATTTTCATTCACATAATTAAAATTTAACACTTATGTGAAGCAAATATTTAAATAATTTCTTTTCTCTTTTTTTTTCTTAAATGACTTTTACGAGAAAACTTTGCTGAGTACAGACTAGACTTTATGTATTTTAATTAGTTCTTTAATTAAATAAAATATTATTACATTGTATGTTCATAAAAATATTTTTACTATTTTCAGTTTTTAATATTTTAAGGTAAATATATTATGTTGATAAAATATAATAAATGAATATATAAATTTAGAGCTCATATACTATAACTTATTTCTCTCAGTAAATTTGAAAATGATTTTCAGAAGCATTAAATTCAATAACTTATCTTTCATATTTCAAATAGCATCTATAAATAATGAAATATGTAATTATTTATGTTACTTCAATATCAACTAATATTTCATCACTTATAGGAAAGCCTTCTCATTCAAATCTTTATATTTATTGTGCACATTATTGTAAAAATTCTCCATCTCATTCAAAGTTGATACCAGTATTATTGTATTCTGCCAAAAAGAATATAAACTCTTCATAACTAATTATTGAGAATACAGACTTTTCTTTCCCCTTAACTACCTTTTAACAATAGGTATTTTTAATTGACACTTTAAAAGGAGAAAAATCAGTAACATTTACCTTTTTAGACCTTTAATAGTTAATGACAAAAGAAAATCTTTTCATTCAGTGATTCGATCAATAAGGTTCTAGATCATTAGTTAATAGTTTATTCCTCAATATTTCAGGACTTGTACTATTACTTGCTCCCCTGGTTATCAATTCCCTGATGGAAGTTCACAGATTGAAGTCATATGTCGTCAATCTGTTGGCGTGTGGTCACCCACTGGCGAGTTTGATGATTGTCATTGTAAGTATGATTTACAGTTGCTGAAAATATTAACTAGATTAAAAGTAAGAAACTGATAAAATTACGTTAAAAAGCATTTATTATTACCTTGTAGAAACATAGTAGATGTTACCATTTTAATATTTCACGTTTATTTCATTCTCTATGGAGGTGAAATTTTTTATGAGTGTATGTAAAACGCATCAGAAATTTACAAGCATTTAATAAAATGTAAAATGTAAATACAAATAATAAAATGTAAAATTTAATGAAGGTCAGACAATTAACTGGAACTAGAACTCTTGGTTTCTTTATGTGCGAGTGGTGAAAGAGTTGGTTGGGGGTTTCTATTTTAATTTCTGGGATAATAGAAGTCCCGGACCCGATCGATGTAAAATATATAGCTGTTTGAAAAAGGTGGACAATTTTAAAATTAATATTTATGTGTAAATGTGTAATGAATGCGTCATCTACAAAGAATGTATTTGGTGTTATTAATTTACCCTGAACACGACATGATCATGAGAATATCACTACTTAAATCCCATCACATTTTAAAAATGAAAGAAAAAAATAAAAACTATGAAGTTGTATGTCCCTTTAAATGATATTGATATCTGCCAGCATTAATATTTGTTGATAAAAAATACACAATTTAATAATGTTGTTTTATTTATATCATTAAATAATATTAATAATTAATTACAATTAATACCGTGAAGTTTAGCAGGTACTTGTAATTCTGACAGATATAATCCTCACATATACCGTCATCATTAAATTGTTAAAGTGAAAAGAAATGTATATAAAGTAATAAATAATTTACACCATTCCAATATTTGTGTAATATTCTTAAATTTCACAACATAAATTATTATATTAATTATTATGTTTCATTTTATCACATTTATTGTAAAATAATTGTAAGAATAAAATATAGATATCATTATAAGTGAAATGAATACAATTGCGAAATTCACAAATATATGGTTATCAAAATTAATTTATAATAGATTCTAATGATGTTCTTTAATTTAAATAAATAATAAGGTTGTTTTTATATTCACTAAAAAATTTAGTCACTTAAAGAATTGTTTTATTATTGATATTATTTCAATATTAATAGTTACTAATTTATATATTAATATTCAAATTATGTTTTTATATTTCTTATCGCAGATGTATTAATTAAAATTATATTTAAAGCTGGCTATTTTTACTTATATACAATAATATCATTATAAATATTCACATATTAATATACTCCCGAGTTAAACACTTTTTATTTTGTAAATATAAATTACTATTAAGATATATTCTTTTTTATCCAGTTGGTGGGCTTGGTAGCAATTATGGTCAACAGCCATTAGTGGATGACGAATTATTTTCTAATTCAAAATCAAGTAAATTTCAATTTATTCAAATTCTATGCAAATATATATATATATATATATATATATATATATATATATATATATATATATATATATATATATATATATATATATATATATATATATATATATATATATATATATATATATATATATATATATATATATATATATATATATATATATATATATATATATATATATATATATATATATATATATATATATATATATATATATATATATATATATATATATATATATATATATATATATATAATTCTTGTTGTAATTCTACTAAGATTGTCACACATATATTTTCCTGCTGAAAATGGAAATTGATACTGAGGTAATAATTTAATTATAAAAGCAAAGGAAATTGCATAAATAAGCTATTTACTAAATTGATGGATTTAACAACTTCAATTGAACCAAAAGCTTTACATGGATACATTTTTATATTTATCTTTTTTAGTTCATTTTTTCAAAATCACTAAGATAAATTTTTATTACTTTAGTAAAAAATAAGAATTAAAAGATTTAGCATCTATAAACAGGTAATTATTAATGCAATTATTTACAATCTGGATACTGTGTTTATTTATTTTAGCTTCAATAACAGAGAAACAAATTATTAATGAACACATGTGCAATTAAAGTGTTTTTGTCTTTAAAGTTTACTGCCAAAATGAAACCTTAACAATTCATATGTCACATAGTTTGAAAAATAAATATATTTCAACAATTTACGAAATATAAATAAATTAAATTAATTATATGCTACAAATATATGTTATGAATAAAGAAAATAAATGAATACGAGTAAAAAATTAATAGAAACAATGTGACAAAAAATAATAATTATGTAAGTGAGAAAAGTTAGGAAAAATATACATTTTAAAGTAATGTATAATTTATTCTTTTATCGTAATATTTTATTGAATTTTTAATAACTCACACATTTCTGTTATTTTTCAGGTAGTTATAATGGTTATGGAACAGGTAAGAAAGAATAAACTTTTAAATGATAATTTATCATTTTAAACAAAGTTGCATTGTTGCTACATTTATTTTATTGGGATAGAACTTCACTATTGTATGAATGTAAATACACTTTTTTTAAAAATTCATTTAGACCACACGTATATATAGAATAAAATAAAAAATAATTAAATTTCCTACGTGCAAGGAAAATTAAAATCATATTGCTTTATTTACTCTTTATTTTGCATTTAAAAATATGAATAAATAAAAAATATACAAATATTAAAAGAAAACTTAGAAATCGTTACTGGAACAAAAATAAAAGAAATAAAACTGTGAAAGTAATTAAATATATATTTACTTTAAAAGTAATTTCAATCCAAGATAATTTTGGTGTCTTCTTTTTCTTTGATGACTTTCTTTTTTATTTTTATAAAATAATAATTAACTTTATGATGAAAGATCTTTTTACTTTAAATAAATGTATATAGGTGTAAGATAGAAAATCATTTGATATAATATTCCAATTCGATGTAATTTTTTAAAATTTCAAATTATACCAACAATTTTGTGACCACTAAAGATTATCTATTTTTATGCAGCTATATCATTACAGAGTTCCCAGTCATAGTAATTTTACTTACACAGATAAATAATTTAACTTTTGGAAATTAATATTTTAAAGACTGATGTTATGTAGACAAACTTATAAAATATTTATACATGTGAATAAAGCTTTTCAATAAGTAAAAGTGGTACATTTTTAAAATCATTCACACGTGCAAGATTATTACAATATTTCTTAAAAAATCTGTACCAGCTGTTCCTAGTTAAGTTTCAGTAGAAGTATGGCACTTATTAAACTATGGTGGGAATCCATTGTTATTTTAGGTAAGTTGAAAGTGATCTAAAGAAGGCGTCAATAGAGTAATGATGAGACAAATATTTCGAATCAATGAATACCAAATAAAGAAAATATTTTTGCGCAGATGATATGATGATTCAGGACTATAATGGGAAAAGATTTTGCATATTTTTCTTACAAAGGAAAATTAAATCATTTCAAATATTTCAGAAATTGGTGAGAAGCTGACTTCTTAGGAAATGGATCATACCAAAATACCTTTAATTTCAATGCTTTTTGTTTTAAAACAACTATTATTTTAAATATTTGCAATTTTTCCGCACAAAATATCTCTGAAGTGAAATATTTATAAATTTAATCTAAATTTTGTTAGTTAATTAGATTTAAAAAAATTTCAAAAGACATATTTTTAAATTGTTTTATTATTTTTTTAAATGAGATGAAAAATTATGCTATGATATTCAAAACGTGCCCAAAGAAATGTCTTTTTCTAAAATGTAAAAATAACATATAAAAAAATAATTTCCCTTATACAGTAAAACATTTGTATGACAATGTGATATATTTCTGCCATTTCATTAATTAATTTAAAAAGTTTAAAAGTATAGCGAATATTTTATTTTTTTAGGTGGACATAGTGGTTTTAGTGAAGGTAAGAACATATCTAAATAGCTTTTACATTTTTAATAAAAAATTAGATTTATTATATGAAAATATAATAAATCTAATTATTTTTATAAATTAAAATGTACTAATACATAAAAATAATTTTGCTTAGTTATATATGTATACATTTAAGTATAAAGTTTTATACGCATTATGGCTTCTAATCATTTAATCGTTATGAAATAAACTTTTCAGGATACTATTCAACTTAGTTTAGAAACATCCACTTACAATTTTGTTATTTAGCAAAGAAATTTATAATTTACTGTCAAAAATTAATTTTGTATTGGTTTATTGTTCGATATGTAAATAATATTTTTTCTAAATAAATGAAATATAACAACAGCATCTGTATTCCAAAGTAGATTAGAAATTATTTCAAATACTTAAGCTAGAAGTAGGAATTGAGCCAATAGACTGTTTATTTGAAAATAAAAACATATATTGTTCTGATAATAGCTTGATAACTGCTGTCAATATATTCAGTAAACACACAATATCTAAAAAAGTTGGGAAAAATATGAAAATTTCTTTATGTACTAATAGTTAGAATATATTCGTCTAAATTTAGTCTCAATTAATATTCGGTATGGGAAAGCATACAAAATAAACTTTAAACCCCAACTATAGTGCTTTCTTAAAATATATTTTAGTTGTTGTAAATATATTTTTATTAATTAATATTCCTTTTTTATGAGTTAATGATATTAATGGTTTTAACTTATTACTTTTTTAAGACTCATTATTTGGTAATGAGATGATCTGCAAGAACTCATATCATTATATATATATATATATATATATATATATATATATATATATATATATATATATATATATATATATATATATATATATATATATATATATATATATATATATATATATATATATATATATTATAAAATCATGAATAAATACATTGCATCTGAGCATCACATTTATACTTTATTTCATATCATTTAATTCACTTTTCCAATAAATCATATAACAATATTTGTAAGAACTTAAGTATATTTTATTGTTCATTTGTGGCATTATATACAAAATATGACATTTGATAAAATATTATCATAGGCTCTTACATCTGATACATATTATTTATTTTATATAACATGCATTTTCAATACTTGATTTTTTTCTTCTCGAGATATATTTCCTCCAACACAGTTAACGCAATGTGAGAAATAACCATCGCAGTTATAATTCACTGCTAACACAACATTAATTTCAATCATAATTCGAACTATTTTTGTTGTAAAAGCATAGGGTTAGGCCTTATTGCCATTTATAAATCAAAGATGCATAAGATTGGAGCATAAAATTACTAGAAAACTGAATTACTAAACAATAAGTAATAGCAAATATATCAGAATTTTAAGACACTGAAGAAATGTATAACAATATTGAACTTAAGAGAAATTTAATCCTCAGATGTCAAATACATCTGTGAATTTTTAGACAGCCTATTCTAAAGTGTAAATTTTTCAATAGCTGAACTGGTGTTGCTTTTCGAAGAATACTTGAAACTTCATATCAAGAAAACTAAAAATGTGAGAGAAATTAACATATAAGTGAAACATCTGAAGCAGATATTTAAATTAATCCTGAATTTATACTTAATTAATTTCAGTTATATAGTTAATAGTTAATTTATATAGTTAATTTCAGCATAAGGAAACTCGTCAATATTATTAACTGATGAGCCTCCAACTGTTAAGAAGTTCATGAAGAAAGAGTAAATTTCGTAAGAAGTTGTTTATAGTTAAAAAATGATTATCACTATATTATCTACCAGGAACAGCTGTTGGCAAATTAACTAACATCACTTAATAAAAAAAGTAGCTCCTCCTATCAATCTTATTTACTCACAAAATTTGAAAGATGGAATATTTCCAGGAATGTTATAACTCACAATTGAATTAAAAAGTAATATCCTCAATTTTCTATCGATTTCTGGTTAAAATATGTTAAAATGCTTTGGTGATGAAACAATCCCATTCTTTAAAGAAAAAAATCAAGATAACTAATAAATTAAAATATTTTTCATTAAAAAATTACTTACTATTTTATTTAATGTTTTAACGTATCTCATGTAATTAATAAAACAATCGATAAGAAAAAAAGTGAGCAAAATTAGTTCCATAATTCACTCTTTCTTTTTATGTTAAATTTTATCTACTCAAAAATCATTTTATTCGCAAAAATGTTTTGACCATTATTCGTTTTAAGAAACTGTTTAAGAATCTAACGGAAAGGTTCAATAAAATTGATTGACTTGTAAAGTTTTGTACAACAAACAAATCTAGATTCAAAAATTTAGGCATCAGTTTCCTTCGTTTGTTCAATTTTTATTTTTTTAAACTATTTCATACATATGAACATCCACATTTAGTTATTCCCACGCATGTAAACATAACGAGTTTCCTTGTGAGAATCTAAATAGAATGTAAGCTGAGAAAAGATATAAACCGGACATCAACTGAAAAATAAATATTTGATATCTTTCATGAGTTGTCAAAAACTAGTTTGGAAAATAATTACCAATATTATTGGCATAACGTTATGCAGATGTCTTTGAAATATGCTAAGCATTATATCCCTTCTGAATTATACGAAATATTTTCATTTTCAGAGCAAGTTCTCAAATTTTAATCCGATAGTTTGTTAGAATTTCTGTTAAATATATTGAGAATATATTTCTATATTTTATACCAATTTCTTATATATCTTACATTTAAGGAATTGTAAGAAATACTTTGTGTTTTATACTATCAAATTGCAAAGATAATTTTTTTGTAAATATTTTAAAACGTACATAAATAATATGAGATTATTTTCTGCAAAAGATTTATAGCAAAAAATTATGTGAATATTATTTGGTATATTAAGCCTTATACTTTGAATTCCATATTGTTTTAGGTATTTATTTATTAAACAGAATATTTTCAACAGCTAAAATGAAAATAAATTCTTTCTTTCCGGCTTTCAGTATTTTAAAGTGAAAAAATTATTTATTGAATAAGTTCTAAACAAGTTGTAAACTCTATTTTTATTCTTTAAGATTTCCTTATGTATAATTATATACACACACAATAACAATTAATTTTCATCATACTTCACAGAGCATAGAAAAAATTAAAATTTAGTATATTTTTCTGAACATAATTGATCATATTAATTTTTAAAAGCTCAATCATCATCTGTGTTCCCATTCCACTATAAAAAGTTTTTTACCCGTTAACTATTTTTATCGGAATAAGATTTTTATCGAAATATAGATTAATTATTATCGGAATAAAGTATTTAATTTTTTTCTCTTAGTACTCAAACACTTAATAACTTTTAGAGAGGGACGTGAGCATTTTTCTTTAAATATATTAAGACTCTGCAACACCTTATTGAATTATGCTTTTTTAAATGATTTAGATTGATAAATAAAATCTAGTGTTAAGATCAGTTTTAAGCATCAATCATGAACAGGTTAATCATACGTTTGTACCCAACAAAAGTAGTCCAGATAGTCTAGATGATATAAATTAATAATATCATTTTACGCTTATAATATCAGTGTGTATTCTCAATTCCATAATATTGCTGATAATTTTAATGAATAAAATAAAATATAAAAAGGAATCCAGCTTTTGAAATTCCAAAATAAGTCTGAAATTTCAGAAATGAAATTAGCTCTGAAAGCTTTCTTTCGTATGAATGAATATTAACTATAAAATGTGTTTTCGATATTTAGATCGTTGTCCTGATCTTATTGTTCCCTCAAATGGTGGTAAATCATGCAGAATGAGCAATGGTAAATGGTAAGCTTTCTATTTTCTGAATTAATTCATTTTAAATTTTTATAACTTAGATATAAATTTAACGAGACTCAAAAAATGTTTTCACTTACACATTTTAACATGATTTTAAAAATAAGTAAGAAAGAAAGTCTGATAATGGTATGAATTTATTTTCCATTAGTTAGAAGGAAATTATTTTAGCATCAAAATTGAAGCGCGGGGATGATATTATATTAACAGTTATTTCTTTTACTCTTCGTTATTCTTATAAATGTATTATACATTAAACGCTACTTACAGTTTGTTATTATCACGTTTTTATATTTAGGTAGAAAATGATTCATAATTTAATTAATTCTAGGATTACATGGTTATTAATATAAATATTCTTTAAGGTCTTTTTTTTGTAAAAGCATTATATATCTATTCGAAATTATTTTGTGTAAGCATTGGAAAAAAGTAAAATAATATAACAAAACAAAAAGGATTTCCACCTAGAAAATATCAAGCTAATTGAGTTTATAAAATCATGATTAAATTTCACTTGTTTCAATTAATTTTACGTAGTATTTTGGGATAGTATTCTTACTTGCAAATTCATCCATTACCCTGAATCAAAAATAAAAATTTTTAAATGGTTATTATTTATTTAAAATACAGTGGAACTTGGATAATTCGAACTTCTTTAATTCGAATTCGTGGATAATTCGAAGTTTTCTCTCGGTCCCTCGAAATTTATTATTAAACTAATGTTAAAATATCGTGGATAATTCGAAGTCCAACTTCCTTAATTCGAAGTTTTACTCCAGAAGAAATACACTGTCAATGCAGTAACTTTTTCAGGTTTTCCTTATTTTCCGAGAGGGAGGGGTAGACGCACTACAGGCTAAGAGTACAGGATTAAGGGGGAGGAAGATTGTTGAGGGCGGGAGGAAAAAATGGGAGAAAATTAGTGTGACTGGACTGCACTGTTAACCCTTCTTTTGTACGACAGGCGTTTAACGTTGCATGCACCTGTTTTCCAAGAAACCTGTAGTGGTCACATGTTTTTTCTTTCGTGTGTGGCAACTTTTAGTCTTCATTTCACTTGAAACTTCAGAACAGCAAGCATGTCTTTGAGTAAACCACGCGTTCCCTACAAGACCTTAACTTTGGAACAAAAAATTTCCGTCATCCGTGAAGTTGAAAAAGGTTTAAGAAAGAAATGCGACATTGCAAAAGAATACGGAATAGCGGCAAATACTCTTTCAACTTTTTTGAAAAATAAGGAAAAAATTCTAAGCAGTTGTTCTAGTGTAAACGGAAAAAGGAAAAGAGCAAGAGATGCGGACAATCCAGATCTCGATGAATGTGTATTAAAATGGTTTAAACAATCGAGAGACAGAAACATCCCTCTGAGTGGAACTCTTCTACGCGCTAAGGCAGAAGAATTTTCTTCCATCATGGGAAACAACAACTTCAAAGCTAGCTCAGGTTGGCTGGATGGATTCAAGGAAAGAAATGGAATTTCATTCAAAACTGTGTGTGGTGAAAGTGCAAGTGTAGACGAGAAGTCAGCCAATGAATGGGCGGACAGACTTTTGCAAATCATAAAAGATACACCGGTAAGTGACATTTTCAATGTCGATGAAACTGGACTATTCTTTAAGTGTACGCCGGACAAAACTCTAGCATTTAAGGGAGACAAATGCAGTGGTGGCAAAAACAGCAAAGAACGTGTAACATTACTAGTGGGATCCAATATGAATGGGACTGAAAAGCTTCCTTTACTTATGATTGGAAAATCTGCCAATCCAAGATGTTTCAAGAACGTGAAAACAAAGCCAGTGGAATACAGGGCAAACACAAAAGCTTGGATGACTGCAGACCTTTTCAAGGATTGGCTGTTAGAGCTCGACCACACGTACCAAAAGAAAAAAAGAAAAATTCTCCTGTTCATTGATAACTGCACGGCACATAAGTCGATCCCTGCAATGGAAAATGTAAAGGTTATTTTTTTCCACCAAACATGACCTCAATAGTGCAACCAATGGATCAGGGCATTATCAAAAACTTCAAACATTTCTATCGATGCCTTGTCGTACGACATCTTCTAACTGATTCTTCCAAAAAGCCCAACATTTCTGTCCTCGATGCAGCAAGAATGTGCTTGAATGCATGGTCGAAAGTCAGCGAAGAAACAATTGCGAATTGTTTCAGAAAAGCAGGGTTTATTAAGGAAAACACGAGCCCCGGCGAGATTTTTGAAGATCTACCTCAACCAGATGCATGGGAAAACGAAATGCCTTTTCATGATTACGTTAACATTGATGAAAGTGTAGAAATATGTGGAGAACTATCCGACAAAGAAATTCTATCCGAAGTTCTAAACAACAAAAGCGATGCAACAGAGGACGATAATGACCCCGAAGAAGCTAATGATGTTGAAGAAAGGCCGATTCCAACTTCATGTGATGCAGTTTTTCATTTAGCGGAATATCGTCGCTATGCAGAAGGACAATGTAACGTAAGTCAAGCTATCTTTCAATCCATAAATATTCTTGAAGACTTTGTTAAAAAAATCAGTTGAGCGCTTTAAAACAATCTAAAATATCGCAATATTTTCCAAAATTGTAATTCAGAGTGCATTTGTATTTTATTGTAATAAACATCGTTTCAACCTGATGGTTGTATTAGTTAAATGCATACCAATTTTACTCTTTTAATACTAGTATTTAATTGCATATAGTCACATGCAGTAAATAAAAAAAATCGAAATTTCGAAAACTTGGATAATTCGAAGTCTTGGATAATTCGAAGTTTTGCAGTGGTCCCTTGAGCTTCGAATTATCCAAGTTCCACTGTATTTCAAAATTAAATGTTTCGCAAGTAATTTACGATCTATTACATCACAACAAAATTGGGATTTTCTTGGTATATCTTTATTTAACAAAATTAAATATTTAATATTTAAATAAAAGCGAATACATAGGTTTTTGTCATCCCACGAGTATTATTAATAAATTTCTCTTTTTAAAAAAGAAAGAAACAAACCACTATGTAATCTCAGCATCGTCAGTTAAGTTAAAGGAATTTCTTTGTGTAAGGGGATTGTTTTTCCACAAAAGGATTAGAGCAAGCATATCTTCTAAATAATGTGATAAAAGCATTTTTTAAAAAAGAAAAATGTATTGCACTAGGTACTGAAATATTTATCTAAATATCTGTTCTATTTAATATGACAATATCAAAAAATAACAAAGTAAAAACTTATTTTTGAAATATTGGATCAAACCAAAAAATTTATTTAATAAAAAACATTTTTCAATATATTTTAGAGGAAAGCAAAATTAAATATAACATTTTTGTTAAAAGTTAGAACAAATACAAAATCTAACAACAAACTTTCGAGATAAAAATCATGTTATAAACTCTCACACAGGAATTTTGTATTTAGATTTTGTATTGTTAATATATAACTAAGGGCTTACAGTCTCAGTGGGATTTCAAAAAACTTAATTCCTTTGCTTAAGAATGTAATTAAAATACAAGATATATTTTGTAACAAAATATTTAAGAAAATTGAAATAAAAATTTGCTTTAACCATTCATTTAACAAAATACAAAAAGTATATAGGATAATAGGAATTAAGACATCGAACAAAAAAAATGCGTATTTTATAGATCTTCGTTTGTTTAAAAATAAAGAAAGTAATCACTTAAGGCAATAAAAGCATTTTGTTTTACATTTCGAATTAACACAAAGGTTTCTCTGAAATGTTGAGAAACACTGGTTTTTCAAATTATATTTATGATCATTAAGACTTTTTAAATTAAGATTTAAATGTCTCAAACCATTTCTTCAAATCGATAAAAAATACATTTATAGCTCTATCAATCTTTTTTCGGAATCAAAGCCGTAAGTTTTTTTAATCAAAAGTTTACAAAAACTCACATATATTTAAATTTTATTAATAATATGAATGTTCAATCATTAGGATTTAATTTGATTCAAAATCCCAAATTTAAACCTTGCTAATTGAAAAGATACATTGTAATTAGGGAGCAATCATCCTACTGTATCTTTCTGTTGAATTTCTGGAAGACATTTAATGAAATAGCAATTATCTACGTTTGTTTGCGTTCTTTTCAGGATGATAGCTTTGACCATCCTCTAATTTTGAAGAAAGTTACATATTATTCTTTTTTCATGAAACGTTACCTTTTTACCATTGGGGTATGATTATTTTCAAGGATCTGTTCTTTACATCCTTAAGCTTGTAAATCGTCAAATAAACAGTATGTAAAATATAAACACAAGTTAGGATTAAAAAATTAAATAATAATGAAGTGACTACAACCGTTAAATAATTAAAATGTTTCTTTAATGTTTCGGGAATTCTCCTCTTTTTAGTGACCAGTCAAATGACAGAAAATTCAGTGACAAACTTGATGGAAATATGGTGATAGATACAATGTTGAATTTCTTCTATAATATGTGGTAGATTCAGTGATAGTTATTATTTTCTGTACAGCAAATTCATTACACGAGCTTATCACTGATAATGGTTTACTTGTACGCACTTCATCCTGAAGAGAAAGGCACATTTTCTGAAATTCTATAAGGACCAGTAGCACGAGATGAATTTTCCTTCTCAAATGCTAAATAAGAATACTGGAATCTCTTTTCTAGATTCTATCTCATTCTAAAATTATAGAAAATATAGAACGACAATATTTTTGATCAATTCTATTTTTTCTTCAATTAAAGTTTATATTTTTCTTAACTACTTGTAATTAAGTAATTAAACATCACTTATTAAGATATAACAGCTCGTAATTACTAATCTCCTCTTTCAATTTTTTTCTATCATTACACTTTTGCTAGAATCCCAAAATTTTAGACTGTCAATTGTATAAAGTCAATAATTTATGACAAATTCAGAAATAAAAAAATCAAACATTTTGCCAAGCCAACACTATTTTAATAATTTTTAGAGTACTTAGATAAATTAGAAAATTTTGTCATTAGTGTAATATTTACTTAATTGAACACCGCTACATTTGTATAAAAACTGTCTGCTTAAGTGCTTAAACTGAATAAACAAGAAACTGAATAGTAAGATTTGCAAACATTAAATATCATTTTCATTTTATGAAATTTACTTATTCATTGCCGATTATTATTATGATTGAATACACATTCAAAAAAAATAAATCTAGAAAACATAATAATACGTTATGACATTGTTTTAGATTCTATTAATACGCTGTCTCTTGCTTAGGACATGCACAATCACTTGCTCCAGTGGGTATCAATTCAAGGATGGAAGTTCACAAATTGAGGTCGCTTGTTTTATGACAATTGGAGTTTGGTCTCCTACAGGCACCTTTGAAGACTGTGTTTGTGAGTAAAAATCAATTTATATGATATGAATTCTTTCCTTTTTAAAAACTCTGCGTCTCATGAGATTATCATTGAAAAGATAAATTTAAATATAATTATTAATCGTATCATTTATACAAAGCAATATTTAATACTTGAAGTGCATTACTAAATGGATAAAATATTTTTCATAATTACTAATTTTAAGAGAATTTGAAATTTTTTTCCAAATATTACTAAAATATTAAAATATATTTTATACCATTGATTTAAAAATAAAAGCTTATTATTATTTTCAATAAATCAATGGAAACTTTTTCAATTTTTAAGACACAAAACAATTTTTATTTCATAGATTAATCTACAAATAAAATAAATTTGATATCATTTCAATTTTTAAATACGACAAATATAGTTTTAAACTTTAAGCACAATATATTTCAAGAAAAATATAATTCAATTTTAGTACATTGACACGCACACACACAAAAAATTAATGTGAATTCAAATTAATTAAAATTTGAATTCACATTTACTAAAGGTAATAATTTGTTTTTATAAATATTCATAATTCTTTTTGTACTTCTGAAAAAGATAATTATTTATGGTAGATCATATTTATTTAAATATTGTAATTATCTTGGATATAGGTGCAAGTTTAAAATTTTAAATTGCAATATAGAAAAATACTTGATACTATGAATTTTTAGAAAAGACTTGGGAAACGGAAAATTCCTCATCATTTCTAATTGTTTAATATAAAAATGTGAACAGATTAAGTAAAAACGAAATGTATATAGTAAATTATTATATTTCTGTTTTAAATTTTTGTTCAGTATAGTTTCCAATGACTTTTATTTGTAAAACTATATAGAGAGTGAAACTAACAAGATATATAATTTGGATTAAGTGTATATACAGTTCGCATAAAGTCTTTTGTGTTTTTATTTGTCTCAAACCTTTAGTCGGAGACAAATAATTTTTATTATAAAAATGTTTCAAATAAAGAGGACTTTTAGGCTTAAATATTTGATTTTGTGAAAAATATTAAATTTGATATTTGGACCCCGGGTCATTATGATTTATATTTCAAAAATTGTTGCCCTTTCCCTAACAAAGATAACAAAAACGTTTCATTTCTCTTAGACCAAAAGTAAATAAGGTATAGTTTCTAAATTTATAATTTTTCCCTCTTTTGAGAAGTAGATTACAAAATTAATTAATACTAAGTAAAATCTTTGAAACATACAATCGTTTGAAGAAAAAACTTTTTTGTATTCCATATACAGTGTATACAATCTATAGCCGAGTAGCCATACACATTATATTGGAAGCTATAGCAAGGCCACTTACAAGTGAATAATAAAATATCTATTTTGTAAAGACTATAACAAAATAAGCAAAAATTACGAGTTTTAAAATTCCGCAACACTTATTTTGTTTTAATTATGTAAATGTTAGAAACTGTGAAATTAAAACTCAGAGATCTCCGAAATTTATGCATTATAGTTTAAAAAGAAAATACATAATAAATTGAGCATGCACTACAGTAAAAGATTATAGTTTAATAGATAAAATTTTAGCATTAGATATAATCATCTGAATATAATTTGTTGACATAAAATGAAAGAGCAAAATGTATGCTAAATTACGTCACTGTTAACTTCTATATATGTTTTCAACTTTGAGCAATGCAATTCTTGCAATTCCAAATGAGTTTAAAAAAATTTAATTCTTCGGGGAAGTTCATCTGCAGGAAATGTGTTTAAGTTACTACAGGCATTGGAAATATTGTGGCATAAGTTTAATGACTTATTAAATTCAGGTATATAGACTATTTTTTAATATAACCTCAGAGAAAAAATATGGAAGCTGAGAGCATTTGATCAGAGGGAGGCATACAATATTGTCATTATATCCGATGATACGTTTCTTGAATTATCTTAAATAAAGCATCTTATCCCTGCTACTTTATGAGGAGGGAGGAAGGCCAAACTGAAATCCTAATTCAAGCAGTTAAACAAGGAGAATACCTTTTATAAACTCTGCCACAATATTTTCTAACAATTGATATATTTTTGTCTCGTTAATGATCTTTCTTGAAAAAGCAGATTCAGCTAAACGGGTACTCCAAATACAACTTCATATATTGGTAGACCAAAGCACTTTATGTGTAACTGTTTTCTCCTGGTGTATTTTACAAAGCCCAGCGGTAGATACATTGAAAATTCATAATACCCATATGATCAAATCATCAGTACTTAAAATATTTGACAAAAAAATTGAAGTATCATAAATCATATTCATTGCCCAATTGCACCAATCAAATGAGTGGTTATTATCAGTAATAGTAATTATTACGCGATATAACATGACAAAGATGGTTTCTTACAGCATGTAATATTTGCATACATTAGCTCGTGATACTGTAGTCTGTAATTCCAAGTATACCACTGTGTGAATTGTCTACAGTTAAAACATCCTCCATCTTAAAGTATGCCTTTAGAATAGAAACTGTAGAAAACCTTTGTAGTACATACGTCTTTACAGTAGAAACTGATTACAATGGCCGTTTTATAGAAAGACAACTAAGGTACTTCTTTTTTCTTGAGCTGACTCACTGCGTTTTTGATAATTTGATCACTCGGGTGTGAAGAAGCTCGAAAGTGTTAAATGTATATCCATGTTGCTTCTGATGCATTCCATTGCTTTTTGTCATTAATGATAACAGTCTCACAATATTGGAGCATAGTTTGATATTATTGCAACGTGTAACTAAGCATATTATCCATTGAGTTATTCATGATCCAAATTTCATTCTTATCAGCTAAGTACTACATCAAAATCATCATTTGAATAATGATCCTGTTTCAAAATTATGCAAACCATGGTTATTTAATCAAAGTGTTGAATTTTGTGAAATTTCGCTCTTTCTATATATGACATTTCCACTGCACATTGGAAAAAAATTGGGAAATGCATGAGTTTTTTATTCTGTTAAGTGCCTTAATATCTTAATCGCACTTCAGAATGTAAAGCAATTCAAAAGTTAATGATTAAATATTTAAAATTCAAAGCAAACGTAATTGAATTAATTTTATCAAAGCAGTTAAGAAAAAGGTTTGGAAAGAGTAGTAAATACCAAAAATAACTAAATTTGAGATGAAAAACTTCTTTAACTTATTGAAATAAGACTCGGAAGGAATAAAAAATATCGAATCTAACTATCAACACAATTGCCTTCTTTTCACCTTCAAATCTTCAGAATGTTGACACTCAGAAGGTTGTTCATGTAATCTATTCATACAATTGTATCAATAAAAAGTATTTTCCCATTCTCGTATTTGCCTAGATTTCTGTCTTGTTGTTGTTACTAATGACACTTGAACAAGCCAAGCTCGCTATATCTTGGCTATGCGAATTTAAGTCAATTGGAAGCGTCTTTCGTTTAATCAGATCACCATGAAGGTGAAAGTATAACTTTTGCTCTTCAAATCCTTTGATAGATGGCAGCACCAGAGGATCTACTCCCTCAATTTTGGCATTGATCTGAAGGGGGAGTAAATTTCTCCAGACCATTGGGAAATGAACCAACGACCGACAACAGGACTTTCGATTCCACAGATTTAACGAGCACGTATATCGCAATTACTCGGTGGGTCTTTTGCGGCATTGGGAATCGAATCCCACTCTTCCGGATGGAGGGCAGATACCCTAACCACTAGGCTACCGCGGCCCAATATTTCTGTTAATAGTAGATGTGAGTTAGCTAATTTAAGACCCTTAATTCTCAAGCATTGTGTAATGGTTGAGAAATGTGGTGGTTTTTTGCACAAAAAATAAGAATTAATTCAGGGCAATAATGAAAATGAATTAATATGCAGCCATAGTTTAAGAAACAATTAGCAGTAACTTGATGAAAAATATTGTAAGATGATACCTTATAATCATAAGGATTTTTGATTCTCAAAGGTAATTGCATGTGGTTACATTATTAAGTAACTCCGGAGACAACTCCAGTCGGGATTTAACGAGCATCAATAAAACTGACGCTGTACCTTCCAATATAACGTATTAGGCAACGTAATTATAGATGCACTTCAAATATGGACCTAAAAAATTCATTTTCCTCCAAAAAGTTGTATATTCCAACAATTTATACTCTGGAATCATATTAATTAATTTTGTAACCAACCCCTTACAGAATGCTAAGAAAATCACAAATTTAAAAAACTAATGTCTCATTTTTTTTTTTTTCGTATAAATATAAAATTTGTATATTAGATTTTTTGGAAAAGGGCAAATTGCTTTTCTAAATACAATTATAATAATTCGGGGACAATATATAAACATTTAGATTTCTTAAGTTTTATAATATCAAATTTTTATACCTAAAATTTACATAAAACGAAAGTTACTTTTATTTAAAACATTTTTGCGATATAAATTATGTTTATACGACAAAGGATTTGAGAGATAAAAGAACACAAAGGATTTTATAACAGTCACTGTATATTATGTATATAAATAGCAATTTTAAGCCTTTCATCCATTGAATAAACTTTCGAAATGTGTGTGATGATGTTAAACCATGCGTATTATCAACTTTTAATTTACTTGTTCATGTGTTCAGAGATACTGCATGCGTTATGAAATTTAATTTTAGATTTTTCCTCGCACTGTCATTAATATCATTTTTCTGTACTCCAGTGTTTTAATTTTACTCTTTTCTTTATTCAACTTCTATTCAGAAAAATTTTAAATTTTTTTATAAAGCTTTTTTTAGATGTTAACAGATATGTAGTTTTTTTTATATATATTTTTTCCTAACTGTCAGTTGTAAGATGAATAATTTTTATTTTTAAAAAGTATTGGAATACAAACATTGGTTTTGATTTAACTCGTAACTTGTACACAGTGATTCATTCATGCCACAAAATAATTCTTAAATGCGCAGTAAATTCGCAGAAATGTAAGAAATACTGAAAGATATCTGTTCATTAATCATATTTTTTATTTATGAACTGGAGAATATTAATATCATTTATTCATTGCATATGTTGCTCAAAATGAATACTTACAATTATTACTAAAAAAATATTATATTGAATTCTAATTTTTAGAAAGAATAGACGAGAGTAAGTTACTTGAACAAATAGCTTTTAAATTTACTTGAATAAATATAATTTCAAATATCTTTAAAGGCATAAATGATATTAATCCGTTGATTTTTAAATATTTCATTATCTTCATATTAAATGTTGATTAAAATTAGAATGAAAATTTAAAAATAAAAGCTTTAAATGAACAGATATTTGATAGTAATATTTAATAAAGGAAATATGAATTTATCTTCATATATTAGAGAAATATTACCTTAATATTTATTTTAAAAATAAATAAAGCCGATTCTTAAATCTTTTTTAAGTAAAAAAATTATACTTTTAAATAAAGCCTTTTTAACATGAATAGAATTTTTATTTTTTTATTGAATGGTCTTTAGTTTTTAATTAACAACTTTTTAATTTCTCTCAGTGATGAAATAAAATGTTCAGAATAACGTTATAAAATTAATGTTATATCATTAATTGATGAAAATAATTCCTCTTTTATGTTATTTCGTGATATATTCCTTCACATAACAAATATTATCGTTTTTACTTCTGTAAAAAGTAAAAATAATATAAATTTATAAAAATAAGAAAGTATTATAAAATAAGCAAAATCTCCGTTTATTTGATTTCTTCGAAGAAATAAAGTATTAGTTTATCAGAAAAGAATCACATTTTCTAAAATATTTCAATTAAAAAAACACATGTTGTGGTTTATTGAAGTAACTAGACTGATCAGTACAGTTTGAAAGTTTATTCAAATATAACCACAGAAATTCTGGCGAAATGGAGGATATGATTTTAATTCTTGTTTGAATAACAAATATTCTAAGCAAAATAAAATTTTAAAATGATATTTTAGTTGATGAAAGAAATTATTTAATTGGTTATTAATTTTTAACTAACTAACTCATATTATTAAATATTTTCATGGTATTTTTAGAATATCATATATGTATTTTTTGTTAAATGGATGTGTATAAATAAAACAGTTTTTCAATATTATTAAGTGATAAGCAGTAGTATAAGGACGTAAGAAAAAATAATGGAAGTTAGAGCGTTAAAAAACAAAACATTTATTACATTACACATGATTAAAACCTACAGTTACAAACAAAACAGTTACAAAAGACAATACTTAACAATAACAAACAAGGCCACATATTACCAGCACATTACAAATAATAAACAAAGTTATTTATGAACCGGATGGTTCGTCTTCCATCTCTCACGCCTCATTTCCATTCCATCTATCACTCTTTCTTATAGGATATTGAATATTTTGTAAGTTCACTCTATTGGGCGGTAGCGCCATCTCTTGTCAGTTGAGTTAATATAGATCTGTTACAGTAGTAGATTTAGGAAATTCAGTATCATATATGGTTACATTTTTTTAATCTTACAAAATATATCATTAATGAAAGGAAAAATATATTTATTGAATTGAGTTATGTATCTAAAACAAATATCTTGGATTAATATTCATTTCAAAAGCAAAATTCTGTCATTATTACCTATTTATATATTAAACATTTAAAAGAATGTATTGTATAAATATTTATTAATTTATTGTAAATTTATCAAAAATATCTTAGTTTTACTACTTTCATTTTAGAAACTTAAATCAAATGTATTTTGAAGCGTAAAATACAAACACGTTTTACCATATTCGTTGTAAATATTGGTTATTCTATAAATATTTCCTTTCATTTGCAGCAGTATCAGGAGGAACTTATGCAAAAGGCCACTATCAAGGAAGTAAGTGAACCTGCATATTTCTTAACATATAATGAATAGAAATTAATAATTTTAAATTTTAAGTAAAAAAATAAATCAAATTACATAATTATGTTTGGATAGTTATTCATAGATTAAATCTTTTGTTTTCTTGACTCTTCTCAAATATAAAAAACCATTTTACTACCTTTTTTTTTTTTTTCAAAATAAAATCCTTAAATCATTGATTATAAATAAAATTTTTAAGTTTCGTTATTTTATATACAAGATAAATATTTTAATTAATTTTGAAAAAAATGAGAATAATTAAAAGATGCAGAAAGAAGTCTGATATATATCATTAAACCATTTAAATGTTTACATAAATGCGTAAAATGCTTGCGCGATTTGTGTACAATTTAACAACTAGAAGTAATTATTAAATAATTCATGTTTATTTTCTTAGAATATCAATCATCAATTCATTACTTGGTTGACTGCTCAACCCTATAAATGATTTTACGGAATTGGCCTTTTTAGATTGACTTCCTTTTTCACATTTTTCCCGAATGTCCGTTGAAATTAAAGTTTATATATCAGTTTAAGTGTTGATTATGGTTATATTGTAGAAATAGTTTTACAAAGTACCTCCACAAACATCACAAAAACCACTGAACATAAAGTTATGTATGAAAAATATCTGCACATATAATATACATTTTTACTTTTGTGTAATTCTGAGCTTTTCTCTAATACTGAACACACACATGTGTGTGTGATTGTGTATGAGTGTTTTTGTTCAATATTAACTTAATCTTATTAAATATATATTATTAATCTTTATCTAATTAATTTTAGGTAGGTGAGAAAAGTAAAATATCTTAAAATAATTTCTTCGAAGAATTTTAATAACTTCCAAGAATAAAGGTTAATTTAAGTATATTTAAAAATTTATAGAAACAATTAATATTTTCAAAAAATATAAATCATATATTTCAGTTTTTTTTTACTCATTTCTTTAATTAATTAATATTTTCAAGGAGCTTTGAAATATTACTTATAAAACTAAACTCCATGACACGACAGCCCATGTGGGCTAAGGCCTACAGTACTCATGACTGTTTTCATGACCGAGGGCCCTGGGGTGCGAAGCATATGTCCCTCTAATCCTATAAGGAATCGTTAAATTCTCTAATTAAAACTAATTTACTCAAATTAAATATCATTATAAATTTCTGACATTAATTAAGAATGTTTTCATGACATTATATTCATTGGTTTTTATTAATTTGCTATGAATTTTTACTTTTTCGTTACATAAATTTCGGACTTGCATTCTTTAATTAGTCTTCCTTCCTACTCTCTTCAACAGCAAATATTTCTGCATCACTTAAAAATCAACGATATCAATAAACTCTGTATTTGAAAAACATATAGTTACTAAGCATTTCAATATATTTTAAACCTCTTTCCTCTTAATGATATAGTTTTCCATTATATAGTCTTAATTAATGCTTATTTAGGATGCTCTAGTGGGAATTAAAAAATTTATATAAATATTTGACTTTTTTAGCAAGTCAAGTGTACATTTTTAATTGATAAAAATTAAGCATTAGATTTGTATTATATAATTACTTAATATTAATTAGGATAACGCTTTGGAAACTCAGATAAAAACAAACATTATAAGTATAAATACAAGTTTTAAAATTTAATTTCTCAGTGTCATTTATCCTTTAAATTATTATTTACTGATAAAAATTTAAGCTGTGTTTAAATTTACATCACATATGGTTATAAGACTGGTTATTTTAAAATTAACACAAAAATGTTATTTTCGGAAAATAATAAACTTATCAGATATGTATAAGTTAATATGTGAAGGCAATTATAAGATAAAAAACGTAGATATCGTGTTTAATGTATAGGAAACTTGATATCATGTGGAAACAAGAGTTTTAACTAATTCAGATACTGCAAAAGTTCATAGAGTATTCAGGTCTATTGATATTTCACATTATGAGTAACCTATTAAGATATTTCTGCACAAGCTCAGACATCAAATTATTGTAGTCAAGTAGTCATAAATTATGCAATTACGATAAAATAAAGCCTAACTAAAATCGTACCTCTCCCTAACTTTTTCATTAGTTTTTTATGTCTAAAACATACAATGTAATTTCTTTTATACAATTATGCTGTCTACATCTTAGTTATCTAAAAATATAAATCTTTTTCAAATAGTTTGTTTATATGTTTCCTTCTATGGCATCAATTTTTAATATACTTTCTGAGTTACATTTCGCAAAATTAGATTAAAACATTCTGCCAATTACCCCATTATAAAATTTCGAAATGAGTCTAAAATTTCAATAATATAGAAAAATATTATGAATGAAGCTATTTCATTTTGTGAATGGTATGTGTGTTCCTCATGGTATAAAACTGATATTACGAATAACTACTTATAAATTACTTATAGTTTCATTTTATAATCAATTCTCATATAATGTACTAAAGGCCTTTTAATGCACTATAATTAAAAGAGGCTATTTTTAATTGAACAATTTTTATAATAAACTTAGCAATTAATTTTAATGAACTAAAAACATGTAAAATAATAATATATTATTAATATGAAATGATAATATATTATTAATTTATTTTTATATTGATGCAGGTAGTGGAAGCAGCAGCCATACGCAACACCAAATAACAAATGAAAGGTATACAAGTTCTAACTTAGGTAATTATTTAAACTTTTGAGTTTCCTTTCAAATTCAGAAAATAATTAAGTAATATATTTTCATTTTTATTTTATTTGGGATTTAATATTTTTATTATAACAACATATCTCATAAAGTAATTATTTAAAACATTAGATGCATGTACCAGATATGTGTAAATATATTCATCTTTATTTTTATTCCATATAACTAACAGACGAAATGCATTTCTCTTATGTATAAAAATAATGCATAAATTTAAATCACATTAATTTACATAAATTTAAATATTCTATTCAATTAGCAACGAATCCTTAAAAACAATATTTACTTACATTTGAATTATAATTTGCTTACATTTGAATTATAATTCACTTACATTTTTATTATATTGTTTCATCAAATTTCTTAATCACAAACTATTTTAGTTTTGAACTATAAATACCAGCATTTCTTTGTTTTACATGTATATATTTAATTTTGAATAATAATAATACAACAAATTCAAAACTGTATCATCAGTATTTTAGTAAAATAAAATTTTAAAATAGTTTAAATTGCTAGTTGCATCAAAATAAAATGAGTTTTGAATAAATAAAACGAGTTTTTAATTGTTGTCGTCGTGTGCAAGCTAGGCTGGAAACATGGGGTGCGCTGCTTCACTTTTTCAACTTAACCATATTTTGGTGTGGAGTCCGACTTCTTCAGTACACACATGCTATAATTACCCGTTTATAGGGTAGGCAACCATTCACACCTCATTTGTACAAAGAAAGGACAAAGACAGGATAGATATAGGGAGAAAGTATACACCCATGCCCGAACTGGGATTCGAACCGAGAACCTCCTTATCTGCAGTCAGGCACGCTGACCACTAGACAAGTTGGGCGGCTTTCAAAAACGACGCGGTGTTCTCAGGTGGTCACCCTCCCAAGTACTGACCGCGCCCGATGATGCTTGACTTCGGAGATATTCATGCTCGTTTCTCTTATTATCCATTATCTCATTACCAAACAATTAGACTAACATGAATGATAGAAAAATAAATAAATTAAAATTAAATTGGAGTGTGTGCCTCTGGCACAGGAACTCAGCCTTAAAGGCAAAACCCCTTGTCCTTGACTTCGGTGATCGAACTAGAACCGGTATTTTCATCATGGTATAGCAGTTGGCGCGAGTTTTTAATTATGAATAAATATTAATAAAAAGATTCTTTAAAATAATTATTTCATAAACTAAGAATATTTTTCAAACAAAATTAATTAAATGATTTCGAAACCCATTATGCTACATAAAGTTATCATTATAACTGTGCTAGTGCATGAATTCTAACTGGATCACAGACAGATCAGATGTCGATCTATGAATTTTTGAACTAAGTAAACTCCAAATGTATTTGATTTGTTGAGATAATAAGGATAATATTAATTACTTTACTTACTTAAAAATTAGAGCTAATTGAGTTTTGTAGCTGGTCCCAATTCAGTTGGATTGATTATGCAAAAGAGATTTTTGAAATTTTATGTGTTATCAAAAGGAAAATGACAGCGGATTATAAGCTGGTTCACTAAAAAAGAAGTTTCTAGTTCCATTACAGGTTGTCAAGTCAATTTAAAAATATTGCTCATATATTTAAAAAGATATTTATTATTAATTAATGATAAAAATATTTTTTCGAGAAGATGGAATCGGAAAGTTGATAATAAAAAGATGAAATTTTAAGCATTTGCATTATTGATATCAAGTTAAAAAATGCATAACATTATGTAATTGAAAATTAACTACATTGAGTTCACAACAAATCTTAATTTTCACTCGATTATCACAAAAAGTTAATAAAGCTAACAAACAGAATATTTTCAAAACCTTAAGCAAAATCCTTAAAATCTAAAAATTATTTAGTTTTTATTTAATGCATTCGACAAACATCTTAAAATAATTTTTAATAAAGGAAACTTTTCATTTGAAGAATAACTTTTTAAAAAATATAAAGAATGGAAAATTATTTTTTAAATATATTTATTCTTAAAAAAATATATAATCAAAACGGCTCTAATTTAGTCATGGCACAAATTATTTTAGCTAAATGAATTTAATTTCCCAATAGAAATTTCCCAGCTTTGCTTTTCATGAATATTTCGATTGATTGTGTTTATTTATAAAATGAAATTAAATTGCATTCTTAAAAATTTTATTTGAAGTATTTTAAATTTTGCATTATGAATTTTAAATATATAATTAAGTAAAACATAATAGTATTAAAATAATAGTAAAAATAAAACTTTAGTATTCTATAAATCTTTTAGGATGTATGATGAAACAAATTAAAATTTTAATATTATTTGCTGATGAACATCTTATTAAACATAAATGGTTGCATAGATTTTTAAAAATATTTTATCTTCCTTCTGTACAGTATTTCGTAAAATATTTTGATTTCTTTAAATGGAATAGTTTTATACCCAAAATCATTTTTATTATTTTATAACCAAAGAAAAATTATTCCTTTATTATATTTTAGACTTAATGAACTATTTTGGACTTTCTATTCACTAAGACAAGTATTTATATTATTTTAATTTCAGGTACTTACGGAGGCTATGGCCAAGGTAAGACAAAAATATCTATATTGCTCTATTTTAATCAATTATTGTTAGCGATATAGAAATGAGATCTTATAATTTATTTAATATCATTTCATACGTCTCGGTATTTTACTTGATTCTTGAAAAACAGTCCATTGATTTCATGATAGGAAGCAAGTAATAAACAAGAGAAAGAATAACTTAAATTTCAAGATTTCAAACATATATTGTACTTTTTATTTAAGAAACTCTGTTCAGAAAATATAGTTTGTCTCTTTTATGGAATATATTTTATAAACTGCATTATATATATTTTTATTCTATTTCAAATTCATATTTACATTTTGATAACAGTTACCCTTTCTTTAGTTAATAAACTGCTGTTTTCCAAAGTTATGGTTATTAAAAACATAAAGAACAATTTGATTGGCATTTATTAATATAGTAAAAGATGTGCTCATTTTTGTTATTTGTAATAATTATAATAACAGAAATGTATATTACTCCAAATAACAAAAATAAATCCAATTTTAAAATTACGAACCAGAAATTCGTTTCTTTCAGTAAAAATGTTATGAATCATTTTTGCTGGTTTTTAATTTGTTTAATTGAAGTTGATTTATTAATTTACACATTTCTTCTATATAATGGTAGCAATATTTTTAATTAATAAAAGTTTCTAAATAACTAATTTAATTTCTATCCTCTAAGATGAATTTCAAAAGCATATAATTTTAAAATATCAAGAACGAATTATGAATATAAATTACAAATATTTGCTGCCAGTTTAAGAAAATCATCACATATTTTTTTTGTATTTCGATTATTAAAATATTTTTAAAAACTAAAATAATTTTCTTTCAAGTAGAACAATTATTGCATGCATTACTATTCCAATATGTAAATAAATTTTAACAAACATTCCTAATAAAGCGCCTATTTCAAATAATGCATACAAAGTTATTTAAATATCCCGATTTACTTTAAAAAATTAGAGTCTTTGTATTAACCTTCATTTTCTATAAGTATGTAATGTTAAGTTTGTTGGTAATTTTCGAATATTCACTGTGAACATTATGAAAATCTAATAAAACAAGATACAAAAGATTAATCAAACAGGATGTTATAATTTACTTCATGATGAATACCCTTTAATAATATTTAATGTAGATATTAATAATACTATAAAAGAAATGAAATTCCTGCTATTTAAAGAGCATTAGAGTCCGTTCTACAAGTCTAAACACAAAAATATTTGGACAACAGACACTTCAAATGTGCGATTACTATTTACAAATTAAAAATTGTCCAAAATGTATCCACAAGAAGGACTGAAGGCCAATAATTTGTATTAACAAATTCAAATTACATACTTGATGAAAAGAAATCGCTGTTCTTGCCGGAATCAAATAAGTTTTGTAAAATGCCAATGTTGGTGATGGGAAAGCGCTGATAATAAAAGTCTACTATATCATTGGTGAGAAAGCAGCAATAGCTATGAGAGAGTTTTGTCATCTGAGGTTACAAAGATGTGGATAGACATTATATTTACTTTTAGACAAATGAAATGAAATTTTAGCAAACAAAACAGTTAAACTTTCTGCAGGGAAAAGGGGGGGGGGAAATAAACCGTCTTAGAGGATATTGCGACAACAGTCGCTGAAGCTAGAATTGAATCGTTTCATAGAACAGTTCAGTGTATCGACAATTTTACGCATCTTTGATATGTCCTAGTCTACCATTCACCAAATTTTGATCAGAAATTTAAACTTCTACCTTTATAAGACTCAAATGCTATATCATTTAGAACATGGCCTCTCGGAGATCCATAAAACTTTTCCTCTACAATTTTTCACAAAGATTGGTGCTTAATGATTCTTGGCCATGAAGACTATTTTGTGGACCAATGAATTCCTTTTTCACTTTAATGATTACAGGAGAATACTCACAATTGTTATATCCTTGAGACTGAAAACCTCCACATAATGTACACCAGACCTTTTCATGATGTGAAAGTGACCGTATGGTGAGGACTTACGGCATCATTCATTCTCTCGGACTATTTTTTTTTTTTTGAACAAGTGACTCATCAAGGTTTTTCTATAAACGGGCTGAGATATTTTTATATGCTGGAAAACTACGTAATTCCTACTCTTGATTCACGAGGCTAGAAACCATATTCATGTAAGATGGAGTTGCTTAAAAATAGAAGTCTGAAATTGCTTAGGAGTACATTTACATGCAAACGGCTGACCAGTTAATGCTTCCCATCAGCTTAAGCTCCGCAATAACCAGGTACAAAGACTTGTGACTGCTAGTTATGGGATATGGTTTGAAAAGCATTATCTATTGTAATATTCATAATGTGGGTCACAAATGTTGACTCTATCCGGTAAATAGTAGAAAGCACTATTATCAGAAGGGAGTGCGTTGTTCATCAAGTTCGTACCTATATAGAACATCTATAGAAAATTAATTTAATGCTTAATAATACCATTTAACAGGGTATTTTTGTCTAATAAATTGGAACAGGAATATTGTAATTGTGTATTAAGAGAAATATTGTCATTGCTTTCTTTTAGAGTAAATTTACTGCCCTCCATATTTCAGGATCTCAGATCTTCATTTCTTCACGTGATATTTGGATTATTTGAACTAATTGTTTTTATTTTTTAAATCTGGAGCATATTCTTGGGAGTGTCGGTTGTCCAAATGCTTTTCTGCTTGGAACTGTAGAAAGACCTTCATGACTATTTGAGTAGTGAAGTTTTTTTTTCGATAATTATGTACAACATGCACAGTAAGTAAAACAGCGTAAGCACTGCTACTAACTAAATGTCATTTTTTCTTACTAATTGTGTTTTTTTCAGAAATATCGTTAATTTTGTTACTTATCTAGTTGTTTATTCTGATGTCAATAAAAATGTACGGTGGAATAAAATTGTTATGTAGCATAATAAATTCTTTAAAAAATTTGTTTAAAAATTAAACTTTGTATTATAAATATTAAGTTTTTACGTGAATTTAAGTATTCGCATAAAATTTGTGAGAATTAATATTTTTTTTACTAATTTTTTATAGACCTGTGCCCGAAACTAACAATTCCTCGAAATGGAGGAAAACAGTGTCAAATGAAGGATTATAAATGGTAATCAATTTAAATTTATAGATAAAGAAATAAGTACATCTCATTACAATGTTTAAAAGTAATAAATAATTTTCGTTTTAAACTCCTTTTTCTTAACTATTAAGATACATAAATATATAAAATTAATAATTTGAAAGCTAAAATTTATTTTATAAGAAATTTTAAAAAATTTTATTGCTATTTTTATTGTTTTCTCCAAATTTTTTATTTTTATTTTTTGAGGAAGATAAAATTAAATTTTATTTTCTATTAAAACATGCAAGATATTATGCGTCTTAAATGCATAATAATAATATTCTGACAAATTTTAAATAGATTATTAAATAAAAAACAAATTACAAAGTTAAAAATTCATCATCTAAATTAAAAATTTTTATATTTTTAAAAATTTTCATATTTTTAAATTGAAAGTTTTTATTACATCATTTTATGATATTATATTTTTTGGAAGTTATTAGATAAGAAATCAATTATAAATGTGCATTAAGTTTTAAACTTTAAAAGACAACTATAAATTAAATCTGGCATTTAAATTAATTGTTCACACATAAACCTAAGCAATTTATTTTTGTCATTTTTAAAGAACAGCGTGCATATGGAAACAATTGTGTCTCTGTTTATGCAATAATTATATAAAATCATATTTTTGTTTTAATTTCAACAGAATGAGGTTAAAATAATTCTCAAATTTAATGTTATCTGATGACATATTTTCTATTCGTCACAGTAACAGGAAACATTATTCTAAGGTCACTTTCTTCTGTCTCAAATTTACTTAATTAAATAATGATCAATATTTAATTAAAAATTATAAAAACTATTCATTTTAGTTTTAAGAAATTATTACCTACTTTTTCATTAGTATAATTCTAAAAATGTCAATTTCTTTCAATTTTTTCATTTAATAAATTTTAATTTTTTATTAAATAAGCATAATTTTTAAATTCTCTTTTAAGTATGACGTATTTCTATTACATTTATAAGTACATTTAAGGTATACCCCAGAGACTTAATATTTTCCAAAGAATTATTTATGAAATTTTATTCATTCATTCCAAGGAGTTATTCATGAATATTTTAGGACCTGCACCATTTCTTGCATCAGCGGCTATCAATTTCCTGATGGGAGATCTCAATTAAATGTCACTTGCCCCATGTCAAGTGGAGTGTGGTCTCCAACAGACACCTTTGAAGATTGCAAATGTAAGCCAAGTTATTGACATTCTCCTGTTTAAAAATATTGATTTGCATGATTTAAGATATTTTATAAAATGAAAAAATTAATTTCCATGAAAATTTTAATTTGAAAATTTATAATAATTTTATGGTAAATCAAATTTTGACATTTAATTGTCTATTTTATTACGTAAATTTTGTCACGCAATATAAACTCTAATATTGTTCCATTATACCAAGTAAAGTTTGGATATATCTTCTGTTTTTGTATTTCATTTTATTAAACTATTAAACTAAATTTAAGGGTAGAATTATATAAAAAATTTAATTGATAATTCAATTCTATTTTTATTTTAAAATTTAATGAACATCTTATATATATATATATATATATATATATATATATATATATATATATATATATATATATATATATATATATATATATATATATATATATATATATATATATATATATATATATATATATATATATATATATATATATATATATATATATATATATATATATATATATATATATATATTTATATATTTTAAATACTTTTTTAACATAAAAATTTCTGATTGATTCATTTACCTATCAAGAATTCTACTTTGATTACGAGTGTGTATGTTTTTTCAGCCAAAGCAGGAAGCAATTACGGTTACGGCAGCTATCAAGAGAGTAAGTGGGAAAATATTGCTAAAAATAATGTTTAATTATTCATAGTTACATTTTAGATTAAAATAGTGTAAACGTCTACATTGTTTTCATGTTAAACAACTAATAAACTTTTCACGTAATTAAAATAGCAAAGAAGAAACAAGAACGAACCTAATACATTTAAAAAATATAGTAATACTTTATTTGCAACTGCAGCATTAAAAAATTAAAATTAAAGAATGGTATGCTTAATAATTTTTAACTTATAAGAAATTATGCTGAATAATTTGCTAATTATTTTTATTCTAATGTAAATTTAACAACTAAAGATTTTTACCACCTATAATTTTATTAAGACGTAACAACAATGGGAAAAAATTAATGTTAAAATGCTAAAAACATTTTAAGTTTATTCAAAATTGCACTCTATATATATTATGATAATGTTAATACTTATAACATATTGCAAGTATACAGAGATTGAAAGTAGTTTTTTTATTTAATTTTAAATTCATCGTGTTTTATATTTTAAATTAAAACCAACAATGTTTAAAATTTTTCAGTGTGAAAAACAAATTCAATTAACTTTGCATCCATATAGTTGTTATTAACATTATTATAGATCTGTAAAAGATTTATAATTTTGGATTATATGATATCTTTATATAAAGTGCAGATACTTCTTTCCATTATTTATCGGAAATTAAGCTCATTTGTTCTAAAAGGTTTCTTATACAATAACTAAAAAGGAAATTAGGCATATGAAAACAAAATTACTAATAAATATTTTTTATTAATTCTCTTTTAAGTGTATAGATATATTTTATATTTAATCATTAATTTATTCCTTTCAAATGCTTCTGAATGTAACAATTTATTTCACATTTAAGCATTTATAGTTTATTTTAAAAAAAATATGAATTTAATAATTACGAGTATTCAAAATTTTATTTTTCTTATTATTACAAACAATATATTAATGCAATTATTTTATATTCCAGGCCATTACTCTGGTACTAATGAAGGTAATGTAATAATTTTATACTTTTATTATTTTTTAAATTATACACTTATCAATTCTGCATCCTCGAAAATTGTAGTTTATTAAAAATGTAAAGAGAATATTTTTTTAAAAAAAGGTATTCAGCAGATCATACAAAAATAATGAACTTTACATTTTCAAAAATTGATTTCTTTTAAATTTTCTCACTTTATTCAAAATTTATAAATTTTAAGAGAAATTTAGGAAGTAATAAAATTTATATCAAATCTCAGTAATAATTTTAGATGAAAATTACAGAAGAAAAATAACTGTAAATTTGATAAGAAATGTATTGTTTTTTACACAAATACATTGTTTTTTCATATATTTGATGAAGGTCATATTTTATTACACTCTACATGTTTTATATATATACTTCTCAAACTACTTACTACAGGGTATGCAAATTTTCTTCAGGGACATAATCTTTTCAAAAAATTATAGACATATTATTTTATACAAACGTGACAGTATGCCATTTTTATTTGTTATTTTACTACACAAATATTTACTTATTGCTATTTTTTACAAATACTTGCTATTCCTATTTTCAGATCTTTGCAAAAAGCTTAATTCACCAATGAATGGGAGAAAGTCTTGTAGTATGAGTGAAAATAGGTGGTAGGTTTCTCTTTAATCTTGAAAAAGATTTATTCAGATTTCTGAATTATTTTTCTTATTATTTTTTATTGACATAATATATTATAATATTTTAGATCAAATTAGTTAATTATCTTATTGTAAACATGAAATAACATAACACAATAAGAAAAAGTGCAAGATATATATCACACTTTAATATTAAGTTTATTCAATTTCTATTAATATAATGATTAATTTTTAACACTTTTTAAGAATAAAATGACATAAGTAAAATGATTAATTTGTTCGATGATTTGATGAATATTTATTTCAGAAAAGATCTATTATAATTTAAAATAAAATTAGCTTATGTTAAAAACTTATTATATAAGTTTTTGTTGTTTTCCTTCTTTGCAAGTTATTTGTAAAATAAATTCATTTATAGATAGAATATTAGTTAGATAATTATTTATTAACTAAAATTATTGTGCATATGTGAAGCCATCAAATCACAAATATATAATAATTTCATCATAATCTGATATAATAATACAAAAATATTAATGATTTAACAATAATAATTTTAAGTAATTATAGGTGATTTATCATATATTTCATTAAAAGGCAATAATTAACATTGTTATCAGCTCTAGTTAATTACATTATAAAATATTATAACTAAATTATCCTTATAAAATTTCAATAGTTTTTTAAGTTAAAAATAAATGTGTTTTGGGTATTATGTAATTTGGTTACGAATGCTGTAACTTAATTTAAATTCAGCTTTAATGTCATTTTTATTCGTTCAGAAAATGTAACAGATTTTTTTAGCATTTCAATTTACTACTTGTAGGAGTATCAATAAAATAATAATGATATGATTATTATTTTATTTAAGCATTTTATGATATTGAAGCTATTTCCCTCTTTTTATAGCTAAAAGTGTCTCTTTTTTAATTGTAAAAATCCTAATTAAGTTTAGTTCGTGATACACATTTGAATAACTTCTTTTTTAAGTCAATTGCATGTTATTTGAAAGTTATAATACGTAAATTTAAGTTAAATTATTGTTTAGTCATTCAATTTACAAGAATCATCCTTAATAATGAATCTTAATATCATCAAGATGAAACACTATGTTAAATTTCTTCCTTGTGCAATTCAATAAATAGTCAGTCTTTTCTTCCAACAATGATGACCAAATTAAAAATCAAAAAATCTATCCAATAACTCATTACATAGAAATATTTTTCCAACTCAAAATTTGAAAATGAGCATTGAATTTTTTATATAATGTTTACATGCTGCTTATAAATATATTTTTAATTTTATAGATTTAAAATAAATTAGTATGGATTCTTGTATGGGATGCAGATATTATAATAATTTTTTAACACAGACTTGAAAAATTCATACTTTTATTTTTCTGCTAATTTGCATTATTTCACATGCAACTTCTTTTATATCAATCATATATTTCAAATCAACTTAAATTTTTGCAGTTATTATGTCTATAAAATTCAAATTTTGAATTCCACAAAATTTTAAACAATTTTTAAAATTGATGCTTAAAATCTTACTGAAAACTTTGAATTATAAATAGATTTATTATTAAAACATTTTCCAAAGTAAATGTGTTAACCTCAAAGATGGCAGTAAAATAGTTAACATTCTACAGTTCAACGGATTGTGAGCACAGCTCCCCATTTGAGGATATGTAGTAGCTTAGAATTTGTTTTAAGTCACATTACATCATATTTTAAATAATTAGAACAGTAACCTTCCATTAATGACATGTCATCAAATACCTATAAGAATCTGTCAATCAAAAACTATTCATATACGTATATACATAATAAGGCACTCTTAACAAAAATGGATTGCTAAATAAATACCATAGATTATTAGCGTAGATTACTATAGTGAATTAAAATCTACTTCAAAATGCATATCTTTATAAATCAAAATATGATTTAGAATTAGATCAAACAAAGCCTAACTTCAGTAAAAGCAGCAAAATGTATTAAAAAATAAGAATATTGGCTTAGTTTGTGGTCACTCTAAAGGCATTTATGTCACATGAGAATTAATTAAAGTATAAATATGAAATAAATTCCGAGCATATATATACATTAAAGGTGATAATCAAATCTAAAACGTGTGGAAAAGAAAAACAGTGATACAATACTTCAATTTAAAACTCGACTGGGAAATTCAAAGATTTTAACAAAAAAATGTAATAGATAAAAAATTTGAAAAATTAACCTTTTTATACTGGTTAAAATACACAAAAAATATATATTTAACACTTCTTCGAAAACACCCAGTCAATTACAAGTTCATTTTTTGGCCCGAAAAAGCTAATTTGGTCAGGATCTATTACTTAAGTTGAATTAGAACCATTTAAGTACCCACGTATAAGCTGAGAATCGTACTCAAGTACTATTAAACCAAGAACCAAAGCAGAATTCTGATGTGAGACATTCTCAACTTGTGAGTTCAAGGATCTCTGAAATATAGTTTTTATTAAGAGACAAAATTAAGCTTTTAAATTTTTTGAGTAAACTAAAGTATAAATATTTACATTTCATTTTGGCAGTAAATTCTAAATGATAATACTAAAAAATTATGTAGCATTCGCAAACGGATTCTTTTATACCTTTAATAAATATCAAAAAATGATTCATATAATTTCAATATTAATAAAATTAATTACCTAATATGAGTTTATTATTTCTCTTGGCAATGTTTATAAAAATCAATTATATGTATGTAGGACGTGTACTGCATCTTGCATGACAGGCTATCAGTTTCCTGACGGAACTACGCAAATAAATGTTACTTGTTATCGGAACATTGGTGTTTGGTCTCCTGTTGACACGTTTGAAGATTGTAGTTGTAAGTAAAATTTCTGCAATATTAAATTATAATTTATTAAACGTAATGTATCATTAGTGAAATCTCTTAAATCATTTATAAAACTTAATACAAAATTCCAAAGTATATTTTAATAGAGCTAAAAGTTCTAAACTTAAACTCAAATAAGTTTAGAGAAAATTTTACTACTTTGTAAATTCAAAAAAACATAAATAAAGATTCCTGAAAAATATATCTAATATGATAAAAGCTCCACCTATTATGTTATTATCATCTTACTTTCTTTATCTTTCTTTAACTGTTTTTTTATCAGTATTTTATTTCCTTTGAACCAAATTGGGATAGCACATAAGATAAAACTCAATATAAGTTTCAATTTAGAGATATTTAAAAATATGTTTAATATATAATGTTTTCTTCTTTATATTACAATTATTGATTAAATCTCTTTTTATCTTTAATGTCTAACTAAGAAATATGAAGGAAAATAAAACTGTTCGAAGATGTTAGGCTTAGTTGATGTTATGTTATGCTTAGTTCAAGATAACATTTTCCTTATTTATGAGTAACCTATTGTTCATTAAAAATATTTACCTTTAAAGCTCAGTTGCAGTTGAGACTTAAAATTATTAATCAGATAAAAAAAATTTGGTTTTATTTGCACTGAATGCAGTCAATGATCTTTACAAATCTTTCTAAGAAATATAACCTTCCTAGTGTAACAGATGTTATCATTATTTTTGTTTATGATAAACAAATATTTATTGAAGAAGTTTCACAGACAATATTTTCGCATATGCATACAAGCAATTTTCAACATGATGAACTTTGAATTTTCATTTCAGATATCCGAATAAATAAATTTAAAAGGCAATTTGAAAACTTACGGCGACTGGAAAATACCAACATTATAATCAATTACGTTTTATATACAGAATTCTATAATCAAGGAAAAACGAAATTGCTATAAATGTTGCTTAATGATGAAATAAGTTAATAAATTAATGTATGTTTTTACTAACAAAATTTTGTAAAAAATCTTAAAAGAAATTATAATTAAAAAACCAATATTTTTGCTAATTTCCTACAAATTACATTTAGAGTATAAGTTTTATAATGTGTTCACAGCATTTTTAAGTGAGAAATAAGCTATACTTCATTTAAATATACCAGTTTTTATTAAAATAGTTAGATTTATTTCGATATGAAAAACGGAGTTATCGATATATTTTTACCCCAAGAAAATATTAAAAAGTATTTCATACTTTAAGAAGTCAATACATGCTGTAATTTATTATATTAAATGTAGGGAGAGATGTTTACAATTGTTTGCCAAGTTAAATAAAATGTGTGTGTGACACAATATTTAATGATATTTAAGGATTAATTATAACATTTTATGATAACATTATTTTGAATATCTTAAATTTAAGTTATTTCCTTGATTATCTTTCTTAAATAAAAATATGTGTTAAAAAATTAAATGTTTCTTATGAAACATAATTATTCCAAAATAAAATGGATCGATAAATTGATGAAATAAAAATTCATTTATTTTATGTACATGTTTCCTATTTTACTTCTGAATTCATAATGCACTTCTTCATAATATTCAGCGATAAACATTTGATTCATATTTTAGCGACTTCTGGTGGTTATACAGGAGGAGGCTCTAGCTATTATCAAGAAAGTGAGTTCTTAACAAATATAACTTATGTTATATGCATATATATATATATATATATATATATATATATATATATATATATATATATATATATATATATATATATATATATATATATATATATATATATATATATATATATACGAGGGTTACTCTGAAATTTTTGAGATACGCGCAGACAAGAATATACAAAATAAAAATAACGGTTAAATTTTAAAGTACAAAGTATTTTAACACAGAAGATGATTTTTTACTGACTTACTTAAACTTGTTAAGCGTGGAATAAATTTTAAACTGAAGAAAAAATGGAGTTGAACCGAGAACATTTTCGTGCTATGATTTTCTACGATTTCAAAGCAGAATTAAATCAAGAAGAATGCGTTCAACGGTTGCAGTTAGCATTTGGTGATGCATCTCCAGCTCGTGCTTCTGTATTCAGATGGTTTAGAGAATTTAGAATAGGTTGCAATTTTCTTAAGGATGAAGAACACATAGGAAGGCCGCCGTCGACAGTAATCCCGGATAATGTGTCTGCCATACGAAAAATGTTAATGGATGATAATCGCTGTACCTATCAAATGATACAGAAGGAACTTAACATTGGATCCGCAGTCATATACAAAATCATTCATGAAAAATTACATATGAAAAAAGTAGTTTGCCGTTGGGTTCCCCATAATCTAACTGAGCATCAAAAAGAGGAGCGTGTCAGAATCAGTAAAGAAACTCTTAATATGCTGAATGATGGTGGTCACCGCATCATTTCTAAAATTGTAACAGGTGATGAAACGTACATACCGTTTTTTGACCTTCCAACACATCAAGAAAGCAAAGTATAGGTCTTTGAAGATGATCCCACGCCGACATTGGTGGAAAAAAAAACGCGCACTGAAAATAGAGATGCATGCCGTTTTCTTCAGAAGTACGGGATTGGTCAAAGTCATCAAAGTGGAAGGACAGAAGACAGTAACAGCAAACTGGTATACCACTAAATGTCTTCCAGAAATTCTACAAGAACTGAATGTTAGGGGACTATGCTTCACCATGACAATGCATCTTCACATAGAGCCGGATTAACAGTTGAGTTTCTTAAACAAAAACAAATTAAAGTGATCGAACATCCACCGTATTCACCTTACCTAGCTATGTGCGACTTTTGGTTATTCTTTAATCTAAAAAAAGAACTTACGTGGACGTCGTTTTCATTACTTGGACGTCGTTTTCATTCAGAAAAAAGATTAATGTCGCTATAAATGCATTTTTTTCATCTATTCGAAGAAATGAATGGCTTGAGGCATTTAATCTGTGGAAAATTTGTCTACAAAAGTTCATTGATGCTGGAGGAGACTACTTTGAACACAGCTAAAATTTTGTTAGTATAACTTTAAAAACCTAGTTGTATCTCAAATATTACAGAGTGACCCTCGTATATATATATATATATATATATATATATATATATATATATATATATATATATATATATATATATATATATATATATATATATATATATATATGTGTGTGTGTGTGTGTGTGTGTGTGTGTGTGTGTGTGTGTGTGTGTGTGTGTGTGTGTGTATATATGTATATATACATATATATATGTATATATATATGTATATATATATATGTACATATACATATATATATATGTATATATACATACATATATATTTATATGTATATAAGGTTATGAACTAATATTATAAAACCAATTATAAATTCAAACTTATTTATATTCAAATCTTTTTTCATTGAGGAAAGTAACAAAAGTGTGAACAATAAATTATACTAACATATTTATTTTCATCGTACTAAGATAAGTTTTCAATTTTATTTTAAAAAATTCCGATTATTTTATTTATATCTAAAAACAGGAATGGTTCCTCATTGTTTCCTGGTCGTGAGGTTCATTATAAGTAACTGATAATTTATTTAAAAATGGATTTTAAAAATTCATTATATTTTCCTTTTCATATCTCAAATGGTTACAAATTGTTATATTTGAAGAAAATTGCTAAACTCTAGAAAATTATAATAATTTTTAATTTTTGTATATACAAAGTCATTAATATTATTGATAAATAAAATCATTTACATTTATTAATAATTTCCACCCTTTTTAAATACTTCATAAAAGTTCGTTTATAGTATAACTGAGAAGAGCATCTAATTTTGTTTTATGTATTAATAAGTAAATTACCAACTATCAATCAACGAGAATTAATTATAAATAGTAAATCGAGCCGTTCTTCTATGCGTTATATTTCATAAACGAGTAAGTTCATATAAAAGTATGATTGCTAGGGTATGTAATGAATATAAAATACTAAATAAAATATATTGTAGCTTTTTATATCTTATAATTACATGTATATTTAAATAAAATGTAAATATTTTTTATCTTGCAGCATCCGGAGGAAATTATAATAGTTATGGGCAAAGTAAGATTTAATTCTCATTTCATAATGTTTTTAAAAATGTAATTAAAACCTTTAGTCTTGCAAAATCTTATTCATTTTGAAAATGATCAATTATTTTTCTCTCATGTACTTATAGGTAGTGGTCATGGCATTTACAATCAAAGTAAGTAGAATATTAAAAAAAGTTTATTAACTTACAATATTGTCTTACATTATAGTATATTAACTTACAGTATTGGTGTTATAACAGGTTTGAGAGACATTGAAGTAGAACTGCTAGTCCTCAATGAATGCTATAATTTTAATATTGAATAGTTTCACATTCTATACAAGTTTTTCTTGCTTTAATCCATAAGCCATATCATAAGCCAAGCAATGCAATGAAAACGATGCTTTGCTGTACTTTTTTAACACACCCAAATCAAATATAGAAATAAGTATAAATTAATCAAAATAAAATACTATTATAAAATAATTATAAAAATTACTACTAAAGGGATCAAAAATTAAATGTTTTTGATAAATAGTTACCATTAAAGAAATAATTGCTAGCTTTTGAAAGTTACTAATTTAAATGATGTAGTTTTAATATTTGATAAATTTTTGTAGCATGTGTTGGCAATAAAAAACATCTTTACTTTCAATGATTCTCTAAAAACTATTGTAAAGAAAATTTACCTATATGAATTAATATTATCAATGCTAAATATAGATGCAACAATTTCGTCAGAGAATAGAGATAAATTTAAAAAAAATATTTTATTAATTTTTGACTATGAATTTATGATGTATAGATTTTTAAAGTGTGATTGATTTTTCATTTAATTTATATGCATTCTTAAATTTATATTTGATTACAGAGAAACGAAGAGTAAAGCTATTAAAAAATTCTTATATAAATAAATTTTATTCAGATTATATAGTTATTTAAGCGAATGCAAGAGCCGAAGATATACTTCACTACAAAAACTATCTATGGAAGTTAAAAAAGAAAAAAACCATTAACTAATATCATACAATGACAATGTATACATAATGGCAAATGTTAACAAAAAATCAGAAGAATAACAATAAATATTGCATACAAACAGATCAAAACTGAAAGCTTGCGTAAAAAACAATCTATTTAAATATTAACACTAATGAGTGATTAAATTAAGTTATTACTAAAATTAAAAATTATTTAAATTAAAAAATCAATCAATTATTAAAATGTTTCAATTTTTAACAATTTCTAGCAATTAGGGATTTTAGCTTTTAGTTTTATAAAGGTCAGAAGTGAAATCAGCTTTATATTATGAACGTCCAGTGAACGTGTCATCGCGGCACAGTAAATTGTTTCCTCGTTAATTAGAAGTAAAGACAAAGCAGAATCCTAAAGACTTGTCATCCTACCCCAAGACATGCCAAGTCTATGGTTTCTTATATGAATTTCTTAATGTGAATCTGTAAATGATGTAGTTCACAATATCCCTGATGTGAATTTCATATCAGAGACATTGTGATCACGTTATATTTAACGTGCTGCAGCCACCATTAGTGAACAGGATGAATCTTCTTGGGACGAGAAAAATTCATTACATTTCTATAATAAGAACGATACAGTAACCAAGAAGCCCACCAAAGCCATTAGTTGTTAAAATATCTCTCTTGAGTTCATAGATTACTTCTTTCATAAATTCTAGTAACATTTTTTCTTTTTACCATAATCTTTCGAATAAATATTTTATTACAAAATTTATTATGCATTTATTTGTCATTACATAAGGTATATATCTTTTCAGATGCAGCACAAAAATTATGTAAAGATTTAAGGAAACCAAATAATGGAATGATTCACTGTACAGGAAATGATATACAAAAGTAAGAAAATTTACAAAACATAATAAACATAATTTTTACTTAATAAAATTTTTAATTAGCTAATATCATTTTCAAATTTGGCTTTAAAATTTTGTAAAATAATTTATGCAAGTAGCTAACCATATGTTATTTGGTGTACACTCTTTAAATAATTTTCATCATATTCAAATACTCTGAGTATAGTAGTCATTTTAATCAGTTATTGACTTAAGATCACAAATGAATAATTTTATTTTACACTTTGAAATGAATCTATAAAATGTGATTACAAACAGGAATTAATTGTTAAAATATCATATTTTTTCTAAAATGAGGAAAACATTGTTTCTGTATTTAATCATCTCGCTACTTATAAATTTAAAAATATTATAAAATCTCATGTTCCATACATTATAATAATATAAAATTTCATAGTGTGTATAATAATAATGATAACTATGATAAAAAAATCTCCGTTAATTATTATAATGAATTATAATAATTACTCATGGTAATAAAAGGAATAGATTTAATATGTATTTTACTTATAAATCGATTTAATTTCATGAATTTTGCTTCCTTTCACATGCAGAAATTTGTTGTCAATAAATTTAACACTGTAAAGATTAAAATGCATGAGCTTAAAAGTAAAAACTGATTTACAGTAGCCACTCTTAAGACTTTCATTGTTCAATATGATAAAAAAATGATTACTAAGCACCTTAATAAACAATATTAAAAATACTAAAAAATATTCTAGATCATTTTAATTAAATCTGCATTTTAAAATGTTCGTAAATACTAGGGATTTCTTGAGAGGACATAAATTCACCTGCTTAAGCTATTCCAGTGATATAGAACCCGGATTGCTTGATTAAAGTGTATGAAGCTTGTATTTCCATTATTTTCGTTACGTATTGTTGCCACAATTTGGAAAACTTGTAAATTATAAAATTGGTTTTAATAAATAATTTTCACGTTATTTATGAATATTATATTTATTTATATAATATTCCTGCATTTTAATAATTACTTAAATTATGTACTATTTAATGAATAAAGAAATGTAACCACTTTTTAATAAAATTCTTTTTTAATTGAAGAAAACATTATATTTTTAAGTAACTTTTATAATAAACAGATTTTAATGATTTTATTTTTATATACTTGAGTAATATTATTATAATCTTTAATAAATTACCTGCTAAGACACGTGTAATTTTGGAATTCTTTTAGGGATAATAAATAATAACGATACTTTTCAAACTAAGGAAAAACCATTAAATCACGGCATTAGTATAAATTGTTCTAATATTACGGTATTCGTATTAGTAATTGCGGCATTAAAATAAATTATTCTAAAATAATATTTTAAAATAATTCCAGTACCACACTTTTAAATAAGGAATTAATCAATCTACACAGAACCATCAAATTATATTCCATTTTTCAAAACATTTGTTTCAGAACTTGTCAGGTAACATGCAATCCTGGTTACGAGTTTTCTGATAGACTTCGACAAGTAAATGCTATTTGTTATGAAAGAGATGGTCGATGGTCACCTCGAGATGATTTCGGAGATTGTCAATGTAAGTATTTTGATATAACACAGTTGTTTATAAATCAACCAATAGAATATGAGCTGGGTATGATGATTTTCATAAATTCAATATTTATACAAATTAGTTGCAAAAATTAAAGTTTTTAAAATTATGATGTAATATAAGAATGTCGTATGTTTTAAAGGATTTATTAATCAAACATGCATTATATTTGCAAAAATAATGCATATGTTAAAAGGTTTTCTCATTTCTAATTTTGTAAACAAAGTGGTGCATATTGAAGGATATAATTAAAGCATTTGTGGTATTGATTCGTAAAGTTTGAATCGCAAAACGTCTTCATAGCAATATAAGATACTTAGTGATACAAATGACTTTATTTTTGATGAATTTCATGATTAATAATTACTTTAAATATTAATTATTGTCCTAGTTTTCAAAATGTGACATTTTATAATTTTTATTATAAAAGTACGTTATACATGTGTGGGTGTGCATTTATTTATAAAATATTATTGTTTGCCAAGTACTAACAAACGTATTACAATGAGTACATGGATCTTACAAATAGATTGTGATAAGCACCAATTAGATTTTGCAACATTTTTGTGTTTCCCTTACTTTATTTAATAACCTTAAATAGATTATAATTTCAAAACAATTATATATACAATACATTAATAAAATTTAATATGAAAACATATCTTTCAATTATAAAAAGGTTTAAAATGCTATAAAAATGTTTGACTGAATTTCCTTTAAAGAAATAATAAAAACTGATTGCGTAAACATCTTTTATCAATTCTATATAAAATAGGAGTCTTTAAATGGATTCATGCGTTTGTGGTGTTAATTTAGTAAAAGTAATATTTATCATAATGGTTTCTCAAAAACCCAATTCTTATTATTTTCCACTCACTGTGAAAGAAGCATTAAAGATATCGAAAGTTCATTTATGAATATTTTAAAATAAAATATACTCATGTTTTAGCTGTGCTGCTAATAATTTAGTAATATAAATGTATTTTTTAATTGTGATTATTTTATTAACAAAATATTTTTGAAGGATTCGTTTCCAATAAAATTTCATGACAAAATTTTGGAACCTTAACAGAAGACTAGACAGAAATAAATAAAACCGAAGTGAAGGAATTTCATATTATAAAATTAAAATTCCTTATCTATAACTAATCAATCACTCTACTAACATAAATATCAATATTAAAATCCTTTCACATTATTGTTTCCACAAATATTAAATTATAATTAACAAATATATCAAATTTCAATAATAATTTATCATACTTTTATGTATTTTTGTTTTCACAAAGATGCTGTCATTTGCATCTTAAATTCCGAATCGCACTGTAAACAATGCGATTATGAATAACCTACAAACAAATCCTATATTAATGTAGAGTTAAAACAATAATATGCCCGAGAACTGAAGTGTTGAATACTTGAATTTAGTATAAAAAATTGTCGCTAGAGCTTTTGTACATGACTGTCAAAAAATAGATGAGCTCCACATCTTATAGTAGAGTTGAGAAGGGTTTTCATTATAAAAGCAGACATATAATCCAGAGAGCAACACAAAATCATAATTTTTTGCAATGCGTAGTTACTGTTAATTCCTTTTTTATGATTTTGCTTAAAAACTTCGTAGTGATCAGAAATATTACTGTGAAAAATTTAATAACATTTTACTAAATTTAGTTTCAGAAAAAGGAAGAATATTTGTATAATTGGTTAGGAGTTTCTGTTGATGTATGAAGCTAGTTTAGGTGTTTTGAATCACAAGGATAATCTTCTGCATTTTTATTGCAATAAGATTCAATAATATAACCGTAAAAAATTATGTAGTATTTTAAATTTTATATTTAAATACAAAATTCTTCTTAAAAAATCAAAGTAACTACGTCTGTTCAGATAGTCATAAAAAGTAAGTTCACTTTAATTAAGATTTCGCAGCTTTATATATTTTCCATTTCAATTCGTTCATGTGTATTTCAATAATTCAGAAGTTAGTTAATGCATACTTTAAATTCATGTGTATGTGAAAATCTGTGATATTACGCGTTAGAGATAGGACAATACAAAATTGTAATAATATGATAATCTGTATACATTCTAATGTTAAAACATCATATATTTTTCATCATGGTATGATCTTTGAAATATAATTTTATACATATTTTTACAGTATTGTGTAATCCACCTTGTGAAAATGGTGGAACTTGCCTTCCACTCAATCAGTGTGAATGTACTGATCATTACAGAGGTATTCGATGCCAATATGGTAAGTAACAATATCAAAATTCTTAACTTATTAACTTATTTGGCAGAAAAGTGTTATACTTTATGGATATATATATATATATATATATATATATATATATATATATATATATATATATATATATATATATATATATTATATATATATATATATTATATATATATATATATATATATATATATATATATATATATATATATATATATATATATATATATATATATATATATATATATATATATATATATATATATATATATATATATATATATATATATATATATATATATATATATATATATATATATATATATATATATATATATATATATATATATATATATATATATATATATATATATATATATATATAAATTGTCCTTAGTTCGTTGGCGTAGCATTTGACTTAATAAAAGGTTATTTAAATTTCTTATACTACAGACATGAACTGATCCATACACTAATACATGTTCAGTTCTTCATTGCTGTACATTAATAATATGATGTGTTACTCGGCTATAGCTTAGAATACTGCATATTAAGTGATCAATATTCCAGCCAATACTAAATGTAGTTTTCTGATTACACATTTATCAGAAAATGACATTTTTTTCTAAAATTTCCTTGTATATTTTTATTGGTGCATTTACAAAAATATAACTAAAGTTAAGAATATAGAATTTTACGTCAATCCATAACAATTTTTATTTTAAAAAGTATGAATCTTTATTTACTAGAATAAAAATCCATTGAATCACCTTTACAGTAATAATTTTTGTTTAATTTTTTTCATATTTTTTAGGTACATCAAAACTTATAACATACCCTTGTCACTAAACAACAAACCACTCAAACTTTATAGCAAAATATCCTTTCACGACAAAAGAAAATATCAAGATATGTGAGACATTTTATTGCCAAAATTACACCTACTTGTCTTTCAAAATCTTAAACTGTACTCTCTTACATAAACGAAGGTAATAAACTAAGAGGGAAGCTCAATTTTATGTGTCAACAATCAGTCAGATCATTGTAACTTCAGATGATGGATGACTTTATGATGATTAAACTATTTAAATGGTGATGGATTTTCCATTTCGGAAGAAGTGGTTTTCACTCCATTATGATTCAGTTTACTAATAGTATAACAAATCACGGGTAATGTTTAGCTGTAAGCAATAAAACTAAAGCCAATTGATAAATGTATTTGCTTGAAAGGTATTTCACTGTTAGTAGATGCAGTAGGTATGCGATAGTAATATTTATTACAAAATCGCGTAATACATTAAACAAAAATTTTGTTTCCCATTATATCCAAAATTTATCAGTCATTTTAATTAAACTGATATGTTAACGATAGTATTTAAATTCCTAAATTAATACACATGAACACACAGTTGAATTTTTGTAAAATTATGCAGATTCAGCTACCAATGTTTAAGAAATGTTCTCACGACAGAAAAATGTGAATGCTTTCCAGAACAATAGTATTTCCGTACAATTTCTTTTACTTTATAATTGTTTCTACTTCCACTCCTGTCTTTGTTATTTGAAGGTTATAAGTCTCACCAAATCTCAGTACATGGAAAACGTTTTATTTGTATTTTCATATTTTGTAAGTTTACTCATTACATTTGACCTCACACATATCTCTACTTTTCGGTAATTTGTGATATGCTTCAAATGTAGATCAATACTTGCAATTTGTAACAATCCTGTTATTGTTGTTGCTTATCCCCGACTGGCGTGACAGTACCATCACACGAGGCCATGAATCCAAAAATGGTCAGTCTCTCAAGCACTACCTCCGGTCTCAACTCCAAGTCTCCTCTCTCACACCCAATGCACTGAAAAATATGAGCTGGGGAGGCCTGAACCACTCGACATTTGGGACAGAGAGGGTAGACCTTGGTACCAGAGACGTGTCTCTTAGCAAGCAGGTGGCCACTTCGTAGTCTTTACAGAGCCGTTTGGCTGCATCTCTTGTGTTTATCCACTAGTGAGGAACCAGGATGTTTGCATGCGTACCATTCGTGGATAGGAATGGTATACCTAAAAGTAGCATTGATAGCCATCCTAACTCTAGAGTTGAGCTCTGAGGACGACAAGAAGTCTCCAATGATGATATTCTGTAGGCTTCCATCCTTAGCTAACTGATCCGCAACTTCTGTAACAATCCGCATCAGGCTTATGCAATAATTCATTCTTTGATTACTAAAACACATGTGTTTATCATAACTGCACCTTTGTTGTGTAAAAATCTTTATTTTTTATAGTTTACTTTTACTACAGTCGCTATGCTCTTCATTCGCCGTCAATTAAGGAAAAATTTCCATTTTTTTAAATCTTAATCGCTATAATAATTAAAAGTGTTTGCTCGTTCAAAAAAATTACATGTAAGTAAATATCTAGTAGAGTTTTGATAAATTAGTTTATATTATTATATGTATGTATGTTTTATATGCGTGTTTATAAATATTGATGACCTCATGTATGTCAAACTCTTTTTCATTATATATTAACAACACTTTAATACTGAAATTAAAAGATATCTGATTTATTTATGGTTTTTTATTTCCATTATTAAAATGTAAAATTTAATAATAATTTTGTGATTCAAAGTACATACATTTTACTTATAGTAAATTATTATGATCAAAGAAAAAATATAAGGCTCGTAACAATAATTTTTCCTAATAACATAGTTATTTTTTAAAGATGCATATTTAAATTTTTTTGAGCAATTTTGAAACAAAGTTAATACTTTTATCATAATTTGCAAGGAAATTGACATTTAGTTTTAAGAAACAATTTCAATAAAAATATAACACAAATTATTCATAAAAATAGTATATTAAGTAGAAATTCCAAATTTTTGTGAAATTTACTTTTAATTTTGTCATATTTTGCATTATATGTGGTTTTATTTGAAGCTGATGAATATGCTATGCTATAATATTGGGAGTAATAAATTACTTTTATCAATTATTGAAAATTGCATGTAAGTGATTTTTCCTCTTTCTCTCTCATCTTTTTAAAATAAATGTTTTACAAAATATTAATTTTAATCTATTATTTTTTGCTATAATATATATATATATATATATATATATATATATATATATATATATATATATATATATATATATATTTAAAAAAGTTGTTATATTTCAATAATAAAATTTGAGTTATTTGATTTCAATGATCCTTAAATTGAATTATTTTGGATATCATTGTCTGTAGAAAAATACAAACATAAATTTATGTCTAAAATTTGACCGTAAATACAGGGTAGTTAAGGTAAAAAAGTCCTATGTTTATTTAATCTTTAAACGAAGCATCGGCCTCTCTGCATTATAAGTATAAAAATAAATGTGGATTATTTATTTTTAATGATTTTATTACATTATAAGTAGAATAAATATGCAACGTAAAATTTATTTACTGGGGCTAAATTAAATACTTACTATTGCTATATTGCTGTTATTTAAATTGATGTAATAATTATTATTTGGAAAAATCATAGCATAGCATAATATGCTTGTAAGAATTAATTATGAGAATATGATGCTCAGAAGCAAATACATAATCCGGCCACATTAATGACACCACCTCTCAAAAGTCAGAATAATAACCTCTCTCTCGCGCGCGTGCTGAACGAACGGTGGCGAGACGCACAAGAAAAAAGTTGTTTGTTGTTGTCTAAGTTCTTGAAGGTGAAGCTCGGCCTGGCTGATTCCAATGTCATGACCATACGCTTGTTGTGAGGAGGCATGCCGCAAACAACTCTATTGAGATTGTCCAAAAAATTTTAGATTGGTATTAAGTCAGGTAAGTTTACTGGCCAGGAGAGAACGACAAACTCATCCTGGTGCTATTCGATCCACGCAAGTACACTGCCAGCTCTCTGAGACCATTTTCTGCAGGAAATGACACAATGTCTGACATGTAAATACACAATGACTTAATCTCTATGACACAGTGTTTTTATTTTCATACAATTTTTCGTAGTTGATGCCATCATCCTTTCCCGAATCATCATCCTGAAGAAAAAAATGCGCATTTAAGGGTGGACATGGTCTGTAAGGACAGATGCGTATTTGCACTGATACATGGTGCCTTCCATAATGATAATAATCCGCAGATCATAATGCTCTAATCTCCAGCCGGGATTACTCCAACAATGGGTGCAGGGTGTTTGCTATCAGAAGTTTCACGTCATATACGCCAACGTCCATTCGTCCGATTCAGCATTAAAAGTGATTCATCGAAAACGTTACTTGTCGTCACTCAGTTGACTTCCAGTTGTGGTACTCATGTATGAATTCTAGCCTTAAACAAGATTCACCATATGTTCATGAAGGAGTTTACTTCGGAGATCAAGACGCAACAACATTTTTCAAACAGTATTTGTGGGAAATAGCTGGTAGCCACTTGGTTTCTCTGGACTGAGAGTAGGTCAACGTCAACATGTCTATTCATCCGAACACACCTCCGCAACCATCAACCTCATCTGTCATCTATGGCTTGAAATGCAACACATTTTTCACTTTGCTGATTTCGGACTGCCCATTTTGTCACGAATGGTATACTTTTACAATGGTGGCACATGAACTCCTTCCAAGCTTATCCGTTTCAGAAATACTTCGACCGTTGGCCCGAAAGCCCATGATCATGGCCTTTTTAGTAGGATAAATCCCTCCGTTTCTGCATCATAACGATGATTGCAATTTTTTCTGAATCGTTCACACGCATTTTAACTGCTCTCTTATTCTGTAGCTCTTGCTTTGCTATACTGTGCTGCCACCACAGTTAAGCACGTGGTGATCCCGTTAAAGTAACCTTACTGTGTACATTTATCCTTTTATTTCCCTTAAAGTGCAAATATAATGCTCCAGAATAATATTTTCTCGCTTAAGGTATAGCATATAATTAATATCTTAAAATTGATATTTAAAAACCAGATTCAAATATATTAAAATCTCCCAAGAAAATATGCATGTAACTTCGGCCAAAATATGGAATTCAAAACAACGTTTTCTTGCACGGCATTTAAATATTTAAACTCGTTTTTTTTTTAATTTTAATAGCACATTTTCATAAACGTAAGTATTTACATGCCGTACGTAAGAGAAACATGAAACTCGATCCCCCTTCTTAATAGATGTGCATATCAAAATTGTAAATTTCACTTTCCATTGTTTAACCTCAGAGGTGGGATTAAGTCGATCACGATCGACATCAAGCACTTTGAGGTGACTTTATTTATTAAGACCCAGGACATGCATTAAGAAACTTGTAAAGTGTTGCTGTCAGCTAGAATCATTTTTTTTTTGGTTTGAACAAAAAAAATCAAAAGCAATCAATCGGATATCAATTATGTTTTATTAAACGCAATACTCTATCTAAGGATACAACTGTAGCATATTTTCCTGCGAGTCATGCGATAACGAAACATAAGAAACTTCTCGCAAATGAAAAAATGATAAAAAAGTGTTTCTGACACAAAAAAATCTTATTTTCTATTAGATTCATGCAATAACAAAATTAAAATAATTCCTTCAATTGAAGATGTAGAATTTTAACGTAGAACAGTCTTGATTTGAATAAAATATGATAAATTTAAATCTGGATACTAAGGTGATATAAAATATTACTAAGACACTGCCACTTATTAATGCTATACGAACGCCAAATCTCACTGATTATAAGTAAATTATTTTAGCGCCACAAATCAATTTAGAAATTAAGCAATTAAGAGATGGTCGCAACATTTTAAAGTTTAAAAATTTACTTCACTAGACTACGAAAATCCAAAATATTTTTCCATATCGACAAGTAGAGCTTGAACATACATTGTTGAGTCAATAAATGAGATTATTATTTTTAAATTTCCATAACTTATAAATTCTTGTATCCAAGGAATTTCTAAGTTAATTCGATTTGTATAGATTTATTGCTCTTACTCTACAAAAAACTTTGTATGGTGCACCAAATAATGCATGCCATTTCAAAATGTGTGCAATGGATGAACAAGTAATACAGCAAATGAAAGTTATTGCCTACTTTTATTAAACGCTTTAATTCTCATTTCTGTCCAAAATATGAATGACTCATCATTTTTAATTTTATTTTTCAAGGACTGTAAAATATTATTTCAGTATCTGTGGCATTTGGATTAAATCTATCTTTGCAAGTCTTACCCTCTTATATTCCGTGATAATTTTTGCTCATTCTGGTGTACGGGTTATACCATATTTTAAAACATGACGTCCTGAAGTGACAATCTCAGATTTCATGAAATAACATTTTCCTACATTGATAGCCAACCTTGCAGCTTGCAATTGAAGGAATATTTCATGACAATGCCCTAAATACTCTTTCTCATTTTTAATGCTATTAACAAATGGTCAAGGTATGAAAAACAGAATTCTTAACCTTGTAGTATGTCTGAATCTTTTAAAGGTTTATTATGCATTATGAAATTCAAATGCATTGAAAATTCATGGTGAATTCAAATTTTCCATTTGGAATAAAAATAGCCGTTTTTCTTCATTATTAAATTCTATACGTATTTGATTATACACATTCACGAAATCAATTGAAGAGAATACTTTTGATGATGATAGTCTGAATAAGCCTTGTTGGATCATAAATTCAAACTCTTCGTTGGCAATTTTTAGATTTTCTGCTGATAATAGCTTTGATATTGAAACTACGGGTAGACCAAATGTAACAACAAGATGAATCCCACTATGCTTAACGTCTGTCTATTTATTCTACGGTAATGTATACAAAGTAGTTTAAAAGATTAACATTTCTTGGATCATTTGAGCTAGAGGACACGGTAGTAAGAACAGTGGCAGAGAAATTAACTACTACACAAAAAATTTTAATGATATTTTAATGATCTATTGTGATAAGCCTCTTTTGTTTTATACCAGCCAAATGTCCAACTTCTTTAAGAATATCAGCACCCATTAGGGCTTTTATAGCACCAACCACTATGAAAGTCCAATTTTTTTTTTTGCAAGTTAATGTTAAATGATCTAATATGTACTTAAGGGAGTTGCATTTCACAAACAACAAAAACATTTAATCTGGATTTTTTTTTTGTTTTGAAGTAGCAGATAAAATAGATATATCAGCTTCTTTATTGATCAAAAATTGTCATTTACATGAGTGATAGTAAACGAATAGGTGATTGAATTTTAGCCGACATCATTATTCACCATTAATATTTTGCTTTCTATTTTTATGGCTATTATATTTAATATAATTGCATTGTTTTACTTTTTTTTTGATTTTTATCAAAACGCATTGATGTTTTCAACAATTGTGCTTACAATTTTCTTGTGCTCATATCAACTTTTTTATCGATCCATCAAAATGGTAGTCTCAAGATCAGTTGCGTGATTGGTAAAGTTCATGAATTTCTCACTAAAATTCGCAATTTTTTATTCAAACGAGGATAAACCAAGTACACCGGCGTTATCTGTATCTATACTAAATTTTGCAGAAATAGTATACATATGGCTATAACTATAACTTTCTAAATGTTTTTCAGCCATTCATGCATGCTTCTCTAACGACACGAAACTAACAAGTTAAGCTTTTGCTGTGTGTGATAAATGATGATAAATTCTGTGTGTGATAAAGCTTGTGCTGTGTGTGATAAAGCTTGAGCTGTGTGATAAAAATGGGTTCTAACCTCACATTATAATTTTCAAACTGATCTTTAAGATATGTGAATCCAATGTCATACTAGAAAGGTCATGGTTTAACACTAATATTATGAATTATTTTATCTAAATTGGCATTTACGTCTAAACCACTATCAAGCTTCTCTTTAAATTCGTCGTTACTCATATTGCAGCAATTAAATTTGCTCTCCGTACTTTTAATCACGTTTACATTTAAAAATGTTGGCTAATTCTGATAACTTGCAGCTATGCAGAAATATTACAATAGATATAAACCATATTTTGTAAGAACTGAACAGAAAAAAAAACTTTCCATAACCTATTTAAAAATAATTACAAAAAACTTATTTATAATATAAAGAATGAAACAGAAAAATGATCTTCATGTGAAATAAATAGAACAACAAGAATTCAAACGATAAGTTAAGTAGTTCTCTACTAAATATTAAAATTTTGATTTAAGCAACAATTTTTACTAAAATGGCATCTATTAGTTACTTACAAAGTAATAATTTTTTTAATACAGGAAATCTGTTAGTTGACAACCTTTTCTAAAATTTTAAAATTATCGCTACTCCAAATTAACGATAACCTAATTTAGAACCACAGTCACAGTTTTAAACCAACTTAATGATTTCGCAAATTTAGATATCAAATTGAAATTCTCATCTCATGAAAACATTTGATTTTGAAGTGAAAAGTAATAGACAATTTCAACAAATGGTTGGAAATCAACTTTCATGACAAATAATAATTTTCCATTCTATCTGTGACGAACCTGTGCAAGCTGACAACGATTCGAAGGGAGGAATCAACATCCTATCTATTATTCTGATCGACGTGCTCTTTTAGCAACTCTGCGGAGAGAATGCTCAGTGGACTGCTGAATCACTGCGGTAATAAGATAACTGAAATAGAGTACTGTATTGCTAGTTTAAGAAATGAATCTTCAAGTCAACTTTGTAGACTGATTGTGCGAACATATCCATGAGCAATTAATCCATGCTTTTGCCTTCCGGAATTGGTTGATTAAACTCCGCATGCACAATAAACCTTAAAAATTAAACACTTGCAAGGAAAAATTAAACTATAATAGAATTGATTAGATTTATTAATACTTTAAATAAACTAGTTACAGCCAATAACTTCGTAGTTAATGAAAATTCAATTAAAAAATTTCAAAAAATTTTCTAATACCAATATTTTAAATATAGAGATATATTAAGCAAACAAATATTAGATGAAATAAAAAAAACTTCATTGCAAATAATGTATTTAAGTTAATTCTTCTAATCTTTAAAAGCATTAAAACTGACTTAGGGCTCCATCTTTCAATATAATGAGTATAATGGTCAAATAAAAATAGCTTATTAAAGTGTATTTCCAATGTATTTTTCCTCTTTAATTTTTAGCTGTTTCTCTTTGCGACTTCAGCCGTTTATCTAGAGGTAGCCTCCTTACTGCGGATTGTGAGCATTTATCTGAGTACACAGAATGTCACGTATCTTGCCCACCAGGATCTACATTCGACCCTCCTTCAACATCCCTGTTCAGATGTACAGTAGATGGATTATGGAATCCCCCGTTTGCTCCAACATGTACACAGGAAGAAAGTACGACTGCTCCTTTAATTTTATGTACATTATTTGTTCAATAACTTTTATTTTTGACAAAGATATGATATAACTGTAATTAACGAGAACAATTTGTTATATCAATATTTTCATTGGATAAATCCTCAACTTACGAATAATAAAATTCAAAAAATGGTCAAAGTTTTTCTCTTTTACACTTAAGTTCGTTAGTTACAAAATGTGTAAATGAGTGAACAAAATTTTGTCAAAAAATCCATTTTATTGACATGTCTGGAAACTATGCATGATATTTATTTCTTTTTAAATCACAATTATGGTATCATATGAAACACTATGATATTTACTGCTTTCTAAATAGTTGTTAATTAAAATTTCAAATGAAAAGAATTAAATAGATTTTTTTTAGATTAAAAATTTATTCACGTAAAAGTTAAAGTATCTCATAATTTTATTTGGGCGTTATTGATTGAGAAGTTTGATTATTACAATTATATTTGTTAAAAATTTATTTGTTCACACAAATAGCAGACATTTGGAAACTGAACAATCAGTCTTGATCATGCTTCATAGTAATTAAAAACAACATCATTTTAAAGTAACAGTGTAGTGTATTCATTTATATGTTTTTGTCCATAAGATAATCAGAACTACAGGAACTGCAGACAGAAATCTTTAAGTCGAATTTCAAAAATATGAGTACTAAAACAATCGAGTGCTCTCAGGAAATGAAAAAACTCCAAAAGCAAAGAATGAGTTTAAAAAGAACTAGACGTAACGTGATGAAAATGAATATCAAAATTTTGGAATAAATATAAATGAATCGATGTGACATGCTTTCCAGATGTGTGTTTTAATTTTAGTACTAGTGTTATAAATCTAAAATACTTGCTAAGTAAATAGTTTTAATGCAACTAAATTTGTAAAGAACTATGAAATCTCAGTACTTTATGTAGAATCAGAAGCTTTCTGAAAAATAAAATTAATTTTTGTATTCCTCGTTTTAATTGAAACAGCACTTGAAATATTCTAATCGAATTAAAAATTTTTTTCAAAAAAAATTTATGCTTATATTTATTAAATTTGAAATTTAAATATATATTCAGATTCTAAATATAAATATAGTTCATAATGATTTGAAAAAGTTATTTTTAAAAATGGATATTTAAATGTCTTATTCAAATGTTTCTATAAGTTTTCAAGTATAAAAATCACAATTTTAATATTATTTTTTAAATCTGAATATCTGAATGCTTGAAAAAAATTCATTTAATGCATTATCTCTCTCTTGAAAAATAGAAAAAACAACTTTAAATTGCGATAATCATATTAAGCGCTTAAATTTTAATCTAGTTACTGCATTATTACATAAAAATTTATCAATTATATAAGTAGTATAACATGGATACAAATACATATGAATTTAATGAATACTTTTTCATATAAATTATAATATTTTAATTTAACATAAATATTTTATTTCATAAGTTAAAATCTAAATTTAAAAAAAGATTATGCATTTTTCAATGAATCTAAATTTTTCTTTGAGATGCATTTTAATTTTTTGAAACGAGCGCTTTACCCTTTTAGGTGGTTTGTGTGAAACTTTACCAACACCAAACAATGGGCGCATAGAATGCTCTGAAAATTACGAAATCAAGTAAGTATATTCTTCTCGTTTAGAATTCTTTCGAAAAGTTTTGTTAAAAAATTTACTCACTTGTATGCTTTTTAAAATAAACTTAACCATCATAATAGGATATTTACCTGTTTGATATATATTGATTTCTTCTTAATTTATTCAGTTCAACGTGTGTGTTTATAAGTTTAAGTTATACTGTTCTGTTATTTCAATCACTTTTGCGATTGTGTAATTGCACAATTATATTATTTTAACCTAACACATTTAATCAACACACATTTTTAATAAAATACTTTCATAATTAATTCTCGATTTCACTAATATATTTCTCTTAATAACCTTTAATAAATATTTCTTTGATTGAAGCAATATCTTGCCAAATTCAAAACACATCGATAACTTTATTGGGTATGAAGCTGTAGCTAATCACTTACATCTCTTAAACATACAAAAAAAATTTCTTTGCGGTGTTTTTTCTAAGAAATATACATTAATTTTAAAATTAATTATTAAATGTTTGTTTCATATTGTTCTGAATACTAGCAGCTAATTTTCTATGAAATATCAATATCCATCTCATAATTGTCTGACAGCTGTTCTTCTTAATCTGCATTATTATACTACACTTATCGATTATGATGAAAGAAATATAAACTATTAAAGTCTAATAAATCCATTTGGTTTACCACAGTTTTTGTGCTATGAAACTATTATTGTCAAATTAACTTTTGTACTGAAGACAGCCTCACTGAGTATTATAATTGTCAATATATTTAGGCTTCTTATTGTTAATTCATTCACTATATTATAAAAATAATGGATTGCAAATTCATTAAAATAATACAATTAGTTAAAGTACTGAGAATTTCAAAATTCTACAATTTTTTTTCAAATTGAATAAGAGAGAGAAAGAGAGCGAGACAGATCAGTCATTTTTCTCAAAACTTTTGAAATTCATTTGAAAAGGGGATAGATATTTTTATATTGAATATCAGCTAAAGTATGCGTTAATAAATTATGTTTGATAGTGGTTATTGTTGGCATTAAGCTTGTTAATCTTTCTGCTTTTCGGTATAAGAACAATGCATTTATTTCAGTTAAGAACAGTGTTTTCATTAACAGAACAAAAATTTTCTTTTTCTATAAATTTGAATTGAAGACAAATAAAGGCTTCTTCTATAATGACTAGATATAAAATATAATGTTTATTAAAATCATTAAAAGAAGAATGAAACTGGAACAATTTATTAGTAATTAAATATAAAATGTATAAAAAAGAAGACTGTCATAAGAAAGGTATAAAATTTTAATCAGAAATCAGACTAAAAAATCTACTCAAAGCTAAGAAAATTCTTATGTTTTTTTTTGTTTAGAGTAGATTTTTAATTAATAAATTGAGTGGGTTTTATATAAATTGGAAATTAAAATGGCTTATGGATTGTTGTTGCCAATACTGCTGAAGCAAAGTTATGGTTTAATACAGATTATTACAAAAATATATAATGCAAGAAAGTCCATAAAAGTATTTAAACTGAAAAAATATCAAGCAAAGGTAAAACTAGATATGCATACGAGCCTACATACGATTTCAATTCAGTTATTTGGGTTTCTATTTGGGTATGAATCTTGATCTTGTTAATTTTTTACATATGAAATCTCATGTCAATTCATAAATTTATATATTTCTGCAAATTAAATGGAAAACGTTATAAATAATATCTTTTATTAAATCGTTTCTGGAATTTTTTCAATGTTGGAAATTCCAAGTATTTTAAAACTTGGAATACCTGTTACTGAATTTCATGTAATGGTACAGATAATTATTTTTAGTTGCATAAATTATTATAAGAAATTTTAAAAATATCCATATAATTGATGCACCCTCATTTTCTTAACGAGTGTGTATCTGAGGGGTTTATTTTGCGTTTCAGTTCAATGATTTGATAGTTTAACTCACTTTTTCACATGTATATTTGTAGTTGTTTGTGCAAACATATATAAATTATTCATCACGACTATTCTTTGTTCCTAAAACTTGACTTCAGTATGTCACATTAGCCAATCTTCTTTATATTATAAATAACAAGATTTTAAAGAAAAAACAAGATCTTTGCTTTCATTTTTAAGAGTTCATGATGTTTTCTTTATAGGGCATGCACAGTATCTTGTCTTCCAGGTCATGCATTCGATAATGGCCATACAGAACTCTCTGTACAATGCGATAAGGACACTGGAGAATGGTCTTCCGAATTGGAATTAACAGATTGTGAACGTAAGTTTAAAAAAACGCATTACTAATTAGTTAACACGTTTTTGTGGAAAACCCATGTTAATCGTATTAAATGCTTCCTACGTTTGCATAAAGGTAAATAATAACATAAATAAAGTAGAAAATGAATTTGTATAACAAAAAGATAATAAAAAAAATTATTAGAAAAATAATCGTTTGATTGATTGTCATCTCATTATATATCATGGTGAGAAGGTATGTTTGAAATTTTTAAAAAAAAATTACTGAATTTTTTTTTTCGGAAAACTACAGTTTGAATTAAATTTATCTCTAATATGTCAGACATAAAGAAAAATGCAAACTCATGAAAACTCAACACTATGAACATTAACTTCTGGGAAATAAAAGGTTAGTCAACTTACTTAGCCGATCTAAAGTTACTGCTAATTATGTGATTAAGACTTCTGATAAAATCCAAGGAAGAAATGAGTTCATCAGTACTTGCTACTCTCTTCGAACGTAAGGAATCAGAATTTTCAGAAATTTTATTTTTCACATATTCTTAGTTAGGATCCATATATACATGGTTGAAGATAGAAAAAATAATTCTGCAAATGTATTGTTTACAAAGAGTCAAGGTTAGCTTATTGTTGTCAATACTACCCCGTATCGCTACTTAAGATATGTAAAGAATGGTTAGCGCTGTTGCCTTCGATACAGCAGTTGCTTGACATATCAATCAATGTGTGAACATAAAAGTTCCTGGTTTTCCTTTCTTTTGTTCAAAACACATCACTTGTATGTATTTTATCAATTTCAAAATTTAAAATATAAATAACCATGTCATAGTTAAAAATTCACTTCAGTAACCAAACTATATTACTACAAATATTTTCGATTACTTTTTTAATTGTAAGATTCATCAAAATATAAAATGTATCAATTTTTCTAAGAATTTGATTTCGTAACTAATTTTCTGTACGTTTTAAATGAATTTTATAGTTGAATAATCTGTTTTCATTTCTGAAAGCGTTTGTTTGATTAGGTGATTCACTTAAGTGGAACGTAAATATATTTGATAATTATGCTTTTAAATGAAATATTAAAGATTTAATAATTGTAGGCCTCAAAATATAGTTTAAATCTTATTTTTCTCTTGAATTACCCCTTATGAAAAAAATTTAATAGCATTTAAAAAGACTGATTATGAATAAATTGAAGTAATATAAATGTTGACTATTGGTAAATCAATTGCAAACATTTGTATTAAGTTTAAAAAGAACTAAATATTGTAAAAATTAATCTAAAAATTTAAAATGTATTGTATAATATGACTTGAATTTACAAAAAAATAAATTTTAATTATGTATTCCATAAAGTACTCAAAAAAAACTAGAACAGGAAGAAATTATTAAAATATAATCATTTATATAATGCAGCAATAAAAAACAAAACACATCCTTTATTTCAATGAAAAATATATGTAAACATTGAAATCTAAAAGCATAATTATGAAGCGCTTAGTTATTTTAATAAATTATATGAAGTTCTCTAAACAAATATATGCTCGTTTCCAATTATAGAGTTTTTTTCGTCAATAAGTATTCTATAGGAACAGAAAATTTTTCTATTTCTGTTCTTTTTCTATAATTATTCAAATTTCTGTACTTTTTCTATAATTATTCAAAAATATTGTGTATTTATTCTTACGGTCCTTCCTCCCATATTACTCTAAATTTGTCTCTATGTGTAAATAGCGTAAGCATGCATAACATAAAATTATTAAATCTATAAGTATTTTGGCGGTTAAGAAAGCAGCAAAATTATAGTTGAAATAATTGCCAATCTTGTCATTTAAAATGGCCCTCATACGGTTCGTCATGGAATCGAACTCACCTAAGATGACAGATACGGCCAACTCATTTCTGCTCCTTTAAACATATGCCAAACTTTATCAGTTGTGTTTGCTAGTGAAGACTAGGTATCCATTTCTCCAAAAACTCACGACTATTATGTTTTCAATTGGTGTGAGATCTAGAGACCTTGATGGAGAGGTTAACAATCTATCAACCTCTGCGTAAAGGTGGATCAGAGCAGGAAGTGTCATAAGTGCTCTTGCATTATCTTATGGGAATCTGAGGTTTCGCTGTCTTTAAGATAGTATACAACCATTGGCTTTACGGTGTCAAAAATGCACTGATTATAGTTTGCACTACCGTTAATCCAAACTAGTAACGTTCATTTTGTGTCACTAGAATTACCGTCTCTCTCAAAGCTACACTGTAAAGGAAATCTGAAGAAATAATCACCATGCAGATAAATCATCTCCTTCGAGCTTCGTGGTTCTATTAACAAAAGGTTTATAAGGATTTTAGATGGTTGGGCTGTCTTTTACTGTCAAAAACGCCATCACTCTGTATTAGTGGGTAAAATCACGCGTAAACTAACTTTTTCTGGCTAATAGTCCATGAAGTTATTGTACGATTTTTGCAATGAAGACCTCACAACATCTGCCCTTTCGATTGTTATTCATGAGAATTCATTGAGATTTTGCATATCATTCAGTGTAGCCCGCAAAAAAGCATTCGCAAAACAGTGGATAAATTTCAATCAGGGAGAGCGGCAATATCACGATGATCCACATTCTCGATAGTAAACAGTTTTGCCTCTATCATTTTCTGACACTTATTGTTAATCATTTCATATTATGTGTGGCATGAAAGGATATTTTGAGGAAATTCAACTTATGAAAGCAATTTCTTAATGATAAATTCGCCATACAATTTTCTATGTAGTGCTTCAGACGTCATTTGCCCAATCCATCTTCTTTCAAATGCGGTGAAATACCAACCATTTGCAATAATTTTATTTTGGAAAAAGAGGAAAATTTCTTTTTATAGTAAACCTTATTAAAAAACTGGTTTCATTAGTAATGTGTTGAAATGTGAAATGTGTTAAATATATGCCAATTTGGATTGTTAATAAAATATGTTGAGTGTGATCAATTTTAATATTCGTAAATTCTCTTAGACTTTATTAAAATATTCTCTTGTCGATAAATATTTAACTGAAATTTTTTCAAATGTTTTTCTTTTTAAACATAGATTTATCATTTCAGGTGATTTGTGCAGACATCTGGATCAACCAAGAAACGGACGTATAGAGTGTACTGAAAACAGTGAAGCCAGGTGAGGAATTCACGTGTTGAGACTCTTCATAACACTTCAGTTAAAAAAATGTTTTAATTTACATTTGTCCTATTAATAAAAATCTAATTTATGCGTTATATGTAAATAATTTTCTAATAAAATTGTATATCCTTGTTTTAAAATAACACTTTAATCTTCTGTTTACACAGAAAATGCATAGCATCTTGCATTCAAGGTTATATATTCGATAGTGGTCTTAAAGAAATCTCTCTAATGTGCTATAAGAAAATTGGAGAGTGGTCATCCCCAGTACAGTTATCAGATTGTGAACGTGAGTATAAGCAGTGTATTTTAATATTGTAATTTCTTCTTAAAAAACATTTTCCCCATTAATTATTTTTGATGCTTTAGTTTAATGTAGTCTTTGATTACACAAATATTTATAGATTTCACTGGGAATACATTAAGTTTAAAATATATATAAGATTTATTTCATTCTAAACAAAAATGCAATAAAAACGTTTCATATTAAAAAATACATTTATAAACAATATTTTAAGCTTAGCTAATTATTTGTCAAGATTGTCGTTTTAAAAATGAATTATTTGAAATTCAAAATTTTAAGGGCCAATTAAATTTAAATCATAAAAAGGATTTTTACAATGTATTTTATTTAGGCTTCTTTATAGTTTAAAAATATTTTCTAAAAAATACATACAAATAAGTAACATACAGTTTCAAGCATATGAAGTAATTATCAAATTTGTGACTTCCGATTCCTTAAAATATTGAGATAATATTTTTACTAAACAGTTAAACTCATTGAAGGAACTGTTTCTTCTTGATTGAATAACTTAATATTAAATGGAATAATGAATGCTTGAACTAATACCTAGTAATAAAAATGTTTCTTATGTGAGTAGAGAAATATAATTAGAATAGAAAATATCTTTATTTTCAACTACCAACTGTACAACTGATCTAAATATAAATCATTCTGGGATTTTAGTGCTATTAAGTATAAAGAAATTATAGGAAAAACTGTAGACATTGCTCTCTCCAGCCTTAGTAGTCCGTAATTTTAAGAAATTCTATAATTAAGATACTGCATTAGAGCATTATAGATATCTGAACTATGACTTTAAAAGTAATTTTGGATATCGCAATGCAATACAAAAGATTAGTTTGTATGTTTATCTTCACAAAGGGTGACCAGTTGGCCTTATCACCATATCAATGCTAAAAGACATGTAAATAAACTCTCTGTGCGCAAACTGCGTGTTATATGAATCAAGAAAGAAACGTAAATGACCGTGAAAAGCAGGTTCTTCTATGACTACATCACATGATGCATTCAAATGAAAATAATTTCGTTTCTACAATTAATTACACTTTTTTCTAAATATATAGTATGCTTTATAAATACTCAAAAAATAGTTTTAAGACGTTTAGTTAAAAATCACAACGGAAAGTAGCATTTTATGAAAGGTACTAACAATTCAATTTCAGTTACCTAACGAATTCTTGCAATGTCTTAAAAAGTTAAATACCTCTCTATTCCCTTGAAGAATTAGACGATAAACTATTTTATTGATTTACGAGTCACGTTTCACTTTTTCAAATGGTAATCATGTGCATGAGAGCAATAGTGTGATTGAATAAATGCAATAATTCCTTTCTCCTTTTTAAGTGCATTTCTATTTTTAATAAGAATCAATGTTAATCAAAAACTATACAAAAATTCAATCTTAATAAGAAGAGTATAAATAATAATTTGTTTTAATTTCCCTATTAAGATACATTTATAATTTTTTTAATTTAGTTATATTTCTTTTCTTATTTAGAATTTTCTATCATATTATTTCCCTCTCTATTAGCCCGTAAAAAGTAACATCCTTCATACTTTTTTTTAATTAAATAATTTAAAATGTGTTTTATTAAAAGTATATGTGTATCTATTATTGATCAAATATAAAGAGTTTAAAGTATAATAATCAAATTATGTATTTCAAGTTCAGTTCTGTAAACGCATACGATATTGCATTAAATATTAACATAAAATTTACAGCTAAATTCATGATACATATTTGCTTACTTTATCAAGTGAATTAGTTTCCAAAGTACTTTGAGTACTTCCTTAGTTCTATGTCTAATATTTGACGCATTATGAAATAACATTTAATCAGTATTTTTAGTAGTAACACTCAAACATTTTGTAAACAGTTTTTGAGCAATTTTTTTTTAAAATTTTGCTGGAAATAAAATTTTGCAGCAATAAAGTTTAATTAAAATGTTAGATGGAATTATAAAGATCATTTTATTAACATATTCTTTCTTAATATTAGTCTTTCGGAATGTTCTGTGAAATAAAAGATTAAAAATTAATATGAATTTTATTCCGATATCGGCGATTAAATAACGAAAGAGAAAACTCATCCCTCTGAATAGTTACTGACATCAGCAAAGGTTTCACTTATCAAAAATTATTCTTATGCATACCTGTTAAATTTATTCAATGCATTTTGAACCTTAAATCATGGATTTCCTGAGTAGGAAAATAAAATGTTCATAGGAATTTTTTCACTAACATACTTTTATAAATACCGTAATTACATTTGAATTGTGAACAGATAACTTTGTAAGAGATTTACTGTTGAAATTTTCTTATATAAATGAATTATCCTAGTAGTGAACCTTTTTTCTACAAATGATTATTTTGTTATACATATAAATTATCCAGGTTTTCACATAAGTTACATCAAAATTTTTAGAAAGTTTATCAAAAGTCTAGTTTTGTAACTGATATCATACATTACTTAAACTACTTGAGTCCCAAGCTTCATATCACATGTGCCGATTTTGAATCTTCACGACAGAGACTTTGATTATCGTTCTGTTGTTTAAGGTATAATTTAAGCTGTATTTCCGAGTCAAATTAAACCTAGAATACAAGAACTGATCTTAAAGAGACAAGAAATTATTCATGAATTGACTGTTAAATTTACCACTTTGAAAATAGAGAATATAAAGAATTTAAATGGTCAAAATTCCTTTTTTTATCCTTCTCCCCCGTCTTCGGCATTTCTGCTAGCACAAAACTCTATTTGAAATTGATCACAATAATTAAAGTATGGATTTCGACTTCAAAATTGGTGAATGAAAACTTGTTACAAAGAATAATATTTTAGAAAAATATTTTAAAACACAAAAATAAAAAACAAATTCTTATAAATATATACATAATAAATGTTGATAATTGAGATTGAAAAAAAATATATACATAAATAAAAGAAAATTTTCTTACAAAAAGTAAAAAGGACAAAAAACTTGTTCTAGGTAAATCCTTCACCTGAAAAATTTACTAGTGCTTTTACCTTCCTCAGTAATTAATCTAATCGTTAATAAATTGTTCCATTTAAAATAAAATTTTCTATCCTCAAGACTCATTTTTACATTCATCACTATACTTTAAAATTTCTTGAAAATAATTTACAGGGTAAAATTTTTTCTATACAAACATTTCAAAAGAAAATTATTACAAATAGTTTTACCTCTTTCTGGTTCTAATAAAATAGTAATTCAAAGTAAAATTTCTTTTAACATGCAAATTAATTTGCTGATACACTTAATTTATGCCTATAATTATTTTATTAGTTATGTCTAAATAATTATTAATTAGTTACGTCTAAATATATGGCAATATTTTGTGTTTCTTAGTTAATTTTAATGGAATTTTTTCATTCGATTCTTCCTATTTCGTTAAGGAATATTTTAATCATTTTCAGGTGATATGTGCGGAGCTTTCCCACCACCAAATAATGCCCATGTAGAATGTACTGAAAATATCAAAATCAAGTAAGTATGTATTTCCGGTAAAGTTCTATTTAATGAAGTCATACTCACATACGTTTGTATCCATTTCATTAATAAAAATTTAACTTATATGCTGTATTGTCTTTCCGTATGTTTCATACCAATTTTAACTTTTTACTCTAACATCTCAATTAAAATTTTTACTTTATTATCTTAAACGAAATTACTTAAAAATTATTCTCAGAAAAGTATTTTTCACTTACTTCTATACAGTAATGCTTATTGCTCTTATAAAAACTCATTAAAGTTCATAAAAGTATTATTTTATGTGATGTAGATGTCGTTCTTCACATACATCTGAATTACGTTCGTTTTTAACCAAATGCCTGAAATTTTACCCATACATTGTTTAATATATTTGTATGTGTTGGTTGTTGAATAATCAAGATAGTTTAAACAGTTGTAACTAATTTCACGTATTCAGTTCTCATTTCTGTATTTAACTAAAAACTATTCATAGATATTTTTGTTAGCTAATTACTAAAAGAATTTCAAAACATAAACTACCAATATCAGCATAATGATACTGATGACTGTTTCAGTACTTATGCTTAAATTGTAAACTACAATGCAGTTTTCTTGACAATGAAAAGCATCTAGTAAACAGATACTTTTTTTGAGCCCATCAAGCAAAAGAAATTAACATTGCCTAACATAATGCTACTAGAATAGAACTGGTCAAAAACTTCTCTTTTCTGGACTATTTCCTGGTTAAATTTTTTACTTAAAATACTTAAAAATATTTTTGGTTATTAACCATTATCTTAAAACTAATTAAAATCAAAATTACAAAATATGCTATATAATTTCGCAATTCTCAAAAGCGTTTACTTGCATCGATGTGATTATTTTTAACAAGTTATATTATGAGATTAAATTTATTTTGAATATAAGAGAAACTCTTGAAATACAATGAAATTTGAAGATTTAAATCTAATCTCGTTTTGCAAGTGCTTATACCTTTTGGAAACTTTCATGTGTTTTCCACTTTTCTCTAAATCTCTCATAAAATGCATACTAAAATATAAAAAAAACATGAAATCTAATTCGCACACATATTTTATAAATACTAAAACAACTAAGTAACGCTCAGTGAAAAAACTTTAAATAATTTTATTTTAACGAAAGATCTATTATAAGAAGTTCACTATAAATTATTAGCTACATAATTATTAATACAAATTATGAGGTTATTAATATTATTAATTTCATTATTTATCATTACTGAAATAATTTTTTCTATACATTTACTTAAAAGATGAGTTTAATAGCTAAATTTAAGTATTTAATTCCTTACTGATAACTTTAAATTTTAATCATTTTTTAATCTACAGCTCCAGATTTATAGCTCTCAAGTGTCTATTTTAATATTAATATATTCATTTATAATGATTTAAATAAAAATATTACATATATTTTGTCATATTTAATAAATATAAAACATAAATATTTTTGTTTTCCTTTTTTGATGTTTGAATTTTATTTCAAACAATAAAATTTGAAAACAAATTTTATTTATTACTCATGCTTTATTTACTTAAATTTTACTTATTACTCATGCTTTATTTACTTAAATTTTACTTGTTTTCAGTGAGAGTAAGAATGTATATTACAATTATTTTCGTGCTTCTCAAATGAAACGCATAAAATAACTTTTACTAATGGTTAATTTTCATTTCTTTTAATTTTATAAACTGCGTAAGCTCAAATTTAATGCAGTAATATTGGCATATACATAATTGCACCAATAGTTTTCTTTGGTCGGATAAATTCAGATTCGTGATAACGAATCACAAATTGTTTATATTTTTTAGAAATGATATCCTTAAAGTGCATATAATAAATGACTTAAAAAATTTTTATACACAAAGTTAACCTTTCTACACCATCTATCTGAGAAATAACCAATTAATATCGTCCTTACAGGAGATGCACCGTGTCTTGTCTTCCAGGTCATGCATTCGATAATGGTTTTAAAGAGCTTACTGTACAATGTAATAAAGAAACTGGACAGTGGGCGCCCGGAACTGAAGAACTATCAAATTGTGAAGGTGAGTTAAAATATATTTATTATACAATTATATATATATATATATATATATATATATATATATATATATATATATATATATATATATATATATATATATATATATATATATATATATATATATATATATATATATATATATATATATATATATATATAATATATTCAAAAAATTCATACTGTAGAAAAGTTAGACATTAGACCAATATGGACTAAAATTATATTATACTTGTATTGGGAATCTTTGTTAATGAATATTTTTTCCAATATAATTTAATTCTAAAAACTCAATTTTCATGGGAGCCGAGATAAATATTGTAAATGTCAAAAAGACTAGATAATCTTTTTTAATATTTTAGAAATGTGTATGCACTGCAAAGATTTTATACTTATAATAGTCCAGCATATCGAACAAATAAAATAATCATTTTAATTTCAATATTAATCTCTAAATAATTTTTAAAGCAATACTTAAGTTTTAAGAATGGGGAAATAAAATTTTTATTCATTAAGCGGAGAATAAGCATAGTAAACAGTTATTCATATTAACTGCAAAATCATATAGTTAAGACTTTTCCTTATTAATTAAATCAATATATACTAATTAGGGACTAACTAGAAAATAATTTTAGATCCTTGGTTAAAGAGAAAAAAAAGAAATTGATTCATATATTTACCCGTTTTATAGGTATATATTTTTCGTTTGTCACTTTCTATCTCAGTTTCATGATTATACTCATAAAACTGAGATGGAATATTGGTTAACTTTTAATGAATTAAAACATTTAAATCTTATATTTATAAGGATCATTTTAGTGAATTCCTGCTCATTGCAGAATTAAAGGTAGTGAAGAAGCTAATGGACTAAATTATTTATTAACATGACACGTACAGAAACTCTTAAACAAACATTGAATGATTCAACGTGCAAGGAAAGAGAAGATTCTGGGGGAAGTCCCAGCTTTCCTAAAATGACTGTGTTGATTCTATTTAGAGGACTAACTGGCAATATATATATATATATATATATATATATATATATATATATATATATATATATATATATATATATATATATATATATATATATATATATATATATATATAGATAGATAGATAGATAGATAGATAGATAGATAGATAGATAGATAGATAGATAGATAGATAGATAGATAGATAGATAGATAGATAGATATGTATATATATTCCTGATTCTTGAGCTGTGGGTCCTGGGTTCGACTCCCGGTTTGGGCATCGATGTTACTTTCTTTCTCTATCCTTTCTTCCGTGATGATGTATGAATGTGGCCAACCTTATAAACGGGTTTGTGGTGGTATGACGCGGGTAACGCTACTCGCTTCCGTGACTTGGTTCAAAGGTGCCCGCTGGGTAACGACAAATGAGTAGCAGTTTCTGGCCTTGTTGTGGGATAGGGTTCAACCCTCAAGTGTCCGCTGTTGGAAAGAATATATATATGTCAAAATAATGGAAATGCTCGTGATATTCTGAAAGCTCACCGTAAGCATTAAAATACAAAATAGCTTATAATTTTTCATTAAATATCAGTAATCTAACTATTTGTGGTAATTTTATTGAAGTTCGGTAAGTCTTGGAAGAAATTTTTTGATAAATATAAGATTCTCCTGAATCAATAATTAATGTTAGAAGGCACCTTTATAAAACAATATTCAAACCAGGGTAGCAATTTCATGCTACTTGTCAGATGTTAATGTCAAAGGTTGCCTATATGTATAGTGTTAGATCTCCCTCTCGAAGCCTATTTGAATGATAAGTGAAAGAAAATAATATAGTCTGACAGTTCATTCTTTTTCTAACAATAGAAAGGATGCACGTTTAGGAGACATCTATATTAATATATGATTGTAATTGTTTCCTTCCAACTGTCTAATAAGGAGTAGGATTTGCCATAGAAAAAAGCTATATCACACTATTTAGTTACCCTAAGCGTAACCCTGAAAGGAAGGATCTCTGGTGTGAAGTACAGAGAAGTTCCAACTGATCATATCCATCCCATTATGCAAAATTTATTTTCAACTTAAAATATAACATTTCAGATTTATAATATACCAATTTATGTTGCAGATTTTTCAAAGTGTAATTTGATGAACATAAATTTTTGGAGTGTTTAAAGAGGAATCACTATTTTTCATATATATATATATATATATATATATATATATATATATATATATATATATATATATATATATATATATATATATATATATATATATATATATATATATAGATAGATAGATAGATAGATAGATAGATAGATAGATAGATAGATAGATAGATAGATAGATAGATAGATAGATATACATATGTAATTAAATATAATATATATATATATATTTATACAGTATGTCCACTAAAGTCCCTTGCCACCCTCTTAATTTTGGAACGGCTAGTACTGTATTTATAAAAGTGGTGTCTAGGTAAGTAGCCATGCACTACTGAATGAAACAGACTACTGCGCCACCTGGCGTAAAACTGCGGAGTTAGCATTCCTATCTCGAAAACGGAACGAGATAGAGAGAAAAAGTGATTTACAAAGTTGTAGAGCATCCTAGATTTAGTATGAAAAGATACCTTGTAGGCATTAATGTGAAGAATACAACGGTTAAAACGCGCGTTTGTTGTTTCCTACTGTGACGTGACAACATGATCTAAGAAAGAAAAAAAAATAGTTATTGCAATATACTTTATTTAAGATGTTCAAACTTCTCACCGTCAGCTGCAATGCATATTTGGATCCACGCTTGAAGAGTACGTTGCACACGTTGGAGCAAATAGCGTGAAACGTTGGAACACGCGACCGTAATGCGTCGTTTAAGGTCCTGCAATTTTTGTGGAGGGGCCGCATAGACCTGCTGTTTCTAGTATCCTCACAGGAGAAAGTCCAGAGGAGTCAGATCAGGAGGACGTGGATGCCACTCTTCGAAACCGCCATACCCTAGTATTTGGTTGCCAAATTCCAGGTACTGTTTCACTGGAGATGTCTTGTCAGTAAGCGCGCTGTCATGTTGAAAACATAGATTCTTAAGATTAAGCAACGGCAGGTTCTCCACAAAATTGGGTATTACCTTCTGTAGCAGTTGTAAATATCGTGCACCCGTTAACGTACCATTGTAAAATATTGGGCCTATCAGCTTGTTATTGTAAATTGCGCCCCAAACGTTAATAGCATACCGCATTTGATGTTGAACGTCGGTGAAACATTTAAGATTTTCCAGCGCCCAGTAATGGGTGCTTTGCCTATTGTACATGCCATTGCACACGTATGATGTGCCACGTCACAGCACGAAACAACAAATGCGCATTTTTATCGTTGTATTCTTCACATTAATGCCTACAAGGTGTCTTTTCGTACTAAATCTAGGATGCTCTACAACTTTGTAAATCACTTTTTTTGTCTATCTCGTTCCGTTTTCGAGATACGAATGCTAACTCCACAGTTTTCCACCAGGTGGCGTGGTAGGTGGTTTCATTCAGTAGCGCATGACTGATTTACTATACCTAGACACCACTTTTATGAATATAGCAGCAGCCGTTCCGAAATTAAGAGGGTGGCAAGGAATTTTAGTGGACATACTGTATATATATATATATATATATATATATATATATATATATATATATATATATATATATATATATATATATATATATATATATATATATATATATATATATATATATATATTAGACAGAAAT